>CM028132.1:90115000-91466500 GCA_016271365.2 Neoceratodus forsteri | reverse complement strand
AAGTCCACTGTTGATAGTGGCTTTCAAAACTATCAGACTGGGCTGGATTAGAACCAGTAACCTACAGATGAAAGCCCCCTTAGCCTGAGCCATCTAGTGGTTGGCAATGAGTTGCAGTGCAGCATAGTGCTCAGAGTACAGAGCCACGAATCTGGTAACCCAGGTTTGAGTCCCACAGCACCCACTTAGGCACTGTGTGACCTTAAGCAAGCCATGTAACCTCCCTGTGCTTAAACTCTTCTCTCTCACTGCTAAGTATCCCTCTGCTTAAACTCTTCTCTCTCTCACTCACTGCTAAGTGTCCCTGTGCTTACCCTCCTTTAAAAGGGAACATCCATAAACAGTGCCATCACAGTTTGAAAGCCCAGGAAAAGTTCTTTGGAATGAGGTGTTGGAAGTACCTGAAGCTCTTACAGCATGGCCGTGCGAGTATCTGCATTTAAATATTTGCCAAATACTTACAAGGCATAAATTAATTTTGAAACTTGATTAGCAGTCCTTGGTAATCAATGATATTTTAATTAGTAATCAGACTGGTTGGAGGAGCAATTTTACTAAGCGGTTATTTTTACCTATAAGATACAACCCAGAAGAGTGCAGTTGTGAGGAAAAAGTATCAAAATGTGAGCAAAATTATCGCAACTCTATACTTTTTTACCACAACTGTAGAAATCTATTATCTCAATTTGGAAATTTGTTTTGCAATGTGGCAAATCAGTTGATTATCAACTTGTGTTAATTAAGGCTGCACTTGATTAATAAATAGCGTGTTTTAGGTAGCAAACTGCAATGCAAACCCACTTATTTTATGCCTTGACTTACTCAGCACCCAAGATATTTGACCCCCAGCCCCTGATCCATGATTGGGGGGGGCAGTACTGGTAGGTACACCAGCTAGCCTAGTCGACCCCTCCTACAGTGCATCAGCTCCTCGTTTTGCCGATCACCTGATAGACAGTGAGAAATGTGCACCTGGGAAGGGAGAGGCAGAGTGGTGTGTATCATAAATGGTGCACACTGATCTGTTCCTTCCTCCTTGTCACATGATCCTCAAACTATATCTCTCAGCTAATAGACTAAAAAGGAGAAACTGGTGCTCTGTGAATGGAGGGCAAATGGAGTAGTTTGGCTTTACTATTATGGGTCACCTCCCAAATTGCGGATTATGGTCTGGGAGGGCAGGCCAGCAATTAAAGTATTTATAAAAAGGGTAGAGATTGGCTGAAATGGGATTCCAGTCATATTTTTCCCTATAGCATGCAAACTAAAAAGTGCCAGTACCTGTGGACTTACAACAATGATATCAATGTTCTACCAGTGTTCCACCTGATCCAGCTTTTCAGTTGTCCGCCATCTTTTTTCTAAGCGAGATCTTGATTTGAGCCCCAAATACTCAAAATAACAATTATTATAGATATTTAGTTTTAAAATGCCTCCAGTTCTCCTGTCTGACCCACTACTGATACTCCCCAAGCTGAAACATGACTTGCTCATTTCTGTGCTCACCATGCTAGTGCACTCTCCTGGTACTATGGTCGACCTGAACAGTCAGAAGACCAGCACTTTAGTGACACTCACTACTGGAGATGGTAGCTTGCTGCTGGCAAGACCAAAACAAAATCACAGTCTTTCCAGTGTCCTAGCATAGCAACCTTGAGGGTCTTCTACAGATACCTCAGCTCAGCACAGTGCCCCTGGTAATAGTTGAAAATGTGTCAGCACCCATAGTGACAGTAGAAAACTTACAAGATGTGGAGAGGCTATTTATGATAAAATGACACTTTTTGTAATTTTTTTACCAGTTGTTTAAATAACATTATAGTTTCTCAACATATTTCAGTTTTATAAGTGCAATAGTATTTATTTATTGAAATTGTTTCACCAGGAAAGGCATACTGAGCAAGAAGATGCTCATCTCCCCGTGTGACCTGGGGGGAGGGGTACAGTGGGAGATAACACGCAGGTTATCAAGAGATTTACACTTAACAAGGTACACAGTAGACTGAGGTTACAGTTATACAAGTTACAGAGGTCAAGTTACAGTTATACAAGTTACAGAGGTAAACAGGGATACGACATTCGATACAGTTCAACTAGCAGCACAAGGAAGGCATTGTTTACAGTTTAATAATTGACAGCGACATTGGATTGCAGTTTAACTTGTAGCACATAGAATACATTAGTTATAGTTAGGTGTAGCACATGGATTGAGATAAAACTGAGGTGAAAAGTCAGAGTATCTAGTGCAATTTAGGACGGACAAAGAACATAAACCAAGAAGTGCTGTAGTTGGTTTAGATAAACCAGCTTCCATAGTGTATGCTAGGTGCTGCTGGTCAGGCAGTCTGGGGGTAGGACTGGGGGGGGGCACTTGTAAGTATCAAGTGCAGGAGCAATTTACCATGAGGTAATTTGCCAGCGCTGTAGATAGGGAGTGTGAAGAGGAGGAGTGGCGAATTTGGTTTCCAGCCTGAGGTGCGGAGGGCCGGGGCACAGCAGCAAGATGGCCACTGTGCTGCTCCACTTCTCATGGCTCTCTCCTAGTGAACGGCATTTGTAACTTTTTTGGGGAAGTCCTACTGGAGTTTCATTTAACTGATGAATGAAACTCAACTTATCTTTCCACCTGGTTTGTGTCACTATTGCCATTGCCATTTGGAAATTTGGCAGAGCGCTGGTTTGAATACTCTGTCAGAGATGAAGACGAATGCTGGGCATATTCCTGAGTTGTGTAAAACACTGACTGAGCACACAGCGGGACTAAAAGAGGAAAAAGTGAGATACAGGGACAAAAGAGAAGCTCCCTCTCATCTCTTTTAAATAAATTGCTGTTCTATTTAGGCATAAGTTGAAGAAATGCCGATGTCTGGAGCTGTTTGGTGCCGTAGTTACAAGTGTTTAGTAAGAAGAGATGTGAAGTCCAGACAGGACTCTTGAAATAATTATTTTAGTACTTCAAAGCTAATTAGGCTGTTTTCTGCTTTTAAAAGTTTTGCTAATTTTATTTTGCATCTGGTAAGTCGCTATCGAGCTGACTGGCGTAACGTATTGCTATAAACGGCATTTGAGTAAAAAGTTTGGCATTTCAGTGTCTTGGCTCTCATAATACTTACTGAAGTGAAAGAAACTGGTACAGAGGTCTACTGGAAGATGGACCGAACTGGACCAATGTATTTGAAGAGTGTGCTGCCTTGGGAAAGTTGGAGTGCTGGAGGGCACAGTTTGTGCTGAGAAGCCTAAAGTATTTTATTAAAAGGTATGTTCACAATGCCTAAGGGAGTTGAAGGCTTTAAAATGAATGTCTAAGTTATTACGCTCAGTGGAGTGGCTTCTTTTGTTTTTCAGGTCTGGAAAGCCAAATTTTGCCATGTAAAAGGGAAGGTTGAAAAGATGAAGAATGGGGGTGCTGTTCCTGTTGATGTCTATAAACATGTTTGGGAGAGTGTAAATAGCCATACTATACTGAAGATATATACCAGGAGTTAAGTCAAATCATCCTATAACTCTATAATCCACATAAGAACGCTATTTAAGTGCTGGTGGAGGCAAAACTTATAAAAAAGTGTTTTTTTGAACTTTCCCTCCTGGATGGTAAGTAAAAAGGTGCCTTGGACGCTTTGTGTTTTTCCTCAGTGGTTAACTTCAGTTGATTATAACACCTTATATGAGCCTGATATGAACATGGACACTTAAGTTTTCAAAATAGCAGGACTCCCTATTTAGGAGCGCTGTAATATCTTATTGAACTAACATCATATCAGCCTCTCATTATGGAGGGATTTTTGAGAGTTGCTTTTCAGTGTATATTCTGTCAGGGCAGTTGGACTCTTGTAAAGGAGACACCGCTGACATGGGACATTGTTTTTCCTCTTCATTGAAATTTTATACATACTTAAATAAAGTGTATTGATGGTTTCCAGTGCAATATTTCTATTTAGGCTCAGCCCCTGGAGAACAATTGGTTGACTCTGTTCATAAATGGACAGGCTCCTTATAACAATTGGAGCCTCATGTCTCCTATTAATGAAATAGCTGGACTTCAGAGTTAAGAAGGAGCTACACAATCTCTGCTTTTTAGAGCTAATGTTTTTTTAAGTCTGAATAGAATTTTAACATTTGTCTTATATTTTGGAGTTAAGCTTATCTTTGATTAGCATTTGGTTTATGAACTATGCTGCCAATATATGCCTATAAAGGGATGTAATAATTGTAGTATATGATGTGTTTAACAGTTAACAGAGTTTAACAGTTAAAAGCTGTTAAAAACCATGTCAACTTTAATTTAATTGGCACAAATTAGTAAGACAGTTCATAAACAGGCCTGAGATGGCAGAAAACTGATATAGGCATCCTAAGTTTGTTTAACTGTGATATTTTTAAGTTTGTTAAATGTGTATTTATATTTTGTATTGTACAAGTTTTGTTGTGTTTTTAATATTGTAATGGCATATTGCCGAACAATAAAACCAAACTAACACTCGAGTGGTGAATTTGAGGAGGGTGCTCGTTCCAGAGGTTGGGGAAGTGATGTGAGAAGGCTGCTTGCCCGATAGTGGTCTTCCACCTTGGGATTAGTAGTTGCCTGTGGTCTAGGGATCTGAAGACATGAGTAGGGGAGGGAGCTGGGGAAAGTAGTGAAGAGATGTAGGGCGGGAGGGCATCGAGACAGAATTTAGATATACATTTAGCTCAGTGCGGCAGGCAGTGGTTTTCGAGATTCCAGAGTGTGCTTTATGCTCTGATAAACACACTTGTGTGCCAGTAAGGTAATTGGCCTCTGGCCTATTGCTTCACTACACCCCTAGTCTTGTGTTTATCAGAGCATAATGCACACCCTGTTGTGTGTTATTGTTTACAGAGAGCTGGGTATTGGGGGGGGTCTGGCTATGGAGGGGGCTTGATCTAGTTGATGGTGTTGTCTCCTGCCAGCAGCCTGAGATTTTTTTGTTTTGAAAATCAAGGTGGGGGGCATGGAGGAGGAATTGCATGGGGCTGAAAATGACATGGGTTAGTGAGGGGTGGCCACAGAACTAGAACTAACTCTGGACAGTTTGAAGGAGGGAACAGAGTCTTTTATTTATTTTTCAATGCACCAAATCATTTTACCCACATATCTATACTAGAAAAAAAAAATACTCTGCACTCAGATCTACATACTGAGTACCCCATTTGTCATGGAATTTGTGAGTTAATATTCAGAGCATGCACACCCCTAATAGTTGGTGGCATTCCAGCGATACTTGACGACTGAGTCTGCTCCATATTGATATTACATGCCACCATTTTATCACCTTGTGATGTCACGCAGGATGGAGCTGTTCCTAGCCACATTGTAGTGTAGTTACAGCTTCACTGTGTGTGACATCACAAGGGTCTAACAATTGTGACACTGTTGTATCAAAAAAGGGTTAGACTGAGTCATCCATACAAAAGCAGTAGTGATTAAGTAGCAGTTAGCTGATCTACTATCAGTGTGAAATCCCCATTCACATTTTTCAGTGGGTTTTCCTGTGTTAAGTATGGGATATTCCATAAGGAGTGCATGAATAAGCTATTTATTCCCTTTGGAATGTTGCATCTTCACTGTTGCTAGGTAACAAATGTTAAAATAAAGTTGTAGCCACAGCTGGCAGCAGTAAAGGCAGCATTCCCTTTTTTTGTGTTTTATATAGATGTTTGATTTTATTAATATAAGGATACATAAATAATCACATACATTTAACATATCAGCACATCTAAAACTCTATAAATTTGCATGTAGAAAATCAAGAACAATATACAGTGTCTAACAGGTTTAACTCCAGAAACTTGTGAAACATCAGTAATATTGTCCAGGTTGTCCCTTTATTACATGACCTAAAACTTACATTCCCCTCTTATTTGATATGCATTGGGACCTCCCTCTTAAATGTTAGCAAATGTAGAGAGAAGAAATTAAGTAGTAAATGGAATAAGAATTATTAGGAAGTTCAGAGCTATGTTAAGTAGGAGATTTTAAGGAAGGCTAACAGCAGCGGATGTTACTGTGTCTGGACAATGTAAGCATAATCTATGCAGCAAATCAATGTTCTTTTTACAAAACATAGGTTATAGTGGTACAGTAAAACCATAGACCAACTACTTCTTTTCAAAGGCTTTTTTATTATTTTTTTTCTCCATGTCCAAATGGCAGCATTCCTGATGGGATAAATAACTTAATTATGCACTCCCTATGGAAAGTGCTATTTAATGCATACCGTGAGTGTAAGGGGCTGGAGAACCAACATAATTGAGAGCTACTGGGAAAAACAGCATGAGCTGCTGTGCAAATTGCATGTTATTTCCCATAGAGGGGATGGCGAATAAGGCAGAATAACAAGTTTACATGTTTTATTGTGCATTGTTCTTCATCCCTCTCATGGCATATATCTTGATACATCGTGACGCATCCTGCTACTTGTCACTGGCTGCCACTGCATCTCTGGACTTCTGCCAGTTACAGGTTACCTAATGCCTCAATTAAAAGAGCTTTTTTGGGGCATTGAAGCAGTTTTTGGCATCACTGTTCATAAATGTTCCCCTTAATCTCATGTACTCCCTGGGCTCACCCCAAAGGCTGCTGGGAACTGTTCAGTACTTGCAAAGGCTCTATTTGAAACCACATTTCCTTTCTTTCATGTCCTTTTACATCCCATTGCTTTCCTTTCTAGTTAACAATCTGCTTTACCCCCGGACACTACACTCACACACTAACATCCCTTTTCTCTAATCAGATCAGTGGCGTAGCATCAGAGGTTTCAGGTGCTGCATGTGCAACACCAGCCTGCTTCTTGAGTTGCTTCAGTGATCCCTGGCTCAGTATTTTTTCCCAGTCATACAGGCTTTGCAGTACTACAAGCAGGAGACAAAAGTTGGACTGTTAGTTGTAGTTTGCAACTCATAAATGATTGGCATGCAGCAATGTGTATCCTTTGATCTCTCACTCATAATACAGCAGTCAACCGGTTTGCAGTCAAATGGATTTGCTGCCTGTGATTTTTTTTATGTCCATGTTATGCTCATAAGATTTCTATGAGTAGAATAACACATCTGTCAGTATTAGTGTGAAGGCAATGCTTAACAGACATAGGAAAACTAAAGGTTAGTAACTAACTGCTCTGATGAATTATCATTACATATATTTAAGAGACTCTAATTTCACAGTCCAGTCATTGGGGCAAACAAGGGGGCTGCCAGTGTTTGAACTCAAGGAGGGTAATATCTTTTATTCCTGCTACAATTTTTGCACCTCTGTTCATGCGTGTGGATTTTTATAGGGAAAGAACAGAAATAGTTAGTTGCTGTATCGGTCCTTGTAAAAACAGATCCAGAAACAAATGATTTGATATCTTTTATTGGACCAACATAGATCTACAGTATGTTGGTCCAATAAAAGGTATCAAACTATTTGTTTCTGGATCTGTATAGGGAAAGCAAAAATGGTTTAACAAGGAAAGGCACACTGAACCAGGACTTGTTTCCAGGTGTGACCTGGAAGCACAAGGAAGTTAAATGGAATTTAATTCTGGGTTAAACCAGGAATTTAACACATCCTTTGTCTTGTTACCATAGGTCAAACAGTTTACTGGTTATTTTCCTGTGAATTTGATTATTTTACATCATTTGGCAATGGGGCAAATCCTCCCCCTGGAGGCACACCACCGAAATTGATCTGTCCCTGCTCATGTGTGAGCCTTGGGCATAAACGAAGTCTCTCTGTCAGTGCGCTCCGAGACTCTCAGAACCCCTCCCTCAGCCACTGACTTCAGTTTCTCCAACCTCATGATTGCAGACCTTAGACCGAAACCCTCCTGGGAACACCTGCTCCTCCACAAAGGCTGCACTTATCGAGCTCTGTCCTCCTCAGAATTAAATGGAGGAGATGCAAGAATGCTCCAGACCTCCTTAGCACACCGCTTTTGTACCTAGCATCACTCCTGATAATACTTTCTGGGGATATTGAACTGAACCCAGGCCTGCCCAGCAGTGGGGTCTCTAAAGGATCTCTCAGCAAAACTAAGGGATTTCATATCGCATATGAACATCAGAAGTCTCTTAAATCACCTGCCTGAAGTAGAAGCATGGCTCAGTGTACACGATCCCGACATACTGTGCCTGTCGGAGACCTGGCTGAAACCTGAACCCTGATACCTTGTGCACCATGCCTGGCTACTCACTTATTCGGAGGTACAGACGGTCAAAGAGGGTGGAGGAGTTGCCTCTACCACAAATCTTACCTGGACGTTAGTATCATCAATGACTCAAACCCCAAACCATGAGCGAATCAATGCACGCGCTCCTGTCTCTTGGCTCTAAAAAACTTCACATAATCTGTATTTATAACCCTCCCTCTGGGGGAGTAAACGGGCTCCAGGAAGCACTCCAGCTCACCCTAAAACGCATCAACAAAAATGAAGCTATCATCCTTGGTGATGTCAACCTGAACTGGCTAGGTCCTTCTCACAATTCCCTGGCTTCACTAGTGCAAGGCCTAAATTTTCATCAACAAATCATGGAAAACACTAGACTGTCTGGGCCACAGTCTGGTATGCTTATTGACTGGATCCTGACAAACAGACCTGAACATATGACTTGCTCTGGGATCTTGGCAGATACCATCACTGATCACTCCCCTATCTACTGCCAGTGTCGCGCAGGGCAGCCCCCCCCACCTCGGCAGGTCACCTTTACGAATTTTGCAAACATGGACACAGACTCCTTCCTCTTTGACATCTCAAGCATTGACTGGTCAGATATATACTGTGCAGGGAATGTAGAGGCTGCCCTGAACACATTTCTACAGCATTTTCTCCCTGTACAAAACAAGCATGCTCCAAAAACCACGCCTAGAGTCAGGGGAAAACAAACTAGATGGCTACATAAAGATCTTCTAAAACAACTAAGATACAGGGACAAGCTCTGGAAAACCTACAAAACTCTCAATTGACAAGGGACTATGAAGCTACAGGCAAGAAAGAAATTCTTGCAGGAAGAACATAAGGCTGGCAAAAGTCGTACTATCAGAACCTGCTAAAGAACTCAGCCCATGACCCCGTAAATTTTGGGGCCAATATAAAACATTCCTGGGGACACCTCAATCAGTTACACCATTTGACATGGAAATAGGTGGCTCCTATTGCAATAACCCCATCACCATAACAAACGTCAATAGCATGTTCTCTGACCTCTCCCCTATACCAGCGCCTGCCACCAGCTGCCTCCACTGCTGACACTGTGCCTCTTACTGACTCTGCCACCTTCACAAGTGACTCAAAACCTATATCACACCTCCTCTATTTCAAAGCTATTACCAGCTCTCAGGTTCTGAACCATCTAAAAAAATTATCGGAATACACCAGTCCTGGCTCTGACCAACTTGAACCTCACCTTTTAAAACTAGCTGTGCAGTTTATCTCTAAATCACTAGCAAGAATTTTCACCTTGTCCCTCACCAGCGGTGCAGTCCCAGAACTATCAGGATCTCCCCTATCTTCAAAAAAGGGAATAAAAAAGATACCTCTAATTACAGGCCTATTGCAATACTATCCCCACTCAGCAAAATCCTTGAAAAACTGGTTGCCATACAGATCCAGGAATTCCTCAAAACTACCAAGCAGCTCAATGATGCACAACATGGGTTCAGAAAAAAACCACAGTACTGCGACGGCTCTAGCCAAAATCACCACCGACATCCTCACTGGTATGGATCAAGGAAAGCTCACAGGGGCTGTCTTTATAGACCCAACCAAGGCATTTGACCTAGTTGACCACCCCTGCTCCTATCCTCCTAAGGAAAATAGGCTGCTCCTCCCTGTACTGAATGGTTCAGGAGCTACCTGACCAACAGGTCCCAGGCTGTTAAATTAACTCTGCCATCTCCTCCACCGTGGTAATGAACATTGAGTGCCCCAAGGCTCCATTCTGGGTCCTCTTCTATTCACTCTATTCATCAATAACCTCCCAGAGGAAATACTGCCTGTTCCTCGCTCCTCTATGCAGACGACTTAGTTATCTATGCCAGCTCACCCAATGTAGAGCAAATTAACACCTTGCTTAATAGAGCCTACCCAGTGTCCAGAATTGGTTAAACTCCACCGCTCATTCTGAATTCCTCCAAAACCAATGCCATGCTACTCAGCACCACTCAAAAGACCAAGGTGTTCCACTCCCCTAAGCATCCTTGATTTAAATGGAAATCCTCTGCAGATAGTTGCCTCCTTTCATTACTTGGGCATCCTACTAGATCAATCGCTTGACTTAAACCTTCATATCCAAGCCACTTGCAAAAACGTAAACTGTAAGTTAGGGGCAGCCTACAGAACTAGCTATATGCTTACCTCCTCCGCTAAACTTGCCATAGCCAGGGGGATCCTGCTACCAATGCTTACCTACTGTGCACCTATACTTACCTCTGCCCACAAATCTGTGCTGCACAAATGGGATGTTACATACAATAACATATGCCGATACGCCTCACAATCCCCATGACTTCTTCATCACTGCCAGCTATATGAGGACCTTGGGTGGCTCTCCCCCTTGGCCATCAGGAGCTACTTCCTGGCCTGCCTAAATGATTCTATACTGAGACAAAGTCAGCTTGCTGCACTGGTGAAGCTCCTTCTTCCTGCGATTCCAAACCGCACGCTCAGATCTGCTGATAAAGACCTGTTGGAAATTCCTCGCTGCCGCACCAATAAAGGAACGGGCTCCTTCCAACACGCAGCCCCTATGTTATGGAACCAGCTCCTCTGACCTCAGGCAGCACCCTCGCATCCCTCTTTCAAACGTGGGCTGAGACTACACCTGGCCATTTCAGAGTCATGCACCTGCTTTGATCCTACCTGATCCCTGAATCTTCCTGCCCCTACTCCCCCACCCCTGCTACTGGTTTCCATACTACCTCCTTTTGTTCTCTCTCCCCTAAATCCAACCCCTCTCCTCAAACTCACCTATCGTTATCTTAAATTATAATTATGTATAGGTTTTATGAATGTATGCACTTACTTACTACTACCTACATTACTGTTGTATCTTGTACTGTTTTTATCCTCTGCGCTACCTAGGCAACTGCCCAAACTTGCCACAGGTGGATGTTGGTACTGTAAGGCCTCACCTCCTCCCTTCCCTTCACTTGTCCTCCATTACCGCAAGATGTCCATGGCCAGTGACTGCCACCGGCCCTTATGCCCAGCCTTGGAACCACGAGCCTGGCTGCACCTACCCGTCTCCTACCGCTAAAGCCGTATTTCAAGCCGCCTTTACTCCCCACCCACCCCTTCCATTTTCTTCTTCCCTGACAGTGGTACCATGAACCTGGCATCCCTCTAGCCTGCCGCCGGGATGTCTCTGACATCCTCTCTTACTTCCCTGGGCACCCTGCTGCTGCTCTGGCTGGCTGCTGACGGCCGACAGATTACGGCTCCTTCCACCTCTTCCTCCGCCTCTTATCCTCTCCGGTCTACCTGGGCACTGCCCAAACTTGCCACAGGTGGATGTTGGTAAAATAAGGCCTCACCTCCTCCTCCTTCTCTTGTCTACCATTTGCCGAGGATGTCCAAGGCCAGAGACTGCCAATGCCCTCATGCCCAGCCTCGAACCACGACCCGGCTGCACCTAGACGCCTCCTACCGCCAAAGCTGTATTTCATGCCGCCCTTTCCTCCTGTCCACCCCTTCCATATTCTTCATCCCTGACTGTGGGGCCATGAACCTGGCATCCCTCTAGCCTACCGCCGGGATGTCTCTGGCATCCTCCCTTACTTCCCCTGGGTCCCCCTGCTGCTGCTGCTCAGGCTGGCTGTTGCCGGCCGCCAGGTTACGGCTCCTTCTACCCCTCCTCCTGACATTTCTCGCTGCTGGGGGCTCTATATGTTTCCCATATATGGCCCACTCCCCCCCCCTCCTTATATGCACTGGCTGACTACTTCTCCCACTATTCCTGTTGCCTGCACCCTTCCCTGTCACTCCACATCATCCTGCCTGGCTGGGGAACCACAAACCCGGCAGTCTCCATACGCATACCCCGGTAAAGCCGTAAGCAGTCCTTTTGGCCCTATACTCCCTTCCTTACCCCTTACCTGTACCAACACTCCCCTGTAAACACCTCCTTACTCTTGGCCTGCTGGTCACTGCTTAGTATAGCCTAAATCATGTTAGACTAGCTGGAACCGCCTCTATATGTCTGGAATGTACTTGTATGGTTGTTGCCTCAATTGTATTGTTGCTTCCATGTGTTATGATGTATTCTACTCTCCCGGGTCGTGGCTGAAAATAGTTACCTGCTGGCTAGCGCACCTACCCGGTAAACAAAAACGAAATAAATACAAGCATTTGTCAATGCCGAATGTTTGCTTACTGGCATTGGCAGTGGTAGTGTAGAAGTTACAGAGCTGCGTAATAGGAATGGCAGTAAAGTATTGAACTGAAGCCAACCCCACCACCACCCTGCAGAGAGTGACAGGCATTGGGGTGTACATTTGGGTCGTCAGGCATAACGGCCACGCCATTTCACCACACCCCACTCTGCAGAGACTGACAAGTGTCACGTGTTCCTTGGGGTCTTTGGCCCTTATGCGCACCCCATTTCATTAGGAAATACGGTGAGATGGGTGTGATATAGGAGAATGGCGTGAGGTTTGGGGCCAAAGAGTCCAAGGCATACCTCAATGCCTCTCAGTGACTGTAGGGTGTGGAATGATATGAGCATCACAGGCAAGAATCCCAAGTCACACCCCTGATTCCTGTCATTCTCTATAGGGTTGGGCGATTTAGTTGAAAAGCCTAATACCTCAGGCATTCGTTGGTATTTTAACTCCAAATTTTCAACATGTTTGTTTTGTGCCCCACCTCATGAACAGGGGAATATCAGTTTGGTAGCCGAAGCTGCTTATGCACAGTGACTACGGGATTTAGCACCACAGGTGCAAAATATTCGAACAGGATGTAAAAATGACAGCTGTACTCTTTCATGGGGAGGTGTAAAATGGATATTTTGCAAATGTGTAGTAAAATATTAAAAAAATGGTGAAGTCACTGAAGTATATAGAAACTGTCAACGCGACAACCTGCTATATAAGTAGGTTGGGAATATTTTATAGCAGATTGTCAACTCAGACA
Source organism: Neoceratodus forsteri (assembly GCA_016271365.2). NCBI lineage: Eukaryota > Metazoa > Chordata > Ceratodontiformes > Ceratodontidae > Neoceratodus > Neoceratodus forsteri. Next base: position 91,453,367 of record CM028132.1, on the reverse strand, counting down.
TCTTGGTGCCTCCGATCATGAACAGTGTCACTGTGATTTTCTTTATCTGTGCCGAACAATGATTTCCCACAGCAACCACGCATCTCTGCACTGAAAGTGTGAAAACACACTTTGGCCATGTTGTGAAAAATGGCAGCTGTACTGTTCATAAGGAAGTGTTGAAAAATGCCACTAGTGAAAATCTGGACTGAAAATATTACAAAGTCATGAACTAACAAGGATGCGTGGAAACTGCACACTGCTCACCGTGAACACAGTCATTTTATGGACTTTGTCACCAAATTTTCAACATAGCCATTTTAAGACCTCTGCTCATGAACAGTGTAACTGTGATTTTCTTAATCTGTCCTAAACATTGCTTTCGCACACCAACAGCACCATTGTGCGCTACATGTACGATTACACATTTTGGGTGACATATGAAAAATTGCAGCTGTACTGTTCATAAGGAAGTTTAATAAAATGGACATGTTGAAAATCTAGAGTGAAAATATTAAATTTGCAAACTTACGAGCATGCATAGGAACTGTGCAACGCACGCTCGTAAAAGTCATTTTTAGGTATTTTTTCACCAAATTTTCAACATAGCCATTTTAAGACCTCTGCTCATGAACAGTGTCACTGTGGTTTTGTTAATGTGTCCCACACATTGAGTTTGCACACCGACTGCGCCATTGTGTGCTACATGGGCGGAAACATGTTTTGGGCAGGATGTGAAAAATGACAGCTGTACTGCTCATAAGGAGGTGTGGAAAATGGCAATGTTGGAAATCTGGAGTGGAAATATTGAAAATTCGCAAACCTATGAGCGTGCATGGGGACTGTGCAACGCACACTCGTAAAATAGTAATTTTTAGGAATTCTGTCACCAAATTTTCAACATTGCCATTTTAAGATCTCTGCTCATGAACAGTGACACTGTGACTTTCTTAATGTGTCCCATACACTGAGTTCACACAACGACTGAGCCATTGTGCGCTACATGGGCGGAAACACATTTTGGGTGAGATGTGAAAAATGACAACTGTACTACTCATAAGAAGGTGTGGAAAAATGGCAATGTCAAAAATCTGGAGTGGAAATATTGAAAATCTATTAACCTATGAGCGCATGAGAAACTGCTAACGACGCCAGAAACAGTCATTTTTAGGAATTTTTTCACCAAATTTTCAACATAGCCATTTCAAGACCTCTGCTCATGAACAGTGTCACTGTGATTTTCTTAATTTGTCCCGTACATTGATTTCACACACCGACTGCGCCATTCTGCGCTACAAGGGCGGAAACACATTTTGGGTGAGATGTGAAAAATGACAGCTGTACTACTCACAAGATGGTGTGGTGAAATGGCAATGTTGAAAATCTGGAGTGAAAATATTGAAATTTCGCGAACTTACGAGCCTGTGTAGGAACTGCTCAACGCCTCGTTAAACAGTCATTTTTTGGAATTTTGGCACCAAATTTTCAACATGGGGTTTTGGGGCCCCCTTCTCATGAATGATGTCACTGTCATGGTGGTATTTGATCCCGAAGGGTGATTTCACAGTCACTGTGCGAAATCACCTTTCGAGCCCGAATAACGCCATGACAGTGACATCATTCATGAGAAGGGGTCCCAAAAACCCCATGTTGAAAATTTAGTGCAAAAATTCCCAAAAATGCCTGAGATATGCACTAAAGTTGAACCTCTCCTATCTAGCCCATTATACAGCTTACCAGCATTTCCTCAGTTCGTGGTCAGCTTTGAAGAGTGCAGATGTGTTCCGTCCACCAAGATCGCCGCGCCAGAGTCCGGAGGTAAGTATGGGGTGAGGGAGGCTGGGTGCGCAGTGGGTGGGTGCGGGTTGTGGGAGGGGGTTCGGGAGACGCCATTATGGGACCGCTTTTGTTTTACAGGTTAAAACAAAAAAGACTTTGTGGGATCGCTTGCCACGCTGGGTGGGCCTCAGCATGGCACAAGGACTTTGGAGAGGCGTCAGCTGACAGGTGATTGGGCACCCCGTCGGCAAAAATATAAAAAAACCTCGTGGGACGTTTGCCACACTGGGGTGGGCTCCCAGCGAGGCACAAGGACTTTGGGGCGTTCAGCCGGCGGGGATTGGGCACCCGTCGGCAAAATGACTGATTGCCATGTTGGGGTGGGCTCCCAGCGGGCACCAACTACTGGGAGGGGAGGAGACGATGTAGCTCAGCCGACGGGATTGCACCCCGCTATACACGCCGCATGGGGGCACGCACGCCTGTGGCTGGGGAGGGTGTGTGTGAGCAGCTTCATCGCTGCTCACTCAAGCATAGCTCCCCTTTCAACTGTATGCCACTGCATTTTGGAGCATGTCATAGACAGCTCCAAAATGCATTGGCTTACAGGTGCCGCGTCTGCCAGCACAGTGCCTGAATTGGAGGAGGAGGTGACACACCTCCGAAATCTCCGATGATGGCACTATGTTTCTTGCACATGCGTGCAAGCAAACATAAAACTGACTTGCTCAGGGTCACACAGTATACAAGTGGGAGCTGATGATATTCAAACACAGGTCTTCAGGTTTGCAGCTCAGTGCTCTTAACCACCATGCTATACTATCTCCTATGGGGAAGTTTAGGGAAAGGGGAAACTTGACCAATCAGCTTAAGGGGAAAAAATAGCTTAAATTGGCACCAGTGACAGGTAGTAATAGCTTTGGTAATCCTTTCAAAATTATTTACTTTACTCCCCCATCCAGTGTCAAATGATGGCTGGTACCAAGTGGCACATAGATAATCTCACCTCCATCTGGTAGGACTCTCTATCATGGTGCAGGCAGCGTTTGTTGCTCCTACACCAGTGACTGAAGCCAGGCCCATTAAGGGGGCACCTCTCATAGCCACTGATCACTTTTCCTGTCCTCTCCCAACTGTTGACTGCCGGAGGTGTGTGTGTGTGTGTGTGGCTTATGCTGCTGTAGCAAGCCATGCCCCTCTTGTCAGTAACACTATACAAAGCTCTGGGGATAACCCTACAGTTACAAGCTGGTGACCTGCTTTCACAACAGTGCTAGCCCCTGAATGCTGTGACACCACAACTCCAAAACACCCATCCCTAGATGGGGTGCTACCACAGCATAATCATTAGCGTGGGTAGTATAGCCTAGTATTTAGAGCAATGAGCTGTGAACAATCTTGGTACATCTGGCAGATTTAGGTTTAATTCCCATGACCTCCTCTTGCACACTGTATGATGCTGAGCAAGTCATTTTACCTCCTTGAGCTTCAGCTCAATGTACCTTTTCAGGCAAAGAATTGTGAAAAATATAACTATTTCCATGGCAGTAGGTATGTATTGTAGAAAAGCAGTGAGAGCAGGTAGTGATCTTTCATGTTACTGTATGAACAAGGGGAAGCTAAATGCAGACTATCTGTGAAATACTGTTTAAGTTTAATGTGCTTAACTTTATATTTTATATAGTTTCCTCCAAGACATCAGGGCCTCTTTAAGGACCCCAATGTCCTGTACATTCTCGCTAGACATATTACATAGTATTATGATGACAGAATGGACAAAGAATGGACCCAGCACAAACCCCTGGGGCACTCCACTCAGCATATCTCTTCACTCTGAATGGTATCTGCCCATCACCCCTCTGCCTCCTACAGTACCTGCCAAATGCAATCATCAGAGGATGCCATGCTACGAGTTCCCGTTTGTAAAGAAAGGCAGGTAATGAAGCCTTTTGTGTTGTACCACCCTCACACTGGAACTCTCCATCTCATAAGATTTGCCAAGCTGCATTGTTTATCTCCTTTAAGAAAGTGTTAAAACCCCACCTACTTTACAAAGCATGTATTATTCCCCATTAATCTACTGATTAATCAATTTTATTGAAAATCTATTTACTATAATAATGCAACTGACATGATTTGATTTTGTAAACGTCACAGCACTTGGAGTTTTGTAAATCACTTCGTGAGTAAACTGGATTTGAATGGTTTGACTGTATCAAGCAAACTGATGGATGCTCTTCTCTGATAATCTGTTACATGTTTCTGAGGGCTCTGCACAAGGCAGAATGAAAGAACTAAGGTATACTGTACATGCCATCATTCTGGTTTAGTTGCAAAGAGACATCAAGCAAGCATGTTATTGTTTTTTCTTTATATACTCCAGGGGCAACAATGCAACTAGCCCATTTTGATGAGAGGCATAATGGCACCATTTTGTTTTTGCCCCAGTTAAGCCTTGTGGGAAACAATGAGATTTTGGAGAAAATTTTTGGCCTTTTAAAATTGTAATTGATTTCTTTGAAGTCTCTCATTTCTTTTGAGTCCCAACCTTAAATTGTTGCTTGGTTGTTATTGGGTCAACAAGGGGAGCGATCCAAAATGAAACACTGGTATCTAGGATTCTTTTTAAGTTTATCTTTTAATGTAGGTACATAACCATTTTGTACTTCCTTGAATATGTTTTAGTGTGTGGTGACTGCCAACTTTATTTTGTGTTTCCTTCCTGTTGTTTAATAGCCATTTTAGTTCTTTAGGCTTTCAGGCTTGAAAATAGGTTAAAAAATATTCAAACAAAAAAAAAAGAAAAGAAAAGAAAACATCTGCCATTGCTGCTTGTATTTTTGGTTATTTTCGGGAGAAGCTCTGCATGTGTAAATGCAGTTTTTTTTCCTGTTAGCTAGAGCTGGTGGGACTTTCCAGTTAAAATAAAAATCTGTTTCCAATCTTCACTTTTTTATTATTTTTTTCATCAGTCCCCTGTCAAGCTCCCTCTGTCCACCACACTCATGTTGAGGTCACCATGGCCGCACCATTGCAACACCCTACTTCTGACCAAATGGTGAGGTAGTCTGCTGCCTTCCCAGCCAATCCCAGTGCTGCTTCAAAGCTGACTGTCAATGGTGTACAAATAGTGAGCCACCCACACCCTCCCTCTTCAGGAGTTAAACATCTCATGCCTGTGACCCCCTCAGTCCCCATCCACCCCAGTGTGTGACTCCAGTATGACCACAAACCTGGTCCTTGTGCCACCATCCCATTGGGTAAGCCTCTGGCCCTCAGTCTTCTATTGACCATTTTTCTCTTTTTACATAGAACTGTTTGTAGCTATGTTGGTTACAGTACAAACAGACAAACACAGGAGGTGATTTAACATCCTTTACTGCAGCAGCAAGCAATTTTCAGTACATAAGCTTTTAGGCTTACACAGAGCCAGCCTTTCCTCAGTTGACAGCTGTTTCTACGAAAAGGTTTGTGCACTCTCTGTGTAAACCTGAAAGCTTGTGTACTGAAAGTTTCTTGTTAGGCAAGTAAAAGGTATCAAACCACCAACTTTGTTTTCGGTGTACTTGAAAGAGACTGTACAGAGTCAGTGGGTCAGTCATGGTGTGTAGAGTGTAGTGTGTCTAGCTTAGAAAGGGGTAGCCTAAGATCTGGCCAGTTTTTGTAATTTGTTTCTTACTTGAAAGTTTGTGAGCTTTATGGGAGAAATGTGAAATTCCCCACCATGACACTATATGAAGGATATCCAAGAAAATTTGTTGTAATATAAGAAAACCAAACAGATCATATTGGAAAGTGAATACATCCTAAAGAACACAGATAACCCCTCCCTGTTAGAATCCAGTAGTACTTTTTTTCCAATCCTAAAACATCTTAAGCGATTTTGAAATATTCTGTAGGATGTTCAACAGGGTCCAATAGCAATTGAAAACTAGATAAAGCTGTTAATATGTGCATTGCTTCTACTGTCTGGTAAAAAGTAAAACTCTAGGCATACTAGGTCTGAACAGACTTCACTGCTCTAAATTGTTTAGCTATTGCATGGATTCCCAATACTCAGCAAAGGTTACACTCAATGAAGCCACACGCCAAAGTTGGAGTGCTGTCTGAACTAGTTCCTGTCAATGATGACACTGAAAGATATAATCAATTCAGTAATAAAACCTTTAGAGACACAATGTGCTGCTGTGCAAAATGAAAGAATGTCACTTTTCTGGTGTAGCTTTTGGATCGTACCCAGGTCATAATGTCATACACTTAATAGCGTATGGCATTATGGCGAAACTCAGACCTGTGCACTGTCCGAAATTGGACCATCCGTGGAGTTGGAATCTTTAGTGGGAGTGTTTGGGGTGTGTGGGGGTGAAGCCCCCCACAGAACAATAAATAAAAAGAAATCACGCAACGTGATTGTGCCGCACAGCATTCTGCCATGCGACATTATGACCCCATGCCCCAAGGTTACTAGAGGAAAGTAATAGTGATAACATTGTTTAAGAAGGGTGGATTGGGGTGAGCTATCTAACTACAGACAGGTTAGTCAAACAGTTTGGGGTATGGAGATGAAACACTGCATGGCTCTATTAGTGGATGATCATGGTTAACTAACTTATTAACTTTTAAGAACCAGTTATCAAAAACTCTGATTGAGGTATGCTGGTAGATGTTATTTTCTTGAATTTCAGCAAACTGTTTGGTAATGTGTCACATAGAAAGTTGCTTAATAAATTTAAAAGCACAGGGATTAGCAAGAAGATAAACTGGATTAGCAGGTGGCTATCAGGAAGGAAAGACAGAGTGTGAATACATGGTATTGAATCAGAAGAGGGAAATGTACTTCTCCTGTTCTTCACCATTTACGATATATCAAAGAGATGAATGAAAAAAATAGAAAATGGGGTTAGTGGGTTTGCAAATGACATCAAACTTAGAGGTCTGGCAGGCAGTGAAGAGGACACTAGAAGTATTCATAGGGCCTTAGATAACATAGCAGAGTGGGCAAAAAGATGAGACATGAAGTTTAATGAAGGTGAATACACAGTGTTGCATTTCGGAAAGAAAAAAACCCAGTAGGTTAAGCTTCTATTTAAATGATACTGAACTGAGAAAGGTTGATGAAGAGAGGGACTATGGTAGTATAATAAGAGCAGACTTCAAACAAAGGCACCAGTGTGAAAAAGCCTCAAAAAGGTTTCACAAATATGAAGATTCACAGAGAAAGGTTTTTTTAGGCAGATCCAGGGACATTATGGCACCACTGTATAGAGTACATGTGAGACCCTGCTTGGAGTACTGCTATCAGTTCTGGAACCCCTATCACAGGAAGGACATAGATAGATTGGATCAAGTACAAAAAAGAGAATCTAAGTTAATAATAGGTAGAGACAACATGTGATACAGAGATAGACTGGATACCTTCAGCTCGTTTAGCTTGGAGCAAAGCTAGATAAGGGGAGGCTTAATTATGCTCTATGGTTTCCTAAAAGATCTGTCACTATGTAAGGATCTTGGGCTAACTACAAAGCAAATTGAAAGTACCACCAGGAGCATAATAAGCAACTGAAAGGGAAAATGCTCAAGGGAGATTGGAGGAAATATTATTTCTCGCAGCATGTGGCTGGTGTGTGAAATTCAGTTCCAAGTATTGATGTAAACTCAGAAAGGAGACATTTAATTAAGTGATAACATTCAGCGAGTTGGAGTATACGAAGCAATAACTGGCTTCTGTGGAGATTAAATACCGAGGGTAAAGCCAAAGGCGTTTAATCAACAGAAGCCGTTATTCAGATATTCTAACTTCGCTGAATGTTATTACTATTATACGAGTTGGAGTGTGTTGGGGGGAAAAAGTGTTTTACTGTCGGGGAAATGCTGGCTCAACAGCATTTTCTACTGCTTGTTCTTTTTGATGTGTGTGAGGGGTGATTAAACCACTGTGGGGGGGATGATTAAACCACTGTGGACAGGGTTTTAGGTGAATAAACTACTCTGAACCATGGTTTTGAAGTTTGTGAGGAAATAACTGACCAGAGTTCTGAATGCTGATTGGCTGAGTACAGATACCTGTCATATAATGAAAGATAAAACATATGCCTATTGGAAGTAAGATAAACAGCTGCTGACACTGAGAAGTGAAGGGGAGACAGTCTCAGTTAGCAACAAGCCTTCTTCTGTCCTTCCGTTCATATGTTCCAGTAATGAACGAGCTTAAGGAAAGCTCAGGATTAAAGTACAGAGTAAGAATAAGTAAAGAGATGAACTTAAGCACAGGGAGATTAAATAACTTGCTCAAGGTCACTCTCAGAGTAAGTAGTGATGATGGGATTTTAAAGGGACACTGTCAACCTGTTTTTCATCATATTATTTCTAGCTGAAACCCCACATTTTATGATTGCTTACCCTCTCCAAAATCCACTGATGTTGCTGTTTGTATTGTCTGTCTCCTTGTTTCGTAGAACCGAAATGCATGGCAATGTATATTTATAAACAACCTTGTTTTCTTTACAATCCTGGATGTGTTCTTACTACATGCTTCCTGAGCATTAGAAACACACCCAAACAGTGCAGTCACTCATAAGGCAGTAGCTTCCTAAACTCCTACTGCATCATGAGGGGCTAGACTGTGTTGTGGGTTTTGCCAAGTCCAGGAAAGATGCATTTGGAGCTGATCAGGGAATGTAAACAAACCTGCTTATGTGTGGTAACACCAGTATGCTGGGCAGTCTGTTTTTCACTTTTTATGTTGGCTCGCAGTTGTGCAGCCAACATATTGTCATAGTAGCAGATTTGGAGGCATGGTCACTGTTGGGCGAATGCAGGGCACACATCAGAAGGTGCGTCTCTCATTCCCCAATCAGGCAGCAGGAGGCACTGACCTCATTCATGCCTAATGTGGCCATCACAAAAAAGAAAATGACCACTGCAATGAAAGTGAAGCTCTCATGCAGCATGACCATTACACATCTCCCTCGGTGCAGGCAACATGGCGGCAGTGACTGCCGCCACTGCTGCTTGTCACAATGCCAATGGGGGAGCCCACTTCCCATCAGCACAATGTTCCCCCCTTTTTGTTGATTGCCATGGGGGGTGCCCAATCCCCCTCGGCATCATGCACTCTCCATTTGGTTATGGGTATGACGGGGTGCCCAATCCTCATTGACAAAACACCCCCACCCACAACATCTGAGGTGGTACACTGGGAACCCACCCCAGCATGCCAAATCCCACCTGAAAAATGGAAACTGTCCAGCAATGACTTTTTTTTTTTTTTTAAACCCTGTAAACCAAAAACGGTCCCTCAGTGGTCTCCCTGCCCCCCTCCCACAACCCACACCCACCCACTGAGCACCCTGCCTCCCCACAACCCCTCACCCCATACTTACCTCCGGAGTCTGGTGCGACGTTCTTCGGTGGACCGGGAACACGTCTGCACTCTTCAAAGCCGACTGCGAACTGAGGAAATGCTTGTAAGCTGTATAATGGAATGAATAGGGCTTTTTCAACTTTGATGCATATCGCAGGCATTTTTTTGAATTTTGGCACCAAATTTTCAACATGGGTTTTTTGGGGCTCCTCCTCATGAATTCTGTCACTGTCTTGGCATTACTCGGCCTCAAAAGGTGATTTTGCGGTCACTATGCGGAATCACCTTTTGGGACTGATTAACGAAATGACAATGCCCATGTTCATAAGGTGGGCTCTCAGAAAGCCTATGTTGCAAATTTGGTGGAAAAATCCAAAAAATGACTGTTTATGAGTGTCGTTGTGCAGTTGCTATGCACGCTCGTAACTTCATGAATTTGCAATATTTTCATGCCAGATTTTTAACACTGGCATTTTTACACACCTTCTTGTGAACAGTACTGCTGTCATTTTTCACATCCTGTCCGAAATGTGTTTTCGCACTTCCAGTGCAGAATAACGTGGTCATTGTGGGAAATCAGTGTTCGGGACAGATTACGAAAATGACAGTGACACTGTTCATGAGCGGAGGTCCTAAAATGCCTACATTGAAAATTTAGTGATGAAAGCCCATAAAATGAGGGTTTTCTGAATGTGCGTTGTACAGTTTGCATGCACGCTCATAAACAGCCCAATGCCTGTCGCTCTCTACAGGGTGAGGGTGGGGCTGGCATCACTTCAGCACTTCACTGCCATTCCTATTATGCATCTCTACCTCTGCCACTACCAAAGCCAATGCCAGTGAGACAACATTCGGCATTGACAAATGCTTGTTTAAAGACAGTAAGAGTCAGAATCAAACTATCAGCTACATCAACTATCTTCACAGAATTTTGGCAATCATGAAATGTGTTTTTTAAACTAGGGACACTTTGAGCCCTAAGGGAATTGACAGTGTCCCTTTAACATGGCCTTCAGCTTCATACAGTAGCTACTGTATGTGGTCAATTCATGGTATTGTCAGGTTTACACACCAAGCCCGGGATGTCAAGCACAGTGCCACCAGAGAGGGTTTCAGAGGGTCTGTTAGATGCTAATCTCCTTGGGAGAGAAGATTGCACTGTGCTAACAGCAGAAACAACAGTGCATTTTAATGAGTTGTGTCAGTTTAAACAGTTAAAAGTACTTTTGCAGATATTTTGTTGCAGATGCTGCACTGGCAATTCATTCACAATGAAACAAAACATTCTAAAAAGCAAGTTTTAATCTAGATGTTTCACTGGATTGTTAATGAGTTTCTAATCCATTGCAAAATTACTTCAATGCAGTCTGTACTGTACACACTGTAACCAACAGGCTATTCTACCTCCCTGCATACTGTACTATACTGTACTTGACCTATTTCACTTCCCAGCAACATGAGTACCCTCACCCTCTCCCAACTAATCAGAAACACTAACAAAATTAAGTCAAACTAGAAACAACAGCCCTGCAGAGTGTGGACCTACCTGATCATTCAAAATATCCGTGATGTTTGCAATGGTACGATATAAGCTATGCAGATGGTATAAAGCACTCTCATTACACAGCATAGAAGGCCAGCTCTCCTGTGTCATTGTAAACTGGGTAAAGCTGGAGTTCCAAGGTCGGAGAAGGTCACTGTAAGTCACCTGCTGTCCCGTCAACATTGCCTGTCAGGGAGAAACATTTTTTAATGAAAATCACTGGATTGCAGGGTGGGGGTGTGTGATTTATCACCCCACACCCCATCATCTCACCATCCTGTCTTATTCATCTGCCTCCCCACTCACTCTAGCTGGGGCCGTCACTTCAATAGTGGCCCCTAATTTGCACTCAAGTAGTGCTTCTTGGGTTAATGAAGACAGTAAAAGTGTCATTTAAGATTTGCCCTACAGTACTATTCAGTTGCGTGCCCCCTCTAAAAAGCTTTTGGCATGACACCCTTGTATAGCTATTTTACGGTGACTTACACCTGCTTGCAGTGACAAGGGTAAGACATCTTTCTTCGTGGCCAATTCAAAGTCTCCCTCAGGTTTAGTGATATGCGCACTAGGCCTTAATCCTGAGTGAACACACCACCTGGATGACAAATTTGATGCCTCCAGGCCAAGGGAGTGGAATATCTTACTGTTTTTCCTGTGCCCTGTACTTCTCTCACACTGCAACACAGTGGGCTACCCTTAAACCTCCTGCAAGCTGACAACCATCTCCCCCAAATGCTTCTTCTCTGTTTCAGAACATAATTACTTAGGCACAGTTTGTATTTCTTAAAACCACATTCAGGTGGCATGGCCTAGAAGGACATGGGACATTTACAAGATGCTCCACATCATTGTATGTCGACACCCCAAGGGCCTAGAAATATGGAGGAAACATCTCTGCCAGAACAGGCTCATAATCAGCCCTCTCACTGACTGGGCACTTAACTGGATTTGGCTTCAAGGTAGTGGGGCAAGGCAAGTCCTCCCGGCCATGCCATGAGGGGCAAGCTGTGGGAGTGCAAGGGTAGGTCCTAGAGATGGGGGGATGGGGCAGGGGAGAGCCACCCAGCTGGGGCTGGCGGGAGAAGGAGATAAAAGACAGTAAATATAAGGTAATGAGATGCTGCATAGTATGGAGCTGTCCCAGAGAGTGGCAATTTCTAACAAATGATTAAATATAACATGACTTCAATAACCACAGAAATCAGTAGATGATTCAATAGCAGAGAACATATTATTTTGGAGAAATATGCTTCTGCCTGTAATACAAGATTGCATGAGCTGTGCATAAGAAAGTACATTTGACATTTACGAATTAATGAAAGGTTACCTCCTTAAAAAGTTTGATGACCCAGTCGATATTTTCTAGTAAGAGTGGAGTCACTTCAGTTCTGTTGCTGGCAAGGAGAAGGTGGTTCATCTGGTTAGTGACATTGGCTACAGTGTCTGTGATGCAGTGCAGAAATTCTGAGGGGGAAAAATGACAGCTTCAGTTTTATCTCTATTTTTAACTTGAAATGTTTCATACTTTTCTCATTCATTGCATTCCAGCCGCACACAATCACATTAGCAATTGCTTCAAATGTTTTAAAAAAGCTTGACCTGGGAAGTCCTAGTGACCTGCACCTACTAACTCAGAATTAGGAGTGACCTTAGGTCCCTTACTAACTGGGCCAGAGTAAGGTGGGTGCTTCGCAGACCTGATGCACTCAGTCATTATGAATGGAGGGCTAGTGCATGCGACGCAGTAGTGCTCCAGGTTGGTGAGATACAAACAGGACTAGTGGAGTCTCAAAGGTGACCACCACTTGCACCTGAAGTCAGCTTCTATGGTGCACATTATGAGCATGATGGAGGGGGACAAAATGACAAAACTACAGAATCTGACCCTCCTCTCTCCACAGTAAGAAGACTTAGTCTAGCTTGTTTTTCTTCTTGTTCTATAGCATGTACTGTACGTACAGCACACTAAACAAAATTGACATAGCCATGTCAGTGCTGTGTCTCAGTGCATCTCACTGCAACCTGGGGGACTGGGGCTAAGGTGCATTCCCTGGAATCTCATGCTGACGCTGATTGGGGATTGAGCAAATCAAGTGAGTGATGTTGACTAGGGGTTGGGCACATAGTGGAAGTGAAGCTGACTGGGGGGTTGGGTGCATTGTGGAGGTTAGCCTGACAAAGAGTTGGGCACATCATTGAGCTGTGGTGTATTGGGGCTGAGCACATTGTGGAGGTGGGGATAAATGTGGATTGGGCACATTGTGGAGGTGAGGCTGAATGGAGACTGGGCACATTGTGGAGGTGAGACAGACTGGGGGTTGGGTACTTTGTGGAGGGTTGGCTGACTGGGGGTTGGGTGCATCATGGTGGTGAGGCTAACTTGCGAGTTGGGCACATCCAAGAGATAAGGCTGAATGGGAGTTGGGCACATACTGGAAAGGAAGCTGACTTTGAGTTGGGAGCATCATGGAGGGGAGGCTGACAGGGAGTGGTGATGTTAGGCACATCATTGAAATGAGACTGCCTGGGGGTTGGGACATCATGGGGATGAGGATGATGGGAAGTTTGGTGCATTATGGGTGAGGGCTGACTCTGGGTTTGTATGCATCTTTGAGGTATCATGGACTGGGGTTTGGGGGCACTGTGGAGGTGAAGCTGCCTGGCAATTGGGAACATTGTTGAGGTGATGCTGACTGGAGGCTGGGCACATGCTAAAGGTGAAGCTCACAGGTGGTTGGTCATATCATGTAAGTGAGGCAGATTTGATGGTTGGGTGCATCAGGAAGGGAATGCTGACTGGGTGATGGTGAGGTTGGGTAGATCATGGAGGGGAGGATGACTGGGGTGGTGGGATTGAGAACATCATGGAAGTAAGGCTGACTGGGGTTGGGTGCATCATGGAGGTGAGGCTGACTGGGGGTTGGGCACATTGTGGAGATGAGGCTGACTGGGATTTGGGCACATTGTGGAGGTGCAGCTGATTGGTGGTTGGAAACATCATTTAGATGAGGCAAATTGAGGGTTGGGACATCATGCAGGTGAGGCTGACTAGGGGTTGGGTGCATCGTGACAATGAAGCTGACTGTTTTTGGGACATCATGGAGGTGAAGCTGACTGGGGATGGGTGTGTTGAGGAGGAAGACTGACTGAGGGTTGGGAACATTGTGAAGGTGAGGCTGACTGGGAGTTGGGCACATTGTGGAGGGAGACTGACGGAGGGCAGGGCACACTGTGGAAGTTCAGCTGACTGGGGGTTGTGAACATCACTGAGGCAAGGCAGACTGGGGATTGGGACATAATGGAGGTGAGACTGACTGGGAGTTGGGACTTTATAGAGATAAGGCTGACATATGGCTGGGTGCAGTGTAAAGGTGAGGCTGACTGTGGGTTGGTGCACTGGAGGTGAAGCTGACTGGGGCTGAGCATGTCTGGAGGTGAGGGTGACTGAGGGTTTGGCACATTGTGGAGGTGAGGCTTACTGGTGGTTAGGCACACTGTGTAGGTGAGGCTGACTGGGTGTTGGATACATGCAGACTAGGGGTTGAGCACATCATGGTGGTGAGACTGACTGTAGTTTGGGCACATTGTGGAGGTACTGCTTACTTGAGGGTTGGTCATATTGCAGAAATGAGGTTGAATGGAAGTTTGACTCATCATGGAAGTGTGGCTGAATGGGGATTGGGCACATCATGGAGGTGAAGCTGACTGGGGTTTGGGTTCATAGTGGATGAAAAGCTGAGTGGGGGTTGATACATCATGGAGGTGAGGAAGACTGGTGGTTAGAAAAATCATGGAGGTGTAACTGACTGGGGATTGGGAACATCATGGAAGTGAGACTGGGAGCCAGGCATCTTGTGGAGGTGAGACAGATTGAGTGTTATGTGCAATGTGGAGATGATTCTGACTGAGGGGTTGGGCACATCATGGAGGTGAAGCTGACTGGGAGTTGGGCACAGCATGGAGGTGAGGCTTACTGGGGTTTGTGCACAATGTGGAGGCGAGGCTATCAGTGGGTTGGGCACATTGTTGAGGTGAGGCAGTCTGGGGTTAGGCACATTGTGGAGATGAAGCTGACTTGGGGTGCAGCGTGTAATGGAGATGAGGCTGACTAGAGGTTGGGCACATCATGGAGATGAAACTGACTGGTACATCATGGAGATGAAGCTGACTGGGAATTGGCTGCATAATTGAAATAAGACTGACTAGGGGCTGGTACATCATGGAGGTGAAGCTGACTGGGGTTTAGATGCATTATGGAGGTGAGGCTGACTGGCAGTTGGGCACATTGTAAAGGTGCAGCTGATATAGCATTGGGGACATTGTTTAGGTGAGGCAGGCTGGGGGTTGGGACATCATGGAGGTGTAGCTGACTGGGGTTGGGCACATCATGGAGGTACAGCAAATAAATGGGACGTCAAGGAGGTGAGGCTGACTGGGGGTTAGCTGCATCATGGAAGTGAGGCTGACTTGAGGTTGGGCACATTGTGGAGGTGAGGCTGACTGGGAGTTTGGTGCTTTGAAGGTGGGGAAACCTAGGGGTTGAGTAGATCATGGAGGTGAGGGTGACAAGGGTTGGGCACATTGTGGAGGTGTAGTCAACTGAGGATTAGGTGCATTGTTGAGTTATGGCTGACTGGGGGTTGGACACATCATGGAAGTGTAGCTGGCTGGTATTGGGCACAGTGTGGAAGTGAAGCTGATTGGGGTTTGAGCATATTGCGGTGGTGAGGTTGACTGAGGGTTGGCACAGTGTGCAAATGAGCTTGACTAGGGGTTTGGTACATCATGGAAGTGTGACTAAATGGGAGTTGAGTGCATTTGTGGTGGCAAGGTTGACTGGGGGTTGGGTGCATCATGGAGGTGTGACTGACTAGGGTATGGGTGTATCATTAGGTGAGGATGACAGGAGTGGGCATATTATGGAGGTGAGACTGAATAGATGTTTTGTGCATTGTAGAGGGTGGATGGTTGAAGGTTTAGGAACCTTGTGGAGGTGCAGCTGACTGGGTTGGGAACATCACTGAGGTGAGGCACACTGAGTGTTGGGACATATTGGAGGGAAGGCTGACTAGGAGTTGGGACATCACAGAGATGAGTTTGAGGGTTGGGTGCATTGTGGAGGTGAGGCTGATTGGGAGTTTGGTGCTTTGTGAAGATGAGGCTGCTGGGGGTTTGGTCATTTGGGGTGAGGCTGACTGGGGGTTAAGCATATCATGGATGTGAGCCAGAGTGGGGATTTGGCACATCATGGAGAGGAGGCTGACTTGAGGGTTGGGAGCATCATAGATATAAGGTTGCTTGGGCTTTGATGCATTGTGAAGGTGAGGCTGACTGGGGTTTGATGCACTGGAGGTGAGGCTGACTAAGGGGCTGAGCATATTGCAGAGGTGAGGGTGACTGAGGGTTGGAACAATGTGGAGATGGGGCTGACTGATGGTTTGACACATTGTAGAGGTGAAGCTGACTGGGGTTGGGTACATGCAAACTAGGTGTTGAGCACATCATGGAGATGTAGCTGACTGGGGATTGAGCAGATCATGGAGGTAAGGCTAACTGGGGTTTGGGCATATTGTGGAAGTGAGGCTGACTGATGGTTGGGCACACTGTGGAAATGAGGCTGAATGGGGGTTTGGTGCATCATGGACATGTGGCTGAATGGGGGTTGGGCACATCATGGAAGTGAGTCTGACTGAGGTTTGGGTGCATTGTGGTGGCAAGGCTGATTGGGGGTTGGTGCATTGTGGAGGTGAGGCATACTTGAGGGTTGGAAACATTATGGAAGTGTGACTAACTGGGGTTGGGCCCATGATGGAGATGTAGCTGACTGAAGCATGGGCACATTGTGGAGGTGAGGCTGACTGGGGTTTGGGAATATTCTGGAGGTGATGCTGACTAAGGGTTGGGCAGATTTTGGAAATGAGGTTGTCTGGGAGTTTGGCACATCATGGAAGTGAGTCTGACTGGGGTTTGGGTGCATTGTGGTGGTGAGGCAAACTACATAATGGAAAAATCATGAATGTGTGACTGATTGGGGGTTGGGACATCATGGAGGTTAGACTGGCAGGGGGTTGTGATACTGGGGGGTGAGACAGACTGGGTGTTTTGTGCATTGTGGAGATGACACTGACTGGGAGATGGGCATATCATGGCAGTGAGGCTGACTGAGTGCTAGGCACAGAGTGAAGGTGAGTTTACTATGATTCGTGCACAATGCAGAGGTGAGGCTAGCAGAGGGCTGGAAACATTGTTGAAGTGAGGCAGTCTGGTGGTTGGGCACATTGTGGAGGTGAGTCTGACTAGGGGGTGGCATATCATGGAGGTGTGGCTGGCTGACTGGAGATTGGGCATATCAGGGAGAGGAAGCTGACTGGTAACTGGGTGCATCATGGAGGTGAGACTGACTGGAGGCTGGGCACATTGTGAGGCAAAGCTGACTGGTGGTGAGGTGCATCATAGTGTTGAAGCTGACTGGGGATTAGTCATACTGGGCAGGTGAGGCTGTCAGGGGGATGAGCACATGGAGGAAGTTAGCGTAACTGGGGGATGGGCACATTTTAGAAGAAAGGTTGAGTAGTAGTTGGGCACACTGTGGAAGTGCAACTGATTGGGGGTTGGGAACATTGTTTAGGTGAGGCAGGTTGTGGATCTGGATATCATGGAGGTGAGGCTGACAGTGGGTCAACACATCATGTAGGTGAAGCTGACTAAGGGTTGAGACATTGTGGAGGTGAGTCTGACTGGGGATTGTGCACATCGTGGAAGTAAGGCTGACTTGGGGTTGGGCACATTGTGGAGGTGAGGCTGTCTGGGGGTTGGACACATTGGGAAGGTGAGTCTGATTTGGGATTTGGTGCATTCTGAAGGTGACACTGACTGGATATTTGGTGCATTGGAGGCCAGGTGACCTGGGAGTTGAGCATATTATAGAGGTGAGGGTGAAAGAGGGGTGGGCACATTGTGGAGTTGAGGCTGACTGGTGGTTGGGCACATTGTGGAGATGAGGTTGACTGGGGGTTGGGTGCATTGTAGAGGTGTAGCTGATGGTGACTGGCCACATCATGGAAGTGAGGCTGACTGGGGGTTGGGCATAACATGGAGGTCAGGCTGGCAGGGGTTAAGCATATTGAGAGGTGAGACAATATGGGTGTTTTGTGCATTGTGGAGGTTTAGAACATCATTGAGGCATGGCACGTTGTTGGTTGGGACATAACAGAGGTGGGCTGACTGGGAGTTAAGACATCATGGAGATGAGGCTGACTGGGGGTTGCATGCATAGTGGAGGTGAGGCTGATTGGAGGTTTGGTGCATTTGAGGTGAGGTGGACAGGGTTGAGCATATCATGGAGGTGAGACAGAGGTAGTGGTTGGGCACATCATGGGGATGAGGCTGACTGCAGGTTGGGTACAACATGGAGGTGAGGTTAACTGGAGGTTGGGCACATTGTGGAAGTGAGGTTGAGGCTAACAGGGGTTGGGCACATCATGGAGGAGTTGCAAACTAGGGTTTGTGTCCATTGCGGAGATGAGGCTAGCAATGTGTCGGGCACATTGTTGAGGTGAGACAGACTGGGGGTTGGGAACATTGTTGAGGTGAGGCAGACTGGTTGTTGGGCACATTGTGGAGGTGGGGCTGAGGGAGTGCAGCATATCATGGAGGTGAAACTGGCTGGAGACTGGGTGCATCATGAAGATGAAACTGACTGGTATTTGGGTGTATCATGGTGATGAAGCTGACAGGTAGTTGGGGACATTGTGGAGGTGAGGCTGAGTGGGGGTTGGCCTCATCATGGAAGTGATACTCACTGGGGATTGGAAACACTGTGGAAGTAAGGCTGGCTGGGTGTTTGGCACATTTTGCCGGTGAGATTGACTGGGGTTGTGCACATAGTGGAAGTGAGGAAGACTGGGGTTTGGGCACATCATTAAGATATCATTAATGTATAGCAAACAGACAGTTTGGTACTTCATAAAGGTGAGGCTGACTGGGGGTTGGGCACATCATAAAGGTAAAACTGACTGGAGACTGGGTGCATCATGGATTTGAAGCTGACTGAGAACTGGGGACATCATTGAGATAAAGCTGGCTGGTAATTCCACATATCATGGAGGTAAGATTGAGTGGGGCTTGGGCACACTGTGAAGGTGAAACTGTCTGGGATTAGGCTGCACCTTGGAAGTAATATTGACTGGCAGTTGGGAACATCATGGAGGTGAGCCTGACAGGGGGTTGGACACATAGTACAGGTGAGTCTGACTGGGGTATGGGAACAGTGTATAGAGGATGCTAACTGGGGGTTGGGCACATTGTGGATATGAAGCTGACTGGTAACTGGGCACATCATAAAGGGGATGCTGTCTGGGGGCTGGGCATATTGTGGAGGCAAGATTGACTTGGGATTGGGCACATTGTGGAGATGAGGCTAGCTGGGTGTTGTAAAAAACAAAAACAAGGCGCTGTGTCAGCATGTGGACTAAAAGCAAAACAAAATGGTTATATTAAATGCACGCTGAAAATAGAAAATAGAGTTAAAAATCTACGTTTTGACCTTAGGTCTTCTTCAGGAAATATCTAAAAGAAAAAAAAAAGTTAGTGAAGAGGAGAGGTAAAATGAGAGCGATATATATGTGAGAAAGAAGAAAGGGGAGGCTCAGGGAGAAGAAGTGATAAATGGTAAGATTAAGAGAGAATCTGTGAAACAAAAAGGTGATGATGGGAAAGATAAAACATAATCACTTGGGAACATAAGCAGAAGGCTGGTAAGGACAGAGGTCTGGGGTTATATTCTGTTTTAACTGAAATATTTGAATAGTTTTGTAAGTGAAATTAGTTCTATGTGTTAAAAGTTATTACCTTGAGTTAGAACTGTTACTTGGGCTGTGATATTGTAACTTTGGAGGCTTGGGAACAGTTGTTTGGCAGTGATAATTAGAGTGAAATTTAAATGTGTTGTTTGCCTGGTGTTGGTAAGAGCCTCCCTCTACCTGTTTTGTAGGCTTTCTTAAATACTGAAAAGCACTGGAGGTTGGGATTGAAGGGCTGAGTATTTCTGTTTGGGACTGAAATTGAAGCAACAGGAGTTGAGGGCCTGTGACATCATACGGTACCTGATGTCTGCATACACACACTGTTAGAGGGACTGAACACACACTGGACTGTATGTGTTTGTGAGACTTAGGAACTTTATTGGTGGGGTTGAAATTGGGTTTGTAAATGACTGCAGTCAGTATAGAGAAATACTGAAATCAGGGAAGGGACTGAGAAAGGGGGTGTGCATTATAAACAGGGGATAAACAGGGTGGCCATATTCCACCATGTGCGGCATCTTTCGGAAGAGTTGTAGGCTGCACAGGCTGTGGGATGGCAATAATTCTCAATTGGGCCTGGAGAGAGGGAGGCTGCCCACTCTGTAGACAGCTATCTTGTATCAGGAGTGAGGTATATTGGTTAAGGAGTAAGCTGGGGGGGGATGTCCAAGGATAAGGGGTGTGGATATTGGCAGCAGAAGGGTGGGGCTTAGGGGAGGCTGGAGCAATGCTCTGAAATTACAGGACGCTATGTTACAGCAAGCAGGAGGGGGGATATTAGGAACAGAGGACCCTTAGATAGGGATGTTGACACTAAGGGGAAAGCGTACGGGGTGAACATTCTGAATACAAAGAAAGTGGAGGGGGAAGAGTCAGGAGGGGCTGTTGTGCGGAAGCCTAAAACAGCAGACTGTGGGAAGGGAGCTCCTAAGGTGAACAGAGCAAGAGGGAAGAAGAGGGCAGTTTAGAGGTGCAGTCAGGGGAACTCGGTTACTTGATGGAGGCTGACATAGAGTGTCACAATAAATTTGAGCTACTAAGCAACCTAGAGGGGGAGGTAGGGGTTGGTGGAAATAAGGAAACTTATACAGAGGCCGGGGGTAGGGAGTCGGATACCCATAGGGCATCACAGACTGGCAATGGAAAGGATAGAAATAGTCCCAGAGGGAGAATGGGAAACATAAATGTTAAGCAAATGGGGGAGATGCAACATATTGCAGACATGAGGGAGGAGAGCATGATTGGAGAGAAGCTGGGAGACAAGGAGGTGGGAGCAGAGCTCCCCTTCAGCAGGGGGCATCAGTACCAAGGATTAGGCCCTAGCTAAAGGGGACCCACAGAGAGCCTCTGGAGGCAAGGGTACTATTACAAGGGGGGAGGATGGCGGTGTGGGGGAAGGGGAAACCATCAGGGCCAGGATAAATGTTTCGGATAAGAGAGGGTTAAAGGGGACACCTATTCAGAGGGGGGTTTGAGTTAAGTGGGCAAAATTACAAGGGAAGCAGAAAGGGGAGGGTGACAAGGGGGTCTCTAATAAGGCAGGAAGACTCCCATGGAATTGAGATCATGAATAAAGGGGGAGAAGGGGCGCTGAGAGGGCATAGTGGAGGTAACCATAAGGATGATGGCGGTTTTAAGGTTCTGTTATTGGGAGACTCGATGATTAGGGGTATCCAGTGAGGGACAGGGGTGGATGCCATAGCCAGGTGAAGGTAGTGAGTATCTCTGGGCTGACAGTGCACAGAGCAAAGTTCATGCTGTATGAAATGGTTAGGATTGTGGAGGAAACCGATTTCTGTGCATTTGGGAACTAACGATCTAGAGGGAAATAGCGTTTTGGAAATCCAAGCAAGGTTCCAAGAACTTGCCAGAGTCTGTCAGGATAATGGATGCAACATTTCCTTTTCGGAGATATTGCCAGTACCAAAGGCCTCAGTGGAGAAAAAAATGAAGCTCACAGAGGTTAATGACTGGCTCAGGAAGTGAGGTGAAGAGAGTGGGTTGGGGGTGTTAGGGAACTGGAATGGAGTTTGGGAGGATAAGGGACTATATGCCAAGGACAGGCTTCATCTTGCCCCAGTAGGGAAGGAAGTCCTTAAACAGGGGATGGCTGACTACATTCAAGAAAGGTGGGATTTAAACTTGTGAGGTGGGGGGAAGGGATAAGGGAGGAGCTGACCAGAAGCCCTCTCCTACAGATGAGGGGAGTAGCCTTCAAGCCCAAGGGGGAGGAGGGGGGAAACAGACTGTGGGTGGAGGTTTCAGCAGGAGCAGAGGGAGGATGGAAGTATAATTAATCTGGATGGGGTTCAACAAAGAGGATCAGGGATAAGGGGTGGGGGTTAGTGTTAGTAAATGCCAGGAGCTTGGGAAACAAGTTGGCAGAGTTCCAGGCCATGCTGTTCGGGGGGTGGATGTGGCGGCAGTCACGAGACATGGGCCAACAAAAACCATGACTGGGACCTAAACGTACGGGGGTACACTATGCTTAGGAAGGACAGAAAGGAGGGCAGAGGGGGTGAAGTGGCTGTGTTCATTAGAGATGACATAGAAATTGCTAGGGTAGAAGAGGCAGAGGGAAACGTGGAGGCCTTATGGGTCACCTTACGATCCCTAGCAGGAGATAAGGTCAAGCTGGGTGTAGTATATAGGCCCCCCGGGATGAGTGATGTTCTAGAGGATGGTTTGCTGGACAACATCATTGCCCAGTGTGGATCAAAAGGGGAAAGAGTGGTGTTGATGGGGGACCTTAATATGCCAGGTACAAACTGGGGAACCATGTCCTCTAAGGTGGCCAAGGAGCAGAGGCTGCTGGACGGCTTCCAGGATGTGTTCTTAACACAGCATGTGATGTAGCCCACAAGGGAAGGGCATGTCCTGGACATGATTCTGGCAGATGAGGATCTGGTAAGGGACCTGGTTGTACAGGACCCCCTGACTGGGAGCGACCACAATACTGTCTGGTTTCAAATAAGCATGGGGGAGGGGGAGAGCTAGAACACTGGCAGTGAACTTCAGGGGCAGACTTTAAGGGCATGGGAAAATATTCTCAAGGATCACTTGAAGGGATTACGCCAATGACAAGTGTGGAAAGGAGATGGGAGGTCATAAACCGGGACTTCATGAGGCAGTCGTGGATCTGTGCTAAGTTGAAACATAAGGAGCAAGGTCATAAAACCATGCTTGGTGGTCCAGTGAGGTACAGGTAGCAGTCAGAGAAAAGAAGATGGCCTACAAAACTATAAAACAATAAGAGGATAGGGATAAGGAAATGTACCATCTTGCATCTAGAAAAGTCACCAGTATGGTGAGGGGAGCAAAGTCCAACAAAAGAGCAGCGGCTGGCAACAGGGATACAAGGAGGGAAAGGGTTCTTCTGGTACATTGGGGAGGCGGAGAAAACTAAGGGCCATCTCAGCAGATTGAGATCAGAAGAAGGTGGGTGGAAGAGGTGAGGGACCAGGCAGAGGTATTTAATGAGTACTTTGCCTCTGTGTTCACTAGTGAGGGGGATGGGATATCTACAAAGCAAGGCACGAAGGGGATAGAAGCGGCAGTGAGTGGGATCAGGGGAGCAACAGAAGTGGAGCAAGAGGGAGGAAGAGGTACCCCAGGAGAGCAGCTAGCAAGGCAAACAGGATGTTGGGATGCATCGTAAGGGGGAATCACCTCTAGGAGCAAGGAAGTGATTCTGCCACTGTACAATGGACTGGTTAGACCACACCTTGAGTACTGTGTACAGTACTGGAGACCACACTTGAAAAGGGACATACAGCTCCTCGAGAGGGTACAGAGGAGGGCAACTAAGATGATATGAGGGCTAGGGGATTTGATGTATGAGGACAGACTTGAGGAGCTCTGCCTGTTTTCATTGGAGGAGAGGAGAGACAGGGGGACATGATTGAGGTCTTCAAGTACCTCAAGGGAATAAATAGGGTAAACATGGAGGGGATCTTTAGACTAAAGCAGGGAGATATCACCAGAGGGCATGGTTTGAAGTTGGAAGGTGGAAGGGTGAGGGGAAAAGAGGAGGAGATTTTTCACTGAGAGGGTGGTGGACCCTTGGAATGCACTGCCTGGTGAGCTGGTTCAGAGATCCACAGTGGAGGGCTTCAAGATAGGGTGGGACAGACACAGAAAGTGGATGTATCAGATGATGGCCTGTCCCAGGGGGTTGGGGATGGATGATAGGGGTTTCTGGAGCACAAGGGATGGGAGGGCCTCGGCACCCAACTAAGGATCTAATGTTCGAGCAGACTCGAGAGACCATAAGGCCTAATCTGCTGGCAAATAGTATGTTAGTATGTTAGTCTAATGGGAGTGAAAGAGCTGGGTAAGTTCCCAGGTGGAGACTAATTAACAGGGCCTAGTAAGAAGGCTGAGAGGTGACAAATGTGTAGGAAGGAGACAGAAATGGAGACATATGGTGAAAACGAAAAATAAATTAAATGAGTACAAAAACAAATAGACTTTAGGGGGAAAAAAGAGGGATGGCTGAAAGATGTTAGTGGAAAATAAGTCTATCATTTAAACCAGAGGCCTGCTGGGAGCCAAGGCGGATGATCAGCTTGGCTTCCATGTTTTTTCTTTGGTCAGGATCCCAGAAGCCCTGCTGAAGGACACAAACAGAAAGGTCATTGACATTGTGGTCCCCGGAGATAAAGTGGGATACAATGGGTTTAGCAGTTTCACCATTCCTGACTGCTCTGTAATAGTTTCTCTGATGTAAATAGCTGTACACTCCTGCAAAGAATACAATACACCACATTAGTGGAGGTGCATGAGAACTCCTTGGTGATGTGAAAAACACCTGTAGGCCTCTGAAACTCAGTCACACTGGAAATAAATTTGCAGGTGTAGCAGCGAGTCCTGTTGCAAGATTTGGTACTACTGTTTGAAAAGAGAATACATTGTGCTTACCTGCTTCATACTTAAAAACTTCTGCTGTTGCTTGTGCAACTGCCTTCTCTAGCAAAAGGGCCCTTTCTGTGGTCTCCCAGCCCGGCAATTCCTTTAGAGAAGAGATCAGTGCCTCCAACAGATGGGAAAACCTGTTGAAATTCACAGACTTGTTTACAATCAGCAAGCAAACATTACAGTGGGGGTTCCCTTAGCACTTTCAACAACGGCAATCTCTGTTCAGTTTTTTTAATAAAATGATTTTGCTTCACAGTATGTGGTTTTAATGGTTTAAAAAAATTAAGTAAAGTTAAAACTGAAGTATCGGGTAAAAATAGAAGATCAGGATGCGATCCTTGGACCTGACTCCTAGCTCCAGGTCTGGGAGATCCAATTGAGTCACAGTAGATACTGTACACCCTTAAGTATCTGGAGGAGTGACTAAGTTCTCGCACTTTTTGATTGCCTTGTAGCGGTTGGCTCCAGATGCCTTGATGTAATGGCATTTGTACACTGGCTCTCACCACTAATGGAGTGTTTAGCTGCAAGTGGCTCCAATCATCTGGGCTTTGAGGGGTGGGATGGTCCCTTCTATATACATAACGGCTCAGGCACTCTCCCAACCTGTTACTTACTGATCTGATTTCCCCATCATTACGTCCGGTCAGGACCCTACTAAGCAGGAAATCCACAAGGGATGCTGGCAGAAGGGGGATTGGGAAACAAGGGAGAAACAAATCTCAGCGATACCACACTCTTTTATCATATGTCATGGGACTGGAATGCTCCTGTTTGGTATTACGTGACACATAGTGACTGGAATGCCTGAAACATAAAGTACACTGGCTGCTTGCAAACATCACAGGGCTTGCCAGTTGCCATCTGCAGTTCTGTCATTTTCTGGGTCAGATTGAAAAGTAGTCTCCCACTGACTTGTAATTTGAAAGAATCCTGTCAACCTCTCGGCAGTGTTACTCTGCTGAACACTATTACTGCTCCCTCCAAGGCAATGTTGTTACAATTTCAAGACCTGCTGGTCCATCTAATCCAGGCAAAATAATCAGAAGCTGAACAGCAGTTGGTCAGGTGACTTCTAGCAAGGCAGCCTCAAACAACTGGCCAAACTGCATACGAGTACTTTACTATGACTATAGTGGATGTTGTCTGCAATGTATGTTACTTTGATGATTTGCAGAAATAGAGGGTGTTATACTTACAAATCCCACTCTGTAAGATTATTCGGGCTGCGAGCCATCTCTGAAATTGTTGTGATCCACTTGTTCAGGAGCTGCTCTGTCACATTGAGTGCTTTGCTTATGTTGTATTCCTCTGGGAAAAATTCCTGCAGGAGCTGGGCCACGGCTGATACAATCAGTCTTGGATTCCCAGTGGTCACATTTTCTCCTTCACCCGTAATCTATGGGAATGACAAAGGTTAGTACTACTGTGGAGTACGGATGAAACACGTATTTGTAGTTTGCTGCTTTTATCCTTTTGGCACCTTACAAAATGGAAGGGCAAGAATTTCACATGTTGGCACACATTTTGTGTAAGTGAGTTCTGCTACTAATTTATTTATTTGTTTTTTTTTTCAAAAGAATGGAAAATCTCTAAAATTGTTCATATTTTCTGCTAGAGAACTCCGGTTCCTTCCCTCTTTGCTTCTTGTGTGTACAGCAAACATGTTGGTGGCAAGAACTCAACATTTAGTGAACTGTGTCAGATGACAATGAATAGGAAAGCTGCATTGCCTAGTGGTTACAGCATTACATTTTGAAATGGGAGAAAACAGATCTGAATCCCACCAGAGCCACCCTCTTTCAGTGTATTAGTGGTATTTATATTTAGTACCTTTTCAAAGTTTAGGATTGTTTTGCATATCAAACTACACAAAATAATTCATCATATCAACAGGCAAATAACCACAATGAAAAGAACTATGAAAACAATTAGGGAGAGATTGGGGAGAGAAGGGAATACACAATACTTCACACAAACTTCAGCATGTATCTAGACATACCCAGAGTAATTATGAAGCTATAGAAGAACTTTTGCTTTCTGAAAAATATATTTCTTGAGATTTTGTTTACAGGAGGTACTCAGGCAAGGTGTAGGATTATATAATGGATAGAAAAAATTGGGAAAATTGCTTAGTGGAGAACCAGTACTACCCATGATGTTATCCCAGAACAACCTCACAGTTGAAAACTAGTGCACACCAAACAGCCTAATTATGACCATACACACATAAACGGATCCATTTTATAATCGCAATAAGGCACTTTAGGGCATTTGTTGCTGAGATAACGTCACTTCTCAAGCAAGTGGTTGAAGGCGCTCGGCCTCCTGCCACACAACATGCCTAAGGCATGTTATTCCATCATGACTCACACCCTGGTGTTCATTAATGCCTAACTTTCATAAGGTCAAAGGGCAGGAGCAGTCACCACAAACATGGTAACCAGCTGGCTTTAGCCAAGCTGGACTTCAAAACCTTCTATGACCTTAGACTAGGGATGTGGGTGTCAGGAGTTTGCTGAGGTAGTAGGGTGGGGGCCCTGCTTGCTGAGCAAGGAGCTTTGTTAGTTGCATGATGACTCATTTGAAACAAAAGGCATTGCAAAATAGTCAGGCAACCTTGCCAGGAGGTCAAGCTTTCTTTACACAGGTATGAGGGTATTTTCTGTTTGAGTACAGGTGGCACTGTGTAGGTGAACTAATATGAGCTGATACAGGACAGCACACTATGAAGCATCTATGTTCACCAATAAATATGGAACATACAATGGTCTGACTCAGAATCTGTCATTTATCTTCATCAGTTAGGGGGCAGGGCAATAACTCCAGGAGTAGCAAAGTCACAGGTGAGTTACGCAAGCTCTGCCCCTTCAGAAGTGCTGATAAATCACTTATTCTGAGTCAGATCATGGAGTATCCAAGTTATACAGTGTATTTAAAATTGTAAAACGTTTTAATTGCTTCTTTTTAAGAAGATTTAAATATTCTTGGTTGATGTCACTGCTCTGATTTGCGTGTAGCAGTGGTCACTGTGATGTCATTTGGCACTTTGCAAGGATATACCACATTGGTTAAGGGTTTCTTTCTGACCTATCTAAAGTGGAGATAAATTCTGATGATGCATCCATCACTGACCTTGCAAACAGTGACAGTTTGCAAAAGAAATTAAAGTTTGTGTACTGTTCACTAGAGATCGTAAACCAATTGTTTAGTTGCCTTACTTGTAAGAGACCATGAAAATTAACCAAACATCATCTGAACTGTAAATCTTTCATTTGGATGTACCACATGGGTTGATTCTGGGGCCACTTCTTTTCAGTCTCCTTGTTAATGATGTACCCCAAACTGCTTCTAAAACAAAAATCATATGCTTTGTGGAGGACACATATTATTTACAAGAGGAGGTGATGGACATCAATGCAAGACTGCAGTCTAATATTGATAATCTGCAACAAAGGTTTATTAAGAATAAGCTAACCTTAAAGGGGACAGGAAATGTATGCTAATTGGCAGCAGTTCGTAATGATCCTAGTAAGAGAAATGAAAGACTAGCCTCCAAATCAGCCGTATTGAACTGTACCCTAATAGATGCTGATGTGAAAAACTTTGTTTTCAATTATTTTCTTTTTATGGACAACATTCTGCACAGTTCTCTTCATGGAACCAGTAATTTGGAGTTTTTACTATGTCATCATTTGTGTACAGAATGCTAAATATAAGCTAGTGTCCTATCAGAACCATGTTTAGAGTTCTTTGCTCAAACTATGACATAGTTAAAAATCCAGCTCACAGGTTCCATGAAAAGAATTGTAACAGAATGCTACCCATAAAAACAAACAATGCAAAATAGTTTTTCTCATCACTTTTTATTCAGGTACAGTAAAATATGGATCATTTAGGCTTTTGGATATCATGTCTGTAAATGGGAACATTATCAACAGCTACCAACTAGAAATCATTTCCTGTCCTCTTTAAATGCAAAGAAAACCAAAGATATGATTTTTGCAAAGCAAAGGAGACTGAATGGTGAGGACCCCAGAATCTAACAGGTGACAGTAGACAAAGTGCCAGTTGAAATGGCCACTACGTTTCACTACTTGGGAGTTCATGTAGACTGTACTCTGCCTTTTACTTACCATGTAGAAAACTGAACTAACACGATGAATAAAATATTGGGGGTACTATATGGTAATAGTTTTGCTTAATGTTTGAAACAAGGTAATTGGCAGTCCAGAACTTAGTTTTACCTGATTTGTTTGGACTGTATGCTCACTGCTGAAAATATTTTTTTGGGAATTTGAGTTTTATGTAATAAAGCCTGTTGCTTTATTCTAGATGTAGCCCTTTGAACAATAGATGCTGCTTAGATACTGTCTTTAATTGGTTATCCGCTGATGATAGAGCAGGGTCTTTTAGGACCTGATCACCTGGAGAACAATGGAATCCAATTCTTCCCGATTTCTACAGAATATGGTTGACTTATTCACTAACTATGCTAGTCACAGAGCAGCTGATGCTGTTATGTTAGTGTCTTTAGAAAGACAGTTCTTGATCACCATGCCTTTTCCTATCATGATATGAAGATCTGGTGCTGGATCTCTGCAAGCCCCAGGATCTCTGCCAAAGATATGGCATTCTAGGCTTGTGGTGATCTAATGGGGGTTTCCATCCTGTATAGCAACTGTCATACTGTAAGTTAGATTAATTGTTTGTGGTCTAGCTTGCATCAATCCCAGGGACACCTTTACAGTGCTTACGCCAAATATTTGGTGCTAACTGCTATGAACTGGGTAA
The DNA here is from genome assembly GCA_016271365.2 of Neoceratodus forsteri. Classification (NCBI taxonomy): domain Eukaryota; kingdom Metazoa; phylum Chordata; order Ceratodontiformes; family Ceratodontidae; genus Neoceratodus; species Neoceratodus forsteri. The sequence goes on along the minus strand of CM028132.1, from coordinate 91,424,188 downwards.
AGTGTTGCAGCAGCATCTTGACCTACTAAAATCAGACACAGCTGTGGTAAAAGCATTTGACGCAGCACCAGAACCTATGTGTTGATGTGCAGGGCTTGATGCATGCCCTGAACCACCATCTGACAATCCGGTCCCTGGAATTAAATACCAAATAATATAAGAAACGGTCAATCAGCACGCACGTTTAAAAAAAGTTGTTTTACTTGAATGTGAGGCCTGTAAATGTGCATAACTTTATTACCAGTTAGCTCTGTACTTTGCAACATGTATTGCTCTATGTTTAGAAGTTGCATATGCTTGCCTGAGATCCGCTTGAAACTGAACTTCAGCTCAAGGTCTTTTTTCTGGTTATCAATAAACAAACAAACAAACAACCAAAGCAACCAGCCAAGCAACCAACCAACCAACACACAGAGATAAATTATTTCTCTTCATTATGAATTTGTTAGCAGCTGAAATAAATAATTTATCTGTAAGGTTTTAGTGTCACCTACATTGTATAAATAAGCTCATTATGTATGTGTGAGGGGGCTATAACTGAACTTAAGTCCCTTCAGACCTTAAATTATTATGTAAAGAAGAGCCTGGCAATGCAAATAAAACAGAATAAAAATGTTTTGAAAAAGATCCCCACCAGATTGGCACGATGGTACAGTCATGCCATATGGGACACTCAGGCTCACATTCGGAGCCTGGGACACACAGTTGACCTGGTAACTTTTCAGTCATTGGAGACAGGCATATGGTCTTGAATCTGGCCAAAACAACATTTTGTTTAGGGGATTCCAAATGCATTATTTTCTAGAGATGGAAAGGGTAAAATAAAGGTGGATGAAACATTTTATTAACCTAAAAAGTGTTATTTTTTTCTGAAATTGTGGTCTCTACTGTGTTATTCCAGCCTTCTTGATTATGAGTACAGTTGAGCAGAATTTTTTTATGGACTCCGATGCAGCTACAGTAGGTCATTCCAAGACTGAAAAATGCAAAATATGGTTGAAGAGTATTGAGAATGACTATGTACATAATACATCCTTGAGAACCACAAAAGCAATGATAACTCCAAAGCACGGGTAGGTTGCTATAAGTGATGCAGGAAAGTAAAATTTTGGCTCCAATGCCAAGCAGGTGTTATTATAGGAGCGCATCGCTGGTTCATTCATCATTCATCCCAGACATCAATGGAGATGACTGTGTCTGTGAGAAACAGACTGGTTCCAGTGAGGGATGGTTTTCTTTCTCTCCTTCCTTCCTTTCCCTTCCTCCCTCCCTCTCTCTTTCTTTCTTTCTTTCTTTCTTTCTTTCTTTCTTTCTTTCTTTCTTTCTTTCTTTCTCTCTCTCTCCTCTCTCTCTTTCTTTCTTTCTTTTTTCTTTTACAGGCAGTACTTACAGATCATCATCCTTTATCCTTTGCCCTTTGTGGGGGAGGAGGGTGGTAGGGTGTCAGAAGGTGGGAACTATTTGTTTATTTGTTATACATCGGATTTGAAGCCTTTGAGCCAGAGGCTCATTTACAAAGGTACCTCATCACAGAGAGGACAACACTGTTACAGATTTACAGGACTCAGACATATGGGTTGACATAGGTTATGCATATAACGTTACATAGATTTTACAGAGATTTAACATACAGTAGAAATAAACAATATAACAGAGTTTGTACATTTCAGATTGTTAGTTGAGTACCTAACAGGCACCTGGCAGAGGGAAGGGGAACCTGGTAGGAAGGGGGGAGAGGAGGAGTTCGTCCAGGGAACATCGTCTAGTGCATTTGGAGAGCTTCGGGTCACCTGTTAGAGACAGGTGCAGCAGCGGGCATTAAATAGTTGGTTCAGAAGAGTAGTTTTGAAGGAGGCAGTTTTGGTGAAGTTTGTGATGGTTGCAGGGAGAGAATTAAACCAAAAAGGGGCCCTATAGCAAAAATAACTCCGAGCCAGGGAGGTCCTAGTTCTTGGATCCAGGAGGGTGGCCTTGTCCGAGCTGTGGGTAGAGACTGTGGGGGGGGAGATTATGTTGGAGGGAGGCAATAACCCCGGGGGGGGAAAGCCCAAGCAGAATTTTCTTAGCTAGCAGGCAGGTTTGGTAGTGGAGACATTCATTCAGGTTAAGGAGCCTGGCTCTAGAGTAGAGTTGACAGGTATGGGTGAGTCTGGAGGCACTGGTCAGTAGTCTACAGGCCTTGTTTAGAGTGAGATGGATCTTATTGAGTGCCACATGATCAGCAGCACCATATTCTGGAAGGCCATAATTCACTAGGGACTGCACTGAGGGATGATGGTCAGTTGGAGAGCATCAGGTGGAAGGCAGTCCCTATGGCGGTATAGGAGGCTGATTCGGGTGTTTGTGGCAGAAGCAAGGACAGTGATGTGGTTGTGAAAGGTGACAGCAGCGTCGAAAGTAATGCCAAGGTATTTGTAGGGATGCACATATTCGAGAGAATATAGTGTGCTAGGGAGGATAAGGAGGGGATTGTTTTTGGCTTTGTTTTGGTGGTGGGAGAAGAGCATTGATTTGGTGTTTTTGAGGTTAATGATGAGTCTGCACTCCTTAGACCAGCAATTATGTCTATGTGTTGGAGGTGGAGTATTGAAAGGTAGGTGAAAGTGATATTTCATTTTATACAGGCTCAGAACAACACTGCCAGTACTGGGATGGTAAATAGAGAGATCTTATTTATTTATTTATTGTATTTTATTTTGTTAGTCGGAAGCATACCTTTGAGCAAGATGCTCATTTGCAAAGGTTCCTCATTAAAACAACAGCACAGTTTAAACACTTGTTAACACTTCATAATTACAGTCAAAACAACAACCCAGTTTAAGCACTTGTTAACACTTCATAATTGCAGTCAAAACAACAGCATAGTTTGCAATAATTCTTGGCAGTGCACCAGACATAGGTGACCAAAACATTGACAACACAAATTTGGTAACATAAATTTGAAGTGCCTGGGACAAAGTTAATTTTCAATAGGTGTAGAAATGTCCTTAGTGAAAGTGTTGAAACATAGGTAGCAGCCCTATGGGACCTTGTCTGCTTAAGGATCTGTGTGCTTTTACGGCACGAGCAGTTAGGTGTCAGGAATATCACATATGTGAGAGGGCGCATGAGTTTTTGATAGTGGGTAATTTTGTTGGCACCTTGTGCTAGTGCATGGGCACCATGAGCAGCTGGTGCATTGGTAGGCTGGGTTGTGATGCAGACGGCAGGTGCCAGTGCATGGGGGTTTCTTAATGGGAAGTGCAGCCACAGTTGGTGTCAGGTGGGAGCACATTTAGTAACTCCCATTTGAAATGACCCAACTTCTCTGGGATTTTTTTTTGGATATTGGACATTCATTAAGTCTGTTTGGGGCTTTGGCTGTAAAGGAGCATTTGGCTAGAGTTATGTATGGGTGCAATAAGGGTGGGGTATGGGTAAGTGAATGTAGAAATTGGCATCCTTGGTTCAGCTTAGATTCAGACCCCTTGCCTTTGGTTTAGCTTCAACACTTTAGCCACATATACGTTCTGTTCTTAGTATTGGGGTTTAGCAGAATACAAATAAGGGTAAGTGGCACCCCTTAACCCACCTGGCCCACCTCAGTGACTCACAGACTCTTCCACCCTCCTCATGTCCTCCAGTAACATTTTTAAAAATAACTTGGTCAGCATTTGCCACAATGCTGGGAGTCAGATTTATTTATTTTTGTTGGAAAAGAAATGTCTGGAGAGGCAGGATGGTCAGAAATGACCAGGATAGGTGAAGGGATGATCATGGGACTAACCCTGGCCACTTGGGAAGAACTAATGTGTTTGTTCTTTAATTAACTAGCTGCAGGTCAAAGTAATCCCAAAGTGGTACACAAGTTTGGCCCAATTTGAAGGAAAAAAAATCCAGATTTTAGCAATTCACCGAAGACAATTCAGTAATGGTTCATCCTCCAGTTGTGGGTGGGGGGTTTAAATTCCATAGTAGACCTTGGTTGGATGAGGGAATATAGCTGTGTGGGTAGGATGGGTTTTTTTCTTAAAAAGTTTTTTTTTACTTCAGCACTACACTTATTGGCACTTAGCCATGTGAAGACATATGCAAAATTCCAATACACAAAATGTAAGGTTGGGAAAGTGCAGAATATTTTTAAAATTAAGTTTTCCAACATCACCTATCTCTAGTTGCTACAGTATCTTCTCAAACTGGGGATTCTAATAACCCAAATGGAGATCCATATGAACTCATTTCTTGCTAGGATTCTTGAGGATGCAGCAGTGTAGGTATTATAATATTACTGTATATTACTGTACAGTACACATTCTCATTGTCTCTGCGTGTGTTATGGTGATCTATGTATTTCAGCTAAGCAGGTTTACAACATAGATGATAATGTATAGGCAACCATACACAACAACCCTGTGTCTGCATTAAGAGGTTTCTGTGGCAACCAGTAACCTTGAAAATGAAGCTTGAGAGGTTCCCCAGTTGCCATAGAAAACCTGAGATGAAGATACAGGCTTGTATGTCTATGGCTGCCCATACATTCTCTTTCATAGTGGATGGGTATCCATGCCCATTTCAGACACTTCACTTCCTTTCACTGAACTGAGTTGGGCAGGAGGCATGTGAGGGTTGGTGGCAGGCTCAAATTATCTATCTAGCATTTGACTACTGACTGTAGCTGTTCCTGTAAATTCAAGTAAAAAAAACCAGCTTGCAGCTCAATTTGCTAGATGAAAGCAGCAGTGCGGCAGCATTCTAAGTTGTTGTGCTGCAGTAGTGACATCACTAATGCAGCACAACAACCCTATTCTAGGCATGGATTTCCATGCAGAACAATATTCCACCATACACTACAGAATTCTCTCAATAGATGTGGTCACTTTTACTTCACTGTTTTGCTGCATACTTTTTATGATCAGTGATTTTGACTGTTTTGTAGCAGTTTTCTTCTACAGTGTGAGTTTGTCAAGAGTTTTACAACAGCGTGCAATGCCCCTGTTTTGTTATTAATGTAAAGGCAGCTAACAATGGGCAGTGGATTAGCCTCATGTTTAAGAGAGGAACTGCCAACCTGAAATACTAAATGAGAATAGTATTGATTGCCTTTCTAGGGGCCGTGGAAACCAGGACGGGACTGAGGAGCCTTTCCTGATGCTAAATTCTAGTATGGTATAATGTGATTTCCATATAGGACACAAACCAGTTCCATGGTTTTGCATGCATTGTGAGACATCTGCTGGTCAGGTGCTGTAATATGGCATTTGGTGACACCTAAAGTGGGTATTGTGTGAGGTTAATTAATGCTGATCTGTGATTTTAGAAACCCTCTTGCATGCTTTGAGAATTAGAGGGTTAATTTGCACACTTAAAAAAGTGTGTGGCTGTACAAGGAGGAGGAGTATTGAGGCAAAACAGATTTTAGGCAATTTTAAATAATTAAATTCAGTCTTAAAATGTGATGCTGGGATTCTGCTTTTTTTAAGATTGAATTACATGCTTGACTTTAATGCTTTAAAATATTTTATTTAGTCTTTATTAAAACAGCAGTGCATAAAAAATGCCTTTCCAAAAAGCTGATTTCAGCTACAATTAATAAAATGTTAGTACACCTAGCATATCTACTTTGCTAGGTACCGTCTGTGTTGTACATCACGTTTTCTGTATTTTCTTAATCCTAACCCTAGTCAGGTCTATAATGCTAGTTCTAAACCAAATGTGGTGCTCATCTTTTTATTCTTGAGAAAAAAGTAAATTAAAACCGTTATAAAATACTCAGATTTTGATGAAACTAGAAAATTGTACCATCAAATAAAACTGGACGATGCCTGGAATCCTTTATAGTGAAACAAGGCAGGGTAACATTTTTTGCCCAATTTTGTTGTACTGATGCTTTAAAGAAAGGAAAATAGCCATTGACTCGTTAATACATTGATTTTTATTACATATCAGATTCTGATACATTAAGCCTAACTGTATGTATGTATGTGTGTGTGTATATTTATTTTATTAGTTTTTGTTTACCAGGTAAGTGCACTAGACAGATCCTGCTTATTTTCAGGCACGACCCGCGGAAGGGGGATACAGATGAATGCCAACTGACCTTGAATCAGATTAAGCTGTTGGTGGTATTTTTAGTGAATGAGGGAAATTTGGCCAGGACACCGGGGAAATTCCCCTATTGTTCGGTAGGGGGAGACTTGCTCTCCTGGGCTGTCGTTCAACATGGCTGCCTTACATGTTGGTAGAAGGACTCAGGATGCTATGGAGCTGGAGTATGATATTGCTTCAATGACTGACTCGTCTGTTTCTGCTTTAAAAGATGACCATATTGATTCTCGTGGGGAAAGGGTAGTTGATGCTGAGATTTTGGAGTTACCTGAGGAAATACAGTCGGATATGGTTTTGGAGCCACAGCAGTCTGATTTATTGTGCACTGACATCGCTATCATGGCTAAAGAGGCGCCTTCTCAAGACCGGGAGGAAGCGCACTTACTTCATATTTTGGATACTGAGGAGCGAGCATTCTTATTCCGTAAGATGCAATTACGGAAACAGCTGAGGAAGTTGCAGGCGGGTAAGGGGCTGAGGCCTATTTCTTCTTCTGTTGAGTGTGTTACAGCTGACTGCATGGCTTTACTGTGCTCTTGGGCAGAGGCCATGGAACAGGAGGATCGTTTACATGTCCCACTACTTTCTAAGCCTGAAATTGCGGCTTTGGGCATGGTGCCAAAAGGCGATCTCCAGTCTGGCCCTGCTAGTACTGAAACACTGTCTAAGCATTGGGACTCTGAAGAAAAACAGTGGTCGGTGGATAAGGCTCTTATTGGAGCTGGTTTGGAGAAAGCCTCCACCTCTGGTGGATGGGTTGCAGGGAGTTCCCCTATATGTATGCCTCAGCTGTGAGAGAAGTCTCAGGATTCTGCTTTAAACCTACCGGAGGAACTGAGGTTGACACAGAGCCCAGTTTTACCACTTGCCTGTTTGGACCAGCCTAATCCTCTGCCAGCCTGCTCGGCTACAACAAAGGCTAACCTAATGTTGAATTGCCTGCACCACAAAGGCCCCTGAATATTATACATAAGGATGCCCCACGACCCTATTCTTCTTTGTTTAAACTCCCAATTTATCCAGCAAAGAGACATAATGCTGTCTTATATTGGTGGGATGCAAGATCCACCAGACCGTTTATTTGTGGCTAAAACTCTTTTAAAAGACTCCATGAAGTTTTTCTCTACTGAGCTTTACGCCCTGATACATGTTTCAGGGGAATCTACTTTTGATGTCAGTTTCAAATCTGTATCGGGCCTGGAACATTTCTGGATGAAATATTCTCAGCTGAAAAATTCCCCTTTATGGGCGCCATTCATTGTGATACCCCTTTCTAAACTGGCGCAAAAGGTTATCATGGTACTGTTCAGGAATGAAGGTGTCAGCGTTAATGCTCTTGTTTACTGGTTAAAGCAGAGATACACTATTATGGAAGACCCTGAGGCAATTCTTGACTCTGAGCACATTTGGATTGGGGGATGGAGAGTTAAGGTTTTGCTTAAAACCTCTGATACCGGGGTGATTCTTTTGCCTAATTCTTTTTTCTAGGACATGATCGTGGCATTTTATTTTATGCTGGTCAACCTAAAATGTGTCATGGCTGTGGGTCACTGGCTCATATCAGTACTGTATGTGATCACGCAAAATGTAATGCATGTGGTAAATTGGGGCATTTAGGAACAAACTGCACTAATGAATGTAAGTGTAACCTATGTGATACACTGGGTCACACTTTAGATGGGCGGCATGCAATCTTACTGATCAGGCTGCTGGTGATGAACAGTGTCAGCTCATCACCGTAACGCAGAAAAAAAAATTTTGGGGTTCAAAACAGGATGTACTGTCTATGCAGCAGACAAAGGTGCCGGCTCCTGCTGCACGGTCTATGTCGGAGGATGGTGGGATTGGTGTCTCTATAGTATTAGTTACTGACAAGGGATCAGAATTGCTGCCTGAACTTACAGCTGTTGTACAGGTTCATTCTCGGGAGGGTGACAGGAATTCAGAACCTGCCTCCACTTCCATATCAGAAGTTCCGACAAACCTTATGCCCCCACCTGAACAGCCTTCAGATAAGCCGGAAGGTTGGATACAAGTCTCAAAACATGATACTAGGGCTTCTGCTATAAAACAGGTAACTTCTGTTTCAACTAGTAACAAATTTGATATCCTACATTCTGATCATACTGGTGATGAATCTGATGATTCTTCCTGTGCATCATCATTGCTGGAGGCTGCTTCTGATTCTGAACAACAGCTGTCAGTGACAGGTCCCCAGAAGAGGAAAGCTAAATTGAAAAGACAGACTACTAGAAGGAGCAAATATAAATGACTGGTCTAACAGATGCTCATTCCTCTTACCTGTTATACACTCAGGCCCAGATATTCAAAAGGGTTGCGCATAGTGCAACAGTGTTGCACCATGCGCAACCCACTGATGCACCCTGGCATGATATTCAAAAGGGGAAAGTGCGCGGCACAAATCCCGATGCGCCAGAGTGCATCAGTAATGTATGCAGGTGCAGGTAGGGGGGCGTGCCCATGCATACTCTGCACAGCCCGATATTCAGCACGGGATGTGCGGAGCCATGCATGCACAACCCCTACCTGCGCCAGCACAAAGTTGATCCAAAAAAGAAAGGAACAACGGATGGCCACCCACAGGTGAGCTGCCGCATTGCAGGGTGCAACACTGCAGCTGCCACCTGAGGGTGGCCACCCAAGCTCCGGCTGCACCTCTGTGGTGGCGGCACCCCCCATGCCCAATTGCGGGCATCAGTAAAAAAAGATAAATAAAAAATCCCTGGTGGTCCAGTGGACCGCTGCCCACCCGATCGCGGGCTAAGTAAATAACATATAAATACAATATCCCTGATGGTCTGGTGGACCGCTGTCCGCCCGATCGCGGGCTGAATGTGAAATAAAAGAACACTATTCTCCCTGGTGGTCTAGTGGATCTGTCCCCCCAATTGCAGGCTGAGTTAATAATAAAAGAACACTATTATCCAGGGTGGTCCAGTGGACCTGTCCCCCCGATCGCGGGCTGAGTTTATAATAAAATAACACTATTTTCCCTGGTGGTCCAGTGGACCCCCCCTCCCTCCTGCCCACTGATCCCCACCGTCTCCCTCCCCCACAGTCAGTTTGGGGAGCGGCAGCACCCGCCTGCTGCAGCCCTGCCAGCCGCCGACTCACACTGTTGGTAGGGCTGCGCCCATTGGTCCTGGCGTGAGCCAATGGACATGCAGCCATACCATATCCCTAACATTCAGATATGTGAATGGATCAGTCACACATCTGGGAATGTGGAAACTACATGCCCATTGGCTTACGCTGGACCAATGGGCAGCAGCCCTACTAACGTGTCAGTCACGCGGCAGGCCGGTGGGTTCTGCGCCCGCTGCTGACCAGGGAGAACGGGTGATGGGGATCTGCGGGCGGTGGGGAAGGGCCCACTAGACCACCTGGGAGTAGTATTATTTTATTATTAACTCAGTCCACGATTGGGCGGGCAGCGGTCCACTGGACCACCAGGGAGAATAGTGTTATTTTATTATTAACTCAGCCCGCGATCGGGGGGACAGGTCCACTGGACCACCAGGGAGAATAGTGTTCTTTCATTATTAACTCAGCCTGCAATCAGGTGGGCAGCGGTCCACTGGACCACCAGGGATATGGGATTTATCTCTTTTTTTACTGCATCCCACGATCGGGCTGTGGGGCACATTGCTGCGCTGCAGGGGGCATCGGTCCCCGACGGCTGCTGCCTGGCAGGGCGCCAGGTGCACCTGCATGCAAATGGGTCCATAATGACATGCAAATGACCCCATGTGTGCCTTGCATACATTATGGCCCAATTTGCATATGCACTTTTGAATATCGTGGTTGCTGTGCATAGTGCAATAGAACTTGCGTTAGCGCATCCCCCTGCTCCACTCTGGCCACTTGCGCTGGCACAGTGGCACTGTGCCATGCACACTGCAGGTGGCCAGGGTGCAATATTCAATGATGCTGTGCCATGGTGCAACTCCATTGAATATCACCCAGTAAATGCCCCAACGCAGCCAAGTTGCGCTGCGTCCAGGTTTGTGCCACAGCCTGGTGCAATTTGAATATCTGGGCCTCTATGTCAATAGTATTAAGAGGGTAAATAAGTGTAGGATAGTTTTTTTCTTTTCTGCAATATCTTTCATTTGGCATTTATTTCTTGCAGGATGTTAGATTTCACACTTTATCAGAGGTTCATTTAGCCTCTAGAGAATGGATGGTTGGGCCTTCTTATTGGTCATTTGGACAAGAGGTCTGTTCTGGTAAAGGGATTTTATTTCAATTGCCTGAATTTAAGTTGTTAAAGGTTTATGATTTGTTACCAGGAAGGGCAATAGTTCTAGATGTTGTCATACAAGAAGAGGTATTTTGGTTGATTACTTTATATGCTCCTCAAACTAAGGTGGGTCCCTGTGATTTACTTAGACGGATACAGCCATTTCTGTTTACATCCCATAATTTGATCTTTGCAGGAAATTTTAATTGCCCTTTGATTGTTAAGTCCCGAAAAACATATTGTGACTCCCATTTGTTGCACAATATGATTACCCAGGCGGATTTGAAGGATGCTTTTTTTGCATTTATGAATAAGCATGTTCCTACTTTTCAGAAAGGTCCCCTGACATCTATTATTGTTTATATTTTTTTGTCTAGTCATCTGTCCATTTTGGGTGAGGATAATTTTCCACTAGAATTTTCAGACCATAGACTTGTGGGTATTAAAATAGGAAATCCTTTACTTATTAAAAGAGGACCTGGGTTTTGGAAATTGAATATTTCTTTTTTTCAAACATTTATTTTCGTCATCTTCTCCAAGATTTTATTAATAATAGAAAATCGGTTTTTGAGTTTTTTGATGATCCCTGTCTCTGGTGGGAAGATACAAAAAAAGATCTCCAGAAGCTCTGTAAACAATTTGGTAAACTTACTTCACAGAACTTTTATTTTGAGTATTTGCAAAACAGGTTGTGGCTTCAACATTTGCTTTCCCTTTCTGTTGAGAAGGGATATATGTTTTCAGCTCAGATTGAAAAAGTGACTATATCTATGAAACAATTTCATGATGTTAAAGCTAGATCATTGGAATTTAGCCATAGGTTTGGGACACAGGGAAAGGCAGAGGTGGTCTGTCTATATGAGAACTTTGCTATAATGAAAAGAGCAAAATATATGATATCTCTTAAGGGGCCGGATGGCAAACTTTATACAGATAAATCATCCCTTTTACGTATTGTGGAGGCCTATACCAGAACCCTGTATGCGCCTGTATACTTGGATGCTGAATCTATGTCTGACTATCTGTCTGACTTGGTTATTCTGCCCTTAGATCCAGCTCTTCTAGATGCTGTTACTAGACCAGTGCAGGAGTCTGAAGTTTCTGATGTTATGAAAACTTTGCATAAGGGAAAATCGCCAGGTCTGGATGGTTTGCCCAATGAAGTTTTACAATTTGTATTACTGGAGTTACTCCCTGAGTTCACTAAGGTCTTTAATCATATTTTGACTACTCAGACTATTCCTTTTTCGATAAATATGGGGACCTTGTCTTATCTATATAAAAAAGGCGATGCTAAGTTGCTAGAAAATTGGAGGCCGCTTTGTTTGTTAAATTCGGATTTTAAAATTCTGGCTAAGTTATTGGTGAATAGATTGCAGCCTAAAGCTTCAAAAGTTATTTCTAATGCACAATCTTATGCTGTTGCAGGTAGAAATATACAAGATCATTTATTGCTTCTTCGGGAACTAGTTGAGATGGGTAAACAGGGAATGGTGGATGGTTTTCTGGTTTCACTTGACCAGGAAAAAGCTTTTGATAGGGTTTGTCATGATTTTTTGTGGAAAGTTTTATTACAGTATCATGTTCCGCCTATGATGGTAAATTGGTTAAGATGTATTTATAGGACTGCTATGGTTATTCTGATAATCCAAGGCTGGAAAGGATGCATAATTCAGTTATAAAGGGGTGTGAGACAGGGATGCCCACTTAGCCCTATTCTATATGTATTTTCTTTGGACCCTTTGTTGAGAAAGTTAAATGATTCTGCTTCACTTTTTCCAATTACACCAGTGGGCATTTCCTGTCCACACAAGGTGATATCTTATGCTGATGATATGGCTCTTTTATTTGTTTATTTGCTTTTGGTGACCGGGTGGGTGTGCCAGGCATAGTGATGCCTATTTTCAGGCACAACCCGGGAGAATACAAGTTAAATACATTAACAAACAACAACAGCCACGTGACGCAGCACATTGAATATGAGGATACTAAGATATTGAGAAAGATACAAATAATTTGCTAGACTGTAAAAAAAATACAAGGTTGAAAAACAAAGTACATAATATCAGCTAGTATAAGAGATATGAAAGATGAAACAAGTGTAGTACAAGCACAGGATTTGGTACTAGTAGGTATTATAGACTGAAAACAAATGCCATAACAAACAAAATAAACATAGACAATAAAGTAGAGGGGAAGGGGATAGAGGAAAGGGGAGATGGGTGAGAGTGTAAACATAGGATGGGTGGAGACAGAGTAAGGTAAAGGACAGGTAAGAGATGAGCTTAAGGTGGATGGAAACAGGTACAAGGACCTGATGCAAGTAAATATTCACGGTGAAGCTTCTTAAAACCAATGTTTGTAAGGGCAAAACAAATTTCCTGAAGAATAGAATTCCAATACTTAGCAGCAGCATAGGAGAAAGCTTGTGCACCCATGGAGGTCTTATGCCTAGGGATGTGCAGAGGGGTTTGATCGCTTGATCGAAGTCCATAGGAGGGAGTTTGCAAGTGAAGTAAAGAGGCAAGGGATTGAGGAAGGCCAGATCTTGTTATACTGTCAATTAGAGCACTGTAGGATAGGAGACAGTGAGCAGAAGGACTAGGCCACTTTAGATCAGCATAGAGCTGACAGTGATGTTTGTACCGAGGAGAGGCAGAAGCATAATGGCAAATATTATTATAGGTGGTGTCCCATGAATGAAGGGAGGTCTTAGTTGCACCTAGGAAGGTAACTGAGCCATAGGCCAAAGATGGGAGCAGAAAACCTTGTGCGACAGCGAGTCTGGTCAATGGAGTGAGGGCATATCTAGTATGGTAAGCTCCCCCAATTTTTGCATTAACAGATTTACAAATAGCAGTGATGGTGAGATCAAACTCAAGGGATTCATCAATGAGAATGCCCAGATATTTGAAGGAAGTAGTGTTGACTAAGAGGGAATTAGCACAGGAGATTTTGAAGAAGTCTTGATTTCCTTTTAGTTTAGCAGGGGAGCCAAATAGCATGGAATGAGTTTTACTCATATTAAGAACAAGGTGATTCACTGACAGCCAGGATTGTATGTTTAGGAAGTCAGAGGCAAGGGTGTGGTTTATGTCTGATACATTTCTGGCACTGTAATAGAGGACCAGGTCATCCACATAGAGCAAAGAGGAACAGGTAGGTGCCTGAGATGGAAGGTCATTAATAAAAATAGTGAAAAGTAGGGGCCAAGTATTGAGCCCTGAGGAACGCCTACCTGTATGGATGACAGATCAGACATGGCCGTGTTGAAAATGACAGCTTGCTGCCGATTGGACAAATAGCTATGGAACCAGTTCACTGATTCTACTGAGAATCCAAGGGAGATGAGTTTTGTAAGGAGAAAGGTATGATTAACCAAGTCAAATGCCTTGGTTAGATCAAGAAAATGGCACCTGTCAGGAGACCAGAATACATGGCAGAATAAATGTCATTGGTAAGTTTTAAGAGGGCTGTGGAAGTACTATGGCCTTTACGGAAGCCATGCTGTGAACCAGTGAGGAGGTTATGTTGCCTTAGATACTCAATAATTTGGGTTGCCACAAATTTTTCTAAGATTTTACTAAGCACAGGAAGGATAGCAATGGGCCAGTAATTAGCCATATCTTTTGGATCAGCTCTTTTTAGGATGGGGGTTATTTTGGCTATCTTCCACATGTTGGGGACTACACCGTGGGATAGTGACAAGTTAAAGATTTTAGTCAAAGGGAAGGCTATGAGAGGGGCTGCAGCTTTCAGGAGCCTAGGTTCCAAACTGTCAGCACCAGAGCTAGTGGTGTCTGAGATAGAGAGTAGCATTTTTAGGACTTCAACTCTTGTAATGGTCCAAAACCTGAAAAGTGGACAATGAGTGTAGGTTCAGTAACCACAGGAGTGAAAGAAGGATGAATAGTGGGAAAGGAGACAGAGTAGCATGTTAGATCTGAGAAATGACAGTTGAAAGAGTTAGCAATAGTCACTAGATTGTTACAATGTACGCCATTTAGTAGCATGTCATTTGAGGTGCTTGGCTTATTTGTTCCAAGAAGAGCTTTGATGACTGACCAGAATTTGTTTGAGTCATGTCCAGCTTTTATTAGTAGATCTTAACAGACGGTGCTTTTGGCATGTCGAGTATTCATTTTGCAAGAGTTTCTCAGGGCCTTATAGTGATTATAATCATGCTGCTGTCCAGAGGCCTTGAAAAGCGGCCAACTTGTGTCCCTAGCCCGGAGTTGGGTAAGAAGGTCTTTAGTGAGCCACTTAGTTTGTGTGCCACAAATGTGGTGCATGACACAAGGAGCATGAAGGTCCTGGAGACAACCAAACTTTTCGAGGAAGTAGTCAAGGGCAGTTTGAACATCTGAGGCGGTAAAGACAGGTGACCAGTCAAGCATAGTTAGGTCCTGCAGAAACTGAGCCTGATGAAAATTAGCCAGATTTCAGAAGGTGATTAATTTGGGGGGAGGAGATGGTTGTCTAGCAGCATGCCAGCTGCAAAAAATTGGGGAGTGGTCACTTATCAAATCAGCAAGGGTACCAGCAGAGATGTCACAGTCAAGATGGTTCGGAAGGACCCAGTCAATTAGAGTGCTAGATTGGGAGTGAAAGCATGACCCTAGTTGAGTTAGTGATCAATTGATGAAGGTCGTGGCCTTGCACTAAGGTGTGGAGGGACTGACAGGACTTACCGGACCAGTTAAGGTTTAAGTCACCTAAGATGATGACTTCATTAAGCCCGACGGCTGTGTCCACCAAGAAAAGGAGTTTGACCAGACCAGAGACACCACCCGTGGGAGGATTATCAGCACACACTATGTGTAACCTTTTAGAACCAAGTGAAGAGTAGCATGAATAAATTCACAGTGTGAGAGGGTGGGAGAGAGGTTACAATGTAGAGAGAGGTGAGGTTTATAAAAGATCGCAACACCTCCACCACGTTTAGAAAAGGACCTATCTTGCCTCATAATTTTGTAGTTAGGAAGAAGGCTTAGGTGATCAGGGGTAGAGGGTTGCAGCCAGGTCTCAGACAAGCAGAGAATGTCAGGATCATATAGAGTAGTCCACGCCTCAAGTTCTGTTAGATTATAGGGAAGACTCCTTATGTTCATGTGAACAATACGCAGACCCTTGGCACCATTCCAAGAGGTGTTTTTGTGGGATATGTTAATTCCTGGCCCTGGGTTTGGTTCAATATCCCCAGATAAAATAAGTGCCAGGAGGAGCAAGTACCACAACATCTGATGGATGAAAGTGGTAGGTAGGGTGGAAATGTGAAGAAAGAGGTTTTGTAATAAATAGGCAGCATGGTAAGCAATCCTATTAGGGACAAAGAATGGAGAAGAGGTTAGTGGCATATGGGATATAATAAGCATGTTAGAGAAAGTGTAATCTTTGGGATGAAAATGTGGTCTATTTGTAGAAGATGGACAGCTAACCTCCGGGATCCACACAATGGGAGCAAGAATAGAAGCTACCAGAAATAAAACGTGGAGGAAAGATATCTAATAGTTAGGATGAGGGGTAGGTATTTTAGGAGGGGTAGGCAGTAAGGAGGTGGTGATAAGAGAAAAGGAGTAGCAAAAGATTAAGGTGCAGAAAATGCACAGAAGCAAACTAGTTATTTGGTTGGGAAGTAGAAGATCAGACAGGATTTATAAGAAATCAGATGCCCTCTAGTGGCAGTGTAATATAATGTGCAAATGAGAAAGTAGGGAGATAGTTAAAATAACATCCACTCCCAATGGGCGTGGCAATGGGCCACCACAACTATATAACTAATGCCAGCCAAGGGTGGGAGTGGTGGGGGGTGGGGAGCAGCTGCGAAGCGGTTGTGGGGCGACCGAAGAGCCAGACGCCTGTTTGCAGACCGTTTGCAGTCCTGTCCCTATGGAGAAGCCTCGCAGTGAGGTGAGTCCAGAAGTCAGCAATTCAGCAGTGATACTTTGTCCAACAAAGAGTAGTATAACGAAGTCCAGCTAAGGGGACTGGTAGTAAGGCTTGAGCAAAACTGTGCTTTTGGTTCGGGATGAGTATTCATTAACTCAAGCTATTGTCTTTTGTGCTAGATTTTGTGATATCTCTGGAGCCTCTTTAAATTTGCAGAAGTGTAGAGGTTTCTGTTTGAAATTTTCTATGGGATATTCAGGTATTGTAGCACAGATTCATATCTCTCCAGAACCTATTTCTATTTTGGGAATGTTATTTGGTCTGGATGCTTTAGATGACATAAATTGGAGATGGAAATTGGATTTGGGTAAGAGGAAGGTTATGTCTTGGAATAAATGGAAATTGAGTAAGAAAAAGAGAATTTATCTAATTAAAACTTTTTTGGTTCCTATTTTTCTATTCATTAGTTATATTTTTACCCATCCTAAACATACGGAAACAAAATTACTGAGCATATTTTTTCAGGCTTGTTGGGGTTGCTGTTTAAACCTGATAAAAATAAATATTCTACATCTCCCCCTGAAGAAGGGAGGTTTAAATATGGTGAATCCTGTTCTGTTCTTTAATAGTTTCTTTATTTACACAAATATTAGGCCATTATTGGTTGATAAAGGATGTGTTTGGGAATCCGTGCTTAAAAGTAAATGTGCACACTGGTTGCTCTTGTGGTACTCTAACAAACTTAAGGTTATCAAACGATCGCCAGAGGTACCTGAATATCTCAGATGCACTTTTCTTCGCATTAAACAATGGGGTCTGGCTGAGGGTCAGATTAGATCTTTACCTAGAAGACAGTTAAATTTTTTTCTTTTGGATGAGGTTCGTCATGAGACTGTGATTTTTCAACATTGTCCATTGGATTATTCGGTGAGATTGTTGCAATTTCTCAACAATAAAAAAATTCCTATTAAGATGTGGGATTTCCATTGGCTCTCATGTCACAACAAAATTAATGTTATAGCAAATCAGAAACACAAAAAATTTGAGGAAAGTTTCTGTAGTAGATTGACTTGTTTTCAACAGGAGGAAACCATGATGCATTTATTTTTTGATTGTTCTTTTATTAGGGTTTTTTATTTTTTAGCAGACAAATGGGGTTCGAGAATTTGGAGTACTATAACTCTGGATAATTTAATGTATGGAATATTTTTGAATGTTTGGAGTAACTGGAATATCTACACCCTCCAACTGATTATGGTTGTTTTAAAATTGAATATTTGGTTATTTAGATGTAGGTACACATTACAGCAAAAAGAAAGTACGTTTATGGAAATTTATGCAAATGATATGCAGGGTGTGAAGTCTTATTATTATGAAGATAAACAAAAATTAAGCGACAGACAATTGTTGGAATCCTGGAAAGGTTTGCCATGGATAACTACTACTGATGCCCCGATTACATGATCTTATAGTATCAGTTATTGATGGGTATTTCTACTCTTATTTTCCTTATAATTTTATATATGGGATATGTTGTCTGAGACTTTTTCCTTTATAACAGGTTTGAGTTACTCCTATATATCTTTATCTGTTTCCTTTTGTTTAAAGTTGATTATGTGATTGTTTGTTTTGAACTTTTTTTTCCCAATATTTGTTCAATAAAAATTTCCCTTACTCTTTTTGATAAGTGCCATGGAATCTTTAACATCTACCTGAATGACCACCAATCCAGGCAGATGGGACCTTGGTTTAATGTCTCTTCCAAAAGATGGCACCTCAGAAGTGCAGCACCCCTCTTATGCTGCACTACAGTGTCAGTACTGGGATATTGACCCAAGTGCCAGATGTGGGAACTGAACCCACAGTCCTCTGATCTCCTGGCCTCAGAGGCGAGTGTGCTACCTACTGAGCCACTGACATCTGTCTACCTGCCTATCAATGTATCTGTCTGTCTATGTATCCATCCATGCACACAGATGCATGTACACTCACATACACACACACTTACTTTTCTATTATTTGTTTTACATACTATATTTGGGTAGCCAACAATTTTAAGGGATTTAAAATATTTCTATCATTGCAGGAGCTACTTTTTCTAGTCAGTTTGCAGAGCTGAAATGGATTACTTCATTTTAATGACAGGTTTGCTTAACTAGTCACTTTAATAGATGGGGAGTGTGTGTGTGTGTGTGTGTGTGTGTGTGTGTGTGTGTGTACACACGCACACACAGGAAAGATTAGTTGGCAGTGTATTTAGGTCATGGCAGAGGAAGGAGCTGAGTGTCCAAAACAGGACTGTGTTGGGGCATGTATGGGTGAGCAGAATTATTTTTCAAAATAGTTTGGTAGTTTTTAAAAGATAAGCATATTACTTCTAGTGTGCTTTGAAAAGCTTTCTGGAACTTTTCAACATTTTTTGCTATAGAAACAGAATGGAGACACTTGTATTGAAAATCTTGGCCTTGAAATTTCATTTCATGTTTCTTGATTGTTTTTAAATAAACATATTTTCACAGCTGACTCTCCATGTTCTTTTTAAATTAAACTGTCCATTGACATACGCAGGGTGGAGGATTTAATCTAACATTTTGTTAAAGGAATGGTTGCTAAGTGGTGTGCAGCAGGTGTTGTTTAAGTATTGTAATTAATGTTAAATAGATGCAATTGCTGGTGTGAATAATAGTGTTATAAAGTGAAGTAGGAGGGTATTATAAGGTGATGATGTCATAATTGATTAAGTTGTGAAAACAGTTAACTAATTAGTTGTAATATCTGTGCTAGCAAATTTAATATCCATGACACTGGTTCGACAAAACATATGTTAACCAGCATCACAGCGACAGATTTATGTTGACCGAAGGTTGTGGTCAGCATAAATCCATCAAGTAAACTATTTTTTTTAGCTCCCCAAACCCCCTATGAGGGGGGCTCTGCCATCCATGCCCCCCCATTCATTAGGATTATCAGCTCTGAGTCAGAGTTGATTTGGGGTGGGGTGCAATACCTGGTTAAAGCAGTGCTGGAGTCCCACGGGTACATTACATCGGCAACAGAGAATTGCCGCTGTAATATCATTCACTATTCAATTGTCCCTGTTCAAAGAACATATCGTACATTACACTTTTATTATGGTGAAAAAGGTCTATCCATATATCTTACACATATATATATATATATTAACTGAATCTATGTTATCTTTAGGATAACTATCATTTGTGTTTTTGTACTTTATATACATTTTAATTTTTTTGTTGACATCAAGCATATTCAGTTACTATTTTATATGCAAACTATGTGAGCATATGTATTAGGTGCTTTGGGTGTGCTATTATTGTTCCTCATTTGATAACATACTATCCCCACCCTCAAAAGGTCAAATAACTACATGGGTTGCTTTAGGAATTGCTTTGTCCTTGGCAATGAAATATTTCCCAGAGTTTCCGCAAGATAAATGTAAACAAACATGACCAAACTAACAAGTGGGTAGGAACCTGTCTGTCATATAGGAGGCATTTGGAGGCAGTATAGCGCAGTGGTCTAAGGCTTTGAGCTGCTTCTGGTGACATCCAGCAGACCGGACCTGGGTTTGAATCCAACAGCTTCCACTTGCATACTGTGTGACCCTGAGCAAGTCACTTTACCTCCTTGTGCTCCCAGGTCGCTCCTGTAAAAAAGCTTTTAGCTTAGTGTGCTATACCTGGTTAAATAACTAACTAAAAAAAAAAATATAGAGTGTAATGCACCCCCGAACTGTGCTAAACACACTGTGTCTTACACCGAGGAGGGTTGAGACATTATAAAGTATGAGAGCAAAGCACATACCCTCAGGTCAGGTGTGAGAAAAAGCTTGTTCTGCACTTTAAGGGGTGGATTGTTGTTTATAATACAACATGAGCCTCTTTTTAAATTGAAAAAACCTGAGATTTGCCGGTTGCCTAAGAAAAGAGCTGATCAGTAGGTATCTCATCCAGATGGGGGATCGGTGGTCTGTTTTTGGTTTCAGTTCCTGCTGATAAGTGAAGTCTTCAAAAGCTAATCAGCAGCACCTGTGAAAGTTGTTGTAAACATGCTAATGTTTAAAACAACTTTTTAGAACCACCGGAAAAAGAGGCTTAAAGTGTGTTATAAATTGTTATATTTTAAGGGACAATATTTACAAGGCTGAGCTGATTGTAGAGGCAACCTCTCATCCTTAAGGGAAAGGGACTGCATCCCTCCGGCATGTGAGCACCACCTAGGGAGCCTTACAACCAATGAAGGTGATGCATATTATGCATCTGGTTGAGGCCAGAGGTGTGACTTAGAGGTGATAATGGGAGAGCTTTAGGTGTACAGCCTTGCTCATAGGCAGGGGTGCCATTTCAGCTCTCTCAACGGGGGACAGCACTTGTCAGAGGGGCTGTGGGGATGGAGCCAGGGTCTGAAAAACTAAAACCAAGGGTGGCCAGGGGGGACCTGCCCCTGCCCCAAATGGCGCCCGTGCTCATAGGCATCTGAGAGTGTACCCAAGACAGTTGGCTGTCTTACCACGTTCATTAAGCATCTTGGATGGGAAAATGTAGACTGCAAAAACTATAAATAAAATAAACTACATTTCTCATCTTCTCCAAAGTTGCAAAATGCTTTTTAAAATTTCTCTCTTACCATCTCTGCTACCATCTTAATGAAGGCTGGCATGTCTGTAGCAATATCCCCATCCAAGATCATTTTCAGAATGTCTGAAATATTCATGGCATTCCCTACGTGATTTACAAAAATAATAATAATACTCTGTAATGCATTCATCTGAGTATTTCATTGAACAGTACAGCACATGAAAACAAGATATACATACTGTTAACATGAAATAATATATGCATTTGTCTGATACATAACTTGTAACCGTGACCTCAAAAACTCACAGGCCTCAGATCAGAAACCATGACTGGTTAAACACTAGTTTGAATAAATGTGCATTTAAACATCTTTTTTAAACTGCTTAAAAGAACAACTGCATTGAATCCATGGTTTATTTTCTCTTTAGAGTATTAGCTGTTTTCTTAGATGCCGGTTACAGTTGTGTTATTGTTCCATCTTCTCTTGCCATTTAGTAACCTTAATGGGTATTTATTTTTTTTGTTAAAAAAAACACCTTTGTTTATTCCCCTGCCTGCCACACTCCAGGACCAGCTTCCACCTCCACCAAGGCCTGCTCCCACCCACTGAGGCTTTGTCAACCATGCTGTTCAGGCACATCAGAACACCCATGACTGACTGCTGTGCTGCCCCCTGCCATACTTGTCCCAGGGATGGGTATGCCATCATCTCCTCGGAGTTACTTTAGCACTATTCATCTGGCCACCCATGACAGAGGTGAAGCGCAGGGTATCCCTGAGGATGGTGACTGGAGCCTGGAGCATACATGGGCAGCTGGAAGGATTTCATCTGCCCTGTCTGTGCTATTTTCCCATTTTCTGTCCCCTCCAGAAGTATGCAGATGTCACCAGGTGCCAGCACACCTGATGCACCCTGATGACAGGTACACTCTAATGTCCCTTTCCTCAATTTGTTATTCCCCTATCCCACCACCTGTGGTCACTCAGGTTGTGATAAAGCAGTGGGACACAGAATTCCCCCTTCCCTGGAGGATGAGTGTGTCTGATGGGATGCTCAAGCCTCCTCTGTAAGGCTTGCCCTCTGATGGCCCTGGCTCATTCTTGAATCTGGGTCATTGGCATTATGGGTGGTAGCGCTACGGCTACACTGGTACTTAATGGATAATTCTGATTTACACACGGGAGGTAAATACCACATTAGAAGTGTACTGCTATAGCTTATCAACCAGAGAATTCTATACAGTTGTTAAATGTGGATACATTATGACAATGTGTGAGACCTAATGTGTGAGCAGGGCCTAATTTTTAGAGTGTTATGAATGGCCCAGGGACTGAACCCCAGTGTGCAGCTCACTGATGCGAGAAAGAAAGCTCTGCACTGGCAACCTGCAGTGAAAAGGCTATTTTCCCTTATTTTCTCATATGCTATGCTTAGTTATACCTATCATAGTATCTGTGCAAAAGGAAAAATGCGAATGCTGCTGCTGCTAAGGTCATAAAAGGTTACATAAAAGGAAACCTTTTGGAAAATCGCACTCCTGTGGCAAGACTTACATGGGCTACTAATAAACGTAGGATGCCCGATTCTCAAAACACTGCATGCTGGCACATTGCATCAAGCAGCACCTCCCGTGTACTTCACCCAGCAGGATGCAGTAAGAGACATTTTAGAAACTATACCCAGTTAGCACTAACTGGACATGGTTTCTGGCAGCATGTGTCCTAATTTTTTTTTTCAAACATGTTACTTTTTCATATGTTGATTTTTGAAAGAAGTAATAACAAGATATAGCAATAGTAACACTTAATATCAGTAATCAGGTTATTGGGTATTTTTCATATATAGATAGAAATGTAAACTGATAGCTGACAAAATGATATACTGATATTATATAAGATTACAGATACATAACATTTGTGGTGCGAAGGTACTAGTAGTTGTTCCATTAAGAAGAAACACATCCTTTTCTAGTTCAATTTGAAAATGCTGCTGAAATGCCTTGCCACGTTTCATAATAGCTTTAAGGCCATTTTGAAGAGTGGGTTACTGACTGGTAATCCCACCTCCATGGTGACCCTCACTCGCCTTTGGTTTATGTAGTTTGCTGCGTGAGAGGCTTATTAATCCTTACATAACCCACCACTTGTGCCTTACTTTTTTAGGGTTATGAAACAGTCAAAGCCATTTCTTCTGCAGTACAGAAACCATGTCCTATTCCTACAGTATTTATGGAATTTGACATGAATAAGAGAGAACATTTCACCATACCTGGGGTCTTGGCCATCAAGATTCCTGTTATATTCTCAAGCAAGGTGATGTAGAATTTGAATGTGCTATTTACAGGCAACAACTCCAGAAGCTGGTACTGAATATGAAGCAGTCTGAAAAACAGCAGAGTTATAAATTAATACAAAGGACAGGAATACAAAGAGGCTGAGCAACCACATGTGGTGGTGTTTGTCATATACCAGCTTTACAGTTGTACGAGTTAAACATTATTAAAACAAGCATTTGACTCCAAGGCACACCCTTGTTGCCTGTCAGTCTCTACAGGGTAGGGTGTTACAGTTGGAAACCCTAACTCTCCAGGTGTTTGTTGTTATTTTCACTCCAAATTTTCAACATGGCCTTTTTGTGACTGCCACCTCATGAACAGTGGCACTATCTGTTTGTTAGCTGACAGGTGATTTTGCACAGCAACTGTGCCATTTGGTGTCACAGGTGCAAAACACATTTTGGGCAGGATGTGAAAAATGACAACCATACTGTTCATGAGGAGGTGTAAGAAAATGGCAATGCTGAAAATCTGGAGTGAAAATATGAAAAATTGGTGAAGTCACGAGCGTGTGTAGAAACTGTGCAACGCATGCCCGTAACGCAATTATTTTTTTTATTTTTTAACCACATTTTCAACACAGGCATTTTGGGACCTCCCCTCATGAACAGCGGCACTGTAATTTTGTTACTGTGTCCTGAAAGTTGATTTTCCACAGCGACCGCACCATTGTTCGCCACAGGTGCGAAAACACATTTTGGGCAGGATGTGAAAAATGATAGCTGTACTGTTCATGAGGAGGTGTGAAAAATTGGCAATGTTGAAAATCTAGAGTGAAAATATAAAAAATCGTTGAAGTTACGAGTGTGTGTGGAAACTGCATAATGCACGCTCATAATACAGTCATTTTTTAAAATTTTTTCGCCAAATTTACAACATAGGCCTTTTGAGACCCCACCCCATGAACAGTGGCACTGTTATTTCATTAATCAGTCCTGACAGGTGATTCTATGCAGTGACCACAAAATCACCTTTCGGGACTGGGTTATGAGATGACAGTGCATGTGTTCATGAGGTAGGGTCCCAAAAACCCAACGTTGAAAATCTGGTACCAAAACTCCCCAAAATGGCTGAGATATCCACCTAAGTTGAAACCCTCCATTGCCTGCCATTATAAAGCTTACCGCATTTTGTTCAGTTTCCGGTCAGCTTTTGAAGTTTTCAAACGTGTTCCTGCTCCACAGAAGAGTGCAGTGCTGGCCCTCTAGAGGTAAGTATGGGGTGAAGGGTGTGTAGGGAGGTGAAGTGTGCAGAGGGTGGGTGCAGGTTAGGGGAGGAGGCATGGTGAGTCGATGAGGGACCTTGGTTTTTCACAGGTAAAAAAAACAGACTTCGGGGGAAGGTTTTCTTTATTTTCAGGTAAAAAAATGATTTGGGGCACACTGGGGTGGGCTCCCAGTGTGCCACAAGTTGGGGGGGACATGATGCTGATGGGGATTGGGCACCACCATCAGCAAAGAAAGTGTGTGTGTGTGTGGGGGTGGGACATGATGCCAACGGGGACTGGGCACCCTTGTCGGCAAACAAATTGAACTGGGGGGGGACATGCCCGATATGGGGACTGAGCATTCCTGATGTTGGCTTTGTGGGGATTGTGTGGTGGGTGGCAGGAGCCACCATATTTATTGGAATGTTTTACCAGGAAAGGCACATAACGGAGCCTTGTCATCTGATGCTCCAATGAGGAAACTACACCTCGTTGGAGTGGCATGTTTCTTTCAACTCTGTGGCTCTCATTAAAACTGCTATCATTGCCAGCATGCTCACTGATTGGTGGCTGAGGGACGCACCCACTAACACGTCCCCTGCATTGGCCACATCACTGATACACCTCTGAAAGTGCTACTACCGCAAGATGCTGCTTGCGTACACGCTAGCCAGCATAAAAAGTACCATGAAGATAAAGCAATCTGACTGGTTATAAAGATTCTAAAAAGGTTATCTTAAAGGTAAGGAAACCCTCATTTCTAAATTCATTGCCATTAGAGTACTAAAAGATCTATAACATTTTTTTGAAAGATCCCCGTTTCATAAATAACACTGAGGCCCCCCCAGCAGGTGTTGGTTACTATTCAATGAACAGAATTTCCCCTCTCCTTTATTGGAGTAAGGCCTTGGGAATTATACTGACAGAGTTATTGTCTGGTTCAAGTGAAACTATACTACTGTACCTTAGGTAGACACTAAACATTAGTTTGCAGAATCACCTTTTCTTTTAGAACACCAAGAAGGATGGATTAGTGCTGAATTCTTGAAAGTCACTGATGGCTATTAGTAACCATGTTTTCCAAGTCAGATACTTTAGCTCACAATTTACTATTGGCTCAAGTACTATTGGCTAAAATAGCTTGGCAGAAGACGCCAGGAGAAAGGACTGCTGTGTGACTGAACTTCTCTGCTGGGACTAAAGTAGAAGAACTTTTGTATTTGACCTTTAATTTAGGTTAAAAAACCTAACATACAAAAAAAAGTGTGTGTTTGGGTTAACTGAACTGAATGGGTATCTTAAGAGTTATCTAGGTGTAAATCTCAGGTGACTGAAAGGACTTAACTGCTGTGAGGTTTAAATTACTTGTAGAAAGATCTGGTAAGTAGGGGGAGTGGCTTAGCTAGAAGGAAGCTACATTTAAAGACTGCCTTAGAAAGACTCTGCTAATAGCTTGGCAGAAGACACCAGGAGAAAGGACTGCTGTGTGACTGAACTTCTCTGCTGGGACTATATTGCCCTCCTTCCCTCCCACCCAAAGCTAGTTCTATTTTTATAGGCACAGGATTTGACTGACAACAGGAACTTCTTGTTTAGGGGCAGGAAGTGAGTGATCACAGAACCACCAAGGACCCACCATCCTAGAAGGGCAAGAGTAGCTCTCCTGCCCCCTCTAGCTGCTGGAGATCTGTCTCTGAGCAAGTAAGTGGTCTACTGTGAAATATAGGATATTCTTGTCTCAGAACAGGACAATGAGGAGCTTAAAGGGCACACAGGCAGAAAGTAAGGAGAGAGAGAAAAAAAACAGAGGAAAGAATAAGGATTGCAAACAGTTAAGGGGCCAGAAATAAGACATGATTGGAGTGGTATGGTGCAGTGCAGTGGCTGTCTTCCGGGAGATGTTCTGGAGGATGCAGTGTTGTCCCATCTGCAGGCACCTCTCTGGGCTGAGGGAGGAGGTTGCTCATCTCCAGGCTGAGTTGGCCAGGATTTGTGGGACCCCCTCTTCCATCCAGGGACCACCAGTGCCACTGCCATTGCCTCAGAGGTTGCCAAGAAATAGGAGTGGTTGGACCACAGTGGGCTCAAGGAGGGTGAGGGTGGTGGAACAGAGGTGCATCCTCCCATTGTACCTCTCCACAATTCCTATGACATTCTGGCAAAGTGTGGTTCCTCTATGGAGGTACCCACAGTGGAGACCAAGGAGGATGCTAGGAACCTCCACAAAGGAGACCCAAAGGAGGGTGGCAGGGGATGCTGCAGGGGAAGGAAACAACTCCTGGTGGGGGACTCCATTGTTAGGAAGGTAGAACTGGGGGAGGAAGGGGAGAGGGAGGTAAAGTGCCTGCCTGGCGCCATGGCTTGGAGGGACAGGGAGTGAATCCTCAGGATTGCCAAAGCAGCTGCACAGGGGAGGGAGCTGGATGTCATTGTCCACCTAGGGACAAATGACCTGGCTAGAAAGGGATTAGAGAAGTGCAGGAAGAGTTTGTGGAATTGGGAGGGCCTTAGTCAAGTAGCACGCGACGTAACCTTCTCGGAGGTGCTACCCATCTATGGCATAGGAGAGGCTAGGGTATTCTGCACCATGGGATTCAATCAGTGGTTGAAAAACTGGTGTGGAGCTCAGGGATTTGGCTTCATTGGGGACTGGGGGTCCACCTGGAGTGATGCAAACCTATACTGGCATGATGGGCTGCATCTGTCCGGGAGGGGAACCAGGATCCTAGGTGATATGTTTAAATGCTTCATTGGCAAGCTATTAAACTAGCCAAGGGGGGAGGCACTGGAAAGGAGCAGGAAAATCCTAGCCCCCCCAAATAATCATGGGAGTAAGTGCAGCAAACACCAACATAGAGGTGTCGATAGGGAGAAGGGCAGGGGTAAATGGAGAAAGTGACAAAGGCAAGAAGGACAGGGATGGGGCAAAAGGGAGTAAGGCCATCAGGAAATGGAGGTAATGAGTACCAATGCCCATAGTCTGGCAACAAGCTCCTGAGCTGATGGCTCTAATGGAAGAGGGATGCCTGGATGCTCGTAGCAGTCACAGAAACATGGTACACAGAGAACCATGACTGGGATGTAACATACCAGGAATACATAACCTACAGGAGAGACAGGCAGGGAGAAGAGGGAGGAGTAGCTCTCATGTAAAGGAAGGGATAAAAGCAACTGAACAAAAGAGTAAACAGGGAAGAGAAGAGGCACTGGGGTCACCTTGGAGACTGAAAGGGCACCACAATCCGCACAGGGGTTGTGTACAGACCCCCATGTCAGGGGGAAGGAATGGACAAGGATATGATAGAAGGCATTCTTAGAATGGCAGAGAGAAGGAGATACTGTTGATGGGAGACCTGAATATGCCAGATGTTACTGGAGCACATTTGCTGCAGCCACATCCAAGAGCAGGGCCATTCTTGATGCCCTACAGGTGGCAGGCATTAGACAGCTAGTTTGGAACCCACTCGTGAGGAGCAATCTTAGACCTCGTACTCTCAAACGGGGGCAGTGAGAGGATCTCAGATCTAGAAGTGGGTTGCCATCTGGGGACAAGTGACCATCAAACAGTGTGATTCACGTTAAACTCAGCTACCTAGTCAAGCCATACAAAAGTGAGGGTACTGGACTTTAGGAGGGCTGACTTTGGCAAGATGGGAGAGTGCCTCAGAAAAGCACTAGCAAACAGGCTAGAAGGAGGTGTGGAGCAACAATGGGGAATTATCAAAGCTGCCATCACAGTGGCAACAAGCCTTTGTGTGAAGCAAATAAATCAAAATGAAAGAAAAAGCCACTATGGTTCTCAAAAGAGGTGGCTGTGAAAGTCAGGAAGAAAAAGATAGCATTCCGGAAGTATAAGGAAGCAGAAGGAGCAGGACAGAAGCTGAACCAGTTAAGGCAGAAGGAAGCAGGAGGGAAGTCAGAATAGCAAAGGCCCAAACTGAGGAAAAGATAGCCAACTCAGTTAAGAAGGGGATAAAACCTTTATAGGTACATCAGCGAGCATAGAAAGACAAAGGGAAGAATAGTGAGGCTGAATAGAATGAACGGTGGGTGGGCAGAGGGGGACAGTGAAAAAGCAGGAATACTGAAAGAATATTTCTGCTCAGTATTCACAAAAGAGGAGGGGGAAGTGCCTAATCCAATTAACAGAAGCACTCTTGACAGGGGGATCGATCCCAGTCCTTTTACAGAAGAAAGGGTTCTGCAAGAACTCCTAAAACTGAAGGTGGACAAAGCAATGGGTCCTGATGGAATTCACCCCAGAATTCTAAAAGAATTAAGGGAGGAACTAGTGAAACCGCTGGCTACTCTTTTTAATAAATCATGGGAGGATGGTGTGGTACCCGAGGACTGGAGGAAAGTGGATGTGATTCCCCTTCACAAAAGTGGGTCCAAGACAGAGGCAGGAAATTACAGACCTGTCAGTCTGACCTCTGTGGTAGGGAAAGTGATGGAGTCACTTCTGAAGGAAAGAATAGTTGAGTACCTAGAGGCCAGTGGAGCACAGGACCCAAGGCAGCATGGGTTCACAGCGGGAAGGTCATGTCAGACGAATCTAATGGATTTCTTTGACTGGGTGACCAAAGTAGTAGACCAGGGAGGGGGCTGTGGACATGGCCTATCTAGACTTTAGCATGGCATTTGACACAGTCCCACACAAAAGATTAATAGTCAAATTAACCAGCCTGGGAGTGGGACCCAGGGTGGTAGCCTGGGTAAAACATTGGCTAGACAACAGGACACAGAAGGTAATTGTAAATGGAGTCCACTCTGAAGAAAGAGGGGTTACTAGTGGGGTACCACAGGGTTCAGTATTGGGTCCAGTCCTTTTTCATGTCTTCATCAGTGACATTGCAGAGGGACTGGAAGGAAAAGTATGCCTCTTTGCAGATGACACAAAGATCTGCAACAGGGTTGATACACAAGGAGGCGTGGAAAGGATGAAAAGGGACTTGGCAAGGTTGGAGGAATGGTCAGAAGTATGGCAGCTAGGATTCAATGCAAAGAAGTGCAAATAATGTACCTGGGAAACAAGAACCAGGGAAGAATACACAATGGGTGGGAGGTAATAACAACAAAAAGGAAAAGGACCTGGGGGTAATCATATCAGATGACCTTAAGGTTGTCAAGCAATGTGAGAAGGCAGTAGGGAGGGCTGGGGTATACTGGGATGTATAGGAGAGGCATCATCAGCAGAAAATAGGAAGTTGTTATCCTCTGTACAGAAAGTTGGTGAGACCCCATCTGGAGTACTGTGTCCAGTTCTGGAGACCCCATCTCCGCAAGGACATAGACAGGATAGAGGCAGTCCAGAGGAGGGCAACTAAAATGGTGCAGGGTCTGCAAGAGAAGCTGTATGAGGAGAGACTAAAGGAGCTTAATATGTATACCCTTGAGGAAAGAAGGGAGGGGGGGACATGATAGAAACTTTTAAGTACCTCAGTGGAATCAACAAAGTCCAAGAGGGTAGCATCTTTCAGAAAAAGAGACTTGCAAGAACAAGGGGACACAATTTAAAGATAGAAGGAGGGTGGTTCAGGGGCAATGTGAGGAAGTATTATTTCACAGAGAGGGTAGTGGATGCATGGAACAGCCTTCCTGAGAAGGTTGTGGGGTCTAATACTGTGGAAGAATTCAAGAATGCATGGGACAGACATAAGGCAATTCTTGTGGGGGGTAGGAAAAAATAGGCTGTTGGTTAACTAGGATCTGCGGCCTCTCCTGTAGGTAGGGAAATGGGCAGACTAGATGGGCCTAGCGGTCCTTATCTGCCATCAAAGTCTATGTTTCTATGTTTCTAAGTGGGATCTGTTAATTGAGTGAGAACCAGACTGAGATCCCACAGAGGACCTGGTTGTTTACTGGAGGGTGAAGTTCATGTGATTTAACCCTTTAGCAAACCCACTAAAAACTGTAGACTTAAA
This sequence comes from Neoceratodus forsteri, assembly GCA_016271365.2. Taxonomy (NCBI): domain Eukaryota; kingdom Metazoa; phylum Chordata; order Ceratodontiformes; family Ceratodontidae; genus Neoceratodus; species Neoceratodus forsteri. The sequence continues at coordinate 91,393,886 of CM028132.1, read as the reverse complement.
ATCAGAGATTGCTGACAGATGCAGTTATAAAGAAGGTCTGAGATAATTTGACTTTAAATGCACTAGATACTCTAAAATCAATGCAATGTCTACTAAGCGTGTGGTTTTTCAGTTATTACTGCATCAAATTGAGAACCATTCCAACTTGTAACAGTATGCTTTCTAAGTGGATGGATTCCTTGCCAAAATTTCCTTTGCCTGATGTGGTAATTTCTGGGTGGAAATTCTAACTCTTCAGATATTATATTGTTAAATGATGTGGCTACAGGTCTGGGTGTGTCAGTCAGTTTCCCTTTGGGTAAAGCTGAGTGATCTCAGGATGCTGGGATTTTTATGGACTCTTCTGTAGTATTTACAGAAGCAGGGAGTACCAAGTTTGCCTAGGCCAATGTGGTGCTACTAGTACCATGGTTGCATGTTCCCTCATTTACAGGCACATTTTCTGAATCATAGGAGAAAGAGGAAAAGCATACAGGAATCTGTCCCCACAGGACATACTGAGAGCTTTGTGTGGGACAATGCCCAGTGATGAGGCTCTGAAGTCAAACTGGGTAGCTTTCTGTTTTCCAGAGATGCTGTCTGTCTTCATCTGAATACTTGGTTCCTGTCCAAAGCTGAAAATTACCTTAGTGACCAGTAAACTGCTCTGAGGTCCAGCAGGTTGATACGTTCCAGTCTTTGTGATGGACTCCATATTCCCTTCACTGCGTGATTTAAAATAGAAACATAGAAACATAGACTTTTACGGCAGATAAGGACCACTTGGCCCACCCAGTCTGCTCATTTCCCCTACCTATTGGATAAGCTGCAAATTCTAGTTAACCAACAGCCTACTTCCTGCAACCCCCACTATAATGGCCTTATGTCTGTCCCATGCATGTTTGAATTCCCCACTATTTTAGACCCCACAACCTCTCCAGGAAGGCGGTTCCATGCGTCCACCACTCTCCGTGAAAAAGAATTTCCTCACATTACCCCTGAGCCGTCCCCCCTCTAACTTTAAATTGTGCCCCCTTGTTCTTACACATCTCTTTTATCTCTTTTTCTGAAAGATGCTACCCTCCTGGACTTTGTTGTTTCCCCTGAGGTACTTAAAAGTTTCTATCATGTCCCCCCGGTCCCTCCTTTCATCAAAGTATAGATATTAAGCTCTCTCAGTCTCTCTTCATATGGTTTCTGATGTAGACCCTGTACCATTTTAGTTGCCCTCCTCTGGACTGCTTCCATCCTGTCTATGTCCTTGCATAGATGAGGTCTCCAAAACTGCACGCAGTACTCCAGATGGGGTCTCACCAGCTGTCTGTACAGAGGGATAACCACTTCCCTTTTTCTACTTGTGATGCCCCTCCCTATGCATCCCAGTATCCCCCTGGCTCTCCTTACTGACTTCTCATATTGCTTACCCACCTTTAGGTCATCTGACATGACTACACCCAGATCCCTTTCCATTATTGTTGTCGTTAGTACCTCCCCTGCTATTGTGTACTCTTCTCCTAGATTTTTATTTCCCAGGTGCATTACTTTGCACTTCTTTGCATTGAATCTAAGTTGCCATATGTCTGACCATTCCTCCAACCTTGCCAAGTCCCTTCTCATCCTTTCTACCCCCCCTTGTGTATCAACTCTGTTACAGATCTTTGTGTCATCTGCAAAGAGGCATACCTTTCCTTCCAGACCCTCTGCAATGTCAACTATAAAGACGTTAAAGAGGACTGGACCCATACTGAGCCCTGAGGTGCTCCACTTAACGCCCTTTCTTCAGAATGTGTTCCATTCACTATTACCTTCTGTGTCCTGTTGTGCAGCCAGTTTGCTACCCAGGCTACCACCCTGGGACCCACTCCCAGGCTGGCTAACTTGATTATTAATCTTTTGTGTGGAACTGTGTCAAATGCCTTGCTAAAGTCTAGGTAGGCCATATCCACAGCCCCTCCCTGGTCTAATACTTTGGTCACCCTGTTAAAGAAATCAATTAGATTTGTCTGACATGACCTTCCTGCTGTGAATCCATGCTGCTTTAGGTCCTGTGCCCTACTGGCCTCTAGGTACTGAACAGTTCTTTCTTTCAGAAATTATTCCATCATTTTCCCCATCACTGAGGTCAAACTAACAGGTCTGTAGTTTCCTGCTTCTGCCTTGCTCCCACTTCTGTGAAGAGGAATCACATCTGCCCTCCTCCAGTCCTCAGGTACCACCCCATCTTCCCATGATTTGTTAAAAAGTGTGGTTAGTGGTGTCACTGGGTCCTCCCTTAGCTCTTTTAGGATTCTAGGGTGAATCCCATCAGGCCCCATTGCTTTGTCCACCTTGAGTTGTAGGAGTTCTTTCAGGACTCTTTCTTCTGTAAATGGACTGGCATCAACCCCACTACCCAGGGTGCTTCTACTGTTTGGTTTAGGTAACTCCTCCTCCTCTTCTTTTGTGAATACTGAGCAAAAGTATTCATTCAGTATCTCTGCCTTTTCACTGTCTCCCTCTGCCCACTATCCCTCCCCTAACCTTTCTATGCTCCCTAATGTACCTATAAAAGGTTTTATCCCCCTTCTTAACTGAGTTGGCTATCTTTTCCTCGGTTTGGGCCTTTGCTTTTCTGACTGCCTTCCCCACTTCTTTCTGCTTTAATTGATACAGTTCCCTGTCGTGCTCCGTCTGTGATTCCTTATACTTTTTGAATGCAGCCTTTTTCTCTTTAACCTTCCCTGTTACCTCTTTTGAGAATCATAGTGGTTTTTTATTCCACTTTGTTCTCTTTATTTGTTTCACACAAAGGCTTATTGCCTCCATGATGGCAGTTTTGATTTTTCTCCATTGTTCTTCCACCCCTCATTTGCTAATGCATTCCTCAGGTATTCACCCATTATGCCAAAGTCAGCCCTTCTAAAGTCCAGTATCCTTGTCTTTGTATGGCTTGTCTCCATGGTTGTGTTTATTGTGAAGCACACTGTGCAGTGGTCGCTTGTTCCCAGATGTCTACTGACTTCTAAATTTGTGATCCTCTCTCCATTTGAGAGTACCAGGCCTAATATTGCTTCCTCACGAGTGGGTTCCACCACTAGCTGTCTAAGGCATCCCCATGTAGGGTATCGAGAATGACCCTGCTCTTGGATGTGGCTGCAGCCATGTTGCCCAGTTAACATCTGGCATATTCAGGCCCCCCATGAACAGTATCTCCCCTTTTTCAGCCATTTTGAGAATGCCCTCTATCATTTTCTTGTCCATTTCCTCCCCTTGAGATGGGGTTCTGTATACAGCCCTTGTGCGGATTGTGATGCCATTCCCTATCTCCAATGTTACCTCCCCAGCCTAGGAGGGAGGCATATGTGGTAAGCACCACTGTGTGCTGTGGCTGGAGAAAGAGAATGCCTATTTGCTGAATGTGCAACCACCCCTATGGAGACTGTGCTAACCCCTGTTGTGCCAGAACTAACTATGTTATCTGATCTCAGGGCTGGAACCAGAACTATCTCAGATACTACTGTATGCTTCTTGTATGGAGTCTTTCCCATGGAAGAACTGAGGTTATTCAGGACATAAGACTAAACAACCGGATAAACTCTTGTGCATCCCTCTTTGAGCCATGCTGAACATAGGCTACATACTGGATTAGGGTGTAGGCCATGTTTGGAGGGAGATCTGCCCTTCGCTGTACTATGTTTAACTCTGCTGCTAATATTGGAGACCTTGACTGGCTTATAGATGGGATTCATCAATGTTCAGGAGGAACCCCAAGTGCTAGAATGTAGTCACGGTTTTAATTATTTATTTAAAAACCAGTAACCGGGAGAGGCACACTGAGTCAAGGCTTTTTTCCTGGTTCCAGATGTGATCTAGGTGAAAGAAGAAGTGGATAACAACAATTACAAGAAATACAGACAGTCAGGTGATGTGATTACAAGGACTATGATATAAAGTGTGTAAGGTGAGTGCAGTACAGACAATATGGCAAAAAAAGCACATATGGAGGACAAATAAATTAGCATACAAATTATCTGTGCAGAATGGGCATGCTTAGGAAGGGCATTGTGCCAGCATGAAGGGAGGCTGAGTTGGTGCTGAGAGGAGGAGTCAAAACAGGCATATAGACTTCAATGAAGTTGAGAGAACTAAGATATTGGGGAAGAGAAAGATAAAGGGGTGGGTCAAATCACAGTGAATGGTAAGGAAGGGTTCAGGAAGACGACTGGCAAGAGTGGGGAGGGAGAAGCATAATCTGGCATCTAATGGAGGGGAGGGAAGGGCAGAGACAGATTGAGGAGGGTAGCTGGTTCCAGAGGGAGGGGAGACAGTATGAGAAAGCAGATTTTCCAGCTGAGGAGCATGGGTAGGAAAGAAGGAAAGTGTGCAGGTTCCTAGAGTGCAGGGAGTAGGAGGAGAAGGGGATGGGACAGAGGAGATAGGAAAGGTTTGATGGGAGGTATGAGAGGAGGGACCCATACCAGTATTTTGAGATGAGAGAAGCACAGTGGGACTGGCAATGTAAGGGAAGAGGGAGGATGGATAGGAAGCAGTGGTGGGTATAAGAAGGTGAGGTGGTAGCAAAGTGGCAGAAGGCACTGCAGGAAGTATCCAGTCTGACAAGTGAGATGGAGGAGGCAGTGCCATAGATCACATCTACATAGTCGAAGACTGGGAGAATAATTTTGGTACCCAGTGCCCAGCAGACCTGTGAAGAAAGACAGTCTTTATTATGGTACAAGACATCAGGTTTGTGGTGGAGTCTGGCATGGATGGCATCAGTGTAGGCAGAGAAGTCAAAATTGCATCTAACCACACACGGAGGTACTTGAAAGCTGGGACTATTTCAAGTGGGGTACCACCCAATGCGGAGATGGTTCGGGGGAAAGGGGAGCCAGGCCAGTTTCTGGCTGGTACCAAACGTCATAGGCACATTTTTTTTTTGTGTTGACCTGAAGTTGGTTGGACTGGAACCAATGGAGAACACTGTGAAAGTCTAGTTGGAGTGAAGCTTCCACAGATGCAGTCAAGGGACTGGAGGTGTAGAGAACTGTGTCATCTGCATACATGCGAGTTGGTAGAAACAGAGAGGAGGTTATTTAGGAATATGAAGAAAATGATTGGTTTGAGTCTAAAGTTCAATGATCATATTGACAAAATGTGTACTGAATTATCACAAAGACTGTGTGCCCTTCGAAGACACAAGTTTTGTATGATAAATAAGTACTTCGAAAAAGCGCCAAGTTCTGGTGTGAAATGTTGGTGGACTATTGAGGCTCTATAGGCTGTGGTATGTAACTCTAAAAAGAGTTTTTTAAACATTTGTGGAGCTTAGTGCCGGGTGTTTTGTACACTCACTCTATGAGAAATGAAACTAGAGAATGGTTGGTCTCAGCTACCATTGTATGCTACCTATGCTGAATTATAGTAGTGCTGCCTATGGAATGGCTGGAAAGGGGCACCTACAAAAACTTGATGAGCTGCACTACCATAGAGCTAGATTTATGTTAGGTTTTGCAGGACCATCAGCAATGATACATCACTGCACTCTGTTTCTAAATGTCAATTGGACATCTTTGAAGATTCATGGAGGAAAGCAACTGTTAGGTTTTCTACATAAGTGTATTGCAGGCCAGGCTCACATCCTATCTATTTAACAAGTTAATTCTGACTTCTTTAAACTACTTTTTAAGGGAAGTAAATGGAAGGGCACTTGTAGTCCCAAAAACAAGATCAAGATATACAACACTCTCCATCCCCACTCACAGAGCTGCTACAGCTTCACATCCTGAGTCCACCACCAACACTGACTTACTAGCAGGTACAATACATTGCTTTTAATACTGGAGGCCAGGGCCTCAGGAGTGCAGCATCCACCTCATGCTGCACTGTAGTGCCAGTATGGGGATTTGGCAGGTGAAATGCAAAAAACCACCTATGTGTCTATATGTGTGTGTGTGTGTGTTTTTTATCAAGCGATATGTGTGTTCTTGTGTTGTCAGTCCCCCTATTCCTATAGCCTTCAGCCCCCACTCACTCCACCCCAGAGAAGGGGTCAAAACTGACACCAACCCACTAGCCAAATGCTAGTAGATTTTGTATTGGGCTAGTAGAAACATTTTAAGGAAATCCTGACTCCCAGTGCTATGGACACACTGAGAGCTATCACCATAACTAGAGTTTTTAGTGGAGTCAAAAAGTACACATGCAGAAAGCAACTCGGGCAGCAGCAGCCAGTGAGTACTGGTCATGGGTGGGTGGGTGGCCATGTATACTGTCCCAGACAAAAGAATCCATGACCCTTTTATTTTGCAGAATTTGCATTTCTAACTTTTGCATATTCTTAATTCCGTCTTTTATATTACAGGTCTGATCTTGTCTCCTTGCACAATTTTCAGATAAGTATACAATTTGTCCTCTAGTTGTGCATTATTTAGATCTGTTCTTTTGAACTGCGGATTCATTGTGACCTCTTTCCACTCATTTTACTTTCAGGGCTCTTCAAGTGGAAGACTAGAGTGGACCCCACTCCTATATAGGTGAGTCCATTATCAAGTAGTTAGTGACAGCAAAACATTCTAAGTTAAAATCTCAAGTAATTAATAACCGAGAAATTTCCTGAGTCATGCATTTCAAGTAATTAACATCAGAGACATTTTCTAAGTCCATATAGCAACTAACTATGAAGCTGGATTGTATTTAAGTTGAGATATTCCATTGATCCCTAACTACTGTATTTTTCAAAGTCTCATTTCTCAATTACTGCATAAGTGAAAAAAAATTCCCAATTAATGTCTAGATAGCAAGTGTTAAACAGTAGTTGAGTAAAACCCCTCAACCAATGGTCAAGCTTAATGCTCAACTTTTTAGTTAGCCATTGGTTAATGAAAAGGGAATCACTAGCTATTTGCTAACTTAGTTTTTAGGGCTGTGGGCAGAGCCTACAGCCCTATTGGGATTGGAACTTTCCGCTAGACATTTTGAAGTATTCTTCTGAATGCCCAATGGAGCTTGAAACCCTCCGCCATGATCGGCCGCTATGGAATAACAGCTGCACTATTTTGTCTGGTACTTCCGCGTTCTGGTGCATGAACTGTGCAGTTCTGCTAATGCCATCATATTGTGAATGACAAACTGCCATTCACCACAACTGTGCATGCACGAATGCTGTGCATGCACTGTTACATCAATGTCACCAGCTCTGCGGCATTCTGTGACCCTCACCCAACTCATGTGGTAAACTGGGAGCCCACCCCAGTGTGCCCGAAGATTTTTCATTTTACCCACTGACATCTGGGTACTCAATCCCCATGTCGGCATTATGTGCACCCCCCACTCATGCAGCACACTGAGAGCCCACCCCAGTGTGCCTAACTTTTGTTTTTTTCTTCCTCCACTCTCGCCAACATTGGGGTGCCCAATCCCCATGTCAGCATAATATACAACCCTCCCCTAGTCATGTGGCACACCAGAAGCCCACCCCAGTGTGCCCAAATATTTTCTTTTTTTTTCTGTAAAAAAGAAAATGGTCCCTCATCGTCAGTCCCCCTACCAACATCTGGGTGCCCAATTCCTGTGTCGGCATAATGTACAACCCCACCAGTCATGTGGCACACTGGGAGCCCACCGCAGTGTGCCCAAATGTTTCCTTTTTTTTTCTGTAAAAAGGAAAACAGTCCCTCATCATCATTCCAGTTGTGGTTTTTTTCCTGTAAAAAAGAAAATGGTCTCTCGTCGTCAATCCAGTTGCATTTTTTTCCCCTCAAAAAAGAAAATGGTCTCTCGTTGTCACTCCAGTCCCTCCCCATCCCCACCTCCCACTGAGCACCCACCCACCCACACCCCCTTACCCCATATTTACCTCTGGAGGTTGGGACTGTCTTCTTCTCTAGACCGGGACACGTCTGCACTCTTCAAAGCCGAACCACAAACTGAAGAATTAAAGGTAAGGGTGCTATACTGCCATTCAATGGGATTTTCAACTTATGCTGATAAATCAGCCATTTTTTTGAATTTTTGCCCCAAAACTTCAACATGGGGTTCTTGGGACCCCACCTCATGAGAACTGCCGCTGTCATTTTGTTACTTGGTCCCAAAAAGTGCTTTCACAGTTGCTGCATGGAATTACCTTTTGGGACCGATTCATGAAATGACAGTGCCACAGTTCATGAGGTGGGGATCCCAAACTCCCATGTTACAAATTTGGTGAAATAGTTCCAAAAAATGACTGCATTATGAGTAAGCATTGCGCAGTTTTTATGCACACACCTAACTTCACCAATTTTTAATATTTTCTCTCCTTGTTTTCAACATTGACCTTTTTGCACACCTCCTTTGAAACAGTATAGTTGTCATATTCCTCAACCTGCCCAAAATGTGTGTTCGCACCTGTGGCACAGAATAGAGCATTTGCTCTGCATAATCACTAGCTATTTGCTAACTTAGTTTTTAGGGCTGTGGGCGGAGCCCGCAGCCCTATTGGGATCAGATCATAGCTCTAAAAATGGTAGATCATGGAACCTTCCACTGGACATTTTGAAGTATCCTTACGGATCTCCAACGGAGCTTGAAACCCTCCACCATGATCAGCTGCTATGGAATAACAGCTGCACTGTTTCATCTGTTACTTCTGCATTCTGGTGGATGAACTGTGCAGTTCTGCTAATGCCATCATGTTGTGAATGGCAAACTGCCATTCACCACAACTGCGCATGCACAAATGCCTTGCATGCACTGTTACATCGATGCCACCAGATCTGTGGCATTCAGTGGCCCTCACCCAATTCATGTGGCACACTGGGACCCCACCCCAGTGTGTCCAAAGATTTTTCAATTTACCCACTGACATCGGGGTACCCAATCCCTGTGTTGGCCTTATGTGCACCCCCGCACTCATGTGGCACATTGGGAGCCCACCTCAGTGTGCCTAACTTTTGCTTTTTTTTTCTTCCCCCCACTCCCACTGACATTGGAGTGCCCAATCGCCATGTTGGTATAATGCACAACCCTCCACTAGTCATGTGGCACACTGGAATCCCCCAAATGTTTTCTCTTTTTCTGTAAAAAAGAAAACTGTTTCTCATCATCGGTCCCCCTGCCGACATCTGGGTGTCCAAGTCCCATGTCAGCATAATTTACAACCCCCCACAGTCATGTGGCACACTGGGAGCCCACTGCAATGTGCCCAAATGTTTTCTTTTTTTTTCTGTAAAAAAGAAAACAGTCCCTCGTCATCGCTGCAGTCCCCTCTCCCCCATCCCCACCCTCCCACTGAGCACCCACCCACCCACCCACCCACACCCCTTACCCCATACTTACCTCTGGAGGTTGGGACTGTCTTCTTCTCTAGACCAGGACACGTCTTGCACTCTTCAAAGCCAAACTGCAAACTGAAGAATTAAAGGTTAGTGTGCTATACTGCCACTCAAAGGGTTTTCAACATATGCTGGTAAATCAGCCTTTTTGGAATTTTTGCCCCAAAATTTCAACATGGGGTTCTTGGGACCCACCTCATGAACTGTCACTGTCATTTTGTTACTCTATCCTCAAAGGTGTTTTTCATGGTTGCTTACGTGGAATCACCTTTTGGGAATGATTCACGAAATGACAGTGCCACAGTTCATGAGGTGGGGCGCCAAAAAGCCCATGTTGCAACTCTGGTGAAATAGTTCCAAAAAATGACTGCATTATGAGTTAGCATTGCGCAGTTTCTATGCATGCACCTAACTTCACCAATTTTTAATATTTTCACTCCACATTTTCAACATTGACCTTTTTGCACACCTCCTTCGAAACAGTATAACTGTCATATTCCACAACCTGCCCAAAATGTGTTTTCACACCTGTGGCACAGAATAGAGCATTTGTCCTGTGAAATTACCTTTTGGGACAAGTGAACAGAATGACACTGGCACTCTTCATGAAAAAAGGCCATGTTGAAAATTTGGTGCAACACCTCCAAAAAATGGCCAGGTTACACCCGGATGTCGCATAATTTCTACTCACATGGGTAACTTTGGTCATTTGGTAGCTCTTCACAGACCTATTGGCTCTGGATAGATCTTGTTTAGTACAATGCCATTTAATTTTATTGAAACTACAGCATGGAACTTATTACCTACAAAGATCTGAAACCTTCTTCTTTATAAAAGATTTAGAGTCACACTTGCTCAGTGATTTGTGTTTATATGTCACTATATTTAAATAGCGTATAATTCTATAATTTTATTCTATATGTTGTTATTTTATTCTATTGTAACTTGTATACCTTATACAGGATGGTCCTGAAAACCAGTTTTTGCATAGTACTGAATCATGTTACAACATAAATAAACTTCAACTTCAAGTAGGTTGGTGGGAAGCAGCAGGACACAAGGGAAGTGCTCAGAGATGCAGATAAAAGGGGACTGGCATGCTTCTCCTTCCCCCAGGCAATGCAGGTGGTTGAGATGACTATAGACAGGGGGTGACCTTACTCTGGAAGGTTTTGATAGGTGCAGTGGAAAACAAAAGGATGCACTGATTCTGCTAGCATTCTAGTTCCATGTTAAAGATAGGCTGGCATTGAATAGTTCCTCTTTCGTTCTTGTTGTTTTTGTGAAAACTTTCAAAGTGCTTAAAAGAGATAGACTGCAATGCTTTGGCTCTTTGAAAACAAGTATCCCCCAGAACCTGACCTGATTGACTAAGGAGACTAGGACTGTAAATACATAAATGTATTTTCAAATAAGAAACAAGTACCTTTTTAGAACATTTATAGGTTTTAATTAGAATGTATCAGTCCACTTCTGGTGTCAATTACCACTCCACTTTTGATGTCAAATACCTGGGAGTGTCTGTCATTAAATATTTTACTGGCAGAATCTGTCATTAAATGTTCCGTAGAAGTGTTATGCTGTTAAAAAAATGGTTGACATACCTCAGCATAGTTATAATACTATGAGGAAAATAGCTTAATATGGTGGTGGTGGGAGGACAGAAGTTGATGTAGGACAGAATTGCAAAACTGCAGTAGAAGGTGGGGGAGAGGGAGGACAGAAGTTAATGTAGGATAAAATTGCAAAAGTGCAGTAGAATATAAAAATGGGAACATCTTGTGTGTTGGGTTGCTAGAGGTTTCAGACACTGATGTATGTTAATACAGTGAGGCACACTAAGCTTTGTGTTAGGGTAGACAGTGAGTGGGGAATAGGGAGACTTCAGAGAGGCCTACAAATCTAGCGATGTGGTCAGGTTTGGCAGATGAAATTCAAAGCCAAAAAGTGTAAGTGATGCAAAGGGAACAAGAACCTCAGGACAGAGTACTAGATTGGACAGGTTCAGCTGGGCACAGCATTTGAGGAAAGACAACAAGGAGTCATCTTAAGTGACTCCTGTACAGAATCTAGCCAATGTAACAAGGCCTACATTTAGGAAAACAGGATGCTGGGGTGCATCAGGAAGGGTATTAACGTCAGAAGAAAGGAAGTATTATTACCTCTCTATAGATCAGTGGTGAGGCCGTACCTGGAATAATGTGCCTAGTTCTGGAGTCCCCACCTAAGAAAATATAGGGGCAGGCAGGAGACAGTGTAATGTAGGTTAACTAAAATGATTCAGTGCCAGTAAGGCAGACTTTATGAAGATTGAAGTAAGGCACTGAACATGTACTTGCTGCAAGCCAGATGGGAGAGGGAAGATGTGCTAAAGGCCTTCAATTTCCCAAAGTAACGAACAGGGTGACCTATGAGGAACTGTTCAGCATGAATAGTGGATCAATAACACAGGTACATGAATAGAAACTGGCAGGGATGGGAGGAGGTGTAGGAGGTCCATGAGAAAGTTTGATTTTACAGACAGGGTGACTGAGCCATGGAACAGTCTGCCAGCTGATGTGGTGACAAAACCATTAAAGCTATCAAGCATGGCTGGGACAGAATGAAAGGCTTAGTAGTTTCTCTGGGTGGTAGCAGTAAAACAGAAAGCATGATGGTGGAAAGTGCGGGTTAAAATCCTGTACAGACCAAAGGTTTTGGGGTATTGATAGGATGTTATGGGCAGACTGGATGGACCATTTTTATGTTTGCTTGCACGCATATGCAAGAAACACAGTGCAATCATCCGAGTTTTCGGAGGTGAGGCAGCCCTCTTCCAATTCAGTCAGTGTGTTTGCAGGCACGGATGCAGTTCTCCAATGCCTGTTGGAGCTGTCTATGACAGCAGTCCAAAATGCAGTGGAGTACAGTTAAAGGGGGCTACGCTTCGGTGAGCAGCGATAAAGATATAGCCTGCCATCACTCCCCTGCACACCACATCACTGCACGCATACTGCGTGCTTGCCACCCATGCCACTGTGTAGCCAAGTGGTGCTCAATCCCCATCGGCTGTGCTGCGCCTTACCTCCAGCGTATGCACATTGTATAGCCGATGGGGTGCCCAACTCCTGTCGGCTCCACGGGTCCCCCAGAGTACAGGTGCCACGCTGGGAGCCCACCCCAGCATGGCAACAGATGCTATCACCGGACGGGGTGCCCAATCCCCTGTTGGCTCCATGCCCCACCAGCCATTCTTTGTGCCACGCTGGGAGCCTTACCCCAGCGTGGCAAACGCCCCAAGGCCATCGCCATTTAAAAAAAAAAAACTGAAACTCAAAACGGCTCCTCGCTGTTCTGCCCCCACCAGCTTCACTCACTGTGCACCCTGCCTCCCAACCCCCAACCCATACTACTACTCGACCCGTGCGAACGATCGTCTGTGGACCGGGAACACGCCTGCACTCTTCAAAGCCAACTGCGAACTGAGGAAATGCTAGTAAGCTGTATAATGGGATAGATAGGGTTTTTCAACTTTACTGCATATCTCAGGCATTTTTGGATTTTGACCAAATTTTCAACATGGGGTTTTTGGGACCCTTCTCATGAATGCCTCACTGTCATGGCGTAAGCCGGCCCAAAGGGTGATTTCACTGATCACTGCACAAAATCACCTTTTGGGACCGAGTAACAAAATGAACTGCCACTGTTCATAAGGTGGGTCTCAAAAGCCTATGTTGAAAATTCTTGGGAAAATTCTAAAATGACTGTTTTACGAGCGCGCTATGCGCAGTTCCTATGCACGCTCGTAAGTTCACGAATTATCAATATTTTCACTCCAGATTTTCAACATTGCCATTTTACCACACCTCCTTATGAGCAGTACAGCTGTCATTTTTCACATCTTGCCCAAAATGTGTTTCTGCCCATGTAGTGCAAAATGGCGCAGTTGGTGTGCGAAATCAATGTATGGGACACATTAAGAAAATCACAGTGACACTGTTCATGAGCAGAGGTCTTAAAATGGCTATGTTGAAAATTTGGTGAAAAAATTCCTAAAACTGACTGTTTTACGAGCGTGCGTTGCGCAGTTCCTATGCATGCTCGTAAGTTTGTGAATTTTCTGTATTTTCACTCCAGATTTTCCACATTGCCATTTTATTACACTTCTTTATGAACAGTACAGCTGCCATCTTTCGCATGTCGCCCAAAATGTGTTTCCGCACATGTGGCACACAATGGTGCAGTCGGTGTGCGAAAGCAATGTTTGGGACAGATTAAGAAAATCAGAGTTATGCTGTTCATGAGCAGAGGTCTTAAAATGGCTATGCTGAAAATTTGGTGACAAAAGTCCATAAAATGACTGTGTTACGAGTGAGCATTGTGCAGTTTCCACGCACCCTCGAAAGTTCATGACTTTGTCATATTTTCAGTCCAGATTTTCACCAGTGGCATTTTTCCACACTTCCTTATGAACAGTACAGCTGTCATTTTTCACAACATGGCCGAAATGTGTTTTCATACTTTCAGCGCAGAGATGCATGGTCGCTGCGGGAGATCATTGTTCGGGACAAATAAAGAAAATCACAGTGACACTGTTCATGATCGCAGGTCCCAAAATGCCTGTGTTGACAATCTGCTGTAAAAAATCCCCAAACTAATTACATTATGGGTGTGCATTGCACAGTTTCTATGCACACTCGTGACTTCACCAGTTTTTTTAATATTTTTACTGCAGATTTGCAACATTGCCATTTTTTACACCTCCCCATGAACAGTACAGCTGTCATATTTCATATCCTCTTTGGAATGTGTTTTTGCACCTGTGGTGCTGAATGCAGTAGTCGCTGTGCATTAGCAGCTTTTGGCTAACAAACTGATCTTGCCACTGTTCATGAGGTAGGGGTCACAAAAAAAACAGGTTGAAAATTTGGAGTGAAAATACCAATGAATGCCTGAGGTGTTAGGGTTTCCAACCATAACGCCCCACCCTGTAGAGAAGGACAGGTATCAGGGGTGTGACTTGGGATTTTTGCCTGTAATGCTCATACCATTCCACACCCTGCAGCCAGTGAGAGGCATCAAGGTATGCCTTGGACTTTTCGGCCCCAAAGTTCACCCCATTCTCCTATACCGCACCCGTCTCACCGTATTTCCTGATGGAATGGGGTGCGCATAAGGGCCAAAGACCCCAAGGCACACCGTGACACTTTTCAGTGTCTGCAGGGTAGGGTGTGGTGAAATGGTGTGGCCGTTATGCCTGATGACCCAAAGGTACACCCTAATGCCTGTCACTCTCAGCAGGGTGGTGGTGGGGTTGGCTTCAGTTCAGTACTTCACTGCCATTTCTATTATGCAGCTCTGTAACTTCTACACTACCACTGCCAATGCCAGCAAGCAAACATTCGGTATTGACAAATGCTTGTTTATATTATTGTCTATGTTTCTATGTTTCTACTACATTAATATGACCATTGAGACCATGCTTACAGTTGTAAGAATGCTCTCAAGTGCATTTATAGATTGCAAGAACTGCAAACCAAAGGTCAATAGTACTGGCACCCTAAGATTACAAGTGAGATCACTCTTACAACCCTAAGAGTGATCTAAACCTCCATATTTATATGTTATTGATCAATGATGAAACTGATGAAATATATTTATAATTTGTAAAATACTCCTTGAACATGCCTGTTTCCAGGGCACCTGTGCATGAGACACTTGTTACTGTATGGGTGTTTCACATGCAGGGTACAGAAGTGATCAGATTGGTGTAGAGAATTTCCTCAATCTAGAATAGTTTTTCCTCTCTTGAGTGTCATGGTCCATGCCATGTTGAGTGCCCCAGAGCTCAATCGTATCGCCAATGGTGCTTACAGTGTATATGTTGCCTCTAGGTGAGATCATTTGGCAGTTCAGTGTGGAGTCTCACTGCTATGCAGATGACACTCAGCTGTTTCTATTATTTGCACCCAGAACATACAATGCTGTAGATGTGCTAAACACCTGTCTGGCTAAAATTGATGACTGGATGTACTCCAGCTGGTTGTGACTGAGCCCAGATAAGACAGAGGTGCTGATGATTGAGCCAGGTCACGGGATTGGTGGGTTGACACCTGGAGCTGACACAGGACTTGTTCTGGGGTTTGCTCCGTTGGTGACCTCCCTAAGGGTGCATGAACTTGGTGTGATTGTGCACAGCATACAAACATATGAACATATGAAATTTCAGTATAAACAGGCTTCATGGTCTATAGTCTGCTCAAGTGTGCAGCTAGCCCCTCTTCATGCAGCTGACCCTCCTACCCCCCCACTTCCCAGTATCCCTTCCCCTTACTCTGTCCTAAACCCTCTTGAAACTGCCCACCATCTTACAGGACCCTTACAGCAGACTGACATTTCGAAGATCAGGTGTCTTCTGTTGTCAAAAGTGGTTTCTACCACTTACAGAACATTGCCAGGATCAGGCCCCTTGTTCCACCAGAAGATCTGCTGACATTAGTACACACTTTTGTTACCTCTAGGCTCGACTACTATAATTCTCTATATTTCGGGGTCATGGGAGGGACCCTCACAGACTGCAGCTGGTGCAGAATGTGGTGGCTCGGTACTGACTGGCCTTTCAAGGTCAGTCATGTGACTGATCCTTCATGCTCTGCACTGGCTGCCTGTCAGGTGGAGGGTCCTTTCAAGGTGGGCTTGCTCACCTTTAAGGCCCCTATATGGACTGGGCCCTCGCTACTGTCTGAGTGCCTAACACCTGTTACCTCCGTCCGCTCTCTCTATTCCTCATTGAGGGCCTCCTGGATGTTCCCAGGATTTGGCTCAAGACATTGGCTGATCGTGCCTTTAGTGTCATCGGGTTGATCCTGTGGAACGTGTTACCACCTCTTGTCCAGGAGGCTCCCTCATTAGGAGTGTTCAAATGGAGGCTAAAGACCCACCTCTTCTGCCTGGCCTATGGGGAATAACTTTTACATTGACTGTTTGAGCAAATTTTACATCTGTGGAAAGCTATATATATGACTTGTAGTAATTATTCATTTGCATGCTTTGCTTTTATTACTTATACTGTTTTATTGCTCTTACTATTTCATTACTTGTAGTGTTCTTATAGTAAGGTGCCCAGAGTCTCCGGGAACTGGCGTCCTTGAAATAAAATTTGCCTTGCCTTGCCATTACATTAAATAAATACAATCATGTATACTGATCGAAACTGGTTTTGTTTTATTTTCTGAAATGTATGATGAAACTGTTGTGATGGCAGGAGACTGTATGGACTACTGATCATTTTTATTTTCCATTTCCTAACAGCTTACACTAATAATTACATTGCCATTCTTTCATTCCAATAATTACATGGCCGTTCTTTCATTCTGCTAATGTTCATTAGTTAAGAACATGTGTTTCACTTAACAATTTATGGAGGTTAACTAGATTTTACTTACCCTGGAGAAAAGATTTCCATGGTAGCACCTTGCTGAACTGTTTGAAGGTGCACTTTCACGATTTGCAACACCTTTGTAAAAATGCTGGCAGCTGTATCAGGGTTGATTCTCGTCACAAGGTTTTGCAGTATATTAATCACAGTAATTGTCTCATTCCTTGCTTTAGAAAATTCAGTTTGGTTTGAGGATAAAGAAGCTCGCATGGCACTTTGTATCAGATCAAACATATCCTGGAAGATATTTTTAACCAAAGTGCTGTTAGCTGTTGGTATTATGTCCATTATACTCAAGAGATCAAACAGTGATTTGGGAAGGCTTTCAGCAGCACTGTTTGTAACAGAGTCAGTTGTGTGCATTAGAATGTTCATCAGCCGTGAAATCACTTGTGCTGTGGTGTTTAGATACATCCTAGTTTCCACAGGCAGGAGTGGTGTTAGGTATGTGAGTATGTGCTCAACTACCTTTAGGTCTTCCACAATACTGAACTGGCAGGACTGATCATTGAAAATGAAGTTAAAGACTTGTGTGATGTTGATGTTCTGCATAACACATATTGTGTTGCTTTCTGGTAGTCCCTGTAAAAGCCAAGATAAAGAATCATGTAATTTCTGAACCCAACGATTCTTCAAGCCAAGAACATCATTTAATCTTGACAGGAAATCAGTTGTGTGGACTATTTGTTGCAGTACACACGAGACTGTCTCTCCAAGGACATTTTGATTACTGCTGGCAATCTCTTTGGAAATCTCCAAAATGGTTTCAGCCAGCTGGGTGATGTTCTTGAATGTTTCATTCTGCATAGACCCGTTTACAAGAGGCAAATAACCTAAATCCAGATTGCAACTGTTGTTTGCCATAAACTCATTCAGTGTGCAGTTCTGTGATAAGGCCCAAAACATTGTATGAAGAATATCTAATGCAGAGCAATTTTCCATACCATTTACTTCATTTTGAGGACTGCTGAGTGAAGACACTAATGACAGATACAGGAGGTGCACCACTTTTGATTCCAGCAGTGAGTTCTTCCATGGATAAGTGAGGTTAAATCCATTTTGAAGTTCCACTTGCATAAACCTATAAACATCCTCAAACACTGCTTTGCTGAAATTCAATGGCACATGCCTGTCAGCACTGTAAAGAATGTTAACACCTTTCTGTACTATATCAAACAGTTGTGTCAGGTTTTGATTTACTGCTGCTTCCAACATTTGAAAAGTGTTTAAACTGTTAAATGTGTTGTTGTTATTAAGGTCCTTTAGTATGTTTAGAACTTCTTCTATCATATTCAACCCTCCTGTAATATTGGATCCATTACTGTTCTGATTCTGAAGAAGTGCAGATGCAAGTTCCAACAGTTTCTCTAAGTGTTCATTAAGAGAGGGTAGTGTGGCATCTGAGTTCATTGACATCCACTTCTCAATCAGTGTTTTAAGTTCCTTGATCAACTGATTTGTTGCAGTTGTTGGTAAAAACTCACTGGCCAAGAGGCTGTTCCAAACTTGTTCATTGTTGAGGACTGCTGTCAAGATATCTGTTAATGCCTTGATGATGTTTTCCTTTCCATTCCAAATATTTTCCAGATTTGTCAAGATGAAGGTTTCCAGAACACTGTGCAATATTTCCATAGATGTGCTTATGTTTCTTGATGGTGATATTGGCATGGTTACATTTGTCAGTTGTTCAATATTTTTAAAGAGCTGTATCAGCTTTCCCAAATATTCTGTGAATTTTGCGGCTTCAGAATACGGATTAGTTGCCTGTTGATGAAAGTACTGATTAAGGAGCTCAGTGATGTTGCCTTTATAATTTTGTTCAATGAAAGTCCAAGAGGTGTTCAGTAATCTGGAAAAAAAGACAGATATTTCAAATTATAAAAGGGATGAGAGAAATCCTGGAAGCTGATTGGCTAAAGCAATCTTTTAGCCACGGCAATATCCCAGTGTATCATTACAGTTCGAAACTGGTTGCCATGATCAGTTATTTTCTAACACTTTGGTTCCATCTTATAATCACATTCATATACTCTAGGGTGTGGTATATTATGCAATACTGTCACTTCTTGTTTGGTTGAATGCATTTGGCATTACCTCAGGCCTCACTATGCACCCACAATGTGCTAATATCTCATGATATATCACACCCTGTTTATTAAGCTGTTGAATATGCCTTTATTTATTTATTTGCTTTTTTGTTATTTACATTTCAGAATACATTTGTCTTCACATTCTGCATAATTCTTAAATTACCAAGGCTAATAACAAACATGTAGTAATGGGACTTAGAGCTCATGGATAGGGTGAAATGCAAAATTCCCCCTGAAGAAAAGGAGGCTGAGGAGACATGATCTCAGCCATTGCATACTCCAGTGTTCTGACAAGGTCAAATAGTCAAGGATGTTTGATCTGGTGTTCTCCAGTAAGATGATAGCACAGTGGTGGGCAATCCAGGCTTGATGTTAGGAGGTATGTCTTCTCATAGAGGGTGGTGAACCTAAGGGCAGAGACCATGGACATGAAGACAATACAGGCCTCCAAGGTAAGCCAGGACAAGAAAATCATAGGGTACCCTGAGCAGTATGGTGGGAAAGGAATCCTTATATATCAGTACATGTTTGCACATCATACTTATTCATCCCTGTTTACGAAATGAGAGTGGGGAGTGGACATGATGGACCTTGGGTGCTTTCTGACCTTAAATTGCTGCTACTATGAAACACTGAACCTAAAACCTCCTCAAGCATCAAGATAATTTGTAAGTAGCGAGGGTCACTGGTGTTCTGAGGCCCCTAAAGCCTATCTTTGGTGGCAGATTGGAGTGACTTTTGCAACAGAGTGTATTTATTTCCGTGGCAGACTTCTGTTCATCCATTGGCTAACATACCATGTGATGTCTTTGATGTTATCGGATATAGGAAAACTGTGGTAAAATAGTATATACAAATCAACAAAATAGTAAATGATATAACAACATATACACATTTTACTGTATTTGTTTAATGTTTGCCGACAAATTATATGAATCTATGTATGTATCTTTGTACATTCTGTGACTGGATGCAAGTGTTTTGTTTGATTCTGCAGCTGCTGAACTACAGAATTTCAGAGACCTTGATAGTAGATGCAGTTGGTTGCTGTAGGAAACATTTTTTAAATGAAAGCCAACAAATGAAATGAAAGACAATAAGTAAAGTGTGCTACCATATCCTCTAGTTGCCATGTTAATGTTACAAAGAGTAATAATACTGCTGGTCAAGGGTTTCAGGCCAGGAATGGGACAACAGATGGCCATCAGTGAATATTTGGGACCATATGGATTTCAAAACATACTATGCTGGGGGTCACGCAGGTGATACAGCTACAGTACTTTTTCCCAGCATAGTGGGGCACTCAATTATGTGCCCCAAGTAGCATGTATTATGCTTTGTGCATTGACACATTGGGGTACACAACACAGCTATGACTCCAATCTGCCCCTACTCCCAACTGGTGGCACAAATGCACAGGATCTGGATTGGTTGGGAATGACCTCTGTATGCAACAGTGGGACATGGGTTATAAACTGCATAACGTGGCCCTACATGCTATGTACTGCGGTGCATAGGGCCAAAAATGGTTAGTTCAAAGAGCCCAAATGTAATAACACCATACAAACATACGAACATATGAATGGTAGGATGGATAGTCTTTTTGTCTATCAAGATAGCCTCCACTACTCTGAGGTAGTATTTGTATCTGTCAGTTTTTGACCCCTGTAAATAAATATCTAATACTTTCCTTAAATTATTCCATACTGTGCTACTTGAGATAGATTGAACATAATTATTGCTCTCAGAGCCCTCTGAGGAAATAAATGAACTTTCCATTATCCAGGAAAACATTACATTAAGACACAATTCAGGTTATATTTAATATGTTTTCATTATATACCTCCCCCATTGTTTATTACCAAGGTTATTCATATGAAATCAAGATCTTTGGATCTCAATACCATCTCATTCTCCCACTTTTCCCTATACAAATGTCATAATCCTGTGTTTTCAAGTCATAGTTATTCCCACAGCAACAGACTGGTATATCACAAACATGGGATTATGGTTTCAGCAAGAGAAAAAGCAGTAAAATGAGATGAAGTCAGAAACACACAGATCCTGTTTTCATGCAGATATCCTCAATATAAAATAAAGATAGCTAAATATAAAAATAACTAAAATAAAGCTGAGTGGTTAATATTATATTATAAAACTTTTCCCTAGATACTGGAAAATGACTTTAAGGAATATGTAACCATAGCAGCAAAAAGCTAATATTTTAAAAAAGACAGCAAGAAGACCAAAGAAGCCATATAGTTCACTAAAAATACAATTCCCCAGTAAACAGTGGAATCCACTTTTAATTTCATGCTGTTCAGTCCAACCCCAAAATAAAACCAAAATAATAAATGAATCTTCCATACTTTCACTTTAGCTTAGTTACCATAATCAGTTAATTTAACCAAATGAATTAAACTCACTGCTGTGCTAAAGTGTCCACAGGTGCTCCTTCCTGAATGATTGAAATATACATTTTCAGCATTTCTGATAACTGCATAAACATTCTCACAGCAGAATCTGAGCTGTTGGAAGTCATCAGCTTCTGCAGATGACTGATTACAGTAATTGTCACATTTCTGGCTGTAGAATAATCATTTGTTTCAGATGCAACAACTATTTGGATACCCTTTTGCAAAAGATCCAAACTCTCCTGAAAGATGCTTTTTACTGTAGGGTCTTCAGTAAGTATAATATCATTTAGGATGTGCTCTAATGCAAACACTGATCTTGAAATGGTTTCTGCAGCATCAGTCATGGCAGGATCAGTAGCATTCATCACAACATCACCCAGTTCTAACAGTATTTGTGTCATGGAGTTGAAATATATCCTTGCTTCTAGAGGCATAAGTGGTGTTAAACATGCCATTATGTCCTCAGTTGCCTTCAATGTCTCTCCAATATTGGAATGAGACCCATTTAAGGACATCAGATTCCATACAACTACAGTTATGTTTCCAAGAACTGTGTCTACTTCACAAGCATGGGTGATGTTGAAACTGGTTTGTATGATTGTATACAAATTTGCAAGGATTGGGTGGAACATGGCCAAGAGCTGTTTGTCATATGTAGAGGAAGATAAATTCACAGGTTTGCTTAAAGCATCAATAATGGACAGGAGACCAGAGTTGTTCAGCTGCTTCATAACATTACCCAGGTTTAAAGCATCAGCAATGGACAGCAGGCCAGAGTTATTCAGCTGCTTTATAACATTATCCAGGAACTGATAAGTCTGTAGCGCCTGCAAACCCCAGTCACTTTTTATTACCTCAACCGCACTTTGTATAATTTGTAAAAGTTTTGTGTACTCATCCAGACTGGTGCTGTTCCAATCCAAATGCAGAACCCCATTTAGGAAGTACCAAACAGTTTTAAACTGGTTCCATTCCGACTGGTTAGTGGCATTGAGAAGGAAGTACACTAGTTCACTGGCTGTGAAGCTCCACTGCTGATGATTTTGCAAGGTATTCAATCTGTGGATAATGTCCAGCACTTCTGACCATGTTGTCTGATTAGTAGCCTCATGATGTTCAAAAAACAGAGTTTGGTTCAAAATGAATGTCATCAGCAAGTTGCTTGGGTATGAACAATTCTTGAAAACATGGTCCAAAATGGACTGGTTGTCAGATCTGTTCATTGATAAAAATGCATCTTTCAAGAAACTATTCCATAGCTGTTTGCTGTCAGTAAATGTGTTTAAAACTTTTGATAGACTCTTGCTGATGTTTTCATTTGCATTCCAGATATCCTCCAGATACGTCAAGTTGAAGCTTTCAAGAACACTGTGCAAAATTTCCATTGATGGGTCTATATTTTTTGATGGTGACATTGATGTAGTTGTATTTGTCAGTTTAATATTTTTTAAGAAGAGTTGGACCAGCTTTCCCAAAAGTACTACAGGTTCGGTGGCTTCTGTCAATGTGTCAGTTGCTTGTTGATGCAAGTACTGATTTAGGAGCCCAGAGATGTTGCCTGTGTAATTTTGTGCAAATAACTTCCAGGAACCTATTATAATTCTGAAAAACAAAGAAAGCACTGTAATCATATAATTATTATTATCCATTTTGTGTTTGAAATGCTATGCATTTGACAATTGATTTTGTCTGTAAGTTATACGTAATTCTTAAATCACCACCAATGGTTGCTCCCTTTCCCCTTCCATGCCTCCGTCTCTCCACTCCCTGTTTCCCTACCACTCCACCTCAGGCAACTTCCTGCTCCCTCCTGTTCATGTCTACCCCTCCTTAACACTACATCCTCTCCCAGATTCTCACCTGCCCTGTCTTTCTTTTCTACTGTCATCCCAACATGCACTGTACACTTTGCCTCATGCAAGTCTATTTGCTGCTCGTTGCTGTTTACCATTGGTGTATTTATATTATGCTTGTGCATTTTGCCATTGCCTAGATGTACACCAGTAATCATGTCATTGTTATTCTGACTCTTTATTGTATGTTGTAATTGTTTCTTCCTGTAACTCTTCCCCGGGTAGCACCTGGAAATAAGCCATGGCTCAGTGTGCCTTTCCCAGTTACCAAGTTTTAAATAACTAACTAAATTAATTAACTAATTAATTAATAAAATAAAAATATAAACAATAAGAACATGAATAATATAGGTTAACACCAATAATTAAATCCTCCTCTCCTATTTTGTGGGGTAGGGTCAATGTCTTCAAGATGAATTTATTTATTTAGTTAGTTTTTGTTGACTGAAAAAGGAAGGTATGACAATACTGCCTATTTTCAGCCTCATCTGGGGGGAAGGGTGGATACAGATTCAAAAACAATTGAAATTGAACCAGATTTAGCTGTTGGGGGTATTTTTAGTGATGCTGCGTATAGGCTGACTTAGCCATTCAATTGGATGCTAGTTTTTTTATTCTACACCAGTTCTTTTGAGAGGTGAACCACTTGTTTTGTACAGTTCTGTGGCACTCATCAAACAGGCTTAAGCTCTTTCTTTCTTTCACAGCTGTAACAGAACCTACAAATGAGGTTCCTGGTACTCCCTCATTTGGTTCTTTACAGCCTTGCATTCATTCTATAGCAAATTTGCCATTGGCTCATCCTAGCTATGATCCTCATTCATACCTCTGTGCTTTGGGAGTAGCAACTGGCTCACTCACTGGCTGTCAGTTTGTGTATATCTCCCAAGCACCCTTCATTTTCTTACCTGCTCCTTCTGAACTTCATTATCTGTTGCATACATATGCAAAGATGGTTGTATTCCACCCCATTTGCTTTTTTTGGTAACCCCCCCAAAAATGTTAAGCCATCTGAAATGAAGTGTCTTTTTTGGTAGAAGATGTCTGGTTTCATGCTGCATCTGATGTGTGAGTTTAGGTTGAGCATTTACAGCAGCACTGAAAGGGCAGTTCTGACCTGATTTAAAATTAGGTTAATTTTCTTTGACTTTACACCAGAAATCAGAGCTTTCTTTACATTTTTAGTGTGATGGCATTTCAAAAGTAAAACGTCCATCTTACAACATGCTGCCCTCGAGAGTGTCCCAAGACTGCAACTACAGGGCTGTGTGCATGTGTTGGCCATAATAACCAACCGTTTATTATGGCAAATAATAACTGGCCATCCCCATTGAGAAAAGTGATGACCAGTTATTATGTGATATTATACAATGGCAAGGAAATGTCCTGTATTCTGATTGGTCAGTGAGTGCCTGAGACAGTGATGTTATTACATAATAATATCACTGTATGGATTTATTGGACCACTTGGACTTCTTGAACCATTGCATTTAATCATTTTTTTTCTCTTCAGAAACACAAAAAATCTACTAAAAACATTTTTTATTTATTTTGCATAACATCAAGCCATTGTATAATTGCAATAAGGCACTCCAAGGTGTGTGTTATTGTGTAATAATATCACTCCTGGGGTGGTGGAAACACTCAGCTTTGCCTTGTGCTTCAACCCACCCCAGGAGTGAAGTTATTACACGATAACACACACCTTGTTGTGCCTTATTGCTTAATTAGCTACCATATATACTGCACTGGCCTATAAAATCAACCTCATATATTTCAACCTCTTTTCATCTTATCAATTTTAGTAAAATTACAGATGAAATTTTGCTGCCCATGCTGGATACAAGAAAAAAATATCTGTTTAGTGATCAATAGTGGGTACATAATTGATTTTTGTGCTAAGACCCAGGCACAAAAATTACAGGACTACAGGTTATGCAATTGCAGAAATGGTCAATCATTTTAAACTCTGTTGTAGTGCTTACTTTAAGCACCTAAAATTAGTCTTATGTGCAGAATATGGTGCACGTTTTTTTTCCGTATCAGTCAGTGCACAAAATGTGGTATGCACAGTACTGTAATTCTGTGAATATTCATTTGATGTATTGTGTGGCATGAGCCTTAATATGTTTTTATTTTACATTTCTGGTTTTATGCATTCTTCACCAGAGCTCCTCGGAGCTCATACTGAGAGCAAGGACTGTGCTGGGTGGGTCAGAAGTTCCATGGAGCTAAATCCATCTTGATTTTATGTCTTCAGCTCCACGGCTGAAAGAGATCATCAGAGCTCAGTGAGGATGGTGCTGGAGTTTTCCTGCAGCTCATTAGAGCTGAAAATTTATTTTAATTAACCTATTTCTTCACCGGAGCTCACACTGAGAGCAAGAACTGTGTCGGGTGGGTCGGAAGCTCCACAGAGCTAAACCCACCTTCGTCTGTAAGTCAAGTATACAAAGAAGCCAGCAAAAGAAGGTAATTTGGTCTATCAAGTCTGCTTATATTGCAGGGTCCACAGCTTGAGCTAATGTCCCTGCCTTCTCCCTCCACTCCTACCACCCAACCTACCTATGACCCTTACCTTCCCCCTATGCCTATTCCAGCCTCTCTTAAAGCTGCCCACTGTCTTCAATGAGATGACCTCTTCTGGCAGCACATTCCAAGTGTCCACTACCCTCTCTGTGAAGAAGTGCTTCCTGACCTCCCTCCTAAATCTCCCACCCTCCAGCTTAAGACTTTGCCCCCTCATGTTATGGTTGCCACTCAGATTGAAGAGACTTTCCTTATCTACCTTATTTATCCCTTTTAAGTACTTTAAGGTCACAATCATGTCCCCTCTCTCCCTCTCTCCTGTCTTCCAGGAAGTACATGTTTAGTGCCCTCAACCTCTCCTCATATGCCTTACCCTGCTGACCAGCTATCATCTTTATAGCCTTTCTCTGTACCTTCTCCAGCAGGTTGATGTCCTTTTTGAGGTGAGGGCACCAGTACTGAACTCCATACTCTAGATGTGGTCTTGCCACTATATTATTTGAACTTCTTCAACTCCACAGCTGAAAGAGCTCATTGGAGCTCAATGACAACAGCGATGAATTTTTCCTGCGGCTCATCGCAGCTGAAATTTTACTTTAATTAATCTATTTCTTCACTGGAGCTCCTTGGAGCTCAACTGTGCCGGGTGGGTCAGAAGCTCCACACGGCTAAACCCATGTGACTTGACTTCTTCAACTCCATGGCTGAAAGAGCTCATCAGAGCTCATTGAGGATGGTGCTGGATTTTTCCTGCAGCTCATCTGAGCTGCAGTTTTACTTTACTTAACCTATTTCTTCACCGGAGCTCCTCGGAACTCATATTGAGAGCAAGGAATGTGCCAGTTTTCTCGCATCGATGCTCCCCTACCCCCGCCACAACTTAAATGGGCTATTTCTCTGCCCTGTGGGTCACGATTGGTGGTTAGCTGAGCTCCCAGGCAGCTCCATTGGAATTTCAGATATTGTACAATATTGCGACTGAGTGTACTATTCCAAATTCTAGGGTTATCTCCATACCCCACTCCGTATCCAGGTCCATAGGTTTTTATCTTTGGTTACCGCCTTGCATTCTGTATTATGATTACCACAGGTGGTTTATTAGCCAATTAAGGGCTGCACCTTACTCCTGTGTTACTCTGCAGGTGGGACCAGCCCAATAGGGATATTCCTTCAAATCTTGCTCAGTTGTGATCTATGCTTGGTTTTATGATCCCTGTAGTGTTTTGCATTCATTGAGCCTGGAGCCTTAAGAGAATTTTGTGAACCAAGGCTCCTACTTTTGTCAGTGGCCTGGTTTTAGCGGAACAAGATTCCTTAGAATTCTATGCCAAGTGTATGTGCTAATCCTTCTCTCCTTACTCAGCCTTTAACCACAGGGGTTACTGTTTTGAGCTCTAAGAATTCCCACTTGGTCACTCCTCCCCCCTGTGTGTTGGTCATCAGTATGTCATCCCAAGGCAGTTGCCCTGCTGCTGCTGTGGACCTCAAGGCTACAGTGTGGCCTTATTTAGCCTGTACCACTGCCTCCCAGCTAGTACTGCTACTCTTAGTGGCTGCTCTTCCCCTTCCCCACGGCCTACTGGGATCCAATATGCTACCCATTTGAGGATGACTTTGCCTCCTCTAACCTGATAGCCGCTAAGCAGTTGTGCCTTTGTCCTATATGGGTACAGAAATTCCAGGCTTTTTCTTATACTGTACTACCCTCCTGCTCAAGTGCTCTATCCTCTAGCATAAGTCCAACAAGAAACAAAGCGTATTGCCTTGCGTAGCTTTCTTTCTGCTGTTACTTATTTTACTGGCTGGAGATATTGAACTTAATTCTAGGCTGCCTGCCACCCTGCCTTCCTTCCAGTCTGCCCCCTTATGGCTAACCACAAAGGGTATAAAAATTGCCTATCAGAATGTCCATAGACTCCTGCCTAATCTCGCCAAGCTTGTGGCCTAGGTTGCTCTCTACAGCTGAGATATACTGGGGCTCACAGAAACATGGCTAAAACCTGTTACCCCTGACTCTGTGCATGCCCTCCCAGGGTATAATATAATTATGCAGAATTGTGCCAGGAAAAATGAGGGGGTGACCTGTTGCTCTATTATAAAACTCACCTTAACGTGTCAGTCATAGCTCATCTGTTCCCTCCATCCCCTACTATGAATTCCTCTATGCCCTACTTTTACTGGATAACACAAAAATGTTGCACCTAGTTTGTGCCTGTAACCCCCCCAAAAGGTGGTGTGCAAGGACTCTCCTACCTCCTTGACAGCATAAGTTCTAAGGTGCGTTCTAAGGAATTATTAGTGTTTGGTGACTTCAGCCTAAACTGGGCGGGTAACAATGCCAAGCAATATGAACTGCTGTGGGCTGGCCTTACTCTCTCCCAGCTTATTGCTTAGTCAACTAGGCTTTCCTTCTCCGGGGTTGGGGGAGGCACCCTCCTCAACTGGATACTGACCAACAGGCCTGAATGGATTGTCTTAGCTGGTATTCTCCAGCACTCTATCTCTAATCACTCCCCTACCTTCTGTGTCTGTAGAGTCGCCCCACCTAAAATTCCCTGCAAAGTGATCCAAATGAGGGACTTCTCCAAATTCAGCATTGAAGCCTACCACGCTGACCTGAAACACACAGACTGGTCCCTAGTCTTAGCCACAATTGACACCTCAGCTGCCCTTGATATCTTTCTTGCAATATTCTCCTCCCTGCAAGATAAACATGTCCCCCTTACAAAGAGAGTGAGGGGCACCATCACCAAATGGCTACAAGGTGGCTTATTTTCCCTCATGAAGTTAAGGGACAAATGCTGGACAAACTTTAATGCCTCCCATGATATGTCTATATTCCAGGAATATAGGTAACTTAGAAACACTTGCAAAAAAGCCATGTACTCTGCCAAGACCAAATTTTGTAAATCCACCCTGCTAACCTCAGCCAGGGACCCGAGGAGTTTCTGGTGCAACATCAAGAATATTGTTGGTGGCTCCTCCGGAGTCAATGTCTCTGACATGCTTATTGGAGGGGTAAATTGTAACAATGCTGTGACTACTGCCAACGCCTTTAATTCCCTCTTCCCCGACCTGTCTGTCTATATCTCCCAGTTCCCTGATCCTAGTGAACTGAGTCCTGACTGTTGCCCTCAGCCTGGGACTCCCCCAACCTCCTTTCTACCTCAAGACTGTCTCTGTCACTGAAACTCAGAAACTCCTTGCTGGCCTCTCTCCCCAGTGGCACTGGCCATGACAGTGTAGAGCCCAAACTTATCTGCCTCAGAGCCCCTTTCCTTGCCCTGCCCATCTCCCACATATTTAATACATCTCTTATTACCTGGATCATTCCTGACATATGGAAAATGGCTAGGGCTGTCCCTGTATTCAAACAAGGTGACCCAAAAATACTTGATAACTATCGCCCTATAGCTATCCTTTCTGCTATTAGTAAACTGCTTGAAAACATGGTTGCCGCCCAGCTCACAGACTACATCCAAAGCTATGACCTACTTGCCCAGATGCAACATGGCTTCCACAAGGAGCATATCACTTCTACTGCCCTGGCCAAGGTCACCTCTGAGATCAGGGCTGCTACTGATCAAGGCAAGTTGACTGAGGCTATCTTCATTGATCTCTTAAAAGCCTTCAGCCTGATTGACTGCTATCTCTTGTGTTCCACACTCCAGTCCCTTGGCCTCTCCCCCTGTCCTAGCCTGGTTCACCAATTACCTGCTAGGAATGCAGCAACTCATTACGTTTAACAAAGCCCTTTCAGAGCCCATGCCTGTTAATTATGGGGTCCCCCAAGGGTCTGTTCTAGGGCCCATTCTATTTTCCCTTCTTGTCAATAATCTGCCCCTGGTCCTAGCGCATGGTTGTTCCATCCTATATGCAGATGACCTGGTGATTCTGACCAGCTCCCAGGACATCAGTGTCATCAACTCCCAGCTCAATGCTGACTTTGACCTTATACATTCCTGGCTAAAGGCCCATACGCTAGCTACCAATCTTAAAAAAACCCAGACAATGCGTTTTGGATCCCTTTCCAAAACCAAAGCACGTTTTGCACCCCTGCAAATCACTGGAGCCGATGGATCCCTTGTGCGGGTTGCCAACTCCCTTAAATACTTGGGGGGGGGGTTACCCTTGATCCTCAGCTCGACTTCTCCCTGCTCATACGCAATGTATGCAAGGCTGCTAATTGCAAGCTGGGCTTAGCTTGCAGAGCCAAAAGCTGCCTCACTCCGGCTGTGCATCTTGCCCTGGCTAAGGGGGTTCTGCTACCCATGATCTGCTATGGGCTGGTCTCTTTCACACAAGCCCCAGAAACCTCTCTAGCTATAAGTGATGTGGCTTATAAAAATATATGCCTCTTTGCTCTCTGTGCCCCTTGTTTCACCCACCACTGTGAGCTATACAGCAAATTTGAGCAGCTCCCCCCTAACAACCATCAAACCTTTGTTATGGGCAATTTCACAGACAATGTAGTCAGAACTGCCACTCACCCTGTACTAGATGAGCTACTCAAGCCTGCTAACCCCTCCTATCTGTTAAGGTCTAATGGCTCACAAGTATTCCAAGTTCCCAAAACCCATACCCTTACTGGAGATTGGGCTTTTACTGTCTGTGCTCCCAGACTATGGAACTCCATCCCTCCCCATGTTTGTACCTCCCCCTCCCATACTTGCTTTAGAAACTCCCTCTGGAGCTTCCTTAAACTTGTCTCTGCCTATCATTGTACCTAACATATTAACCCCTTTCCGCACTGTGCTGCACATAATGGTCTTGCCTTGTCACTGCCTTAAGTTGGTGTGCTTACATTATTAGTTTACTATTTTTATCCATGGCTATCAAATGTTGCCTTATTATTTTATACACAATTTCCTGACTGTCAGCTCCTGCCTTGTCATGTTATGTTCTTCTACATGCCTTCCAATTAAGTCACGCTGCGCCTGACTATTATCTTTCTCTGAAATCCTGTAATATCTGCTTTTGCCGGTAATCATCTTGTTAACTCTCAGGTCGCACCTGAAAATAAGCATTTGACTGTCTAGTGTGCTTACCTGGTTAACAAAAGCTAAATAAATAAACAAATAAATTTGTGATCACTGTAATGCCCAATACATGAACAATTTGCACAATACCAATAAGCAGCTAATGGTTTATGTAGCTGTTAACCTGTATGGAGACTAAACCTCTATTCATGCCTTCACTTGAAAAGCAGCAGTGCTTCGGAGATCATGCTACTAAAGGAACCTTTATTTAGCAATTATGAAATCTCCACTGTATTGAAATGTATGGTTCAGTAAACAGATGACACAGACTCTAACTACGACTTACAGCCATCCCCTAGAATGCATTAATCAGGCTGTATGCTTATCAGCCTTTATCAAATTTTTTTTTTTACAAGAAAGAATAAAGAGCAGAAGACATGAAAGAGTCTGTTTTTGTACATAAAATAAATGCCAAACATATGTAACATTTTCTTAAACATTTTGAAGCCAGAAACCATAAAATAAATCATTGTTCCATTTTTCTGTAATTATGAATATTTTACTATGTTTGTCTATAACTTTAATAAGCAGAATGGAATTGTACTCACTCTTGAATTATAGTGTCTGTAGTTGATCCTCCTTGAATACTGGTAAGACAGATTTTCAGTATTTCAGAAAACTTTGTGAAGATGGCAGCATCTTGATCATTACCAAAGGCTTTTACAAGCCTCTGCAGTTTACTTATCACCATTATTGTCGCATTTCCTGCAGCAGAATAATCGCTCTGGTTGGATGCAAGATATATTTTTAAGGCATCTTCCAAAAGACCAAAAACATCTTGAAAAATGTTGTACGCCAAAGAATTATTTACAGATATGTTATTTAGGCCATTCCTTATTTCCGACACTGTTCTGGATAATGCATAGATAACATCAGTCATGGCAGCGCCATTAGTATACCTCATTGTCTTTCCTAGTTCTTCCAAGAGCATATTTACAATAATGGTTTGATATATTTTTGCTTCCTCAGGCAGAGGTGGGGTTACACAACTCATCATGTCCACAATTTCCTTGCGTTCCCATTTCAGATTAAACAGGGAAGGATGGGAAGGCATTAGGTTCCAAACGACTGAAGTCATGTTTTCAAGAATTGCGTCATTCTCACACTGTTGGGTCATATTAAAACTGTCCTGTAAAAGGGGAAGTACCTTGGGGACAAGTTCTTTTAAACTTGCAAACACTTCAGAACTGGCATTTGCACTCACTGATGTTAGATTTAGTGTGGCTGCATTTGAGGACTGATTACCAATTTGAGAAAGCAACTGCTGCAACTTTCCAAGAAAATCTTGGAGTCCCTTTACACCAGGGGATTCAGACACAGTCCTGTTGAGGCATAGATCCATGGATTCTGAGATGCTACTTGAATAATTTTGTTCCAAATAATTCCATGAATCATTCTTTATTCTGAAATACAAAGAAAAATCTGATCAGTTTATGTCGTAATATTTATCCTGTTTCCAACTTTACAATCATCAAGCTGTTCACAAGCAGCGGACTTGTTAAAAAGGCAGAAAACAAGTGGGTAAGAGAACAGAAATAAGTACTGTACAAGAGGCCAGTTGGCTTTGTGAGAAGTGCTGTAAGGCTAGTAGGCATATGAAATCACTGTGGCTCAGTGTTAAGGTAGAACTGGCAGCGAATGTTAAGAAGAGGGCATTCATGGAACAGTAGAGGGGCCAAAGTAATAACAAGCATTTATCAATACCAAATGTTAACTGCTTGCATTGCTGTTGTGGCAGGTCTTGCTTGTACAGATTTTTACTATATACTGTATTTGTTTATTTTGTTTGTTGAGGTCTAGGATTACAAGTACCTTTGAGCTGAGGCTCTTTTACAAAGGCTCCACATCAGTGAGTACAACCAAACAGCGTGATTTACAGAATAAAAAAGATAAAAAAAAAAAAATTACTACATTTCCAGTATCTAACATTTTGTAATACTGAATAGTCTAAGTTATGAACTAAACATGGAATACAGAAGACACAAGGAGAGGTGGGAGTTGACAGAGATAGTATTGAAGGAGTTGTGGAGGAGGAAGAGATGGACACAGGGTGTGGGAAGGTGAGTGTTAAAAGGGATGGCAGTAGCAGAAGGGGAGGTCGGAGGGGGAAGAGGGAGAAGTGGGGGGGGAGTAAAGCAGCCAGGTGGCATTGTCAAGGACAAAGAGCGGACAGTGCATTAGTGGGGCAGTGGTGTTTGCTAAGTGTTAGGTGTTGAGGCGCATCAAGGGGCAACAGTAAGGGGAACTTGGAGGGAAGGACAGCCTAATCAGGGCAGTCACAGGAGCAGGAGGTGAGGAGAGAGAGAGAGAGAGAGAGAGGCGGAGCCTTGACTTGAAAGCACCAAGCATGTGAAGCTGCGATGTCACTGCTAAATCTGTTTATCAAGCCGGGCATCCTGTAGGCAAAGAATCTTTGACCTTAGGTTGTGCGACAGTGAGAGACCTGCAGAAGCTGTGGCTTGGACCTCCTGGTGTTATGGGTGTTGATTTTTTTTTTTTTTTCCATTTTCTCTTTTCCCCTCCTACGTGCCCCAGAGTTACCTCTCCTTCAGGCCGCCTAGGGCCCGGGCGTTCCCCTACTAACTCCCCTTAGCCACCTACCTCATATCTGCAGCCTTCCTCGGGCAAGTCCGGTGTAACCCTTGCACCGGATGGGTCCCCCTCCTCCGAGGGGAAAGGCACCAGCGGGGGCAGAACCAGCACACTACTATTGTCTCAGACCCTCGGAGCTGCTGAGGCAATTGTGGCTCTCATGGAGTATTCAAGGAAGCCCGGGACCGACGTCCGTCATCCGGTTAACTTCCGGTGCAGATTTTCTCGCTTTTCTTGTTCCCCCCCATCTAGTTACGTCGCTACATGCATTGCCTCCAGTCTCCACTAGGGGCATCTGCGCGAGCGAAGATACTCCCTAACCCACCCCAGAACAGGAGAGCAGTCCGTCGGATGCTCGATCCTGCCCTTCCCCTGCCGACCCCCCGAGACCCGAGTCCGTTCCCGAACCCGGGTCGCCGGTGTGGGTCGAGGTAAGGCGCAGCGCCTCAACCCTCTACGCCACCGGGCCGGCTATGGGTGTTGATTTTGGGTTGAAGGAGAGCACAGACTCCATGAGGAGCAAGGCTGATCATTATTTTCTTTGCAATGATACAGGTTTTATATTTTATTCAGCTGGTGAGTTGCAACCACCTGGTTTGAGAATAGAGGTCACATGTATGAGTGAGATGGTAGGATCCAGTGATGAGCCGACAGGCCTTGTTGAGGGAGGTCAAAACTCGTTTAACAGAAGTGGTGGTGGCGGAGCCATAAATGATAAGCCCATAGTCAATAATGCTAACAATAGAGCTTTGGATGGTGACAGACAAGGCTTCGGGGTCAGATGTTTCCTGTGATGGAAAAATAGGCCCAGCTGAGTAGCTTTAGCAACATTATTAATGTGGACAGTGTAGGAGAATTGGGAGTCCAGGGTGATCCCAAGGTATTTGAAGGTTTGGATTTGTTCCAGAGTGACACCTTGCTTGGTTTTAATGGAGAGGTGGTGCTGCTTGTTTTTGTTGTGAGAGCTGCTGAATATCATGGCCTTTGTGTTTTTTTGATTTAGGATCAGTTTGTGCTTTAAGAACCAGTTTTTGACTGACGAAAAGCCCTGCTGGAGGTTATCTTGCAGCAGTTTTGGATCATGGTGGGAGGCTAGGATTACCTCATCATCTGCGTAGAGTATGATTTGTTCTGGACAGGAATCCAGTAGTGTGTTCAGGAACAAGCTGAACAGGAGGGGGCCTAGGATAGAACCCTGTGAAACACCTGAGTGGACAGGTTTGGTATCAGAGAGCATATCAGCAAGTTTTACTCTTTGAGTCTGGTTGTCTAGGTAGCTTTTAAACCAGTTAATGGAGTCAGGAGAGAACCCCACATTCTGAAGCTGGACAAGCAGGAGGCGGTGGTGGACAGTATCAAAGGCCTTGGTTAAATCGATGAAGATGGAACCAGTTTGCTCACCGTTGTCCAGAGCACTGTGGATGGCGCCGGTGAATTCCAGTAGTACCGAGGAGGTGCTATGTCCTTTTCTGAAGCCGTGTTGCTGCCTGCACAGGATGTCATGTTTGTTCAGAAAGTAAGTAAGCTGGTCTGCAACAATATGTTTTAGGGCTTTAGAGAGGGGAGGAAGAATGGAGATTGGGCGGGAGTTATCATAGACGGTCTTGTCACCACTTTTGTGGATTGGGGTAACAGTAGCCGATTTCCACTTGTCAGGGAACTGGCTAAGGCTGAGAGAGAGGTTAAAGATATTGGTCAAGGGCCCAAGTACCTCTTCTAGAGTGAGGGAAAGCAGTTTGAGGTCAAGTGAATCATTGCTTACTCTGGATTTGCTAATGGCCTTAGTAACACACTTGCAAACTTGGTATATCTTGACCGCTTTAAAATAGAAGGGCGGGTGAATAGAAGCGGCAGTGGGAATTGAGGACATGGAGGCATCATCTTTGAAAAAATCCAGGGGGAGAACACTGCTGAGGTCAGTGAAGGCAGTGTTGAAGGTGCTCGCAATGGTTTTCGGGTCAAGCGTGATACACCCATTTATGCTGAGCACAGAAGGGGGAGATTTTGACTGCTTCCCAGTGACTTCATTTATGTTGTTCCAGAAATCTCTTCCACTACCCCAGGAGTTAGTAAGGGCACTCTTGAAATAGGTTGATTTCTTTTGCCGAATAGATTTGGTACAGTCATTCCATGCACGTTTGTAGTTTATGATGTCAGCTTGCTTCCCAGTGGCTCTAGCCAGTTCCCAGAGGTGATCCCTTTGTTTTTAGTTGCCTTAGGAGGTCACCTGAGAGCCATGGGTTACAGAGGGCTTTGACTTTCCATTTTTTAAAAGGAGCATGCTTGTTACAAGCCTCATTAAACATTTTGATGAAATAGTCCAGTGCTGTATTAACATTGGTTGCATTGAAGATTGGTGACGAGTCTTGTAGGAGGAGGTGAGATTTAAGACGAGTTAGCTGACCATGAGATAAGACTGTACTGGTGATGGTTTTGGGGGGGGGGTTAAGGAATTTGTTAGACCATAAGCAGTTGACAGGGGAGTGGTCACTGAATGAGTCGGGGGGGGGGGACAGAGGTGTTCGTAATCTGGGTAGGGTGACTGGTGAGAATCCAATCCAGCAGGGTGCTGGTGCCAGTTTGTAGTTTTTCCTGGTTGGTGAGTCGACCATCTGGTTAAGGTTGGTTGCAGCAATGGAGTCCTTATGTGCTCCTGCCTCAGCAGTGAGCCAGTTTACATTAAAGTCACCTAGAAGGATAGATTCAGAGTCCGGTGGGAGTGATCTGACGAAGTCCAATACTGCGGTTAGTCCATTTCCTTGCTCTTTAGGTGGGATGTAAACAGTAACAACTGCGGGAGCTTTATTGTGAGCTCCTAGAAGGATTCTGATGGGAAGAATCTGAGCAGTGGTAGTCTGGAGGGCAGTGTTTATGTAGTGGCCCAGGAGAGTATCTTTAAGGTACAGGGCGCATCCACCACCTCTTTTTGACATCTGATCGAGTCTAATGAAATTGTAGCCAGGAAGGGTGATTTCCTGGTCAGGGACTGATGGAGTGAGCCAGGTTTCAACAACTGCCAGGATGTCCAGGTTACGGTGGCTAGTAAAGTTTGTGAAGAAGGCTGCAAATATTAAGAGACATGATTGAGAGGGCACCTGAGTGTTTGTTCTGGTTGGAGACCCTGGCAGTGATTGGGCCAGGGTTTGGATGAACACTACCTGACAGCAACAGGAGGAGGAGCACAAGTTTCAGTGTGCTGAAACGCAATTCCCTAAGGCAAAGCTTGTGACTTCTTTTCATGTTGGAAAGTGCCATGGAGTTGTAGCGAAGGTTCAGGATCAAAGTTGCACAGGAGGAGGATGGGAGCACCCAATGCCCACAGGCAGGAGGGGACAGTTCCTTAGAAGAAAGGGAAGCCCTGGGTGGATGGCTGAGCACAGAGTGCAGAGCACCTAGGTGGCAGTATGCAGTATCAAGTTGGAAACTGAGAGGGGGAGAGGGGAAGCAGGCTCTGGGAGGGTGGAGGAGGGGGAAGAGAGGAGAGAGGAAGAGGAGAAGGGTGAACAGAGCATGGGGGGAGCACATGTTAAGAGGATGAAGAGGTGGTATAGTAAAGCAGGTGTAGCGAATAGACATGGTTGAGAAAGGTAAAGTAAGGGAGACAAGTGAGACGGGAAAAGGTATGGTGCGAAAAAGACAGTTGCACAGCAAGGGGTGTGAAGCCAAGCAGCATAGGAATCACAGTGAAATAAGAGCTAACGTGGGAGTGAGCAAGGTGGGAGGGATAAGGGAGGAGGGCCTAGCAAGGGACCCTGTAGAATATAAGCAAAGAGGAGGGACCTCACGGGGAGGTGTGGTGTGGGTCTATTTACCCAGGACAGACCTGATGAGATGCAAGATCTTATTTTCAGTGGTGTCCTGCTTTTACACATTTTCAGATTGTATTTACCCAGGATTGGCTAGCTGAGAGACAATATTTAATTTTTAGTGGGCTCCCACATTTTGACCCCACATTTCCAGCAGTATTTTTATGACCTGATGTTATGATCAAGGCAGGTGGAATTTTTTAAATCCCATCCAAAAGGTGATTTTGCAGTGTGACTGTGAAACCAAGTTTCAGAGTGGATTTCAAAAATGACACCTGTCATGTTCAGGAGGTGGGGTGACACAAGGGATAGTCTAAATATTAGGTGCCAAAATCTGCAAAATTGTGATGTTGAAACAATTCACTGTTTCTTTAGAACTTAGTTGCTTTTTTACATTTTGTCCCCATATTTTCAACATAGTCTTTTTATGACCATTCCTTCTGAACACAACTGATGTCATTTGTAAAACAATGGCCGAAACTTAATGTCATGCCAGAAGTGTGAAAACACATTTTGGCCAGGATTTGAAAAATGACACCTGTCATGTTCATGAGGTGGTGTGAAAAAATGACTACTGTACATTAAAAATTTGGGGTCAAAATATTGAAAATGACCAAAGTTACGAGCATTCAATAAAACATTTCAATGTATGCTCATAACTTTTGTTGGTTTTTAAATGTCTTTACCACATATTTTCAACATAGACTTCCTATGACCCCATCTCATGAACAAGGGTGGAGAAGATTTTCAAAACCTGCCTGAAAGGTGATTTTGTGCCACAAGATTTGAAAAATTACAGCTGTCACGTTTATGAGGTTGTGTGAAAAATGGCTATATTGAAAATTTGGGTCAAAACGCTAAAAATCGCCAAAGTTATGAGCATGCATTGAAACAATTCAATGTACTTGCATAACTTTGTTGTTTTTTTTAATATTTTACCCCCATTTTCAACATAGCCTTCTTATGACCCCATCTCATGAACAAGGGTGGACACAATTTTCACATCCTGACTGAAAGATGATTTCACACAGTGACAATAAAATCATCTTTCAGGATAGATTAGCATAATTTCACCACCCTTGTTCATGAGATGGTGTCCCAAAAAGATCATGTTGAAAATTTTGAAAAGAAACACTAAAATACAGAAACACAGAAGTTGTCATCAGATAAGGGCCTTCGGTTCACCTAGTCTGTCCTATTACCTTTAACAACTGTGCTTTCATGCTCTGCTGGTAATAGGTTGTCCCCCTACCCCACCTACCAGCATGCCTCTATGCCGATTCAAAGCTTTCTTAAAACCTAATTTTTTCTGCCTCCACTACCTCTGCTGGTAGGCTGTTCCATTTGTCCACCACTCTCTCGATAAAGAACTACTTCCTCATGTTCCCCCTGAACCTCCCTTCCTCCCTCCAGTTTCATTTTGTGCCCCCTCTTCCTTGAGCATCATTTTCTTACAAATATGGTATTCTCCTGCACCTTATTCTTCCCTGTGAGATATTTACATGTTTCAATCATATCCCCCCTCTTCATCCTTCAGCCTATCCCTGTAGGTTTTGTGATGCAGTCCCTGCACCATTTTGGTTGCCATCCTTTGAACTGTCTCTAGCCTATCAATATCCTTATGTAGATAAGGCCTCCTGAACTGGACACAGCACTCGAGGTGTGGCCTCACCAATGTTCTATATAGTGAAATCATCACCTTCCTTTTTCTACTGGTGATTCCCATGCCTATGTGTCCCAGCATCCTGCAAGCCTTACTTGCCATCTTGTCACACTATCTGCTCACCTTGAGGTCGTCAGAAATGATCACCCCAGGTCTCTTTCCTGCTTGGAGCATTCTATTTCCTCTCCCTCAGATAATATGTTGCCTCTGGGTTTTTGTGCCCCATATGCATTATTTTGCACTTTTTGGTGTTGAAACCCAGATGCCAATCCCTTGACCAATTTTCCAGCTTCTTTAGATCTCCCATCATTCTATCCAGTCCCCCTGGCATGTCTTGGTGTCATCAGCAAACAGGCAAATGTTTCCTTCTTGACCCTCTGCAATATCACTGATGAAGACATTGAAGAGGACTGGACCCAGTACTGAACCCTGTGGTACCCCACTGGTCACTTTACTCCCTACAGAGTGAATGCCATTTACCACCACCCTCTGGGTCCTATTATCCTGCTAATTCTCTGCCCACTTCAGTAACCTCTTTCCCACCCCAATGTTCTCCAGCTTGCTTAACAGCCTTCTATGCAGCACAGTGTCAAAGGCCTTGCTGAAATCCAGGTAGACCACATCCTCTGCCCCACCCCCGCGATCTACCTCCCTGGTTACCTAGTTAAAGAACTCAATGAGGTTAGTCTAGCATGACCTTCCCGATGTAAAACCATATTTCCTTGGGTCCTGTAGTCCGTTGACAACCAGGTGTTCCACTGTTCTTTCCTTTAGTGGTGTTTCCATAATCTTTCCTGCTACTGAGGTCAGGCTGATGGGTCTGTAGTTTCCCGCGTCCTCCTTGTTTCCACTTGTGTACAGAGGGACTACATCACCTCTCCTCCAGTCCTTGGGTACCTCCCCTGTTTCCAATGACAGGTTGAACAGGGCAGTCAGAGGTTCTGCCAACACTTCTCTTAGCTCCTTCATTATCCTTCATGATGACTAAGTTATGACGTTCAAAACCCATTGAAATACACTGAACTGCATACCTGATTTCCTCAGTTCCTGGTCTGGCATTGAAGGATGAAGACATGTCTCCAGTCCAGGGAAGAGTACCGCACTGGTTCCCTGATAGGTAAGTAAGAGGTGGAAGGGTGTAGGAAGTTCAGTGGAGGGACTGTAACAGTGATGGGGGGCCAGCGGCAGCAACAGACATTTATTTTTTACAGGGAGTATTATAAAAGAGTAGAAGGACAGTTTACTTTATTTCAAGAACCAACACTGGGGATTGGGCACCACAGTGTTGGTTTAACATCTAGAGGCATGGGAAGCAAAGGGGAGGTGGGAGGGATACTTGGCAGAGGGTGGGATTACAGGAAGTAAAAAATAAATTACACAAAAAAACTATGAGGGATGGTTTTCTTTCTTGTTTTGGGGCACCTACACTGGGGATTGAGCACTCCAGTGTTGGTGTGATGTTTGCTGGCACTTGGAGTTGCTCCCTGATGTATCACAGTGAAAACAGGCAAGGTGGGGGTACTAGCCAGCACCAGGGACTGGGCACCCCTGTGTCAAAAATTAGGAAAGAAGGGAGAAGCAGTGGGAAGTGGTAGGGATGCTTGGCAGAGTGAGGGAGGGATTGTTTTTCCATTGTGGGGGAGGACCACAGCAGGCTGATCATGACACTGATCAGGTCTGCTTGCTGAGTGGCATTATATTAATCAAAGGAAACAACTGCCCTAAGATTTCAGCGACTCTTTTCTTTGAATTACATAAAGTTTCCACCCAACAAGAACAGAAGAGTGTCATGATCAGCCTGGATGATGATTGGTTTGACACTGTTGAGCCCCTTGCAGACTGCCCTGCATTGGACCGACAGTGACACACCTCTCAACAGCCACTATTTTATTTATTTATTGAATTGTTTCACCAGGAAAGATACACTGAGCAGCTTAATGCTCATCTCATGGTACATCCTGCGGGAATGGGGAAAGGGAAGAACTTGAGAATATATACCTACAAGTATTTACAGCGGGTGGATACATACAATTCCAAACAGGTTCAATGCATTGGATACATAGTGGTCAATTACAACAGGTACATTACAGTACTGGCAGTTACATCAGAGATGTGTACATACATATAAACAGAGCAGTATAGGGACAAAGCAGTGAATTTTAGGTAGATAAGAGCATACAGTTACAGTGCAGGCAGTGTCACAACCCCCACTCAGCAGGTCAGGCCCTCTGCTCCCACAGTGCCAACCTCTGAGTGCAGTATTGTGAACAGGAACAGAAACATGGTAACCCTCCTGTATGTTTTGTGGGTTCAAATCACCTTTGGTCTCAAGTTCTGGAGGGATTCAAACTGTGAACCTCTTGCTAGCGTACCCAGTGTACAGGCTCAGATAATTCTGCTCTTCTGGGAAATGCTAGATATCTTTCGCCTATGGGCACCTCACCAGGTATGCAAAATGAACCCTTAAAAACTCTATGAAAGACCTCAGATAAACTCTTACCTTTTTACCAGTTTGGTAAACCAGTACGCTTTTGCACAGTATTAACTTTAACCATATATGCTTCACTTGTCAAAAAAAAGAATTTCGAAGGCACACCAAGTAGTCTCTTTAAAGTAGAGGTTTACTTTAAAATAGATAAAAATATGTAAAATGTAAATACAGAACAATATATCAACACATACAATCACTTAAAAGAACAAGGTTTAAAAGTGCAAATTCCTATCACCAGACAATTAAACTTATCTATCTAATGTATCACTTCCAACAATGCTGGAGTAGATGTGTGTTCTTCAGAGTCCAAACATGTATATCACTCTAAAGGTCAGTCACAACAAGATTAAAAAACTGTCTTCTCCATGATGTCACCCAGTTCCTCCTCTGTTTATTAAAAATCATACAACCAGGATGTCTTATC
Source organism: Neoceratodus forsteri (assembly GCA_016271365.2). Lineage (NCBI taxonomy): Eukaryota > Metazoa > Chordata > Ceratodontiformes > Ceratodontidae > Neoceratodus > Neoceratodus forsteri. Next base: position 91,352,296 of record CM028132.1, on the reverse strand, counting down.
AATCAGGATGTAAATTAAATAGTGACAACAGCAAAAACTCATTTCCCCATGACCCTTTGATCTAGTGTGTCTTTTGGCCCTTCACAGACATCAAAGGAGCATTTATGACTTAGCACCAAAGTGACATAACCTGTTTTCTTCCTCTAAATGTCATAAAAGTTTATGATTTCTATCCTAGCAGCTAGCAGCTACAATTAAGCCAGATAAACAGGAGAACCTTAATTTATGTCTCTTCTAGCCTTTGATTCTCTACTGGCTTTTAGGTTAACATCTTATAGCTGACGGGGAGTGGGGGGTGTCATCCCAGGAACACAGCATGTCTCAAGAGAGACACTCAATAACACATTTTTATTTTACAAAACGCATAGAGTAATCAGAACCAGCTGTCCAAGTGTCATGATCCTCCCCACTTAGACTGAATTTGGGGGCTCTATCCTCTGCATGGGATGAGCTTCCCAAATCAGTTAACTCCTCATAGACACGAGACAACCCATCTGAGTTCTGATTTTTCGCTCCAGCCCTGTGTAGGATTGTCATGTCATACCCTTGCAAAGCAAGACTCCATCTTAACAATCTACCATTAGTTTTTCCCATTTGTGTCAGCCAAACCAGGGGGTTGTGGTCAGTCTGTACCACAAAATGTTGCCTGTATAAGTATGTCTCTAACTTCTTTAGGCCCACACTATGGCAAGACATTCTTTTTCCACAATGGAGTATGCCTGCTCCCAGGGAAGTAACTTTTTACTCAGATATGCTACCGGGTGATCTTTCCCTTGCCTGGATGTCTGACTCAGTACTGCCCCAATACCCATGTCTGAGGTGTCAGTCTGAACTATAAAGGGTTTGCTGTAGTCAGGACTTGTCAAAACAGGAGCACTGCACAGTGTCTCCTTCAGTCTAGTAAAGGCTTTCTCACAGGCTGGGTCCCAGGTAATTTTCTTTGGCATCCTTTTCTTTATCAGGTCAGCTAGTGGAGCAGCCTGGGCACTGCAATTGGGTACAAATTTCCTATAGTACCCTGCTGTCCCTAGAAAACTCCTGACCTGCTTCTGCATTTCTGGTCTGGGCCATGCCTGGATTACCTCTATTTTTATTTGGTTAGGATGGAGCTGTCCCCGGCCTACCACATGCCTGAGGTATGCCACTTCTCCCATGGCCACCTGGCACTTCCCAGCTTTGACAGTGAGCCCGGCCCTCTGTATCCTGCCCAGCACTTCCCTAAGGTGGGACAGGTGTTCCTCCCAGTTGGCACTAAAGATGGCAATGTCATCCAGGTATGCCATGGCGTACTCCTCAGCACTATTTAACACCTGATTCACCAACCTTTGGAAAGTGTCTGTGGCATTCTTCATTACAAAAGGCATTACTTTAAATTCAAATAAGCCTATCGGAGTGATGAAGGCCAACCTCTCCCTAGCTCTGTCTGTTAACTCTACCTGCCAATACCGCTTGGTCAGGTCAATGGTCGTGAGGTAGGTTGCCCCTCCCAACATGTCCAGGAGTTCCTATCCAGGGCATCAGGTGGGTGTCTGACTTTGTGACTGCATTCAGTCCATGATAGTCCACACAGAAATGAGTAGAGCCATCTGGCTTGGGCACAAGGACTACGAGTGAGGCCCATGGGCTGTGGGATCTCTGGATTACCCCTAAATCCAGCATCTCCTATACTTCCATCCTAATGTCCTTTTAGACAGCCTCTGACACCCGATATGCTGTCCAACGTATGGGCATCTATGTCCCTGTCTCCATATTATGCATTGCAAAGGGAGTTAGTCCAGGCTTGGTGCTAAACAATGGGGCAAAGTCTGCAAAAACCTCCCTTGCTTCCTGGATCTTGGCCGGGGCCAGCTGGGGAGTCAATTTTACTGCCTCCACAGAGGACTCCCACTGGTTTTCTTCCAGCAAGTCCAGAAGGGGATCTCCTTCGTCCGTTCCCTCCCTAGGACTACACACTGCAAACACCATGTCAGCCCTATTTGCATATGGCTTCATCATGTTGACATGGTACATCCTTTCTGTCTGTCTTCTGTCAGGTAACTCTATAATATAGTTCACGTCATTTACCTTCCAAACTAGTTTGTACAGTCTTGCCCATTCAGCCTGCAGCTTGTCTTTCCAGACTGTAATAAGGACCATGACTTCTTGACCCACCATGTACAAGTGAGCTCTGACTCTGCAGTTGTTCCACACTCTTTGTTTCTGTTGGGCAGTGGCCAGGTTGTTCTGGGCTGTCCTCATAAGCTCCTTTAGCCTTTCCCTAAACCTAAGGACATAATCCACTATGGGAGTTCCCTGGGTGGCATGCTTGCCTTCCCAGTCCTCCCAGATCAGGTCTAGGGGCCCACATACCCAGCGTCCACATAAGAGTTTGAAGGGAAAAATCCTGTTGACTCTTGGGGCACCTCCCTGTATGCAAACAACAGGTGGGGAAGGTATTTCTCCCAGTCCCTCCCATGCTTTTCAGCAAACTCCCGGAGCATTGACTTCAGGGTACCATTAAATCTTTCCACAAACCCATTGGCCTCTGGGTGATACAGTGTCGTGCATCTGTGCACCACCCCACACTTCTCCTATAAACATTTCATCAGGTCCGACATGAAGGAACCCCCTCGATCAGTGATAACCTCCTGCGGAGACCCAAAATGGGAGAAAATCCCAGTGAGGCATCTGCCACTTTGTCCATCCTCAGTGAGGATAGGGCAAGTGCCTCGGGGTACCGGGTGGCATAATCCACCACAGTCAGGACAAATCTCTTCCCTGAGGAGATGGGGGTATTTAAAGACCCCAGAATATCCATTCCTGCCCTCTGGAATGGCTTCTCCACTATGGGCAATGGAATCAGGGCAGCTTGGGTTTTCTTGCCCACATTCCCTATTTCTTGGCACCGATGACAAGACCTGCAATACTCCTTCACCTGCTGGGTGAAGTTAGGCCAATAGAAATTCTGGGCCAACTGCTGCATAGTGCATGCGATTCCCAGATGACCAGACAAGGGAATATCATGTGCAATCTTGAGCAACTGCTCACGATGCCCCTAGGGAATGACAAGCTGCCTGCCTAGCATCCCTTCCTCTGTCTGCACAGCCTGAGTATACATTAGTCCATTTTTCCAATAAACCTTATGTCTCCTGTCATCTCCCTGTGCTCTGTCAGAGTCTGCCCAAGCCCTCAGCTTCTGTAGACTAGTGTCACTTCTCTGAGCAGCTGCAAACTCCTGACACATTCCCAAGGCATTGGACAGGTCCCCTTCAGTCTCTAAACTAGGGTCCCTAGCACTAGCATCAGGGCACTCATGATCACTGTCATTTCTAACCCTCTGAAAATGGGTCACCCCTCCCTCCTCGGAGTAATCCTCTGTAGCTGTGTGGTTAACTGCTACTGGGGAATTTTCTACCCCCTTTCCATTAGTCTCCATATCAGGAGAGACAGGCTGGGGAACCAGCCTCCCAGTGGTTTTCACAATGGCTTCTGTGGGGTCCAGGGAACTACAGTATTCCCATGCCACTTGGCTATGGGTAACTGCACACACCATCCCATTTGAAATTGTTGCCCAGGATCACATCCACTGCTAAGGTTTTGGCTACAGCCACCTGTTGCACAGTTCCCCCTGTTTCACCCCAGTCTAGGAGAACACTAGCGAGGGGCAATGTTTTCTCTTCAATAGTAAAGTCTTGTACAGTGATATATTTATTAGGTATAAGCTGACCAGGCTGTACCAGATCCCCTTTTACCAATGTCAGGGATGCCCCAGTGTCCCTTAACCCTTGCATCTGTACACTATTCACCATGACTGGGTGCATGTGTTCTCTCATGTTCACAGACATGCTTTCAGGGACACACAAACAACCCACTTCCTTCCTAGCACCAGATTGCATATTGCTTGCCTTTGTGGGACACTCTCTGGCAATATGCCCAGTTTCTTTACACAACCAACATTCACTTCTTTTCCCAGAGAAATCTTTTTTCTGAAACCTGGGGCTAACTGGTTTTGGTGGAGGCAGTGAGGGTTTTAGCTGCCCTGAAGGCACTCTTTTCCCTTTCTGTGCTGCCATGCCTTCCCCATTCACTCTCAGAGCAGATCTGCTCTTGGCATAACAGTCCGAGAGTTCAGCAGCCTCTTGCACTGTTTTGGGATCTTGGTCCTCTAGCCAGGTTTTCAGCTCTGCTGGGCATGCTCAGAAAAACTGTTCTAACAAAATCCCATTTTCAATTTTATCAACAGAGTTTGCTTCAATTCCTTCCCACCTACTTTTTAAAAACTGACATTGTTTCGTGGCTAGCTCCTCATAGCTCATATCAGGGCTTCTCCTGAGCTTAAGGAATTTAGCTGTATATGATTCAGAAGTTAATTCAAATTTCTTTAACAGTGCAGCTCTAAGTTTTCTGTAATCATTGCTGTCCTCATTGTCCATTTGACCGAATGCATCCCGAGCTTTCCCGGAAAGTAGCGGAGATAGCTGGAAGCTCCAGGACTCTCTAGGAATTTTAGCCTGAATACAAACTTTTCCAAAAGAATTTAAAAAGGCATTCATATCCTCCCTTTCTTTAAATTCGGTTATCAATTTGGAATTCAAGTTGTAACCCAGTCCTGTAGTCCCAGTTAAACCCAAGCCACTTACCTACTCTGGTGCTGGTGGTTGGAGTCGTAGCTTCTCCAGCTCATGTTGCCTCTGGCACTCATGCTCTTCATGGTCTGTCTCTTGCTCTTCAAAGTCCCTCTTCTCCTCTGTAGCTCACTGGCACTCATGCTCCACACAGTCTGCCACCCGCTGTTCCTGCTCTGCATCTCAGCGTTCTCGCTGTGCCTCTCAGTGATCTCACTCAGCCTCCCTCTGGAACTCCAGCTCCATACTGCACAACTCAATCTGCAGCCTGAGTACTTCTGGCTCCAGAATGCTGATGACCTTCCCCTGCTGCTGTGGCCCTTCACTGGTACTGGCTTCACTGCCCTCCTCATCAGATCTGGACATTGCACTGGCCAGTAGCCCTTTCACACTCAAGGTTCGGTCCCTTACAGTCACTGTCTGTGACTTGATGCTCTGGGTATCTGCTACCATTAGGGCATCCATGAGGTTCTGCTTGGTGGCTTTCACCTTGTACTGGACTCCTCTGTCCATGCACAACTGCTTTACGTAGTCTACAGTGTGGCCGCTATAGTTGGAAGCCATCTTCTTCCCTAACTATGACTACTCTAACTAGCACTTTAGAAAAAAAAATTAAACAGGTAGGAACTTGACTGTAAACCAAGTGATATAGTTCTGTTTCCTTTTTTAAAAAAAAATCACTGCCTTTTCTTTTTTTGCAAGTGAGCTGACAGTCTTAAGCTGACACACTGAACAATAAAAGCTTGTAATACCAAATGTATGAACACCGCTGCCTACCAATCTGTCACAACCCCACTCAGCATGTCAGGCCCTCTGCTCCCACAGTGCCAACTTCTGAGTGCAGTATTGTGAACAGGAACAGAAACAGGGTAACCCTCCTGTCTGTTTTGTGGGTTCAAGTCACCTTTGGTCTCAAGTTCTGGAGGGATTCAAACTGTGAACCTCTTGCTAGTGTACCCAATGTACAGGCTCAGATAATTCTGCTCTTTGGGGAAATGCCAGATATCTTTCACCTACAGGCACCTCACTAGGTGTACAAGATGAACTCTTAAAAACTCTATGAAAAACCTCAGATAAACTCTTACGTTTTTCCCAGTTTGGTAAACCAGTAAGCTTTTGCACAGTGTCAACTTTAACCATATATGCTTCACTTGTCAAAAAAAAAAAAAGAATTTCGAAGGCACACCAAGTAGTCTCTTTAAAGTAGAGGTTTACTTTAAAATAGATAAAAATATGTAAAATGTAAATACAGAACAATATATCACAACACATGCAATCACTTAAAAGAACAAGGTTTAAAAGTGCAAATTCCTACCATTAGACAATTAGACTTATCTATCTAATGTATCTCTTCCAACGGTGCTAGAGTAGATGTGTGTTCTTCAGAGTCCAAACATGAATATCACTCTAACGGTCAGTCACAGCATAATTAAAAAACTGTCTTGAACCTGCCTTCTCCATGATGTCATCCAGCTCTTCCTCTGTTTATTAAAAATCACACAACCAGGATGTCTTATCAATCAGGATGTAACTTAAATAAGTGACATCAGCAAAAACTCATTTCCCCATGGCCCTTTGATCTAGTGTGTCTTTTTGCCCTTTACAGACATCAAAGGAGCATTTATGACTTAGCACCAAAGTGACATAACCTGTTTTCTTCCTCTAAATGTCATAAAGTTTATGATTTCTATCCTAGCAGCTGGTAGCTACAATTAAGCCAGATAAACAGGAATGCCTTAATTTATGTCTCTTCTAACCTTTGATTATCTCCTGGCTTTTAGGTTAACATCTTGTAGCAGACCTGGGGGGGTCATCCCAGGAACACAGCATGTCTCAAGAGAGACACTCAATAACACATTTTTATTTTACAAAAAGCATAGAGTAATCAGAACCAGCTGTCCAAGTGTCACAGGTGGTACAAGGGTGATGCATAGACTGCAGGGGTGCAGCATAGGATACAGACACCTTTTAAGTTCTAGGTTATACAGGGCTGTATAAGTGCAGGTGGGGTAGTAGGTGATAGAGAAGAAGAGATTGAAGGAGAGAGAAAGAGTGGGAGAGGGAGGCATGTGAGTAAGAAAGGGGTCAGAAGCAGGTGCAGCTAGGTGTGTGGTAATTGTGTAGTGTACAGGTGAGGGAAAATAGGGAGGATGAGTGGCAGATTTGAGGAGGGAGTGCATTCCACATTTTAGGCAGGTGGTAGGAGAAGGCTTTTTGGCCAGAGGAGGTAACTGTGCTGGGAACTGAGAGGGATATGTGAGTCAGTCTGGGATCTCAGAGAATATGTGGAGTGAGTAGGGGTGCCAAGAAAGGAAGAGATATCTGATGGGAGAGATCCAAGCCAGAATTTAGAGATGAACTTACCGCCATGTAGCGCATGCGGGGACTGGAGGGGAAGGAAGCTAAGGGAGCGATAGAGATCACAATGGTGAGTACAGGGAGGGGCATCAAGAGTGAAATGACAGAATGAATTGAAGAGAGAGTCCAGTCAGGACAGGTAGGTCTGTGGGGCGGCACCATAGACTATGTCGCAGTAGTCAAAAATGGGCATGATCATCTTCTGTGCTAGCTCACGGTTGGCAGCAAGCGGGATGCAGCTGCGGTTTCTGTAACGGGCCCTGAGCTTGGGCCTTAGTTTTTTCAGAACAGCATTGATATGAACAGAGAAGTCAAGGTATCTGTCCAGCCAGGTGCCAAGATACCTCTATGAGAAGGTGTCCTCAAGAACAGTCCCATCAAGGGTGTGGAAGGTGGGGAGGTGACTTAACCTAGTGAGTTTCATCCTTGTGCCAAGGACATGGAGACGTTGAACTTTTGTAAAGTCAGACTGGAGCCTGGTAGTGACATCAGAGACAGATTTGCCAGAGGTAAACAGCACTGTATCATCTGCATACATGTGGACGCTGGATGCAGAGCAAACCAGGGGGATGTGATTTAAATATATAGAGAACAGAATGGGGCTTAGCACTGATCCCTGAGGGACTCCAGTGGTTATAGGCAATGGGGGGAGAAGTAGCATCAGCTATTCTCACTGATTGTGACCTGCCAGACAGGTCGGCACTAAACCAGCCTGTGGCAGAAGGGGAAAGTCCAGTGGCTGAAAGGCTGTGCAGGAGGAGGGGGTGCGAGACAGTGTCAAAGGCTTTGGCCAGGTCTACAAAGATAGCCGAGGTTATGTTCCCTTTGTCAAAGCCAGAGGAAATGGACTCAGTCAGTCTCAGCAGTGAGGTGGTGGTTGAGTGGGATTTCCTGAAGCCAGCCTGGAAAAGAGTAAAGAAGTCAGAGTCAGAGAGGAATGAAGAGAGTTGGTTGAGGGCTATGTGTTCTTGTAGCTTAGCTAAGGTAGGCAGGAGAGAGATAGGGTGATAGTTCTATCATACCAATATGTTCACTTTGCACAAGCACAAGGGTGAACAGAAAATCAGCACCACATACAAGGAGAAGTTGATGATTAGCAAGGATGCCATAAAAAAGGGATAAAGCAGACACTTATTGCAGATGGAGTTAAGAATAATAAAGAAGGCTTTCGAGAAAGAGAAAGCAAATGCTAGGAACAGCATAGTGAGGCTCAAAAAAGATGGGGTGTGCTTCAAGAAGGGCATTGGCAAAGCTAATATACTGAAAGACTATTTCAGTTCTGCATTTGTGGTTAAAAAAGATGGGTCAGTACCTGAGAGCAAAAATACAGTAGGTAGCAGGGACATGATTGGTTATCAATACAATCACTTTAGGTGGAGTCCTGAAAGGAACTTGTGTTGAGGTACACTATGTACATTCTGAAATACACTATACAAAAAGAAATTGCATTTTATTGTAAGTTTATGGGTCTGGTTGGAGGTCCTGGTATAGATATTAGTGTCACCTCACACATTCTGAAGCCGAGAGCTGGTCTGGCATTTGAAGACTACAAGAGGAGACACTTTCATATCCGTAAGAGGCCAACCAGGCCCATAACACTATGGCCCTGTCCACACTAGGGAGCTTAAAACGGTTTAACTGCCTTAAACCATCTTAAACTCCCAGAACACGGTTTGCTTTCATACTGTAACACAGTTAAAACCGTGTTACAACCGTGTTCTGAAACTGTGCTAAAACTCTGCTAGAGAGGTGGTCTTCAGCACAGTTTTAGCTAAACACGGTTGCCTTAATCCATGTTAACAGCAGTGTGTGTGCAAACCCTGCTGTAACATGGGTTAAGGCACCCCGTCCGGCAAGAAATCCATTTTGTGAGCCACAGAATTAAAAAAAATGAATTACAGGCACCGCTGTGCAGAGGAAGCATCCCTGATTCTGCCAATATACTTTTTGTCCCAATTGGTTTTGATCGTCTTTCACGGGTATCCCGTCATTCACTGCGGTACCAACTGGAACTCATAATGCTTTGAGTTGGTGTCGCAGTCATGACTCGGAAGCCCTTCCACCTGGCACAGTTATCGGAATTGAATATGGATGCTCTGATAACTGTGCTAGGGACCGATTTATAAAATGTATTCAGTAACGTTTTATAAATGGCCCCTAGTGTGGACAGGGCCTATGACAGATTATGGCAAATTGTTTTTAAAGAAACTTTTTTTTCCAAATATTGACAGGAGAAATGGCCAGTGTGAAGCACATTACTGTAGCACAGCTCACGAGACACTTGTATGGAAATAAGAGTGTCTCGTGCACAACTGAAGGAAGCACTGTGATTGGTTGGAAGCATCACATGACACTCTGGCAATCTATAATGTACTGTGTAAATGAGATATTTAATAATATCTTTATAGGAGCAAAATTCTTCTCATGTTCTTTGTTCTTATGAGAGTGCATTCTTCAGTTTTTTGGTATAAGAAAACTTCAAAGTGAAGCTGTGTAGTTCTGGCACACAGTGGACTTGAGAAGAAACTCGTATAACTCATGTAACCATAAGAGTCACAGGAACTGTACATGAAAACATATTATGACTCATGTTTAAGATCTGTGTATTTAAACAGTTCAACGTGAATTAAAAATAAAACTGTTTAACGTTGTAGAAAATTAGAAGAATCCCTATGTAACTAAATGGACTATGCTAACTGAATTCACAACTGTAGAATTTCAAGAGCTACTGACACCTCAAAGAAAGCTTAAAAAACATATTAACTAGCTACAGTTCTGCCTGTATTCCATTTATATTTTGTATATTTCTCATCCCCGTTATTTATTACTAAGGAAATTTGCATGCATTTATGATCTTTATCGCTTAGAGTTCCTTTAGAGTCCATCTGCCTTTATAGCTTACTCAGTTCAAAAAGTTCATGCACACGAAATCCCTATAGTGGGATGCCAGACATTTCAATTTCTGTTCAAGTTCATACTTTATTCAGAGCACACATTCTGCCTGATGCATTTCGGACTCAAACTGGTCCTTTGTCAAAGGCCAGTTTGAGTCTGTATAAAGAGCCAAGTATGAAGTTGAACGAGTGAAATGTCTGGCATCCGTCTATAGGGGTTTGGTATGTGCATGAACTTTTTGGACTCACTTACGTTTGTTCGGTGCACCACAGTCCTAGTGCACACTCCTCTACTAGACTCTATAGCTTACTCCCTACTTCAAGTCATAATCCTCTGTTGTGACATCACAATCTGTTGTTATGGGAGTAATTGGAGGCAGTATAGCACAGTGAGCTAAGGCTCTGAACTGCAGATCTGGAGACCTGGGTTTGAATCCCACAGCTGCCTAGGTGCATGCTGTGTGATCCTGAGCCAGTCACTTAACTTCCTTGTGCTACCAGGTCATATCTGGAAACAAGCTTTGGCTTAGTATGCTACTCCTGGTTAAACAATGTTCCCTAACTGTGATGTCACAAGCAGTGCTCTGTGGCTTCAGGTAGGGAGAAAGCAGCAGAAATGGACAAACTCTTCACCAGCAAAGATCTTGTTTTCATACAGATGACCTCAGTAATAAATAATGGAGAGGAGGAATGCAGCACTAATGGGAAATATAAGCAGGACTATGTCTAAATATTAGGTTTTATTAAAGTTCTCCTGAACATGTCACCAACTCTTTTAGAACTGTTTACATGAGACAATCTCTTGTGGAAAAAAGAGTACTTGCAATGTTTATAAATAAACAGTCTTGTTTGGCCAAGAAAGATGTCCTGATTTAATTAATATCCCAGTACTGACACTGTAGTGCAGCATGAGAGGGGTGCTGCACTTCTGAGGTGCTGAGGTTCTGAGGTCACCAACTCTTTTAGAACTGTTTACATGAGACAATCTCTTGTGGAAAAAAAAGAGTACTTACAATGTTTAGAAATAAATAGTCTTGTTTGGCCAAGAAAGATGTCATGATTTAATTAATATCCCAGTACTGACACTGTAGTGCAGCATGAGAGGGGTGCTGCACTTCTGAGGTGCCGTCTTTTGGATGAGACATTAAACCGTGGTCCCATCTGCCTGGATTGGTGGTAGTTCAGGTGGATGTTAAAGATCCCATGGCACTTATCGAAAAAGAGTAGGGGAGTTTTTATTGGAATAATAAACATAACAAAATAACACAATAAACTTGTCAGATTACACAAAGTAGAAAACAAAGCAAATCGGGCAAATATATAAAATAAGCAAGGAATCATACCAATAAATAAAATAACTTCAGGAGAAACCATACATTACTTGAACTTAATAAAATGAAGAAACCCTTTCCACCATTTCAGGAGTTTAGCAGGAGCTACCCTCTGTGTATCCTGAGAATAAATTTTTGAGAGTTCATTTGAAACCAAAATGCTAAAACAAATATAAGGCATTTTACTTTGGTATATAACCCATTGACACCTAGCTTGCCATAAATAGTATCGTAAGCAACCAAGAAATAATGACAATGTCCCCTCATGAAAATAAGAAAGGGTTACCGGATAACATCCTAGAACCAGAACATCATATGATAGAGAATTAAGCCAATTAAAACCCCATAGTGTTGCCAAATAGGCCCACAAACCCTTAGCATAAGAACACTGGAGAAGGAAATGTTCCATTGACTCTTCAACATTTATGCAATCCAAATACGGACACTTCCTTTCCTCAATGGCCTTATATTTAGTGTTGCCACGAACGTTCAGGTGACCATAAAAAATTTAGCCACTGTGTTTCCCATTGTGATTGAGGCAATCTGGGATTATTTAGCTGGGCCGATACCTTAGAATTGAGGGCAGAAGGGCAATTCTTGAAACTCGACTCTTGGGGGAGTAAGTTTGCCATTATTAATTGGTAAAATCCCTTCATATTATTGCTCAGGATTGTCTCTTTCTTTATTTTCCATCTATACAATGTTTGTGCAGCTGGCCAAAAATACTATGGGAGATGAACATGAGGGTTCAGTTTCGGGGCCAAATTGTGCCGATTCCTAAAATATTTGCCCAGTGACCTGGAAATCCACTTTTCCCCAATCCCTGTTTCTAAACCTAAACCACTTTTAACTGAACACATAATAAATAAAGAATGTACAAAAACCACAGGGTCCACCATCCCAAGTCCTTCTATTGTTTTACTTAAATAAGTATAACATCTCTTTACCGGATTTAATCGGTTACCCCAAAGCATTTGAAAAAATAGGCAGTACATTCTAGTTTCTAAATGAGCCGGGAGTGGGAAGATCATGGCTACGTACTGCACACATGGTAAGAGGAACTGTTTAATCACGTGTATACATTTCAATTTTGACAATTTCCACTGTTTCCATCTATTCACCTTATTCTCCACCACTTGTAGAGCTGAATCCCAATTTTCCACTGGCATATTCTGAGGACCAAACTGAATACCCAAAATCTTAAGGGGGTTTCTAGAAAAGTGGATACCCTCCTGTATTGCCTCAGCTGAACCTGTTGCTCCAATAAATAACCCTTTTGTTTTATGCAAATTCATTTTAGCATTAGAAACTCTTGAAAAAGTGTCAAAAGCTTTAAAAAAAATATGCACAGAATACTGATCAGAAAAGTATAATATTAAGTCATCTGCATAGGCCTGTACTAAGAGTTGGTGATCCTTAGATAGGTTATCAGAGATTCCCAACCATTGCTGGGTAGTAATTAAGTTCCGTAATAGTGGGTCTAATGAAAAAATATAAAGAAGAGGGCTGAGAGGACAACCCTGGCACACTCCTGTATGTAGACAAAAACTTTCAGCCGTATAGCCTTTCAAAAATGGGAACACAGTATTATATTCATAGAGCCTCTTAATTAAATTAACTGTTTGCAATGGAACTCCATAATGTTCTAGAGTTAAAAACTTAAAAGGTAGATGTACTCTGTCAAAAGCTTTTTCTAAATCAGCAACAACCATACAATTTGTGATGCCAGCATCAGAGAGGTGTTCAATAACATCGCGTATAACCATTAATGCTGACTGAATCCATCTATCTGGTATCCCACTAAATTGGTAACGGAAAATCACCCATCTAGCATAGTTTTTTAACCTATTGTTCAAAATGCTGGTGAAAATTTTATAATCTGAGTTTAGGAGGGTGATAGGATGCCAATTCTTAATGTTCTGCCTATCACCAGATTTGAACAGATAAATTAACAACCCTTCGGAAAAAGAGGGAAAAAACAGAGCATTCTTAATAAAATACTGGAATAGAATAGAATAAACAAGCATTGACTCAGCTCAACCAAAAAAACTTTATACAAATTATTAGAAAGGCCGTCCGTTCCTGGTGAAATATTTAATTTTAATTTCCCTATTACATTTAAGATTTCCTCTTGAGAAATTGGCTCCAGTAATGTAGAAGCTTCTGTTAACATGGAGGGAACACTAATCACACTTAAGTACGAAAGCATTGCTGTATCAGAAATTGGAAAAGGGGGTTCCAAAGTCTGAAAGTGATCTATAATTAATTCTCTGAGCAGTACGACTGTGGTGGCTATTGAGCCATCAGACTTTTTTTAGAGAGTCAATATTAGAGCAATCCCTTAAATTTTTGCAAACCTCAAAGGGATCCCCTATGGGGGATTTTTTTATACCGTTAGAGAGAATAGCCTGTAGGGTCTTTGCTCTATTATACTGAAAAACCCTCATGTTCTCTTTTAGTTTAGTGATTTGATCAGAATAGTCAAATCGAGAGGTATATGCTATTGTTGTAAGTTTCTGAAGTTGTTGCCTAAGGGACAAATATTTTAGGAAATTATGATTTTTTGTCCTTACCCCCTTGTTTTTTGAACCAATTGCGTAAGTCTATCTTAGTCTCTATCCACCAGTCCCCTAAATCAGCATACAAAAAAGCCACTGATAATCTAGCTTTTAAGATATATTTCACCCCAGACTGTATGTAAGGTAAGTCTAGCGTGGTGTTATTAAGCTTCCACCTAACCTGCCTATGCTCAGGGAGACCTAACAACTGAAAATTACAAAATAGAAAAGAATGATCCGAGAATTCACAAGGAATCATTTCAAAAGAATTAACTTGCACAGAAGGGGAGACTAGCATATAATCTATTAAGGAAAACAATTTTCCTTTTGTAAAGGAATATCGAGGTCCTTGAGAAAAAAAAGAAATACAATTAAGTAAACCAGCTACTTTAATAATATTGGCCAGCGTATGTGAATCACAATATATTTTCTTTTTTTGTTTAGGTGAGTCAATGATTGTGCAGTTAAAATCACCTCCCCAGAGCACTTTAACTGATGTCACCAAGAAAGGTTGAATAGCTTTTAGGCAGGTTACTCTGCCAGCTTTTGTTTGAGGGTTATAAATAGTGATGAAGCGATAGCACGTATCACGCCATTTCCCATCTAATATCATTACTCTGCCTGGAATAAGATCAATTAGATTGTGCAGTTTAAAGGAGTATGAGTTAAATAAAATGCCTATGCCATCTGCTGTATCTGTTCCAAAGGACCAAAAGGAAGGTCCCTGAATCCAATCCCGTTTAAAGGAAGATAGCTGATCTACGGAGTGCATCCAGGTTTCCTGTAAAAAACACACAGATATATGCCGATCGTGTATATAATGGAAAAGGGCTTGCCTTTTATCTATATTTAACAGACTATGGGTATTTAAAGAGCCCCAAGACAACCTCATTATTGTTTATAGAGATGTAAACAGGCCCACTATTTTTTCCTTTTTTTCTTTTTCTTCTCTTTATAATTATCCACCGGTTGTGACCGAGTGGATAATGAGGCTTTTTGAGAGTCTGAATCTCCCAACTCCATCTCTGTGTCCCCCCATGGTGTAAACAAGGCAGCATAAGAATTACTTGTTTCAATAATAGGAGCAGAAGGAGGAGTTTTAGGATGTAAATTTCTAGATGATCTACGTTTGGGCAAGGATGACCCAGGGCCCGAAACCTTAGATACTTCTCCAACTACCTCCACAGCTGCCTCAGTGTAGCACACTGGAGGAAATTCCAAAGGGTCAGGTGGACCCATGCAAGGTTTTTTAACTTCCACAGAGCCTGAAACAGTTTGTGCAACCTTGTCAGATTCCTTTAAGGACTTGCCAGTGGAAAGATCCGTGCCAGGAGACTCTTCCTTTTTTTTGGAGGAGGGAGGTGGTAGATGAGTTATTTGAACAGGAGGGAAGGGGAGGAGCCTGCAGCATCCTGAGCCTTCTGAATTAGGAGATCTGAATTTATGCGAGATGTTTTGTTTTTAGCAGCCCAAGGACATTCACGAAACACATGACCATATTCTTCACAGAGATCACATCTAGACTGATTATTACAGTGCATAGTTAAATGCTCAACTTCCCTGCAATTGTCACAACGTGGCTGATCGCAAACACTAGAGAGATGCGTCTTAGCCCTACATTTGTAGCAAGCACGCGGTTGTCTGCCATAAAAACACACACCCCTATCCTTTCCTAACAGAATCGAATTAGGAATATGCTCTACCCCTGACTCAGAGTGCCTCAATTTAATTTTGTACTTCCAACCCTCCCCGTCCAAAATTGTTCGGAATCTAAGATGGGTTCAGGATCGCTCAGAACCTCACATTTGAGAGATAACCAAAAGGAGATATCTTCCACATGGACCCCCTCGTTCCTAAACATGACTGTAACATATTTTATTAAAGGCTTCGATAAAGGTATAACCAAAAAAGGGGTCCATGTGGGAGAAAACTTTACCTGACCATACCTATCCCAAAATAAGTGCAATGCATGCGGTGTCCAGAAACTTATATCAAAGTTGTCCTCCCCAGAGATATTAATAAAAGCATATACGTCTTTGGGAGTGAAATGTAAAGAATTTTTCAGCAGAGTTTTCCCCACATAGTATCTGTCCGGCCGGTCCTCTAAGCCCCCTTTGTAACATATCCAAACAGCATTTCGTCGAGGCGCCGCTTCCCTCTTTGAATCTGAGAATAATTCGGACATACAGTAAGTGGTTTCTGTTGAAGAGGTTTCAATAAGGAGGGTGTTTGCAAGGGGGAAATATGCTCTTAAAGAGGCATTACTAAGTCTTAGTTTGGAGAGGAGGATGGGAAAGCTTGCACCTCCGGAATCTTAACAGTAGGGGGGAGTTTTAATGCCTCCGATAAGTTTAAGTTTTTTTTTTCATGTAGACCTTCCGTCAAATCTTTTCACTGAAGATCTGGTTTCCACTCTGGGGAATGCTGTGAAAAAGCAAAATCTGCATCCCAAGCCGGATTAGGCTTCCAGACGCCTGTCAAAGCCTGCTTCCAGCCAGCCCCACTAAGAGCTTTGCCAGGAGACCAGGATTCCTGAGCCTTTTCATCATGTAAAGAAGGAGGTCCTGACATAACTGGTTGTGAGATTTCAGGATTTGTCTGAGGTAGTTTAGACTTATTAGGAAAGAAAAATTCAGTAACCCCAGTTTGGGAGATAGCCGAAGATTGATAAATAACTTTAGGCTGCACTTGGGATTCCACAGTAATAGGGTTTTTTAGAATAAACCCAGCCAATTTGCTTAATGGTGCTGACTCAGTCTGATCAAATACCAGTGTTGGTAACCCTTGATGTAGTGTTTGTTGCTTCACCATTAAAGAACTTTTATCTTGTAATTTATCCAACGATGTGACAGGCTGTAGGCACTCGCTAGGATACGCGATTTTACTGCCAGCCTGTACAGAAGCAAGTACTGCAATTGAAACACCTGGTATGGGAGTGAGGCTGTGTGGTATGTGGTTGTGCCCTACGGGGCCTTCGGATTCTTTTGTTGCAGCCGAAAGTTTGACAGGGATAGCGTTACAGCTGCCAACGCAGAGTTTATCCTGCTGAAGAGACACTGATATGGGCATTGTGGCTGATTGCTGATTCAAAAAGCTATCTGGTAAGCCAACCTCTTGCCTCTCCCCTGCTACCAATATATGAGGGGTTTGTTCATACAATGGTAAAATACCTGCACGCAGTGCGCTCTCGCTTTTCCATAGTAGAAACTTTGTGTTCGTTATTCGCCACTCCATTATCAAGACTCATATTGTCAGAAATAAATTTTAAAGACTCACCACGCTCCGCGGAGCCTCCCGAGGAAGCTAGCTCAGTTAAGTTTTCAGCAGCAGCGACCGCACTGCTATCAGGAAGGACATTATCGCACTCAGGTGTGTAGCCAGGTTGTCAGTTCCCAGAATGGGCTCGGTCCCTTTCTCCATAAGTCCGTGTTCATGTGTCTCAGTTTTAACCAACCTAGAAAGCTCTTCCTCTTGTTTATTCACAAACTTGACCGAATCTTCCCAATGAACAGCTGCATCGTGAAATTCCATATCTGAGTCAATGTCCACAGTGCTGTAAGAAACGGCCTCCGTATTGCCAACCGTGGGAGCAGAGGCCAAGTCTCCCACTACGCAGATGTCTTCCTCCTTCGGCAGCCCACTCCGAGTGGCCATCTTGGCAATGGCCTGTCCCCCTACTGGCCACAATGCAGCAGCAGAGTAGGGGAGTTTTTATTAGCAAAACAAAACATATACATCAACACTTTTCCGAGAAAGGAAAAATAAAACACAATCAATTTTTCAAAAAAACATACGGTGATTGTTTGTATCACAGCAAATCAACTTTACAACAAAAAACAAATAATATAATTAATAAAGAGATAGTGAAGATTTCCATCTAATTTACTGTTTACTCAGATAATATTAATTAGTATACTTTCAATAATTTGTATATTAGTTACACTCTTCTTATTTAAACTTGATAAAATGTAAAAAGCCTTTCCACCATTTGCGCAAAGTTCCAGGCATAGCTCTTAATGCGTCTATAGAATAAATTTGTTCCAATTCCTTTATAATTACATTACTTACACAAGAATAGGGCATTTTCTTTTGGTAAAGAACCCATTGTACTCTAGCTTGCCATAAGTAATATCTCAAGCACCCCAAAAACAACGTTAAAGTCTCTACATGAAAGTCTAATGAGATAGTTGAACAAACTCCTAGAATCAAAAATTCATATGACATACTGCATAACCACTTAAACCCCCATAGCTTTGCTAAATAATCCCATAAACCTGTAGCATATGTACATCTAAGAAAAAAATGCTCCAGCGATTCTTCCACATTGATGCATTCCAAGTAAGGACATAGTCTTTCCTGTAAAGCCTTGTACTTGGCATTGCCTCTAACATTTAATCTACCATAAAAAATTAACCACTGCGTTTCCCATTGTTTCTGCGGCATCCTAAGATTATTTATTTGTGCCAGTACCCTAGGATTTAAAGCTGAAGGGCAATTTTAAATCCAGGTTCAGAAGGATGTAACTGAAGCATTAAATAATGATATAACCCTTTGTATTATGAGTCAGAACTATCTGTTTCTGTAATTTCATTTAAACAGCTTCTGAGCCGTGGGCCTAAAATATTCAGGAATATGCAGATAATAACTTAATTTTGGGCAAATAATTGCCAATTCTTGAAATATTTGCCCATTGATTTTAGATTCCAAGAACCCTCTGCCCTTAATTCTGCTTTCAATCCTCTTTAATCGAATTTGAGATAAAAAAAAACATGCGCATAAATAACTGGGTCTATCATACCTAACCCTCCCTGATTCTTCTTTAAGTATGTATAACCTCTTTTAACAGGGTTTAAACGGCTTCCCCAAAGCATCTGGAAAAATATACTATATACTGTAGTCTCAAATACTACTGGAAGTGGAAAAATCATAGCTACATGTAACCCCCCTGCAAATGGGGGTTCCCAAAAGACTTCCAGGAGCTTGCTTGAATGCTCCAAGCCTGAATGGTGTTTGGCGTTTAAGCCATTTATCAGTGAGTGTTTTTAGAACCTCTGGTACTGTCTCTTTAAGAGCTGTCTGCTTGCAGACATAATTAGTTTGTATGGGGGACTGTGTGTTTCTTTGATTGAGTACCACTCAAGCTGCTGCCAATTCACTCCATTTTGCAGTCACTAGGAGTGCAAAGGAACCTATCTGAAAGATGTAACTGTTTGCCAGAAACCATTCAGAGTAATAATGAAATTACAGTTTGTCTAACCTGCTTTCTTTGCAGTCAGAACAGTGTCTGCCTAGTTCCCCATTCTGGTTTTGAACTGCTGAACTGGACCAATCAGTGTGGGGTAAGCTAGCTCTAAAATGGTGCCTTGGACGAATCAGTACTTGGACTCATAATCTGAGCCAGCCACAAGAGGATTGTATGGGCAGTGACTCTGGGAGATGTAGTTTAGACTTCGACGCCTTTTTGGACCAACAGGAGCAGTCTATTGTGAGTGACAGCCAATCCAGTCAAGAACTGGGAGGAGCTCAAAGGAAGTGCCCGGTTTTGTCTGTTGGAGTTTCAGTTTAGCTCTGGCAGTGAAGGGAAAGGAACCCTGTGCTCCTTCAGTGCACGTTTTCGAATCAAAAAACATGTGTAAGGTCCAGTTCCGGTCTGCAGCTTGTGTAACTGCTTGTTAGGACTGAATCCGTCCTGTGAAGAGAATCAAAGGATATCTGAAGAGTAGAAACCAGGCTCACCCTGTAGAAGACTGGAGAATTGCACTCGGTCTGTCAGGAACTGAATCTGCTGTGTGTTCTCCGGGTATTGTGCAGTAATTGCGATCGGGATACAGATGCAGCCTGCCTGGTATAGTGCTTCTTTTACCATATAAATGTGTGAAGAGGTTTGTGTACCTCAAGTGAATCCTGCTGCCATTAAGTGACTTTTGCCTGTGACTGTTTACCATATAAATGTGTGAGGAGTCTCTTGGAGCTCAAGAGTAGCCCTGCTGACATCGAAGGACCCTATCTTGTTTGGAGGTCATGAGTACAAAGTCAGGGTCGCTCCCTGTTGAATTGCCACATTAAATCCAAATGGAATTACTGTACTGCTGACTGTTTAATTTTTCTTTTCTCTGTGTGAAAGGGCCCCTACCAGCTGCTACGGTTTGGACTAGCCGCTAGGGCTTGGGTACCCAGGGACAGTAACTGATAGGGATAGGCCTGTGCACAGAGCCATAGGTAGATGAGTAAAGTGATAAGCTAATTAACCTGATTTCCCCCTGTCCTTGTTATATTCCCCCTAAATAAATCCGAGCTGCTTGTTTCAGCAAAGTTATACTGCCTGAGGTATTTGTCTATGTTAAAGTATTGTACTGTGATTGTTGCACTGTATCTTATTTTACAGGAGGTCCCAGTGCCTAAACCAGCCCTGGGGGTAAGTGTATACTGTGAAGGTAATTCTGATATATTGTGTGGGCCACTAGTAGGGAAGAAAGGTTGCAGTGTCCCAGAGGGCTGTGACCAAGTAAGTTTAATGATTGCAAACCCTGACCTCTGGGTGGAGGCACCCCCATTGGATCCAGACCCCTCAACCTGTTAGTGGCAAATCAGGCAGGGGTAGCCCCGGATAGCGCCATCTAGGGTTACATCTTGGAAGCTCACCGCTGGGATTATGTGTCCTCTAGTGGCCATATTTCTAACCACTGTTAAGAAAAAAAAATGGGTACCCCGACAGAAGTGGCTGTGCACCGCTGGTGGAGTGGTGTACTGGGGAGGAGATTGACCCCCAAAATGCTATGCTTATCCTGGACATCCCCCTGGGTATCAATACGGACACTGTACAGGGAGTACTTTCCAAGGTGGAAGGTTTACAAAACCCTGTGGTGGTGGGTCGGCATGCTAATCTGCTCACCCACACTTTCCTGGCCCTAGTAGAGTTTAAGGATCCCATAGATAGCTCAAAGTGCCACAGACCATTACCCCAGAGGGAGCCTCACTGCCTGGAGAGTGACAACTAAGTACAGTAAGACCGGGGGAATGAACCCCACCACTGTCTGAAACTTTTGAGGAGAAAATTGCTAAATGGTTGCTGGGGGAAGGGAAAACTGTGGAGGACTTGAAGAAATTATTCTTGCCACCTGGGGGTGTTCCTCCCCCAACACCCTCTCCCGCTCCAGTACCCATAATGGTGGCTGAACCAATGCAGACTCCTATTTCTGCACCTGCCATTAGTCACAACTCTTACCGAAGGTTGAGGATCTTCTCTGGCACCCTCCCAACCCCCCAAGGGGAGGATGACTGGGAGACCTGGATAGACTATGTTGCCCCCCAAGTGCTAGAATGGCAATGCTCGGAAGCCGAAAAGTGAAAGAGGGTTAGTGAGAGTCTCCGAGGTCCTGCCCTGGCTACCATCCATGCTAAATGGGCCAGTAACCCTGAAGTGACTGCACAGGCCTATCTTGAGGCCTTGGAGAATGTGTATGGGAGCTCAGATTCTGATGAGGATCTATGGTGGAGAGTAAGAAATGCACAACAGTACCAAGGGAGTTGTTGTCTGTGTATGTATCTCGGCTGGAAAAATTGTTGCAAGAATGCCTCAGAAAGGGTAGTTTGCCAGCGATTGAACTGGACCGAACCAGGCTGGACAGGATCCTTAAGTCTGCCCCCTTCTCAGAACTGCTGTTGCTTCAGTTACGCCTGGCAAATCGACTGGAATCCCCACCCTCCTATGATGAGTTAATGAGAGAAATTCGAGGAGTTGAGAAAAGGCGACCTCGGGAGGGACCTGCACCAATAGCTGCGGCTATGACCCGAGTGACTGAGGGTGGCCATCAAGTGAAGTTCAGGGGCAGAGGTTGGCAGTCAATGAGTGCTCTGACAAGGAAAAGATATGCCACAATGGGGCGAACTGTAGAGAGAGATCCGGGAATTCAAAAACAGTCCCTGATGGAAGGCCACGCCTGCAAGCACGTGGGTCTCAACCTATATCCGACTGCATCTGTTATGGGGTGGGGGTACCACCCATGTATCTCCTACTGATAACAGCTCCAAACTCAATTCCTTGACCATGGAAGTGGAGAAACTGATGAGATGTCTCCAAATGCTTATCACGCCACAGACAGAGATGGCACCCAGGTTTCAGTTAGTATACCCCGCCCTGGCTCCCAGTGTGGTGCCTCGGCCAGCTCAAACTCCAGAAAGTATGTTTTGCTATAATTGTGGGAAAGATGGGCACATGAAAAGGAATGCGGTCCCAAAAGACACTGACAAAGTTGCATATAGACTACAAGGAGAGCTTTGGAGAACAAATCAGTGGTTAAGAGGTGCACGAAATGATCCCAGTGAGGGCACCAAAAATGCTAACTCACATCCTTTTTGTGGCAAGGTCAGTTGCCCAGGCCCCCACTACCGCCTCTCAGACTGGTCCAGAATAGTGGGTCCCTCCATGGAGACCACTGTAAAGGTGAATGGAGTGTCTACAAGAGCTGTATTAGACAGTGGCTCCCAAGTGACAATTATGTTCCAGGATTGGTATCAGAAGCATTTGTCAGACGTACCCTTACAACCATTAGAAGGACTGCATGTATGGGGGTTAAGTGAGAAGGCCTACCCCTATTCCGGGTATATCAGAATTTGGCTGTCTTTCCCCACCTCTGTGGCTGGAGTGGCCGAACAAGTAGAGACCCTAGCCTTAGTGTGTCCCCCCACTGGACTGTATGATGGTGTCCCTTTGTTGATTGGAACAAATGCTCATATGTTCGGAAGGCTGGCACAGTTGTGTTATGAAAAACAGGGGTCAAAAACTAGTAGAGCTGTAAGAGTTCCGGCTTTAATTAAGAAGGCCTATGAGGCACAGAGAGATGCTGAAAAATAGAACCAGAGGAACGGCTGGAATTGTATGGAAGAAGGATCCTGAGTCTCTGATCCTGGCGCCAAATGCCCAGTGTACCTTACAGGGAGGTCTGTATCAGAAAGGATGTTAAGAATAAAATATTAATGTTGGATGCACCAGGCGATGGAAAATTGCCAGAGGGACTGCTGGTCAAGCCCAGTATTTTGCCCGCTAGAGCCCATGCTTATGCCAGAAGGGTAATGGTCCAAGTTCATAATGTGTCTGAAAGAGACATTGAGTAAATAGAGGTTGCATCCTGGCTAATGTGCATTGTGCAGACACTGCAGTGCTACCCAGCAGCAAGAGTTCAAGGAAGAATGACAGAGTAACGCCTGACTTGTTTGATTTGTGACTCCCCACTGCCAGCTGAATGGAAAGTGAGGATCAGTGAGAAGCTTGCCCAGAGAGACCAGGTGTTTTCTTTAAAGGAATGGGATGTAGGATGCGTGCAAGGGCTGAGCACAATATCCGGCTGCAAACACGAAAGACCATTTCGTGAGAGGTCTCGACGCCTGGCACCTGCTGACATAGATGATGTGAGGCGGCATCTGCAAGAGATGTTAGCTGCTGGTGTAATACAAGAATCCAGAAGCCCTTATGCTTCCCCCATTGTGGTAGTGAGGAAAGAATGGAACAGTAAGGATGTGTGTGGATTATCGCACCTTAAACCGTGGGACTATCCCTGATCAGTACACAATGCCCGCATTCAGGATGCTTTGGACTGCCTAACGGGAGCAAGTGGTTCTCTGTGCTGGATCTCCGCAGTGGGTACTACTCAGATCGATGGCCCCAGGGACCGTGAGAAGACAGCCTTTATCTGTCCGCTGTTTCTATGAATTCAGAGGAGATGCCTCAAGGTTCAGGTGCCCCAGCCACTTTTCAGCGATTGATGGAGCGTGCAGTGGGGACATGAACTTACTAGAGTTCCTGGTATACCTAGATGATGTTATTGTATTTGGCAGCTCACTGGAGGAACATGAGAGCAGATTATTTAAGGTATTGGACCGACTGGAGGACTTTGGCCTTAAACACTCCATTGATAAGTGTCAATTCTTTCAAACATCAGTAAAGTATGTGGGACATAGTATCCACCGAGGGAATAGAGACCGACCCAAAGTAAAAGTTGAGGCCTTGACCACCTGGCCACAGCCCAAAAATCTAAAAGAACTGCAAAGATTCCTGGGATTCTGTGGTTATTATCGTGCGTTCATCAAGGACTATTCAAGAGTGATCCGCCCTTTACTTAACCTTACTCAAGGGTATCCCCAACCCACAAAAAATACCAAAAGTCAGCGTCCCTCAAGACTGAAAGAGTGTATTTTCATCCGAGTGAAGTATTTGGGGCTCGCTGGACTCCTGATTGTGAGACTGCTTTTCATGAGATCATATATCAACTTACCCATGCTCCAGTGCTGGCCTATGCCGATCCAAGAAAACCTTACGTCCTGCACACTGATGCTAGCTTGCAAGGGTTGGGGGCTGTGTTGTACCAAGAGCACGAGAATGGCCTGAGACTAGTGGCCTTTGCCAGTAGAAGCCTGACCCCATCCGAAAAGAACTATCCTGTACATAAATTAGAGTTCCTAGCTTTGAAGTGGGCTATTGTTGACCAATTCCATGAGTACTTGTATGGGGCTAAAATACTAGTAAAAACTGACAATAATCCTTGACCTATGTGCAGACCTCAGCTAAGTTGGATGCCACTGGCCATAGGTGGCTTTCTGCATTATCTACATATGACTATGCTCTCGAATACCGAGCAGGTCTGAACCACATAGATGCTGGTGCTCTCTCCCGGAGGCCTGTTCCCCAGAATGATTGGGTCAGATTGGCAGAACCTGACATTCGGGCACTCTGCCGGAAGTTTGACAGGGAGGAACAAATGTCCACGGACGCAGTGGACTGCATGGTGGATTGCTTGGGACCCTCTGAGAATTGCATACCTGCTGCTTATTGCCACTTTTCTGCAATAGACATTGGTGCACTGCCTCAGCTGGACAATGACAGTATTCAGCGGGCTCAATCCCGCGATCCCATGATCAAAGCAGCTTTAGAAGCCCTCTATGCAGGAAAAGATGTGTCCAAATTACGCTCCACGGATTTGAGAACTGCACTATTATACAAAGAAGGTCCTAAGTTGAAACTGATCAATAAACTGTTATACAGAGAAACAGTAGACAGAGGGGGACAAGTAGACAAACAACAACTAGTGCTGCCCACTGCCTTTCGAGACTCAGTACTGATGTCCTTGCACAACCACATGGGGCACCTTGGTATAGACAGAACACTTGACTTGGTGAGATCCAGATTCTATTGGCCTAAGATGGGGGCTGATGTGGAGCAACACATTCGAACTTGTAGCTCGCTTACAGAGGAAAGCTTTGCCCAGAGGGCTGCCCCTTGTTAACATCACCACCAGTGCACCCATGGAGCTGGTCTGTATTGATTTTCTGAGTTTGGAGTCAGATCAAAGAAATATCAGTAATGTGCTGGTGGTCACTGACCATTTACGAAATATGCCAAGCTTTCCCACCAAAGACCAGAAAGCATCCACTGTGGCCAAAGTACTTTAGAAAACTTTTTTGTTCACTATGGGCTCCACAAAGAATCCATTCTGATCAAGGGAGAGACTTTGAGAGTCGTCTGATCAAAGATGCTTTCTCTGGGGAGTGCGAAAGTCCAGAACCACTCCTTACCACCCGGGGACCCTCAGCCTGAACGTTTCAACCGCACTTCTTTGCTAGATATGCTAGGCACCCTGCACCCAAAGGACAAGCCTAGATGGAGCTACCAAATTAGCACACTGGTACATGCTTATAACTGCACCAAAAGTGATGCCACTGGGTTCTCCCCTACCTCTGATGTTTGGAAGAGAAGCTCGACTACCGGTAGATGTGTGTTTGGGGTCTCTCCTGATGGGGTTCAAGCTGACAACTATTTACAGTATGTGCAAAAGTTAAAGGCCCAGCTAACTCATGCGTACCAACTGGCTCAAACCATGGCTGCCAAAAGAAATCTGGCCAACAAAGAAAGGTATGGTAAAAGGTGAAAGCACAGGAACTCCAGGAGGGAGATTTGGTATTGCTAAGAAATCTGGGACTGCATGGCAAGCACAAGATTGCTGACAGATGGCACCATCTCCCTCACATTGTAGTGGGCAAACTAGATGATCTGCCAGTGTACAAAGTAAGGCCTGAGAATAATTCAAAAGATGTAAAACAATGCATAGAAATCATTTACTGCCCATTGGACAAATCTTAATTGAGTCTGAGCCCTAGAAGCTCCTCTGGACCAGTGACTGGGAGCTTCTGCTAAGAAAGATCAAGAAAGTCTGCAACTACAGAAGCAAAGTTAAAGTGTTCCCTCCACACGTCCCAGTTGAGCATGACTGTCAGTCCATATCGGAAGAAAGTGAGAGTGACTTTGAATACTATCCTTCTTACTGAACTGAGTCAATTGTTTCTGAGGCAATCCCCTAGTCAATACTGGAGATGAAGCTGGGCCTTCTGGACTGTCCAAGCCCCTAGCTTCGTCCCTGAGCCAATGCTCCCAGAAAGTGAAGTGCAAAGCATCAGATCAGATGAAATGGAATCATTGTGCATGGTTGAACTGTTTGAGCTTTCAGGGGAGGAAATGATGGATTAGGGTCAGACTGGTGATACCAGAACAAGAAGAGTATTTTGAGTGCCCTGACAGTCCACTCCAGTGTCCGAAAGCTCTCCATGAGCCAAATGTTGTGGACTCCAGAACTGTAACTCTGGAGCTGAAAGTGCCCCAAGTTCTAGCCTCTCTACCCCATGGAGACTCCTGACAAGTGAGGACAATGCGAAAATGAGGCTCAGAGTGCAGAGACTGTAACAGTTCCCCTAGAAAGACTGGTCGAGCTGTAAAGCCTGTGGTGCACCTCAGTTATGATTCCCTGGGCGGCCAGTGGATCTGCCTCTCAATGTTGTCCATAAAGGAGTGTGTATCCCCAGCTCATTGCCAAAACTGAGCGTCCAGTGCTAACTCCAAGTTACTTGTGTTGCCTCTAGTATGGTGCCCTTGCCCCATCCAGCCCTAAGGTAATGATAGGAAGGGCACCTCTCTTCAGGTTTCATGTACAAGAGGTAATAACTTGAGTTATGGTACAATGTGTATGTAATACTGTGTAAAGAGTGACGTACTGCAATGTTTCAGAAATGTGTTCTTGGTAAAATGATATATTGACTGATGATTACGTATGTGCGAGCCTAATGCAAAATGTATATGGTTGCAATTGAAACTTATAGGGTACTTGTAGCCGCGGACGTCAAACTTTTCCCAAGACCAGGAAGGTGTACCCCTGCAAATGGGGTTCCCAAAAGACTTCCAGGAGCTGACTGAATGCTTCAAGCCTGAATGGTGTTTGGCGTTAAGCCATTTATCAGTGAGTGTTTTAGAACCTCTGGTACTGTCTCTTTAAGAGCTGTCTGTTTGCAGACATAATTAGTTTGTATGGGGACTGTGTGTTTCTTTGATTGAGTACCACTCAAGCTGCTGCCAATTCACTCCATTTTGCAGTCACTAGGGTGCAAAGGGAACCTATCTGAAAGATGTAACTGTTTGCCAGAAACCATTCAGAGTAATAATGAAATTACAGTTTGTCTAACCTGCTTTCTTTGCAGTCAGAACAGTGTCTGCCTAGTTCCCATTCTGGTTTTGAACTGCTGAACTGGACCAATCAGTGTGGGGTAAGCTAGCTCTAAAATGGTGCCTTGAGTCGAATCAGAACTTGGACTCATAATCTGGAGCCAGCCACAAGAGGATTGTGGGCAGTGACTCTGGGAGATGTAGTTTAGACTTCGCCTTTTTGGACCAACAGGAGCAGTCTATTGTGAGTGACAGCCAATCCAGTCAAGAACTGGGAGGAGCTCAAAGGAAGTGCACGGTTTTGTCTGTTGGAGTTTCAGTTTAGCTGGCATAGAAGGTGAAAGGAACCCTGTGTTCCTTCAGTACACAGTTTTAGTCAAAAACATGGTAAGGTCCAGAGTTCGGTCTGCAGCTTGTGTAACTGCTTGTTAGGACTGAACTGGTCCCGTGAAGAGAATCAAAGGATATCTGAAGAGAAACCAGGCTCACCCTGTAGAAGACTGAGGAATTGCACTCGGTCTGTCAGGAACTGAATCTGCTGTGTGTTCTCCGGGTATTGTGCAGTAATTGCGATCGGGATACAGATGCAGCCTGCCTTAGTGCTTTCTTTTACCATATAAATGTGTGAAGAGGTTGTGTACCTCAAGTGAATCCTGCTGCCATTAAGTGACTTTTGCCTGTGACTGTTTACCATATAAATGTGTGAGGAGTCTCTTGATCTCAGAGTAGCCCTGCTGACATCGAGGACCCTATCTTGTTTGGAGGTCGTGAGTACAAAGTCAGGGTCGCCCCTGTTGAATTGCCACATTAAATCCAAATGGAATTACTGTACTGCTGACTGTTTAATTTTTCTTTTCTCTGTGTGAAGGCCTCACCAGCTGCCACGGTTTGGACTAGCCACTAGGGGCTTGGGTACCCAGGACAGTAACTGTTAGGGATAGGCCCTGCACAGAGCCATAGGTAGATGAGTAAAGTGATAAGCTAATTAACCTGATTTCCCCTGTCCTGTTATATTCCCCTAAATAAATCCAAGCTGCTTGTTTCCAGCAAAGTTATACTGCCTGAGGTATTTGTCTATGTTAAAGTATTGTACTGTGATTGTTGCACTGTATCTTATTTTATGAGGAGGTCCTAAGCCAAACCAGCCCTGGGGGTAAGTGTATACTGTGAAGGTAATTCTGATATATTGTGTGGGCCACTAGTGGGAAGAAATGGGGTTGCAGTGTCCCAGAGGGCTGTGACCAAGTAAGTTTAACTATTGCAAACCCTGACCTCTGGGTGGAGGCACCCGCCATTGGATCCAGGCCCCTCAACCTGTTAGTGGCAAATCAGGCAGGGGTAGTAGCCCCTGGAATAGTGCCATCTAGGGGTTACATACATACTGTACAATAGGAAGAAGAAATTGTTTGATTACATGCACCCTTTTTAATTTAGATAATCTCCACTGCTTCCACCTATTGACCTTACTCACAATTTTCACAATAACACCTTCCCAATTATCCTTAGGCATATTCTGAGAACCGAATTTGATCCCTAAAATTTTCAGCGGATCCCTGGATATATGAATACCCTCCTGCCACCTTTCCTCAACGCCACTTGCACCTATGAATAACCCCTTAGTTTTATTTAAATTTAGTTTTGCATTTGAGACTTTTGTATAGGCCTCAAAAGCTGCCACAAAGTGGGAAATTGAAGCACTATCCTCAAAATACAATACCAAATCATCTGCATAGGCCTGTATTATTAACTGTGAGTCCTCTACCACCATTAAAAAGAATGCCTTTCCATTTCTGCGCCAAAGACACAGATTGTAAAAATGGGTCAATAGCAAGGTGTGTAGAGAAGGGGCTAAGGGGGCACTTCTGACTAATCCCCTGTAGTTAATTGAAAGCCTTCGGCCTTAAACCTTCTCAAAAAAGGAAATACCATAACTTTGTCATATAGTTTCTCAATTATTTCCACCAATTGGTATGGGGACCTCATAATGTACAAGGTAAGGAAAAGAAATGTTAAATGCACTCTGTCAAAGGCTTTGTCTAAATCTGCAGCAACCAAACATCTAGTTAATCCTATATCTGTAGATGCTCAATAACATCTCTTATTAACATAAGGGCATACTGTACCCTTCTATCTGGCAAACCACAATATGATGAGGTGAAATAACTCCTCCTGCATATTTTTTAACTGGTTATTCAAAATGCTAGTAAAGATTTTGTAATCTGAATTTAAAAGTGTAATTGGCCTCCAATTGACAATATTTTGCTTATCCCCTGATTTAAATATGTAAGTTAACAATCCTTCTGAAAATGAAGGAAAATAACAGCTTTATCTAGAAAAACTGAAATAACAAGACTAGACACTGACTGAGTTCTTCTGAAACTTTTATAGAAATTATTTGAAAGACCATCTATACCGGTGAAATATTCAGTTTCAATGACCTAATAGTATCTAGGATCTCTGTTTATGCATAGGTCCCATCCTCTGACCATCCAACCCTGTTAACTGGTACCAATATCTGTTTTAAATAGCCAGCCATGTCTGTTTTTGAGATTGTTTCAAGTGAATTTAAGAGCGTAAAATGATCTGCTATCACCTCCCGGAGGTCCTCTACTGAGGTTGCCAAACATCCGCCAGCTTTTTAGCTCCTCCAATCTCATAGAATCCCTAATTGTTTGCACATTTCAAAAGGGTCCCCTATGGGTGATTTTTAACTCCATTGGTTAGAATAGCCTGCATGGTTTGCCTCTATTATATTGAAATTCTCATTTTCTTTTTAGAGAAGAGATTTGATCAGAGTAATCCCACCTGGATGAGTAAGCTATCGTCATAAGTCTCTGTAATTGTTGCCTGAAACCTAAATAAGCATAAAATTTGTAGTTTTGGATCTTATTCCTGAGATTTAAACCAGTTCCTTAAATCAGCTTTTATCTCTAATCACCAATCCCTCAAGTCTGAATATAAAAAAGCAACTGACAATCTAGCCCTCAAAAGATATTTAACCCCTGATTGAATAAAGGGAAGCTCTAATGCAGAATTATTAAGCTTTCCATCTTATTTGTCTTTTCTCTGCTTATCAGAAAGATGAAAACGCTTAACAGAAATGAATGGTCAGAAAACTAATAGGGGAATATTTTAAAGGACTCCATTTGCATATTAGGTGAAATCGTATATGATCAATCAGAGAAGCTTTTCCTTTTAAAAGAAAATCTAGTTCCCACCTGCAAAGAGTTATTATAATTTATCAGACCAGCGTCTTTAATGATTTTGCTTAAAGCATTAGAATCACAATATATTTTTTATTTTTTAAGAGAGAGCGGAATTGAACAATTAAAGTCACCCCCATAAAACTCTAACTGTAGTTAATAAGAAAGGCTGTACCATTCTTAGACAGTTGACTCTACCAGATTTTGATTGGGGTTATAAATGTTAATGAAACGAAAACATAGGCTTGCCACTTCCGTCTCACTATTAATACTCTTCCAATTATCAGGTCAATCAAATTGTGTAACTGAAAATCATATGAATTAAATACAATACCTATACCATCTGCAGAGTCCTCCCCAAAGGACCAAAAAGATGGCCTCAAACCCACTCTCTTTAAACGCTATGAAGCTGCTCTATGGAGTACATCCAAGTCTCCTGCAAAAACAACTGAAATAGGGTAATCATGAATATAGTAAAAAGGGCTTTGTCTCTTCACCACATTCAAAAGACTATGAGTGTTCAATGAGCCCCAAATCAGCCTCATTTCCAATTTAAATGCTCATACCCTTACTTTTTCTCTTTTCTTTTTTATCCTTATAATTATCTGCTATCTGTGACCTGGTTGAAAGTGAGGACTTTTGTGAATCAGGATCCCTGCACTTCCTAGCTCCATGTACCCCATATGGAGAAAACAAAGCCGCATATGAGTTACTAGTCTCAATTCTGCGCCACTGGGGGTTAGGATGCAAGTTTCTAGCTGATCTTCTTTGAGGCAACACTGACAAAGGTTCATTTAATGAAGTAGTGTTACCTACCTTCTCTGTAACTTTGTCTGAAAAACATACTGGGGGATAACCTAAAGCATCAGGAGGGCCCATATTGGCCTTTGTTAAACTGGCCATATTTGAGGCCAGCCCTTGTTTTTCCCCACTACTCACCAATGATGTCTTATTATTATCTAAGACTATATCTTTTAATTCCCCTTTAAGTTCTATTGGTTTCTTGACAAAAGGAGGTTTAGCCTGGGTAATAGCAGTAGGAGGGGGGCAAACCAGGGATGGGGTATCTGAGCAGTAGCTTCTTGTGCTTTTTGAATGAAAACCTCAGAGTTAGAGCAAGTTGTCATATTGTGAGCAGCCCAAGGACATACTTTAAACACATGACCCTTTGATTCACATAAATCACAACAAGATTGATTATTACAGAACATAGTTAAATGCCCTACCTCCCCACAATTGTCACATCGAGGTTGGTCACATACACTGGAGAGATGTGTTCTGGCCCACACTTATAACATGCACGAGGTTGCCCACTATAAAAACACACTCCTCTGTCCCTCCCCAATAAAAAAGAGTTAGGTATATGCTCAATTCCTGCCTCAGTTTGTCTTAATTTAATTTTGTACTTCCATCCTTCAATCCAGAAATGTTCCGTGTCCAAAATGGGTTCAGGTTCACTCAAAATTTCACATCTTTTTTTTAACCAAAAGGTTATATCTTCCACCCAAACCCCTTCATTCCAAAACATAACTGTAACGAATTTGATCAAGGGCTTAGATAGAGGGATAACAATAAAGGAGCCCATATGGTGAAAAACTTAACCTGACTATACCTAGTCCAAAAAAGATCTAGTGCATGCTGAGAACTAAAACTTACATCGTAATTATTTCTTCCCTGAAATATTTATAGCATAGACATCCTGTGGAGAAAAATGTAATGAATCTTTTAGCAGTGTTTTCCACATAATGCCTATCTGGCCTAACCTCCAAACCCCTTTATACCTTAAACGCACAGCATTTCGCTTCTGGGAGCTGCTTCTCTGATGAGAATTCGCAAAAAATCTGACATTAAAGGTTTTGAGTTGGGGGTGTACTAAAGGAATTTCATTTGAGGATTTCTGTAGAGTTTCCCAATTGAGTTTCCGATATAGAGATGTAGGAGAAGGCTTAATTAAACCAGTAGAAACGCAAGGAGGACGTGAAACCTCTTTTCCATTTGTTTTTTTTTCCCCAGTGTTTGACCCTTTGCTGCTGGTCAACAGGAACCCACTCCGGTGAATGTGCTGAGAGCTAACTCTGAAGCCCAAGTTGATCAGGCTTCACACACTCTGTGTCAGCCTGTGTCCAGCCAGCCTCACGTAATGCCTTATCTGGTGTCCAGGAATCTTCCAACAAAGAGAGAATCTATCTTACTGTCTGCACATTTAACATTGGAGTATTTTTTTTTATTTTGTCAGGGAAAAACTCTGTTACACCAACTTGAGAACCTTCCCAAGATTGGTAAATAACAGCTGAAACAGCCAAAGACTCATCCTGGCTTGGGACGTTCTAGTACAACTCGCCACTTTATTCAACGGAGCTGCTTCATTATTGTAGAAAGTTGCAGCCAGGGCAGATGAATCAGCATTTAAATTCACTTTAGCTTCATTATTTGTCTCTCCAACGTTACAGCAGGCTGTGGGCACACGCTGCATGCCGCGCATGAAACTGCCAGCCTGAACTGAGTTCAAAGGAGCAACTGATTTTCGGCAAATACACTAGAGCTATACTTAGCCAGGCTCCACTCACCGAGACTCGCCTCTAAATCTGCCCCCTACATTGCTTTCGCACTGTAGACACACGCCCAGGTTTGCTGATATTTAAGCCAGCATAGGGCTGCGGAGCTCAAGGCTGTAGGAATGTTTTAAATTTAATTTACTGCTGGTTCGCTTCCTTTGTTTACGCCCAACGTATTTAAAATCAAGGAAGACACAGTACCTGAAATCACTTTGGATCCTCGCAAAAGTAATCATCCCGCTGGTCAAAAACTTAGATTCAGGCTTCCTAGCCCGAAGGTTCACTCTGCTATCTCGCTCCTCGGAACCACCTTCAGAAGCTGTCTCTTCCAGTGCATCTAATGAGGCTGACTGCACTGCTTCGCAGTTCCGATCGCAGTTCTGCCGAAATGAAACTCCCTCCTCTGTATCTTGCATTACTCCAACTCCCAACGACTCTCTTCCAAGTTTGGAAGACACTTTTTCAGATGAAGTTCCATCATTTATCATTTTTTTATTTGTAGAAAGCTCCCAACTTACAATAGCCCTGAAAATCTGTGTCTGAATCCAAATCAGCCATAGCCATGGCTGAAGCCTCCAGTCTACCTAGAGCAGGAGTCGAGGCTACCTCTCCCGCTCTGCAGTCGTCCTCCTCCTTCCATGGTCCACTTCGAGTGGCCATCTTGGAAATGGCCTGTCCCCCTACTGGCAGCAGTACAGCAGCTGAGTAGGGGAATTTCCCCGGTGTCCTGGCCAAATTGCCCTCATTCAGTAAAAATACCACCAACAGCTTAATCTGGTTCAAGGTTAGTTGGCATTCATCTGTATCCCCCTCCCCTGGGTCGTGCCTGAAAATAGGCAGGATTTGTCTAGTGCACTTACCCGGTCAACAAAAACTAGCTAAATAAATAAATAAATAATGAGTAAGTATACAAGTTTTCCTTTGTACATTCACAGGGTGCCAGAACAAAAGTTTTCCCTCTTAAATTCTCTGGGTACCAGAACAAACATTTTCCCTCTTACATACTCAGGAAGCCAGAACCAATCACCTTCAATCTGGAGTTCTGTCTCCACAAGAATGCATGCAGAGGTACTCTTACCCCGAGGGTACTCCAATAAATGTATAGTAGGATATAAATATATACCTTTCCGAATCTAGCTCTTCAGTATGTTTCACTTATGGATAGAACTGAGCGGAATTCACAAATTCATCTTCCATAGGAATTCTGCAGAATGTCAGATCTTTCACCTGGCCTGTGACCCTGGGTGACCTCTGTCATGAATTGTACCAATAGCCCAGGTGGCACAGAAAGAAATCAGACTGTGCATTTCTTTGTTTGTTAGCTGTGGCAGCAGCGGGGGAGTGGGTTGCAGTCGGCGACCAGAGAAAGGAGAGCGGAGAGCTGCGTGGAACTGTGGCTGCAGTCGGCAGTGGGATCGCAGTTGGTGACCAGATGAAGGAGAGCTGAGCTGTTTAGAGATGAACTAGCAAGGGGTGCAGGTCGCAGTTTGGCAACTGATGCAAGGACAGCCAGCCAACTACAGTCCATGGTGTTGGATTGGGCCAATCAGGGAGACAGGTGCCAAGGTGATCAGGCTTTAAAAAGCCAGCCAGATGGCAGAGCTGAGAACTGTGTTTGTTAGCTGTGTTGGCAGTGGGGGAGTGGGTTGCAGTCAGTGACCAGAGAAAAGAGAGCAGAGAGCTGCGTGGAACTGTGGCTGCAGTCGGCAGTGGGATCGCAGTTGGTGACCAGAGGAAGGAGAGCTGAGCTGTTTGGAGCTGAACTAGTAAGGGGCACAGGTCGCAGTTCAGTGACTGAAGCAAGGGTAGCCAGCCAACTGCAGTCCGTGGTGTTGGATCGGGCCAATCAGAGAGACAGGTGCCAAGGTGGTCAGGCTGTAAAAAGCCAGCCAGACCGCAGAGCTGAGAGCTGTGTTTGTTCCCATCCTCCCTCCCTGACCCCTATTAAATACAGAGGGAAGGAGGAGCCATATATGAAGTGGAGGAGCTAACAGGTCACAGGTCTACAGGTCACTTGATCTTGGACTACTGATGCTGGAGGTGTTGGGGACTTGGACTTGAACTTGGTGTCTTGAACTGGAACTGGGTGACTATGGTTATTAATTCTTGATGCCTATGGTTTGCACATGCTTTATTATTTCTAAAAAGTCTTGACTGTGGGATGGGACTGGGGGGGTGAGGGTCAGGGGCCCAAAAATACATAAGGTGTGATTTTAGGACTATATCTGAGTATCACGGAAAAAATGGTAGGGCAGCACAGAGGGAGGGGCGACCAAGGAAGGGGGATCTTTGGCAGGGTGGTGGAGTGCAGTGGCTGTGGAATGGCTATGATCTTAAATTGGGCTTGGATGATGGGGGGTTGTATGATGTGTAAGCAGCTCACTCAGCTGAGGGAGGAAGTGGCAAGGCTAAGGTGGAGAATAAATGGGGGGGAAGCTGGGAAAAGAGGGTAGAGAGACAGGGACGGTATAAGCCAAGGAAGGAGTGGGAAGGGCTGAGTGGATTCACTGGAGGATCAGATACACTGTTCCGGAAGTCAAGGGCTTGGGAGGGAGAGGATAGAAGGGGATCCGGGGGGCTAGACCACAGGCAGTAACAAACAGCAGCAAATCCAGAGTTGGGACAGGGACTCTCGAGACAGGAGGAAAGGGCTAAGTGGGAACTCACAGCAGGAGGCCTGGAGGCACAAAAATGATGCCTGTAGCTAGAGAAAAGGGGTCAGCCGGGGATTTTTATTTATTTATTTATTTAAGAGATTTACCAGGAAGGCATACTGAGCAGAGTACTGCTTGATTCCAGAAGTGCCCTGGGGATCAGGGGGAGTAGAAGACAGTAGGATCAGGAAAAGGCAGACGGATGCCCAGAATGAAGGATGACGTAGACATAGGTGAAATGGGCCAGAGGGTGGAAGTAACAATTAGTTTTGCCCCCTCAGGTATCCTAGTCGAGGACATTTTGGATGAAGAGTCCGAGCAGGGGCTATCAGAGAATCAGAGAAGGGGGGCAGAGCAGCTAGGTAATGTGAGGGAAAGATCTCAGTGCAGTGGAAGGGGGGAGGAGGGGAAGGAACATTGCATGCAGGGAAGGGGTGGAGGAGGGGACAGGCACATTAGGGACACATCAGAGAGTGGCACTAGGGGAACTGTGGCATAAGAAAAGGTGCAGGAAGATAGCACCGGAAGAGCTGGAGTTGAGCTTCTGGGAGGCTGAAAATGAATGGGAGGAAACCCTGCAGGACAGGAGCTGCAGTAGGAGGCTGGGACATGCACCAGGCAGGGTGCAGGAGAGAGGAAATATGCAGACAGGGCAGGTGGTGAGGAGGAAGACTTCCCCAAGTGGGCTACGGTGCTCAAAACCTTCTTCAAAGATGGGCAGGACAGGAACAGCTGGAAGGGGATCAAGCACAGTTGGCACAATCTCGCACAGTGATGCAGACAGGGGGAGGCCAGGAGCAGATGGGTGGGGGTCAGGTGAAGTTGGCTCATGCTCAAGCAGTGATGCAGGAGGGGTTTGCAGGGATGAAGGAAGCCAGGCAGAAGTACAAGGTATGAAGAGGTACAGTGATGCAGATGGGGAAGGCCAGGAGCAGATGGGGGGGGGGTCAGGTGAAGTTGGCTCATGTTCAAGCAGTGATGCAGGAGGGGTTTGCAGAGATGAAGGAAGCCAGGCAGAAGTACATGGGATGAAGAGGTACAGGAGGGAGAGTCTGAGGACAGGCTAAAGGGAGAGGGTGAAGAGGGACAGATGCTGGGTGTGGGTAAAAATCAGGATAGGTTAGGTGATAGACTTTGATAGAAACATAGACTTTGATGGCAGAAAAGGACCGCTTGGCCCATCTAGTCTGCCCATTTCCCTACCTACAGGATAGGCCGCAGATCCTAGTTAACCAACAGCCTATTTCTTCCTACCCCCCACAAGAATTGCCTTATGTCTGTCCCATGCATTCTTGAATTCTCCCACAGTTTTAGACCCCACAACCTCCTCAGGAAGGCTGTTCCATGCATCCACTACCCTCTCTGTGAAATAATACTTCCTCACATTGCCCCTGAGCCGCCCTCCTTTTGTCTTTAAATTGTGTCCCCTTGTTCTTGCAAGTCTCTTTTTCTGAAAGATGCTACCCTCTTGGACTTTGTTGATTCCACTGAGGTACTTAAAAGTTTCTATCATGTCCCCCCGCTCCCTTCTTTCCTCAAGGAACAAAGGATGAGCAGGGGCAGAAACCAAGTCAGGATGGAACATGAGGAGGAGTCCAAAGGGAGCCAAACCACGCAACACAAAGCTAGAGGCCAAAAGGACACCCAGGAAGCAGAGGGCAGTAGGGTGTCACTCTTGGGGGACTCAATAATTAAGGGGCTAAAATGGGGAAGGAAGGGAGCAAAAAACAAAGCAGTACAGGTACAGTACATGCCAGGGATGATGGTGCTGGAGGTGAGGCATCATATTCCTTCCTGGGGTAAGCAGCAGGATGAAAGGACACATCTGGTGTTTCACCTGGGCACAAATGACTTGGAAGGGAAAAGTCTGATGGAAGTACAGGCAGGGTTTGAGGAACTCGCTAGGTTCTGTATGAGCAACACTGTTTTTCCTTCCATTTCCTTCTCTGAGGTGTTGCCAGTACCAAGAGTGAGCACACCCAAAGAGGAGAAGATAAGGTCATTCAACAATTGGCTACAAGGTTGGTGCAGTCAGATGGGGTTCGGCTTGATAGGTGACTGGGGCTCTACATGGGAGGAGGAGGGGCTGTATGCCCAAGACAGGCTGCACCTGAACTCATCAGGGGCAGCTGCACTAAAGAGTAAACTGGGGGACTTCATAGCAAGGAAGCTCAATTTAAACTAAATGGGGGGTGCAAGGACAGGACCATCCTTACATGAGGCAGGGCAGAGAGGCTATCAGCCTCCCTCCCAAGTTACAACACTCATCAAGGGAGCAGTTAGCAGCAGGTAAGGATGGGATGGGGCTACATGTTGGAGGGCTTTGGTTGCAAATGCCAGGAGCCTGGGGAACAAAATGGGAGAACTGGAGGCCACCATGATGGAGGAGAACCTAGACATTGAAGCAGTGAGTGAGACTTGGTGGAACGAGCACCATGCCTGGGAGACAGTGATCCCAGGGTATCGTTTGTTTAGGAAGGATCTGGAGGAAAAGGGGGGGAGGGGTGGCATTATATGCCAGGGAAGGGATTGGGGCCATGGAAGGGCAGGATGAGGAGGGGGAAACAGAGGTATTGTGGGTTACCCTAGACAGGGGACGGGGGTAAAGCCTGCGCATTGGGGTAGTCTATAGGCCCCTATGAAGGGGAGGAAGGGGATAGACACTTCGTGGAATCCGTAGCGAGGATGGCATGGAAAGGAGAAATTGTGCTAGTTGGGGACTTAAACTTTCTGGATATCAACTGGGAGGCCTAGACAGCAATCTCCACAAGGAGCAGGGGCATCTTAGAGGCTCTTCAGGGCATATTCCTGCAGCAAAGGGTTAGTGAGCCCACTAGGGGTGTAAACCTGTTGGACATGGTCCTCACAAATGGAAACAGTGTGGAGGAGGTGGAGGTGGGGGAAGAGCTTGGCACCAGTGACCACAGGGCTGTCAGATTCAGGGTGAGAGCGGGCAGGGTGAGGGTTAGGACGGGAACCAGGTAATGGACTTTAGGAAGGCTGACTTTCATGGAATGAGGAAGGTAGTTAGGGAAGAAATGCTGAGGATAGGAGATGTGCAGGGGTGGAGGAATTATGGGCAGCTTTCAAGAGAGGGGTATTTAAAGCCATGGACTCATGTATAAGACAGGTGAGAAAGAATAGAAGACAGAAAGGCCTCTGTGATTCACTAGAGAGGTGGCTTTAGGGGTCAAGGAGAAGACTAGAGCATTCAAGAGGTACAGGAGTACACAAAAGGATGAGGACAGGGAAACCTACAGGGAAAAAAGAAAGGAGGCTGGGCAAAAGATAAGGAGGGCTAAGGAGGCCACTGAGGAGAGGATAGCGAAGCAGGTAAGGAGGGGGGATAAAACCTTCTTTAGGTACTTTGGAGAAAGAAGGAGGGCACAGCATGGGATTGGGAGGATAAGGGGGAAAGTGGAACATTACTGGAAGGGGATTTTGAAAAAGCAGAGGCATTAAATAGTTATTTCAACTCAATTTTCTCAGAGGAAAGAGAGGGCAGGGGACCAGGACTGGCTGGGGAGGGTGACAGCCACAGGCAAGTGGGTGGGGCAGAATTCACAGCTGAAGGAGTAAGGAAAGAGCTGGGTAGACTTAGGCTGGACAAGGCAACAGGGCCTGATGGAATACACCCAAGGGTTCTCAAGGAGGTGAAGGATGAACTGGCGCCACATCTAGCGAGGCTGTTTAACTTGTCCTTGGTCACAGGGGTGGTGCCAATGGACTGGAAGAGGGCAGAGGTGGTCGCACTACATAAGGGGAGGAAGGATGAGGTCAAAAACTACTGTCCCATTAATCTTACCTCGGTGGTGGGGAAGGTAATGGAAATGCTACTTAAGATCAGGTTGATAGAATACTTGGAGATGAATGGCATGGAGGATGACTGGCAGCATGGCTTCACCAAGGGAAGGTCCTGTCAGACTAACCTGATAGAGTTTTTCAATGGGGAGACACAGATAGTAGACCAGGGAGGAGCGGTGGACGTAGCCTATCTGGATTTCAATAAGGCCTTCGACACCGTTCCGCATGGGGGAATGGTGCATAAGCTGGATAGACTAGGCGTGGACCTCAGGATCACCAGGTGGGTGGAAAACTGGTTGAAGGGAAGGAGTCAGACTGTGGTGGTACATGGGACACATTCCAGGGAACAGGCGGTGACCAGTGGGATGCCACAGGGGTCAGTGCTAGGACCAACACTTTTTAACATCTATGTTAGTGACCTAGCAGAGGGTCTGGAGGGATGGGTGTGCCTGTTCGCAGATGATATAAAGGTCTGCAATAGGGTGGATTCACCTAGTGGAATGCAAGCCATGAGGTGGGACCTGGGGAGGCTGGAGAGGTGGTCTGACACCTGGAAATTGAAGTATAATGCACAAAAGTGCTCACTCATACACCTGGGGAGGAAGAATAGTAAGGAAACTTACTCCCTTGGTGGGGGTGATGATTAAGGAGAAGGAAACGGAAAGGGACCTGGGGATTATGGTATCGCGTGACCTCAAGGTGGGCAGCCAGTGTAGCAGGGCAGTGGGAAAGGCAAATGGAATGTTGGCCTGCATTGCGAGGGGTTTTAATAGCAGGAAGAGGAAGGTGCTAATGCCGTTATATAGAACCATGGTCAGGCCGCATCTGGAGTATGGGGTGCAGTTCTGGAGACCTCACCTACGAAGAGATATTGAGTTGATGGAAAGGGTACAGAGAAGGGTAACCAAAATGGTACGAGGGATGCAGGATGTACCCTATGAGAGAAGATTGAGAGGACTGAATTTGTACCCTCTGGAGACTAGGAGGGAGAGGGAGGGACATGATTGAGACCTTTAAAGAGGACAGGAAATGATTTCTAACTGGTAGCTGTTTATAATGTTCCAGTTTACAGAAATGATATCTATATACCTAAATGATCCATATGTAACTCTACCTGAATAAAAACTGATATGAAAAATTGTGTTTTGCATTGTTTTGTTTTCACGGGCAACATTCTGCTACAGTTCTTTTCATGGAACCAGTGATCTGGAGTTTTGACTATGTCACGGTTTGAGGAAAGAACTCTTAAGTATGGTTCTGATAGGACAATAGCTCATGTTTAGCATGCTGTACTCAAACCATGACATAGTAAACACTCCAAATTACTGCTTCCAGGAAAAGAACTGTTCAGAATGTTATTCATAAAAAGAAAATTGAAAATACAGTTTTTCGCTTCAATGTTTATTAAGGTACAGTTAAATATGGTTATTTGGAGGCAAGTTTATTATTTCTCTTACTAGAAACATTGCCAACTGCTACCCATTGGCACATATTTCCTGTCCCCTTTAAGTATCTGAAGGGAATAAATAAGGTGGAGGGTGATAGTTTGTTCAAATTGAAGAAGGGAGCGAACACGAGGGAACATAGCCTCAAACTGGAAGGTGGGCAATACAGAGGTAATGTTAGGGGGCAGTTTTTCATGGAGAGGGTGGTGGAGGCCTGGAACAAGCTGCCAGAGGAGATAGTGGCAGCTGAAATGGTGGAGGAGTTCAAGAGGGCTTGGGATAGATTTAAGGGGTTGGGAAAAGAGGGTGGAAGAATAACAGAAGGGGGGAGGTAGGGTGTTGGTCAGACTAGATGGGCTGTGGGGCCTTTCTCTACCATCACATTTCTGTGTATTCACCTAATTCCATAGAATTCTGTCAGAAGTGGAATTCAAAAATTCTAAAGCAGAATTTTGTTTTAGGACTGCAGATTAATAATCCACAGGTACATGAGCAACATACTAGCATCCCACAGTTTATGTAAACTGCAGATTCTTTCCTGCAAACTATGTAATAATATATTGTAGATTACGCAATCCACAGAATAATTTATATCGAAATGCTTTTTTGGAATTCCAGGGACATAAAACTGAAATCCCCAAAAGTATTTTGGAAGCAGAATCACCATTCCACCTGAATTCCAATAGCAGAATTCTGCATTCTGCACAGCTCTACTTATGGAATGACACTAATACCTAGAACCTCATAGCACAGTTAGTACACCTGGGAGTAAGATTATGAACCATACAAACATATGAAGAAACCAGCAGAAGAAGGTCATTTAGTCTATCTGGTCTGCTCATATTACAGTGTACACAGCTTGCGCTACTGTCCCTGTCCTCCTTCCTCACACTTCCCATCCTCCCTACCCATGATTCTTACCTTCCCCCATGCCTATCCCAGCCCCTCTTAAAGCTGTTCACTGTCTTTAATGAGATTACCTCTTCCAGCAGCACATTCCAAGTGTTCACCACCCTCTCTGTGAAGAAGTGCTTCCTGACCTCCCTTCTAAACCTTCCACCCTCCAGCTTAAGACTGTGCCCCCTTGTGTTATGGTTGCCACTCAGCTTAAAGGGACTCTCCTTATCTACCTTATGTATCCCTTTCAAGTACTTGAAGGTCCCAATCATGTCCCCTCTCTCTCTCTCTCTCTCTCTCTCTCTCTCTCATTCTCTCTCTCTCTCCCCCTGTCTTCCAGGAAGTACATGTTCAGTGCCCTCAACCTCTCCTCATATGCCATACCCTGCTGACCCGCTATCATCTTTGTAGCCCTCCTCTGGACCATCTCTAGCAGGTTAATGTCCTTTTTGAGGTATGGTCACCAGTACTGAACCCCATACTCTAGATGAGGCCTTACCAGGGACCTGTACAAGGGCAGTATAACCTCCTTTCTCCTACTACTGATCCCCCTAGATATGCAACCCAGCATTTTGTTTGCCTTTGCTGCTGCTTTCTTGCACTGCGTGGAGTGCTTTCGGTCACTAGTGATCATCACTCACAGGTCCTTCTCCTCCTCCTCTGATGCAGATATTCTGACTCCACCCAGGTAGTACTCTGTCCTGGGATTCTTGGCTCCAGTATGCACAACTTTGCATTTCTTGGCATAAAGCCAAGCTGCCAGATCCTGGACCATCTCCCCAGCTTTTCCAGATCATCATGTATGTCCTGTATCCCTTCAGCTGTGTCCACTCTCCTGCAGAGCTTGGTGTCATCTGTGAATAGGCATATTTTGCCCTTAATGCCATCCCCAATGTCATTGATGAAGACATTGAACAACACTGGCCCCAGCACCGAGCCCTGTGGGACCCCACTGGTTACCTCTCTGATGCCAGATAACTCTCCCCCCACAACCACCCTCTGGTTTCTGTCCCTCTGACAGTTTTCAACCCATCTGGCCATCTTTTCCCCAACCCCGAGATCCACCAACTTCCTACTCAACCTTTTATGGGACACAGAGTCTAAGGCCTTGCTGCAATCAATAATAATAATAATATTATAATAATAATAAATGTTATTTGATTAAGCGCCTTTCAAAGTTTTCAAAGCGCTGTACATCAAGAAAAACACAGACATATTCAATACATACAATAAAACAACTCTGAACAAATATTACAAAACTACAGTATACAGTTAAAACAAAGCAGAAAATGTCTTCTCCCATAGAAAAGTCTTTAGTGCCTGCTTGAAGCTCCCCACCGTCCTGCTCTCCTGGAGCTGACAGGGCAGAGAATTCCAGGGGGTAGGTGCAGTGAACCCAAAAGCACAAGCTCCAGAAGACTTCAAATTTACCCTTGGAATCTCCAGCAACCCCTCGTCAGCTGAGCGGAGCTATCTCAGAGGGGTGTAGGGCACCAGAAGTTCTTTCAAATAGTCAGGACCTAGACCGTGTAGGGCTTTGTAGGTCAAAAGACTCACTTTGAAGGTGATCTGCCACTGTATTGGCAGCCAGTGCAGAGTGCGCAGCACAGGGGTAATATGAGAACTTCTGGATGCCCTAGTCAACAAACGTGCTGCCGCATTCTGCAGTAGCTGCAAGCAGCGGATATCAACCCCAGGAAGTCCTAGCTAAAGGGAGTTACAGTAATCAAGGCAAGATGTCACAAAGGCGTGGACCAAAACTGGCAGGTCGCTAGGTGGAACAAGGTGCCTAATCCTGGCAATGTTCCTAAGATGAAAAAATGCAGTCTTGACAACTGCAGACACCTGATAACAAAGTGTCAGACCAGTGTCAAGCTCCACTCCCAGGTTACGCACCTGTTCAGAGGTGAGGATCTGGTC
Source organism: Neoceratodus forsteri (assembly GCA_016271365.2). Lineage (NCBI taxonomy): Eukaryota > Metazoa > Chordata > Ceratodontiformes > Ceratodontidae > Neoceratodus > Neoceratodus forsteri. Next base: position 91,308,590 of record CM028132.1, on the reverse strand, counting down.
CACCCCCAGGATTAATCCAGAGGGGAGCCCAGTCTTCAAACCCTCTACCCTGCGACCCGAGTCCACCACCATAACCTCAGTCTTTCCCGGGTTCAACTTTAGACTGCTGGTGTTCATCCAGTCTTGGATATCAGCAAGGCAGTTGTTCAGTACTGAGATAGCATTAACCTGGTCAGGTGCAAAAGACAGGTAGAGCTGGGTATCATCAGCATAGCAGTGAAACCTCTGCTCATACCATCTAACAATGTCTCCGAGGGGTAGCATATATACTGCGAATAACATGGGGGAAAGCACCGAGCCCTGAGGTACCCCACAAGGCAGAGAGAAGGCCCTGGATGAATACAAACCCGAGACCACTCTCTGCGTTCTCCCTTCGAGGAAAGATGAAAACCATCTGAGGTCCATACTCGATAGTCCACAAATGGACCTCAGGCGTTCGAGCAAAACCCCATGATCCACAGTATCAAAAGCTGATGACAGATCAAGGAGAACCAAAATAGAATGGTGTCTCCAATCTCTCGCCATCAGGAGATCATTGAGCACCCGAACCAGAGCAGTCTCGGTACTATGCCTCTTACGAAAACCGTACTGGAGAGGTTCGTATAAACTATAGATGGTCAAATGGTTATCCAGTTGGACCGCCACAACTTTCTCAATAGCCTTCCCCACAAAAGGGAGGTTAGAGATTGGTCTGTAGTTTGCTAGGTCATCCGGGTCTAAAGAAGCTTTCTTCAGAAGGGGGGTCACCACCCCTTCCTTCAGAGAGCTAGGGAAGACTCCTGTATCTAAAGAACACCGGGTAATCCGAGCTGAGACTGGGCTGATGATCTCACTACAACCCATAATCAGGGAAGTAGGGCCGGGGTCCAAACTACAGCATGTTGGACGATCTCATGGACAATCCTCATAGTGTCTCACAACCGGCAGGTCAAAGTACTCCAGGAAATTTCAGGCTCTGCGACAAGACACTGATCAACTGCAACAACCCTGGAGTGAGGTTGGAGGCACTGCCTCCTGATGTCTTCAACCTTATTCGCAAAGAATCGAGCGATCTCCTTGCAATCAGTTTGCGTAAAAGCTCGATGGATCTGCTGACAGGCTGGGTTGCACAGTCTGTCAACAGTTCTGAAGAGCTGAGCCGGTCGATTCCGTGTGACAGAAATTTTCCTGGACAAGAATTCTGCCTTCTTATGGGAAATTGCTGTTTGGTAGAGTTTATAATGCTCTAGCAAAATAAGATGGTTGGCATCAGAGGCAGTCTTCCTCCAACGATGCTCCAACCTACACCCCAACCTACGCAGCCCTCTCAAAGCCCCATCAAACCATGGGGCAACGGGATGACGTGGAAGGGGGCGAACATGGACTGGTGCAATCTGATCGAATGCAACTGATATGGCCCTATTATAGGCCACTACCAGCTGCTCAGGATCAGTGCAAAACTCGTTGAACAACGAGAGGTCAATAACCGCCATCAGGTCTTCAGGGACAACATCCCGCAATGGGCGGTACCTGACCAACTCCACAGGGGCCGACCTACCCAGGGGGGCCTCAAAATTGAACCCAACTGAGTAGTGATCGGACCAACCGACTGGTTCCACCACCAAATCAGAAGCCTCGATCCCCAGGAGGAAGACCAGGTCAAGAGAGTGACCTCCCTTGTGTGTAGCTGCGGAAACAACCTGTGTAAAGCCCAAGATAGAGAATGTCTACCACTTGGCTCCTGTCTACAGTCTTAGTGACAGAGTCAAAGGAGTCAATCAGATTTGTTTGACATGATCTCTGCCCCCCCCCCCATGAACCCATGCTGCCTCACATTCTGGATACCATGATCCTCTAGATACTCCACCAACCTTTCCTTTACTATGGTCTCCATGAGCTTGCCCACAATGAAGGTCAGACTGACTGATCTGTAATTCCCTGGGTCATCCTTGGGACCACTTTTGTGGAGGGGCACTACATGTGCTGTTCTCTAGTCCTGCGGTACCACGCCTGACCCTAGTGAACTATTAAATAGGTGTGCCAGTGGCCCTGCCATCTCCTCAACTAGTTCCTTTAGTACCCTTGGATGTACTCTGTCCGGGCCTGGTGATTTGTCCACCTTCAATGCCAGCAGCCCTTCCCTCAGTCTATCCTCCTCTATCACTACATTTGTGTTCCCCTCCCCCCGCTCCTCTTTTCCTCCTGAGGGTACTGATCTGTCCTTCTCCCTAGTGAATACAGAACAGAAGTATTCATTTACTATCTCTACTTTTCCTCATTATCCTCCACCCACTCCTCCCCTTTCTTAAGCCTAACAATCCCTTCCTTCTTGTCCCTTTTCTCATTTATAAATAGCGAAAGAATGTCTTCTCCCCCTTCTTAACTCCTTCAGCTATCTGCAGCTCCTTCTGTGTCTTTGCTCTCCGGACTTCCTTGCTTGCCTCACTATCCAACCTTAGGTAATTTTCCCTATCCACTTCTGTCTTGGCATTCCTGAATTTTCTATAGGACAGCCTCTTTTCCTTTACTGCCTGAGCAACCCCAGAACTGAATCAGCTGGGTGCTTTGACCCTTGTATTCTTCCTCCTGAGCCTAACATACTCATCTGTGGCAACCAGTATTCCTTCCTTAATGACGGACCATGTTTGGTCCACCCCATATCTGCTGTGATGCCCACCAGGTGGCTCCTTAGCACTTAACCCAGTTTCCTGAAGTGCACCCTCCTGAAATCCAAGATTTTGGTCTTAGTCGGGATGCTTTCCCTGCACATATCCAACTAGAACCACACTGTGCAATGGTCGCTTCCACCTAGTGGCTCCCTGATCATTATTTCCTCTTATTTAGATTACTTAGTGCCAGGTTCCCATTAATTCCCACCACTAGAGATTTGCCTTTTAATAGTACCAACATCTATAGGAGTCATGCATAGTACTTATAATTATAAAACTGTAACTGGGAATCCAGCCTGCTCATTGACGGGGGACTGTAAATACCACATGGTTTTTAAATGGGTCTCATGTGGGCCCCGGGATTGTTATCATTACTATGTTTATTATTAGCAAGGACAATGATATAGCCATTGAGCTGAAGCCCCATTTTTTAATGGTGTCTTGTATAAAGCACAGGAAGATTCATACAAGGTTTGTCTTTTCTTACTTTAAATATAAAATGAATGTTCAAAACAGTTTACTGTGTTTCAAGATAGGGGTTAGGTGACTCCAGAGGTGGGTTATAATTGGCAATCCCACGGCAAGCCACACTTTCCTTTGGCTTGTGAGGTTTTGTGCATAGAGAAGTTATCTCATGGTAACTCCCCCCCCCTTATCCCTTACTTCTAAATTAGACACAGCTACAACCAGTACTCATAATACTCATAATGTTGAATGCTACCACTGCCTGCATGGCAAGAGGTGAATGTGATGGACCTGTTTTTTTTTTTTTCATCTGGCATTTCATACATTGCTTTGGTCACATGAAAAGCAACACAGAATAGTCAGTTGTCAAACAAAGAATCCATGCTGCTAGTACCCTTCGAAGAGAAGTGAAGATGGCTCACATGCTTAGAGAATGGCTTCTAGAAGTCAATAAAACAATCACTATTGGCATCGGCAGAACTCAATAAATTTTACAAAACTGAATTTAAATCATTGCAATCATGCAAGGGTGTAGTTACATGAAAATCTGAGCTTTGTCCTTATGGTTAATTTACAACTTATGCTTATTCAGGGACTTAAATCATGTCTTTCTTATAAAATAGCTGGGGAATATGCTGCAACCTGACTGGCCAAGAAAGTTCAGAACCCAGGTACTTGTGGAGCAACAACCTCCCAGGTGCTGAAGGCCATCTCCACAAACCCCTCAGGCCTCACTATGTACCTGTTTGAGTGTTGATCGTATGACAACCACCTTCCCATCATGTCATATTGCTTACTCATGACATCATAGTCACCTCCATAGCAACAGAATGTGCTGTCATAAAGTGCTGGTTATGCCACTTGTGAAGCAGTTTGGCCAGATAGAGTGTGGAGCTGTGGACCTAGAGACCTACGGTGTGAATCCCACAACCAGCACTTATTCACTGTGTGACCCTTGTCAAAGAATGTAACCTCCCTATCCATAAACATCTTCTAATCTATCTCTGTGTAGTTTAAATCTTTGTTGTGCCTATGGCAGCAGGAGTTTCTCCACTCCCTCTCCTGGATTGTAAAGTGCTTTGGGATACAGTTTATATGAAAGGTACTATAAAACCAAATTACTTGCATTCCTTTCCTTTCATTCAGTTCCTGACCAAGCCTCATATGTGAAGTTAAAGAAAAAACAGAGCTGTGCCGAATTTGTTTCATTCTGCTCCCTCCAGAATCCTGTGAGATTTCAGAAATTCTATATAATTCCAGAGTTCTGTCAAAAGCAGAATTCTGACAGTTCAAAAGCAGAATGTTTTTTTTTCAGTAATCCACAGTTTACATAAATGGTTTATGTAAACCGGGGATTCATTTCCCGCAGACCGTGTCTTGTCATCTATGGTTTAGAGAAATGTTTTGAGAATTCTGTAGAATAAAAAAGGAAATTCCTAAAAACATTTTGAAGCAGAATTGCCATTCCCCACAAACTCTGCCGGCAGAACTCCACATTTCACACATCTCTAGAAAACATCCAGTTTTTTTGTGGATGCTCTTAGAAACATAGAAAAGAATATCTTGAAATACAGTTTTTTTTGTGTGTATGGAGAGCTGTGTAATTGAGTTCTGCAGATGCCAGCAAGGATTGTTTTATTGGTGCTTGGAGCAGTTGCAAAGGATTTACAACAATGAAATTGCCTAGACCAGTGTGCAAGTCTAATTTACCTCATCAGTAATGATGAATCAGACACCATTTCCTCTGTCAGGGACTCTATCATTTGGTAAAACTGTTGCCAGTCGAAACTGCAGACTGCACCTGACCTGCAGCTGTCTACAGTGCCTGTAATAGAAAGAGTTTTTATGTTAGCTTTAACATTTGGCAAATAGTAGCAAAAGAGTTTTCACCTTTCACTGTGCCTCTGTTAGCCTAGAAAGTCTGGTTGGCCTATTTTACCAATGGTGCCACATTTTGTACTGCCCTGCTCCAGACCTGTGACATCATTATTAATGGCCCCACCTGGGATCAGCTGAAAAAGAACCACTGCTTAAAATTTCGAATAAAATTTAAGAAAAAGGAGACTCAGTCCCAGAGAAACTGAAAATTAAACGGATTCAACAAATTTCCACTTAAAATATTCATAAGAGTTCCACGTCCTGCTCCTCTTTCTAACTTAATCATTGCGGATTCTGCATACTAGTGGTTAGAGTACAGATCTGTGAGCATCAAGTTCCGCTTGCTCACTGTGTAACCTTTTGACCTTGAAGAAGTCACTTACCCCAACATTTAACTTTGTCTCTCTGTCTCTGTCCCTTTCTCTCCCCTTCTCCCTATGCATAAGCCCTTTAAGCTTTCATCAACATCCCCCAATCTCTATCAGCTTTTCCCTGCTTGCCTAATGACTACTATAAATATTAATGGCATGTAAAGTGCTTTGGGATACACATGGTATCAAAGGTACTATACAAAACCAAATTCCTTTCTTGATGTTGCCTTTCACCACTTTTATTATGGCATGCAGACTGATAGAGAAGCATAACGTGGAGGCCTGTCACATCAAACATAGCTGTACTGCGCTGAGCTACCACCTGAGAGATTCTTAAAGCTCTTCTGCTCCAGTAATACAGTTAGAAGTCCAAAGATTTCATTGCTGAATCTTACTGCAAAATGGTCACCTCACAGTGATTGAGTTAACAAGCATTTGTCAATGCCGAATGTTTGCTTGCTGGTATTGGCATTGGTAGTGCAGGAGAGACAGATGCATGATAGGAATGGTAGTGAGGTATTGTAGTAATGCCAACTGCCACCCCCAACTTGCAAAGAGTGAGAGGTGTGGGGGTGTGTGCCTTTGTGTCATGGTGGGCTGTAACAGTCATGGCAGACAGTTTCAGGTGTTCATAGGTGCTGGGAGATAGTAACAACTGAGGGGGCAGATGGTGGGAAGGGTACTTATGAGGGGAAAAAGTGAAGGGTGTGCAGAATAGGGCTTGCCATTGAAAGCATAGAGATGCAGAGGTATGATAAATATAGTAATGTTAAAAATGTAGTTATACCATATAGACATATTTATTGCAGTAAATGGTGAACATACAAACCTATGAAAGTGTCAGCAGAAACAGATCACCTGGCCTATCTAAGTCTGCTTCAGTGTGCAGGCATAGTAAGAGATCAGCTGACAACCCATTCCCTCCAATACCTGCATGTGAAGTGTGAATAACAGAGTCAGACTGCAGTCAGTATTGATGGTATTTACTTGGTAAAACCATGTTAAACATTTATATTGTAAATTAAGTTAAACATTGCTCTAAGTTGTAAAAGAATAGACTGTTATAATCAAATGTGTTCACAGCATATGCAGTTCAAGAACCTATGCTATGCTATATGGCTGATTACGTTGTTATACACTTTAGGTTCACGATGTGTATACAAAATACATATGTGTTAGAAGACATCCCATGTAACATAGCACTCTTAGAAAAAATGCAGTATCATGCCATATCAATTGATTTAAATAAGCAGTTATGTTTATTGTATTGTTTCTATTTCTAAAAGAAATACTAAACTGCAAGTGCAAAGTGTAGTAGTATAAGTGCCACTCAATTCAATTTACTATAATAAGTGCCAGTGAATGGATTTTCCCATGACCCAGTCAGACTGCACTCGTTATTGACAATATTTACTTGCTGAAATGAATCACATGCAAATTTTATCCAAGTCATTTTCAGCCCATAATTAAGGCTTCAAATTTATATTTATCGATCTGTCATCAAAGCGCAAAGTTGCTAGGGTGTAGTGTGGCTCTGTTACTATTCAATGCACAGTGTTCAATTATGCTAAAATTACTGGACAATTAACTAAATTGCAGAATACACAAATAAATAGTTTACATTGGAGGCAGTATAGCACAGTGGTGTAAGGCTCTGAGCTGCAAATCTAGAGACCTGGGTTTGAATCCCACACCCCCACTTGCATACTGTGTGACCCTGAGCAATTCACTTAACTTCTCTGTGCTGCCAGGTCGCATCTGTAAACAAGCTTTCAGCTTAGTGTGTCTCTCCTGGTTAAACAATTGGGGGGAAAATCATTTTGGTTTTTTTCTTTTCAATCAATCACATACAAGTTAATGTAGAACTAAAGCATAACATTTAAAATGCAAGAAATACTGAACATTGGATCAAATCGCTTTATTTTCATCCTGTATTACTTCTGGCTGTCCTTGTTCTGAGTTTTTTTTCTTTTGCTGTCAAGATCAATAAATATGAATTTGAAGCCTTAATTATGGGCTGCAGATGAATTGGATAAGATTTGCATGTGTCTTGTTTTAGTGAGTAAACAGCAGCAATAATGAGCGCAGTCTGGCTCTGTTATGGGTAAACCCATTCAGTGGTGGACATTAGTAAGGTAAATTGAATTGAGTGGCAGTTATATTATGATACTGTGAATTTGGAGTTTAGTATTTGTTTTAGAATTAGGAACAATAGAATTAACATAGCTGCTTATTTAAATGGAGTGATATGGCATGGCACTGCATTTTTGTAAGAGGCTATATTGAATGGGACGTCTTGTTACACATATGTATTTGTATATACACATTGTGAACCTAAAGTGTGTAACAATGCAATCATACATATAGCAGGGCATTGGTTCTTGAATTGCATATGCTGTGAATACATTTAATGTGAACAGTCTATTATTTTAGAACTTTGAGCAATGTTTAAATGTATTTGCAATAGAAATGTTTTACATATAAATGGAGCATAAGCTTCAATGGCCACTTTGTTGATAAGTTTAGTAGCATTTAAGTGATTAAGGTAGTTGTTAAATTTTAGGATTTTCTAATTATGTTGCACATGCCCTTTGACTATTGAAGAATGAAGGGATATGGAATTGCAGCCCCTGGGGAAGCTGCAGCGCCGAAGCGCAGGGCCTAGTAGTGCGTCTAGTGACTAGATGCCCTGGAGTGAGGCAGGGCATATATATGGTAGGAGACTGTAATTTTGTATTAGATTGAATTGGTGAAAGCACTTTATTGCAATTTGCAGTTAAGTTGTGGAAAATAAATCATTTTTGCATTATTTATAGTGGTATGGAAAGTTTTTTCTGGGTTAACCCCCCTACCATTTGGCCATCCATGAATTTGCTCACCATTAACACAGTTGGCAGTAGTATTTATTAATAACAAGCATTTGTCAATGCCGAATGTTGACTTGCTGGCATTGGCATTGGTAGTGCAGGAGTTAGACAGATGCATCATAGGAATGGCAGTGAAGTATTGAACTGATGCCAACCCACCCCCACCCTGCAGAGAGTGACACACATTAGGGTGTCCCTTTGGGTGTTTGGTAGCACAGTGCGGGAAAACATGTCGGGCAGGAAGTGAGAAATGACAGCTGCACAGCTCATAAGGAGGTGGAAAAAAATGCCAGTGTTGAAAATGTGGCATGTAAATATACCAAATTTGCGAAGCTACTAGGGTGCGTGGGAAATATGTAATGCACGCTTGCAACACTGCCATTTTACACTAATTTTCAACATAGGCATTTTAGCACCTCTGCTCATGTACAGTGTTACTGTTATTTCCTAAAAGTGTCCCAAGAAGTGATTTCGCACAGTGACCACGCTATTCTGCACCGGAAGTGCGAAAACACATTTTGGGCATGATATGTTAAATGATGGCTGTACTGTTCATCAAGAGGGGTGGAAAAATGGCAATGGTGAAAATCCAGACTGAAAATATCACAAATGCACGACGGTACGAGCGTACGTGCAATCTACCAATGCATGCTCATAACACAGTTATTTTATGGAGTATCATCACCAAATTTTCAACATAGGCATTTTAGGTCCTCTGCTCATGAACTGTGTCACTGTCATTTTCATAATCTGACCCAAACACTGATTTCCCACAGCGACTGTGCTATTGTGCGCTGGAAGTGTGGAAACACATTTGAGGCAGGATGTGGAAAATGACAGCTGTACTGTTCATAAGGAGGTGTACAAAAATGACAATGCTGAAAATCCGGCAGTAAAATATTGTGAATGCGCGAAGTTACGAGCCTGCGTTGCAACTGTGCAATGTACGCCAGTAAAACAGGCATTTGTTGGATTTTTTCCACCAAATTTGGAACTTAGGCTTTTTAAGAGGGCACCTCATGAACACCACCACTGTCATTTCGTTAATGGGCCCCGAAAGGTGATTTCGCAGTGACTGTGAAATCACCTTTCGAGGCCGATAAACACCACGACAGTGACAGAATTCATGAGGAGGGGCCCCAAAAACCCCATGTTGAAAATTTGGTGCAAAAAGTCCAAGAAATGCCTGAGATATGCAACAAAGTTGAAAAAACCCTATTCACTCCATTGTACAGCTTACCGGCATTTGCTCAGTTCACGGTCGGCTTTGAAGAATGCAGACGTGTTCCCGGTCCACTGAAGATCATCGTGCCAGACTCGAGAGGTAAGTATGGGGTGGGGGTGAGGGGAGGCAGGTGCGAGTGGGTGGGTGCGGGTGGGGAGGAGGGCGACCTAGACTACGAGGGACCGCTTTTCATATTCTAGGTACAAACAATGTCGTGGACAGTTTTGGCATCCTGGGGTGGGCTCAGCATGCCACCTAAGTGGGTTTGAGGGGCTTAGTAGCCGACGGGGGATTGGGCACCCTCGTTGGCACACAACACGGGGGGGTTAATGCCGCCGGGGGATTGGGCACCCCCACCGGCAAACAAAGGCATAGGACTGTTTTGGCACACTGGGGTGGGCTCCCAGCGTGCCACCTAGTGGGTTTGGGGTCACTAGCCAACGGGGATTGGGCACCCTCATTGGCACACAACACAGGGGGTAAGCGCCTGGGGATTGGGCACCCTGCTGGCAAACAAAGTCAGGGGAGCCGAGAGATTGGGCACCCCTTGGCATTCAACAGTTGGGGGTGATGCCGATGGGGAGTGAGCTCCCCGTCGGTGTGTCACCCAAGGGGGGGCGTGAGCTTCACACACCATGCGCCGGCTTCTGTGCCATGTTTATTGAAATGTTTGACTTAGAAAGGCACGTATGGGAGGTGTGTCTTTATGCCGCTGCATGACGAGCTTGTCTCTGATTGCAGTGGCACTTTGTTTACAAGTTATGTCCACTTTACATAATGTTGGTGTCAGTGCTAGCATGCTGGCTTATTGGGGAATGAGGGATGCACTTACTGATGCGTGCCCTGCATTCGCCCAACAGCAGCCGTGCCTCCAAATCTCCACTCTCCCAATATGTTGACCAGCTCGCAAGCACGGCAAGCCAACATAAAAAGCACTGAAGCTGAAGCTCTTTTTTGTGGCTGAGCAGCCCTGCAATTTAGGGTAGCGGCTTTCCTTTTCTCTTCTTGGATTTCTAAGTTTGTAAATATGGTTTGAGAACAGTGTTGTACTTTGATGTGTCTTATCTGTAGACTTGTTATTGCTATAGAGCACTGAAAAGCAGCAGAAAGTGATACTTTGTATGTTTTATGACATGCTATCAGACAGACAGTCTATAGCTACAGTGTTTCTATCTCCTGTTGGATCTCTTGAGGTCTGCATTTGACACACAGCAGGGGGTCTCTCTGTCTTAGCCTAGTGCAAAACATGAATAGCATTAGTAAGTCAGGAAGACACGACAATCACAGAAGTGCTGCCATGTACTGTAATGGTTTTGATTAATGTATTTTTTTATCTATTGAACAATGTATTGAAGGAGGTCTACAATGACAGTGTGGAGTGGTGCAATGTTAGTAGGACAGATATGTCTTCGCATAGGATATAGTGACAGTAGAGGTAAGTAAGGCAATTAGCAACATGTCATATCATCAGAGTATATTGTGGCTCATATGTTTCTCAGACTCATTATTGTGAATCCACAATGTGTGTATGCATGAACATACAAAGAGCTGCAAAAGCTAACGGACTGTTTCTGCCACTGGTAAACTGCAGGAAACCTACTGCATTTTAGAGTAATGCAAAAAATGACATCATTGCTGTTTTCATGTCTTGCCTCTTGTTTGTGTAACAACATTAGAAAACCATGATATGGTAGTAGAAAGAAAATTAAACAATATAAAGCATACCTAATATGGGTTGCTTTCAGAGTTCTAACAATGGCCACGTGAAGGTCCAAATGAAATAGGAGGCAGTATAGCATAGTGGGTAAGGGCAGTGAGCTGCAAACCTGGAGAGGTCGGTTTGAAACCCATTAGCTCCTTCTTGCATACTGTGTGACCCTGAGCAAGTCACTTAACTTCCTCGTGCTGTCAGGTTGCAGCTGGAAGCAACTTTTGGTTTGGTGTGCCTTTTCTGGTTAAACAATTTTCCCAAATACAAACTGTAAGAATGGCAGGGGCCTGGTTGTTAAATACCAAGTCTATCTATTTTTTCTCTTTTAGTCTTTTTCAGCTGCCACCCCCTATCCTCTCACCCTTCCTCCCTGATTTCTTCTAGGTTTCTGAAATGATTCTTTGTATGTGTTATTCATGTATCCTGTGATGCCATATCTGAACTGATGAATATGGTTGTATGCTGTCTTTAATGTTGCATGCCCTTGTTTAACATGTATGTACTCTCCTGACGTGGAACCTTTGTAAAAGAGCCTTGGCTCAAAGGTAATTGTAATCCTAGATTTAAATAAATAAATTTATCAAATGAAACCCAGCTTGGTTCTAGGTCATTATTTAGCATGTACCCTAATGTGGAGCACTGAGCATAGAAGTCTGCAAGCAGTGTAATAGCTAGACTGCTATGGTGGTCTGGTCATTTATTGTAATTGAGTCAGGTAACTGTAATGTAACAAAGCTGTTATTTGCAGCCATGTGTCATGTCAATGTAAAAAAACACACAGGGGGGAAAAAAGCATTTGTTACCATAAAGTGTGAAATCCTCAACTGCTATTCATTTGTCAAGTGTGCATCACTGACCTAATAGGGAAGGGAACTGTAAGATAATCTTTATTGTAAACTTCAGGTCCAGTCAGAAAGGAATGCATTGAACTTCTCTCTGTTTCTCTCTCCCAGCCCTCTTGCAACATGATGGTGGTGGTGGGGGGGAGAGAGACATACACAGAGACAGAGACAGACAGAGATATATATATATATAGAGAGAGAGAGAGAGAGATTTCCAAAGTAGGAAAAAAAAAGCATTTGTCAATGCTGAATGGTTGCTTGCTGGCATTAGCATTGGAATTGCAGGAGCTAGACAGATGCAGAATAGGGATGGCAGTGAAGTATTAAAGTAACACCAACCTCACCCCCACCCCCACATTGCAGAGATAGACAGGCATTGGGGTGTGCCTTTGGGTCATCGCCCATAACACTCATGCCATTTCACCTCACCCTACCCTGCAGAGACCGACAAATGTTGAGGTGTGCCTTGGGGTGTTCAGGCTTTACACTCACCCCATTCCATAAAGAAATATGCTGAAATGGGTGCAACATCCCACTATCAGTTTGTTGTTTTAGCTTCCCTGTACAGCTAAAATGCAAGCAATGTTCTCTTCCCACAGATATTATAGTGCCTTGAGTTTGTTTGAATGAAAGACACTTCGTGAAACCAAAGATTTGGCCTAGTGGTTAAAGTGCAGTGGTGAAAATCTGCATCCCCAAGTTCAGATCTCACTACTTCCTCATACTCACTGGGTGACTAGTGTCTCCATCTCCCAACTGGATAAACACAGAAAAGTAAAACTGAGCTCATGCCACACTAGCCCCACATTTTCTGTGCTACTCTGCCTAGAATGGTAGCACTGCTGTATCTTTCCCCTCCTTTATTTTGTTGCACTGTGTTTGGTCAGGAAAAGTGCACTGAGCCAAAGTTTATTTTCAGATACACTGTGGGAGCACAGGGAACTTAAATGGCTTGCTCAGGGTCACAGTATGCAAGTGGTAGCTGTGGGATTTAAACCCAGGTCTTCAGATTTGCAGTTCAGTGCTATTCTATTTATGATCCTAAGTGCCAACCCTGATCCCTTCCTCTCCAGCCCCCTGCCCCATCAACCAATGTTCTTCAGACTTACCATCACTCTGACCTCTACAGTACTTCCCCTTCATGGTGGGAGCAGCTGGGCTCACTCTCCTGCTGCAGACCAGGCTTCACATCCAGAGGGCCAGCATTACCTGTGCTGGGCCTGTGAGAGGCTGATTCATCATCCTGTTGGGGATTTACAGTGAGTTTTACTGCTTGCCCTAGGATACAGACTTCCTAGGGTGTGCAAGCTCATGGACACCAGCTTATGGAGCATGTCACAGCCAGCATTTCCCTGACAAGTATGTTTCTCCAGATGCATTGACACCTGTGATCACCCAGCTAGCAGTATGGCATTGGAGCTGACTACCTTCCCTCTCCAGAGGAGGAGGAGTGTGTCCTATGGGACATTCAGTCCTCCTCCCCTGGCTGGCCCCCAATAATCAAGGCTCGTTTTTGAACCCAGGCAGCCAGCGTCATGAGTGGTAGCAGTACCACTGCGCTGATGGGCTGGTTGTAGAACAGAGTGCTTAACCACTATGCTGTACTGCCTCCCTGGATTGCACAATACCTAGGGTAAATGAAAGGCACGATGCCAAACTGAAATTCTGATAAATGACCCTAAAACAATTTATAACAAGTTGCTTGCATCTCCAGCCATGCACATTACACTGCACTGCGATGCACATGGCTGGAGTCTTCTCCACTGCTGTGTGCCTGGTTGTGGGGAGGGGAGAAGCTGCCACTGCAATCAGGGATGATGAAACTGTCCCTGATTGGAGCAGCAGATTTCTTTCAAGTCCGGCGCTCGCTCTGAAGCTGCCATCATCGGCAGCTTCCCTGTTGAATGGTGGCCAAGGGACGTGCCCATAAAACTGTTTGCTGGATTGGCCAAACACTGCCACACCTCTGCAATGCTCTACTCTCCTCAAAATGTTTCTTGTGTGCTGTGTGTGCAAGCAAACATAAAAAGGAAAAAAGATTTTTACCAGAACCAGATGTGTCGTGGTACCTGGGAGACTGTACGGGATCCCCAAGACTCTCACATACTGAGGCCAGCTTTGACCAGCATCTCCAGAGGTGAGGCTCATCTCCTGAGGAGGGAATGGCCAACTGACAATCTCACATACCCTGCTGGCTGACAGCAAATCATCTGAGGATGGCAGTATCGTGCAGTGGTTTAAGGCTCTGAGCTGCCAATCTGGAGACCTGGGTTTGAAACCCACAGCCCCCACTTGCATACTGTGTGACCCTGAGCAAGTCACTTAACTTCCTTGTGCTCCCAGGTCGCGCCTGGAAACAAGCTTTCAGCTTAGTGCGTCTCTCCTGGTAAAAAAACAAAAACAAAACTGCTCTGTCATCTGGAGGAAGGGCACAGCTGAGGCTGTCTCACTGTTGGGGCAGAAAGCAAGCAAAACCATAGGAAGAGGAAAGAACTTAGAAAAAATGTTCTGTTTCCAGTTGAGGTAGTAAGTGAGAATAGTCTGGCAACTCAGGTCATTTACATCCACACATGCCAAGAACCTAGCACCACACAATACAACACGCAATGGCAATCTTTGCACAAACATGGTCCAGTGCAGGATGATCATGATGTAAAGTGAATTAGCACCCCCCCCCCAACCGATCCACAAAAGAAAGCGGCTTCTCCACTCTGACTTCTGAGCCAGAAGGTCACAGGTTCCCACACTACAACAGGACTTCCACTCATACTCAGAACTGTCAGTGATTCCATAGACTGGGTACTAAACTAAAGTTCTTTCTGGCAGTTTTTCACAGTTTCACAAGCCGAAGTTAAAGATATCAGGATACTTTTCAAAAAAGAGTAGACTGACCCTGCCCCCCTGCCCCAGCAGTCCCTCAACACTGCAGGTTCTAAATGAGCTGTCCATGAATGAGTGTGGAATATTGTGATCCATAGACTGCAATATCGCTCTGCATACCATCACTGCACTACCAGTATATTACGCATTGGTTTATAGAGCGCTTTGAAATACTTGGTGCACAACAGGTGCATTTATGCCCTTGGGTTCTTGCCGGGTTAATACATTTTTAAACGAAAATATAGAACCATATTTACTGTCCTAGGTGCAGTAGAGGCTCCAGCCTCTGTTAGCTACCGGGATACAACAACCAGTAGGCACGTCACTAATACAAAGTGCACATATTATTCCTACAAGGGTAGCTTTACACCACATGAGGCCCAACAGGGGCACAGCATTTTTTCTTTTTTTGTTCTTACCAGGATGCATGCCCTAGTGTAGGGCTGCAGTTGTCTAGATTAAATAGAGAGGTATAGTAGTGTGGCTTAGGTCTACAGAGTGTGCAGGTTTGGCACCCCAAATCCACTGAGCCTCTGTTTCAGTAATTATCTAGTCAGGTTTTCATGGCTGACTGGTGCTAGAAGTATAGTATTCAGGAATTAATTTGCAATGATACTCTAATCATTTTTTTCTTCAGTATTGTATTTTTAGTACTTCCAGTTAATGAACATAATAAGTTCTGTGGCTTCACTGAAATGTATTACCAGTTCCCCCAATATGAATCCAGACCAATCCTTTTGAGTACCTGCTGAATTTTGCACAAAAGAAATAGGCCAATTGACCACAGCCTGACATGGGTCAGTCTGGAAAGGCAGGATCAAACTGACGTGGTCAACTCATTTTAGCACATCAGTTGTCTGCTAGACAGCCAGGTATCTAATGTTTTATACAAAATGCTAAGTAGGTGGAGGCTAGCTAAATACTCTTTCAGCAATGCTGTGATTTTTGTCTACTGACTAAAAATGGAAGTGTGTGTGTGTGTGTGTGTGTGTGTGTGTGTGGTAGCCAGCTGTTCCAGCTGGCACTATAGTTACTCCAAATGCTGCCAGTGGAACATCAGTTAGGTGTGACAGTAATGAAGAGATGCAGAAAAAAAATGGTGACATCACTTTAACCAACAGCTAGCAGCCCATAATGAACAAGGGTTATTTCTTGCTTCCATTATAGTCCCTCAGAATGGATGGGCAGAACTCCCACATCTACAGGGGGCCT
Organism: Neoceratodus forsteri; assembly: GCA_016271365.2. NCBI lineage: Eukaryota > Metazoa > Chordata > Ceratodontiformes > Ceratodontidae > Neoceratodus > Neoceratodus forsteri. Next base: position 91,292,491 of record CM028132.1, on the reverse strand, counting down.
ATTTTTTTTTTTTTTTTACAGGAAAATTGCCCAGTCTTCTTGACAGTTTTTACCCAGATTCATTCTGCTTATCAGGAAAAATCAAAGCAAGGTGGGCTCTCTAGTAAATAATTGTGTAATCTACAGTAAAATCAAAGTGTGGTTACAGGGAAAAATGTCAGACTAATCTAGGAGCGGCTGGCACTGGGTTAGGCAGTGGTATCAACTGTGTGCTTATGCTTTAAACAGTATTTTCCTCCTTTCCTTTTGCTCTACATAACTGCAGCGCACTACCACATGGAAATCAGCTTATGGGGAACTACACACAGCCCTTTCATATAAGGTGACAGGTCACCCAGCCTCTAAGTCAGAGAAGGAGAAATAAACCAGCTTGCTTGCAAACTACAAGAAATCAAATTAGAAATATGCAAAGCTCAGCTGCCTTCAAAGGAGTTGCCACAATAGTAAGCAGACAGAAACTGACTTGGTTTGAGATCCCCCTCCATCTCCTCCATAAATCACGTGAACCCCGGGAAACACAACTGGGGCACAACTAAGCACTGGAAAATAATTAGTGCCATTAATTTACAAAACAGGTACACACAGGAAAAATAAAGAGGGATGGTGGCGGTTTTGCACACCTGGGAATTGGCTGCTATACCTGGCAATCCATCCCCCTGCATTTTCTAGTCGCATATTACATTGTAGCAGTTCTCCAGAGAATTGGGGGATGCAAATGAATGCAACTAAACGGAAAAATCACTTGTTCCTTTTACAACAGCAACAATAGCAGCAACAGCAGCCCCCCAACACAATGCAACAGGAGCGATTTTTTTTTCTCAAAAAGCAGTTAACTTACAAACCACTAACAAAGAATCCCAGCCAATATGACAGTAATGTTAATCATAAAAACACAGAAAATCGATTTTGGTGCGAATTATGCTTAAAAGGGTACCAGGTGGCTAGCATTTTATATATATATCTATATATGCAGTGTATTGTGGAAAACAGAAATGTACCACAAATAAATACCAACAGAGGGAGAAAAGCGGAAAGGTCGTAATTAATTCATTTATTAATTAGGCTCCTGACTGGCTTCTCTTCCTCTGCCCAGCGGGGTTGCTGCAGGCTGAAAATGACCAGGACTTCAGTGAAATGGACAAAATGTCACTTACCAGTGCCGAGCAGGTGGTAATCCGCAGAAGCAGGAACGGTAGCAGCAGTGAGGCTGAGCCCAGCAGAGGCAGCTTCTTCATGGTGTGGTGCATGAAAAGGGACAAGCAAAGAGAACACCAAAATATTCAAAAGCGGGGGTTCCTGTCTCCCAACAACTCTGTGATTTCGGAGGTGCTGAACGACACCTTTTCCGGGGTTGCAGAATTATGCACGGAGCTTGAAGGTGCTGGGTTGATAAATTCCTTGGGAGTTCTAATAATGATTCCTCTTCTTTCTTCTTCTTCTCCTCTTCTGTTACTGCCTGCGCTCACTCCGTGAGTTTAAAGGGCTGGGTTGCTTTGAATCAGGTTTGCAAATTAAACAATTCATTACGAAAAATAACTAGAGTAAAACCAGACTGCAGCGGCTCTTTCCTTTCAAGTGAAAGCCACTGCAGCCAAGATGCTGTCATCCAGAGCTCACCCATCCATTGGTGCAACTGAGACATGCCTGCTCAAGCAAGCACTACACTGGCCAGCTCATGCACACACCTCCAAGAGTCGCACTGTCACAAGATGTTTCCTGCGCATGCGCGCAAGCAAACATAATAATAATAACAAGTGGCACCAGGGGATTGTGGGAAACCTCACCTTTTTAGTGCCTAGATCATGCTATTATTGTATTCGCCACAGTATACAGCAGGCATCAGTAGTAAGTTTTCATAGCACCAGCAGGAGATTAATGTTTAAAAGCAGTTTTGAAACCTAACCAGCTATTGGTATACTTTTAAACACTTCTTTCTGCACTCCAATGCTTTTACCCTCTTCTAGCTTCTCCTGCAATAACCCCCTCATCCTGTCAAAGTCCTCCTACCAGAGGACTTCAGTCTGTGACTTCCTCCTCTCCTTTTAATGACAGCAAACCACATGGACTGATGGTCGCTGGTTCCCAATGGATCCTGCACTGTGATCTCCCCTATACTAACCCTGTTCATCACAAAGAGGATGAAGTCAAGGAAGGCCTCTCCCCCATAGGCTTCTTAACCTCTGAATCAGGAATGCTTCCCAAAACACCTCTAACAGTAACACATTCCTGTGACTTGCTGCTACTGGGATCCTCAAGTCCATATATGGCAGTATTCGGAAAAAATAAAAAATAAAATAAATAATAATAAAAAACAAAAAATCACCCATTAGCAGAACATGCCCCTGTTGTCCTGCCCTTTTAATTTAATACCCTAGTCCCTAGTCAGCCATCTCTTTCTGTGATGGTGGTCTGTTTTATTTAGTTTCTGTTGACTGGGGAAGGGAGGGTTAGATAATACTATTTTCCTCCAGGTGGGGGTGGTGGTTTACAGATGCAAATCAGACTCAGCTGCTCATAGTATTTTAGTGAATGGGAGAATCTGGTCAAGTGCCAGCCAGACCCCCCCCCCTTCAAGAAGTGCCATGGAATCTTTTATGTCCACTTCAACAATCACCAGAAAAGGAAGAGGGTATTCTCGGTTTAATGTCTTATCCAAAGCACGTCACAGGACAGTACAGTATCCCATTAGTACTCCACTCTTACCTCTTTTACCCATCCCCATTCTATATCCCCTAAACATTGCAAACACAGGAATGGTCATATCCCAGTCCTGGAACTGCATGTCCCAAGTCTCCATGATCTCTCTTTTTTTTTTAAGCTAAAAAGATGCATTCCTTGGATAAACAGATCATCATCAGAAATAGAGGCAGAGCTTCAAGTCTTGTAACTGGTTCCTCTGTGCTGATGAAATGGCACGGTTTCATAAATACCGATATTGGGACAGAGCATATTCAAACTCAATATTTTTTATGCTTGGCACATATTAATAAAAAATACCACAAAATATCCTGTCTCAAGCCCACCAAGACTGTCTGACCCCTCTCCCACACTAAAAGAAATCCTAGATGCACCCAATTCGAGGTACTGTTCAGTTTGTAAGCAATAACCCACGACATGGGATACTAGGCATTTAAATCCACACCTGGGGTGCATTTTGAGGCATGAGGCTGCAGGTAGAGTGTCCTCACAACACCCCAGGTGTGGATTAAATGCCTATAACCCCATACCCTGGAGTGGGTTATTGCGCTTGTAACTCGGGTTGAGTGCAGAGTAGGAAAAACCAAAACAAGGTGTTTCTCTACCGTTTTAGGCCACAACTGGTAGTGTATTCCAGTCACCCTGCAATATAGTCCCTAGGAAAAAATGCACATTGGTCTGCTGTTATCCACAGAGAAAGGTCACATACAACTCCTGACAAGATTTGTGACGTTTCTGATGGCAATCATTCTGTGCAGCCCTGCCTGCTTCTGTCACCGCTCAATGCAACTCCTACACACTGAGATAGAGGCCCCTCATAACAATAGCACCTGTTCCTCCCTGTGTCTGGCTGCCAGTTGCCCACTCAAAACCCACTTCAGCATTCTGCCTGCTGCTGCCAGTTGCCATCTTACTCACATTCTTTCTGGCTAGTAGTGGCTGACTGCGGTGCTCTTCCTCTCACTGTCACCGTCACTCGCGCATGATCTGCCGCTCTCTCCTGGAGAATCACTGCTGCTGAGATAGAGAATAAGAGGAAAAAACCTTGTCCTGTGCATGTTGGGGGACAGAGACAAAAAAAGACGAGGAATTATGTTGTCCATGTCACGGCCGTTCTTACTCTCTCTTTTGTATTGTTCTCTCTCATGATCGCTCTATGTCAGGCTGCCCGCTGACACATTCTCGCCAAACCTCTGCAGGACGGACAAAAAAAAACAACAAACCCATCTCATGTAGCAATGACAGAAGACAGTCAGCGAGCGTCAGAGAGAAACAAAAATAATTGTTTTCTCTTCATGTCGCGGCTGCTGTTACTCTATGGTGTCACTCTTTCCCTCGCTTACTGTCAGCCTATCCACAAAAAACATTTTTGCCAAACTACTGTTGAGTGGGGGACACTACTGAATGTGTGCAAGGGTCCTAATGTCACTCTCCAAAGCACTATCAATTACACCTTTCCCTTGCTCTGCTGCCAGCGGGGTGTGTGTATATGTGTGTTTCTCTTGGCCGTGTTGTCTTGAACATGAGGCATGTCTTGCTGACTTTGGTGGGGATCAGATCTCAAAGTGGCACTATGCAGCAGCACTGTGCAGCATGCCAGATGCAAGGATATACAGTATGTTGCCTGATTTAACATGCACAGAGAACACATTTCACCCCTCGCGCAGGTGCATTTATAATCCCCTCTCAGCCTCACAGATGCAGCAACGCAATGCTGGAGACGCAGGCAGGTGGTGCCCGACCTGTGCTGGGTTATTGGTGTTTCCCTGGACTCCATGTGGGAGGGAGGTACAGCTGGCACTACTGCTTCCTTGCAGGACTTGCACAACAGCAGGGGGAGTGCCTACAGCACTGACAGGCGGCCACCAAGTTAGTAGCAGGTCTCTCTCTCTCTCGCTTAGCTGCATTTTTAATGGCTGCCTGTCAGTGCTGAATTTTCCCCCCCAGGTAACAAGTCCTGCTCAGCCCAGGGATCTCGGTGTCCAGGCATCTATCCCCAATTGTGGATTAAATAGTGAATTTTATCCATGGTCAGGTGATACTGTTCGGCCAATGAACATTCCCACTCTTGGCAACCCATGTTATAATTCTTATTAAATTTTCTGTTGGGGCAATGCTAGGTGTAACATACGGAACAGAACTCTGCTTGGAGGCCAACACATCTAGTTATATTCCTCTTCATACTCCATTCACATTATGAGCTCACAGACACAGGTTATTTCCACAAGAGTTATTACACAGTGCTTAAGGGATGGATGCTTCACTGTTTGTGCCATACTTCTGAGACCAATCTGCCCTGATCTATTTATAGCTCTAGATTCCATGACACCTTTTAAAAAGGACTGTTGTCATGGCTAACATTTTGTCTCTCAACAAGGCTGCTTCTCAAACTGTATAGCCATGGGCAGATGCCGAGCTGTGCTGTCAAGTCTGTACACAGTGTCTGCATTACCAGTCAGAAATGTAACCACATATAAAATGAAGTGGGAGAGATCAAGGGTGTCTACAGGAACTGAAAGCCAGGTGGGTTTCAGGTAGTTTTCCATTGGGCTTACATCACTAGCTAGAAGTCAAACCAGACACTGTTCATTATAACTACATCCACCACTAATGTTCTGTTCGCTTCTGATTAGGAATCCAAGCTTCAGTAGGAAAAGTCTGAGAGCTCTGAAGTACAACTCACATATGAAGTGGCAATTATTTTAAAACCTCAATCTACTTAATGGGCTCTGGGAGTAACCACCCTAGCTACTAGGTATCCTAGTCTTCCTATTCCATCATTTTTGGTGCCCATCTCTTCTAGGTTCAAGACCACAGTTCTTAGTGGGCGGTGGTCACCCAAGATAGAATACACTGCAGGGTTTCTGTACAATTGATGGTTGCCTCCCCTTATTTAGAGGCATGAGGCGAAACAGTGTGCCTTCAGCTACCAAAGTCTGAATGTCCCAGTTCAGACACACTCGTTTTGAAAACATGCTGATGAAAAAAGGTAATGAGCAGGTCTTGGGAATAGGTGTCCACAGCTTTTTAAGTCCTGCTGACCAGATTGTTTACATTCCCTAAACCATGCAATGATGTATTCATGTTTTACGTCATATGACAGTAAGTTGCTATCTATGAGACTAACTCACAACCAATCATGATATTACTGTGTCCTACGCTGTTAATCTCTTTGTGTACTTTTCTATGCTTATTCAGGGCTTAGTACTGTGCCCATCCCCTCCCCCCACTGTAATTTCTCTTTATTGCATCACTGTTAAGACTGTATTGTTTCTACTTGTACCATTTATGATATATGACTGACTATTCATGCTGTGCCTTCATGGTACATGTCGTTCCTGGAAAACGGTCCCTCAGATCACTGTACTCTGCCGGTTACCAAATAAATAGTTCTAAAACCGTATTTCGCACAATGTAGGCACGGTCAGGGGGAGCCTTTGTTGTGCCAGCACAGGGTTGGGTGCTGGTGTGTACAGAGTGCACACCCATTGGAAGCATTCACTGCCAACACGCCATACCTTTAAATCCCTTACAGCTCGAGACAGCATACCCGTGGCAGCACGCTGCTCCCAGCTACTCGAAGTTTACTTGGAAGCAGCACTAGCATGAGTTGGGGACATTGCCGCAGAGCAAACCAGACAGCCCTGTCACCCAATCCAGGACAGCAGGTGCCGTGGGATGCCGAGACAGTTAATAACTTCAACCTGAACTGCGGCTATGGATAGTGGTGGGGGCTGCTGTTTTGCACTCATTAGAAAGAGCAAAAAACGCACAAAGAACTCACACCTTTATGACAGAAAAAGGCCAACTCTTAAACCACTATCATTACAAATGCTGCTCAGTAGTCTGTTGCTAATGGCAGTGCAGAGGTAGCAGGTGAGATAGACAGGCAGGGGTAGCGTGCATGTACCCTGAAGAAATATTGTTCAGTAGTCTGTTGCTAATAGCAGTGCAGAGCTAGCGGGTGAGATGGACAGGCAAGTGTAGCGTGCATGTACCCTGAAGACACATTTCATGCAGTGATTGAAGCGGACCTTTTCTTTGAAGCCAACGCCACTGCTGTCAGTCTGCTGCCATGCACATCTCGCTGTTCCATTGGTGCAAATGGGACGCACCCCACAGATTGAGCACTTCACTGGCAGGGACGGGCACACTTCCACTTAGTCGTATTCTCCCAAGATGTTTCTTGTGCATACACGCAAGCAAACATAACAAAGTGAAAAAAGTAAGGAGGTAGGGAGTATTTATTTTTTTTCTTTATTGGAACATTTCACCAGTTAAGGCACACTGAACAACAAGTTGCTCATCTAAAGGTGAGTCCTGGGGGAAAGGCTAGTGGAAATACATACATGCATACAACAGCAAACATTATTACAACAGTATTGGCGGTGAATAGCAAACAACAAAAAGAATATATTATGTGCAGCATATGAGTACAATTGTTTACAGAGGTCACAATGGACAGGTCAAGTGCACTGCATTAGAATAACACCTTACATTCATTATGATGATACCATTTAGCCCAAAAGGAAGGGGTGGATAGGGAGTAACAGCAGAGGTGGAACGGTAGTGGGGCTGGGAGGGGAGCAGATGAATAAGAATCAAGGTTATAGGTATATTGATAGTTGTAGATTGATAGGAATCTAAAGTCATAGTCATACTGGTAGTTATAGATAACCCGAAGGAATAGCCAGGTAGGGATCTCTGCAGGAAAAGAAAGTAGTGGGGCTGGAAGGGAGCTGTAATTCAGAATAGTTACTTAATATATTGATAGAGGTTGGGGAGCAGGTCAGGAATACCAGGTAGATTAATTGCAGGTACAATTCACAGAAAGGAAATTATGGAGGGCTGAAGTTATAGAGGAGAGGAAAAAGGAGTGGTAAATCTGCTGAGGAAGTGAATTCCACAGTTTTGGGAAGTGATATGAGAAAGCAGCCTGGCTTACAGTGGTAGACCAGCGAGGGACAGTCAAGGAATGGGAGTCATAAGATCTAAGTGAGTGGGCAGAGGGAGGGAAGACTGACAAAGAGGAAGTGAGATAGGATGGGAGTGATCCAAACCAGAATTTAGAGATAAATTTAGCACAATGATGGAGAAGTCTATTTTCTAGTAAGGGAAATGCCAGGGAGTGGTAGAGTTGACAGTGGTGGGTGAGAGGGGAGAGAGTCCAGGGCGAAGCAACAGAAGGAGTTGAAGAGGGTATCCAATCTGGCTAAGGAGGTCTTAGGAGCAACACTGTAGACTACATCACAGTAGTCAAAAATAGGAAGGACCATCTTCTGGACAAGTTCGCATCTAGCCGGGAGAGGGAGGCAGTTCTGCTTCCTGTATAGAGTTTCAGGTTGGCATTCACATGACCAGAGAAGGTGAGATACTGGTCAAACCAAACATCCAGATATCTGAATGAGGAGGTATTCTCAAGGACTGTCTCATCAAGGGTATGGAAGGAAGGCGGGGGGGGGAGCCTAGAGAGTCTCTACCTAGTGCTGAAGGTCATGGAGACTGTCTTCTTGGCATTTAGAAAAAGCTGATGAGAGCAAAATCAATGCTGAACATTATTGAAGTCCTGCTGAAGTCTGTTTGCAACATCAGTGGGGGACTGTCCGGAGGTGTAGAGGACCATGTCATCTGAGTACATATGTATTGAGGTTGATGTACAGACAGATGGTAGGTCATTAAGAAATATGGAGAAAAGAATAGGGCCAAAAATGTACCCTTGAGGGACACCAGTTTTGATGGGGAGATGTGGAGTCAGCGGTTCTGACTGACTGGGTCCAACCTACAAGGTAGGCTCCGAACCAGTTAATGGCTGAGTCCATCAGACCTGCTGAGGAAAGGGAATTTAGTAGTAGGGTATAGGAAACCATGTTGAAAGTCTTGGCTAGGTCGACAAAAATGGCAGACGTGATTTGTCCACAGTCCATCCCTGAGAGGATGGAGTCAGCAAGCCTGATCAGGGAGGTGGTGGTGGAGTGGTTTTTCCAAAAACCAGATTGGAAGGGAGTGAAAATGTTGGAGTTAGAGAGATAAGAAGAGAGTTGGGCAAGAACCAAATGTTCTTGCAGTTTGGCAAGCATGGGAAGGAGGGATATGAGAGGTAGTTCCCCGGATTACTGCCCTTAGGTAGGACAAGAACAATGGCATGCTTCCAAAAAGGTGGGATGGCTTCCATTTCAAATGAGAAGTTGAATAGGCCAGACAGTGGGGCAGAGATAGCTGTAGCTGATTGATATAGCAGCTTGGTGTCCAAGCCATCAGGCAAACTGCCTTTGTATGGGTTTAAGGCATTCATGGCATCCAAGGTGTCAGAAGGGGCAATTTTAGTGAAAGAGAAACAAGTAGACTGGGTCATTGTGCCTGGTGAGGTGGAAAGGGCACCTGACCTAGTAGGTGATAAGGAGGACAGAAGAGCAGAAGCACAAGAGGAGAAGTACAGTATGAATTAAATTCAGTAGCAACACTGGGGTGATCAGTAATAAGGGTGTTGTTTATATTGAGGGAGGGAGGAGGGAGGAGTGAAAGGTGGGTAGAAGAGTGAGTGGATGACTTTCCATAATTTAGAGGGATTGTTTATGTTGGATTGATAGGTTGAGCTAAAGTAGTCTGCCTTAGCCAAACGAGTGGCTTTTGTGCACTTGTGGCAAAGAGAACGATATGCGTCATAGTTTTTAGGGAGCTTTGAGGCTTTATGTAACTTCAAAGCTTGGTCCCATGCTCTTTAACAAGCTATGAGTTCAGGTGAGATTCATGGAAGGTGGCTCCCATGGACTCTGATGTATTGAAGAGGGGCGAGCTGATTCCAAATGTCAAGAAATTTACCTCTAAAGTATTCTTTGGCTTCGTCTATCGAGTTCGTTGAGGCTATAGGGGCCCAGTTTGTATGAACTAGGTCACGGATGAGGGGAGCGAGGTTCAGAGATTTATATGAGCGAGTTATTAATGATTTATGAGGGGCCTTGGTTCTGTGACTTTTATGTACCAGAAACATCATGAAGTGGTCATTTAGGGCATCTGATAGTACACCATGGGATGGGAGAACCATGAAAGGTTCTAAAATTCTGAAAAAGTGTTGATAAGCCATGAAAAATCTTGAGTTATCTGAGCCTTGTCAGAGCTTTAAGAAACTTTTAGTTTAAAGTACAAGAACTGTTTTAACCATTGCTTTCCATCCATAAGCTACTATCAGTGTAGGCAAAGGAAGTTAAAAACAACTAGGATTGGTACTACAGTTAATATAATTAGTGCCATGCACTGTAACTACTGTAGTTAGTACCCCTTGTGTAACACCACTGCAAGTGTGACCACTTAATATAGCTACGGCTCACCAGGTCTTTTCCTTCATCTACCTCTAAACTTCTTTTTGGGTATTTCTTCCACCACCAGCTGCCTTCTTTCTATACAAAGTCTTGCTTCTATTAAACTCATAAATCAATGTTTTAAAAATAAATAACCTAAAAAAGTTCTGATACAGAAAATGACACCCTTCTGTAAGGTTCTGAACTTATTCAAACCTGATCTCTCATCTCTAGAAGGAAGACAAAGTTACTCACCTGTAACTACTATTTTCCTACTAGTATTCCCTATGGGGTCTTGCAGAAGATAGAGATTTTAGGGAATTCAGAATGAGAATGAGAGATAGCAATGTGACATCAAAACTGTTGCAAAGGGAGATGTATTGAGTATGTATGTTGCAAACAATGACTCCGAGGGCTTAAATGAGGGTGTACCCTTGTCATGTTAGTTGGGATATAAACTGAATTTAATAACTTTTCTATTATCCGGTACCTTTGTGACTGACAGGTGGACTGTGAACTGTTACTTGGAATTTTTGATTTCCCACCTTTTTTAACAATTGTACAGCCATTCAACAGGGAAGTATACTACAGGTTTATACTGTGGGTTTAGGACAGTATAAGGCAAACCCCATGATAACTGTCCCCACTTCTCAGTGGATGTAACCACTAGAGTTATCTTCTTGAAGAACCTTATCAAGCCTCAATTTGTAGCCAGAAAAATTTGGTGCATGAACAATTTCCCCTGGTAGTTGATTCCACAGTGTACTTGATCTAGGTATAAAAGCATACTTTCTTAGATCAGTTCTTGCAGTACATTCCATAAATTATCACCTATGGCCTCTCAGATCATGTTGACAATCCTTGTACTTTAGGCCCAGCTCATTCTTTAGCTCACTGTCCCCCAGTATTTTGTATAAACACAGCAAATCCCCTCTTAGTCTTCTTAGACTAAGAGACCATAATGCTAAATCAACAAGTCTTTCCTCATATGATTTGGACTCAATCCGAGGGATTAACTTGGTGTATTGGCACTGCATTCTCTTCAAAAGCTCAGTACTCTTCCTAAGGTAAGGGCTCCAAAACTGTGAGCAATAGTCAAGGTGTGGTCTTATAAAAGATTCATATAAGGGCATTAGTACTGTTTCAGATCTATTAAAAACAATTTCCTGACACAGTTAGTCAAGTGATTCCTTTTGTTAACCACATGTTTGCAGTGATTATTTCTCTTCAAGTTGTTGCTAACCACTATGCCAAGATTCTTTGCATTATCTATTGTCTGGAGCCTAGTTCCATGCATGTAGTACTCCTGCATTGAATTATTTTTGCCAAAGTGTATGACACCACACTTCCCTAAGCTGAACTGCATATGGTTTCTATCTGCCCATTTAACAATGTACTGTAGATCATTGGTCATACTGGACCTGCTAGAGTCACCATTGACCAATCCACCCAGTTTAGTGTTGTCAGTTTGTTTCCATTTAAATGCTGAAAATCCTGAATAAAAATGTTGAACTGGAGTGGGCCTAGAACTGAGCCCTAGGGCATCTCACTGGTTACATCCCCACCTACAGATAGCAATCTGTTGATTCTCACTGTTTGTTTCCTCTATCAGTGAGCCACTTATGTATCCATCTAATGACTGACGGGTTTATCCCTATTGAGCAAGGGTGGCCAACTCATAGCTCGTGAGCCACGGACCTCGCTCAACAACTAACGTACCAAAATCTGGGCAATGGAAAATCATGTACACAAATGCCCACAGTCTGGGAAACAAGATCACAGACCTGCAGGCAACAGTGAAAGAGGCTAAACTGGACATAGTAGCCATTAGCAAGACATGGTTCACCAGTAACCACACTTGGGAGACTTCAGTACCCGGCTATGTACTGTTCAGAAGAGACCGAGGTGCAAAAAGGTGTGGGGGTGGGGGGGGGGGACTGGTCCTTTATGTCAATGAAAATATCAAAGTTACAGAAATTCAGAATACATATGAGGAGCCAGAAGAATTGTGGGTCACCCTGGAAACAGGAAATGGGACAGTCATACGAACTGGGGTTGTGTACAGGCCTCCAGACCAGGGGCAGGACATAGACTCATTACTATTAAAAGATATACAAAACATGACAGCTAAAGGGGAGGTTCTGATAATGGGAGACTTCAATATGCCAGATACAGATTGGTCAATACCAGCAGAAACATCCACCAGAACCAGACACATAGTGGAATCCCTGCAGGGGGAGGGCCTCAAATAACTGGTACAACAATCCACAAGAGACAGGGCTATCCTAGATATATTACTGACTAATAGGGAAAGAATCATGGATCTCCAGTTAGAAGGTCACCTGGGGGTCAGTGACCATCACATGGTATGGTTCGATTTGGCCAGTAGAACAAAATCATCCCATTCCAAGGCAAAAATATGGGACTTCAGAGGAGCTGACTTTGATAAGATGGCCAACAGAGTTAAGTTAGCCCTGGCAAGAAGAAATACAGGTAAGGGGGTACAGGCAAAGTGGGCAAGTGTTATGGATGCAATACTTGAAGCAACATCCCATTGTGTTTGGGAGAAAAACAAGAGCAAACAAAGGAGGAAACCACTTTTGGTTCTCAAAAATAGTAGCAGAAAAGATCAGAGCCAAAATGTTGGTCTTCAGGAAATGTAAGGAAATGCAATGGGATGAAGACAGGGAGGCATACCAAACTTCCCTAAGGGAAGCAGGGAAGGCAGTAAAGCAGGCAAAGGCCCAAACCGAGGAAACAGTAGCACGAACAGTAAAAGAAGGCGACAAGACTTTCTATAGATACATTAGTGAAAGGAGAAACTCCAGAGGGGGTATTGCTAAGATCAAAGGGGATAAGAGGGAGTGTGTGGAGGAGGACCAAGGAAAAGCATCTATCCTAAATAGATACTTCTGCTCAGTATTTACTGAGGAAAAGGTAGGGCATGGCCCACAGCTCAGCACCATGGACACAGGGGTGAGGGAGGTGTGCACAAGTCCCTTCACAAAAAAGGGTCCTACAAGAGCTCACTAAGCTCAGGCTGGACAAGGCAATAGAACCTGATGGAATACATCCCATAGTACTAAAGGAGCTATGGATAGAACTAGCAGAGCCATTATCAGACTGAGAGAAGAAGGACAACATCAGCACTGTAGGAGGTAAGTAGTATGTGGATAAGAGAGCTTAGTTTGTACTTTAATAACCTATTTTGTTTTTAAGATTGTATGTGTTTGGGATATTTGTTCTGTATTTATTGTTCTGTTTTGATATTTTAAAGTAAAGATATATTTTATAACAGAAAATGCCTGGAGTGCCTTGACATTTCTTTTTATTCAAGTGGAGATTTTACAAGGTTACAGTTAACACTGTGTATGGGCTTATTGATATACCAAACTGGGAAACAGATAGAGTTCTCTAAAGTCTTGCATAGAGTTCTAAGGGTTTATTTGAAAGACCAGGTTTGGTGCCCATAGGCAACGGTATCTGGCCCCCTGAAGACAGAATTATCTGAGCCTGATAATTGGGTATGCTAACACGTGGTTATCAGTTTGAATCCCTCCGGAACTTGAGACTAAGGTGATTTGAACCCACAAAACAGACAAGAGGGTTACCTTGTTCTGTTCACTGTCCATAAACCATACGCTCAGAGGTTGGCACTTTGGGAGTAGATGGCTGACCGGCTGAGTGAGTTTGTGACACAGACCAGTCAGTCTTACCTCAATAGTGGGCAAGATTAGGGAGACACTCCTTAAGGAAAGGATAGTGCAACACCTGGAATCTATAGGAGCACAGGATCCAAGACAGCATGGGTTTACAGCAGGAAGGTCCTGTCAAACAAATATCATAGATTTCTGTGACTGGACAACCAGAGTGGTGGACCAAGGGGGTGCAGTTGATGTTGTCTACTTAGACTTCAGCAAAGCTTTCAATACTGTTCCACAGAGAAGACTGATTAATAAGCTGGGTAGGCTCGGGGTGGGTCAGAAGTTGGTCAACTGGGTGGCAAACTGGTTGGTGGGCAGAAAACAGAGAGTGGTGGTAAACGCACAGTCAGAAGAGCTGCAAGTCACAAGTGGAGCACCTCAGGGATCAGTCCTTGGGCCAGTCCTCTTCAATATCTTCATCAGTGATATTTCAGATAGGCTGGAGGGAAAGGTTTGTCTGTTTGCAGATGACACCAAGATCTGCAACAGAGTAGATGATCCAGATGGGGTGGGCAGAATGAGAAGAGATCTGGATAAACTGGCAAAATGGTCGGAAGAGTGGCAACAGGGGTTTAACGCAAAGAAGTGCAAGATCATGCACATAGGGAAGAGAAACCTTGAAGCCACCTATAGGTTGGGAGGGGAGTTGCTGGCAATCACAAGGAAAGAAAGAGATTTGGGCATCATCATCACAGATGACCTGAGATCATCCAAGCAGACCACTAAAGTGGTAGGTAAGGCTAGAGGGATCTTGGGGTGTATTACTAGGGGTATCACAAGTCATAAGGGGGGGAGATAATAATCCCTCTTTACAAGACACTGGTTAGGCCCCATCTGGAGTACTGTGTGCAGTACTGGAGGTTGCACCTGCACAAGGACATTAACAGAATGGAGGCAGTCCAGAGAAGGGCAACCAAAATGGTTCAGGGACTCTAACAGAAAATATATGAGGACAGATTAATGGAGCTCAATATGTATACCCTAGAGCAAAGGAGGAAGAGAGGTGATATGATTGAAACATTCAAAAACCTTAAGGACATTAACAAGGTGAAAGAGTCTAACATGTTTCAATATAAGAAAAATAGCTGGACAAGAGGACACAGCTTGAGATTAGAGGGAGGCCGATTAAGGGGTAATGTAAGGAAGTTCTTTTTCACAGAAAGAGTGGTGGATGCATGGAACAGCCTACCTCAGGAAGTGGTGGATATGAATACAGCGCAGGGCTTCAAACAGGCATGGGATAGGTATAAGGGAGCAATACAGATGAGTATGAATAGATAGGCCATTGACAGAGTAAAGGCCTATGGCACATTCAAAAGGTAGAATAAAATGGGCAGACTGGATGGGCCTTGTGGTCCTTAACTGCCGTCAGCTTCTATGTTTCTATGTTACATGTTGCTCACGAAGCAGTATGTTGCTCATGAAGCAGTTTGATGTGGCTCATGAGGGGTTTGTCAATTACATGTCAAGTACACATCACAGTCTTTGCTGGCTCCTTTGATGTTTGCTCATAGTCTTTAAATATCTTGAAATTGTGAGTCGCAGTCCTCGTCGGAGTTTTTGATGTTTGGCCGGTTCAGTAGTAATTTGTCAATTGTGCTTTTTGGTTTGTGAATGACACATGAATTCTGTGTCAGTTACTTGCAGATGCAGGTTGCTGTGCAACCATCATTGTATCTCAGCTGTTCCACTGTTTCACCTATCTAGAAAAGAAGCTTCTCAGCTGCTGCCTGTTTGTTTTCTAAGCTGCAGACATTTGCTGCATGAAACCCAACTAGTGGGCGAACCTTTGAGGGCTGGATCCATGGCTGAAGTCATAGCTACTGACAAACACTTTGCTTCCCTGTCACAATCTCTTGGTACATTTGAAGTTGTTTGTCAATTAGCTGCTGCTGCCTGTTTTATTTCTTTGGTGTGGACACTTGCTGCACGAGACACAGCTATTGGGCAAAGCTTCAAGGGCTGGATCCATGGCTGAAATCAGAGCTGCTGACAATATGTTTTCTTCAATAAAGGCTTTGCAGTAGCCAAGGGAGCTCTTTGTAAATTACACTGATAATATGCAATTATTATTTTATATTATCTTATTATTTTAACTCTTAAATATGGATAAATATGGCTAAATATGGGTATGGTAAGGGATGCATGTTGGGTATGGTACAAGTCGCATGTTGTTGTGGCTCATGTCTTACTCAGAAATGTAAATGTGGCTCATGATCCCAAAAAGGTTGGACACCCCTGCCATAGAGGATAGCTTGGATACAATACAACAATGTGGTAGCATGTCAAATGCCTTCTTAAAGTTAAAAAAAGGTTCATATTCTGACTAATAAATTTGTAAAAACTTACCAAATTTGTATTACAACTTCTTTTCTTTGCAAATCCATGTTGTGTACAGATTCACAAACTATTATTTATTTATTTAGTAATTTGGATACAACCTTTGAGTATACACCCTTTTACAAAGGTTGCACATCAGGATGTAAAACAGCAGAGACATAACAAAAACTAACAGTTAACACAAAACATAAGATTGCTATGTAATACAGAAAATAGATAAATAATATATTTGAGTAACCTAGACAACTGAAATTAAACAGTGGGAGGAGATTCCCAATTAACAACGTACGGCATAACTGCCCCAGGGGGGCCTGTCAAAGTAGGGTATCAGAAAGGGTAGGAGAAAGAAAGCGAGGAGAGTGCAAATGTGAGGTAGATTAGAGAGAGAGAGAGAGAGAGAGAAGAGAGGAGGAGAGAGAGAGGGGAGAGAGAGAGAAGAAGGATTGGGAGAAGGAGAATATTTAGGAGGAAGAGTGGGTGAAAGGGGAGGTGTTGGGGAGTTGGAGGAAGCTGGGAGGTGGCAAGGGATGCCAGCTGGGAGTCCATGGTAGGTAAAACAGGAGGGAAGCTCAGACAGATGAGGAGGGTATCTGGGTTGAGGATATGGACTCAGGTAAGGGAGTCAGTGGTGTTTAAGAGGGGGTATCAAGGTTGAAGATATGGATTCAGGTAAGGCAGTCGCAGGTGTTTGAGTTCAGCAAGTATTGCTTCAGTTCTCTTTTAAAGGACTGAACATTTTTTGCATTAAGAGCTGCAGCAGGGATCTCATTTAGCCATAGTGGAGCTTGGTACATGAAGGATCTTTGTCCTAGGGAAGTTCTACGAAATGGGACATCAAGCTGTCTTGTCACTGTTCTTCGTGTGTTGTATTTGGAGCTTGCTTCCTTTACCAGGTCTGCAATGCAGGTAGGGCTTAGGGAGAGCATGGCCTTTCTCCCTAGCAGGCAAGTTTGGTTGACTAGATACTG
This sequence comes from Neoceratodus forsteri, assembly GCA_016271365.2. Classification (NCBI taxonomy): domain Eukaryota; kingdom Metazoa; phylum Chordata; order Ceratodontiformes; family Ceratodontidae; genus Neoceratodus; species Neoceratodus forsteri. Next base: position 91,275,487 of record CM028132.1, on the reverse strand, counting down.
TATCTATTTAATTTTTTTATCTGGTAGATCCATAAGCTGGGGTCAATTGTTATGTATTTCGTAGACACTAAGATGGAGGATCCAAAAGTTTCATCCCTACTAGCCTGGAATGCTGAGCTGTAATGGGTCTTGAAGGTGTGTGTGGATGCCCTGGTAACAGCCTTACAATTCTAAATGATAAGGATGGTTGCAGCAATGGTTTCAGAAGTGGCTTTATTCCAGGCAGAATATGTATGGAAGCCCAAAGGTGGCATACAGTATGTAATGCTAATAATAACACCATTCAATACACAAAATGGTCCATTGAGAGATGGTTTGTTTGGCAGAAAGATGGCCTTGGGCTGTTCAACTAGATCACAGACAACTGAGAAGTGGCACCTCATGACTTGAGAAATTATACTGTCAGTTCCAATGTTGGGTTTAAGTGTAACTCTCAAGCCACTCTGAGCAGATATTTTGTATCGGTGTACTATATAACCTTGCCTTTATGGAATATCATACAGGTCAAGAAGATTGAGAGCTTGCAGCTCTGGCAGTGGTGCTAGCAACCAGACAGGCCACTTTCCAAGACAAGAAACAGAGGAAGCATGATTTCAGAGGCTCAGTGGGCTTTTACATGAGTTTGGCAAGGACCTTAGATCATGCCATAAGAGTTTCACAAATAGGTGGGATCATAGGGTTAAGGCCTTCAGTCAACCAGTCCAAGCTCACACATAGCAAAAAGTACTCAGCAGCTTTAGTACAGATTAGTCAAAATTTTATTAAACCATTTATTTTTTAATTAGCAGCCATAGACAGTGGTGTGCAAAAACAACCTTTGAAAAAATGCTTGACCTTCTGTTCCAGTATCAACAAGGAGAATCCTGCTTCAGCTCAATAGGCCACCTTGGCTGTCAAATGCCCCTTCAATAAAGTTTAGTAGAGTTCGATCATGGACAAGGTCCAGAGAATGCTGAAAACATTACTGACTCTATACTCCATATAGGCACCACACCACACCACTGGCACCATATTAAAAACCTCCTCCAATGAAGTCTGCTTGGTGGGGGCTTTTGTGCTGCCTCCAGCAACATGAGAACCTCCTCAGACAGAGCAAGGAATGCAAACTCTAGCTGCTTATTCAGATACAAGAACTTGTGGTCTGTGTGCTGAATTCTCCCCTTGGATCAAGTGAGGTCATAACCGAGTGGCAGCTTGATCATATGCTCAGTGCTGAGGTAAAAAAATTCCAATATTAGAATGGGTGAGGCCTCACCAGGCCAATCAGTATCAGTGTCACCCTCTTGAGGTAGGCAGACTGTATGGGCCAGAAGACCTTAATCTGCCAGCAATATCTATGTTTTTATGTATACAGGAATTTGCCAGTCCACTTCAGAGTAAATATTGTTTCTCCTGAACAGGGCCTAGAACTGGTAGATGGGCACAGAAGAGTGGCAGTTTTAGGTTCTCTCAGGATGACAATAAGTTGATGCAAGGAGTCCCCAGTGTTGAAGATTACCACACCCAACATCCTGATTGTAGGTATTACTCACTGAACATGTCTTCCAGGTAATTGAAGCTCTCTGCCAACTTGTTCTTCATGCCAGCAAGATGGGTGGCAAGCAACTGAGTATTGAGACTTATCCCCAGTTGTAATGGATGCAGAATCAGTAACCAAATGCAGAATGTCAGCTAGTGAAGAAAGTAATGACTACAGCACACAAGAACAAGAGCCAGTTTAACACCCTGGCTAAAAAGATGTCCCCTTTGAGCTAAAGTATTAGAGCTTTAGCATCTGAGACAAGGGATGCATGGATTGATTCCCAGGTCTGGCACTGAGACATGCAAAGCTACAATTCAGTTTACAGAAGCTGCACCCCCCCTCACCCAAAGCTGGGAAGAGGACATTACAACAGTGACCACCTTGCCCGGGCTTCTTTTTAATGAACAGTTCTGGAACCTGGTGACATCAGCCAAGCGGATGTACTGCATGGAAAGTTTCACTATAAGCTGTCATTCAACTGATGTTGCTGGGTTCCCGATCTCAAACGTAAATAGAAAACAAACATTGGTGGGAGCAAGGCAGCATTAACAAGGGACCCTAGAGAAGGAAATAATATGACCATTTTAAAACATACTCATGAAATAAAGCACTGGGCGTAGTAAACTGAAATCATGTGTCCCAGTTTCCAATTGTACTAAAAAATATAAAACAGAAGGTTTATGTTCCTTTTAAAACAGGACCTTTTTTTCTCTTTTTTTTTAGTCCAGTTGCTCCTTTTTGCTAAGAGATCATAATACACAGCTTGCAAGATCACAGTTTGTTGCCATGGAAATGATTCTGATGTCACAAGCAGAGGATTATGACTTCAGAGCAGCTGAGCTGTCTAAAAATTCTGGAAATGTATTTTTCTCATATTTAGAAACCTTAATTTTTTTTTTCTTACCAGTGGTATTACTTGCAATAGCTAGTGCCCAATTCACTCCTTCGAGGAAAGGTCTGAGGCATGGCCAAAAATGGGTTTCTTCCAACATGTGGCCCAGCGTTTCTATCATATTGACTGTCCTAGAAACAAAGAAAGTCAGAACAGAGAATCCATGTCAGTGTCTACTTATGAATCAGAGGGATGGTTTACTTTGTTCTGGTCCAGAGCTGTGCTTTACCAGACTAGAAAGCAAGGCTTTTGCTGTCAACTCACAATGCTACATGTGCAGCTTGCCCCACCTCAGCCCCAGAAAAGGGCGGGCAAAATGACAAGATTAACTTTTAGCCATTTATTAATTACACCAAGTTATGCTTCATGTCTATTTGTACCACACATGACCTCTTTCAGCCAATCAGAAAGCAACAAGGTTACTATTAATGTATACTATGCAGGGAGTCGAAGTGAAAACTAGAAACGGCCTGCATGCCAATCAAAAGTACTGGTATGTCCTTAAATGAGTTTTATATTGCCTAGTGACTCAAGACTGCATATTATCCAATTCAGAATTGATGGTGCCCAGTGCCAGTGTATACATTCCCACACTGACCTATGAGAGAATTACAATGCATAATCCTGAAAGGGCTTTTTGTGGACACTTCATTCACATGTGTGTCAGAGGAAGATTGGCACTGGCAGGCATATGCATTATGCACAGCTGCATGTGGTTTTAAAGTCAGATCTTGCATATACTTTGAAGTGCCTGTATGCATGGAAAGTCCATACACCAAAAGAAAACAGTGCTGTTCTGATTTATGCCTGCAATCACTTAGGGAAAACAAGAGACAAACAGGCCACAGTGAGTGAGGCATCCCTTCCTGTAATAAACTGTAATCCCCTTTGTATATCAATTTCACAGCTGCAGGGAGGGTGTGAATGACAATCACTTGTTATAGTGCCTTAAAAAATAACTCTATACTTCAGCATGCGCTTTCATAAAAAAGATGTTTCAGCCTCTTCAATTTACTGGAGAATACATTTTTTTCATGTTTAATGTTTCTTTCCAACATTTACAGCACGTTGTGATAGTCCATCTAAAATGTCTACATAGAAAACACTTGAAAACATTTACCTCTTCCCTGTTAACCTCACAGTACCTTGGTTTATGAAATTGTAGTGCTCACCATGACAACAAACTGTGATGTCACAAATGGCAATTGTGTGGTTAACGGGAGAGTCAAATACATTTTGAAAGACTCAGTAAAATAAGTGCTGCATTATCTACAATATTTAGAAGATCAATGGCAGGGGAAATATAATAAAAATAACTAGAAAACAATAACGTTTGTCTACCTCAGAGGTTGCCAAGAAAGAGGAGCGGTTGGACTAAGGTGGACTCAGGGAGAGAGAGGGTGGTGGAACAGAGGTGCATCCCTCTAGTTGTACCTCTCCACAATTCATATGCTGTTCTGGTGAAGAATGGTTCCTCTGTGGAGGCACCTGCAGTGGAGACCAAGGAGGATGCTGGGAACCTTCACAAAGGAGACCCACAGGAGGGTGGCATGAGACCCCACAGGAGAAGAAACAACCCTGGTGGGGACTCAATCATTAGGGAGTGGGGAGGAAGAGGAAGGGAGGTAAGGTTGCCTGCCTGGCACCATGTCCTCAGAGGGACAGGAAGCGAATCCTCAGGATCATGGGAGCAGCTGCACAAGGAGGGAGCTGGATGTCATTGTCCACCTATGGACAAATGACCTGGCTGGAATGGGATCAGAGCAGTGCAAGAGGAGTTTATAGAGTTGGGGAGGGGCCTTAGACAAGTAGCATGTACGGTAACCTTCTCGGAGGTGCTGCCTGTTCTATGGCAAGGATGATGCTAGGTACTCCACACCATGGGATTCAATGAATGGTTGAAAAACTGGTGTGGAGCTCAGGGTTTTGGCTTCATTGGGGACTGGGGAGCCACCTGAAGGGATGCAGACCTATACTGGCGTGATGGTCTGCATCTGTCCGGGGGGGGACCAGGATCCTAGGTGACAGGTTTAAATGCTTCATTGGCAAGCATTTAAACTAGCCAAGGGGGAAGCACTGAAAAGGAGCTTGGAAATCCCAGCCTCCCCCCACAAAACTCAGTAATTAGCAAGGTAAACACCAAAGTAGAGAAGTAATTCGGGAGCAGGATGGGGTAAATGCAAAAAAGACAAAGGCAGTAAGGACAAGGATGAGGCTAAAAGGGGTAAGGCCATCAAAAAATGGAGGGTGATGAGTACCAATGCCCATAGTTTGTGTAACAAGCTCCCTGAACTAGTGGCCTTGATGGAGGAGGGATGCCTGGATAGTGTGGCAGTCACTGAAACATGGTGCACAGAGAACCATAACTGGGATGTCAACATGCCAGGATACACAATCTACAGGAGGGACAGGGTGGGTAAAAGAGGAGGAGGAGGAGTAGCTCTCTATGTAAGTGAAGGGATTAAAGCAACAGAACTAAAGAGTACACGGGAAGTTTATGAGTCACTATGGGTCACCCTGGAGACAGGAAATGGCACCACAATCCGCATGGGTGTTGTGTACATACCCTCATCTCAGAGGGAGGGAATGGGCAAGGAAATGATAGAAAGCATCCTTAAAATGGCAGAAAAAGGGGAATATTGTTGATGGGAGACCTGAATATGCCAGATGTTAACTGGAGCACCTCTGCTGCAGGCACATCCAAGAGCAGGGTCATTCTTGATGCTCTACAAGGGACATACCTCAGACAGCTAGTGTTGGACCTCACTCAGCAGCTTACAATCTTAGACCAGGTACTTTCAAATGGGGATGGAGAAAGGAGCTCAGATTTAGAAGTGGGTAGCCATCTGGGAACAAGTGACTACCAAACAGTCTGGTTCACAATAAACACAGCCATAGAGTCAAGCCATACAAAAACAAGAGTATTGGACTTTAGGAGGGCTGACTTTGGGAAAATGAGAGAGTGCCTCAGAAAAACACTAGCAAACAGACAAGAAGGAGGGGTGGAGGAACAATGGGGAGTAATCAAAACAGACATCACAGAGGCAATGAGCCTTTGTATGAAGTGAATCAACAAAACAAACAAAGGAAAAAAACACTATGGTTTTCAAAAGAGGTGGAAGGAAAGGTTAAGGAGAAAAGGATAGCATTCAGGAAATATAAGGAAACACATAAGGAGCAGGGCAGAGAACTTTATCAGCTGAAGCAGATGGAGGCAGGGAAAGTAGTCAGAATAGCAAAGGCCCAAACTGAGGAAAAGATAGCCAACTCCATCAAGAAGGGGATAAAACCTTTTATAGGTATATTAGAGAGTGAAGAAAGACCAAGGGAGAGATACAGAGACTTAATAAAGGGGAGGGAATGTGGGCAGAGGGTGGCAGTGAAAAAGTTGGGATACTGAATGAATATTTCTGCTCAGTATTCACAATGGAAGAGGAGGGGGAGGTACCTAAACCAAACAAGAGAAACACTCTGGATAGGGGTGTTGATACCAGTTCATTCACAGAAGAAAGAGTTTTGAAAGAACTCTTGTAACTGAGGGTGGACAAAGCAATGGGGCCTGATGAGATTCATCCCAGAATTCTAAAAGAACTAAGGGTAGAACTAGTGACACCACTGACTACTCTCTTTAACAAATCATGGGAGGATGGGGTGGTACCTGAGGACTGGAGGAGGGCAGATGTGATTCCACCTCACAAAAGTGGGAGCAGGGCACAGGCAGGAAACTACAGACCAGTTAGCTTGACCTCAGTGGTAGGGAACATGATGGAATCACTTCTGAAGGAAAGCATTGTTGAGTACCTAGAGGCCAGTGGGGCACAGGACCCAAGGCAGCATGGTTTAACTGCAGGAAGGTCATGTCAGATGAACCTAATAGATTTCTTTGACTGTGTGACCACAGCAGTAGATCAGGGAGGGGCTGTGGATATGGCCTACCTAGATTTTAGCAAGGCATTTGACAAAGTCTCACACAAAAGATTAATATACAAGTTAGCCAGCCTTGGAGTGGGTCCCAAGGTGGTAACCTGGATAAAAAATTGGCTGGACAATAGGACGCAAAGAGGGTAATAGTAAATGGAGTCCACAATGAAGCAAGGAGGGTAACTAGCGGGGTACTGCAAGGTTCGGTCCTCTTTAATGTCTTTATAATGACATTGGAGCGCACCTGGAAGGAAAAGTATGTCTCTTTGCAGAAGACACAAAGATCTGCAACAGGGTTGATACACAAGGTGGGGTGGAAAGGATGAAAAGGGACTTCAAGTTTCAAGTTTATTGCAGGAAAACTCCATTGAGCAAGCTCATTCACAAGGAGGTCCTGTGACACGTACACTGATAACGAACATACATAAATAAAAATAATTGATAGACAATAATATAACACGTATGCATGTGATCATATAATACAAGCAAGATATTACATATGAGGACACCACATCGGATGACAATAGATGGTGAGCAAACAAGTGATACGAAGTTATGAACATTTCCAGGTAGTATACTAACAATGCAAGACATGATAACTGGTATTTGCAATACATACAATTTAGTAAATTGAGCAGCAACAGAAAATATAAGGTAAGGGAGGTATTAAGGTTTGGTAGGGTGAGCGGAGTAGTATATACGTAGACAGAGCCAAGAGTAGGACGGGGAAGGGGAGCAGGAGTGGGATTGCTGCAGTAAAGGTAGCAGTTATAAAGTCAGAAGCCAGAGAATGGAAATAGTGTCTGGATTAAATGATAGTGCAAACAATAAGTAATTAACATGCATAAGGCAATTAATGTCATTTCAGAATGCATAGCACATAGGGATAAGAAGGGCCAATGACAGTTGCAGATATCTTATCTTAGCTGCACTAGCACTTTATAGAAGTTAATTGAAACTATGCTAGTTAGTTTCAGCATGGTTTGTAGTTGGTTCCAAATAGAGGAAGGGCATGCGCAATAGCACGTTTACCAAAGGAGGTCTGTGTCCTAGGTATGTCAAGCAGAATGAAATCAGATTTCCTTAGAGAGTATGCACTATGCGAAATACTAATGAGAGATGAAAGATAACTCGGTAGTTTGTGCAGGAGCAGCTTAAGGGTCCAAAGACCAGCATGGAGCAGGCATCTAGTAGTGAGAGATGTCCATCCAACAGCTGCATATAGGTCACAGTGGTGTGAACGGTAAGGGGAGTTGGTAATAAACCGTAATGCACGGTGGTAAAGGATGTCCAATTTATTTAGGTTTGTGAGAGTAGCAGAGGAGGAGTAAATTACATCGCCATAGTCAAGAAGGGGGAGAAAAGTGGCCTGAACAAGCTTATTTCGAGTTTCACGGGGAAGAGGGGCCTATTTCTAAAGAAGAAACCTAATCTGGCTTTAAGCCTTCTGGAAATGTCTTCGATATGGTAATTGAAAGAGAGTTTGTTGTCGATCCAGATGCCCAGATATTTGAATTTGGAGACGACTTCCAACGGTTCGTTTAACGTGGTAACAATAAAGTCTTTGGGTGGGGTATGGGAGGTACCTGTGGCGGTACTATGAGACATTGTCATAGCTTTGGTCTTCTTTGCATTAAGCAGGAGCTTTGCCTTTATTAGATTATGTTCAAGTTGGGCAAAGTCCGCTTGAAGCACTCCCTTAATTTTGGAAGACGTTGAGCCAGAGGTATACAGCACAGTGTCATCCGCGAAAAAATGCAGATTGGATGTGGAAATATTGGAATCAAGATCATTAATGTATAATGAAAACAAGATAGGGCCTAGGATGGAGCCTTGGGGGACACATCTAACAATTGGCAAGGAAGCAGAGAAAAAGCCATCTGCTTTTACTTTCTGGGATCTCCCTGTTAGGTAACTAAAGAACCACTGGGTAGTATGGTACATGGCACCCAAATTAGTGAGGCAATTGACTAGTAGGTTGTGATCAACAGTATCAAAAGCTTTACTAAGATCCAAGAAGACTGCTCCAGTTACCTTCTTAGCATATATAGCAGACATCCAGTCATTGGTTACTTTTGCTAAAGCAGATATTGTGCTGTGATTTGCCCAGAAGCCAGATTGAGCTGGGTTAATGAGAGAGAAGGTTTCTAAGTGAGATTTTAAGTGATTGTGGATCAGTTTTCAAAAACTTTAGAGAGGATAGGCAAGGTGGAGATAGGCCTGTAGTTATTCACCATCACAAGGGTCACCAGATTTGAACTGGATGTGTGCTGATTTCCAGCAGGATGGCACAGTAGCAGATATAATGGAGAGGATTGAAGATATGAAGAATGGGGGCAGTGAGATGGGCATATCCTAGCCTTAGGAAGAAGGGTTCCAAGCCATCGTCCCCTGCACTTTTTTTGATATCTAGATTAAGGAGAGAATCTTCTACTTCTTTAAGATTTATCTGACGCAGTTGAAATGGGCTAGGTGCGGAGCTAGATATTGAAGGGGGATTAGGTTGGCTCGTCGCATACCAGCATAAGGTGAAGAGTTGAAAGCTAGTCTAGCCATGGCAAAGTGAGAGTTAAGTTCTTCAAGGATTAAGGACTTATATTCCACTATCTTGCCACTTGTGATAATCTTTGCTGGAATGGAAGGGGCAGTAGGCTGCCCTTCTATAGATTTAATTGTCCTACATATTTTGTGTGGGTTACCTTTCGCTTGTTCAAGGGTAGAGATGTAGAAGTTAGCTTTGGCAGAATGGATACTTTTCACACAGGTATTCCTGGCTGTTCTAAAAGCCTGCCAATCCGAAGATTTCTTGGAATGTCTAGCTTTCGCCCAGAGCTTGTCTCAGGCTGTGAGGGCTGACTTAAGATCTGGGGTGAACCAGGGGTTAGAGTTGTTTCGTACCCTAGCTTTGATAAAGGGGGCATGCTTATTTACCAATCTAGTAAGGTTGGCATTAAGGGTGGAGGCTGCCTCATTGACATCTTTGGCTAGGTAAATAAAAAGAGAATTTCAAAAAAAATCTTTGGCTAGGTAAAGGTCTTGCCAACTGATCATGCCTAGATCAGAAAGGAAGTTTGCTGCACTGAACTTGCGAAAGGACCGTTTTGTTATAAAGATGGGCTGTGTTCGGGCCTTAATTTGAGATCTTATGCAAACAACAATCCCATGGTCGCTCGTATCATTATGAAACACAGCTGAGTGCGATATTTTTTGTGGGTGAGTGGTTAATACTACATCTAAGATAGAGCTGTTGGCAGTATTTAAGACATTGTTCCTTTTAGGTTCATTAACTACTTGCACAAGACCTAGCTCGTCGCAAAGGGATTTAAGGCAATGAGATTAAGGGGTTAGCCAATCCATATTTAGATCCCCTAAAAATATTGTTTCAGTTTTCGCATCTGAGAATAAGGATTTCAGAAGATTAAGGACTTCATCGCCACCAGACGGAGGCCTATAACCACATATGATAGTAATGCATTCTGAAGAGGGGAGATGTAGCTTCAATGTGACAATCTCGAATTCCTTAGCTAAAGATTTGTAGCTGATATTAGTGACTGAGTTCTTGGATTTGGCGTAGATAACCACACCCCTGCCTCTAGAAGCCCTGTCCACCCTAAATTGTTTGTATCCCTGAAGGGAGATTTGTCGGTCAGTATTAGTCTTTTTTAACCAAGACTCAGTAATTATGATAAGGTCTGGGTTGGTATGCGCAGCCCAAGCTTGCAATTGTACAAATTTATTGGTCAGGCATAGAATATTGACCAACATCATCTTAAGTCCTGTGGCCTCTGCAAAATCTGTAGGCGAGGTAAGTTGTGGGGGGGGCATGGTTTAGTTCCACATTACCTGAGCAGAGAAGAAGCAGTAATAGCATTTTCTTTAAGGAGCTTTTAAGGATGGAGATGGCTTTTTCCCTTTGAGACCGCCCATGACATGTAGCACAGGAGGTAGTACCACTAAACTGACAGTTTAAAGTGATCATTGTGAGTGCTCGTATGGTCATAGGTGAAGGCAGTAGTAAGGGGAGGGTGGCATACCGGGGAGAATAGGCTAGAAGGGGGGAGGTTGATGAAGTAATTGTTATACAGCAGGCCATTGCAACATAAGGTGTTGAGACAGTGCATTGCAGATCTGGATTATATTGAAATACTTCAAGGTGCACTGTATTGTTAGGCACTCTGTATACTAGGAACAATAGTAGAGCAGTGAGGAAAGCCATAATGCCAGGGAGTGTGGTCCGAAAATTGGTATTGGTATGGTGTTTTTCCTGAGCAAGTAACAGACCCACCTACATACGCTCTCAAATCCCAAAATGAGATTTCGATCAGAAGGGGGAAAAAAGAAGAACAGAAACAGATCAGATTGGTGGCTAAAAGCTCAGATGATGTTTGCACAAGGATCAGGCTTATTGGCCCCACTCAGCTACCAATGTCTGAGTGACAGCAAACAATAATAAGCCAATGAAGCAGCAAAAGAGCTAGGGAGGGCAGAGCATAACTGTATTTAAAGGAGGCCTGGGAGGGGGTGGTGGGGGCGGGAGAAAAATTTGAGTTACAACTAAAGCTTAGCAGCAAAGAGTCAGAGCAAGGAACGTTGAAAAGTCTATGGGGAGAGTGCACCAATCTGAGCAAGAATGGTGAGCGGGCGGACCAATCACTGTCCCCCTAGGTCAGCACCACACCAATCGTAGGTGCCCAGGCGTGCTGACTCTCAAAAGAAGCTTAGTGAAGGTACCTTGATAGCGATCCATGCCCCGAGGCCCTTGCTCCGGTAAAGGTTGCTGAGTGGTGGCAGTGGTGGCAGCGGCCGTAGGAGCGGCTGTTGCTGGCCGCCTTTTCTCCAGCGTGCTGTTCAGGTGCAAGTTCTAGGAGAGAAGAAGAGCTGGGTCAATAAATATATGGGCAGCACAGGAATTCAGAGGTGGGGAAGCGGGGAAACTGCCGGCAGATTGTCAGCGGGGGGTGGGGTGATGGTGGAGGGACAAAGAAATCGATTAGAGAGGCAGGGCAGGCGGGACAAAGTGAATGGCTGAATAGGTAGGACAAAGGAGCTAGTGGGGTGGGGCTGTCTTGGAAGGAGAGAGAGGCAGCCGCTGTAAGCACGGCAAGTGAAATTAGTTCAAAGGTGTGATGGTGAAGAAGGTCAGCGCCAATAGTAGGAAGAAAATAAAAGGAAAGTTCAGTGGACAGTAGCAATATCATGTAACTATAATACAGGTGAGGGAAACACAGCCTACGTTCGCTATTCTCACACTGCCCGCATTAAACAAGCTACAGTTTAAACAAAAGGCTATGCTAAGAAAAAAACACAGTACAAAACTTGTTAGCCTTCACTTAGTCAGCACTGGCGGTTTCAGGATTCAGGACAAAATCTGAGTTACAACTAAAGCTTAGCAGCAAAGAGTCAGAGCAGGGAACGCTGAAAAGTCTATGGGGAGAGCACACCAATCGGAGCGAGGGTGGCAAGCGGGCGGACCAATCACTGTCCCCCTAGGTCAGCGCTGCACCAATCGTAGGCGCCCAGGTGTGCTGGCTCTCAAAAGAAGCTAGCGAAGGTACCTTGAAAGCGATCCATGCCCCAAGGCCCTTACTCCGCTAAGGGCTGCTGAGTGGTGTCGGTGGCGGCGGTGGCCGTAGGATCAGCTGTTGCTGGCCGCTCTTTTCTCCGCGCACATTCAGGCGCAAGTCCTTGAAAGCGATTCAGGCCCCGAGGCCCTTACCTGGTAAGGGCTGCTGAATGGTGTCGGTGGCGGCGGTGGCCATAGGAGCGGCTGTTGCTGGCCGCCTTTTCTCCGGCGAGCCATTCAGGTGCAAGTCCTATACTTGGCAAGGTTGGAGGAATGGTCAAATATATGTCAGCTCAGATTCAATCCAAAGAAGTGTAAGGTAATGCACCTGGGAAACAAAAACCCAGAGGAAGAGTACACAATGAGGAGTGAGATAATAACAACAACAAAAATGGAAAAAGACCTAGGAGTAATTATATCAGATGACCTAAAGGTGGGCAAGCAATGTGAGAAGGCAGTAAGGAGGGCTGAAGGGATACTGGGATGCATAGGAAGAGGCATCAACAGTAGAAAACAGGGAGCTCTTATCCCTCTGTACAGACAGTTGGTGAGACCCCATCTCCACAAAAATATAGACAGAGTGGAGGCTGTTCAGAGGAGGGCAACCAAAATGTTGCAGGGTCTGCATCAGAAGACATACGAGGAGAGACTAAAGCAGCTTAATATGTATACCCTTGAGGAAAGGAGGGTAGGGCAGACATGATAGAAACTTTCAAGTATCTCAAGGGAATTAACAAAGTCCAAGAGGGTAGCATCTTTCAGAAAAGAGATGTACAAGAACAAGGGGCACAACTGAAGATGGGGTGGCTCAGAGGTAACATGTAGAAAGTATTTTCACAGAGATGGTTGTGGATGCATGGAACAGCCTTCCTGAAGAGGTTGTGGAGTCAAGAACAGTGGGAAAATTCAAGAATGCATGGGACAGACATAAGGCAATTCTAGTGGGGGGTGGGTAGGAGGAATTAAGCTGTTGGTTAACTAGAATCTGCAGCTTATCCATCAGGTAGGGAAATGGGCAGACTAAGTGGGCCAAGCAGTCCTTATCTGCTGTCAGATTCTATGTTTCAAATTCTATGTTTTACATAATTGGTCTAAATCTAGAGTTTTTAAATTTTTTATTATAATAGAGAATTGCTCTTTAAACTATTATCAGTCTCCTGGTATTACCTTCCTTTGTAAATTAATGATGCTTTTCTTTGTCAGGTAAGCAGCGGGGCAGGGGAGGGACAAACCACATTCTAGAATTCCATGTATGAATTGAACTGTTAACTGTTCTGGCATCAGGGCAAAACATAACGTTTCACTGGCACTGGTCATTTAATAATTTTGGGGGAAACATGCTATAATAATTTGAAAACATTTTAAACAAGTAATTTTTTGTTTGTGTTATTTCTTTACCTCCTGACCCCTGCCTGCCTAGCCAGCCTCTTCTTTGGGTGGCCAGCCCTGCCGCCATGATCCTCCCATCTGCTGCCCTCATCTTGCCCGCCCCGACTGACTCAATGTTTCCTTTTGTCGAGGGGGCCTCCACCCGTGGGGCCATGGTGGGAGACCTTCCAGTGCCCAGAGGCATCCTTCTTCAATCCTCACTGGGAGCGGTGAGGTGCAGCATGGGCACTCCAGGGCCATCGCAGGAGGGAGTGATAGCCACCATCATTCTGTGGATAGGTGGCCATTTTCTGTTTTCTGGTCCCCCTGCCCAGTTTGGATGCACTCTGTGGCATCCTGGCAGATCGCGCATGCGATATGTGGTCACCCACACTGCATAGTGAGATGCCATGCCCGGCCACCAGGAGCTACCAAAGGGTGGTGCATCCTTGACCCCCCTCCCTGGCTGCCCTCCCTGCTGGTCACCACTCCTGTCGTTCTCAGGCTGTGGCGCGAACCCAGGTCGCCAGCATGCCTGGCTATCCCCTATCACCTGGCGTCACAGGGCCAGTGATTTTTTTTTTTAAATGTGCATTTTCGACAGTCTAGCACTACTAGCAGCAGTACTGAAGGAGCAAATGTGAACATGACAGGGAGGAAGCAGGACCCTCAGCCAGAGTGCTTGTTTTTATATCTTGTTCACTGCTAATCTCAGATTCCAAGCCCAAAGCAGTCCGTCAAACCCTTATTCATTCATTAACCCTTTCAAAGTTGGTAGTATCAATACCCTGCTGCATCCATACCCTTAAGAAACTTCCAAATTTCCAAGAGGGCTAACGCTAAAAAAAGGCACTCCATTGATTGATAGTCTGTTACTTTAGGTTGGGGGGGAGGCAAAAAAGATGCCAGGGCATAGGAAATGCATTTTAGTATTGTTGCCACTTTTGAAAAAACATTTGTTGCAATGCTGAAGTGTACTGTAAATGATCTGTAAGCCATCTGAGGCAGAGCTGTTTAAAATAAATTGAAGAGTAAGAAAAATCAGTCTTTGGAGACAGAGAATGGAGGCAGTATAGCGCAGTGGTTTAAGGCTCTGACCTGCAAACGTGGAGACCTGGGTTAGAATCCCATAGCCCTAACTTGTGTACTGTGTGACCCTGAGCAAGTCACTTAACTTTCTTGTGCTCCCAGACTGCACCTGTAAACAAGCTTTCAGTTTAGTGTGTCTCTCCTGGTTAAAAAAAAGACTTTTGACTCACCCCCTTAGTTTAGGTCAAGGATGTGTTCCAGGATAGATATGAGAAGTAAACACCTAACCCTTGCTAATAAAACTGTATTGTCTACCCACAAAGTGTCTGTAGTGTGAGACCTTTAAGAATTTAAATTGACTTGGAAGATGCCCTTATGGTGGACTGTGATTATTAAATAGAAACAGAATTTGACGGCAGATAAGGACCGCTTGGCCCACCTAGTATGCCCATTTTCCTACCAAACAGATAAGCTGCAGATCCTAGTTAACCAACAGCTTACTTCCTCCTACGCCCCACTAGGACTGCCTTATGTCTGTCCCATGCATTCTTGAATTCCCCCACTGTTCTTGACTCCACGACCTCCTCAGGGAGCCTGTTCCATGCATCCAGGACCCTCTCTGTGAAAAAATACTTTCTCACATTACCTCTGAGCCGTCCCCCCTCTATCTTCAAATTGTGCCCCCTTGTTCTTGCACATCTCTTTTTCTGAAAGATGCTACCCTCTTGGACTTTGTTGATTCCCTTGAGGTACTTGAAAGTTTTTATCATGTCCCCTCTCTCCCTTCCTTCCTCAAGGGTATACATATTAAGCTCCTTTAGTGTTTCTTCAGATGCCTTCTGGTGCAGACCCTGCACCATTTTGGTTGCCTCTTCTGGACAGCCTCCACTCTGTCTGTGTCTTTGTGGAGATGGGGTCTCCAGAACTCAGCACAGTACTCAGATGGGGGTCTCACCAACTGTCTGTACAGAGGATAACAACTTCCTGTTTTCTACTATTGATGCCTCTTCCTATGCATCCCAGTATCCCCCAGCCTTCCTTACTGCCTTCTCACATTGCTTGCCCACCTTTAGGTCATCTGATATAATTACCCCAGGTCTCTTTCCATTTTACTGTTGTCAGTATCTCACCCCCATTGTGTACTCTTCCCCTGGGTTTTTGTTTCCCATGTGCATTACCTTGCACTTCTTTGCATTGAATCTGAGCTGCCATACATTTGACCATTCCTCCAACCTTGCCAAGTCTCTTCTCATCCTTTCCACTCCATCTTGTGTATCAACCCTGTTGCAGATCTTTGTGTCATCTACAAAGAGACATACTTTTCCTTCCAGTTCCTCTGCAATGTCACTTATAAAGACATTAAAAAGGACCGGTCCCAGTACTGAACCCTGCGGTACCCCGCTAGTAACCCTCCTTTCTTCACTGTGTACTGCATTTACTACTACCCTTTGTGTCCTGTTGTCTGGCCAATTTTTTATCCAGGCTACCACCTTGGGACCCACTCCAAGGCTGGCTAACTTGTGTCTTAATCTTTTGTGTGGGACTGTATCAAATGCCTTGCTAAAATCTAGGTAGGCCATGTCCACAGCCCCTCCCTGGTCTACTACTTTGGTCACCCAGTCAAAGAAATCTATTAGATTTTTCTGACACGACCTTCCCATCGTGAATCCATGCTGCCTTGGGTCCTGTGCCCCACTGACCTCTAGATACTCAACAATTCTTTCCTTCAGAAGTGATTCCATCATTTTTCCTACCACTGAGGTCAAACTAACTGGTCTGTAGTTTCCTGCCTCTGTCCTGCTCCCACTTTTGTGAAGAGGAATCACATCTGCCCTCCTAATCTGATAAGGGGCACTGAGCATTTTTTTTTCACATTTTCAGAACTTTTATTTATTTATTGATTGATTGATTCATTAATCGATTAATTCATTTTTAAATAGCAGTGTTTCCATCCTTGCCACTTCCATGTCTGCTGCTGGCAACAATCCGGCCCTATACACAGTCACCAGATACTGGTGGTTGAAAGTACGGGCCAATCAGAAAGTCACTTGTCAGTATGAATCCCCCTTCCCCCCCCCCAAATGTGGTAGGCAGAGAGTGTTTGAACCAGCCCAGTACACCACATTCCAAGCCCTTTTAACAGTGCCCCCAAACAAGACCAGCCCATTGTGTAGATAGTGGCCAGTAAACTACTTGTCTTCATTTCTCATTCCAAGTTCCTGGAAATCATCTGGCACCACCATCCATAGAAATGTAGAAACAAAGAATCCGACAGCAGACAAGGACTGCTTGACCCACCCAGTCTGCCCATTCTTCCCTACCTACACCATTACCCTAGACCATGCCCAATCCACAAGTCTTTCTCCCCCCCCCCCCACCATGACTCCCCATTGCCCTTCTCATGTATTCTGGAACCCCACCACAGCCTTCATCCCAGCCACCTCCAGTGGAAGGCAGGTTCAGGAATCCACCACTCCCCCTGTGAAGAAGTATGTCCCATCCAGAAAAACAGAACTAAGTGGGTTCCCTTCTGTTATAGTTTTCTTAAATAGTTATTGTAGGGGCTGGAAAATGGAAGTGTAAATCCAAAAGAAAATGAGAGCCAGCCACTTCTTGGACATATAGTCACTGTTCTGTAGTTTATTTCAAATCATGTGAAAAGATCCCCATCTGCACCCAATGTTTCACAAATACAGTTTTATCAGGGAGGTGGATCTAGTTCATAGTATCATGTTTGGGCTGGAGTGCTTCTTTGTGCATTGCTCAAGTTCACCTATTTCAATCTGAAGCGCTTTTTTTCCTTTTGTCAGCACAGGTTTAATCTCTACTCTTCAGCATTACAGTTCTCAGCAGCTAGTCAAAGTGGACTGACAACTGAGTATGGAACTGAATAAGTACTGTTTAGTGTAAATTAATTAAGCTATTTCACGAAAAATACCACTAACAAAATAATCTGGTTAATTTCAGTTGGCTTCTATCTGCATCTCCCCATCCTCAAGGCTGAAAATAGGCAGAATTAACATGTGAGCCCTCCTTTCTGGTCAACAAAAAAACAAAGGTTAGAGTGAGGGAGGTACCGGGGGCAAGGCCCCTCAACTAAGGAAATAGTTAAGGAGAGCCCCACTAGCTAAATGGAACAAGTCTGGTGGCGGCACTCTGGTGGCAGTGAGGTATGCATCCACTGATCACTGTCTGCAAAAACAAGGAAAAGGGTTATTTTCACAATGCATACCATATCATGGATGAAGTACCTCAGTGATTTTTAGGTTAGGGCAGTTTGTAACTGTTGCAGATCCTTGTTTCTACTGCAAAGGGCTAGGTTTGCAGGAGGTGCTGGGTGAGTAGGTGTGTGGGCCAGTCAGGAGCTCAGGGATTTTCATTAGGCACTGGCGTGTGTCAGTCACTACCATTTTCTACCATCTTCTGCACCATTCATATGTTTTCACACTGCCTATTGGTTAGGTGGCTAGAGTTGGTGGCAACCTTGCACAACAATTATGTTGTAGCTCTGAGTTGTAGCTCCATTTTATTTAAGCAGTATGGAAGCAGTAGTTCTTGAGTGATACAGATATCTGGCACCCTATTCACCTGCCAGGACTCAATCGGGCACTCCAGGTGGGCCCCAGGGGTGAGCACTCAGTGTAGCACGGGAGTGTGGGCCTGGTAGATACAAGACAAGGACAGAAAACCATAGGAACATAGGAAAGGTTATAAATCAAGTGGCTATAAAGCCATGTGTGACTTATCACGTATCAGTAGAGAAACTTTCATGTTCTATTTCCCATAAATTTATCTAGGTGGTTTTTGAATGCTTGCATACTGGGTGCCTCCACCACTGTGGAGGGTAGTGAGTTCCAGGTACTGACCACCTGTTGACTAAACCACTGTCCTCATTTTATAGTCCTAAACTGTTCTCCTTTAATTTGTTTATTGTGTGACCTTGTCATGTTTTCATTACCATGTTTTTGTTGTAACCCAACAGTACTCTGCCCTTATATGCCTTATATACAAAACAAAGATCACCCCTTATTTTCCTATATGAAAATGAGAACAATCCCAACAGTCTTAATCTCTCACCACAGTGGTCATTTTTCATACCTTTTATTCTTTTTGTATACCTTCTCTGTACTCTTTGACTGAGTTTTGTAATTCCCACTCCCTATGATGTTGTCAGGGGTGACCCATATTCAAGCAATGGTCTTACCAGGGACCTATACAAGCGGATCAATACATCCCTGTTCCTACTTTTTATATTTCTGAATATGTACCCCATGATCATGTTTGCCTTTTTTATTTTTTTGTTATGCATGTTGAACTGAAGGTTGCTAGTGATCCACACTCCCAGTTCATTTTCACACTCCGTACAAGCTATTGCCTTGTTATCTATTATGTATATAGCATGCTGCTTAGTTACACTGAAATGCATCACCTTGCATTTATTTTCACTAAATTTAAGATTGTGATATTTTACCCATCCTTCCAGTTCTTTTAGTTGTCTTTGCAGATGTTCAGTTGCTTCTGTGTCATTTACTATTGCCCCTACTTTGGTGTCATCTGGATATTTTTTTAACCATGCCCCTCCTGATACCTGCATACTTGTAACCAAAATGGAGAACAGCAGGGGTCCCAAGACCGACCCCTGTGGTACCCCGCTTGTCACTCTGCCCCAGTCAGAGGTATAGACCCTGATCTTCACCCTTTGCAAGCGGCATGTCAACCAGGATTGTATCCATCTGACTAGAGCTAGGTTTACCCTCATATCTTGAAGAGTTTCTATTAATTTGAATAAGACACCGAGTCAAAAGCCTTGGCATAATCCAGGTATACCACATCGACAAGTAGTCCCTGGTCCAAGGCCTAACTCACAGATTCGAAAAAATCTAGAAGATTCATGGTACAAGATTTTCCCCTTTTGAATCTGTATTGGGATACATCCACAGTTCCCATTTGGATAAAATTGTCTTCAACAAAGATTTTTATAGAACTTTCCATTACTTTGCCTACAGTGGAAGTTATACTTATTGGTTGATAATTTTCTACCAATGATTTATCCCCATTTTAATGGATTGGTGTAATGTCAGCTAATCTCCATTCCTCCAATATTTCTCCTGTCACTATGGACTTGTTAAATACTGCTGTAAGAGGTCCCAAAGTTTCTTTTGCCATAGTGTTTAATAAATGTGGATGCATCCCATCTGAGCCACTTGATTTATTTTTTTAATGCTTTTAATTTCTCGTACAAGTGTGATTCTGAAAGTTTATATTCAGTAGTATGACCTCCTGAATTATAAGATGTAGTAAGTCTTATATTGTCATGTTTTTGGAAAAGACATAGAATACTGTCATTTAATTTTTTTTGCTATTTCAGTTTCATCATCTACAAGTACAGCACCTACTTTTAAGTTTGATAATGGCCTATTCCTGTTTTAAGACTTCCAATATAATTATAAAACTTCTTGTACTTATCCTGTTTGTCTTTTACTAGATTTAGTTCTGCTGTGGCTTTTGCCTTTTTTTATTGCCCTTTTACATTTCTTAACTAATAATCTATATTTCATCTCTTTTTTTTCCATTGGTACAACTTTAAATATTTTATACACTTTGTTTTTTAATTTTATTAGTCTTTGTATTTTTTTGTAAACCATTATGGGATTCTTCCTCGCCCATTATATTTTTCGTTTTGGGGGACATAACTGTCCGTACATGATTGTATTTAATTTTTTATTTTTACCCACATTCTTTCTAAAGATTCATTTCCAAGTCTTTATTCCAGTCCCAGTTACTTAAATTTTCACTTATAGATGTGTAATCTGCTTTTTCAAAGTTCCATACAGTAGTCTTTCCTTTTATTTTTTGTGACTCTTCAGTCAGTGTACCGAGGACCATGTTATGGTCACTGCCTGCCAATGGCTGAATAACAGTTACATTTTGTATGCCCTCATCTATATTGCTAAGTAGTAAATCCAGGATATTATTACATCTTGTGCCTTCTGTGACATAGTGATCCAAACCCTTTCCTAAACAAAATTCAGTGAATCTATTTTCCTGACTACTAGAACCATGTACATGGCTCCATTCAATTTTGAGGAGATTGAAATCACCCATTACCACACAATTTTCAGACGCTGTCATGAGCTCTAGTTCACTCATAAAATCACTATTTTCTTCATCATTCAGGTTCAGGGCTCTATAACACACACCGAGAGTAATTAGTTTTTTCTTAGTTTTGAATTTTATCCAGTTCAGAAAATCCCAAGAACCTAGTGGTGATGGGAGAAGAACTGCAGCAGAACCAGGAGTGGGTTGGAGACCCAGTTGAAGAAAGGTAGGAGAACTCACCTCCAGGCAGGCCTCCATAACTAACCTCAGTCCTGACAGTTTCTAATCCCCCAGCCTGGGCTACAGCGTATCCTTGCTGGGAGTAATTTGCTGAGCAGTCCACTCCCTGCTCACTCATCTGTCTGCTCAATGGGTTCAGCAGATTCCTGGGGTTGTTCCACAGGTATTCTCCCAATCCCTGGGCCCAATCCTTAGGCAGTTTTAAACAGGGCCCCTGAAACTTGTTTGCCCATAGGGCCTCCACTCATCCACCCACCCAGCCTGTCATCAAGTCACCTCTATCGACCGGCACCACTGAACTCTTGGTGGGACTTCCAGCCTGATTCCTAATCTCAAATAGCTGAGCATTGCTGCAGAAAACCAGACTAGATGGAACAGCAATGACCTGGGTAATGAGCACTGAAAACGTAGACAAAAAAAAAAAAGCAATGCAAGAATTCAAGTAATAAGAGAGGGTGGGAAGAGGCAGAGGTAATAATGATCAGGGAAGTTGAGAAGTAATGATGACAGGCCAGTGGGATGGGTGGGTACATTGGGCAACTGAACCAGACTGCAAGCGCCCAAGAAGTTTGCTCGCTCTGTCTGTCTGTCTGTCTGTCTATCTATCTATCTATCTATCTATCTATCTATCTATCTATCTATCTATCTATCTATCTATCTATCTATCTATCCTGTACTTGGGGCTGTACTTTCATCAGGGACTTTAACCGACTGACTGGGCTGAGACAGTAAAAAAGCAGGGTCCTGGAGCTCCCGTGCTAGAGGGACTGCTACTGCGAACTACTACATGAGGGAGAACAGAGAAAAAAATGGGGTAAGTGCAGCAAAAAACAGGCGAATACTCTGTCATGGACTCTAGGCACAAACTACAGTGCTGGAGCTGCTGCCTGAACTGCTGCCACTGTAGCAGTTTGCTGAACATCCTGACTGAGCCACATACCTTTCACTGCTGTTACAGTAAGGTACTAGAGACTGGTGGGAGAGGCCAGGAGAGTGATCCCCTCAGAACTCTGGCACCCTGATCTGGCAGCTTCAGATTACGGGTTCAGACTTCCCAGCTCCCATTAATTTCTGGAAAGTTCTGGCCTGCATCTTAGGCTAGTGAGATGTTTAAAAATGCCCCCCAGTAAAATGTCTCCTGTCTTGTTTCTTAAAGGTCATTCCTTATGCTGTCTTGGGCTTTTCAACTGCGCATCCTAAAATCCATGGCATAAATATGGTTTATGCAAATTAGTTAAGGGGGTTTCTCCTTTATGTGTCACTGTGACAGCTGTTGGTAGACCCCCGATAGCAGTTCTGTCTAGCGGTTAGAGCTCTGAGCAAAGAGAAAATGACAGGTTGCAAGTTCCACTCCTATGGCCACTGACTCACTGTGTGACTTCACACATGTTACTTGACCTCCCTGTGCATCAGTAGTAAAATTGACTAAGAGCAGGACTGAGGAGTAGGAACCACAATGAAAATAAGATGTCTGGGGATAATGATGTTCTTTGGTCAGCTACCCTGTACAGATCAATACACTGCACAGTGGATTAAAGCCCTGGTTCTGGTCATACCTCTCATACTCATTCATAACAATTTAATATTGACTGTCACAAGAAATGATGCATATTATCCATTGATTTGGGGTTATTTTTTTAAATTGCTCAAAAATCCAGTTACAAATTGGATTATTAGTAGTAGCCATCACTTTTCATGTGACAGATTAGAAACAGACATGTTGTAATGCCTAGACCAGGCTTGCAGACCCTAACTTTGGATAGCCTGACATTTTGCACTTTGCCTGTGAAACCTAGTGCTGCCATAACAAACATACTGATTTTTTTCAGTATAAGCTAGGTAACAATACAGAGTACACGGAATACTTTATTTGCATCTATAAATGTATTTTTAACAGATATAATTACAATGACTGAGTTTCTTGATGAAAGGCAACCAACGATGAATTGAAAGTGACCATCCACTGGGCTATTTGCTTTTGGCTTTACAAGTAAGAAAAAAAGGTAAGTTAACTTCTGAAATATTGACATCTGTTGAAATAGAATTGTTATACATGTGTATATACACATGGTACCTTGTAATTGTTACAATAAACATTTATGCATATCAGATACAGAGATGTATAGATGATTTACATTTGAGGAATTTGGAGGACTTCTTGTAAAACAACCAATGTATGTTTATGGATTTACACTTAGAGAAATTAGTTTTTTATGGTTACAGAAATTTACTGATCCATGTTTACTAAACTCTATTTTTATTTCATTTACAGATATAAAGCCAGATGGAAATGGCAACCAGAACTCTGGGAGACAAACAAATGAGTCAATGGCACCAGAAACTGTGTCCACTCCTGATCAACCGGTGTCAACTCCTGCTCAACCTGTGTCAACTCCTGATCAACCTGTGTCGACTTCTGATCAACATGTGTCCACTCCTGATCAACCTGTGTCAACTCCTGATCAACCTGTGTCCACTCCTGATCAACCTGTGTCGACTCCTGATCAACCTTTGTCCATTCCTGATCAACCTGTGTCGACTTCTGATCAACCTTTTTCTACTCCTGATCAATCTGTGTCTAATCCTGATCAACCTGTGTCCATTCCATATCAACCACAGCAGCTCTCCACTAAACAGTCAATCTATCCATTTTGTTGGACTATTAAACAGTGGAATTTGTTTAAGAAAGACAAAGAATGGCAGTTAAGAAATGAAGGCTCCATAGGGTGTTCAATTTGCAAAGAAGTAGCTAGTTTAGGTGCTTTACAGGATGGAATGACAGGAGCCAGACTAGAGCTTTTTGCTTTATGGACAATGGTTTCATAAATGTGCACAGAACCATAGAAGATAAATCAGGAGCTCAGAGAACTTTGTGAAAAAATATATACAAACACAAGGAATAAGAGAGCCACAAGCAAGCTGTTAAAGCTATGGAAATGAAAAAAGCAGGAACATTTGAAAAAATACATCATTGCTCCGAAACCAGAAGAAATAGAAGAAACTTGTAAAGTGTTTAGAACTGCTTACCACATAGCTAAACATGACAGACCATATTCAGATCACCCAGACTGATCTACATGTTGATAGTGGTTTACATCTTGGATGTGTTTTACACAGTAGTATCATCTGTGCTGACATCATTGATCATATATCAGCAGACATGCAATAAGGTTTGTAAGTGCAATAAAAACATCCAACCATCCCCAAATCTTTGTGCTTATAGATGAGAACACACGTTTGAGTAATTCCACATGTCTGATTGTCTACACCAGATACTCTGTTTATCATTTCAGCCCAGTAACTTTTTTTCTGGATATTGTTGAATTGCCAAACACAGCAGCTGAAGGAATTGTTCATGCACTTCTTCGAACTCTCCAAAAGCATGGTTTTGAAGAAAATTGTCTGCAGGAAAACTGGATTTGTTTGGTGTCAGATGGTGTGTCAGTTATGTTAGGATGAAACGGAGGAGTAACTGCAAAGCTAAAACAGAGCTCTCCAAAAAATTATTAACTGGTGCTGTGTAAATCACTGGTTAGAGCTGTCAGATAGTGATGCAAGTAAATGCTGCCCAGAAGTCAAGCCACTTCAGGAGTTTCACTGAGAAGATATACACCATATACAGTACATGACCCAAAACAAAACGAGAGCTTCAAGAAATCGCAGGTGAACTATATATTCAGCTTCTACAGATAGGCAGACTGTTGGATACACAGTGGGTGGCTTCAAATTTTAGAACTGCTAAAACAGTGTGGCAGAGGTATGAAGCTCTGTATCAGTGCTTCAGTTGAAATTCTGTTGAAAAAAAAGATTTGCGGGTATGGCTAAGAAGCTGTCATTTCCAGCCTTTTTAAAGAGCCCTGGTTTCATGTATGATGCTTTGGATGAGTTATGTCATCTAAGCCTAGCTCTTCAGAAACTGGATGTCTCGCTGCCAAAAGCACACAAGCTGATATGCAGACAAGTACAGGTTTTTAAGCTAGGAAAGCCACAGGTGGCACTATGTATAGTGAAGTCTGCAAAGCAGTACAAGCAGGGAAATTTTAGTGGTGCACATCTAATATTGACTGAAGCAGTGGAGTAACTAGCCTTTTAAAAAGTGCACACACAAGTCAACGACTTCATCCAATCGGCCGGGGTTCTGGGGGCTGCCTAGGCCCCCCCCTGAAAATGTTGGCATTTTTAATGCTTTATGGTGCATTTTGGGGCCAATTGTGGGCATATAAAGTACCCTTCTACCATAGCCTTTTTACATACCAGTCCCATTGTTCTGGACCCTGCTGGCTGCAAGTTTCATTTTGGCATCCACTGTTGATGCCATCCTTGCAGTGCAGGCACACAGTTAGGTACTAGGCACTTATGAAAATGAAGGGTGCTTAGTAACTAAGCATTGAAGGCCATGTAAACTGTTTGAGAATTATAATACATAATAGCACTGGAATAAGCATTTTTGTTGCATTCTGGTGCACTTTGGTCCCAAACATGCTCTGTATCCCTTAGAGTTATGGAATGTGTAGTACAGTACGGGCTGCACAGCCATTGGCTCATGCTGTGGACCAATGGGCGTACAGCCTGACGACGGTGTCAGTCGGTGGGTGGTGGGGCGCAGGCAGGTGGGTATCTGCCCGCCACTGACCCGGGAGGAGCGGGCGGTGGGACCCAGGTGTGGTGGGAGGGGGTCTGCTGGACCACCAAGGATATTGTATTGTTCTTTATTTTACTTAAGCCCGCAATCAGGCTGACAGCGGTCCACTGGACCACCAGGGAGTTTGGAGTGTTATTTATTTTACTTAAGCCTGCGATTGGGCTGACAGTGGTCCACTGGGCCACCAGGGATATTGGATAGTTTTTTATTTTACAAATGCCTGCGATCGGGTTGTGAGGCACATTGCCGTGCTGCAGGGAGTGTCGGTCCCCGACGGCTGCTGCCTGGCAGGACGCCAGGCACAAGTCGCTGGGGATCGACGCACCTGCATGCAAATGGCGCCATAATGACATGCAAATGGCCCCATTTGCACCTTGCATACATTATGGCCCCATTTGCATGTGCACTTTTGAATATCGCAGTTGCTGCACGTAGCGCAATGGAACTTGCGCTAGCCCATTCCCCCTGCTCCACTCTAGCCACTTGCACTGGTGCAGTGCCACTGTGCCATGTGCACTGTGGGTGGTCAGGCTGTGATATTCAATGATGCTGTGCCATGGTACAGCTCCGTTGAATATCACCCAGTCAACGCCCCTGCGCAGCCAAGTTGTGCTGTGCCCAGGCTTGAGCCACAGCCTGGCACAGTTTGAATATCCGGGCCTTACTGTCCAATTGCCTAACAGTCTGACCCACACTATGCATATATTGCATAAAATGCATAATCACAGATTACACCATCTGAGGTGCCACTAGTTAAATTCAAATCTCATTAGCATTGCCTCCCGGTCCAGAACACACACTTAATAATGTCAGAACATTGAACATTATACTGCTAGCACTACAGCCATATACTGTATGGATATTTATGTTCATTCACTAAAAATAACATCAAATTCAATCAACAGCTAATGTGTGGCCTGCCCGCTCTCTTCACAAGGCAGTCTGGATTGCCAAGGGAGGCAAAGAAAGATGAACCCTAGTCTACTCTGCACAATAAATATGTTGAGGATGTGCAATTGCAATACAGGCACTGCAGTAAAATATATTATGGGTCAGGGTGGATCATTGAAGGGGGGGAGGGGAAATTGTTTAACTAGGAACAGCACACTAAGCCAAGCTTGTTTCCAGGTGTGATCTGGGAGCACAAGCAAGTTATGTGACTTGCTCAGTCAGGATCACACAATATGCAAGTGGCGGGGGGCTGATGGGATTCAAACCCAGGACTCCAGGTTTGCAGCTCAGTGAGCTGCAAACCTGGAAGTCCTGTGTTTGAATCCCATCAGCCCCCCTTGCACTCAGTGCTCTTAACCACTATGTTGTACTGCTTCCCTGCCTTTCTATAGTCTATTAATCACTTGAATGCTTATTCACTTATGGATGTTTTTAATAAAACTTCACAATTAGTACCTTCCTGTCCTCCTACCACAGAAAAGCACTGCAGCAAACTGGTGATATTAGTGGCCCATCTGATATTTACTGGCACAATGACTGACGTGGCACATCATTGTTCTCAAATTGCTTTCGTTTGCTACTAGTGTTACAGCTTTGGGAAATTAAAAACCAGGGGACCGATTCCAAGATGACTGGCATAACTTCTACGCAGTTGTGAGTTATGCTAGTGACCCCTATGCCAGGGACCCTACGCTGCATTCCAGAAGAGGCAGGGTCCAGGCACTTGTGACATGCGTGACACACCATCCATGGGCTACCACCACACGCATGACATATCGCAGCCACATGTCGCACCTCACAGCCGGCAACAGGCACTCCCCCAAAGCCCCCTCTGCTCTGGACCACCTTGGCATGCACCGGAGGACAGGACACATGACACAGTCATCCAGGGGGCACATCAGAAATGGACCCCTGGAGGTCCAAGACATTTGGAGGGTTGGGGGGCAGGGATGTGCCTGAGGGGGCTTGGGGGAACAGTATGGTGCTGTTGCTGTGACCCTGCATGGCGGCATCAGATGATGCCAGCTGTCAGATGCCACTTATGACAGCTCCAAGCTGTCGGAACTTTCCTACACCAGTGTGCCTCTTGGAATTGCAACTGTGGGTTATGACAGCTGCCCTCCTGGAATTGGATGAAGTTGCTGTCATAACCCGCAGTTGCACCAGGGGCTGCAGGCTGCAGTGTAGTGGGTGGCATAACCCACGATTGTCACAGCCTGCATCTGCCATGGGGCAAGCTGCCACCTAGAACTGCAATGGGCGTAACGCATGGTGTAAGTCATGAGATATGCCATGGGGTTTGGCGTATCGTGCCTTATGCTGGCGTAGCCCATCTTGGAATCGAGCCCCTGGTCCTGCCCCTGAATTGGCTCATTGCTACAACTTCAAGCCATTTCCCATCCACCATCATGACCCACTTGCTTTTTTTCTTTACTACTCCCATGTAACAGCCACTGCCTCATGTGTGTTTCTTTTAGCACTTTTATTCTGACAGACAGACCCATTAATACCATACATGCTGGCTGCAGCCCCTTGAAGTTAACAAGGTTTAAAACAAAAATGAAGGAGTGCTGCACACTTCCCTGCTCAGCTACTCATGCATTGCTGCTGCTGCCTGCCAGGCCTGCCTCAATAGTTCTTGACTTGTAAGTTACTGCGTGGCAGCCCAATCTGTGCACTAACAACAGACATCAGACTGGTCATCTATTAATTCTATTTGGCATTGGTTTGGCACAGTCAAGTAGCTATAATAGTCTTAATCTATAGGTTCTATAGATTAAGACTATTAGCTACCTGTAACCTGGCTGTGCCAAACCAATGACAAAAACATCAGAGGATGAGGCAGAGACCGGGACATTGAAAGTTTTAAACACTCAAAAAAAATGAGAGGCAGTCAAAGTCAATCAAGGGATAAGGGAAACAGACTGGCATAATGAGCCAGGAGATAGAATAGAACAGAAGGCAGGGGAGCTCAGCTGAAGACAGAGCCAAAGGAGGAGACATTAGCCGGTGCGACAGGTGCCCAGGGCAAGGAGGTGGCCTAACCTTACCTTACCTCGTGGCCCCATAGGCACTAGTACTGGCAGCTTCTGCTTCACCTCCTTGGCTTCTGCAAGTTCTGCTTGCACTTTGTTTTGCTTCTTAACAGTGTGGCCCAACTTCGTGGAGTCTGACTCTGAGATGGACCGAGGGGGAGCAGTAAGTTAGTCAACTGACGATGAGTCCCAACTACATCTCCTGCGCAACAACAATCAGAAGACTCTCTCTCTTGAGCAGCGGCTCACAAAATGGCAGCATTCACTTTCAGTTTAATACAGCTAGCCCCGAGTGAGTAGCAGGTGGGAAAAACTACCGTAAGTGGTTGGTGGAGCAAAGACACACGTAGACAAAACTGTCCAAATTCCAATTGCTCCACCAGATGCCACTGCTGCCGGAGCATGTCTGAGCAATTGGGACTGTAAGTGGAGTCCCCCCCCCCCGGCACTGAGGACTGAAGGACCAGGGTTCGGGACCAACATGAAAAAAAAACAGTTAAAAAAAAAATGGGGATTTTTCCTGGATTTTTTCTGTATGCATGGGTGTACAATAAGTATGCATGGTTATGCCACTGGACTGAACAGACTGGTGGAACAAGAGAAATTCAGAAGGATCAGTTTTGCCAGGCTCTGACTGATTCATTACAGGACAGGCTTCTACCAGATTCAGACGAGCAAGTCACCCAAGCAATCAAGTGTTTAGATTCCAACTATACGCCAGCTGAACTGACACCTGAGTATGATGAATCAAAACTTCATATTATTTTTGAACATTTTGGAATTTTCGTTCTTGGCTATGAAGAACCCTTACCAAGACTTCAAAGAATCAAAAGCTATCAATGGTGAGCTGCAGTCTCAAATAAATATGGTTACCATCCTGCCAGTCAGCACTGCTAAATGTGAAGAGGATTCAGCAGGATGACCATTATGTGTTCCTCTCTGAGATCATGGCTGACAGTAGAACACATGAGTGCACTGATTTTTATATCCAACAATGGTCCACCTCTGGAGCAATGGAATCCACTGTCATATGTGGAGTCTTGGATAGCGAAAAACAGAAGAGCTGCAAATGCAACCGCTTACATGTCCAGGAAGCACAAAGAGGAGACATCACCATGAGCTCCTCTGCGGACATTTTTGTGAATGTCTTTTAAAGTTTCCTAACATGTCTCAGTGCAAGGTTTTTGTTTTCCTGCTATTTTGTTCACAGTTTGGTATCTTTTTCTTCTCTAATATACTTAATAAAATGTTGCACTGGATAGTTGATTTTTTAAACTTTTCTAGTTACGCAGCCATGTGCCCGTCCTTTGGATGAGACGTTAAACTGAGGTCCTGTCTGCCTGTTTTTGTGGTTGTTCAGGTGGACGTTAAAGATCCCATGGCACTTCTCAAAAAGAGTAGGGGAATTCACCCATGTCCTGGTCAATTTCTCCCATTCACTACAAAAAAAATAAAATAAATAACTACCAACAGCTTAATCTGGTTCAATGTCAGTTGTCATCTATCTGTATCCCCCTTTCCCGGGACAAGGCTGAAAATAGGAAAGAACTGCCTAATCCTCCCTCCTGGTCAACAAAATCTAAATAAATAATAAAGAGGAATGACCTAGTGGATTAGGCACTGGGGGGACTCTGGGGAAGGGGCTATGGTGCAATTTACTGGGCATGGGGGGGTAACAGGGTAGCAAATTCTGTTTCAATTGACCATCAAAATGCACCAGAATGTACCAAAAAAAAAGCCTATAGTTTACATTTTTGCCATCCCCCAACTCCATATTTCCACTTTAACCACTGACAAAAACTAACCAACCTAAACAAATAAGAAAAGGAAGGAATAGGGTAGAGCTTTTAGGATTTGTTAACTGTATGTGTATGTACTGGTGGATGATGCTGCATGTCCTCTTCAAATGTGGAAATGTAAAATCCATGTTTTGTATGGTTCTATTGCTGGTTGTGGTTTTCCACTGCTGGGCATGACTGGTTCATTTACTCAAATGATAACTGAAGGGAAGCTATTTTTAAACAGGGCATGGTAAGGAATGCTTGCTTGAAGCTGGATTACAATCCTACTAGAGGAACTGTGTACTGTAGAGGGTGTTCAGTATATGTGTGTGTGGAGGTGGGGGACTTGTGCTCTATCCAGTTCTGGAGACCAAATCTTTGGAAGGACATAGCCAGCATGGAGGCTGTCCAGAGGAAGGCAACAAAAATGCTGCAGCATCTGCATTAGAAGCCCTATGAGGAAAGACTAAAGGACCTCAACATGTACACCCTAGAGGAGAGAGAGGGTGGTTATGATAGGGACCTATAAATATCTCACAGGGGTAAATAGGGTATAGGAAGGGAGTATTTTTTTTAGAAATAAAGTGCACAAGACTAAGGGGATGTGCACTGAAGCTGGGGAGGGACTCGGAAGACATGTGAGGAAGTACTTCTTCACTGAAAGAGTGGCAGATGCCTGGAGCAGTCTTCCAGCAGAGGTGGTGGGGGCAAAAACAGTAGTGGGGTTCAAGAGTGCATGGGATAAGCACAAGGGGATCAAAGTGGAAATCAAAGGGTGGGAGCTGAAGATCAAGTAGGGTCTGCAGTGACATTAAAGGGAGGGGATGGTTAGACTGGGTGGGCCAGGACACCCTCATCTGCCATCAAATTTTATGTTTTTGTGTTTCTGTAATCGGTTTGGGGGGACCTCATGTGTGGTAGTGGTGGTGATGTTTCATAACAGCTGATACCTCAGTGAGTATCTGAAGGCTAGCATCTGAGTACCAAGTATTATTTTCAAACAGATTCATGTCACACTGTGCACACAGCATGTTCAATAAACCTTTGAAAATTGAGTGCAGGAAAAAGTAGCAAATGGGAAAGTAAATGAACTGATTTCAGTAGTCTTACTTTGTTCGTCATGAACTGTATGTATACTAGACTTGTTGTTTTGGACTGACTGTACCAAAGTTGGTAGTCATTTGTATCACATATAAAGTAGACTGTAGGGCCATTGTTAGGTGGCTTATTTGGATGGACTAAACCAACTAAGCTTGAATCCATGTGGAACAAAACATCTGCAAAGGACCATACAAGCTACTTTTGTGGATGAGTGTAATACAATGTTTTTCTAGTATGTGTTGTCACAAACCCACTCAGCAGGTCAGGCCCTCTACTCCCAAAGTGTCAACCTCTGAGTGCAGTCTTGTGAATAGTTTAACAGAACAAGGTAACCGTCTTGTCTGTTTTGTGGGTTCGAATCAACCTTTGATCTCAAGTTTTGGAGGGATTCAAACTGTGAACCTCTTGCTAGTGTACCCAATGCACAGGCTTAGATATTTCTGTCTTTGGGGGGCCAGATATCTTTGCCTATGAGCACCTAACCAGGTATACAGAGACGAACTCTTAAAAACTTTAATAAAGACCTCAGATTTAAAATGCTTCTCTTTCCAGTTTGGTACCATCATTCAAGCTTATGCACTAGTGTCTGCTTTAACCATATATACTTTTCTTACAAGTGAAAAGAAATCAAAGACAGACCAAATATGCTCTAAAAAGAGTTTTACTAAAAATATGTAAAACACAAAATACAAAACTCTTATATCACAAGACATACAAATCTTTTAAAAGAACAAGGTTTAAACAGTGCAAATTCCTACTTACAGTACTTAGATTTGACTCTCTTTCTAAATACCTGTTTAAAAGTGCTCACAGATGTTTCATTGTCAGAGTCTAGGTAAAAGTGTCTCTGAAGTAAAACAGAATATTCCTTAAGCAAACTGTATTTGCCAACCCCTTTTGTGGGAGGTCATCTAGCTCCTCCTCTGTCAGAATATATAAAAAATATATATCTTATACAAAAACAGGATGTCTTTTCAAAGTATTAAAAGTTCTGCAACTTCAGCATAATTCATATCCTTCAAATGACACTACTTTGATCTCATAATAAGCTTTCCCCTTCCATGACATGAAAGCATCTTTATGATTTCGCACTTCTATGTAATAACCTGGGTTTTTTCCTCCAACGTCATAAAATGGATA
The DNA here is from genome assembly GCA_016271365.2 of Neoceratodus forsteri. NCBI lineage: Eukaryota > Metazoa > Chordata > Ceratodontiformes > Ceratodontidae > Neoceratodus > Neoceratodus forsteri. Next base: position 91,243,202 of record CM028132.1, on the reverse strand, counting down.
TGCTCAACTCAAGCTTCTTCCAACCTGTAATTAGCATCAGGCCTTCCACGTAACACCTGGTATCTAAAAACCTGGTGTGTGTGTGTGTGATCTCACATGCTGTTTTCAGCAGTTTCTCATGGTTTTCATCTTTCAGCTGAAACCTGGGGGGAGAGTGAGGTCATTTCAAGAGTACCAGATTTCTCAGCAAAGACAGTCATTAATACATTTTATATTTAAAAAAATGATACAGCACACAGAACTGGCTGTCCACATCACATGTTTTACATATAAAGAAAACAGTAAACATTTGTTTTTTTGAAAATGGCAAGTGACTGCAGTAGTGTTGGTCTACCTGTGTCAGGTAAAATGCCTGGCTTTTAGTTACAATCTTAAAATAGCAAGTGGCTATTAAAATGAATGGTGTAAATCTACACGGTATTTACAACCATTATGTTTAGCTTGTATGTTTTCCAGTTGTTCAATTTCCATTGCAGGCTTTTTAAAATCATTCTCTAGCCAATTATAATTAAGAAATAAGGCACTCCCCAGAGTTAGATTAATGGTATGTTAATCATCCTCTAGGGGTTTGATGTTACAGGAGATGTAGCCGAGTGCCATGCGACCCTAGATGGTGAGTAACTGACCATTAACATAACCCTGAGAGTGCCTTATTGCTATTATAAAAAATGTTCTCTTTAATTAGTGTTAAACCTTGTTCGGCAAATCAGGCTCCACATGTGTGTTAATTACAGATTAACATGAGGCTGATATAATGTTTACGGACCATCAGAAAGCTATATTTCTCAGACCCTTTTTATAATGCATGATACATCATTTTACAAAGTAACTGCTACTGTGCACCGTTGCTCTTGAAAAATTGATAAGCCTCTGTACCACATCATGGCAACTTGCCAAACAGAGGTTTAACAAGAAACATTGGAAGTTTTCCAGTGTTAGTAAGGCTCTGGTAATCAGGAACTGTTGTAGCAGATGGTTTCTTGAAAGTGATTTTTTAATGTTGAGTGTGTTCCTTAACACTGTGTCATACAGTACATTGCATTAAACAGGCAGTGTAATAAGGTGTTTTGCACCACAAGGGTATGGTGAAAAATAATCTCATTTCAGGAATCTATTTGCATTTTCACTTGATCTTCTGGAATTATCTAAGAAAAATAGGAAAGTCACTGGAATGCAAGGGAGAAAGTCATGTTGTTTCATCTATGGTGGTCAGTGTGGAACTTGGAAGAGGTTATACTTCTCTGTTCAGAGATATATTAACAGTATAGATATGGGCTATGATTAAAGTGTGATGAGATTTTTTTTGTAGTCAGTCCTTAACCTGGATCTTGTTTTTAATTATTCTTGCACTACAAGTTAAATTGGCAGTTGTTATTTATAAGTGGTAATTTGTGTACATGGGTTGGACAGCCCATAGGTTCAGGCTTTATCCTTGCTTGTCATATTGTGGTTGAAACAGCAAGCTTCTTTGACATTAGTTCTCAGTTGAGCATCTCTTTGTCTTAAGACAAAATAATGCAAATAATTGGATGCAAAAGCAGCTTTCTGATGCCCAGTCATGAACAAAATGCAGGCCAGACAGAAGGAGACAGGAGAGATGTCCAAAATAATGTTTTGTTTCTTCTGGTAAGTATGCTGAATGTTCAGATGATTCAGCAGTGAAGGGCATGACAATGATCTCCAGTGGTTGAGTCACATGGAAAAATACTTTGTATTTTGCACATCCATTTCAGTGTGGCATTATTCTTACCTTGGAAAAATCCTTTGTAATCTTTATAGGTGGGGTGAGGCTGTGTAGAAGGGGTGGATAAGCGGGGATGGCTCTACTGAGACAACTGAAGCTGTGACTGCAGATACCAACTCACAGAGCCATGAATCTTTTGCATCCATTGAAGACCACAGAGGAATTGAAGAACAGCATCCACTTCTGGCGAATGAGATGCCGATGGACCACCAGAGATGCTAGTACAAGAGGAAAGCAGTATCTGCTCTTTGGAAGACCAGGCTGGAGCTGAAGAACAGCACCCATGTCTGCGACTGAAAATGTGAATGGACCATCAGAGAGGCCTGTGTGAAACTAAAGTGATATTGGCTCCTTTGATCAGAAGTCTTTGACTGACAGTGAAAAGATACAAATCTTAACAAAGCAGTGGCTACTTTCCCCTTGGTTTGAATTCCCAAAATGTCAGATACAAGCTGAAGCAAAACTATTAATGCACAGATTCAACCCAAAGCTACTGGAGGAATATACATTTGCACAATACTCAGAACAGTTGGATGGAGTGTTCTGTGGGCCTTGCTTTGTATTCAGCCATTCCAAGGTATCAGTATTGGTATCTAAGCCAATGACAGACTAGTCAAATTCAAAAAAAGATTTTGGATCAATATGCAAAGTCAAAGGAGCATGCAAATGCAGTGGCAAAAGGGGAAGCATTTGTAGGGGTGTGTGATGTAAGATAAAGACGGCTTACCAGTCACTGTCTGATGTCGACAAAAGGTCAAGGGAACACATTAGGCATGTTCTAATGAAAATTATAAAAGTTATTTTTTTGGGATGTTCTAATACAGATTATCAACTTTTTTGGGAAGACAAAATATTGGTCTCTGTGGCTGGATCAGCATCAAATGAAACTTCACAGAACTCTTGAAATACACAGTGGAGATTGACCCAATACTACGGGAACATATTAACTATGCTCCAGGAAATGTGCAGTATCCCTTGGTTCAAACACAGAATGAACTGATTATTCTCCTGAGACAACAAATACAAAGAAAAGTCCTAAATCGTGTACAGGCAGCTAGGTGGTTTACCTTAACTGCTGATGGTACAACAAACATTTTCACAAAGGAACATATATCCTTAGCTTTACATAATGCACACCGTGGCATTGGTGGTACAGTTTAACTTTGTGAGCCTTTTCGTGAGTTTGTAGAAGCTCATGATGCAACAGGGAGGCAGAACTTTTCCTGCAATGGATAACTGCTTGGGGAATTGAAAAGGAGTTCATGCAAGGACAGGGATATGATAAAGGCCATCAGTAGACAGCTGAATGAAGTACAAGCAATTTTACAAGAAGCTGTTCCTGAGGCCATATACACTGTCTGCAGGGCCCATGACCTCAGCACAGTGATTGTACATTCCTGTGGTATGAGGCAGGTAGCAAACATGTTTGATACTGTGAAAAAGATTGTCACTTTCCTTAAATGTTCTGCCAAACATCTCAATATTTTTCTGGCTGAACTAAATTAATTCTGTAGTCTGACAAGTGAATATGATGATGACTTTCATGACAGGAAAATGAGCATTCCTGCAGCTGGTAATACAAGGAGGATAAACTAGGCAGACTCTTTGAGCAGACTGAAGGAGAAATTTATGATTGTTGCTAGCTTATTGTGGAGAAACTGTCTGAATTTGATAGTGAAGCTCACTGGTAGCTGTACACCGTGACACATTTTGAGTTTTTTATTACATTTATGGCTGTGGAATGCATTCTGGCATTCACAAAATCCCTTCATTTGTACTTGCAGAATGTCAGCATTATTCTTATTCAAGCTGTAGATGGGCATCTGCAGTTGTTCAAAACCTAAAAAGAATGGGGGGAAATGATGAAACTCTTTCTTTTTCCGTGCTCTATAACAATGCAGAACACCTGGCAGATTCTATTGGTGTGGAAGAATCAGTTCCTCTCATATGTGGAAGGCAGACACAGCACAGCAATATCCAGGCTGAAAATCCTGAGCAGCACCACCGCAAGAATATATTCATCCCATTTTCAGGTCACATAATTTTAGAGCTTACAAGAAAGACTTATCAGTTGTGTGCCCCATTTTAATGCCTGATACCTGGTGTCCAGCAAACTGCATTGCCTACTCAACGGTGACAGGCAGGTGCATGATATTCATAAAGCATTCAGACATGACGTTTTAAGCCTTGAGGAGCTCCAAAATGAAGTCCAAAGATGGACAGCAAGATGGATAGAAACTTCAGTGGATAATTGTCCAGACACCATTCTTGGAGCTGTTCAACAGATCAACCCAGTGTTTTATCCAAATATCAGTGCAGTTTTTTCACCTTTGGCTACAACACCAGTTAGTGTTGCCACAGCAGAGAGATCAGTCATTGTCCTTAGGTGGCTTAAAACATGACTTTGAAACAGTATGGGAGAAAGTAGACTTCAAACAACACGAAGTCTTGCTGTATTCTGACACAATGCAGTTAGCCCCAGCACTTGAACTGGCCCAGAGAGGAAAGAGTTAACTCTATGCAGAAGCATAGAATGTTGAGCTCGAGCTTGGTTTTCTAACCTCTGTCTGTGGTACTTCCCAGTGTAACCATCAGATTCTTTACTCCGCCTAACAGTGAAGTTGATCTGGAGATTTCCTCTGCTCGGTTCGGTAAAACATAAAGCATTCGGTTTTAAACCAATTCTATTTGTTATTTTTTGGATTCAAGCCTCTGTCTACGGTACAGATAGTGTAGTAGATAGGTATTGACTGTGTTTTATTGGGTAAGAGTGTGGAAATTGTTCCTTCTTCAGTTTCTTATCGGTCCGTCCGGTTAGGAACCGACCTTATTTCAACTTTGTTTAAAATTTGAATTTTTCTGGAATTAGAGTGGTGTTCCGGTACTGATCGGTTTCAAAAGAACCAGGCCTTTTCTGGTTCTTTTTCAAAACCCATGACACGGTTTGTAACCGATTGGTTACTTATTACCTGGCTTGAAAGCTGCTATAGGGTAATTTAATAGGTTGGCTATGTCTGAGAAACCCAAGAAGAAAACCAATCCCACTGGGTTTCAACACTGTACTGATTGTGGGGAGGCCTTTGCCAAGGCCGACCCCCACCTCATCTTTGTTTATTGTCTGGGGTTTGACCATCTGAAGTCAGACTGCCAAATTTGCAAAAACTTTCCCAAAACCACTCTAGAAAAGAGACTGAGTAGGCTGAAGGAAAGGGAGGCCGAGAAGTCTGTAGCTCTGGATGGCCAGCCCGGTTCGGTTGTGGCTGAACCTGGAGGAGGTGCTTACTGACCTAGGCAATACCTCCTTGGGCAAAAGGAGAGCAGACTCTGAGGGGCCCGTTCCGTCAAAAAAGAAATTAAAGTCTGCCGGTTCGTAACCAGTACTGCATACTCCAACCGTGGATGAGATAGCCAAAGCGATTAGCATTGTTCAATCGCTTTGCCCGGTTCCATCCGAACCGGTACTGCCGGTTTGGCGGTCAGTTCAGTCAGATCTCTCTCCTTTGGATTATGATCCAGATGCTTTTTATGAGGAGTGGGAGGGAGATGAAGACTATCCCGACGATGAAGACGAAGATGACGATGGGGGGGTGCAGTCTGGATGTGCCCATTGAACCAGACATCTCCCCAGACAGGCCCTTTAATGTCTCCCCTCCCAGGCTTTCTGAGTCCCCTTCACACTTCTTGTTTTACAAGAAGGTAGCTGAAACCCTCCAGCTCCCTATGGTTGAAGCTGCTGAGGAGGAAGAAGAGCCTGATTTTGTGGAAATGATGGACATCCCAGAGTCCAAAAGATTGTCTATCCCTCTTCATAAGTCCTTGGGGAAACAGGCACAAAATAATTTATAAACTCCTGATTCAATACCTCCTGTGGATAAGAGAATGGACAAGAGGTATATATTATCAGGCTCAGGCACGGAGTTTCTTTATACTCATAGCAGCCATGTTGGAGTAGTGCAGGCTGCAGCCTGTGACAGGGCTAACATTCCTTTGGCTTCACACCCCCTGGGCAAGGACTCCAGGAAAGTTGATGCCATGGCCAAAAAACAATATTTGGCATCCTCTTTGGGACTCAGGCAGGCAAACTATATGGCCTACATAGCCAGGTACCAGAAGTCCAGGTGGGATACTGTTTAGGAACTGGCTAAACAGGCCTCCCTCCAGCTAGCCAAGGAGCTGGAGGAGGTGGCTGTGGATGGAATTGAGGCATCTAAAGTACAGTTTCACACTGCTGTGGACTCCAATGATGTGGCATCAAGAGTCATGGCTACATCTGTGTCTCTCAGAAGACGTGCTTGGCTCAGATGTACTAGCCTATCACAGAATACCCAGACTAAGGCTATGGATTTTCCTGTAGTTGGCAACTCTTTGTTTGGGGTGCAGACAGAGGCTTACATGAAGAAAATGGATGAATACAGGACCACTTACAGGAGTGCACAGGCCAAGGAAAGGCAGGCCACTCCACAGAAGGAAGCAGCAGTCCAGGGGCAGGGGCAGGGCATTTCACAGGCCTTTTTACCAAGTCCAGTCTTCCTCTCCTTTCCCACAGTGGGTTTTTTTCTGAGGGAAGGGCAGGAGGGGGATGAGCAGGACTGCTTCCTCCTCCCAGTCTAAGGCTCCTGCCAAGCAGACACCCTGAGGTGTCAGCCCAGATCGACTCCCCAATCCCAGTAGGAGGCAGGCTGGCTTACTACTTTCAGGCCTGGAAGTCTGTGATCTCAGAAAAGTGGGTCCTGGAAGTAGTAAGCCAGGGACTGGCCCTTAGCTTCAAAAGGTTCCCAAAAAGAAGGGCCAGGTCTTTTCCACCTGCATCAATCTCAGAAACCCTTACCCTAGAGGCAGAGATTTCCTCCCTCTTGGCCGTAGAGCAGGTTCCTACTCAACACAGGGGAAAAGGCCTGTACTCCAGGTACTTCCTTACCCCAAAGAAAACAGGGGCATGGCGACCCATCCTGAACCTAAATTATTTGAACGAACACATGTCAAAACCCAAATTCAAAATGGTAACTCTGGGAATAATCCTTCCCTCTTTAAGGCCAGGGGATTGGCTAGCATCCCTGGACCTCAAGAATGCCTACTTCCATATCCCTATCAGGTGCTCCCACAGAAAATACCTCAGGTTCGAGTTGCCTTCAGGCCATTATCAGTTCAGGGTCATGCCATTCGGCCTAACATCAGCTCCAAGGATGTTCACAAAGTGCCTTGCGGTAGTGGTGGCTTACCTCAGAAGACAGGGTATCACCATTTTTCCATATCTGAATGACTGGCTAATTGTAGGTCAGTCATCAGACCAGGTCAGGTCAGCTCTGCAAACCACCCAGGACTTGCTCAGTTCTCTGGGGTTTCTTCTCAATCTGCCAAAATCTGTCCTCGAACCAGTACAACTTCTCACCTTTATAGGGATAGAATTGGATAGTATCCAAGCAAAAGCTTTCCTTCCTCTGGCAAGGTTGAAGGCCCTAGTAGGTCTTGCTTCCTCTTTTCGACCTCAGGTTTCTCGTCCAGCGAGACAGTTCCTCCAGCTCCTGGGCCACATGGCAGCCTCTGCTGCAGTGGTACAGGGAGCCAGATTTCAGATGAGGGACATTCAGTTCTACCTAAGGTCCTTTTGGTCACAGAGAAAGGACTCTCTCACCAAACTGATTCCAGTGACCCAGACTCTGGTCCAAGCTCTCCAGTGGTGGCTGGACTAGGACAACCTCAGACAAGGGCTTCCATTTCTCCCTCAAGTTCCATCAGTAGTTCTACATACGGATGCTTCTCTCCTAGGTTGGGGAGCCCACCTGGGAGCCCTGACATCTCAAGGGGCCTGGTCTCCACAGGAGTCTTTCCTTCATATCACCCTCCTGGAACTGAGGGCAGTTTTCCTAGCCCTTCAGAGCTTCTCAGATGCAGTCAAGGGCAAGGTGGTCCAAGTCAGAACAAACAACAACACCAGCACAATGTGGTACATCAACAAGCAGGGAGGCACTCAGTCCATGGCCTTGTGCACAGAAGCCATGAATCTGTGGTATCTGGCCTATTCTTTTCAGACTTCCCTGGTGGCAGTTCACCTTCCAGGAAAGGACAATGTACTAGCAGATGCTCTGAGCAGAATTTCACAGGGACATCACAAATGGTCCCTGGATCCTCACATTCTGAAGGTCATCTTCTCCAGGTGGGGCACTCCAGAGATAGATCTCTTTGCAGCACCAGACAATCATCAGCTTCCTCTGTTTTGTTGCAGATCTCCAGCACTGGGGACGGTACCCCTGGATGCTCTCATTTTGGACTGGAAGGGCAGGTTTCTTTATGCCTTCCCTCCCTTTCCACTGCTGTTTAGAATTCTGATCAAGATCAGAACTCAACCCTGCACAGTGATACTAGTGGCTCCAGATTGGGCCAGACAGCCTTGGTATCCCCTACTGCTGTCCTTGACAGTGTCATGTCCATTGTCTCTTCCCAGGAAATACAATCTCCTGTCCTCCTCCCAGGGGTGGATCTGGTACCCCAATCTCCAGTCTCTCAATCTCAAGGCCTGGCTCTTGAAGAGTTAGAATATGCAGCATTACATCTCTCTCAGGGAGTTCTGGATATTCTGAAAGTCTCCAGGAAACCTTCCATTAGAAGAACTTACAATTCCAAATGGAAAAGGTTCAGTATTTGGTGTTCTCAGAAAGTCATTGTGCCTGATTTGGCAGACATTTACACAACCTTTGATTATCTAGTTCATCTGAATAGGCCTTAGGCCTGCCACTCTGAAGGTTCATCTAACAGCTGTCTCTGCATTCCTTTCAGCAGGAGAGGGTTCTTCCCTGGCATCTCATTCTGTTTTCAGGAAGTTTTCCAAAGGTCTGGTTCACATTAACTCTTCCTTTAGGGAGCCTACTCCGCCCTGGGATCTTAATGTCTGCATTGCTCAGCTTATGCAGCCACCATTTGAACCTCTGGCTTCAGCTGAGTTAAAGTACCTGACCTGGAAAGCTGTATTCCTGGTAGCTATTACTTCTGCCAGGCAGATTAGTGAATTACAGGCCCTATCAGTTGAACCTGACTTCATATCCTTCCATAGGGATAAAGTGGTCCTAAGAAACAATAGGAGGTTCTTGCCCAAAGTTGTATCGGATTTTCATCTGAACCAGTCTATATCTCTCCCTGTGTTTCTCACTGACCATTCTTCTTCAGGAGAAAGAAGATTACACAGTTTGGATGTGAAAAGGGCTCTTAGCTACTATATAGAGCATACTAAGGCACACAGAAATGACTGTATTCAATTGTTTCTCACTTATGGGGAAGTGGGGAAAGGCAAACCTGCCACTAAAAGAACTATTGCCAGGTGGATTGTTTCTTGTATACAATTATGCTATGACAAATTGGGTAAAACACCCTCTTTGAGCCTGAGGGCTCACTTGACTAGTGGTACAGCTGCTACTCTAGCTGCAGCCAGAGATATACCCTTGTTAGAGATCTGTAAAGCAGCCACCTGGAAAACAGTACATACATTCACCAAGCATTACTCCCTGGACAGCCAGGCTGGGAGCAATGCTAGGTTTGGCACAACAGTACTGCAGAGTCTGTTCCCAAAGTAGGTTCTGCATTCCATCCTCCATAGGGAACTGCTTGGTAGTCTGCATTATGTCAGAATACAGCAAGACTTCATGTTGTTTGAAGAAAAAATTACTCACCATAGTAATGTTGTTTCTTCTAATAGAGCCTTGCTGTATTTTGACCTCCTCCCCTGCCTCCCATCTCAGAACCTAGTTTTTGGGAAGTGGGCTGGCAGGTACAGAATTGCACCTCAGGGGTGTACCTTGTACCCTCCCTCTTGAGTGGGATAGCTGTTATTGATACTTTTCTTACATTGTTATAGTTAAATATTGTCACTACCTTTCCTTCTTGGGTTCTCGACTTGCATCTTTTTTGGACCCCAAAAATCTTTTACCCTTTAGCTATACATTTTGAACAATTTCCACACTGTAGTACTTAGTTAGTTTGCTCGTAAGAATCTGATGGTTACACTGGGAAGTACCACAGGCAGAGGTTTGAAAACCGAGCTCGAGCCCAACATTCTATGCTTCTGCATAGAGTTAACTTTTTCCTCTCGGGGGGCAGTTCAAGTGCTGGGGCTAACCACATTATGCCAGAATACAGCAAGACTCCATTAGAAGAAACAGCATTACTATGGTGAGTAATTTTTTCTTACTGGACTGGCACTACTTCGCATACACAAGGATATTCAGGTAGATATTGAGGAAGTTGTCAGACAGTTTGCCCATGTCATATCTGCCATATTTCTTTCACAGTATAGATGCAGGAAATTATTACAATAATCCCATTTGTCATATTTAACAGTGTCCTTGCCCTTGATTCTCATGTTTTTTTATCTGTTGCCTTATGTTTAGAGTGACCTAATATATTGAATTACACAACTGTGTGCGTTTTGAGGAAGGGCACAAACAGCAGTCTTAACATTTTGTTTTTTTAGAATAGGGATAGATAATAGGCCACTCCAATGAGACACTCTGCACTGCCACTTGGGAGATTCAGTTTTGTATTGTAACTCACACCAATGGAAACAAAACACGTTTTCAATAGGGATAGATTAGAACTTAACTTTTGGGGTAGCCTTGGTGGGGCATTAAGCTTAACCATGTATTAACTTGAGTCTGTGGAACCAAAGACTCTAAAATTTATTTTTTCCATATATAAAAGCACCTATGCATGACAGTGTTTGCATAGCACTACACAGTCAATCATACAAGGGTACTAAAACTGGTAAAATACAAAGGCAGCTGAGTGAGTCAACTGACAGATGTATGAATGATAACACATAAACTTTCAGGCAGGGGGAGGGGGCAACAGCAAGTCAGTGTGTACAAGTTTGAAATTCCTGGCTATCCCCCCTGAGGCTTGGTATGAGTGTAGGGTTGGGACTGAGATTTCCCACAACAAACTGAATTACTCTTTTTCAAAGTGACTACACGAGTGCTATGAGCAGTGCTAGGCAAAATATAAACCATGCCTGCAAAACAGTGCAAAATTGTCATTTTTGCATCCGCACAATTGCTCAAAAATAGAAAAATGTCTGGCATTATATTTTCTTGTGAAATTCTGTGAAAATATGTCTCTGCTTATAACTCAGACACCTTTAGAGTTTGATATCCACAAATTAGAATGCAAAGCCTTTTTGAAGGGGTCATGGAAAGTTTTAATTTGGAGAGAGCTGGATAAACAATTTTTAACTTACAGCAGTTCTTATTGTCAAAATGTAATTATTTGGTAAATTTTGTGAAAATGTTTTAAAAGTTTGGATGTTTGTAGCCCCATTGCTATTTCAGGTATAGACCTGAAATTTGCATGCCTACCAAATTTTAATGGATCCTGGAATCTAACATGACCTCTTCATTATTTTCAACACTGATCTTTTGCAGTATTATACAGCAAAAAGAAGGTGCAATCACTCAAGACCAATCTGGTTGTAAACTTTTATTTTACAGACATGGCAAATTCCCTGATGCTTTGAGTGATAATCCTCTTCATTCAATGGATCCTGGACTCTAACAAATGATGAATGACCTCTTCATTACTTTTAACATGTATCTTTTGCAGTATTAATAATACTTGGGTTCAGAGCAGTTTAGTGACCCAACTAGACACATATGCTGCCATCTCTGGGATGTATCTTGCCTGGTCCAAACTGTATTTCTTTGACTGGTTATATTTTGTTTCTATGGGGAACTCCAGCTCTTGCTCTTATGCCCTGGTGTGTGGAATACCTCGGGGCTCCATTCTAGGCCTGATTCTTTTTTACATTTATATGGTTCTCCTCGGTGAACAACTGCAAAAAATGAGCATTATCATATTTTGTGCATATATCACCCATCTTTATTGGACAATCAATGCAATTCAAGATATAAGTGCAGTTCTTATTCCATGCTTTCAGAAGATAAAACTTTGGATAAGCCAACATTTTCTGCAGTTGAATTCTTGAAAATAAACAAAGTAATTATTTTTGACCCATCTGCTGTTATGAGTGCTTCCTTCAGAGACTGACATTTTGTTCAGAAATAATCATATTTTCCCTAGCATAGCTATTAGAAATAATGGTGTCATCTTAGAATCTAATTTTTCTTTTGATTGGCATGTGCCAAAGTGCACTCTAACTGCCTAGTATCACTTAAGAACATTGGTTAACTATAAAATGTCAGTTCTTCTGTTCACGTAGCTATACTAATTCATGCTTCTGTGACTAGCCATTTGGACTACTGCAATTCTCTGCTGGCAGGTCTCCTGATATACACAATTCACAGACCTAAATCTGTTCAAAATACCTGTATAATTGCCTGTATATCAGCTTCTACTAAATCTTCCGCCCACTTTACCTCTCAGTAGTAATGAATCTTCATCAGCTTCCTGTCTAGCAGAGGACTGATTTTAAAGTCTTATTACTAGTGTATAAGGCTAGATATGAACTGGCACCAAGTTATTTAATTTCTTCTCCTGAAATGAAAATGTTATACTCAAACTCCCAAATTCTTTCTTCCTTTATTTATTTAGTTTTTGTTGACCGGGAAAGAGGACTAGACAATGTTTTGCCTATTTTCACTGCCATCCAGGGGAAGGGGGATACAGATGGATGCCAACTGAAATTGCACCAGATATTAAGCTGTTTAGTGAATGGGGGAAATTTGTCCAGGACACTGGGGAAATTCCCCTACTCTTGCTGCAGAGGGCCCTAGTGTGATGCAGGAGAGAATGAAGAAGCTCAGTAGACCTCAGGAGAGAGAAGGGAATAGTCAGGTTCAAGGAGCTCCAGCAGAAATTCTGAATTTCAATATAGAGGAAACCCGTGGAGACTTAGAGCAGTCTCAAGATGGATTTGTGGTTCACCCTGACAGATCGTCTTCAATATCTGGTGAGGATTTTCTACTGAATGATGAGCAGGAAATCTACAGTTAGAAATGGCTGAGAAAAAGAAACAACTTTTGAGGATGATTTCAGCTGCTGAACAAGAGGTTATTATTAGTTGGACTAAATTGGATGAGGAAAGAAAAAAAGAGAAAAAAGATCGGGAGTAAGCCCTTTGCAAGGACAAGGCAAGCATTTGCCAGTGGTCAAGCTACCGGTACCATTATGTGAGATGAAAGGACAGCGAGAGACAGACGTTGAATTGGTAATGAATGAAGGACAAAAACCTGAGGACATAGAGGAATGGTCCCTTGGAGAAGCTTTACAGCAGGTGGGTTGGCTGTACAATGGTATAGAATGGATCCCTGACCCCTTGTTACCCTTACCTGGATCCCCTGACAATTTGGCTTTAACGCCTCAGGGGAGCACAGTACAGGTCCTGTCCCACACGACGTTGGTGCAGATGCATGCACCACAGTCTCAGCTGATTGTTGCTGCAGTTGTGTGGGATGAAGCAGAGGCTGGAGAGAAGTGTACTGTGACAGACGTGGAATTACCAGTACCATCTGTTTCAGATATGATGCAGCACCATGATTTCATGGATGGACTCAAAAATATTGTAAATCTACCAGACGAATTGACTGAGAAGGTAAGAGAGGACATTGATGGTCAGGGGTCAGGGTTTCTGGCAGTTGGGCCTACTCCTATACAATCTGAGACTGCTCCTCCTTTGACTGATGAACACAGGCCAGTGTCCTATGCAGACCTGTTCCATAAGCCGGCAGAAGTGGCCAAAAGAAGATTTTTGGTCCGTTTAGGATACAAAGGGTTGGCTCCAATTCCTCCAGGCAGACTGTGAGTTGGGAAAACTTTAATAAAGGATTCAATGGGCTTTTTACCCACAGAAGTGTATGCATTCATTCATGCACCAGGAGACCGAGTATATGATGTCAGCTTTTGCTCAATAATTTTGCTGGACAAGTTTTGGAAGCTATATTATGAACTGAAGGATATGGAGGTCTGGAATGACTTTACTACGATTCCTGTTACTAAGCCTACGATTAAGACTATTATGCTACTTTTCCAAAATGAGGGTGTCGATGTTACTAACATTATCCTTTGGTTGGAGAAGTGATGTACCATTTTTGACCATCCAATGCCCATTATGGATAACAATGGTTTCTGGACTGGGGGCTGGCATTTTCGAGTCCAACTTGGAAAATGGGGAGATACTTGAAAGAGGCATTAAGGGGAATGGGGCAGGAATCAGGGGTTGAGGAACAGTGGGAAGTATTTAAAATGGGGATTACAAGAGCAACAGAATTATGTATTAAGCAGGTTAGCAAGAGGAAAAGGAAGAGGAGACCATTATGGTTTTCCAAAGAGGTAGCAAAGAAAGTGAAAGCCAAAAAGATTGCATTCAGGCAATACAAAAGACACAGGCAGAAGGGGATAGGGAGAAGTACCAGGAGAAGCAAAGGGAGGCAGGAGGTCTGTAAGGAAGCCAAAGCTCAGACAGAAGAACACATTGCAAAATCAGTGGGTAGAGGGACAAAACCTTTACAGGTAATAAGTGAAAAAAGAAAGGCAAAGGGAGGGATAGTGAGACTGAAGGGGAGGATGGGGCTGTGTGGAGGATGACAACAGTAAAGCTGACATATTGAACAGGTATTTCTGCTCAGTCTTTACTAAGGAAGAGGAGGGTAATGGGTCTGAATGGAGTACAAGGGGTGAGAATGGTGCAGAAATGGACACAAGTCCCTTTACACGAGAAAGGGTCCTGAAGGAACTGGAAGTAATAAGAGTTGATAAAGCAATGGGGCCAGATGGGGTGCACCCCTTGGTCCTTAAAGAACTAAGAGAGGTGGTGGCTGAACCTCTTGCTATCCTGTTTAGCCGATCACTAGAAACAGGGGAGGTACCCAAAGACTGGAGGATAACAGATGTAGTCCCCTTATACAAAAGTGGGAACAAAGAGGAAGCGGGAACTACAGACCAGTCAGCCTCACCTCGGTAGTGGGGAAGATCATGGAAGCACTACTGAAGGAGAGATTGGTGGAACATCTGGTTGTCAATGGACTACAAGACCCAAGGCAGCATGGTTTCACCAGGGAAAGGTCATGTCAGACCAACCTCATTGAATTTTTTGACAGGGTGACTAGGGAGGTGGATCAGGGGAGGGCAGTGGACATGGCCTATCTGGACTTCAGCAAGGCCTTTGACACTGTGTCACATAGAAGACTATTGCACAAACTGGGGAATATGGGTGTGGGCAGGACAGTAGTGTGGTGGGTAGGTAACTGGCTGGGTGGCAGGACACAGAGGGTGGTGGTAAATGGCTGTCATTCCACAGAGGGAAGAGTGACCAGTGGGATACCAGAGGAACAGTGCTGGGACCGGTCATTATTCAATATCTTCATCAGTGACATTGCACAGGACCTAGAAGGCAGAATTTCACTGTTCGCTGATGACACAAAGCTCTGTAACAGAGTAGACACACCAGAGGGTGTAGACAGAATGAGAAGGACCTGCAGAAACTTGAAGAATGGTCAGGGTTTGGCAGTTGAAATTCAATGCAAGGAAGTGCAAGATAATGCATATGGGGCACAAAACCCTGGCACAATATATCAGATGGGGGTGAGGATATAGCATGCACCAAGCAGGAAAGGGATCTTGGAGTTATCATCTCTGATGACCTCAAGGCAGGAAACAGTGTGACAAGGCAGCAGGTAAAGCAAATAGGATGCTGGGATGCATAGGCAGGGCATCACCAGCAGGAAAAGGAGGTCATAATTCCACTATACAAGACACTAGTGAGGCCGCACCTGGAGTACACTGTGCAGTTCTGGAGACCTTACCTACGTAAGGACATAGACAGGGTAGAGAAGGTTCAGAGGAGGGCAACAAAGATGGTGCATGGATTGCATCACAAGTCCTATGAGGACAGGTTGAAGGCACTGAACATGTACTCCCTGGAGGAGAGGAGGGAGAGAGTGATATGATAGAGACATACAAGTATCTACAGGAGGAACAGGGTGCAGGAATGCACTATTTTAAGCAAAAAAGATGTTCCAGGACAAGAGGGCATGGGATGAAGTTGGAGGGAGAACGATTCAGAGGAAACGTGAGGAAGAATTTCTTCACAGAACGGGTGGTGGACAAGTGGAACACCCTGCCAGAGGAAGTGGTGGGGGCTGAAACAATCACGGGATTTAAGAATGCATGAGATAGACATAAAGGAATTCTGGAGATCAGGGGTAAGGGGCAACAGACTTCCTCGAAAACATAAACTGAACTTACAAACTTAAATGGGCAGACTAGATGGGCCATAGGCCCTTATCTGCCGACACTGTCTATGTATCTATGTAACTTAAACAGATGTTACCGGGATTTCAACACTTGCCAAGTTCATTTTTTGGGGGACGGGACAGAAGTATTTTGTTCTATGCTGGTGAACCCAAGAGCTGCTACAAATGTGTATCATTGACCCATTTAAACAATGACTGCGACAGTATTAAATGCTTTCATTGCGGCATGCATGGTCATTCAGGGGTGCAATGTAAGGCTCCCTCAGTTTGTAATCTTTGTGGAAATGATGAACATGCCTTTCAGGAGTGTCCCTGGGTGGCATACAACCCAGAGGATACCTCAGATCATGATTTTATTCTCTCTCAGGTGAGACATCCTAGTAGGCAGCCTCCTAGAGCAGATGGGGTCCCCTTTTACCCTCCTAGATGTACAGGTAGAGGTCAGGGTGGTTCTATGAGTAGTAGAGTGGGGGAAAAAGCTCAAGAGAGAGATCTTCTGATATTCAGAAACCTCCTCCTCCTCCACATCTTAGTAGTAACAACCCAGGATTTGTAAGGGAGACAGTGGAGATGTCTCCTGCCATCTCACAATACTCCCCACAGAGAATATTTCATTGGCCTACTTCTATGATTACTGAGACATCCTCTGTGAATTCTGATGATCCCCAAAGTATGGTCTCAGTGCCAGCCTCACCCCCTTTTCAGTCCGATGTAGATCCAATAATTATTAGGATGGATTTACCCCTTTCCCCCTTTGCCACTCTCGAATCACTTCTCAGCGTTTGCAATGTGGGGAGATCAGGTTGATATGCAGATACCTTTGGAGGAGGGGGAATTTCCCTCTTCACAGCCGGTCCCGATCCCATTAGATTCTGAGCCTCAAAAAAAAAAAGAATAGTGGAACCCCAGAAAAGGATAACAAGATCTAATATGAAGGTGTTCAAACCTCCTCCCTGAGCCTACCCAGTTGAAGGTAGCTTGTATTAATATGAACAGTATTAAATCAGAATATGAACGTATAACTACTTTCAGTATTTTACAGCAACTGGATTTCAATTTTTTTTGTTACAGGATACAAGACTGTACACTAGTAGAAATAGCTCAAGCAATGAAGGATTGGACATGGGGTAATTCATACTGGTAAATAGGGGAAGAGGTGTGTTGTGGGGTAAGATTTTGTTTTCATTCACCTAATATTACTATGTTACGTCTAGTAGATGTAGACCCAGGAAGAGCCTTATTGTTGGACTTCATGATAAATTCTTTTACATGTAGACTAGTGAATATTTATGGTTCTCAGACGAAGGCTTTACACATTGATTTATTAATGAAAGTACAACCTCATTTGCACACCAGCAGACAAATTTCCTGGGGAGGTGATTTTAATATTAATTTGCAGCAGAATAAGGCAGGGGAAAAACAATATTGTGATAAGAACTTTCTCCAACAGGTGGTTAGACATGCTAGATTAAAGGATGCTCATGGAGGTGGGAAATGGGCGTCAACTTTCAATTTTCTTTAAGGGATGTCTGTCCTCTCGGATAGACTTCCTTTTTGTAAAGCAGTCACTTCTAGTTGCTCATACTTTTAATATGCTGATGGAAATGTCGGACCATACCCGAATAGGTGTACATATTGCAGTTCCCCCTCCTAGAGAAGCAGGATGAGGGTTTTGGAGGTTGAACATCACACTATTTGACAATTTGGTTGCTTTGAGGGATTTCAAGACCCTAGTAGTAGCCCTTATTTTGTATGACAACCTTGAGAAATGGTGGGAGGATTTAAAAGATCTTATGACCAGTTTTTTTAAGTATCATGGGAAATTAGCAGCAGCAACATCTTATGATACATACCTGAGACTGAGGGGTGAATTGGGGTCTTTATTATCCAGACAATGTACGGAGAAAGTTGATTTGCAAGATGACATTAACTGGATTAAATTAGATATGAGGCCTTTTCAGTATGACCGGCTTCATTCATTACAGAGAGAACACTCATATGGTACACAAGGGAAGATAGCAAGTGTGAAGCCCTTTGTTAGTAGCCAGCAAAGGAGACAGAGATGGCAGATCTTGGGTTTACAATCCTCTCAGGGGCATTTGGCATTGGGAATGTTGGAATTATGGCTTTATTGGAAGAGTATGTGGAGTGTTTGTTTGGGACCCCTGTAGAAAAGTTGGACTTTACCCACCACTTACTGGTAGCAGTGGGTACGCCAAAAGTAGCTCGGGGACAGGTGAATCAAATGATAGCCCCATTTACTGGGTTGAAGATGGCAGAGACGGTGCAAGGTCTTCAAATTGGGATTTCACCAGGATCAGATGGCCTCCCTGGGGAAATTTATAAACTTTTGTGGGAGATTATCCCAATTGAATTATTGATGATTTATAATTTTTTTCTTGAAGATGTTTTCCTGCCAACGGCTATGTACGAAGGCCTTATGATTTTTATTTTCAAAACTGGCGACCCAACTAATATTAATAATTGGTGGCTGATTACGCTGCTTAATACAGACTTTAAGTTATTTGCCAAATTATTGGGGAACAGATTGGCAAGAATGATGGGAGCTGTAATAAGTCCTCAACAATATTGTTCAGTGCCTGGCAGGAAAATTACAGAAGCTTTGCTTTTTCTTAGAGAAGTGGTGGAGTGAGCAGTGATGCAGTATAATTCAGGGTTCCTGATAAGTTTAGACCAAGCTAAAACTTTCGATGAGGTCTCACATTCTTTTTTGTGGCAATTTCTGACTGCATATGGAATACCAGAGAAGTTTATTACTTGGCTACAGCTGTGTTATGACCTAGCTTATGTAATTCCATATGATAATGAAAATAGAGGATCCAAATGTTGGATACAGAGGGGGGTTCACCTGGGTTGCCCCTTTAGTCCCCTTCTTTATATTTTTATGATAGACCCGATATTATGGCTTTTACAAAGTTCTCCTTTTATTTATGGTTTGGCTAGAGGATTTTTCCGCACTGTAAAATATTTGCATATGCCGATGATTTGTGTTTATTAGTGAGAGATGGACAGTCCTTTGAGAAGGCAAACCGCCTACTGCAAGGGGTGCATAAAGTTACAGGAGGAAGTCTCAATGTTGTGAAAACGAACTGTATTAATCTGCAAGGTTTTAATGATAAGATGGAGGTTTTGGGGGGATTTCAGGTAGCAGTTGCACCAATAAAAATTCTGATGATCTATTATGGGGGAAACGACATGGCAAGCTACAATTGGGACAAAGCTCTTGTTACGGGGAAGGAATTGGTGAGAAGATGGAATCAATAGAATTGTCAAAAAAGAAGAGTATTTATTTAATAAGGACATATTTAGTTTCAGTATTTCTGCACATTAGTGCAGTATTTTTAATTCCAAAGCACCTGGAGGTATCTTTGATTTTTTTTTTCATGTTTCTGGGGAAGCAGATTGAACCCAGTTAAGCGGAATATTCTATATATGGGCATAAAGGCAGGGGGTGTTAACATGTTAAATCCCTTATTATTTTTTTGTTTAACAATATATTTATATTTAATTCTGCTTCCCCTTATGAAAGGGTGAGGAAATGGGAGTTTGCTGTTAGGTGGTACTTACAGAGTGGAAAGGGAATTGATTTTTACACAAAAATAAATGAAGTCCACAGTTGGTAAAGCATTGAGAAGGTGTTTTTGATGGAATAATTAAGTGGGGAATTGGTTATGTGACAGTTCTGCACCTTACTAGATGGCAGTTGTATGCAGAGTTTCTGTTGGTACATTTTGTGGAACACCCATTTTTGGGTTTCTCACAAATTGATCAGGATTTTATGTCCCAGTATATTAGTGATAAACGGACACTGGAACAAATGTGGGATACAATATGGCTGAGATTACATTCCAAAATAAATGAGAAAAGTAATCAAAAACATAAGCCTCTAAATGAAAGATACTGCCCTAGAGATTGCTGTATCTCAAAAATTGAGACTATTGATCATTTATATTACACCTGTCCATACATAGTCCAATTTTGGGACATTGTTAAAAGTAAATGGAAAGGAATCCCGATACCCCCAGATCCGACACTAATGTTTTATGGTATAATCCCTCGATTAGTGAAACAACCACATGATAGTTCTCTGCGGGTAATCTGTGCCCATTTCGTTTATTGGATTTGGATTAGCTGATGCCATTAGGTTTTACAACAACAACAAATAACAGGAAAAGATTTATTTCATATACTTTGTACAGATTTAAGAAATTGGAATGAGGGAATGAGGTCGAATTTGAACTTTTGGGCAGGGATACATGGACTCTTTGGTGGTCCAATCTCGACTATATTTGAATTGTTTGACTTTCAGGTTCCTCAGATCACAAATTGTTATAAAGTCCTGGTTTTCCTCTTTTCACTGTTTTATTCAGTTTTATTACTGTTTTGTACTTCTTGGGGAAATATGTTTGGTTCAAACTTTATAGATAGGATGAAGGAGCCTAGGTACTGAATGTACGTATGAGTTTCAGTTAAAGTTTAATTTTTTTTCTATTTTTTTCAATTGTTTTCATATTCATTACATTATTAAGATGATTTTCCAATTCTGTATATTTCTTTGGCTGTAATGTGAACATGCTTTATGAGATTTGTTTTTGATTTTTTTAATTTTGTGTTGATTTTGAAGCTTTAAATAAAAAAATTCCCCTACTCTGTTTAGGAGGCACTGTTGAGACATGGAGGCTGACTCAGAGAATCCTCATTCTGCTGGAGAACCTGTAGGTGAGATGATCTCCACACTTACAGGTCCAGCTCTGGAGTTTGAAAATGCAAAGGAACTGAGTGAGAAAGCATCTGTACCCTCAAATTCAGTTGAAACAGCACAACATAATGATACAGCACAAGATACAGAATGGTTAAAGAAAGTTTTATTAGAAAATCGTGAAGCGTTGCATGCATTATTACAACAGCCTGCTACGATTGCTTCAGTTAGTGCAGTGGATCCTAGTCTGGTATCTACTGATTTAATTGCTGCGGTGGAAAATGTGGACTGTTTATTGGAAAAAAACCTTGAAAATATCTTGCCTGAGGTAATGACTGCTCACTTAGAGCTACAGCAAGAGGCAGACGTGAAGAGTTATTTCAGCATGACTCACCAGGGAGTGACGCAGAAGCATCAAAGACTGGGCGGCTGAGTGAGTCAGTTGCAATATTTGATGTCAGTGACACAGCTGAGCTGAAGTCAGCGCTTGATATTTCAGACTTACTACTAGTGGAACAGAACCTCCAGTGAGTAAACAAATGTTGCAGAAGGGGAAATGTTGAACACCGGGGACTTAATGAGACGGGTCTGGGTCTTAGAAAGGGAAGGGTAAATGCGAGTGAAATTATGGAGACCAAGCTTCAGCAACCTGCTCGTTCTCTGGAATGTACACTACAGGAGGCAGGCTGGAAGGAGTTGCAAACCGGGGAATGGATGTCTGACCCAGAACATAGCCCTATTCCAGGCTCTCCCACTGTCTTGAGGTCAGAAGATGCCAGTTGTTCAGCACTCCCTCAAAACAGGCCTAGACGTGGGTAGAATGGTGACTCCTGACTCTGATTTATATTTCCACTCTGAGGATGTGGTGGTGGAGGAAAGTAATGCAGCGGGGCTTCAAAAGTGCGTTGTCTTTCTAGTATACTATCTACATCATGAGATGAAGGAGCTAGCGACCAATGGCCTTCATGGGGCATACGAATGGATACAGAACTCCCCCCATCTTCCCATAATAATAATAATAATACAAGGGATAATGCAAAGTCCAAATTGGAGGAATTCCAGAAAAGGGATAGATTTCAATATCAACCATAGCCCCTTCAATGGAGAAATGCAGTGCGACTGCAGTATGTGGGTGGTTTGGAGACAATTCCAGACAGAATCTATGTAGGGCAGCAATTAATAAAGGAGTCTTTGGGGTTTTTGTCCAATTAAATATATGCTCTTATACATGTGTCTGGGGATAGTTTATATGATATCAGCTTTAAAACTCCCCATAGTCTGGATCGATTTTGGACTGCATTTGAGAAACATAGATATTCAGAGCTCTGATACCCTTTAGAGCTATACCTCTGATGAGGCCCACAGTTAAAACAATAACTATCCTGTTTCATAATGAAACCATTTCTGTACATGGCATTACATACTGGCTAAACAACGCTGTGATGTTTTGGGGGCACCGCAACCTATTTTTGATGCCATTCACATTTGGACCGGGGGATGGAAATTTAAAGTTCGGCTGAGGAATACCATTAAGGGCCCAATACATCTATCGAACAGCTTATTCCTGGGGAGAGATAGGGGTCATTGCTATTACCCAGGTCAACCAAGGACTTGTTTCAAGTGTGGATCTTTTCCACATTCTAGTTCTCCATGTGATAAACTCAGGTATTTTTTATGTTTGTAGTATGGTCATGCTAGTAATTTGTGTCTAGAGGCTTTGAAATATAATTTATGTAATGAGACAGGTCACGCATATTGGGCCTGTCCATGGGTGACTCACAACAGGTCAGATAGACCTGACCAGGATATTATCTTAATGAATGCACAGAAAAAATACATAGATGCACAGAGAAAACAGGCAGATGATCAACAGGGGCCCCAGATAGCACCACATCAGACACAAATCCCACTGAGGAATGACATCAGGTGATACCTGAGGTGATGGAAGTTTGATCTGACCCCCCAACCCCCCAGGAAGAGATTAGAGTGGAATCTGCGGTGTATCAGCTGAAGTCAGAAGAACCCCCCCCAGAGGAAACAAGGCTGAAGAGCAAGCCCCCTCTGGCTCATGGGCAAGAGGGGACGATAGATATGCCCCCTCCAGAGATAGTGTGCCTTCCAAAGAAAAGAGGTCCTCACCAGTCACAGCCTAAACCTAAACCCAAGATGGCAAAGGCTTCCTCACCGATTCCTTTGCAGAACATATATGACATGTTATCCACAGATACCCAAAATTCTGAGTTAGGTGGGGACTCAGAAACTTCATCCCAAGCTAGGCTCACATCAGATTTGAATCAGGATCCCCCCATTGTAAGACCTACTAAGAGTAGAACAAAATGAATGGGTGTCCGGACATGAAGTAGCATGCGGTCTGGGACCCCGGGATGAGGGTGACTTTTGTTTCTGGCATTTGGAACAGCACTTAGGGTAGTCACCCTAAATACCAATAGTATCAAAAATGCTAGGCGTCATCTGGTAACTTTTTCTCCCCTTAAGGACCACAGATTCAATATGATCCTCCTTCAAGTCATCAGGCTTAATTCCACAGCTTTGACAGATATAGCCCAGAAATTGTGGTGTGTAGGCCTGGCTTTTTCTTCACTTGGCCAGGACACGTGCAATGGAGTAGCCATCCTGTTTCGAGGTGATGGTTTTAAAGTCTCAAAATTACTTGACATTAGCCCTGGGAGAGCGTTGATGGTAGATTTTATGTTTAATAACATTGCATGGATGGTCATAAATGTTTATGCCCCCACCAAAAAAAAGGCAAGAGTGGAGTTGTTTCAGGGTATTAAGCCATTTTATTTACTACAAAACATGTTATTTGGGGTGGAGCTTTTAACTGTGTATTGGCTACACAAGATAGAGGCACTGTTACAAATAAAGAATATTGTGACACAAAATGTCAAATTGACTTTATCAAAACAATGGGATTGCTAGATGTATATAGGACCAGGAATGACAGTGGGGGCTGCACTTTTTTTAAAGGAAAACTCTCCACATGAATTGATTTTGTGTTCACATCAAAAAATGTTTTGATATATGACACTGGCACTATTCCTTATGAGACATCAGACTGTGTTCTGCTTACAGCCACGCTGGGATTGCATGAGGAGGCTCCATATGGAAGGGGATATTGGAAACTCAATTTGATATTATTAGAAGAGCAAGGGATTGTTACTCAGATTACGGAATTGTATATGCTAGAATGTCAATAGTGGAGCTGGAGCAGGACTTAAGCTTATGGTGGGCAGAGACAAAAGTTGAATTACAAAGGATGATGCATGTGATGTCCTCAATGCAGCAGATGAATAAATACAAACAGTATTTACTACTCCAATCACAGCTGGCTAAACTCTATTCACTTATAAACACACAGCTAGTAAATCTGTCAGCTCAAGTTCAAGAAATAAAACAAGATATGGAGAAATTACAGTATACCAGAGCTTCATCCACGTTGTCGGAACAAAAAATATGTACACCCAGGAAGATAGCCTTTGGGGATGCATTGGTTAGTTGTACCAGCAGAGTGGACAGTAGGACTATGACATCCATTTTTAACCAACAGGGGAAGGAGGTTTCTAATATACCAGACATTTTGAAGAAAGTAAAACAGTACTTAAGCAACATGTATTCAGCCCTGATGATTGTTGACAGAGCAACGGCAGATTGTTTACGATCTAGTGAGGTACCAAAGGTTCTGCAAGATATGATCCATGCTTTAATGGTTCCCATTTCCAAATAAGAGATTGAATGGGCTATAAAAATGTAAAGAATAATACAGCTCCAAGATTAGATGGGCTACAAGCAGAATTTTACAAAAAAATTGGAAATATTTTGTCAAACATGTTGGTTGAAGTTTTTTATTGGATTTTTGATGATAAAACACTTGATTTTCATTTGAGCATAGCAATTCAGATATTCATATACAAAAAACAGGATAGGAGATTATTGAAAAATTAGAGGCCTTTAAGTTTATTGAATACTGATATTAAAATTTTAATGAAAATATTGTCACATAGACTATCAATGGTGGCACCCTACTTAATTTAACTATCTCAATCATGTTCGGTGTGTGGTAGATCTATGACAGATAATCCATTGTTAAGATGTGACTTGATAGAACAGGGGAAGGAGGAGCACATTACCGGGTATTTATTGTCTCTTGACCAAGAACAGGCTTTTGATAGGGTTACACATGATTTTATTCAGCAGGTACTAATGTCTTATGGTATATGTCTATATATATATATAATGTCTTTTGTCAATGGGTGATGACTATTTATAAGGCAGCATCTGTCATACCTTTGATAAATGGACATTTGGGGTCATATATTCCAATTTTCTGAGGAGTGAGACAGGGCTGTCCAATGAGTCCTTTGTTGTATATCTTGGCCCAGATATTCAAAAGGGTTGCTCCATGCGCAACAGGGTTGCGCATGCTCAAGTAATACATTGCGCCATTCTGCGATATTCAGCAGGAGGCAGTTGCACCACTGACAACAGGTTTTGCAAAAGAGCAATGCAAATGAATGCATGCTCAACAGGAGGGGGAGGAACCATGCATAACCTGCGCAACCCGATATTCAGTCGGGTTGTGCAGAGTTGTGCATGCACAACCCCCAACCTGCGCCTGCACAACCTTGAGCCAAAAAAAGGATCAAGTTGAGGGCCACCCACAGGTGAGCTGCTGTATTGCAGGGTGCAACACAGCAGCTGCCACCCCTGGCTGGCCCCCAACTCAGTCCCTGTGCCCCCCCACCAGCCCGATCGTGGGCAGAACGTAAAAACAACCCCCCCCACACATCTCCCAAAGCCCGATCGCAGGCATACAGTAACATCCCCCCACACACACATATCTCCGCGAAGCCCGATCGCGGGCAGAACATGTATCAACCCCCAGTGCCCGATCGCGGGCAGAATGTAAACCCCCAACCCGAATATCTCCCTGGTGGTCCAGTGGACCGTAAAGCCTGATCGCGGGCAGAATGTCAAGTTACAACCCCCTCCAAACATCTCCCTGGTGTCTAGTGTCCCCACCCAGCCACAAAGCCCTCCACCCCACTTCCCCGCGGCGGTGGCAGCATCCACCCGCCTGCCCGCCGCTGCCCACCGACTGACTGTCGGTAGGGCTGCCGCCCGATGGTGCAGAGCTACAGCCAATGGGCGTGCAGCCCATACCGTATATGACAGTCCAGATTTGTGAATGAACATCATTGGGTGACCTAGGCCTTGGATACCCAGAGGTTTCCTCCTCAAAGGAGTTTTTTTCCTCTCCTCCATGCCAATGGTAATAATACCTAGGTAGGTTTTAGTAACATATTCCCTAGGTTATTTAGGTAGAGTACTGCAGTTGGATGGAGACAGATGGTGGCCTTCCCTTGCCATTCCATCTCTCCTTGGAACAACATGCTTTAATTACTATAAATTCAGACATATAAGGAGGTTGCTATTTGTTCTCATTGTCTCCTGCTACCATATGTCAAGCTCCTAACTTTATGATACCTACTGACCTACATGCAGGTCTGCAATACCGATACACACTCATCATCTTCTGCAATGCTTTCTGCTCTACACTCTTTTTTGGGGCTTCTTCCTAAGGTATCTTTAACCAAGGGAATCATTCCTGTGGCACCTCTAGGGTGGAACCCTCCTCTAGGGTTCCTTGCCTTTTGTACCCCTACAGGGTAGCATATCCCATGGATAGAGAGACAAATGGCCACAAAGGTTTATCACAAGTTGCACAAGCATAATACTATACTAAGCTGTGTAAGCCCATTGAATTGGAAGGCTGTGCCTGTAGTTCAGTGGGGTGGAGCAACCAACCCCTCCCCCAGCTCAAGCCATAAAAGGCCTCGCCTTTGAACATCTCCCTGAAACATTTTTCATTGCCCCAACATCCTCCCCTCCTCATCCAGTGGCTTGTCTCTCTCTCTCCCCGGGCACCTTCCTAAGGTATCTTTAACCAAGAGAATCATTCCCATGGCATCTCTGGGGATGGATCCATCCTCTAGGGATCCTTGCCTTTCGTACTCCTACAGGATGGTATATCCTGTGGATAGACAGGCGAATGGCCACAAAGATTAATCGCAAGTTGTGCAAGCATAACACTATACTAAGTTGAATAAGCCCACTGAATGAAAGTCAAGAGCAGAGGATATTGGTATTTCAGTGTATTTTGCATTTGATTATGGAATTCTATTCCACTCTGCACGTGAGAGGCCTCTTCCCTTTCAATTTTTTCAAAAACAAAACATAACTGAAAACCTTCCATTTGACAAAGTTTCCGATTTTCCTTGCTGACAGAAGAAAACCTTCCATTGTAATGTGAGGCTTTAATTAGCACTTTATCTTCACAGCTCTGCATTCTGACCTTCATTTGTTTCTGATACCACAGATACAGTTCTGAAACTGTTCGCTTGTATGCTGTGTTTTATTTGAATAGTATAATGTATGCATTTTTAAAATATTCTATTCTTACTTCTGTAAATGTTTAACATTTTATGTTTCTAAAGTTTTGTACAGCACATAGAGATTTTTTTTTATGACAAGCATGACATAAATAGAAATTGACGGATTGAACAAAGAAGGACACATCAGGGTTTAATAGTTTTAAATTCACAGAGAAAATACAGCAGATTGCTAACTGGCAACAGTTTCCCAAAAATGGAACCATAACAGGCAATGTCCCCAGAATTCTACTTGTGGAATTTATCTTTGGCAAAGCACTTATTACCATTGCATCTGATTAGCATTGCTGTGCTGTTTGCAGTCCTGTAATTCCTTCCAGAGTAATTATTTTGACCCCCTGCTTTTCTCTTCAAGCTTGACTGGAACTGTTTGTCCCCCTGATATTTATTTATTTATTGAAAAGTTTCACCAGGTAAGGCACACTGAACAACAAGTTGCTTGTCTCCTGGTGCGACCTGGGGGAGTGTGGAGAGGAGATACATAGTAACCTATTTTACAACAAGGCACATACAGTAGTAGAGTGACAGATTGGGTACATAGTAGTTACAGTAATAGTTTCTAGCTGAAAACACCTGGTTTACATAAAGTGTACAACATTTCAAGTATCACTGATTACATACAGGGGATGAGGACCAACAAGCGGGCAGTAACCACATGTACAACAAGAAGGCAGGACTTAATAATACAAACAATAGGTAGGAGACTCAGCAAGTTTGCTTATGTGTAGAAGGGCAGAGACTGTGAGAATAGCGAGTGCAAAGGTCATAGCAAGTGTACTAGATATAGGGAGATTTAGTGGCTAGAACTTGCAGCATGTTTGCAGTATATCAGAGATTAGGTAGTAGGATCACCAGAAGGAGCTTTGGCATACCTCCAGAGTTACAAATGCAGCAGCAAATAAGCAGAACAAGCTTTAAGTGCATAGGTAAAATAAGGGCTTGCATAAGGGTAAAATCTAAACTAGGGCAGCAGTAAAGTATAAGTATAATGCCAGAAAGTGTGTGTGGGGAGGTTAGGTGCAGGCACAATTAATAGAAAAGAAGTTGTGGAGTGCCATAGTAAGTGAGTCAGCTGAGGAGGAAAACAGATTTGAGATGGAAGCGAGTTCCACAGTTTTGGGAGGCAGTATGAGAAAGCAGACTGGCCCATAGAGGTGGACCTCAGGGGTACTACCAGGGTTCTGTGGTCATGGGATCTGAGGAGGCGGGGAGGGAGGGGGAGGAGGGGAGAGGGAGGAGGTAAGATGGGGGGAGTACCTAGCCAGTAGGAGGAGACAAATTTTTGCACTGTGATGCAGACGCCTGTTAGCTAGAGATGGGAAAGCCAAGGCTCGGTAAGGGTGACAATGATGGGTTAACGGAGGTGCATCCAGGGCAAAATGGCAGAATGAGTTGAAAAGGGCATCCAGTTTGGCCAAGGATGGGCTGGAGCAGAGCAATAGACTACATCACAGTAGTCTATGATCGGGAGAATTATCTTTTGGACCAGTTCTCACCTAACCAGGAGTGGGAGACAGACGCGATTTCTATGTAGGGCACCGAGTTTGGGTCGAAGTTTTTTTTATTAAGGCTTCAATATGGTCTGAAAAGGTGAGCTGCTGATCCAGCCAGATGCCCAGATATCTGAAAGATGTAGCGGTATCAATAGTTGTCCCATCTAGGGTAGTGTAAGAGGGCAGGGATGGGAGTTTAGCCAGACACTGTCTGGTGTCGAAAATCATGGACACTGTTCTTTTAGCATTTAGAAGTAGTTGATGAGATTGAAACCAGCTCTGGACATTATTAAAATCCAGCTCGAGCTGGGAGGCAATAACTGAGGGGATGGCTCCATGGAATAAAGGACCGCATCATCAGCATACATGTGTATGGAGGACGAGGTACAGACAGATGATAGATCATTTAGAAAAATGGAGAAAAGGATAGGACCCAGTAAAGACCTCTGTGGGACCCCCATACAGATGGGGAGTGGAGGGGAAATGGTATGAGAGATTTTCACCGACTGGGTGTGACCAGTTAAGTAAGCACTTATCCGTTTTATTGCATGGTCGGCCAGACCAGCAGATGACAGGGAGTGGAGTAGGAGGGTGTGGTAAACTGTGTCAAATGCTTTGGCAAGATCAATAAAGATGGCAGATGTAATATGACCACAGTCCATGCTGGACAGGATTGAATCCATGACCCGAAGCAGCGAGGTCGTAGTAGAGTGGTGTTTGCGGAAACCCGATTGGTATTGGGTGAAGAAGTTTGTGTTTGGGCTAGGACTAGGTGTTCTTGAAGTTTGGCTAGCATTGGGAGGAGTGAGATGGGGTGGTGGTTCCCAGGGGAGGAGGTATCGCCGCACTTTGGAAGTGGAAGGACGATTGCAAGTTTCCATTTTGGGGGGATTTCAGCCATATGAAAAGAGAGGTTGAGAAGGGTGGTTAGAGGGGGAGCAATGGCTGTGGCAGACAGGTAAAGCAGCTTAGGATTTAAGGCCTCTAGGTTAGTCAGTATATCTTGTGGCAGGATATTGGAGAAGGAGAAGGAGTACGGTGGTGTGGGTGGGCTGGTGGTAGAGTCAGGTGGCAGCTGGCTATTGCTTGGGGCGGAAGCTAATAGGGCAGTAGCGCAGGAGGTGAAATACAAGTTGAACGCTGTAGCTACATTAGGGTCGTCGGAGATAATAGTAGTATTATTTATTTTGAGGATTGGGTTGGGGGAGGAGGAGGAGGAGCCTGGGGAGAGAAAGAGAGTGAATTACTTTCCAAAATTTTGAGGGGTTATTAATGTTGGAGTTAAAAGTAGAGCTGAAGTGCTCAGCCTTTGCCAACCGAATAGCTTTCGTACATTTGTTTCTCAGGGCCCTGTAAGCATCATAATCTTTGGGAAGCTTTGTACCTTTGTGGTGCTTCCAGGCTAAGTCGCAGGCTTTGGGCAGGCTATGAGATCAGGAGTGATACAGGAGAGGTGGTTTGCACGGTCTCAGACTCGTCGTATAGGGGCATGGTGATTCCAGACTTTGAGAAATTTGTCTCTGAAGTAGTCTGCTGCCTCATCCAGGGTGCTAGCTTCAGAAATGGGAGCCCGATTAGTGTGTTCCAAGCCATGCTGGAGGGGAGCAATATTCAAGGATTTGTATGACCGGATTTGTAGTGTTTTATGGGGTGCTTTGATTTTATGTACTCTGTGTACCAAGAAAGTCATGCAGTGGTCACTGAGGGAATCTGCTAGATTTCCAGATTTAATGACCCTGTGAGGATGGGAAGTGAGGGCCCAGTTGATTAGGGAGTGGTTACCCAATTTGTAGTTATGCCGAGTCGGGTCATGGATGAGTTGGTTAAGGTTGAAAACGTGAGTTACGTTATGCACTTTATTTGGTGGGGATGACAGCCAGTTTAAGTTGAAGTCTTCCATGATATATAATTCACTGGCTGATGAGTGGGAAGCTAGAATGGCTAGGAGGTCAGAAGTTTTTTTAGGCTGTATGCCAGGGCGGCAGTAGACACCTGCTACAAATATAGGTTTGGAGAAGGGCAGAGAGATTTGCAGCAGCAGGGCCTCGTAAGCTTTTGGATCTGAGCTAGAAAAGACAGAGGTGAAATGGATGGACGACAAGATATAAATTGCTACCCCGCCACCCCTACTTTGATGGTCCTTTTGTAACATTGTAAAGCCAGGGATTGTGAAAGATTCAGATAGTATAATTATGTCTGGGGTGTAAGTGACCACAAGGGCCTGTAGCAAGTCTGTTTTGGGGTTACACCAATATCCTCCTTGATCCTGACAGTGACACCGTCCTTTAAACTGTCCTTTAAAGAGAGAGCTCCTGCTCTTTTTCTTCGCAGGCCTATCTCTTTAGAATAACCAGAATTCCTCTACCTTGGTACCTCAGTCATTATTTTACCCCTTCAGAGCTCTGAGGAGTTTTTAGTGCTGGACTTCTAACTGTACTGGATGCTCAGGCTAATCAGTTTGCTGGTGTAATTCATGTGTGACTTGCTTTTGCTGTATAGTAGTTCAGCTTAGTCACAAGAAAACTGTTATTAAACAATGGGTCTTTAAACACTGCTGAAAATACTGATGGAAAATTGCCACAGATATACTTAATGCAGCTTTCCTGTAATTATTTCAAATGTCATACAGTAGTAATGTAGACACAAATGAGGAGAAGGGGCATCTTACAAGACAGGAAATGAGCAGTCTAACTGTAACAAATGGTACAGGTACATCGTTTTTGTTGTAGTTTAACCTGTTGCTTTAAGTAACCAGCCAAGAACTTACCATGATTGGAGTTTGTAAATGCCATCATCCCACCAGTGTGTGCCAGTTATAGCCCATTCTGCCAACAGGTTCTGTGCAAATTCATTTGCTAGCAGTCTGTAGTTGTGATATGTGCTGTACAAAAGGTCCCATTCATGGAAAATTTGTGATGGGTTCACTGCACCACTTCTGTTTCCTGCGATGAAATTTTTTATAATTTCCACCTGAAGTGAACAAAACAAAGACAATTTGTGTGATAGTAGCTCCACACAACAACTCATCCATCAGGACACTTGTTTTTAAACATGTTGTGTAATTGCACACTGTATACTGTGAATTCTATGTGCATCCTCCACTCTACCCATTCCCTAAGGATGTTTCTTGAAATGTGTGATCCTGGCTGCTTCAT
This sequence comes from Neoceratodus forsteri, assembly GCA_016271365.2. Classification (NCBI taxonomy): domain Eukaryota; kingdom Metazoa; phylum Chordata; order Ceratodontiformes; family Ceratodontidae; genus Neoceratodus; species Neoceratodus forsteri. The sequence continues at coordinate 91,211,428 of CM028132.1, read as the reverse complement.
CTTCTTTTAAAAACAACGAAAATACATAAATAACACATCCCTTATTTCCCAGTGGTGGCTGTGGGGAGCATTATCATTTATTTTTATTTACTTTTATTTATTGAGGTCTTGGATTACACCCGTGAGCAGATGTTCATTTATAGGTTCCACATCAGTTACATAGACAATGCAATACAGATGACAGGATTACATATGGTACAGGTAGAGCTGCAGGGTACAACAGCATTAAACAGCTTAGGCAGCATAGTAGCTAGCTGGCATCAGAGGTTAACACTCTACCTGGAAGCTCTCTGAGGTGAAAAGAAGGAGGGGTTGCAAGCAAGGGTGGAATGAGTAAGGTAGTTGGGAGCATCTGAGGGGGTAGGGAAGTGGGAGTGATGTCATGATTGGGGGGGTAGGTGTAATCTAAAGTGCTGGGATTGGGATCCCTCAACTCAATGAATTGTCAGGAGGTAAGTGCAGGTAGTTGGTTGATGCTCCAGGAGGGTGCTAATGGTAGCAGTCACATTTACTAAATTTTACTAGGTGCTGCTGGAGTCTGCATTTGAACAATCCAACAGATGTGGCATTGATAACATCAGGAGGTAAGGCATTGGTCCATAGTGGAGCATGATAGTAAAAGGCATGTTGTGCCAGGGCTGTGTGACATCTGGGAACTTTGTAGGTCTGAGTGGAGGAGTTCCTTGTGGGTTGGAGCTTGAGTGTGGAGTTAGGAGGTTCTGGACCTCTGTGGGTAACTACCACGGTTGAGGATTTAGGGAGCATTTCTTGGAGATGATGCAGGTTTGGTAGTTTATTCTGTCCTTCAGTTGTAGCCAATCTGCCCTAGTGTAGAGCTCACAGGTGTGAGTTGGTCTTTTCTCACCTGTGAGCAGTCTACCCACCCTTGTTTAGTGCAGTGGTGATGTGGTTTAGGGCTGTGTCTGTCGCTGACCTGTAGATTGCCAGGCTATAGTCGGTGAAGGAGACTATTGAGCTGATGATAACCAGGTTCAATGTCTCATGTGTTTGGCAGTGTCTATATCTCTATAGGATCCCTGTTCTTGTATTAATCACCTTTACTGTGTTGTCGATGTGTTGGGCATACAGAAGTGCAGAGTCGAGTGTAATACCCAAGTACTTGAACTGCTGGACGTGTTCCAGTGGGTCCCCACTGGCATTCCTGATTGCAAGGGGGGAGGACTTATGCTTGCTCTATGTGCTGGTGAACATCATGGTCTTAGTTTTTTTGCAGTTCATGACTAGTTTGTGATCCATAAACCATTTTTCAGTGGCTGAGAACCCCTTTTGGAGATCCACCGCCAGTTGTTCAGGATTAGGGTTGCTGCTGAATATGATTGCATCATCTGCTTATAGCAGCATTCATCCTGGGCATGCTGACTTAAGTTTGTTTAGGAATAAACTGAACAGTAGGGGTCTCAGAATTGATCTTTGTGGGACCCCTGAGCAGACTGGTCTGTTATCATAGGCAACCCCTACTATTTTGACCTTTAGTGAGCAATTGTGAAGGTAGCTGCTGAACCAGCATACTGATTCCGAGGAGAGTCCCGTAGCTGACAGTTGGTCCAGCAGGAGCTCATGATGCACTGTATCAAATGGTTTTATTAGGTCAGTGAGGCTTGTTAGTTTAGGCAGTGCTGTGTGCTGGCACTGGGTACAAGCTACAGTACTGAAGTGGAGTTTTTCTTAATGCCACCTTTTCGCTAGTTAGGTGGGTTCAGATGTGATATGCATATTTGTAGATAAATAGACAATGGTGGCAGAAAAAGGCCATCAGCCCATCCAGCCTGCCCACCCTAGCTAACTACTCTGAACTGCCTTAGTGACATCCCTCCCTTTTGTGTCTGCCCCCTTTCTAAGTAACTCTATATGCCTGTCCCATCCCTACATGAAGTTGTTCACTGATCTGAACTGTGCCACCTCCTCCAACAGCTTGTTCCACTTGTCCACCACTCTTTCTGTGAAAAAGTACTTACAGACATCCCTTATGAATTTTCCCCTGTGAGTCTAAGTGAGTTCCCTCTCATACCTGTAGTTGAACTCAAGAAGAAAAGGTTCTTGGTGTCAACCCTACTTATCCTCGTATTTGTATGTCTCACTCATGTCACTCCTTTCCCCTCCTTTTCAAAAGAATATAGATGCTCAAGTCCTGCAACCTCTCCTCATATGTCTTGCCACCTAGTCCAAGATCCATCTTGGTGGCATTGTGCTGTACTGCATCCACCTTGTCACAATCTCTCCTCAGGTGTGGACTCTAGTACATTGCACAGTATTCCAGGTGTGATTGCACCAGTGACTTCTACAATGGGAGGATTGCCTTCAGACTTCTACTCCTTGTCCCCTCGCTATGCAGCGTTGCATCATGTTTGCCTCATTCACAGCTCTATTACAATGTGCTGTTGTTTTCAGGCTCGCCGATATCATAACCCCTAGGACTTTTTCTTCTGCGGCTCTTTGCAGCACCACATCGCCCCATTTCATATTTCACTCTTGGGTTTGTCTTTCCAATGTGCAACACTTTACAGTTTTTTGCATTGAAGCCCAGCTGCTAGATCTCTGACCAGCTCTCCAACCTGTCCAGATCCTACCCGAGTTCCTTATCCCTTCCTCCATGTCCATCCTTATGCAGATCCTTGCATCATATAAGAGACAGATCTTGCCATTGATGACTCCCTGTGTCACAAATCAATACACTGAAAAGGATTGGGCACAGCATTGATCCCTGAAGTACTCTACTTGTAAACAATTTGTACTGCTTCCCTTACCTCTGAGAACTTCCCATTACTACTGCTCTCATCTCTTCAGCCAGTTCTCCACACAAAGTACCAATGTTTCCACCTCCTCTAAGTCTTTTACCTTCTTGACAAGCCTCATGTGTCAGACTGAGTCAAAGACTTTGCTGAAATCCAAGTATACCACATCTACTGCCTATCCTCTATCTGGTGCCCTGGTCTCCCTGTCAAAGAAGTAAACCAGATTTGTCTATGAAGACCTTACCCTCATGAGCCCGTGTTGTCTGGGGTCCTCACTCTTCAGTCTCACAATACCCCTATTGACCATCTTCTTCTCTCAGATTTACCTGAAGAATGCCTCTTCTCCTTGCTTCATTCCCTTTGCCCTCCCCCTTCACCCCTCTCTTGCCCCTACCTGCCTGCACTTGTAGCCCTACCCTAGCACTTTCTGACTAGGTTCTGCTTGGACTGCTTCACTGAAACTGCAGTTCTATCTCATTTTTATCACATGTATGTAATATTGTTACCATAAGTACATCCACCCTGTTTGTACCCATATTTGTTGTATCTCCTTCTGACGTGGAACCTTTGTAAAAGAACCTCTGGTTCAAAGGTATTGTAATCCTAGTACTAAAATAAATAAATAAATAGCTGTAGTTCCATCTCCTCCTTGGCCTCCCTCACCTTACTTCTGACTACCTTTGTTGCCTCCAGGTACTCCTCACTATCCTCCTCTCATTGGCTCCTCTTACACTTTCTCTCCTTTTGGCTTTTATTACTGTCTTTACTTCAGCCATGAACCTTACAGGACGCTTTGCTCTTTTTCCTTTTGATATATTTACAATTGAGACTTCTTCCGCTTCTTTCATTACTTTTTAACATTCTTCCTATTTCTGTTCTGCCCCCTCTACCTTCTCTATTCTCCCTGTGCATTTTTCCAACTATTCCACAATCTTCCTGAAATTGACTTTTTTGAAGTCCCATACTGTTACTCTATTTGCCTTGTTGGTGGCCCCTATCTGGTCCTCCCAGTACCACTGTTCTGTGGTCAATGGAACTACATCCATCAGACACTGTTTCCTAGTATTTGTTGCAATTAGCACTTTATAGACCATACAGAAGCTACTCCAATGTGATGTTCTTGCATGTTTCAGTAGAGCTTCATTTTTTTTAGGTGTTCTCAGTGGATCTTTCTGTTTCGCTCTGTATATTATAGTGGCACAGTAGTGCCAATATAGTTAGGGCTCAGTACCTCATTTAAGGTTAAATGCTGAAACTGTGTACCTTAATAACTTTGCCACTGTTTGTTGGATTTGCCTAACATTTGGCAGGCACAGAGCAGTAGCATAGATCTTGGGATCTGTGAAGTTTTGTACTGGTCAGATATACAGTTGTGAAGTTATTAAGCAACATTCCATAGTGCATTTATGCTTTTCTTCGCATTCTTTGCTCATGCCTACAGGTCACACAGTTAGTGTGTCTGGTCTGAAACCTTCATGGAACATGCAACCAGGGTCCCCTTGTGCCTTTTGAAGATTTCGTGAAAAAATACTGAATGGTTTAAAAGTTATTCAAAATAAAAAGTTTTGCATTATAGTCAATGGGAAAAATTAAGAAAATGTTTGACAGTGTTGCAAATGCAGTAAACACCAAGGTAGTGAAGTCATTAGGGAACAGGACAGAGGTAAATGTAAAAAAGGGCAAAGGTAGTAAGGACAGGGATGGGGCTAAAAGGGGTAAGGCCATCAAAAAGTGAAGGGTGATGAGTACCAATGCCCATAGTCTGTGTAGCAAGCTCCCTGAACTAGTGGCTTTGATGGAAGAGGGTTGCCTGGATATTATGGCAGTCACAGAAACATGGTACACAGAGAACCATGACTGGGAGGTCAACATACCAGGATACACAATCTATAGGAGGGACAGGGAGGGTAAAAGAGGAGGAGGAGGAGTAGCTCTCTATGTAAAAGAAGGGATCAAAGCAACAGAACTAAAGAGTAAACAGGGAGTAGATGAGGCACTCTGGGTCACCCTGGAGACAGAAAATGGCACCACAATCTGCATGGGGGTTGTATATAGACCCCCATCTCAGGGGAAGGGAATGGACAAGGAAATGATAGAAGGCATCCTTAGAATGGCAGAAAAAGGGGAGATATTGTTGGTGGGGGACCTGAATATGCCAGATGTTAACTGGAGCACCTTTGCTGCAGGCACATCCAAGAGCAGGATCATTCTTGATGCCCTACAAGGGGCATGCCTCAGACAGCTAGTATTGGAACCCACTCGGGAGGGAGCAATCTTAGACCTGGTACTCTCAAATGGGGACGGAGAAAGAATCTTAGATTTAGAAGTGGGTAGCCATCTGGGAACAAGCGACCACCAAACAGTGTGGTTCATGATAAACACAGCCATGTAATCAAGCCACACAAAAGCAAGAGTATTGGACTTTAGGAGGGCTGACTTTGAGAAAATGAGAACGTGCCTCAGAAAAGCACTAGCAAACAGGCAAGAAGGAGGGGTGGAGGAACAATGGGGAGTAATCAAATCAGCCATCACAGAGGCAACAAGCCTCTGTGTAAAGTAAATCAACAAAACACGACAAAGGAAAAAACCGCTATGGTTCTCAAAAGAGGGAAGGTTAAGGAGAAAAGGATAGCATTCAGGAAATATAAGGAAATACAGAAGGAGCAGAACAGAGAACTTTATCAGTTAAAGCAGAAAGAGGCAGGGAAGGCAGTCAGAATAGCAAGGTCCCAAACCGAGGAAAGGATAGCCAACTCTGTTAAGAAGGGGGATAAGACCTTTTATAGGTACATTAGGGAGTGAAGGAAGACCAAAGGAGGGATACCACAGCTTAATAAAGAGGAGGGAATGTGGGCAGAGGGTGACACTGAAAAAGCAGGGATACTGAACAAATATTTCTGCTCAGTATTCACAAAGGAAGAGGAGGGGGAGGTACCTAAACCAAACAAGAGGAACACTCTAAAGACGGGGTTGACACCAGTCCATTTACAGAACAAAGGGTTCTGAAAGAACTAATAAAATTGAAGGTGGACAAAGCAATGGGGCCTGATGGGATTCACCCAAAATTCTAAAAGAACTAAGGGTAGAACTAGTGACACCGCTGACTACTGTCTTTAACAAATCATGGGAGGATGGGGTGGTACCTGAGGACTGGAGGAGGATGGATGTGATTCCTCTTCACAAAAGTGGGAGCAGGACAGAGGCAGGAAAACACAGACCAGTTAGTTTGACCTCAGTGGTAGGGAAAATGATGGAATCACTTCTGAAGGAAAGAATTGTTGAGTACCTAGAGGCCAGTGGGGCAGAGGACCCAAGACAGCATGGATTCACGATGGGAAGGTCCTGTCAGATGAAGCTAATAGATTTCTTTGACTGGATGACCTAAAGGTGGGAAAGCAATGTGAGAAGGCAATAAGGAAGGCTGGGGGGATACTGGAATGCATAGGGAGAGGCATCAATAGTAGAAAACAGGAAGTTATTATCCCTCTGTACAGACAGTTGGTGAGACCTCATCTGGAGTACTGCGTGTAGTTCTGGAGACCCCATCTCTGCAAAGACATAGACAGAGTGAAGGCTGTCCAGAGGAGGGCAACCAAAATGGTGCAGGGTCTGCACCAGAAGACATATGAAAAAAGGCTAAAGGAGCTTAATATGTATACCCTTGAGGAAAGAAGGGAGAGAGGGGACATGATAGAAACTTTGAAGTACCTCAAGGGAATCAACAAAGTCCAAGAGGGTAGCATCTTTCAGAAAAAGAGATGTGCAAGAACAAGGGGGCACAATTTGAAGATAGAGAGAGGATGGCTCAGAGGTAATATGAGGAAATATTTTTCATGGAGAGGGTTGTGGATGCATGGAACAGCCTCCCTGAGGAGGTTGTGGAGTCAAGAACAGTGTGGGAATTCAAGAATGCATGAGACAGACATAAGGCAGTCCTAGTGGAGGGTAGGATGAAGTAAGCTGTTGGTTAACTAGGATCTGCAGCTTATCTGTTAGGTAGGAAAATGGGCAGACTAGGTGGGCCAAGCGGTCCTTATCTGCCATTAAATTCTATGTTTCTATGTTTCTAATTTCCTTACTTTTTGAGACAGAATAAAAAACTAAAAACTTTCACAAGTTATGGAAGTTGATGGGAGCACCAACCTGCGGAAGGTGGTGGGAGTGCGGGTCCTGTGGGCCCTGAGCTCCCAACAACTTGTAAATGTAACACCATAATTCACATCTACGGGACGTACCAAGAACACCCTCCAAATTACAATGTGAAAGACCAAACCAAGTCCGAGATATAACATGTTAAAGTTTGAAATTTTAATTCATTAGAGTTGCAGAATTCCATACCTGTTAACATTTTACAGGCACAATGACTGACTACTACTTCAATGACTCTACGGCTGGGTACCCTATCAATTTCAAGCCAGCAGCACAATGCAAAATGCAGTCTGCAAAATGTAAATTGTGTCACGCAATATCTCTGCAAAAAAATTTTCTCTAACACGTGCACAATGCAATTCAAGGGTGTATATATATATTCGGTGCTAGGGTTGAAAGGACCCCCTTGCACCCCCCAAATGGCATTGGGATGAGCATTGGGGTCATCGGCCCTAACTCTCACCCCATTCCATATGTAAATGAGCTAAGGTGGTGAAGTATAGGAGAATGGGGTGTGAATTAGGACCGATGACCCCAACACACACCCCAATGCTGTTTGGGGGGGGTCGGGCTGAGGGGTGCAAGGGGGGGCTTTCAACCCTGACACCAAATTTCCTAGCTTTTGTCGCTGTGGAACAACCTTAACTGATGCATTAATCAGAGTTTTTTACCATGAATTTCCCTTCTTTTTGAGAATGAGGACTATAAATAGTGAATGGAATATGGTGGTGGGATTATGGGCCCTGCACTCCCACAAAGCAATTTGTTGCCACATAGTAACAGTAACTGCAATGCAAATGGAAGCAAAAATAGTAACGCACACGATGACACAAACGTAAATGATAAAGCAAACGTTAATAGAAATGCAAGCGCAAAGTGACGCCAAAGCGAACAGTGATGCAAATGGAGACACAAACGCAAGCATGTATGGAAACACAACTGGTAATGAGCATTGTCACAGTATAGCAATTGTAAATGCAAATGGTAATGGTAACAGCAACAATAACACCAAAGGAAACAGAAACGGAAATGCAAGCACATATGGAAATGCAACTGGTAATGTGCACGGTCATGGTACAGCAATTGTAAATGCAAATGGTAATGGTAACAGCAACAATAACGCCAAAGGAAACAGAAATGGAAACGCAATCACATATGGAAATGCAACTGGCAATGCGCACGGTCATGGTACAGCAATTGTAAATGCAAATGGTAATGGTAATAGCAACAATAACACCAAAGGAAACAGAAATGCAAATGCAAGCGCATATGGAAATGCAAACCGTAATGCGCACGGTCATGGTAATGGAATTGGAAATGCAAATGGTAACGGTAACAGCAACGATGACGCAAAATGAAAGACAAACGCAAACAGAAGGGCAGCCGCAAACGCAAATGGTAATGTGCACAGTGATGCAAACCGAAACGCAAACAGAAACAATAGTGGAGTTGCAAATGGTAACAGTAGTGCAAACTCAAGCTCAAATGAAAAGGCAAAGGTTAAAGCAAATGGTGGCATACACGGGAACGCTAATGCAAACGGATACGGAAACGCAAGTGGAAATGCTGAGTGTAACAGTGACTGAAGCACACACCCTGGTTTTTCCCAACAGCTGCATAAAAAAAACACAGTGACTACAAAGAATGTATGCACAATAATGGTCCTTGGACCAGAAAATGAGCACTTGGAATACTAAATTGCTTATATCTCAGGAACCGTATGACGTAGAAAAAAAATTAAAATTTCGTATGATTCCTGACTTTCCTGGCTAGTTTTGCAGTTAACACCCTAGTGCGGGGCTAAGCATTTTTCTGATGAAAAGTTCATATCTTTCACCGTTTCCGAGATATGGGCCCCGAAAAGCCGTAATATAAGTCTATGGGAAAAAGTGTCAAATTCGGAGCACCGTAACTTTGCATCTGTGCAATATTTTGTCACCAAACCAGCGAAGGGCACATCTGTGTAATTTTGTCTGTCTTCTCTCTATATTTCAGCCCAAAAGACCAAACCAGTGTTTTACAGCAGGGTGGCAAATAATGTCATTTTCCCCATAGTGTTGAATAGTAGTGTTGCAAATCACGACAAAAATCATGAAAGTGTCAGGTTCGACACTACTTTACGACACTATTTATCCCCAAAATTTCAAAAACATATTTATGGGGTGTTTAACCCTAAAATAAAGATATGCCTAGCATCCCGAGGGCTCAACTATGTAAACACAAAAAGAATTGTGTCCATAAAGGGTCCCAATTTTAAATGCCAAGCATTTTTGTGATCAGTAACTGTCAAACTTTTTGTTAACTTCTCCCATTGACTATAATGGGGAACTTGTTTTTTGAATAACTTTTGAACCATTCAATATTTTTTCACAAACTCTTCAAAAGTCAAATCGGGGACCCCGGCCGCATGTTCCCTGAAGTTTTTGGACTGGTCGCACAAACTGTATGACCTGTAGGCAGGAGCAAAGAATGCACAAAAAAGCATAACTGCCCTATGGAATGTCAATTAATAACTCTGCAACCATATATCTGACCGGCAAATCCGTCAAATGGTGGCAAAGTTATTAAGGTGCAAAATTTCACCACTTAACCTTAAATGGGGTACTCAACCCTAACTATAGTGGCACTACTAACGGTGCGAGATATGGACTTTTTGTCAGAAAAATGCTTAGCTCCCTGCTAGGGGGCTAAGGGCAAAACTAGTCAGGAAAGTCATGAATCATATGAAGTTTTAATTTTTTTTTCTATGTCATACAGTTTGTGAGATATAAGCAATTTAGTATTCCAAGTGCTCATTTTCTGGTCTGAGGCCCATTATTATGCACACATTCTTTGTAGTCACTGTGTTTCTCTATGCAGCTGTTGGGGGAACCCAGGGCATGCGCTCCTATTACTGTACACTTGGTGTTTCCACTTGCGTTTCTGTACCCATTTGCATTAGCATTCCCGTTTACGCCACCGTGTGCATTACCTTTTGTGTTTTTGTTTGTGCTTGCATTTGCGCTACTGTTACCATTTGCATTTCTGTTACTGTTTGTGTTTGCATTGCCATTTGTGTTACCATGTGCATTACCATTTGCGTTTGAGGCTGCCCTTCCATTTGTGTTTGCATTTCTCTTTCGTTTTGCATCATCATTGCTGTTATCATTACCATTTGAGTTTCCAATTGCGTTACCATGACCGTACGCGTTACAGTTTGCGTTTCCGTGCTAAGCTTGCGTTTTCTTTTCTGTTTATTTTGACATTATTGTTGCTATTTCCGTTACCATTTGTTTTTCCAATTGCGGTACCATGACCGTGCGTGTTGCAGTTTGCATTTCCGTACACGCTTGCACCTATGTTTCTGTTTCCTTTAGCATTATTGTTGCTGTTTCTGTTACCATTTGCGTTTCCAATAGCGGTACTGTGACCGTGCGTGTTACCAGTTGTGTTTCCATATGAGCCTGCATTTCCGTCTCTGTCTGTGTCTCTGTTCACTTTGGTGTCACTTTGCGCTTGTGTTTCTATTACCGTTTGCATTACCATTTATGTTTGCGTCACCATGTGCGTAAACGTTTGCGCTTGTGTTGCACTTATTACTATGTGATGTTTATGTCTCACAACCCCAATGACACACCCCATCGTCTGTCAATCTGTGGATGATTGGCGGTTGGGGCAACCCTAAAGATTTTTTAGTTTAGCTCCTGACTTTTTTTGTTATAACCCTTAATGATGTATTAATTCAGTTTTTTGCATAGAATATACAGTATATGTGTATATATATATATATATATATATAATAGTGGCACGGTAGTGCCACTATAGTTAGGGTTGAGTACCTCATTTAAGGTTAAATCTGAAATCTGGCAGCTTTATAACTTTGCCACTGTATGACAGATTTGCCTGAAATTTGGAATGCATGGTCTGGTACCATAGGTCTCTGGATCTGTCATTTTTCATAATGGTCAGATATACAGTTGTGGAGCTACAGAGCACCGGAAAACACAAAAATTATGCATTTTGCACACTCTTTGCCCGCGCCTACAGGTCGCAGGGTTTTTGCGACTGGTCTGAAACCCTCAGGGAACATGCAGCCAGGGTCCCTGATGTGCCTTTCGAAGATTTCATGAAAACATATTGAATGGTTCAAAAGGTATTCAAAAAACAAGTTTCTCATTATAGTCAATGGGAAAAGTTAACAAAATATGCAGTTTTTAGTGTTGCAAATGACCCCTGTAGTGTCATAAATCCACCATCTTGTTTTCAGTTGGTGGTCACAGAAATACTTGGCATTTAAGTTTGGGACCCTCTAGGAACACAGTTCTTGCTGTGTTCACCTAGTCGAGTCCTGAGGATGCTAGCCATGTCTTTTGGGGGGTTAAACACCCCAGAAATATGTTTTAAAATTTTTTGTAAAAAGTGGTGTCGCAAAGTAGTGTCGCACATTTGAAACTTTTGTGATTTTTTGTGCGAAAGTGTTGTGATTTGCGAAAGTACTTTGCAACACCATGCCCAAAACAATAGGGAATGTTTGCCACCCTGTTGCAAAAGAACAATTTAGTCTTTTGGGCTAAAATTTAGAGGGAAGAAAGCCAAGATCCCACAGATGTGCCTTTAGGTGGTTTGGTGACAAAATATTAGAGAACTGCAAAGTTAAGCACACCAAAGTTGACTATTTTTCCCATAGGCTAACATTATGGTGTTCGCAGCGCCTTTCAGGGCCCATATCTCAAAACTCTTCCAGATATGGACTTTTCATCAGAAGAATTCTTTAAGGCCAAAACTAGCTAGGAAAGTCATAAATAGTATGAGATTTTAAATGTTTTTCTACATTGTACGGTTCCTGAGATATAAGCAATTTAGTATTCCAAGTGTACACTTTCTGCTCTGAGGGCCATTATTATGCATACATTCTTTGTATTCATTGTGCTTCTGAATGCACCTTTTTTGGGAAAAAAAAGTTTCTGTGTTTGCGTTACTGTTGCATTTAGCGTTTCCGCTTGTGTTTCCATAACCGTTTGCATTAGCATTTCTGTTTATGTCACCATGTGCGTTACCCTGTGCATTTGCGTTTGTGCTACTGTTACCATTTGTGTTTCCATTACTGTTTTTGTTTGCATTTCCTTTTGCATCATCGTGCGCATTACCATTTGCGTTCGTGTTCTCGCTTCTATTTGCGTTTCCTGTGGTTTTCTGGTGCCGTTACCATTTGCATTACCATTTGCATTACCATTTCTGTTTTCATTAATGTTTGCACTTGCGTTTCTCTTACCATTTGCATTATTGTTTATGTTTGTGTCACCATGTGCGCGTTACCATTTGCATTTGCATTACTGTTAGCATTACTATTTTATTTTACCTCACAATTTCTATCACCGTTTGCGTTAGCATTACCGTTTGTGTTTTTGCGTTTGCGTACTGCAGTGCAAAATATTCTGTTTTTGCTATTTTTCTGCACTGTCTTCCATGGTACCTAGCACAGCCAGTGCGTGGCTGATTGGTCTGAAACTTGACATGTTGAAAGACCTTTTTTCAAGGAACATGCTAGTTTTTGTTTGGTGGAGTAATGTTGTTACGGTTTCAGAGTTATGGCAATTTGAATTTGGCCTGCTTCACAGTTACTGATTTTTTGGGTCACCAGGTCCACCATTTTAGTGCATTTTTCGGCCACGATTTCTGCCATTTTGTGGTTGAAGACTTCTTAAAGGTACAGAAACATAAAAATTGAATATCTCTGGAATGGTTTGTTCTTTTCACATGCACTTTGGAGGGTGTTGAGTGGATGTCCTGGAGATGTGAGTTATGCTGTTTACATGTTTGAAAAATAATTCAGTGTGGAGATACTGTGTGACACAGTTAACATTTTGCACATAGCATTCTACATTGCGCTACTGCCTTTAAATTTATAGTGTAGGAAGCCCTAGTGGCACGGAGGTGCCTTACCATGGTGGTTTCATGTGTAAAACATTAACAGGTGTGGAATTATTCCACTCTGATGAATGAAAATTTGGTTAATTACGCTTCAATAACTTCTGAACTGTGTGTCCGATTTGCCTGGCATTTGGAATGTACAAAGATTTATAATTCATCTATCACTGTGCTAATTTTTGGGTTGCTTGCACTTACAGTTTTTGAATTGTGCATGTTATGTTGTTTGTTCATGGCACTGTGTGCCCGTTGAACAGATGTACACACAATTCTGGACACACGGTGTGTCATGGTACATGTCTTCATTTAACAATTTTAATTTCAGTTGGTCATACAGTTTTGCACAGTGAAGTGACAAAAAAATATCACATGGTGGGAACATGGGGCCCAAAGTGCTCCACGCTCCCACCACCACATTCCATTCATTATTTATAGTGCACATTCTCAAAAGGAAATTACTGTGAAATCTATTTAATGCATCAGATGGGGTTGTTTCCTGGTTAAAAGTGGTGAGTCTCAGTATTGCTTGAAATTGCACCCCATGCCCACCTGTCCCCACCACAGGCATCGGGTGTGCATTGGGGTCATCAGTCCTAACTCTCACCCCATTCTCCTATACTGCACTGTCTCAGCTTATTTACACATGTAATGGGGTGAGAGTTAAGGTCTGATGACTCCAATGCACACCCCGATGCCTGTTGATGGTGACAGGGTAGGTGTGGGGTACAAGGGGTGGCAACCCTAACACCGCATTTCCTCACTTTTGTCATTGTGGAACAACCCAAACTGATGCATTAAACAGAGTTTTTTTGCCATGAATATATCTATCTATCCATCTATATACATAGATAAATAATATTATAGTGGTGCAGTCACGCCACTATATTTAGGGTTGAGATGTTGCTTCTATGTTAAAGTCAACATTTTGCACATTAATAACTTTGGACCCATTCAATGGAATTGGTATGTGCAGTGGGTCATGGTAGATATCTTGATCTACCAAATTTCATTTAGGTTGGACTTATGTTCTTTGTGCAGGAATATGCTGAAAATGCAAAATTATCCATTTTGGGGGGGGCAGCTTTTGGGATTTTGTATGTGGCCCTGTGTGGCCGTAGTGTGGTGTGCTGTTGTGCAAGATGGCTCTTTTAAAAGAGCTGTGGTGGCCGAATATGTCACTTTTCATTTGGTGAAAAAATATTAAGGCATTCAAAAGTTATGCCACTTTTAAATTCCCATTATAAGTCAATAGGGGGAGTCACGTGATGGCATCCAGCTAGGCTGCAGCCAAGGCCTAGAGCTCTGCCCTCCGGTCGCTTCTATTGCCATTATTTTTACCCATCCGGTGCTTAAATTAGCATAAATCCCGTAGGCATCATTAATTTTACTGTGAGGGGCTCTCTGGAGAGAAGCTCGAGACTGCCGACTGTGATACCACGCCGCGATGGAGGTCGATGCTAAGCAGGCCGCTGTTCGCCATACACCACCCGCCACGCCTGAAAAAGCGGCCAAAAAACAAAGGAATCACCCGAACATCAAACCGGAACGCGGGACCGAGAAAAACCAGACGCCTAGCCCCCTCTCTGAAAGAGAGATTTCTCCAAGAGCTGACCCCGCTGAAGGACCTGCTGCATGATTTAAATGGGGAACTTAAGTCTCTCAGGAGCGACCTAGTCTCTGTATCTACCCGGGTAGCTGACGTTGAAGCCAGGGCCTTCTCGCTCGAGCAGTGGAGAGACAGGATTGACTCGGAGGTACAGGGGCTCAAACAGCATGTTAATAAGTTACAAGGCAAGACCGAAGATTTGGAGGGAAGGAACCGGAGGAATAACCTGCTGATTTTGGGCCTGCTCTGAGGTCAAGGAGGGCCGGATCTGATTACATTCCTCCAGAAGTTGCTGTTCAAGGTAGCGGGACCCTCGCCTGTCAGCTCGTCTTACCACATCGAGCGGGCCCACCGGTCCCTGAGGCCTAGTCCTCCACCGGGATCTCCTCCGTGCCCCATTATCATTAAATTTCTAAGCTATATAGAATGGCAGCATGTCTACAACAAATCCCGGGATCTCAATGAGGTGTTGTGGGGGTCGACTAGGCTTACAGTCACCCAGGATCTGCCGAAAGAAATTAGAGCCAAAAGAGCTGCCTATCATGGTGTTGTCCAGAAGTTAATTGCTGCTGCCATACCTTTCAGAGTGACCTATCCTGCGACTCTTCGGGTCACCATCGGAGGCTCAACCTTCTCCTTTAACACCCCGGAGGCGGCCTTGAAGGACCTTGTGGTTAAGCTGCCAGATTTATTTAAGAATGCCGGATGAAGGCCCTCGGTTGGATCTTTACTGCACTGGATGGACTGGCTTGGATTGTGGACTATCTGATGAGAATGAGACTTTTTTCCTGTCTACTTTCTGGAGACCTTTTTAAACTGACCCCCTCCCTTTCCTCTCCCTTTGATTTGATTCTCCCTTTTTTTTTTATTCCTTTTATTTTTCTTTTTTTGTCCTCCCCGTTGTTTGCCTAATCTCAGCACTATCTTGGGGATAGCTTTAAGTCCTGTTCTGTTAGCCTCCCTCCCTCTTATCTGGTTTCCTACCTGGCTG
This sequence comes from Neoceratodus forsteri, assembly GCA_016271365.2. NCBI lineage: Eukaryota > Metazoa > Chordata > Ceratodontiformes > Ceratodontidae > Neoceratodus > Neoceratodus forsteri. The sequence goes on along the minus strand of CM028132.1, from coordinate 91,196,022 downwards.
CTTCGGGATGGAGGAGGGCTGTCCAGGCTGTTGTGCTGCCAGTTTGAATTGGAGCTCCGCTCCTGGGCCACTGGATGCGCCTATCCGGACCTCTCCTGCATGGCGGTGGTTCCTTGGGTGACACTTCCTGAAGGTGGGACCGGTTAGGTCCGTGGCGGTTTTCATTCCCCCCGACAACATTGGGCCTACGCGGTTTGCTCCATCTGCACAGGAGCTGATTTGTTGCCATGGCGGTACGGTCCACGGGAAGGACTCTAGGCGGGTGAGTGCCCTCTTTGATATCTTCTCATGTCGGCGGGGGTTGGGTTAGCTTAGTTGCGATTGCAGGGAGAGATTTATTTTTGGAGGGGTTTTAATGGTCTCTATATTTGTCCTTCCTTTCTTAGGTAATACTCGGGCTGAAGGGCCGGGGAGGGGCTTTCATGGGCTGGCTGGATGAATAACCGTGAGCCCAAATGGGGGTTGCTAACGCCCTGTAGGACTGACTTGGACCAATACCTTCTGGGTTGTGGGACCTGATGTTCGCCATGGTGGATATCTGTAGCACAACCTTTCAGGGTCTGGATCTGTATCAGAGGGTGTTGAAGTTCACAGGGGTGGTGGCCGAGTTCCTTTACTCCTGTTACATTTAGTTGGGCTCCTGCTCTGGCTCCCCAATGTATATAGGTTTGTGTGGGAGTTAAGGTTGGGTGGTTTGGGGAGGGATGGGACAGTACTTATATTATTCTGATGTATGATGCTGGGGGTATTTGGGAGGGTGGGGTGGTTACTAATGGCACTGTTGGATATTTTATCAATGTTATCTCCACTTTTATTTGGGTGTGTGACATATATAAGGATTTGTTAATTACTTTTTGATTATTATGTGCTCTGCCAGTGAATGATTTTTGGATGTTGGGGTATTCATGAGGGAGGGGTGGCTTGGTTTGCATCAGTGTTTGGAGGGAGAGGGGATGTCCACGGTTTGCCAGCCTTATTTACACTATAAGCCTTTCTGAGTTTGATTGTGGGGTTTGGGGTCAAAGATACTGAACTTCGGGTTATGGGCTGGCAGATAGGATTGGGAGCTGTTTGGTATGGGGGGGATTTCCTTCTGTTCTGGGTGTGTGGTTTTCCTGGGCAAACTGTAGAACTGTTTTGGATAACTGGTATTATACTGCTGTTTCTTAAATGGCTACTAACAGAATCAAACTAGCTTCCTGGAATGTGCGGAGACTCAAGGATCGGGTCAAGAGGGCACAGATTTTCAACCACTGTTTGTTAATTAAGGTGGATATTTTACTGCTTCAAGAGACGCACTTGAGCCATACGGACACCAAGTACTTATCCCGTTCAGGTTTTTCACAAGTTTTTCTGGTTGGTGCCTCTAATTTGAGTAAAGGTGGCAACTTGGTTAAAAGCATGTTTTGTGACAGAGTCAGTGGTTTCGGATCCGACGGACGGTTTATTTTGGTTAAGGGGTTCTGAATGGGTGTTCAGTGACTTGGGTTCTGTATATGGCCCGTTGGAGGCTGCTCTGAGTTTTTATGACCCTGGTAGGTAAGATAAGTAACCTCCTTCCCTCCCATCTCATACTGGGTGGGGATTGGAATGTACCCCTTTCATTTACTTTAGATAAGGAACCTCAGGATAACCACCCCTCTACTCCAGCTCAGAGGTCCCTTCAAGATCTGATTTCAATGCTAGGGGTCTGTGATCCCTGGAGAATATCGAACCCCTCCTTGCGGGTTTTTTCCTTTTTCTCGCAGCCGCATAACTCCAAGTCGAGGATTGACTATTTTCTGGTTAGTAAAGCTTTACTGCCGAAGGTCTTTCTTTCTGGTATTGATCCAATTATTCTCTCAGACCACGCCGTGGTTTGGATTACCTGTTCCCTAGACCCGGAATTTAGTAGAGATACTATCTGGTGGTTAAATACTCAACTACTTAAAGAACCTTCTATAGTATCGTCCATTAGGTCTCAGATCTGTCTCTTCCTTACTGATAACCTTGACTCTACCCCGAGGTTTGATATAGTCTGGAGTTCACTAAAATGTTATCTTAGGGGAGAGCTGATAAAGATGGCCTCGACTAGGAAGAAAGCTAAGCTGGCCGAAGCTATTTCTCTGTTAAGTAAAATTACAGAGTTAGAAGCTAACTATTCCCTTACTTCTTCTCTAACCTCCCTTAAGGCTCTTCTTGCTGCTAAACGAGATTACTCAGAACTGTTAAAGGAGAGGATAGAGTACTGCTTTATGAGAACTCAGGCCAAATATTATGATCATGATGAAAAAGCGGGGAAACTCCTGGCTCTACGTCTTAAGACTCTTGAGGGTTCGAGAATAATTCCGTCTTTGAGAACGCCATCCGGTTCTATTGTTACATCCCCAGAGGTATTGCTGATATTTTGAGAAATTCTATATAGATCTTTACAGTAACCCGATAATGTCCGTATTGACTCGCTAGCATTACCTCATATTTAGAGAATATGGATATTCCCTGTCTGGCTTTGTCTCATCAGCAAATCTTGACTGCTCCTATTTCTTTGGAGGAATTGAAAGACCATCGCCTCGCTGACTGTAGATAAAGCACCAGGCCCGATGCCATTCCGCCAATTTCTATAAGACCTTTTCAAGGAGCTGGCTCCTTGCTTCTTAAGCTCTACCAGTTCTTTTCGTGTGCAGTCGAGATTGATCCCACCTTGTTCGAGGCCACAGTTGTTTTGATTCCCAGCCAGATAAACCTCTTATGGATCCAGCCAATCACGCCTATTTCTCTTCAGAATTACGATGTTAAAATTTTTGCTAAGATTCTTGCTGAAAGAATTAAAAGTTTGGCTGGGCCTTTAGCCCTGAGCAAGTGGGTTTCATCTCGGTAGGTCATCTGCTGATCATTTAAGAACCCTGTCTCATCTCTCCTGCCATGCTCAAACAGTTTCATATCCTGTAGCCTTGGTCTCGTTGGATGCTGAAAAGGCCTTTGACCGGTGGATTGGGCCTTTCTGTGGGCGGTTTTGAGAGAATGGGATTCCCAGACTCATTCCTTAATTTGGTGAAAATCTTGTACAGAACCCCTTCGGCCAAAATTTATTGTAATGGAGTCTTTTCCTCTCTGTTTCGGTTATATACGGGTACCAGACAGGTTTGCCCTCTCTCGCCCCTTTTGTTCAATCTATATTTGGAACCACTTCTAATTAAACTTAAAGCGTCACCTCTGGTTAAAGGCTGCAGGCTTTTACAACAGGAGTCTGTTCTCTCAGCATATGTGGACGATATTCTTCTTCATTTGGAACATCCAAAGGAATCTCTTACTGCAGCAATCGAGCTTATTAACCAGTTTGGTTCCCTTTCCCGAAACAAATTAAATATTTCTAAATCGGAGATCTTCCCGCTTAATGTCTACACCTGTAGACAGGATTTTGTTTCCTTTGGTATGAGGTGGTCCCCTAAATCTATCAAATATTTGGGAATCCATTTTGCTATTGAACCCTCTATACTGAAGAGCCTGAATTTAGATAGTATAAGAAGGCATGTTCAACAGGATTTGAAGCGGTGGTCAGAACTTCCCATTTCTCTCTGGGGCCGGATCAACATTATTAAGATGAACATCCTCCCCCGAATCTTTTACCCTCTTAATCTGTTAAATTTGTGGCTTCCTATGGCATACCTTCAGCAATTCCACACTATGTTTTCGGATTTTGTTTGGTCTGGGAAGGGAGTACGACGCTCCTATGCCAGACTTTCACTCCCTAAGGAGAAGGGTGGACTTAGGCTTCCTAATCTTGTCCTTTACTACTGGGCGGCCCACCTCTCGAAACTTGGGAAGTGGTTCCTCCGGTTGTAGTATGGACTGCCTCCCTGGCTCCAGTTTGAACGGTTATCACTTTCTAAAGCTAAACTCGATACCCATGCTATATACTTTGTTCCTTTAAGGGAGTTAGAGCGTGTTACCTGAGAATGTGATTCTATTATCTCTAAAGACGCTACAATGTCTGGTGTCTCTTGGTATTCCGCTCCTTCTGATTTGGACAACCGTGGTTCTCAACCCTAATATTATGCTGGTAACTCATGGATTACTCCAGATTGGCTTCCGTAGATCGTTGAGGCCAGAGTGGAAAGCTTTACAATCAAGGTTCTCTTTTGGCTTCCGGGACATCCTGGATAAATTTGACATTCCTAGGAAGGATATTTTTAAAGTCTATCAATTGAGACATCTTTTATTTGGACGATTTGGTGCCTCCTTCAAGGAGTCTAGGGTACACCCCTTTCTCTTTGAGATCCTTCGTATGGCTTCTCAACCTCACTCTATCTCTAATCTACTCCTATCTTCTCAATTATAAGTTTCCTGAAATAAGTGAAGGTTCCCGTGTCTGGTCTTCCTTACTACCTGAGAGTACGCCAGACTGGTCCCGTATTTGGAAAGATTTGCACAGGTTTCACACCCAAGACAGATTCAGGCTCACCCAATATTATATCACCAATAATTTGTACTACACCCTGACGAAACTGTATAAACTCAAGAAACTTTCCAGTTCTAACTGTTCTAGGTGTTTACAAGAGGAAGGAAATCCTCCATGTTTTTGGGCCTGTTCTAAGGTTGCCCCACTGTGGACTCTTATTAGATAAGCTGGACCCCCTTCTTAATCTATCGGCTTATTTTAATCCCACGATCTGTGTTCTAGGGGACTATTCTCAGATAGATAGTGTAGAGCGACGATTTTTTATGGCCTTGGTGTCTATGGCAGTCAAAAGGCTTGTTTTGAGGCATTGGACAGATCATCTGGCCTTGTCCTATGCTGACTGGATTATGGAGATCAGTGCTCTCTTCATTCGGAGAGTTTGATTGCTAGTTACGTGGCCATGTGGATGTATTCCAGAAGAGGTGGAGTGTTACAGACCCTTGTCTTGCTCTAGTGTATGGAGGCCCAATCCTTGTAGTCTGCCACTTCCTCTGTGATTCTGGTTACCTATATGCCCAGGAATGTTGATTTATGGTTACCTCAGCTTAAAGGAAGGTGGTTCGCACCAGAGCATATGTGACCCTGTTAAGAAACATTGTGATGGGGGGAGTGGCTGGGTTTTGTGGCTTAATGTATAGCTGGGACCCTCATTTGTTTGCCAGCCCTGACCCAGGGGGACTTTGGGGTGATTGGGGAGGTGGGGAGACGGGGATGGGAGGGAGGATTTAGGAGAGGGTAGTTGTCTGTTATAATGTACGGTCCTGTTGTGGTGTTGTTGTTGTTTTTTTTTTGTATTTGAAAAATTTAATAAACTTGAATTTCAAAAAAAAAAAAAATAAGTCAATAGGAAAATTTATATGTATGTTTTGTGAACAAAGAATGGGGTTCTGGCCATTTTGTCCCAACTGGTGGTCAAAGAATTTGCAGCCTCATGGTTGAAGAATCTTTGTCCACGAGAATTCTTTGATCGTGAGGTTTGCCATCTTGTTTTTAGATTTCCGATCGTAAAAAGACAAATATCTTGGCTCAGGGGTCACTCCTGAAGTAAAACTTGGATGGTGGTTTTACTCAGGGGGCTCCAATCTATCAAACCATGCCTTTGGTTTCATTCAAAATGGTAAAAAAATAGAGTTATAAGGTTTTAAATTATTTGATTGTGGCTCGCTAACGATCTGTGATTGCGAGCGTGCAAATTCTTTGATCACGAGCCTGCAAATTATTTGACTGCGATATTCTTTGATCACAATTGTGCATCGCGAACGAGGGACAAGATGGCCGAATTAAAAATCTATTTTCTCAGCCCAGGGGTGCCCTAGGAAGTAAAATGGTGATGGGTTTTTCTCAGGGGTCTTCGTTCTGTCGAACCATGTTGGTGGTTTACCATTCCTTCTAATTTTTGAATTATAGTATTTTTTATTCTTTGATCCTGAGCCTGCAAATTCTTTGATTGCGAGATTCTTTAATCACAATTGTGCATCGCGAGTGAGGGAAGTAGATGGACGAATTAAAAAAAATATTTTCTCATCCCAGAGGTGCCCTAGGAAGTCAAATGAGGGTGGGTTTAGCTCAGGGGGCTTCGTTCTGTCGAACCATGGTGGTGGTTTACCACAATTCCTTCAAATGATTGATTTACAGCATTTTTTATTCTTTGATTGTGAGCCTGCAAATTCTTTGATCATGAGCCTGCAAATTCTTTGATAATGAGATTCTTTGCTTGTGATTGTGCATCATGAGCGAGGGATGAGATGGGCAAATTAAAAAATCTAATTTCTCACGCAGGGGTGTTCTAAGAAGACAAATGAATGTGGGCTTTGCTCAAAGGGCTTCGTTCTGTCGAGCCATGGCAGTGGTTTCCCAGAATTCCTTCTAATTTTTGATTTACAGCTGTTCTGTGTCTATGGTTATTATGTACAACTTCTGTACACATTAACATCAAAAAACAAGGCTTAGAAACATTCCGTTTAATAATTCTTATAGACATCTGTTGCAGAATGAGATTCCTGTCCCTATATTTCCCCCCCGAGTCAGTTTTTCATGAACTTCCACATGGCCGTTTTTTGTTATGCTGCTTCCAATGAGTATCAGTCATGAAAGATGATGGTATTGTACCCAACAGCATGTATTTTTTTTTTTTTTACAAGGAGCACTACAATTTTGTTTGAGGTAATTTTTATCTGGACTGTAGTACAGTACAGTTCGCACATCATTGGCTCACGCCAGGACCAATGGGCGCTCAGCTGTACTGTACACAGTCAGTCGTGGTGGCCACGCCGGCTTGTGAGTGGGGGCGTTGCCCCGCGCTGACCTGGGGAGCAGCGTGATGGGGCTCAGTGGAGGTGGGGAGGCTACCACTGACCACCAGGGATGGGGATTAATCTTTCATTAGACTTCTGCCCGCAATCGGGCTGCGAGCAGTCCACTGGACCACCAGGGATATAGGACCTTCTAATTTTATACATATGCCTGTGATCGAGCTGCGAGCAGTCCACTGGACCACCAGGGATATAGGACCTTCTAATTTTATACATATGCCCACGATCGGGCTGCCAGCGGTCCACTGGACCACCAGGGATATTGAACATTTCTTTTCATACATATGCCCGTGATCAGGCAGTGGGGCACTTTGTTACTTGTGCAGGGGGTGTCAGTCCTCACTGGTTGCAGCCTGGCAGGGCGCCAGGCGAAAGTCACTGGGGATATTGCATGCAAATGGGGCCATAATGACATGGTAATAGCGCCATTTGCACCTTGCATGCATTACGGTCCCATTTGCATGTGCACCTTTGAATATCATGGTTGATGCACCTAGCACAATGGCACTTGTGCTAGTGCATCCCCCTTCCCCTCTCTGGCCTCTTGCACTGGTGCAGTGCCACTATGTGGGGGGCCACAGAGTGATAGTCAATGGTACTGAGCCATGGCACAGCACCATTGAATATCACCCTGTCAGTGCCCTGGCACATCCCAGTTGTGCTGCAACCAGGCTTGCGCCACTGCCTGGTGCAGTCTGAATATCCCACCCACTGTGTTTCTCTATGCAGCTGTTGGGCAAAAACAGGGTGTGCGCTTCTGTTACTTTTACAGTTAGCGTTCCCACTTACGTTTCCATACCTGTTTGTGTTAGCATTCCCATGTACACCACCATGTGTATTACCCTTTGCATTTTCATTTGCACTTGTGTTTGCGTTACTATTACCATTTGCGTTTCCAGTACTGTTTGTGTTTCGTTTTGCGTCACCGTGTGCATTAGCATTTGCGTTTGCCTATGCACTTCCATTTGCATTTGTGTTTGTCTTTCCTTTGGCATCATCACTGCTGTTACTGTTATCATTTGTGTTTCCAATTGTGTTACCATGACCATGCATGTTACAGTTTGCGTTTTCATACCCACTTGCGTTTGCGTTTCTATTTCCATTACTATTTGCATTTGCATTTCTATTACCATTTGCATTATCAGTAATGTTTGTGTCACCATGTGCGTTAGGGTTTGCGCTTGCGTTTGCATTACTGTTACCATTGCGTTTGCGTATGAGCTTCTGTTTGCATTTGCCTTTCCTTTGGTGTCATCGTTGCTGTTACCGTTAGCATTTGCATTTCTTATTGTGGTACTGTGACTGTGCGCATTACCATTTGTATTTCTGTACATGCTTGAGTTTCTGTAACCATTTGCATTACCACCGTGTTCGATACCCTTTACATTTTCATTTTCATTTGCGCTTGCATTTGCATTACTGTTAACATTTGCATTTCCATTACTTTTTTTTGTGTGTTTCATTTTGCGTCATCGTGTGCATTACCATTTGTATTTGCATACGTTCTTCCGTTTGTGTTTCCTTTGGCATAATCATTGTGGTTGCCATTACCATTTGCATTTCCTATTGTGGTACCGTGACCGTGTGAGTTACCAGTTGGGTTTTCGTATGCACTTGCATTTGCGCTTCCATTACTGATTTTGTTGGCGTTTCATTTTGAGTCATCATGTGCATTACCATTTGTGTTTATGTATGCATTTCCATTTGCATTTCATTTAGCATCATCGTTCCTGTTACTGTTAGCATTTGCATTTTCTATTGCTGTAGCATGACCATGCACGTTACCATTTGCGTTTTAGTATGCGCTTGTATTTGCGTTTCCATTCCTGTCTACGCCACCGTGGGCATTACTCTTTGCGCTTGCAGTTCTCTTAACATTTGCATTACCATTTACATTTGCGTCACCATGTGCGTTACCATTTCCACTTGCATTTGCATTACCATTACTGTTACTATGTGACAAAAAATCAGATGGTGGTTGGGCCCTGCGCACCCACCACCACATTCCAGTCCCTATTTATAGTGCTAATTCTCAAAAAGAAGGGAAATTCATGGCACAAAACTCTGTTTAATGCATCAGTTAGGGTTGTTCTACAATGAAGAAAGTGAGGAAATTCAATAATGTTGCTACCCTCTTGTACTCCCACCCCCACCTTGCCCCCCACAAACAGGCATCAGGGTGCTTGGGGGTCGCTGGGTCCTAACTCTCATCCCATTCTCCTAGACAGCACCACCTCAGCTTGTTTACACAGGGATGGGGTGAGAGTCAGGACTGAGGACTCCAACACACACACCACAATGCCTGTTGGTGGGGTTGGGGTGAGGAGGGGTACAAGGGGTATGAACCCTAACATTGAATTTCCTCACTTTTGTCACTGTCGAACAACCCTAACTGATACATTAAATGGAGTTTTTTGCCATGAATAAATATACACATATATATATATATATATATATATATATATATATATATATATAAACAGTGGCACGGTAGTGCCACTATAGTTAGGTTGAGTACCCCATGTAAGGTTAAATGGTGAAATTTTGCACCTTAATAACTTTTCCACCATTTGACAGATTTGCCTGAATTTTGGCAGGCACAGAGTGGTAGCACAGATCTTGGGATATGCCAAGTTTTATACTGGTCGGGTATACAGTTGTGGAGTTATTTAGCTACATTCCATAGTGCATTTACGCTTTTTTGCACAATCTTTGCTTGCACCTATAGATCACACGGTTTGTGTGACTGGTCCAAAAACTTCAGGGAACATGCAGTTCAGGTCCTTGATGTGCCTTTTGAAGATGTTGTGAAAAAATATTGAATGGTTCAAAAGTTATTCAGAAAACAAGTTTCCCATTATAGTCAATGGGAAAAGTTAACAAAAAGTTCAACAGTGTCGCAAATGCAGTTTTTAGTGTTGCAAATGACCCCTGTAGTGTCATGAGTCAGCCATTCATTTTTCAGTTAGTGGTCACAGAAATGCTTGGCATTTAAATTTGGAACCCTCTAGGGACACAATTCTTTTTGTGTTCACCTAGTCGAGCCCTGAGGATGCTAGCCATGTCTTTTTTTGGGGTGTTAAACTCCCCAGATATATGTTTTTAAATTTTTGTAAACTGTAGTGTCACAATGTAGTGTCGCACTTGTGACACTTTCATGATGTTTTTTGCAAAAGTGTTGTGATTTGCGACACTACTTTGCGACACTATGCTCAAAATAACAGGAATTCTTTGCCACCCTGGTGCAAAAGAACGGTTTCGTCTTTTGGGCTGAAATTTGGAGGGAAGAAAGCTAACATCCCACGGATGTGCCTTTTGGTGGTTTGGTGACAAAATATTACAGGGATGCAAAGTTATGGTACTCCAAAGTTGACACTTTTCCCATTAGACTAACATTACGGTGTATGCTGTGCCTTTCGGGGGCCGTATCTCAGAAATGGTGCCAGATACAGACTTTTTATCAGAAAAATGGTTAGCCCTCTGCTAGGGGGCTAAGGCAAAACTAGCCAGGAAAGTCATAATTTATATGAAATGTTTATTTTTTTTGTACGTCGTACGGTTCCTGATATATAAGCAATTCAGTATTCCAAATGCTCATTTTGTGCTCCGATGCCCATTATTATGCATACATTTTTTGTACTCAGTGTGTTTCTCTATGTAGTTGTTGGGCAAAAACAGGGTGTGTGCTTTTTTTACTGTTACAGTTAGCATTCCCACTTGCATTTCCATACCAGTTTGCATTACCATTTCCATGTATGCCACTGTGTGCGCTTCGCTTTGCGTTTTCATTTGCGCTTGCGTTTGCATTACTGTTACCATTTGCATTTCACTACTGTTTCTGTGTGCATTTCGTTTCACATCACCATGTGCATTACCATTTGTGTTTGCATATGCGCTTCCATTTGCATTTGTATTTGTCATTCCTTTGACGTAATCGCTGCTGTTACCATTAACATTTGTGTTTCCAATTCCATTACCGTGACTGTGCGCGTTACGGTTTGCATTTCCGTATGCGCTTGCATTTACATTTCTGTTTCTTTTGGGGTTATCGTTGCTGTTACTGTTACCATTTGCATTTACAACTGCTGTTCCATGACCGTGCGTGTTACACTTTGCATTTCCATACCCGCTTGCATTTGCGTTTCTGTTTCTGTTACTGTTTGCTTTTGCATTTCTATCACTGTTTGCGTTATCGTTAACTTTTGTGTCACCAAGTGCATTTGTGTTTGCGCTTGCATTTGAATTATTGTTACCATTTGCAATTGCATACGTGCTTCTGTTTGTCTTTCCTTTGGTGTCATCTTTGCTGTTACCATTACCATTTGTGTTTCCGATTGTGTTACCATGACCGTGCGTGTTACGGTTTGCATTTCCATACCCGCTTGTGTTTATGTTTCTGTTTCCATTACTGTTTGTGTCTCTATTACCATTTGCATTATTGTTAATGTTTGCATCACCATGTGCATTAGTGTTTGCACTTGCATTTGCATTACTGTTACCATTTGCATTTGCATACGCACTTCTATTTGTGTTTGAGTTTCCTTTGGCATCATCGTTGCTGTTACTGTTAGCATTTGCATTTCCTATTACAGTACTATGACCATGCGTGTTACCATTTGCATTTCTGTATGCACTTGTGTTTCAGTAACCATTTGCATTACCATTCCAGTGTATGCCACCATGTGCATTACCCTTTGCGTTTTCATTTGTACTTGCATTTGCGTTAATGTTAACATTTGCGTTTCCATTACTGGTTTTGTTTGCATTTCATTTTGAGTCACCACATGCATTACCATTTGCATTTGTGCATGCGCTTCCATTTGCTTTTCATTTTTTTGTCATCATTCCTGCTACCATTAGCATTTGCGTTTCCTATTGTGGTACCGTGACCATGCATGTTACCATTTGCATTTTTGTATGCACTTGCATTTGCGTTACCATTCCCATCTACACCACCGTGGGCATTACCCTTTGCACTTGCTGTTCTCTTAAGGTTTGCGTTACCATTTACATTTGCATCACCATGTGCATTACTATTTCTGCTTGCATTTGCATTACCATTACAATTACTAATTGACAAAAAATCAGATGGTGATTGGCCCCCACGCTCCCACCACCACATTACATTCACTATTTATAGTGCTAATTTTAAAAAACAAGGGAAATTCATGGCAAAAACTCTGTTTAATGCATCAGTTAGGGTTGTTCCACAGCAATAAAGTGAGGAAATTTGATGTTAGGATTGCCACCCCTTGCACCCCACCCCAACCAACAGGCATCGGGGTGTGCGTTGGAGTCATCGGTCCTAACTCTTACCCCATTCTCCTAGACTACACCATCTCAGCTTGTTTACACATGATGGGGTGAGAGTTGGACCGATGACTCCAGCACACACCCGATGCCTGTTGGTGGTGGCAGGGTCGGTGGGGTACAAGGGTGGGAACCTAACACTGAATTTCCTGTTGCTGTGGAACTACCCTAACTGATGCATTAAATGGATTTTTTGCATGAATAATATATATATATATATATATATATATATATATATATATATATTATAGTGGTGCGGTAGTGCCAATATAGTTAGGGTTGAGTACCCCATTTAAGGTAAAATGGTGAATTTTTGCACCTTAATAACTTTGTCACTGTTTGATGGATTGGCCTGATGTTTGGCAGGTGCAGAGTGGTAGTACAGATCTTGGGATCTGCCATGTTTAGTATCAGTCAGATATACAGTTACAGAGTTATTAAGTGACATTCTGTAGCACATTTATGCTTTTTTATGCATTCTTTGCTCGCACCTACAGGTCACACAGTTTGTGCGACTGGTCCAAACACATCAAGGAACATGCAGCCAGTGTCCCCAATGCGCCTTTTGAAGATTTCATAAAAAAAATATTGAATGGTTCAAAAGTTATTCAAAAAACAAGTTTCCCATTATAGTCAATTGGAAAAGTTAGCAAAAAGTTTGACAGTGTTGCAAATGCAGTTTTTAGTATCACAAATGCCCCCAGTAGTGTTGCAAATCCACTATTTTTTTTTCAGTTACTGATCACAGAAATACTTGGCATTTAAAATTGGGACCCTCTAGGGACACAATTCTTTTTGTGTTTACCTAGTCGAGCCCTGAGGATGCCAGGCATGTCTTTATTTTGGGGTTAAACACCCCAGAAATATGTTTTTGGAATTTTTGGGAAAAGTAGTGTTGCAAAGTAGTGTCGCACTTGTGACACTTTTGTGAATTTTTTTGTGAAAGTGACATGATTTGCGACACTACTATTCGACACTATGGGGAAAATAACAGAAATTCTTTGCCACCCTGCTGCAAAACACCGGTTTGGTCTATTGGGCTAACATTTGTCGGGAAGACAGCCAACATACCACAGATGTGCCTTTCATTGGTTGGTGAGAATTAGGACTGATGACCCCAATGCACACCCTGATGGCAGTTGGGGGGTGGGTGGGGGTGCATGGAGGGGCTTTCATCCCTAACATCAAATGTCCTCTCTTTTGTTGCTGTGGAACAACCCTAATTGATGCATTAAACAGGGTTTTTTGCCATGAATTTCCCTTCTTTTTCAATATGAGGACTATAAATAGTGAATGGAATGTGGTGGTGGGAGCGTGGGCGGTTGCACCACTATATTTAGGGTTATAAAGGCACTTCTATGTTAAAGTCAAAGGTTTGCGCATTAATAACTTTGGACCCATTCAATGGATTTGCCTGAGATTTGGTATGCGCAGTGAGGCATGGTAGATCTCTTGATTAACCAAATTTAATTTTGGTTGGACTGATGGTCTTTGTGCCCCAAAATGCTGAAAAGTGCAAAATTAGCCAGTTTTGGAGGCAGTTTTGGGGATTTTGCCCATGGCCCTGCATGCCTGTCAAGTGGTGTGCTGGTCTGTGAGATGGCTCATCTGAAAGAGCTTCAGTGAACGAACATGCTGCTTTTCATTTGGTGAAAAAATATTGAGGCATTCAAACGTTATGGCACTTTTAAGCTCCCATTATAAGTCAATGGGGAAATTTATATGGTTGTTTTGTGAACAAAGAATGTGGTTTGGGCCATCTCGTCCCACCTGGTGGTCAAAGAATGTGCAACCTCAGGATCAAAGAATCTTTGTCCCCGAGAATTATTTGATCACGAGGTCCACCATCTTGTTTTTAAATTCTGTCAGAAAAAATCAAATATCTCAGCTCAGGAGTCACTCCTGAAGTAAAACCTGTATGGGTTTTACTAAGGGGGCTTCAATCTATCGACCCATGCCTTTGGTTTCACCTAAAATGGTAAAAAAATAAAGTTCTAATGTTTTAAATTATTTGATGGTGACTCTCTAATGATCTTTGTCCGTGAGCCTGCAAATTCTTTGTTCGCCAGATTCTTTGATCGCGATCTTGCATCGCGAGGCAAAAACACAATTTTCTCAGCTCAGGGGTTTGATAGGAACACAAATGAGGGTGGGTTTTGCTCAGGGGACTTCGTTCTATTGAGGTATAGCGGTGATTTAATGTAATTCTGTCTAGAACTCAAGTTTTACCATTTTTTATTCTTTGATCGTGAGCCTGCAAATTCTTTGATCGTGGGCCTATAAATTATTTGATTGCAAGATTCTTTGATCACGATCTTGCATTGCGAGGGAGGGACAAGATGGCCAGATTTTATAATGGAATAGATAGGCCAATTTTCACAATCTTTAAGTTTAAGTATCTTGGAAACGGTTTGATCTTTTTGCTTGAAATTTGGAGGGTGTTGACGGCATGTCCTGTACATGGGAACTGCAGTGTTTACATGTCAGAGAAAATATTTTTTGTGTATATATTGCTTGATGCAATTTACGTTTTGCGGACAGTGTTTTGCATTGTCGTGGTGCCTTGAAATTAATAGGGTACCTAGCCTTAGTATCATGGATGTACTTTTCAGTCATTGTGTCAAAATGTCAACAGGTGCAGAATTCTGCAACTCTGATGAATGAAAATCTCAAACTTTAACATGTTATATCTTGGACACGGTTTGGTCTTTTACATTGAAATTTGGAGGATGTTGATGGTAGAGACATGTTTACAAGTTGATGGGAGTGCAGGGCTCAAAGGGCCCGTGCTCCCACCAACTTCCACAAGTTTTTACATTTGTATTCTTTCTCAAAAAGTAAGGAAATTCTATGCAAAAAACTGCATTAATGCATAATTTAGGGTTAAAACACAAAAAGGCAGGAAATGAAAAATCTTTATGGTTGCCCCTAACCACCTTGTGGACCCACCAATCTTTACAAGACTGACAAATGACGGGGTGTGTCATTGGGGTTGTGAGGCCTAAATGTTGCCCCATTCCTGTTCACTGTTGCTTCTCAACATGATTACACAAGGAATGGGGAAACATTTATGAAACAATGCGAGATAAGGACTTTTCATTGGAAAAATACTTAGCCCTCTGGGGGCTAAGTATGAAGTGCAAACCTAGCCAGGAAAGTCATAAATCATATGAAATTAAAATTTTTTCTACATCGTACGGTTCCTGAGATATAAGCAATTTAGTACTCCAAGTGCTCATTTTCTGCCCAGAGGCCCATTATTATGCATGCATTCTTAATATTCACTGTGTTTCTCTATGCAGTTGTTGGGTAGTTGTTGGGCAAAAACAGGGTGTGCGCTCCTGTTACTGTTACAGTTAGTGTTCCCACTTGCGTTTCCATTCCCATTTGCATTAGCATTCCCGTGAATGCCACTGTGTGCATTTCACTTTGCATTTTTGTTTGAATTTGCATGTGCGTTACTGTTACCATTTGCATTTCCACTACTGTTTGTGTTTGCATTTCGATTTGCATCACCGTATGCATTACCATTTGCATTTGCATCAGCCCTTCCATTTATCTTTCTTTTTGCGTCATTGTTGCTGTTACCGTTACCATTTGCATTTCCAGTTGCATTACTGTGACCGTGCGCATTATGGTTTGCATTTCCATACGTGCTTGTGTTTGTGTTTCCTTCTGCGTTATCATTGCTGTTACCATTACCATTCGTGTTTCCAATTGTGGTACTGTGACCCTGCGCATTACGGTTTGCATTTCCATACGTGTTTGCATTTCTATTTCCTTTGGCATTATTGTTGCTGTTACTGTTACCATTTGCATTTACAATTGCAGTACCGTGACCATGCGCATTACGATTTACATTTCCGTACTCACTTGCATTTGTGTTTCCTTCAACATTATTGTTGCTGTTATCTTTACCATTTGCATTTCCAATTGTGGTACCGTGACCATGTTCGTTACGGTTTGTATTTTGTATGCGCTTCTGTTTGCGTTTCCTTTTCCATTTTCTTTGGTGTTATTGTTGCTGTTACCGTTACCATTTGTGTTTCGATTTGTGGTACCGTGACCATGCAAATTACGATTTGCATTTCCGTACATGCTTGCATTTGTGTTTCTGTTTCCTTTGGCGTTATTTTTGTTGTTACCTTTATCATTGTGTTTCCAATTTCTGAAGGACCCGTGCTCCATTCACTATTTATAGTCCTCATTCTCAAAACAAAGGGAAATTCATAGCAAATAAAATCCATTTAATGTATCAGTTAGGGTTGTTCCACAGTGACAAATAAAGAAATTCAGTGTAAGAGGTTAGGCCCCTTACCCCTCAGCCCACCCTCACCAGCACAAGGTGTGCGTTGGGGTCATCAGTCCCAACTCTCACCCCATTCTACAATACTTCACCACCTCAGCTTGTTTACACATGGAATGGGGTGAGAGTTAGGCCAGATGACCCCAACGCAAAACCCAATGCCAATTTGGGTGGTGGGGTGGGGGTGCAAGGTGGGGCTTTCAACCCTAACATCAAATTTCCTCACTTTTGTCACTGTGGAACAACCCTAACTGATGCATTCAATGGAGTTTTTTGCCATGAATATATATATATTTGTGTGTGTGTGTGTGTGTGTGTGTGTATATATATATATATATATATATATATAGTGGCACAGTAACACCACTACAGTTAGGGCTGAGCAGCAGTTGCTATGTTAAACCTCAAGTTTTGCACGTTAATATCTTTGCAACTGTTCAACTGATGTGCATGAAATGTTCCATGCATGGGCTCTTGTGGTACAGCTGTTGATGTACCAAGTTTTGTGCTGGTTGGATTTGTGTATTGTGAGATCCAGATAGTGAAAAACCCTGCAAATTAGCCACTTTTTCCAGTTTTTTCTCATCACGCTGCACAAAGAAAAGGTCTTAAACTTTGGTCTGAAATTTTTGTGATAGAAAGAATTTGGGAGACAGAACAGGCCAGCATTTATTTGATGAAACAACAGTAATCCATTCCAAAGTTATAATACTTTAAAGTCCCATTATTTTCAATTGGAAATTTTAATTTTCAGGAAAGCTGCACGATATGAACAAGGATCTTTGTTTGCAAGGGGCCATTCCTTGTTCGCCAGGGCCAGTCCTTGTTCACCAGAAAAAATTTCTTGTTTGTGAGCCGCCATCTTGTTGTTTGATTTTGCCCTGAAGAAACTGTCAGAGCTCTGCCCAAAGATGTCTATTTGAGACATCTAACAATGTTTCTTGCTCATCAGGAGTTTGTGAGTTCTTGTTTGTGGTTTTCCACATTTGTTTGCCCCTATGTTTTATGTTTTTTAACATTTTAAATCCTTGTTCACCACTCACTAACTTCCTTGTTCGAGAGTCCTTGTTCATCATAACGAACAAAGAAACTGGCTGGTAAACAAGGATTAGCCTTCTTCAGGACCAGATGGCCAAAGTCACAATCTTTGTTTGCCATCTGATTTCCTTTTTTCACCATGACAAGGAATTTTTCTGATGAACAAGGATTGCAGTTCTGGCCATCTTGTTCTGAAATCAGAAATCCTTGTTCACCAGTCATGATGAACAAGGATGGCGAATGATGAATTTTTCTGGTGAACAAGGATTGCAGTTCTGACTATCTTGTCCTGAAATCAGAAATCCTTGTTCTCCAGGGATTTCATCATGACGAACAAGGAAATTGGCTGGAGAACAAGGATTAGCCTTTTACAGGACCGGATGGCCAAAATCACAATCCTTGTTCACTAGCTTATTTCCTTGTTCGCCATGACGAGCAAGGATAATGCACAAGGAATGTTTTGGGCAAAAAAGTATTGTAGTTCTGGCCACCTCATCTTGAAAACAGAAATCCTTGTTTGCCAGCCAATTTCCTTGTTTGCCATGACAAACAAGGAATTTTTCTGGCAAATAAGGATTTTGTTATGGCTATTTGTTCATTAAAACGATGTATTTCACTTGGAGGTTTTCAACGTTTATCTATAACTCACTCGTTTTTTATCCTTTTGACCCCAAATTTTCAACATGGCAGTTTGGGGATCCCACCTCATGAACAATATGACTGTTGTTAAGCAAGTCCTGCCAGAAAGGTGATTTCACAGTCAGTTGGCCAAAATAAGGCTACTTTTATAGTATCTCAATGGAGGGATGGGACCCACCATAAAATAAAGTTACTGTGACACTATCTCAATGGACCCTGCACTCCAACCATAAAATAAGGATACTGTGGAACACTATCTCAATGAAGGGATAGGAGTACAGAGTCTGAAGGACTCTGCACTCCCACCATAACATAAGGATGCTGTTATACTATCACAATGGAGCGATGAGACCCAGTGTAACATAAGAATAATGCTATATTATCTCAATGGCAGGATGGTGGTGCAGGGTCCAGAGGACCCTGCTGTCCCACCATAAAATTAGGATACTATTATGCTATCTCAAAAAGTAAGTAAACAAATTGCAAAAAAACTTTGTTAATGCATCAGTTAGGGTTAAAGCAACAAAAGTAGGGAAATGTGGTGTTAGGGTTTCCAACCCTAACACCCCATTCCCCACCCTGCACAGACCCACAGTCTGGGAGGGGGCTGTCTTGGGGGCATTCATCCTACCTTCCCCTGGCCAGCCCTCTGACATGCTGGGGTCTTTCCCGAACCAGGGTTGTCAGCATTGCAAGCGGTAGTATTCCACTGTGCTGGCAGACCAGTTCAATTGTATGTTAATTTTGTGCTACTATATCTCTTCCTCCCTCAATCTATCTCCCCAGGTCACATCTGTAAATGAGATTGTCCTTGTATCTCTGTAAGTTTACCTGGTTAAACAATTTCAAATAAATGAATAAATACAAATGACAAGCAGTCAAAGAGAAGGGGAGCATTGGGAACACTTACTTTGCTCCTTACTGGTTCATTGACTTTCATTATGAAGTATAAGATGCACTGAATCCTGACAGTGCTATTGCATGATGATGAGATGGAGGAGGAGAGAGGAAGGTTTACCCAAAGACCAGTCATAGCCATATAGTCAGTCATCTGGAGATTGGTCCACATATCTGTTGTGACATGAGTCTTTTTGCCCACTGAACATTTCAGAGCATCATACATGTTTTTCCAAACAGTATCATATAGGTCTGGGATGGCAACAGTAGAGAAATCGGTCCAGCTGGGGACCTGGTACTTTGGCATTGTGATTTCCATTAGTATGTGAAAACCTGGGTAAGCCACAAAAGAAAATGGGAGCAAGTTGTTGGCTATCATCTCCCCAATTGTCTTTGTTAATTGCCTTGCCTCAGACCTGTTGAGCTTATATTTCTGTGACACCTCAAAAGAGGCTTTCAAAGAAATTTGATAGCTGCTGCACCTGCTGATATTACCTAATATTTTGGGATGCTTCCCTTGACCTTTACCATCATGAGGCATATATGTTGTGGTCATGGATGGTATACAACTCCTGTTAGGCTATGGTAGAGGACTCAAAGTGGTAAAGAAATGAAAAATTGAAGATGTTGTGCTGTTACTGGAAGGCAGATTTTCATCATCCTCCCCCTCCTCATCAATTACTTCCTCACCTTGGTTAACATACATATCCTCCTCCTACTCAGCTGAGTACAGCAGTGCAACAAAGTATGTGTGCTCCTTTTGTGCTTTTTGATACTGATAAATGTGAGACTTGTTCATATGTCTCCTCACTGTTGATGTTCCCATCTGAGTACCCACTTTACCATGACTTGGTTTTGCTTTGCATGTTTTGTGTATGCTGGGTGTCACTAGTGCGCTGGGAGTCCATGGCTCCCCACTCCAGAAAAGGAGAGCTATCCATGGGACATTCATCCTACCTCCCCCTGGCCAGCCCTCTGACATGCTTGGCTCATTCCTGAACCAGGGTTGTCAGCATTGCAAGTGGTAGTATTCTACTGTGCTGGCAGACCAGTTCTATTGTATGTAAATTCTGTGCTACTATATCTCTTTCTCCCTCAGACTATCTCCCTAGGTCACATCTGTAAATAAGATTGTCCTTGTATCTCTGTAGGTTTACCTGGTTAAACAATTTCAAATAAATGAATAAATACATAAATACAAATGACAAACAGTCAAAGAGAAGGGCATCCTTGGGGACACTTACTTTGCTCCTTACTGGTTCATTGACTTTCATTATGAAGTCTATGATGCACTGATCAAATGTTAAGGAAATGCAGTTAATCTGACCGTTTGTAACCTCACTCAGGACTCCACCCCACACACTCGAAAGTTTACTGATGGATGCAGAATCATTTTGCAACCAATGCTGTAAAAATAAAAAAAATGTCAGCAGTTAGCGAAACCAGCTTTTCATCTATTTGTATTGCATAATAACAGCTGCCATTAGTTTCTGTTGGCACACGTATGCAGTTGTTTACCATGGAGACAGATAGCAACATATTATATTGTACAGGAAACAATTTTATGTATGCGTGCCACTAAATACTTTCCTGTTTATCTGGTTTCACTTCCATACTCCCTACTTATTTGGCTCGACCAGAATCATGGCATTGCTGGTCATGTAGATGCAATCCACAAAAAAACTTCTTCTCAAACTAGGTGTTCTATATAGACACTGTGGATGTCTTCCTCCTCTGGCTCATAAAGAGATCGTTCAGAAGATGATCCTCCCTATCTTTGAATTTGGTGACATAGTCTATAGTGTTGCCTCTAAGTTCACCCTCACCAGATTAGACACTCTCTTCAACTCCTTCTGTTGCTTTGTTCTTGCCTGTCCTCATATACAAATCACTGTGCCCTCCACACCACTCTCTTTTCCCCCCTCTTCGGTCCAGACATCTTGCTCACAGTGCCTCATTAGTTGGGAAGTATTGGCTTGGCTCCCTTTCACCTTACCTCAATGTCCTCCTCTCCACCCCTCCTTCCCCCACCTACTGCCTCCACAACTTCCCCTACAGGACACTCACCCTCCCTGCCTGTACTTCCACTTCTAGGTGAGCTGCCTTCTCCTATCACTTTCCAAACACCTGGAACTCCCTCCCATTAGAAATCTGCTCTGCCCCATCTACTCATTCTTTGTCCTATCTTCTGCATCTCCTCATTTCTCCATCCTGTAATTGCTCCTGATCCACCTTGCCTTCACGACCTCTCTTCTTCCCCACTACTGTCTTGTTTACCAACTTCTCCCAACTTCTGTCCCTTTCCCTGGCGTGCTATGAGCCTCACACTGGCCAGGTCTACATCGAGCAGTGTGGTTTAATGGCTAGTCTTCCTCCTTCCCTCCCTCACACCCTCTCTGGCGTCTGTCCCTCATCACCTTCACTATCTCTCTTTTCCTTTACCACTGCTCTGTTTTTACCAGTCTTCACCCTCCTTCTTCCCCTACCTTTGCTTGCCTTCTACCTTTTGCACTGGCTGGGTTTTACATCGAGCAGTGAGGAATCCATTCTAGAGGGTAATTGGTTTGCCTACCACCCCCCCCAGAACTTACTCCCCCCCTTTTCCTTGGCTTGCCTTATCTTTAGTGCTGGCTCGGTTTATATTGAGCAGTGTGGAATCCATTCTGGAGGGTATTTGGTTTGCCTGCCCCCTAACCCAATGCAATTGTACCTCCCATGTTTGCTATCAAATCCCCTTGCTGGGTGTGCATCCCAAATGGGATGAAAAGGGAAAGGTGCTAATTACTCCCACAATCTACCTCTCCCTTATCCCCCCAGTCTTGGCACTCCCCTCACTTACTACTCAATGAACAAATCCATCAAATTGTTTCAATGGTAAATGTTTGCGTGTGAGTATATGATTTATGTCTCTGAGTATATTGCATAGGAGTGTTTGTTTCTTTAAATACTTTATTTTATTTTTCATGTTTGTTGTATGTAATGCCATATATGTACTTAGTCCTTTTCTGGTTGACTTGTGCCGCCTATTTATGCCACAAAAGTTTGGTTAGTTTATATGTATTGGATGCATGTCCATGCTTGCTCTGTGTATATGTACTTTGATTATTATTCACATGTATCCCCTCTCCCCTTCTCCCAGGATGCATCTGGAAACAAGCTATTGTGTTCATCATGTCTTTCCTGGTGAAACTTTTTCAAATAAATAAAATAAATATGCGCTGTCAGACTGTCACAGTCTGCTACTCCCCCACTGCTGAGTAGCACTATACCTACCTGCCCTTTCTCCTGTCAACCTCTGGTCCCTGGCTCCCATGACAAACACAGGTGAGCACCCACGTTAGTCCTTGGGTGATGCCCTGGGATCCTCTCTATCCAGGGGTTATGCTCAATGGGAGGTATAACTCACAGTGAACCTTTCATATTGGTTTCCCAGATCTTGGCTTTAAACTGTGGTTAAGAATTGTATGCAAATATTGAATCCATCACTAACAACACTAGAGACAGTATATATATCAGGGTGACTATAACAGTTAGATATACTTGCACAGTATTACCTTAGATTCAAATGTAAACTCAGTTATTTATATCAGGTTCACTTTTACCCTGTTTTTTTCATGCCATGTTCCTTTGACAACACTGTATTTGATCATCTTCTGTACTAATTTAAGTAGAGAAA
The DNA here is from genome assembly GCA_016271365.2 of Neoceratodus forsteri. Taxonomy (NCBI): domain Eukaryota; kingdom Metazoa; phylum Chordata; order Ceratodontiformes; family Ceratodontidae; genus Neoceratodus; species Neoceratodus forsteri. Next base: position 91,173,406 of record CM028132.1, on the reverse strand, counting down.
GCTAGAGTCTGCTGACAGAAAAAGACCTGGGGCCGCAGTCTGTCTGTTTACCTGCTGAAACCATGCCCGGCCTAATGCAGGATTGCACTTCTTTAGCTGGTTGCCTAGTGATGTCTTGGCACCCCTTTCCCCAGATTGCCCACCCTCCTCTTTTCCTGTAGTCTGCAAATTTGAAGTTTAATAAAATAAATTACTTTAAGAAAATGGAATGCTTTATAAGGACAAACTATTCAGAAGACTGGACTCCTGCACTGCCTTAGTCCTTACCTTACCCAGAACTCATGTGTTAAGATTGCCCCAGGTACCTTCCTACCCACACTATTCTATGGCTCCCCTGTGCTGCTCTTGGTTAAAAACACTGAAATGCAGAAACTCAGAACCCTGCACCATAGGATCTGCAGGTTTTCAGCTGGGCAGCCACCAGAAAACATCACTGTCGGGTCCTTCATGCCCTTTCCTGGCCCACCTTGGAAAGTAGATTACAACATCCATCTCTATGCCGAGCTTATAAGTTTAGGCTGGCTACTGCCCCCTTTAGCCTGGCAGAGTTGCTGTGACCAAAAAAGAGTAGCAGGACACTAAAATCCTCAAGCAGACAACTCCTCAAGGTTCCCTGGACAATGTCCTCCCAAGGGTCTCGGGCCTTTTCAGCCCTCATTCTTCCATTATGGAATGCGTTATCAACAAAGCTCCAGGAGTGCGGCTCACTAGGGTATTCAAAAAGGGATTAAAGGCCCACTTGCTGGAGTTAAATCAATGCACTTGTCACTGCTGATATCTCTACTGAGGTCCTACTGACTCTAACATTTCTGTCAGGGAGTGGGGGTGTTTGTTGATGTATATTAGTATAGTAACAATAATGGTTATGTGCTGTATGTTGGAAGCTGTCTGTCCTCCATGATATGTGATATGTAAACAACTGTAAACTGTAATTTCTGCAAATGTGATATTATTGTTGTACATGTAATTCATTCCGGGTCTGCCCTGAAAAAGGGACCGCTACTGGTCTCATTGGGCCTACCCGGTTACGAAAAATAAATAAATAAATAAATACATTTCAGTGTATGCTTCATAGGATGGGAAGTTTGTAGCCATGTTGGTCATTCTAGCCTCTCACGAGTGATGATCAACTGTGTGTTTTGAGACAGACCCTTGAGTATTTGATTTATACAACATCCATGTACAGTACTAGTTATAAGTTGTAAATCTGCCATTTGTGTGTAGATTTAAATGTTTTCCTTTGATTTAAGTGACTGCGTTCAGTGCTGCACATGGCTATTGTGACATCATCACTTCAGCAGTATGAAAGCTGCTATCTGATATGGTTCAGTATTTCACAGCTATATACCCAACATAAGACATTATCTGCCACATACCTAACTCACAAGGTAACATAATATCTTGCAAGTTTGGTAGAAGATATCATTCAGGCAAGAGTCAACCCATAATCAATAAATGATTTATTTTAGCCACTGAAGCATTCAAAAAGAAGATAAATAAGTTATCTTCATGTTAACTATTTATATCCATTTTAGACAGGTCACAAATGAACTGTTAACCAATGGGACAACAGTTTGAATAATGCCTGATATCACAATGACCGCTGCTACAGTCAACAAAGAGCAGTAAAGACCAACAGAAACAGTTACATAAGCAATAAGACATGGCAGGGTGGTAATTGTCATGAGTTACTGCACACCCAGGTACATAGTGAGGCATGGGGTGCTAGTGCCAAATGCCTTCAACACCTGAAAGTGCATAACCCATAACAGCCACCACCCCAGCGTGTCTTTCTGCACTAAAAAAGGGATCCCTATGCAAAAAAAAAAGAATAAGAAATAAAAAGTGGGAAAAACTACGTAAAAAAGTCATCATTTTACAGATAAATTAAAAAGAAAAGCCCCCGCATTTTTCTGCCACTTTATGGTGCTGTTGTGATTCTGAGCTAGTCTAGGAATAGGACAAGCTGCAGTCTAATTTTAACTTAATAAACCTTGGAAAATAGAGATCAATATAATTTTTTATTAAAAAGCTATTTCAGCTTTGGATATCTACTTTTTCCTTGATTGCATCTCTGAGGGGTGGAGCTACATGCAACCAAGAAAGGAATACTCTTTGGGCTCTTTTCCCTTCCCCCTGCTGTGTCAGTTTCTGTTGAGTCCTTATTCAGCCTGAGAAGTGGAGATATGTGGGGGGTTCCCCAAGTCACTCTCACCCACTGACACCTGACTCTGTTCGTTATTGGCAGATTGTAGAGAGAGTGAAAGTAATCACTTTCACATTGGGCTCAGCTATGCTTTTGTGTGAATGCAGTCAACCACCAGCACAGCGTTTGAAAAAGATAGAGTGCTGTGCTGTCGCCTACTAATAAAAAGTGATTGAGTGTGTGTCTGCCATCAATATTGATGGCAGCAAACTTTTTAACACTGGTTGGTTGGGGCACGCATTATAAATGTTTTAAAAACTTTCAAAGCAGTGGGGAGGGTATGTCATCAAATGAGTGGGCAGCTCAATGAGTGATGAGGCAGGCAGATACAGACTGACAGAGTGGGATGGTGGAGTTGGAATAGACTGGCCTGTTGTACGGCATCAAATGAAGTCAAATCTAGAGAGAGAACTGAGGGCCTATAAAACTTAATGATAGAGAGGAGACACAAACAGGTAAGTAGTTGGATTTAAATGTTTTATTTTTACATGTTTGGGTGCATTTGTCGTTGACTGATGGCAGTTTTTTTTTTAATGTGGTAAAAATGTTGTTGCCTTTCCAGTACGATGGTGGTGTTGCACTACTTTACCTTACAAACAAGGCTTCCAGAAATCTTATTTCAAAATATTGCTGGCAGGCATGTAAATCTACAGTAGGTGTGCTATGTCCTGGTTGCTGAAAGGGTTGCTGACCTGGTAGTCGTTACCCCATAAGGTACTGGGTTTCAAATCCTCTCAGCCAATCAGGATGAAACAAATTCCCTACCCTTCTTAAAAATCTTCATAAAAAGAACTTATTTAAAAGCTATACAGTTTTTTTAAATATATTGTATAAATTGGACATACAATGGCCTGGCTCAAAATATGCCACCAATCTCATCTGTGAGGGGGCAGGACTTGTATAACTCCTTCGCCACTGTGCCACTCATGTGTTATTATCCTGCCCCTTATGCATAAAGACAAATAGCCACTGCAGATCCTCTATTTATCTTGCCATTGTTATCTCTCGTGGTGTTTTATAAATAATACAATGAATGGAGTTATGGAGCACAAGCTTTAAGGCTATACAAAGCTGTTCATCAGGTGTTACAGTACTCTGAACTGAAGCAAAAGACTACAGTATATACATTTAATTGTTTTCTATTTAGATTGCCATAACAGCTGGTAAATAGTAATCTGCAACCTTGAAAGTCTATGTGCTGCAATTGTGCAATATATTTGTTAGTCCAATAAACATATCAAACTATCTGATGGTTTTTACTATTTCACATATTTTCTTTATTTAGTCCCCTTTTACATGTTTATCATCCGCATATGCACAAGCGAACATCTTGGTATCAGAGTGCCTTTTGAGGGTTATGACACTGTCAGTCCAATGCAGAGTTGTCAGGTAGGGGTGTGTCACTGCCACACCAATCATCAGCAAGACTAATCATAAAAGAGTTTTTGCTCACTGGCTGGAAACAGTCGGGTACTTCAAAAGGAAAAGCCATGTGTCAGCTCTTTTCTTTGATCTACGCTGCCTAGCATGCTGATCTGCCTGCTGAAGAATGTTAAACATCCAGAGCCTTAACCCACCCACTATCTGACACTTCCAGAGAAGCTCATTATTACATTTTCCCCCTCCCCTTTTCAGCTGTGATCCAGTCTGTTTCACCCAGTCACAAAAGGAAGTGTTTAAAGCCCCAGCTAGCTTGAGTTATACTGCAGAATTTATCACAAGTTTGAGAAAACAAGAGTTCACAATGCAGAGCTACAACTACAATACTTAACACAGTTTTTGCTAAGTGCCTAAATGGTAGTAAATTATGTTACTTGCCAGCTAGCTAGTTGCCTTTGATATCCAGTGTGGACTGAGGCACCTCCATAAACTAGCACTGTCTGGTACCTGATACATATCAAAAGAATTCCAAAGGGGAGAGAGACAGACAGAGACAGAGACAGAGACAGAGAGAGAGAGAGAGAGAGAGAGAGAGAGGAGAGAGAGAGAGAGAGAGAGAGAGAGAGAGAGAGAGTGTGTGTGTGTGTGTGTGAGCAATCAGGTATGTGGTTCAATGTATTTCAGTGGGGTTTTAAAGTTAGTGGCATAACTTGGCCATTTTTGAATAATGTTACTCCACATTTTCAACATGCCTTTTTGGGGACCCCACCTCATGAACAATTGCAGTATAATTAGGCAAATCTGTCCCAAAGGGTGATTTCATGGTTGCTGCACAAAATCACCTTTTTGGGAAGGAGTTGAACATTTTCTTTGCCCTTGCTCATGAGGCGGTATCATAAGAAGGCTATGTTGAAAATTTGACATTAAAATATTAAAAAACAACAAAGTTATGAGCATATGTTGAACTTTGTGAACCCAGCCTCATAACTTTGGTAATTTTCAATATTTTGACCCCAAATTTTAAAAATACCTATTTCTTCAGTACACCTCATGAAAGTGACAGCTGCCATTTTTCAAAAACTGACCAACATGTGTTTTTGCATCCTACAAGTTGATTTCATAGTCCCTGCACAAAATCACCTTTCAAGCAGCAGCTGAAAATTTTCTGTACACATGTTCATGAGATGGGGTCATAAGAAGGCTATGTTGAAAATGTGGGGCACAAATATTCCCCCCAAAAAGTTATGAACCTACAATGAAATTTATGAATGCATACTCATAACTTTGGTAATGTTCAATATTTTGACACCAAATTTTCAACATAGAAATTTCTTCACAATACTTCATGAAAGTGACAGCTGCCCTTTTTCAAATCCTGGCCAAAATGTGTTTTTGTATCCCAAAAAGTGATTTTGCAGTCCCTGTGTTAAATAACCTTTCAGGCAGGAGTTGAAACATTTCTCTGCACTTGTTCATGAGGTGGGGTCATGAAAAGGCTATGTTGAAAACTGTGGACAAAGACATTAAAAAACAACATAGTTATAAGCCGATATTGAAATTTACAAGTGCAGGCTTATAACATTGGTAATTTTCAATATTTAGACCCCAAGGGCCCAATTCCCGAACGCATGGCGCAACTCACGGGCATACGTGAGTTGCACCATGCAGCGCAATACCAGGGACCCTGGGCCATATTCCAAGACAGGCAGGGTCCCTGGCACCTACATCCTGTGACTTGTGGCAGCCACCGGCTAGCACCACAATGGACCTGGGCACCGCAAGTTTCAGGGGCAGCCCACAGAGAACTGCCCCCCTGGAGCCCCTCCACCCCGGAACACCACTGTATGCACCAGGGGGCATTGGATGGCTAGCCAGGTGGCACTGGTGTTTGGGGGACACTTGGTGAAATGGACCCTGGGGGCCCCCGACATTCAGGAGGGTGGGGGCATGTCTGTGATGGAGGCATACGGGGAATCAGGCAATGTTTATGCCATGGTGCTGCGGACCATCTCCCTGTTGGTCTAACTCCACTGTGCCATTGTGGCTTTTTGAATAGCATATGTGGGTTATGGTAGCCACCCTCTTTAAATAGGGCATAGTAGCTGAGTTGCTGCCATAACCCACCCTTGCAACATTACGCTGCGGGTTGCAGGTGTAGTGGGTGGTATAGCCCACCTTTGGCGCCACCCACATATGGCACGGTGCAGGTCATGCCTTGGAAATGCGACTTGCATAACGCATGGCACAAGTTTCAATTTATGCCATGGGGTTTAGCATAAATTGCCTTACACCATGCGTAATGTGTCTTGGAATCAGGCCCCAGGTTATGCTCAGAAGTAGTGGTCATAAAAAGGTTATGTTGAAAATCTGGGGTACAAATGTAAAAAAAACAGCTAAGTTATGAGGAAACAAACTGTTCCATAACTTTATTTTTTGCACATTTTGGTCCCTAATATTCAACATATCCATTGTGTTACCCCACCTCCTAGCAGGTGTCATTTTTTCAAATCACTTCCAAAACATGTTGCCACTGTTGCACAGCGAAATCACCTTTCGAATGGGATTTTACAAATTCCACCTGTCTTGATCATAACACCAGGTCATAAAAAGATTGTTGGATATTTGGGGTCAAAATGAGGGAGCCCACTTAAAAGTAGATATTGCCTTTCAGCTGCCCTATCTTGGGTAATTACAATCTAACAATGTGTCAAAGCAGGATAAAATGAGATATTGCAACTCATCTGCTGTATCCTGGGTAAATACGTAGTATTATAGATTGAGGGAGCACTGCCGACCAATCAGAGCTCTCCTTTTCCCTGTGCATTAGACACTTTTATTCTGTGAAGTGCATTTCACGCACAGATACCCTAGAAATGGGCACGTTCTGGGAACAGGATTTTATTAAATATATTATTGATTGCTCCCGATCAATAAATATATTAATACATCCCCCATCTCTACTCATTCCTGTAGTACAGTGGTTTCACTTCCCTTCAGCTTGAGCCAGAACACCTCTGCTTTGCTGTTCTTGCTCCAGCCGTATGTGAAACCACTCTTATACAGCAACGAGTGGCTCCAGGGGACATATTAACATATAAAAATGTGTAGAAGCAAAACCTGGTATTATCTGCAAGTCAAAGGTTCCGCATGTATATAGAGATGCAAGTAATGAGACAGGGTTGCAGCTGCAATGTACATTATGAACATCTTTTATGACTATACTTTTAGGCTTGGTGGGTCATTATTTGCAAACCACTGTTAAAGATCACTACTCTGGGAATGAGTGAGAACTGGAACACAAGCATCTCCTCTACCAGGACTGCTCAGACATGTTATTTAGCTTCAACATAAGCCATAAAGTGCATCACAAAGCATCTAGTACCCCAGGCCTTCTATACCAGTGGCAAACATCCAGCATTGACAAATGCTTGTTTCATTATAGCTGTGCATATCAATTATCACAAAAGCAGGATCATTGTTCCCTAGACGTCATGTACTCTGGCAGCTTGTCTATACCTGACATCACAACCCTCGGTTTCTGACAGCATACTCATTTTCACAGCAACAGATTGCAATGTCACAAGCATAGGACTGTGATGCCAGGTGTAGACAAGCAGGCAGAGCAGTTTTATATATGTCTTACAAGTCGAACAGAACAAGGTAAGCTCTGTGAGATGCATGGTCTCGCTGAATGGAATGTCCAAGTGGAAGAAGTCTAGAGGGACAGTGATCTGGTTTTCATATTAATGTGCATCAATAGAAAGAAAAAAGGGAAAATAGATACAGAGAATACATGAACTGTATGTACACTCAGATATATCCCCCTGGACATCAGGGGCTTTGTAAGGAATAACACACACACACCGGGGTGTCCAGTTGTACTGAGAAATATGGACACTTCCATCTAGGGTTGTCAGAACTAGTTCTAAAAAAAATTAGAACCCTTTTAGAACCTGGGGGTTGGACTTCCTATTTAGAACTAGAACACCCATGAGTTCTAAGTAGTAAGGGTTTTAAATACTAAATTACATGCCTTTTTTGTTAGTCATTTCAAAAACAGGAAATGTGGATCAGGAAAACAAATGAATTATTGGGAATTACATCTAAAAATGTTTTAGATAGATACAGTATGAGACTTTGCTGCTCATACAAGGATGTGATAAATGTATGAAATTGTGACACTTGGCATTGGTGTTTTGAAAGGCACAATGTGTTTCACTTTTCTGCATGTGCACTGAAACAACATTATTGCTGTGTTGAGAGGGCAGGACTTTTATTTATGTTTTTTTCCCATCTCCTCTCACTATCTTTATCTTTATCTGTTCTTTCTCTTCAGTTATATACACAAACGAGTGTTCTAAAGAAAATTAGAACCCTAGAACTATTTGCAAAGTTCTAGGCCAGAACCGAAACCCAGAACTTCAGTGGGTTCTGACAACTCTACGTCTGGTGTATTGTGAAGCATGAGGAACAACTGAGTGTTTTAAACCACTAGATGTGTCCATCTAGCTGAACAGGATGACCTAAAGTGCGTTATTCCTCTTACACAATAGTAAAAACAAAACAAAAAAATTCTATCATCTTTGATGAAAATTCTGCCATGAGATCTGAGGTGTCTGGTTGTGCTGCAATAATTCCAGTCACATGACACTCTTGACTAGTTAGAATACTAGATTTTCTATACCTATGTTATAATTGTACTTTATTTTCTGTTACTTTATCTGTCTTGTATTCTCTCTCTTCTCCATTTCCTGCCAGTTTCTGGGTTTCCTGGATATTCTGTGATGTTTCACCATTCGGCACTACTCTCTCAATAGTGTAGAATAGTGAAAATGAGGATGACTTCATAGACTTCTAGGAAGCATGGAAGCAATCAGCAGTAAACTGTGAAGTGGGAGACTATAAGGCAAATTCAGTGACGGTAAAACAGTAATAAAATAATGCTTATTATGTAAAACAATACAAGTATTATCTGTAGAGTTTATGGTTTTAAATGTTAAAATATTAAATGTTTTCAGTTAAAAAAACATGAACCTTCAATTTTTTGAAGCCAAACACAGACTTGCACTCTGTGGCTACAATATACTGTAGGTACCTCCCTCACTCCACTGTAGCAGGGTTGACAATGTCCCTTTACAAGGCTCACTCCAGTTGAGAACATGCTCCTGATCTTCTATTGATCTCATCCCCTTGTTTGCTTTTTATGTGATATGGTAATAATAACTTTTCATGTGTAGGTTGAGTGAGAGGTGTGTTATATAACAATCTTTTGTTGTGCCTACATTTTCACCTCAGGGGTTACAAAACCTTTATGGCAAATCAAAATATGAAATGCAATGGCATCCAATTACTTTATACCTGCCTTGTCATGCACAGTTTTATTTTAAACTGGAAAGTCCAGAAACATGAGTCCAGCCACATTGCTTTTAAGTCACGTTGGTCATTGCTCTACTTTCTTTGCATATCATGCCAATAGTCCTATTACAGTACTGTAATGCCACAGTACACTAATTATTGCATTACAGTATAGCACAATGCATTTATTATTATGCTGTAACATAGCATATTGTGATATATTCCAAATATTTGGAAACAATGTAAAACAGTACACGTATTAGTGTGCAATACAATATCATAACATAATAATGCTTGGGGTGGAGTGTATTGCAATCTTTTAATACACACCTAAGATATGTGATGCTACAGAAACCACGAGAGCCAAGCACAAGGGGTTTATCAAGTATCACACAGAAGGTGTGTATTCAATTCAAATTTCACTCCACCTCATGCTTTAGTTTTCATAATTTCTGGTGAGCAATTGTTTCCAACCAGAAATTATAAAAACAACTTTGAGAAAACATGGTTAATACTGGATGTTTAAGCATGTACTAAAGAAGTGAAGAGAAGATGAATATGTGTTCTCAAAAAAATGTATTGAATTACCTTTCTATGAACACTTTTCTGGTAGCAGAAAATCAAGGAGAAATTAATCAAACCACAAAGCAAGCAAACGGCAGTCGAAGAAATGGCCCCAAAACAGATTTTTTAAAACCCATTTTTCAACTTAGAAATGTGTACTGCTTGTGCTTCAAGGATAAAAACATTTCCATTTTTTGTGAAAAATGTTCAAGAAAAAGTTCAAAATATCAAAAAATGTGAAACAGGGTTTGTATTCACTTTCATGAAGCTTGCTTGAAGTCTACTGTCACAAGGTTTGTTTCTCTGCGGCCTCTCTTTGCATAACATCATGGGTAGCTTCTGGCACTGAGAGAAAGTCCCTTTTGTTGAGAATTTGTGGCTTTCTCATTTACTTTAATACAGCTTAGTAGTATGTTCTGTGTGGCCTCTCAGTTTAATACCATTTGCTATTTAAGAGTGTCCATTCTCACAGCTGCCGTGGAAAGTGAAAGTGACAGCTGCTGTGCAGCTGAGAATGGAGCGTGCACTTACAGAATGTGAGGCAGTGTGTCTGTCATAATAACCAGTTGGTTCTAACGGTGCATAATACCTGACTGAGTCCATAGAAAAAAAAATGCTCACCATTTACTATATATATTATTTTTTATATTAGTGTTGGCAGGTTTCCATTATGGATTGAATGTAGCATCAAAGCAGCAACCCATAACATAGTATGGATCAGAGGAATTGTGGAAAGGACAGTGTATTACTTAAAAATCTTTATCGTCAATGGGGAAATTATTTTATTTATTTAAGGATTCAGAAAAGACCTTTGAGCACAGGCTCTTTTACAAAGGTTCCACATCAGATTAACAAGTTAACAGACATGTAACAGCACAAATTTAGGATAGGTGGGGAACATATGTTAGGTTACAGCATTACACAATCATTTCTAGTACTAGAGATTAGTACAGCATTAAGCAAAGGAATTATAATAGCAATAGTGAATTTAGGAGAGAAAGGAGGGAGAGAACCCCTTCTCTAGTGGATGATATACTTAAGGAAATCGAAGGGCAGGGGAGTCTATCCCCAGAGGGCACGAAAAAATGCTGCATCAGGGGGAGGCTTTGTCAAGAAAAGGGGGAGATAGTGGCTGGGGAGTGCTGTGGGGAGATTTGGGAAGGGGAAAGGTGGCACCAGTTAGGAGGTGGTGTGGTGTAGGGCTGAAAGGTCACAGGGGATGGGGGTGGGAAGGTGTGGGGAAGAGTATTAGATGATACAGGTAATTTCTGGCTGACAGCAGGGGGTGGTAAGGCTCAGAAAGACACAGAGAGGGGGGAGGAGGTAGGCCCCAGACTAAGTTTGTAGTGGGGAAGGGGCAGGAGAAACCAAGAGGAGGGATGGGGAGGGGGTTTCTAGGGGAGAAGGGAACAGTAGGGCTGCCTTATGTCAGCTCAGGTTGCAGCACTGGGGACTATGATGTAGGTTTAGGGAGGGGAAAGAGTCACACCTTCCAAGAGCAGTCATATGCTGTGCTAGAGGAGCGGGGTACAGCTGGGCTGCCATATAACAACTCGGTAGGCTTGAGGAGGGGAAGAGTCACACCTTCAGAAAACAGTCACACTCTGTGCTTGAGTTAAGGTGATGCCTTAGGCCAGTTTTGAAGTGGGACAAGCTAGTGGAGATTCAAATGGTGTGAAATTAAGGTGGCTAAATGATGAGAATGATCGTTTATCCTCTGAAGGTACATTCATCCAGCTGTAAAAGGATAGATCTAAAGGAATGCATGGAGCATTAGGGGAACACAACATTTATTAAAGAAGTTTAAAAAATATATATTTTTATAATTAATGGTATGAGATGGAAATTTGGGTTATCTTTGTAGGTTTACTAAATTGCAGAATGTAGTGTCTGAAGGGAGAATGAATAAAATAAAATCTCCTGGTGAGCCATTTTCTGTGGTATTATAAATCATAAACTGCAATGTATAATGAACAAAGGACAACAAAACAGCTCAAGCTGCTAACTAGAGTGTGCACGGCGCCACATGTTCCAGACAAAGAAAAGCAAGCCAGCACAACTCCAAGCTCAGAAATAAGGCTTTATTTATGAAATATTAAAAAAAGCAACATACTTTTGTGGGCAGACTCCACAACAACGCAGGACACAATAAGGACCCCGACAGGTTTCGTACCTAGTACATCATTAGGGGGATGGTACCTTACTGCAGACATAATCCATTACATAGTAGTCCCTTAAAGGGAAAGTGCAACATTTTAATATAAATATTTGGAACAAGGTGCAAAGTGCTTAACTTTAAATACTTAATGCAACTTACCACCTATTAAAAACAAAAAGGATATCCTACTATAAAATAAGCAGGAGAGACTCATGCCAGTAGGTGCTGGTCCGTATTGTAATATTTCAAAAAAGGATACTATGGTAGAAAAGAAAAGAAACCAATGCTACAGCAATTTATATCATGCAACGTTCCCTCTATTTTGTTCAGATGATAGACTATAAATACTAGTTCCATATAAATCTGAAAGGAAAAACAAGCAAAAGAAATATACAATTAGGAAATTAGCAATAAGGGGATCTATAAATTACTAGATAATACAATGATTTCTCTAGAAAAACAGACCATGCATATACATACTCTAGAAGGTCATTTATTAATACATGATATCAATTCTATTTTATCATTTAGGCCGGGTGGTCTCAAAGCTCCTAGAATAAATATCCAAAAGGACTCTCTTTGAGTTTTTTGTCCAAATCACCACCTCTAAGCCCTAATGTAACCTTCTCGATGCCACAAAATGTAAATGAATGACCTGTAGTACCAGATACACTACAGTGATAGGCTAAGGCATTACCACAATCATTGGCTATAAAGCATTGCAGATGCTCACCTATTCTGATTTTAAATTGCTGAGTTGATTTCCCCACATAGAAGGCCGCACATTCACAAGTGACCAAGTAAACAACATTTGTAGTATTGCAATTAAAAAACCCATTAACTTGGTAAAGCTTACTACAATTATTACTAATGAATGTATCTGTTCTCAAAGTAGAGGGGCAGAATTTACATCTGCCACATGCAGAATTACCATCTGGAAGTAGTGGTAGCCAATTACCTTCACACTCCTGTGACTGGAAACTCCAAGTGTTGGTAACTATGTATAAGTTTGTCCTTCAAATTCCAACTATGCCTGTATACCATTCAGGGATTCATTTTAGCCACTTCTTGGAGCAATGGGTCAGTTTCCAAAATTTTCCAGTTATCCAAAATAGCCTTTTCCACTTTCTTTGCATGTCTAGAAAACTGTTACAAAATTCATTCTCAGTGGATCTTGTTTAGGAATTTTTACTGTCAACAGGGCCTGTCTATCAATATCCAATGCGTCCTCAAATGCTTTTCTGACTATACCTGTACTATAGCCTCTCTTAACAAATCTGTCACACAGATCTGTGGCCTGAATAACAAAATCAACATCCTCACTACAATTCCTCCTAAGTAGTAACGTCTGGGCCTTGGGAATATTCTTTATTTGTTGAGGTGGGTGACAACTAGTAGCATGTAGTAATGAGTTTCTATCCATCTCCTTCCTAAATAGCTCCATCTTATAGGTACCATCAGGTTTCTTAATAATCATTAAATCCAGGAAGGAAACTGATATAGGGTTGCATTGTATCATGAATTTAAAATTCTTGTTACCATCCTCCAAATATGTAACAAACCTCATCAGCTCTTCCTGTGTTCTCCACCATACCATAAAGATGTCATCTATAAAATGATGCCAAATGTCAATCTTATCCAAACAGAGATTGACCTGGCCATCACAGACATATTCCTTTTCCCATTTACCCAAGTAAAGGTTTGCATAATTAGGGCCAAAAATAGCCCCCATAGCAGTACCCTTAATTTGTAGATAAAATGTGTCCTGAAACAAAAAGTAATTTTTAGTTAACACATGTTCAGAGCATTCCATTAAAAATTCTTTCTTGCCCAATGTCCACCCTGGGATCTGCCTCCGACCAGTACCTTAATGCCTCCAACCCCTCTTTATGAGGGATATTAGTGTAAAGAGAACTAACATCCATAAGGACCAATAGCCAGTCTGGTTCAGATTGCATATCTTCCAGTACTTCTAAAATATGCATAGTATCCCTCATATTGGAGGGGAGACTGGTGACATAATCCTTGATATAAAAATCCACATACTTAGACAGAGGCTCCACTAGTGAGTCTATACCTGCCACTATTGGTCTTCCTGGGGGGTTCTGCATACTCTTATGGATCTTTGGCAGAACATAAATGCTAGCTCTGACTGGATGGGCCACAGAAAAGTATAACAGCTCATTAGTACTGATAATGCCTTCCGATGCTGCATTGGATAAGAATAAACCAATACTACATTTAAAATTGCAGAGTCGTATCTTTTAAAAGTTTTTTGTAGAAAGTAATATCAGATAACTGTCTCTGCACTTCCGTGAGATACCCATGCATTGATAAAATGACAATGGAGCCATCCTTGTCAGCTGGTTTAACAACTATTCTTTTATTGACCTCCAAAGATTTAAGGGCCAATGGCTTCTTGATGTGTAATATTGACAAAGGAGGGTCCACTGTCAGATGCTAGTAGTTCTCTAAATCCATGTTCACATGCCCTCTCGAAGATTTTAACAATCTCATTATATTGAGGTAAAAGGTGGAAGGTAGTTTAAATAGTCTTACCTCAGGTCCAGGGGGTGGTTCACCCATCCCTCCATCTATTGGCATAGCAACTCCCTTGCACATCTTTTGTTTTTCAAAGTGAACCTTCAAATTGAGATTTTGAGTAAAATGATGTAGAGCCACATATAAATCAAAAGGTTTTAAATCCGCAGTAGGGGCAAACGACAGAACTTTTCGTAGAATTCGGAGTTGGTCCTCACTTAGTTTTTCCCCTGAAATATTAAATACTATGTTGTCTTCTTGCTTATTTATTTCTTCCTGCCACGGATTCTGCCGCGATATTTCCTACCCCCCGCCTTGTCGATTTGGAGTGTTGCTTGGTGACGGAGTAACTTGAACTGGCCCCCGTAGTGATCTGACCCCCGTCCTCTGTATGGATTGCTGCTGTTGATCTTGAAACTGAACTGTACGTTGTTCACTCCTGCTGTGGTCCTGGATCTCTTCCAGGTCCTTGTCTAAAAAAGGCTCCCCCTCTGATTCACTATTTAATGTATAAACCGGTGAAAGACTACGGTTTTTAAGGATGGGACGCAGCTGTTGCTGATTTATTGTTTCTTGCTGATGGGAATTTCTAGGATTGCCCCAATCTCTTCTATGGTTACTTTTATATTTATTTGCACTACTATCATTGCTACCAATCAAAAACCCGATCCAGCAGACAATCTTGTCTATCACATTCAAATTTGTTTAATTTCGTTTGCTTGATTTTCTTCTCCTCTTTTTGTACAAATTTCTAAGTTTATTTTCATACAAACTAAACTCAGGACCTTCTTTAAATGTGTTTACTAGCACCTCTTTCTCCTGTATATCTTGACTGACATTGGGTTGTTGGACTTGATTGTCTTTGATAACTGTCTTAATTAGTAGGTCTGTCCTTTCTTGTAGTGAGGTTTTCCAATCAGTCATAAATAATTCCCTGTCCCATCCATATTCTGGCTTATTCATGACTGTAAGACCCCTGGGTGAGTGTCCAACTTTAAGATATGCCTCATATGATTCAGAATCAGTGGATGTTGCGAGGGGCGATATAGTGAATCAGACATGCATAACATCTCGGGAAAACCAGGAAATAGACATTGAAACTGCTTTTTTTGCAATTACAACATGCCATTGTTCAAGGGAAATGGCATTATTGGGGTAAGATTACCCATGAGGCTGGGGCAATCCTAGAAATTCCAATCAGCAAGAAACAATAAATCAGCAACAACTGCATCCCAGCCTTAAAAACCGTAGTCATTCATCAGTTTTTATGTCAAATAATGAATCAGAGGGGGAGCCTTTTTTAGACGAGGACCTGGAAGAGATCCTGGACCACAGAGGGAATGAACAATGTACAGTTCAGTTTCAAGATCAACAGCAGCAATCCATACAGAGGAAGGGGGTCAGACTACTATGGGGGCCAGTTCCAGTTACTCCGTCACCAAGCAGCACTCCAAATCGATGAGGTGGGTGAGTAGGAAATATCGGAGGCAGAATCCATGGCAGGAAAAAAATAAATCAGCAACAAGATAACATAGCATTTAATATTTCAGGGGAAGAACTAAGTGAGGACCAACTCTGAGTTCTATGAAAGGGTCAGTTGTTTGCCCCTACTGCAGATTTAAAACCTTTAGATTTATATGTGGGTCTACATCATTTTACTCATATCTCAATTTAAAGGTTCACTTTGAAAAACAAAAGATGTGTAAGGGAGTTGCTACGCCAATAGATGGAAGGATGGGCAAACCACCGCTGGACCTGAGGTAAGACTATTTAAACCACCTTCCATCTTTTTACCTCAATATAATGAGACAGTTAAAATCTTTGAGAGGGTATGTGAGAATGGAATTAGAGAACTACTAGCATCTGACAGTGGACCCTCCTTTGTCAATATTACACATCAAGAAGCATTGGCCCTGACATCTTTGGAGGTCAATAAAAGAATAGTTGTTAAACCCGCTGACAAGGATGGCTCCATTGTTATTTTATCAATGCATGGGTATCTGACGGAAGTGCAGAGACAGTTATCTAATATTACTTTCTACAAAAAAAATTTTGAAAGATACAACACTGCAATTTAAATGTAGTATTGATTTATTCTTATCCCATGCAGCATCAGAAGGTATTATCAGTATTAATGAGTTGTTATACCTTTTTGTGGCCCATCCAGTCAGAGCTAGCATTTATGTTCTGCCAAAGATCCATAAGAGTATGCAGAACCCCCCAGGAAGACCAATAGTGGCAGGTATAGACTCACTAGTGGAGCCTCTGTCTAAGTATGTGGATTTTTATATCAAGGATTATGTCACCAGTCTCCCCTCCAATATAAGAGATACTATGCATATTTTAGAAGTACTGGAAGATATGCAATCTGAACCAGACTGGCTATTGGTCTCTATGGGTGTTAGTTCTCTTTACACTAATATCCCTCATAAAGAGGGGTTGGAGGCATTAAGGTACTGGTTTGAGGCCAATACCAGGGTGGACATTGGCAAGAATGAATTTTTAATGGAATGCTTAGAACATGTGTTAACTAAAAATTACTGTTTGTTTCAAGACACATTCTATCTACAAATTAAGGGTACTGCTATGAGGGCTACTTTCACCCCTAATTATGCAAACCTTTATTTGGGTAAGTGGGAAAAGGAATATGTCTATGATGGCCAGGTCAATCTCTATTTGGATAAGATTGACATTTGGTGTCATTTTATAGATGACATCTTTATGGTATGGTGGGGAACACAGGAAGAGCTGATGAGGTTTGTTACATATTTGGAGGATGGTAACAAGAATTAAAAATTCATGATACAATGCAACCCTATATCAGTCTCCTTCCTGGATTTAATGATTATTAAGAAACCTGATGGCACCTATAGGACAGAGCTATTTAGGAAGGAGATGGATAGAAATTCATGACTACATGCTACTAGTTGTCACCCACCTCACCAAATAAAGAACATTCCCAAGGCCCAGATGTTACGACTTAGGAGAAATTGTAGTGAGGATGTTGATTTTGTTATTCAGGCCACAGATCTGTGTGATAGATTTGTTAAGAGAGGTTATAGTACAGGTATAGTCAGAAAAGCATTTGAGGAAGCATTGGATATTGATAGACATGCCCTGTTGACAGTAAAAATTGCTAAACAACATCCACTGAGAATGAATTTTGTAATACAGTTTTCTAGACATGCAAAGAAAGTGGAAAAGGTTATTTTGGTTAACTGGAAAATTTTTGAAACTGAACCATTGCTGCAAGAAGTGACTAATATGAAACCCCGAATGGTATGCAGGTGTAATTGTAATTTGAAGGACAAACTTGTACATAGTTACCAACACTTGGAGTTTCCAGTCACAGGAGTGTGTGAGGGTAATTGGCTACCACAACTTCCAGATGGTAATTTTGGATGTGGCAGATGTAAATTCTGATCCTCTATTTTGAGAACAGGTATGTTCACTAGTAATAATTGTAGTAAGCTTTACCAAGTTAACGGGTTTTTTAATTGCAATATTACAAATGTTGTTTACTTGGCCACTTATGAATGTGTGGTCTTCTATGTGGGGAAATCAACTCAGCAATTTAAAATCAGAATAGGTGAGCATCTGCAATGCATTATAGCCAGTGACTGTGGTAATGCCTTAGCCTATCACCGTAGTGTATCTGGTACTACAGGTCATTAAATTAAGTTTTGTGGTATCAAGAAGGTTATATTAGGGCCTAGAGGTGGTGATTTGGACAAAAAACTCAAGCAAAGAGAGTCCTTTTAGATATTTACTCTAGGAGCTTTGAGACCACCAGGCCTAAATGATAAAACAGAATTGATGCCATATATTAATAAATGACCTTCTAGAGTACATATACGCATTGTCCGTTTTTCTAGAGTAATCATTGTATTATATGATAATTTATAGATCCCCTTATTGCTAATTTCCTAATTGTATATTTCTTTTGCTTGTTTTTCCTTTCAGATTTATATGGAACTAGTATTTACAGTCCATCATCTGAACAAATTAGAGGGAATACTGCATGATATAAATTGCTGTGGCATTGGTTTCTTTTCTTTTTTACCATAGTATCCTTTTTTGAAATATTACAATATGGACCAGCAGCTACTGGCATGAGTCTCTCCTGCTTATTTTATAGTAGGATATCCTTTTTGTTTTTAATAGTGGTGAGTTGCATTAAGTATTTAAAGTTAAGCACTTTGCACATTGTTCCGAATATTTATATTAAAATGTTGCACTTTCCTTTAAGGGACTACTATGTAATGGATTATGTCGGCAGTAAGGTACCATCCCCCGATAATGTGCTAGGTACAAAACCAGTTTGGGTCCTTATTGTGTCCTTCGTTGTTGTGGAGCCTGCCCACAAAGGTATGTTGCTTTTTTTAATATTTCATAAATAAAGTCTTATTTCTGAGCTTGGAGTTGTGCTAGCTCTCTTTTTAATGTATAATGAACCATGTTTTATAAGAAATACGACAAATATAGAATGCTACTGTTTATTTCATTTAGAGGAGGAAGAGAAATAGAGTTTAATAAAAAATATTCATCAAATTGTACTGCAATATGAAAACTGGGTTACACCTGACTGTAAGTAATAGCAGCCCTGCCCAATTTATGTAATGGAATGGAATGATAAAATTTTTAGTATATAAAAAGGAGATCATTACCTAGGGATAATGTAGTAATATAAAATGATTGCTTTATGCATTATAGGATCCGTTGTAAATGGGATTGGGACCACAGCTCTGATGACACCCATAACAAAAGATTAACAGATGTTGGTGGCCATTTGGGACTTTATGAATTTAAATAAACAATAGCGATTATAAATATTAATTTGGATGAGTTAGCTGCCTATCTCCTTACAGATAATACTGCTTCATCCACAGGAAGAGTGTGCACACTTCCATCTGCAGCTTTGCATCTGGCACAGCAGAACTGTCAACATTACAGGAATTACTTGAGTCTCTGAAGGAGACCCTTCTACAACTGGCTCCACCACAATATCTGTTGGTGGTATGTTAAGCTCATCCATGTGCTAGTGTTTCTCTGGCACAAATGGTGCAGCATCAGGGTTCACAATACAAGAATGTTCACAGACTGTGGGTTTCACTGGTGGAAATTTGTTGGGCCTTGACTCAGATAATTTCCACTTCTTTATCAACAAGGGTACTGTAGATGGTTTGCCCTCAACTGCTGTACACTATGTCATCCTTGTGATGGACAGTGTGGTATCTAATGTAGAAGTATCTGGGACAGAAGCCACAACTCCTTGATGGTTGGTGTTACTTTGTGTTGTTAGTCTCCTAGCCAATGGACACTCATTCTCAGATGCTGTCTGTGGCCCAATATGGCAAAAGACAATTCCTGTGTACTGTCTTTACCAGGTCTCTCCTTTGCTCTTGCTAAATTTTATGAACAAGTACAGTAGATCAGACAACTGCTTCACAGTGAGGTAGAGTTCCAGGGCATAGCAGTCCACCATTTTATGTTTCCTTTTGAGATACAGATTCCTCTGAAGCACTTAGTCTCCAGCTTGTAACAAGTGGTGTCAAACTTGCTAATCACATCAGTTTTTGTTTGCAAGATTATTTTTATTGGTGGCCTCAGCTGTAGGGAAACAGGCCTTCTGTAGTTGTCATCACACACTGCAGGTGTATGCCAAATAGATCTCCCACAATGTTGCATCCACTAAGACTTTGAAGCAGAGGTCAACTAGCAGATATGCTACCCTTCCAAACATCTGGAAGAAGAGTGATGCCTGTGTGGAATTATGTCTGGTGCAGCTGTAGGCATGCATCAGTGAACTTACTTTGTGGCTCCATTTTGCTTCCTGAGCTAGATAAAGGGTGCCCAACATGGCCTTCAAGTTCCTGTTGAAATGTTCAGATGGAGGATCTCATTGTGGTGGTAAGGGGTAGTACCTGACTTCCTTATGCCATATGAAGCCAGAAATTCTTTTACAAGTCAACACTGAAAGTCTCTTCCTTGGTCCAAATTAATTCTCTGGGGTATGCCATAATGGCTGATATACTGTTGCAAACTTTGACTATAGTGTTGGACTTTTGGTCTTTGTTAGGATAGGCTTGAGTGTAACAAGTGTAATGGTCTCTTATAGTTAAATTGTTGGCCACATTCTTGCTATTGGGGTCCAAAGAAACAAAATCCATGCACACAAACTCAAACAGTCCACTGGTCATAATGGTTACCAATGGGACATCTCTCTGAGGGAAAATGTTGCATTGGATGCAATGGGTACAGATTTTACAGTGTTGCTCAACCACCATTGCCATCCTGAGCCAATAGAACTGGTGTGCATTAAGTTCAATGTGTGATCAAAGTCCAAGATGACTTATGTCATCATGTAGAGATTTCATGTCTGCCTTCTGATACTTAAATTTAAAAAATAGTGTTTTTTGAGAGAAACCAAGGTGTGCAATGTCTTGCATCATCTTGATGAGGTCCTTCTTTTTCGAACAACTTGTTCCACTTCTGGAGCAAGAGGGGGACATCTGAAAGAGTGTGATGTACTTGACTTGCATTCAGTCTTTTTTCCAGTGCGAGTACCATGCCATGTAGCTCATGGTCCTCCAACTGTGCTTGTTCCAGATCGTAACACCTTATCTAGGGCAAAGATGAAAGATCCAAGCTTTTGAAATTGAGATAAGTCATTGGGGCAATGTCTGGAGAGGCTCCAACATGTCACTTGCTTGGTGCAGGTTGGCAGGTGTGAGAGAATCTTTGGTAACAAACTTCCAACTCAATGCCTTCACAGTAGTAGCAGGAACTGAAGTACACTGGTTGTCCAGATACATGCAGTGGAAAAAAGCATCTCCATCATTGTTGTTCAGGCCACTATAATATTTCTAATTGTAGTTGTAGGTAGATAAAGTGCACAACCTACCATCAATGGACATATTCAGACCAAACTTCTACAGTTGCTCCAGCACCTTCATGAGTCTGGTCTTGCATTCCTCCAAGATCCTCCTGCAAACTATCAGGATATTCAGATATACCAACCCTTCCAGCAGATGCATGTTCCAGACTGTCTTTTCAGTCCGCCATTGGAATGTGGCTGGGCTCCTAATATGCCCTGGAGCATTTGGTCAAACTGAAAGACTCTGAGGGGAAGATGAAGGCAATCTTCTCTTCATTTTTCTCAGCCATGGGAATCTGACCCTACCCATTCTTGAGGTCAAACCAAAATAAAAACTTACTGATGGTCAGACATGCATGGGCATCCTGTACCCATGGCATGGTATACTGGTCTGGTATCATCTTATTATAGAGAGTCTAGAAATTGGTACATATCCATTTGATTCCACTTTTCATTTGGGCAACCACTACTGGAGAAGCGTGGGAACTCCTGGACTCTGTAGTGATCTCAAAATCTGATGGAGCAAGGCACACTGAATATTCCATGGAGGGACAGTTGTCAGTGAGACAGATGTGATATTTCCCCCTTGACCCATCCCATGTCCCACTCACTGACAACACCTTCCTGCTCTTGGCAAGCGTGTTGCTCAAACTCCATTGATGAGTGTCTAGTATCAGAGAGTCCATAAAGTCAAAATATCCAGAGTCAGTCTCATAGCAATGACTAACTCAGGGTCTACCTTGGTCACAGCAGGTTAGGGGCACAACCCAGTGATGTTTTCTTCAGCTGGTAAAAGCCACTCCAGACCACAGCTGACACCTGGGGTACCAGTGACAGCTCAGGATCAAGAGTGACCCTTAGGCTGTGCACAGACTGTCTAGCCTGAAGCCTTTCACCTCCAAAAATAGGAAGGTCCAGTCTCTCCATTATGTATGACATCAGGTGATTTGGTCCAACTAGCAGGAACTTGTTTTTTCTGGGATTCAGCTTCAGCTCACTGTAAGACATCCACAAATGTCTTTCAGCTAGTACACAGTCAAGCACAGCTGTCGGTAAGTCCTCTGTGGTTTTAAATGAAAGATATAAATGGAATCATTAGCCATACTTTCAGATAACTTCTCCTAGTGGAAGAATATACACTGCAAGCAATACAGACAAGATAGAACCGTGAAAGACACTACAATCAATGCTTAGAGGGTAAGACTGAAAGTTTCCTAACAGCATGGACTGACAGTGACTGCTGAGAATAGACCAGAACCAAGCAAGCATGGCCCCTGTTGCCCCAACAATCCTCCTCAGCCTTTCCACTAGCTTGATGTGCTCTATGGTGTCGAATGTTGAGGATAAATCAGCACACTGCTGATGCTAGTGTCTCATCCCTCCTCAAGATGTATCCGAATTATGCCGAATGTAAATAGTCCTACCTTTTCACATCAAATTATGCATGACCTAACCTATATGTGCACTCATTTATAGTAAATTGGAGGCAGTATAGCGCAGTGGTCTAAGGCTCTGAGCTGCAAATCTGGTGACATCCAGCAGACCAGACCAGGGTTTGAATCCCACAGCTTCCACTTATATACTGTGTGACCCTGAGTAAGTCACTTAACCTCCTTGTGCTCCCAGGTCGCTCCTGTAAAAAAAGCTTTCAGCTTAGTGTGCTATACCTGGTTAAACAACTAAATAAAAAAAATAAAAAAAATTGCAATACTTGTCTATGTCTTCTGCTGCCCTGATGCAACTGGTACCTCTGTATGTAATTGTAATGAACCCACTGCTCTTAAACTATAATCTCTGTATTATTTGCAGCTGTGCTGTGCCACTGTATGTAATTAAATTGTACGCACTTGTGTTTTAACTGTAACACTGAATTATTGTAACTGTACTGTAATTTTGTTTGCTTCCCACCCCTTTCCCCCAGGATGCATCTGGAAATGAACCACGCCACTCAGTATGCCTTCCTAGTGAAACTTTTAACTAACTAACTAACTAACTAAACTACCTAACTGAGAATCAAGAAAAAAACCTCTCCATGATCCAAGGCCAGGAGCAAATAATTCAAAACCCTTTCTAGGACAATCTCAGTGTTGTGCTGGGGATGAAATGCTGACCAGAACGGCTCACAGGTGTTGCACTCCAGGTGTTCTCTTAGCTGCACCACCAACACTTTCTGTCTAACTTTGCCAATGCATAGCAAACTAAGATAGGTCTATAACGTACAAAGTCTTCAGGATCTAAAGATGCTTTCTTAGGAAGGGAAAACAAGCTCCCACACTCAGAAGTCAGTAGGTGCCTGCCCCAAAGACACAAAGCAGGACAGAGCACAAGGGCAGCACTTGGAAGGGAAAATTCAAAAAAGTGACTAAGGACCAGATATAATGCAAATAGTGAAACATATTTATTACCGGTCCACATGAGAGTGAGTACAGAAAGCAACCTCATGCTTTGGCTCCTAAAAAGGTTTTCATCAGGGGAAGATCCATTTAAGAGTCAGAGAGCTGGGGTTGCTTTTTGTACTCACTCTCCTGTAGAACAGCAATAGGTTTGTTTAACTATTTGCATTATATCTTGTTCTTTGGTCACTTTTTTTGTGTTTGCTTGCATGTACGCAAGAAACACCTTGCTTTACTAGCAGGCAGTTACTTGAGCATGCCACTATGCTCAAAGAAATTGACCTGCTGCAAACAGGGAGCACCTCATCACAATCAGTTGCATTTGTGGGGTGGTCCCTGACTGCAGCAGTCAATTACAGTTGCATTGTCTGGTCAGTGTCTCCTTTAATAAACATGGTGATGACTTCTCCAGGAAACCAATGGACAGTCATCACCTTTCACAGTCCCTGGGGAAGCAGACAGGGGGTGCCCAATCCCCCTGTTGGAATGCCCCCTCTCCAGTTCTTTTGCCAGTGGGGTAGCCCAATCCCCGTTAGCATGATGCACCCTTCCCCCATTTGTTGTGTGCCTAGGGGTGTGCAATCCCCCTCTGCTGATGCACTCTCCCCCCAGCACACTGTATGGCCAGTGGGGGTGCCCAATCACCATTGGCTCCACTCTCCTCCCCCAAACAAACTTCCATATGGCACGCTGGGAGTCCATCCCAGCATGCCAAAAGTCCTGCGTCGTCTTTAAAAAAAAAGGAAAAACTGTAAAAAAAGGAAACGGTCCCTTATTGAGTCTCTTCCCCCCTGTCCCAACCCATGGCCACCCTCTGTGTACCCTACTTCCCCACACACCCTCATCCCATTCTTACCTCCGGAGCCCAGCGTGATGATCTTCAGTGGACCGGGAACATGTCTGCACTCTTCCAAGCCTACCGCGAACTAAAGAAATGCCGGTAAGCTGTATAATGGTATAAATGTTTTTTTCCAGCTTATGTACATATCGCAGCCATTTGTTTGACTTTTGGACCCAAATCTTCAACATGGGGTTCTTGGGATCCCTCGTCATGAATTCAGTCACTGTCATGGCGTATTTCTGTCCTGAAAGGTGATTCCGCGGTCACTTAGCAGAATCACCTTTCAGGACTGAATAACAAAACAACAGCATCACAGTTCATGAGGTGGGCTCTCAAAAAGCCTATGTTGCAAATTTTGTGAAAAAATTCCAAAACAATGACTGTATTATGAGCATGCGTTGCGCAGTTTCCACACACACACTTGTAACTTCACAAATCTGTAATAGTTTCACTCCAGATTTTCAACATTGGCATTTTTTCACACCTCCTTATGAGCAGTACAGCTGTCATTTTTCATATCCTGGCTGAAATGTGTTTTCACATGTCTGGCGCAGAATAGCGCAGTTGCTGTGGGAAATCAGTGTTCGGGACAGATAAAGAAAAATCACAGTGACACTGTTCATGACCAGAGATCTTGAAATGCCCATGTTGAAGATCTGGTGAACAAATTAAAAAAAAATGACCACATTTATTTATTTATTTAGTTTTTATTTATCGGGTGAGTGCGCTAGCCATAGCAATGACTATTTTCAGGCACGACCCGGGAGGATACAAAACAATGATACAAGAAAGACATGCCAAATACAGGTACAATAAAAGTCATTTACAACAGTTTACAAGCAGGTCTTTGCTAACATGGAGTGGTACACAAATACAGGTACGACAGAAATCATTTACTACAGTTTACAAGCAGGTTGACAAAAATTAGCTAACCAGCAGCCGTACAATAGCTAAATTCACAACACAGATTGCCTTGAGGAGGAGACAACATGACAGAGTGATAATTTCCAGTACTAATAAGGGAATTGTGCAGTTAACTTGGGGGGGGGGGATAATAGAAGAGCCGAAGTGCAGAGCATATAGAATGTTACGGGCATGTGTTGTGCAGTTTCCACGTACACTTGTAACTTCACGAATTTGTAATATTTTCACTACAGATTTTCAACATTGCCATTTTTTCACACTCCTTATGAACAGTACAGCTGTCATTTTTCGCATCCTGGCCAAAATGTGTTTTTCGCACATCTGTTGCAGAATAGCATGGTCACTGTGGGAAATCAGTGTTGGGACAGATAAAGAAAATCACAGTGACACTGTTCTCGAGCAGAGGTCCTAAAATGCCTATGTTGAAAATATGGTGGCAAAATTCCAAAACATGACCACATTACGGGTGTGCATTGTGCATTTTCTACACACGCTTGTAACTTCATGAATTTTTATGTTGCTTGCACGCATGTGCAAGAAACATAGTGCCATCATCGGAGATTTCGGAGTTGTGTCACCTCCTCCTCCAATTCAGTCAGTGTGCTGGCAGGCGTGGCCCCTGTAAGCCAATGCATTTTGGAGCTGTCTATGACACACTCCAAAATGCAGTGGCATACAGTTGAAAGGGGGAGCTACGCTTCAGTGAGCACCGATAAGAGGCTGCTCACAGCAGCTCCCCACCCGCAAGTGTGCGTGCCTCACAAGACTGTGTAGCCAACGGGTGCCTAACCTCGTTGGCTGAGCTGCGCCCCCCGTAGGTGCCACGCTGGAGCCCACCCCAGCGTGGGCAAGCAGTCCTATGGCCGACAGGGTGCCCAATCCCCATCAGCTGAATGCCCCCAACATCCTTGTGCCATGCTGAGAGCTCACCCCAGCATGGCAAACATCCCATGACGCTTTTTTTAAACCAGTAAACGAAACTAGTCCCGCCGTGGTCTTCCAGCCCCTCCCACAACCCGCACTCCACTCACTGCAAGACTAGTTTCCCACACCCCTCACTCCATACTTACCTCTGACTCGTGTGACAATCTTCGTGGACCAGGAACACGTTGCAACTCTTCAAAGCTGACCGCGAACTGAGGAAATGCCGGTAAGCTGTATAATGGGCTAGATAGGGGGGTTTCAACTTTGTTGCATATATCAGGCATTTTGGGAATTTTTACACCAAATTTTCAACATGGGGTTTTTGCGACCCCTTCTCATGAATGATGTCACTGTCATGGCGTTATTCAGGCCCGAAGGGTGATTTCGCGCAGTGACTGCGAAATCACCCTTTGGGCCTGAATACCGCCATGACAGTGACATCATTCATGAGAAGGGGTCCCAAAAACCCCATGTTGAAAATTTGGGCCAAAATTCCAAAAATGACTGTTTTATCTGCAGGTTATGCAGTTCCTA
The DNA here is from genome assembly GCA_016271365.2 of Neoceratodus forsteri. Lineage (NCBI taxonomy): Eukaryota > Metazoa > Chordata > Ceratodontiformes > Ceratodontidae > Neoceratodus > Neoceratodus forsteri. The sequence continues at coordinate 91,146,709 of CM028132.1, read as the reverse complement.
CGAGGCTCGTAAGTTCGCGAAATTTCAATATTTTCACTCCAGATTTTCAACATTGCCATTTTACCACACCTTCTTATGAGTAGTACAGCTGTCATTTTTCACATCTCACCCAAAATGTGTTTCCACCCATGTAGCGAGAATGCGCAGTCGGTGTGCAAAATCAATGTATCGGGACAAATTAGGAAAATCACAGTAACACTGTTCATCAGCAGAGGTCTTTTTTTTTTTCAGTTTTTTTAACCAGGTATAGCACACTGAGCTGAAAGCTTTTTTACAGGAGCGACCTGGGAGCACAAGGAGATTAAGTGACTTGCTCAGGGTCACACAGTATGCAAGTGGAAGCTGTGGGATTCAAACCCAGGTCTGATCTGCTGGATGTCACCATATTTACAGCTCAGAGCCTTAGACCACTGTGCTATACTGCCTCCCTAGGTCTTAAAATGGTTATGTTGAAAATTTGGTGAAAAAATTCCTAAAAATGACTGTTTTACGAGCGTGCGTTGCGCAGTTCCTACGCACGTCGTAAGTTCTCTAATTTTCAATATTTCCACTCCAGATTTTCAATATTGCCATTTTACCACACCTCCTTATGAGCAGTATAACTGTCATTTTTCACATCCTGCCCAAAACGTGTTTCCGCCCATGTAGCTCACAATGGCGCAGTCGGTGTGCAAACTCAATGTATGGGACACATTAACAAAATCACAGTGACACTGTTCATGAGCAGAGGTCTTAAAATGGCTATGTTGAAAATTTGGTGAAAGAATTCCTAAAAATGACTGTTTTACGAGCATGCATTGCGCAGTTCCTACGCATGCTAGTAAGTTCGCAGATTTTCAATATTTGCACTCCAATGACTTCCAAATACCTAAACAGCACATAGAAGCAAGCAACATTCAGCATTGACAAATGCTTGTTTATTTTAACTCCAGATTTTCAACATTGCTATTTTTCCACACCTTCTCATAAACAGTATAGCTGCCATTTTTCACATCCTGCTCAAAATGTGTTTCCGCACCAGTGGCCCCAAATGGCATAGTTGCTGTGTGAAATCACCTTTCAGGATTGAGTAATGAAATAATAATGCCACTGTTCATGAGGTGGAGTCCCAAAAGGCCCATTTTGAAAATTTGGAGTGAAAATACCAACAAGTGCCTGGGACGTTAAGGTTTCCAACCATAATGCCCACCCTGTAGAGACTGACAGGTGTCAGGGTTGTATCTTGGGTTAGTCGGTCATAATGCTCATGGCATTCTACCCCCACCCTATAGCCACTGACAGGCATCAAGGTGTGCCTTGAGGTCTTTGGCCCTAAAGTTCACCCCATTCTTTTATACTGCACCCTTCTCAGATTATTTTGAAATAGGTTGAGCATATGGGCCAAAGACCCCAAAGCACACTGTGACACCTGTTGGTGTCTGCAGGGTGGGGTGAGGTGAAATGGTATAAGCATTATGGCTGATGACCCAAAGGCACACCCCCAATGCCTTTCAGTCTCTGCATGGTGGGGGCTGGTGTTAGTTCAATACTGCCATTCCTATTATGCATCTCTCTAACTCATGCACTAGCAATGCCAATGCCAGCAAGCAAACATTCGGCATTGATAAATGCTTGTTTATTTTTCCTTCCAAGAACTGCCGCTTGTGCTCTGTCCTTCTTAAGAAGGGGCTGTACCACTGCCTTTTTCAATGCTGTTAGAAACACTCCACCCTTCAGAGAGGTATTGATAACTTTGCAACATAAATTGGTTATATCCCAATGAAAGTTCCAGTCTTGTTTTCCTTTAATTTTTTAAAGCCACACATGACAATCGTGTGACAGTTTTGTGGTGCAGCTACTTCTTCAGGCCCAAACACTGTGTTCCTAATGCATTGCTTTGTATTCACTTAAGTCTCTTTTTCTTTTCACTCCTATTTTTTGTTGCCTCTCAGACATCTCAGCATTCCAGCCAGCCAACTCCCCAAACCACTAGGTGCTGTGGATACAAAACAATGAATTAGAAACACAGTGTTTGGGCTTGAAGAAGTGGTGGAGCCACAAAACTGTCGCCCGATTGTCATGTGTGGATTTAAAAAATAAAAATGAAAATAAGACTGGAACTGCCATTGGAGTTCATCTGATTTATTTTGCACTGTTTGGACATTTGGTTTATTTGGATAACCCAAAACTCAAGGGATTTATAAATCTTGGGCAATCTACACTGAGGTTTTTGATAGTGTTCATAATGTTGACAAGCACCGGACTGAACATTGTTGCTGCTTTCTTCATTAGAGCAGGGTCCAGCAGACTGTAGCTTGGGTGCAGGTCTGAAGCACCTACCAGATCTCCATAGAATCAGATGGGCAAAACTGTCCCAGCTAAGTAGAATTTCTGTCATTTCAAATACATGGGCACTGTAATCGTGACAGTTCACAGTGGAGGAAGTCTCTTCTCTGATATCCACAATCTTGGCTACAAAGAAATGTGCAATCCCCCCACACCTCTCTTAATAATCTCTCCCAGGTTTTGGGAGAGACCCTCAGGGTGGAGAATCCTATCAAATACCTTGAAGAGAGCAGAGGGGCTGTTTCTCTCAGTTGTGATAATACTGGAGAGAAATCTTCTTCTGGCTGTATCAACTCTTGATACTCACAATAATGAACCATCAGGGCAAGTTTACTGGACTCTAAGCTGGATTTACTCCAGTTTTTCTCTTACCACCAATCCTGCACCCCAAGAGCATGGTGCGCCCCACTAAACCATGGAACAGACCTTCTCTTACATTCTGGGTGGCAACAGAGTGGTACTAGAACACAGGCTGTAGACAAGATGTTACTTTTAAAAACTTCAATTTCCTCAGAGATGCTACTGGCAGAGACAGCCATTATGCCAGAGACATCCAATGCCCCTTAAAAATGCATCAGGGTTAAGGCATGTTCTTCAGTGGACAGTCTCTGCAAGGGGAGAAAGCACCAAGGGAGCTATCAACCTAAAAGATATGACAGCAGGGTCTAGTGTTGTCAGAACTAGTTTGAGAAAGATTCGAACCCTCCTCGAACCCTGGTGTTCGAGTTCTAATTTAGAACTCGAACACTAGATGGTTCGCAAAAGGGTTCAAATCGTTGGTAATGAAGCAGGCAGCAGCTTACTTTGTCTTTTACTTCTCCTTCCCAACACCAGCTCGGTGGGTGGGGTCCTGACTCCTGACTCCCCATGCTCCTCCCGACTGTGCCCGTGGTCCCTTACAGCTGTGGGGGACGGGCAGCTGTTTTCAGTGACGACTTCGTCTCCGAGGTTGCACTTGTGCATTTTGCACTCCAAGCACCTCACCACCTGACCAGTTGATATGCAGTCAGGTGGTTGAACTTGAGTTGGGAAAGCCTTGTGGGAGTCTGGGAGGTGGAGCAAACTGCGTGGCTAGGAGAAGAAGCTGCAGTCTGCTAGTGTGAAGAGCGCTCAGTCTCTTGTCTCTTCTCTTCATTTGTGTGCGAGCTGAGGCTGCGATCTTTGACAATTAAAAAAATACAAACTGAATGAAGGGTGGGTGGGGGAAAATAAGGAACAGGCGGAGTGGAGGGGCCGTAGAAAGAAAGGAGGAACGGAACGGACTCGGAGATAAGTCTGCAGCAGTACTGACTGTATAGGCCCCACTGTAGGGGCCGGGGACTCGGGACCGGGAGGGGAAAAAAGACAGAAAAGAACAGATTTAAGTTCCTGTAACTTGATGAGACTGCTTACTGCAGCTCTCTCTCTAAATCCTGAATTTAGGTCAGACTAATTCATCTCTCATCTGGTGGGGCCTGGAAGGGAGAGAGCAAGCTGGCTGGGGGAGGAGCTGAATGCAGCAACTGAAGTTAATTAATTTGATGTATCAAAGCCAACCAACAATGGGAAAAAATCCCTAAGTGACAAAACAAAAATAGAATTTGTCAGAAGTCTTCTGTGCTCATGGGGATCCTCTCCTCTTAAACCTCTTTCACCCTTAAAAAAAACAGTCCTGTCCTCCAATACAAGAGCAGCACAAGGCAATTTCTGATGCTTTACTCCTGTGGCATCGCCAGTTGATAGCCCTGCTGCTTTGTTCTCTTTAACTGCACTGTACCCCACCCCCACTGTGTGTGACCATGTGCAGCATAGTGACCAGTAGTGTGGTGGTGGTGGTAATCCTTAAATACGTGACAGAAGCCCTACTGCTGTGCATCTCTTGACTGCATTGTACCTTACCCAGTGTGTGCTACCGTGTGAAGCCCAGTGGCCAGTTGTGTGGTGGCATTATCCTTAAATGCATGACAGAAGCCTAAAAATATATTTCCATGTTGGGAGGAGAGACAGAAAAATCTCTTTGGTTTGTGTGTGTGTAACTCCATCTCTAGTGGTCAGCCCATCACCCTGCTGCTGTGTGCCTCTTGACTGCACTGTACCTTACCAAGTGTGCATAGACACGGGGTTGTATGGGCCCATGGGGCATGGGCCCCATCAATATTTATTGAGCTGGGCTGAGCCCCAGCAATATCCTATGTTGCTTTTCCCCCTTGGCCCCTTTAAATTGCTTATGTGCATGCCTGAGACCACATGGTGCTGCACCAGCATGATTTGGGATGGATTAGCTGCCACCCCCCCAGTTGAATTTGCTGGCACCGCAGTGCGCCTGCTGGCATTATTTGAAATTCGTGCCAATGCCACTAAGTTAAAACACCCCCCCATCCCATCATAGTATATGACTGGTGCCAGTGGTGCGGTGAGATGACTGCTTGTCTGGCTCGGCTCTGCTTCTGGTTGGTGGTATTTTTCAATTTGCCACCATTGGCCACCTGTGATTGGCCACTAGGATTACTTATAGAGGTGCCATATGCATGCCAGCAACTTGGTGAACGAGCTAGCGAGACAGAGAGAGACTTACGATGCGAGCGCGATGAGATCAAGTGAAGCAGTACAGCCAGCCTGAGCCAGAAGGAGCGGGAGTCGCGGGCACCACTGTGTCTGGTCCACTCTGCGTAGCAAGCAGGCAGCAACCTTTTGCTAAGAGGCAGGGGTTTGGCTTACAGTAGTGTGGCTGCTGCTGGCCGCCTGCAGTCTGGGTACTTGCGTGAGTGGCTGCCTCCTGCCTGCCTGGCCAGATTTGGTGGAGTCAGTAGTCATAACTCAGTTTCACATCACATCATGGGTGGCTCGAATTGTGGGGTGCATCGGTGTCAGCAGTCGGCGCTTGGCGGTTGCAGTCCGGGAGCCAGGACTCCAGGCTATGAAGAGAATACAGAGCAGCAGGCAGTGCAGCAGCAGGCTGAGGGAGGCTCAGCAACCAGTCAGTGACAGCCTGAGACAGCAATCTTCTACACTGCACAGACAGTACACACAGAGGTGAGTGTGTGTGCGTGTGTGTGTGGCAATGTGTGTGGTCAGGTCTACAAGTCATCAGTCAGTGTAGTGAGTCAGTGCCAACTATGTGCAGGGAACACTGTATTTGATTTTATTTAGACTCACGTAACAGTCACCTATCCCATGTCGGGGCCCCTTCCATGCAAGATCTCCCTTTCACTCAGTAAATTCAAGTGCTATGCCAGCACTAAAGGTACGGTGGGGATAGGATGTTGACGCAGGGGAAGGAAGCGAGCTAGCCGGCCCAAAGCCTCTTCCCCCTACCTAGTCTGTTCCGCTTTACTCAAGGTAGGGAGTGAGACTTGGTGCTTGTCAGGGGAGCTAAGGGGGAGGGATGGATTCATGCTGCAGTAGCATGTTGCAGAAATATTAATAACTGGAGCAGAACAGGGGCTGGCAGTGTGGCAGTAGTTCATCTAGGCATTGTCATTGTCATGGGGCAGCACTGGGCATTAGGGCAGGGGCTAGAGTTAAACTTTAGTGAAAAACAACACCTGAAAGAAAATATTATTTAAAGAAATCACACAGACAGAGGTTGGGGCTGTAGCAGCACCTAGCAGAAAGGGTGCATTGAGAAAGAAAAATAAAAGATGACAGGAGGGGGTTAGGGGAGTGGAGTTTGCACTGGTGGTGGTGTTTGGGTGAATGGTAGGGCTGAGAGTGGAGGCTAGACTGTAGCCTAAAATCTCATTTGGTAGCAGGTGCTATAAATAAAAATAATTTGAGGCTATACTAACAGTATTAATTTGTGTGAGAGAGAGAACATGATTAAAAAAAATAGGGGCTTTATTTTATTGGGAACAGGGAAAGAAAGAACCACAGCAGTTGTGATTGTGGTTGCAATACTGCCATGCCAGATGATAGCCAGATACTTGCCAAAGGCCAGTTAGTTTCATATTGATACAACTCCAGTTTGCCAAAGGTCTCATTGCAGTTTGTACTTGTTCTATTTTTCCTTAAAAAAACATAGGGCCAGTCAATATGGTATGTTTCTGCATGACTGACTCGTCAGGGAGAAGAAAATAGTTGGGGTCAAAATGATCCAGACTCTAGGATTCAGAGGGAGTGGAAGGGGATGAAAAGTGGGAAGTACTCTAGGTCTGGATTCTGGAAGGAAAGGAGTTCAAGGGCAGCTCAGAGGAGAAAGATGGATGGTCTGGATGGGGAAGGTTGGGAATATGATAGAAGGAAAAGTCTGTGCAACAGACAAGGTGAAACTGGAAGTGAAATTATTTGTACTTACTTCCTATTATTTTGTCGTGCATCCTCCTCCTGTCTAGTTTCATGGCCACAAGGGATTGGCCCATTTTGACAGTATGTAGCAGCTGGGTCGGGAGTGCTGTCTGGAGGCCTTTGAGTCATCCTTTGCAGGCACCAGGCTTCATCCAGTCTCTTCCACAGACTATACACCACATGAGCGATGATGAAGATGATGATCATGTAACCTTGTGTTGGAAGGTATAATGTGGTGATGGTGAAGAACTGTAATGAGTTGCATGGGTTTTACCTTTGTGTGTCTTCTATTTACTCAGGCCATGCCCCCCCAAATATTATATCTATACCTACAGGTATATCTAGTGTATGTTCCTGAGTCCCCGTGTCCCTCTAACCTGACAATGGTGTATGTTTAGTGAAATACAGTGCCTCATTCATCTTGTGTCATGCTTTCTCATTTCCCACCTCTGCTAAACCCATAGGAGCAGCCAGCCAGCCAGGGACTGGGGGTGCACGATGTTCAGAAATTACATATGTGAGTAACTTGATGTAGGGGACCTGGAGGTCTTTGCAAGGTATATCTTCTGTTACTGCTTTATTTTTCTCTGGAGCAAAGTGTTTCTTACAGGGTATATCTTCTCTGAAATTACTGTATTACAGGTGGAGCTTACATTTTTGTGACTTTTTTATCATTGGGCTAAGCAAAATTACTGTTTGACACTGGTTTTATTTTATTCTTGTTTGTTGAAAGGTTTGTTGTCTCAGAGGTGTTTCAGTCTCCTTCTCACATTGAAGGAGCTAATTGCTTTTCCTCCACAGCTCTTCCAAAGGATTAGGTGTGTATGTGGGTGGAGCTGGCAAACTGTCAGTAATTTACAACAGAAAGAAGGGTTAAAAAGTCAGGTTAGTTGATATCTTGGAGGTAGAAGACTTGGTTTGCTGGCCAAGGCACCTAGCTTCACCTGAGCTCTTTCCTTCTAAGACTGCTTGAAAGGCAGAGTAGAAAACTTACCAGAGCAAGGAGAAGGATTAAGACTTAGTTTGGCTAAGCAGATTTACTGTGGTGGTGTTTTTATTTTTACTCACAGGATTGCTACTGTTTGTTGCTAACATTTCATTGCTTTATTTTTCTCTGATTCAAATTGTTGTTGCTGGTATACCTTCTTCTGCATTATTACAAGGTGTGCCTACAGGTGTGTGCTAACAGATTACTGCTGTAATCTTCTGATTCAAATTGTCTTTTGCAAGGTATATCTTCTGTTACTGCTTTTATTTTCTCTGGAGCAAAGTGTTTTTACAGGGTATATCTTCTCTGAAATTACTGTATTACAGGTGGAGCTTACATTTTGTGACTTTTTATCATTGGGCTAAGCAAAATTACTGTTTGACACTGGTTTTATTTTATTCTTGTTTGTTGAAAGGTTTGTTGTCTCAGAGGTGTTTCAGTCTCCTTCTCACATTGAAGGAGCTAATTGCTTTTCCTCCCACAGCTCTTCCAAAGGATTAGGTGTGTATGTGGGTGGAGCTGGCAAACTGTCAGTAATTTACAACAGAAAGAAGGGTTAAAAAGTCAGGTTAGTTGATATCTTGGAGGTAGAAGACTTGGTTTGCTGGCCAAGGCACCTAGCTTCACCTGAGCTCTTTCCTTCTAAGACTGCTTGAAAGGCAGAGTAGAAAACTTACCAGAGCAAGGAGAAGGATTAAGACTTAGTTTGGCTAAGCAGATTTACTGTGTGGTGGTGTTTTTATTTTTACTCACAGGGATTGCTACTGTTTGTTGCTAACATTTCATTGCTTTATTTTTCTCTGATTCAAATTGTTGTTGCTGGTATACCTTCTTCTGCATTATTACAAGGTGTGCCTACAGGTGTGTGCTAACAGATTACTGCTGTAATCTTCTGATTCAAATTGTCTTTGCAAGGTATATCTTCTGTTACTGCTTTATTTTTCTGAGCAAAGTGTTTCTACAGGGTATATCTTCTGAAATTACTGTATTACAGGTGGAGCTTACATTTTGTGATTTTTTATCATTGGGCTAAGCAAAATTACTGTTTGACACTGGTTTTATTTTATTCTTGTTTGTTGAAAGGTTTGTTGTCTCAGAGGTGTTTCAGTCTCCTTCTCACATTGAAGGAGCTAATTGCTTTTCCTCCCACAGCTCTTCCAAAGGATTAGGTGTATGTGGGGTGGAGCTGGCAAACTGTCAGTAATTTACAACAGAAAGAAGGGTTAAAAGTCAGGTTAGTTGATATCTTGGAGGTAGAAGACTTGGTTTGCTGGCCAAGGCACCTAGCTTCACCTGAGCTCTTTCCTTCTAAGACTGCTTGAAAGGCAGAGTAGAAAACTTACCAGAGCAAGGGAGAAGGATTAAGACTTAGTTTGGCTAACAGATTTACTGTGTGGTGGTGTTTTTATTTTTACTCACAGGGATTGCTACTGTTTGTTGCTAACATTTCATTGCTTTATTTTTTCTCTGATTCAAATTGTTGTTGCTGGTATACCTTCTTCTGCATTATTACAAGGTGTGCTTACAGGTGTGTGCTAACAGATTACTGCTGTAATCTTCTGATTCAAATTGTCTTTGCAAGGTATATCTTCTGTTACTGCTTTATTTTCTCTGGAGCAAAGTGTTTCTTACAGGGTATATCTTCTCTGAAATTATTACAGGTGGTGCTTTTACAGGTTTTACAGTTTTATCTAACATTAGGATAAGCTTTCAGGTTACTGCATTTGTTGTTGACTGATTGTTTCTGCTCTACCTCCTTGTTCTTTGTCCGTGGTTCTTCTTTTTGGCAGGGAAGGGCCCAGCCACCCACCCCATCCCCAACCACCCCACACTACACTCCTTTTATAGGTACCACAGTTGTAACATTTCCTGGGCAGAACAGGAAGGGGCGGATCAGTGGGGCCTCCACAAGGTGATCTCATTTACAGGGCACTAGTAATTTAACTTGTTATAACAAGTTAAACAAAGCACAATTAAACCATTACTTGCATTTTTCCTTCTAATTACTCTGACTAGGTTACAAACCCAGCAACTTATTTGAATGGATTTCATTAACTGTAGGTACTGTGGAACAATTTTCAGAAGGACAGTCTTACAGGATTTAGGACACTGTCCTACATGCTGGGCCTTTGGAGATCTTAGGTCTCAGCTCCGGGCAGCATGGGCAGAGATTGCACGCCTCAAATTTCATATTGAAGAGGAAATACATTATAAGAACCACCGCCATTTCCCCAGCATCCAACAGAAAACCTCGACCGCAGAGGGTAGTTGGTCCAGGAGGTTGGCAGGTGGTTAGGAGGAGCAAATCAGGTGCCCCATCACTCTCTGCTCTCCAACACATTACCTCAAAACCATATAAACACTACAAACAGGTATCTGCCTCTATCTCTGAAATCAAATAAAGAGGCAGAAGACACTGCAGAGCAGGACACTGCGCACAGGAGCTAGACAACAATACTCACCCAAATCAGGAACCAAAACTAAACAAGCAGAAAGGAAATCCAAAAACTTCTGATCATAGGAGACTCCATGATTCGGGGAGTTGATACCCATCTCCAGCTAGGGTGATGGTCAGATGTCTCCAGGTACATCAGCATGGAGAGACACTGACCGCATTGCTAAAATTGTTCACAAAGCAGGAGAAAACATTGATGTCCTAGTACACATAGGGACTAATGATCTCGCCAGCCGGTCAGTTGTGGAGACCAAGGAACACCTGACTAGGCTGGGTGACAAACTATCATCTATTTCGTCCGGCATCTCCTTCTCTGAGATCCTGCCAGTCTGGGAGAAGGGGCAGATGGACGGAAGGTCAGAGAAGGGAGATAGGGAGCTAAACACGTGGCTCAAGGACTGGTGCCAGGAAAAGGACACAGATTTGTAGGAACTGGCAACAGTTCTGGGAGCGAAGTTCTTTAAATTTGATGGACTGCATCTGACTAAAGAGGAGTCAGTGCATTGGGGCAGAAGTTTGACGTCTTTGCAGAATATTTAAACTAGCAAATGGGAGAGGGGTGCAGCACCCCTACACGTCGAATGGAAGAACACCTCCCCTCAGCTAGTGGTCAAACAGGAATTCAGCGTGTTTGCCATTCATTTGCATCACCAGGTAAGAAAAAGGTTTGTCTCCCACACGATGCACAGGGTAATGCCAAACTTCACCCAACAACTAACACACCAAAATCTGGCCAATGGAAAATCATGTACACAATGCTCACAGCCTGGGAAATAAGATCCCAGACCTGCAGGCAATAATGTCAGAGGCTAAACTGGACATAGTAGCAATTAGTGAGACGTGGTTTACCAGTAACCACACTTGGGAGACTTCAGTACCTGGATATGTATTGTTCAGAAGAGACCGAGGTGCAAAAAGGGGAGGGTGGCCTGTATGTTAATGAAAATATCAAAGCTACAGAAATTCAGAATACACATAAGGAGCCAGAAGAACTGGGGTCACCCTGAAACAGGTAATGGGACAGCATAAGAACTGGGGTTGTCTACAGGCCCCAGACCAGAGGGAGGACATAGACACATTACTGTTAGAAGATATACAAAACATGACAGCTAAAGGGGAGGTTCTGATAATGGGAGACTTCAACATGCCAGATACAGATTGGTCAATACCAGCAGGAACATCTGCCAGAACTAGACTCATAGTGGATTCCCTGCAGGGGGAAGGCCTCAAACAACTGGTACAGCAACCCACAAGAGACAGGGCTATCCTAGATCTAGTACTGACTAACAAAGAAGGGATCACAGATCTCCAGGTAGAAGGTCACCTGGGGCCAGTGACCATCACATGGTATGGTTCAATTTGGCTACTACATCTAATCATCCCATTCCAAGGCAAAAATATGGGACTTCAGAGGAGCTGACTTTGATAAGATGGCCAACAGAGTTAAGCTAGCCCTGGCAAAAAGAACACAGGTGAGGAGGTACAGGCAAAGTGGGCAAGCATTAAGGATACAATACTTGAAGCAACATCCCATTGTGTTAGACAGAAAGGAAGTGCAAAGAAGAAGGAAACCACTTTGGTTCTCAAATATAGTAGCAAGAAAGGTCAGAGCCAAAAGGCTGGCCTTCAGAAAATATAAAGGAACACAGCGGGATGAAGATAGGAGGCATACCAAACTGCCCTAAGGGAAGCAGGTAAGGCAGTAAGGCAGGCAAAGTCCCAAACTGAGGAAACACTAGCACGAACAGTAAAAGAAGGTGACAAGACTTTCTATAGATACATTAGTGAAAGGAGAAAGTCCAGAGGGGTATTGCTGTTTAATGGAGAAAAGGGAGCATGTGAGGAGGAGGACCTGTAAAGGCATCTATCCTAAATAGATACTTTTGCTCAGTATTTACTGAAGAGAAGGTAGGCAGGGCCACAGCTCAGCATCATGGACACAGGGGAGGGAGGGAGCACTACTCCTTCACAAAAGAAAGGGTCCTACAAGAGCTTCTAAGCTCAGGGTGGATAAGGCAATGGGACCTGATGGCATACATCCCAGGGTACTTAGGAGCTAAAGGAGGAACTAGCAGAGCCATTAGCAGAATTGTTTAGTGAGTCTCTGAGCACAGGAGAGGTCCCAGAAGACTGGAGAAAGGCTCATGTGATCCCACTCACAAGAGTGGTAGCAGGGAGGAGGCGGGAACTACAGACCGGTCAGTCTTACCTCAGTAGTGGGCAAGATTATGGAGGCACTCCTTAAGGAAAGGATAGTGCAACACCTGGAATCCATAGGGCACAGGATCCAAGACAGCATGGGTTTACAAAAGGAAGGTCCTGTCAAACTAATCTCATAGATTTCTTTGACTGGGTAACCAGAGTGGTGGACCAAGGGGGAGCAGTTGATGTCGCCTACCTTGACTTCAGCAAAGCTTTTGACACTGTTCCACATAGAAGATTGATAAATAAGCTAGGTAGGCTCAGGGTGGGTCAGAAGTTGGTCAACTGGGTGGCAAACTGGTTGACTGGCAGAAAACAGAGAGTGGTGGTAAATGGTATACAGTCAGAAGAGATGCAAGTCACAAGTGGGTACCTCAGGATCAGTCCTGGGGCTGGTCCTATTCAACATCTTCATTAGTGACCCCGCAGATGGACTAGAGGGTAAGGCTTGTCTGTTTGCAGATGACACCAAGATCTGCAAACAGAGTAGATGATCCAGATGGGTGGGCAGAATGAGAAGAGATCTGATAAACTAGCAGAATGGTCAGAAGAGTGGCAACTGGGATTTAATGCAAAGAAGTGCAAAATCATGCACATAGGAAGAGAAACCCTGAAGCCACTTATAGGCTGGGAGGGAGTTGCTAGCAGTCACAAAGGAAGAAAGAGACTTGGGCATCATCATCACTGATGACCTAAAATCATCCAAGCAGACCTCAAAGCGTAGGTAAGCTAGGGGTGTTAGGGTGTATTAGTAGGGGTATCACAAGTCGTAAGAGGAGGTAATAATCCCTCTGTACAAGACATTAGTTGAGGCCCCATCTGGAGTACTGCATGCAGTATTGGAGGCCACATCACAAGGACATTAACCAAATTGAGGCAGTCCAGAGAAGGCAACCAAAATGGTGCAGGACTGTATCAGAAGACATATAAGGACAGATTAACGGAGCTCAATATGTATACCCTTGAGCAAAGGAGGGAGAGAGGTGATATGATCGAGACATTTAAACACCTTAAGGGCATAAACAAGGTGAAAGAGTCTAACATGTTTAAATATAAGAAAATAGCAGGACAAGAGGACACAGCATGAGATTAGAGGAGGCCGATTAAGGGGGAATGTGAGAATTCTTTTTCACAGAAAGGTGGTAGATGCATGGAATGGCTTACCACAAGAAGTGGTGGCTATGAATACAGTGCAGGGCTTCAAACAGGCATGGGATAGGCATAAGGGAGCAATACAAATGACTATGAATAGATAGGTCACTGACAGAGCAAAGGCCGATGGTACATTTATAAGGTAGAAAAAGAAATGGGCAGACTGGATGGGCCTTGCGGTCCTTATCTGCCGTCAACTTCTATGTTTCTATGTTTCTATGAGGGGGGGAAACTGGGACTTCTTTCTTCTCTCTGCTGTCTCTATTAGCCTACAGATTACATAACCTGGTGTTTCCTGGTGTGTTTTGGACTTTGCATTATTTACGGATAATTGGTATGGGGTGTCCAGTCCCCAGCCAATGCAATGCAATGCAATCAAACTATCAGTGATTTAGGAGTCTGGGGCACTGGGCCGGAACTTAGTGTGGAGGAAATAGAAATGATGTGGTCCATTTTGCCAAATGGGGAACATCCCTGACCTACAGCATTATTACCTTGATGTGCTATAGGTTGTGTAGGTGTTTCAGCAGGCCTCCTCCTCTTATTATGGCAGCATGCCTGGTTAAATGGCATCTTGTAAGTTTTGGGGTCAGGACATTGTTGTGCTGTGCCACAGTTGTTGATGATCCCGAGGGATATCGATGCTGGTTGGGTAATTATTACAGGGGTACAGACTGTAACTAAATTACAGTATCAGATTCTGGAGGGATTTGCTAGACTGTAACTTCTTTCTTGTCCTCACACATGAACATGTTTTGAAAGCTCTTAATTGGGACTTGCCTAATTTTTTTTTTTTTTTAACTGTTTTTATGCACCGGTACTCTCCGTGGCATCCTTCAGAGGTGCCCAACTCGATCCTGCCCCTTCTACTCCCTACTGTGGCCAGCCCTCACTAGTTCACCCCCCCCAGAGGAACTTCCCAGCACTCCAGATCACCCCCTGGAACTGGGCCCACCTGCCCTCGGTGGCACTTTCTGAAATTAGATGGTCCATCCCTCTGGAAGGTCAGCTGTGGATCCCCGGTGTGGCCTGGGATTAGGGATGAGAGGGAGATCCCTGAGGCCCTCCTCATCTCCTAGGCAAGCCAGGGATTTTCTACTTTTAGATTCCCCCCTCTCTCTGCAGAGCCCGTCCAGCAAGGCAACGAATTGCCGTGTCTCTGCCCCCATGGCATACGCCGCACTGCCCCCCATCGGCGATCCTTCATTCACCGCCAGAGGTTGCATCAAGTGCGAGCGCACCCCATACCCACCCCTGGAGAGAGAGGGCAGTCCTTCAGATGCTTGATCTCTTTCTTCCCCTGCCACCCCCCAGCGGCCCAGGCTCGTTCCCAAACCCAGGTCGCTGGCGTGGCACGAGGTTTGGAGTCAAGCGCCTCAACCCTCAGCACTACCGGGCTGGCTAGGGACTTGCCTAATTGATGAATGTGGTTGGGGGTGGCAAGAGAAAGCCTGGGTAATTACCTTGGGGAGGAGGTCATGTTTCATTTTACCATTCAAGAAAGTCACTGATGCCAATATTTATTTTGTCTGCCTGTTGAAATTGTTACACTGCTGGTCCTGGAACAATTCACATGAGTCTTAGGACTTGTTGATTCAAAGTAGACAGTTTGTATCACATTATATAACCTAAATTAATTTACAAGTTGTAAACTGAAAATGTGTGTGATAGAATTGTTGTGAAAGACGATATGTGGTTTGTTGAGGAACAGAATGATGTATTTGGGGACAAAAGGCCTGTTACCAATACTCTCACTGTGGCAGTATGTGTTTGCTGGCAAAGAAATCATATGGTCTTTCAGTAACAATGTATTTCTAACATCCTATGACAATGCTTTGTATAAGTGGTTTTCTCAGACCTTTTGCAGGTCATGTAGTAATTAATGACTCTCACCATTAAAGATGGCCCCCACTGACCACACACAATTCTTAAAGATTTCTGGTCTCTGAGTTTAGCTGTGAAATGTGCATGCTAGATTCATACTGTGGATGTATTAGGATGGTGCTGTCACATGTTTCTGATGGTAAACATGCTTGACTTTGCAACTGTAACAATTGATGTAGAGAATGTGCCTGAGTCGGGTGGGCCAGGGCCACCCCCTCATGCACATCACACAGCACTCCCTCCCCCCAAGCCTGCTCCTGTATAGTAAGGAATGTGTTGCTGAGCTGGTGTGTGGTGGTGCACATACCCTTCCCTGCTCTGATCCCAACCTCTTACAAAGAGGAACATGTCCCTCTGATCCCACCCCTTCAAGTGCAAACGGTTCCCTAAACCTTTCTCTGGTGTCCTGTCTTCCCGACCCCACCTGCACCCATGTTGTATGTATTAGCCTCTTGTGTGTAGGGGTACCTCCCCACATCTGGTGCCCAATCCAGTAAGGATGGGAGCTCTGCCTCCAATGTTTGTGAAGGCCCCATCCTTATGGCAACAGCCTGAGCCCTCCCAGTCCTGCAACAACCCTGTGGGAATCTGCTTGCAAAGAAGTCCACCCCACCACCCCCCACCCACACACACACACACAAACACTGCCCTAGCCTCATACCCAGTGATTTGTGCCATTCCTGCATGAGGAATGTTCCACGCTTTCCCAGCTGCATCATCAACACACATGCCCACACACACACCTGTTGGTCCCCCTGACTGTCTTGCCCCGGTGACTGAGGTGACTGTGCCTGACACAGCTCACCACACATAGGCCACCTGCTGTCTAACCGTAACAGTGCAGCTTAAGAACAGGTGATGACTCACCATACTAGGCTGTGCTCCTCCTTATTACTGTTAGACAGAGGTAGCCGAGGTAGTATGTGGCAGGCTGTGTCAGTCACAATTGATTCAGTCATTGTGGCTCAGTCAGATCAGACAGGGGCACCACCAACATGTGTGTGTGTGTGTGTGTGTGTGTGTGTGTTTTGATGCTGCAGCTCGGAAGGGAGGAGTCTGACACTAACCACCACTGAGGAATGGGCAGGGGTGGTGCAAATCACTGGGGTACAGGGCCATTCTGACAGAACTCCAGCCAAAATGGGGAAGAAAGACCAGAAGACACCTCGCATCCACTTTCTGAAGTCCCAGCTAGCGGCCAAAAGAAGGAAGAAGACACCACATGATAAGTACAATATTTATTAACATTCACACACAGTAGCAAATAAAATATCAACTTTCTAAGGGAAATTGCCAACCCCCAAATGCCTCTGCCTACCCTGCCAAAAGAGGCGTCATCTTGTTAAAGTTTAAAAGCATGCCTTTTAAATGGTATTTCAATTTCATTCCCATACCTGAGGCCAGGGGGCTTAAACCCCTGACCCCCATGTTATGATACAAGTTGCTCTGTTCCTGTAATGCCCTGGTGATGGTGGGTTGACATCTGACCCCCTTGCCCATGGGGTGGTTCTTTGAACCCTAACCCCTGGACCCCCCCGTAGTTGACCTCTGACCCCACTGGCAATGACCTCTGACCCTGGGCTAGGGGCTTTGACCCTGACCCCACTAAAACTTTTACAAACCGGCCCTATGCCAATGTTTGTGTTACCGTGTGAAGCCCAGTGGCCAGTTGTGTGGTGGCATTATCCTTAAATACATGACAGAAGCCTAAAAATATATTTCCCTGTTGGGAGGAGAGACAGAAAAATCTCTTTCTTTGGTTAGTGTATGTAACTCTGTCTCTTGTGGTCAGCCCATCACCCTGCTGCTGTGCGCCCCTTGACTGCACTGTACCTTACCCAGTGTGCATTACCATGTGAAATCCAGTGGCCAGTTGTGTGGTGGCATTATCCTTAAATACATGACAGAAGCCTAAAACTATATTTCCCTGTTGGGAAGAGAGAAAGAAAAATCTCTTTCTTTGGATTGTGTGTGTAACTCCGTCTCTTGTGGTCAGCCCATCACTCTGCTGCTGTGCATCCCTTGACTGCTCCATACCTTACCCAGTGTGCATTACCATGTGAAATCCAGTGGCCAGTTGTGTGGTGGCATTATCCTTAAATGCATGACAGAAGCCTAAAAATATATTTCCCTGTTGGGAGGAGAGACAGAAAAATCTCTTTCTTCGGTTAGTGTGTGCAACTCCGTCTCTTGTGGTCAGTCCATCACCCTGCTGCTGTGCACCTCTTGACTGCTATGTGTATTCCTATGCCCAGCAGCCCAATCGTTCTGTAAGCCTTGAACCTGGGATCCTTTAGTTGCAAACCGTCATATTCTTCAATTACGCATCACAGTGTCACATAGCCAAAATAAAATTTTGGAGCTGTAGCCAGCAATCACAGGTCACATTGCTTTCTTACACAGGAATTGTGTGGGTGTGTTCACTGCAGTATACTGGTACTGTTATGGCTGACACCAAACTAGATGAAGCATCTGGTGCTGGTGTTGGAGCAGGTGTTTGTGGTAGTGGTATTCCTGGTGCTAGCAGAAATAACCAAAATGTTTCACGTGATAAAAATTCAACAAACAGCAAAAGAGCAACAGCGAAGTGTGGTAAAGGGGGACCTTTTAAGAAAACCTGTGCAGCTGCTGGGGTCACATGGAGAGGCACCATAAAGTATGCCATTCATGCTGTTAAAATCCCTGTGACTAGCAGTAATAATGCAAGTGACAGTGAGTCCCTCTCTGACTCAGACAGTAGCTCCTTTGTCTCAGTCCAACACTGTTGTGTCTTGTGACGTATCATTACTTCCTCAACAAAGTGAAATTAGCAAGTCTGCTGACAATGAATCAGGTAGTGCACTTGCAAATACATCCAGCACTGTTGGCAATGAAAATGACATATACATTGAATCCACCACTTCTCTGTCGGCCAGCAATGAAAATCCATCAGAGTCTTCTGCCCACTCTTCTAGCACCAAGGAGCATGTCCTGGGTTCTGTTAGGACAGGTGAAAAGATGCAAACAGTCTTTAGCTATCTTCCTAGCACTCGAACAAAATCTGTCAAATCTGAGGTGTGGAATTATTTCTATGTCAGTAAAACTGATCCATGCAGAGCAATTTGTTCCTTGTGTAAACAGAGTGTAAGCTGTGGTAAAGTTGTGTCATGCCTTGGCACTACAGCTCTTAAAACGCCATCTGAAAAAGCATTCAGTTTTGCTTGATCGTCCAAAACCCATGTCCTCCATCTTCCAGACCACACGTCAGAAGGGTCAAGAATCTGAAATGGATACTGAATTGTCTGTACTTGATGCGGACAGAACCACTGCCAGCCCTAGGATCACTGTTACCACCAATGCCAGCACCATTAGTACCAGCTGCACATCCAGTGATGGCACTGAATGTATAAGTCCTAGTCCACCATCCCAGTGTCTATCTGCCCATTGGAGCACGGTGTATAATAAACCAGCAGGGACATGTTGTAAACATGTCTCAGGCATTTCAAAGGAAGAATACCTTTACTAAAAATCATCCAAAGACCCTTCATCTTAATCACAGAATTGGTGAACTGTTAGCTGGAGCCCTTCTCCCATACTCTTTGGTAGATCATGAGGATTTTAGGGAGCTCTTGAAACTAGCAGAGCCTTGTTACAATGTTCCTCATCGAAGGTACTTTTCCTATGTTGAAATACCAAACATTTATCAGGCTTTAAAAGTGACAGTGATGCTTGCACTTAAAACTGCAGAGGGCGGGGTTATTCATGTCTCAACAGATATGTGGACCAGCACTCAAAACATAGATTACATGTCCCTTGCCGCTCATCGGGTCACGTTTTCTTGTGGTTCTTCAAAAACAAAGACACTCCAGAAGATGGTGCTGCTGCATATAAAGAAGTTTGGGCAAAGTCATACAGCTGCACACATTTTGCAGGAACTAAATGACCTCCTTGATGAATGGGTTTATTCTCACTGTCTAAAATGTGGCTTCATAGTAAGTGACAATGGAGCCAACATCTTGAAAGCAGTACAGGATGAAGGATTTATGCATGCTTCTTGCTTTGCACATTGCTTACATTTAATTATCATGGGATTTCTCAGCAACAAAACACAAGTGGATGGTATGATTGCTGTTTGCAAAAAAATTGTGACTCACTTTTCACATTCAACCAAGGCTATACAGACATAGTCCGAACTGCAAAAAAAAAACACAAGCTGCCCCAGCAAAAGATGATTCAAAATGTTTCCACTCATTGGAACTCAATGCTTTATATGCTGCAGCACCTCTTGGAGCAAAAACAAACTGTACATGAGTATTGCTCCAGTTACATTATTAGGATGGCATTATGCTGTCTGTGCTGCAGTGGAAATTAATGGAGACAGTGTGCTACATCCTAGCTCCTTTTGAGACAGCTACAAGGGACATGTCTTCTGAAGGTGCATCTGTGAGTCAGGTTATCCCACACATAATGCTGATTTCACATCATCTTAGTGTTCTAAATCTACAAATAGAAAAAGACAGATCTGAAGCTCAGACAACATGTCGCCTGTATCATGGGAATCTTGTAAAGAGAATGAGAGAGCGCTTCAAAACCAATGGCAAATTAGTTACAATGACGAAATCAAAACACTACATCCATGCAATTCTCTTAGATCCCAGGTTCAAGGCTATACATCTTCCAAAAACAGGTGACATAGAGCAGTACAAATGTCTGTTGCTAGATGAGCTGCAGCACTCACAGGAGTCAAACACAGACATGCACAGTACCCTCAGGTTGTCATCACCACAACATGCAGGTTCATCTTCACAAAGGGATACAGAACTGGAAAAGTCACCAAACATTAACAGTAGTTGTTCCACAACTGCCATTTGTTCAACCCTTAGTAGCAAGCTAAATCTGTGGCAAAACCTTTCCCAAATTGCTGCCATACCAGCTTATGCTGATTCCTCTTCTGAGCGGTCTCTGTCCATCATGGTAGACAGTTACCTGCAAGAACTGCCTATTCCTATTGATGCATGCCCTTTTGAATACTGGAGATCAAAAAAGTCAATTTGGACAGAGTTGTATGATGAAGCCTGTAAATGTCTTGGTTGTCCTGCAACAAGTGTCTCTTCAGAACGCATGTTTAGTACAGCTGGCAATATTGTGACAGACACCAGAAATAGGTTGCTGCCAGAAAATATACACACATTAACTTTTATTAAAGTTAATAAGTAAAGATTTTTGTATCCCTACAAGAGTATGCAAACTGATCCTGAAGTGATTGATGTGGATGTTGATGGTGATGACAACTCAGATGGTGGTGGCTGGTAAATACAGTGTGGGACATAGTCTGTCTGCACCAAAAAAGAAACTTTTACAGACTGTGATGACTTTGGTTGTCTCTCTCCTTTTTTTCGATCTACTACCTTGGACTATATACCCCACAAAACTTTCACCATTATATGACAAACTGCTTTGTAGCTAGGGTCTAAAGTCAACACGTTTTATATACAGGGCAATTTTAACAACAGTGGGAACAGGCCCAAAATTTGGCATAAAAGGGACACTGTCATAGCAATCATTTCTGTATCATATTATTTATAGTTAAAGTGCAATCATATATTTTTGGATTTACCTTCTGTGACTTTGAGGTGCATCAGTATGGGCTGGGACCGGGGGTGGTCTATTTTTCAATTTTAAAGAGGACAAAACAATGAGTTCTAATTGGTAGCTGTTTATTATTTTTTCAATTACAGAAATGTTAGCCATAAACCAAAATGATCCATATGTAACTTATCTTACTGAATAAAAAATTATGGGAAAAACTGTATTTTGTATTGTTATGTTTCTGTGGGCAGCATCCTGTTACAAGCCTTTTCTGGGAAACAGAGTCATCTGGAGTTTTACCTATGTCATGGTTGAGCACATATTCTGTAAACATAGGTCTCATACCACAATAGCTCGTGTTTAACATTCTGTTGTACACAGACCATGGCATAATAGCAACAACTGTCAAATTAGTGGTTCCATGAAGAGGACTGTACAGAATGTTGTCCATAAGAAGAAAGCAATTGATAAGACAGTTTTTCACATAAGTGTTGTTTATTAAGGAACAGTTAAGTATGGCTCATTTGGAGGCAAGAGTTTCATTTTTCTTGAGTAAGCATGTGGTAGTTTTAGCATTTGAGAGGGGGAGGAGGGTAGAATGGGTGCTGAATGGTGGGAAACGGCTGGAGGTTGGTTTAACATGGATGCAAGAGGGAAAGATGGCATGGATGCTAGTGCATGGGTGAGGGTTGGGGTTGGTTTTAACATGGATGCAGGAGGGAGAAACATGGCATAGTTGTTAGTACATGGGTGATGGTTGGGGAGTGGGTTTAACATGGGTGAGGGATGGAGAAGGGTGACATGAATGGTAGTTCATGACTAAGTGTGGGGTAGTTTAAACATTTGGGTGAGGGAGGAGGTAGAATATGTGCTTGAGGGGGTGAGGGTTGTGGGTTGCTTTTAACACATGGGTGTAAGGGTGGTATGGGTGCTACTGCATAGATGAGGGTGGTGTAAGAAAAGTGAAATGGGTGCTGGGGTGAAAGGTGGGTGTTGTTTTAGTCCTTTCATTTACAGATTCGTGATCAGCTGGGGATGGTGAGGAAAAAGATGATGACAGACCGATGGTATGGGACGGCTGTACCGATTGCCCACTGTGGAATCTACTATAGATATAATATATATATATATATATATATATATATATATATATATGCAGTATGTATATAGATATATATAGATATATATATATATATTTTTCTTAATAAATAAATTGAAAACTGCTGCCACCTAGCACAAGTGTCCTGACCCCTTTAAAAAAAGAATAAAGGAATCAGAAATAAAAGAAAATCTGCATCAGGTGTTTTCACAGAATGTGACCTATCATAAAGTGTTTTTGCTTTACAAGTAGTGATAATTTGATACATAATGGGGTTGACAGATACTGTCCCTTAAACATCACATGCCAACTGCTGCAGCTACATTAAATGTTCCTTAAGTTAGTATGTGGTGAGGAAACCACTTTTTTATTTATGTGACTGAAATACAGATTTTATTGACGTATCAGCTGGAAAAATGCATCATCTTAGAAAGTTGTATGTATTACTTCAATTTGCCAACAAGAATGTTGGTATATGTATGCATTATCTTAGAAAATGTCATGCATTTTTTGCCAGCAGCAATGACTGGCATATTTTTTTTTATTCAAATGTCTTGACTGACTGCGTTATGACATAATATGTTTTGCAACAGTTCCATGTGCTGCAGCTGCAGCACCTTGGCTTGACTTTGTTATAAAAGCTTTCTTTTAAAGATAGCAACTTTTGATTTACTCATTTAAAACACAAAGCAGCAAATAGCTGAAATTAGGTAATATCAGTTATTTTTTCTAATAATTCATGACAATGAGTATATATAACTGAGTGCATAAATTGCTAATGTGCCTCTTTCTTTCACTAAGGAACTATGATGCAGCTGCAGCAGGAAAACTTTTAACATATGGGTGTGTGAGTGGGCCTGTTACGTATTAAGTTGCTGGCTTTAGCAAACAGAAGAAACCATAGATAAACCTAGTTGTATTCCTATCAGTGTCACACATGATCATTTCTCTCCCCCTTTTATTAAACAGTTTTTCCTTTACATGTATTTCATTACTGTCTTCATTACTGGCAGCACAATTAAGACAACAACGAGTGCCTTTGTACCCCCGCTCCCCGGTGGTGAGAGGACTGGGGTGGGAGGGGTTTATTTAAATTTATTTTTGTGTATTTTATTATATTTTGTTGATTTAATTTTGTTTATTAGTTAGTTTGGATAGTTAGTGTAGGATAATCTGAATATTTTGGGTGGTGGGTTTGTTTTTATTGTTTAATTTGGTAAGCAGCGTCATGTGCTGGCCTCTTTCCCCCATGGTGGTGCGTTATTCCTCCTCCTCTCTTCATGCCCTCCACCCCTTTTGTATTCCTCCCTTACAATTTGAGGTTTATCAGTGCTGTAGGGTGTTGGGGATTGCCTGTGGGGGGGGGATGGGAGTGCATGAACAGGGGAGGATGAATGAGCGGGGTCATCGTGTTGGGGTTATTAAGTCCAGAAGGCACCCTGGGGTGAAATGGAATCCAGATCGGGGTCCACCTTGTCTGGTTTCCATACCCATGGGCACTACTGATTTCAGTAGGCAGACAGGCCCGACAACCTCCGAGGTTTGTCCAACTCTGGCAGTGGCCGAGACCTGGCTAGATGAAAATTCTGGCCCTATAGTGGAGGCCATGACTCCGGCCGGGTACTCGGTGATACACCGCCCGAGATTGGACTGCAGGGGTGGGGGTTGCAGTCTGTTTTAAGACTGAATTAGGCCTCTCGAATGTGGTAGTGGGTGAGGCTGAGTCCTTTGAGTGCACAGTTGTAGCAGGTGTAGGCGTTCGAATCATTCTCATCCACCGTCCACCCGGAGATGGGAAATGTTTCTTACAGGAAGCGGCAGACTTCCTCATTGACATGTCGTTTGAGTCACCCAGATTGATGGTGCTGGGTGACTTCAACGCCTGGGTTGACGATGAACTCTCACAATTTGGTAAACACTTCCTCCAACTAATGTCTTATTTGGGCCTTACACAGGTACTTTCCACTGCTACACATAAATCTGGACACTCTCTCGACTTGGTCTTCCTTCTTGGGATTGACGCATCCGACATGGGGGTGGAACCAGTCGTTTGGTCTGACCACCACATCGTGAGGTTCAATTTTTGCACCTCCCCGAGAAGGTCATCCCCTGTGGAGATGGTCAGGTACCGCCCATTACGGAATGTTACTTCACAAGGCCTAGCGGCGGTCCTTGACCTATCATCCCTCGTGTTGGTGGGCAGTATCCCAGAGGCACTGGTGCTGGCCTATAATGAGGCCATCACGGTTGCCCTGGATTCTATTGCTCCTGCTCATGAGCGCCCTTTTTCCCATCACCCCAGGGCCCCTTGGTTTGATGGGACTCTGAGGGAGATGCGGAGACAAGGGCGAAGGTTAGAGCGTTGCTGGCGCAGGTCCGCCCTTGATGCCGACTGTCTTAGATTGATTGAACATTATATCAGCTATCAATCTGCAATCACCCGTAAGAAGGCAGAATTCCTGTCCAGGGAGATTACAGTTGCTCAGAATCGACCGACTCAGCTGTTCCGAACTGTAGACAGACTGCAACCCAGCCTGTCTGCAAGTTCGGAAAGCCTTTACGCAAATTGAGTGCGATGAGCTCACTCAATACTTTGCAACTAAGGTGACTGACATCAGGGAGGACTTGTGCCCGACAACCTCTAAGGTTGATGTGGTAGGGGCGTGTGTGAGCACAGGGTCTCGTTTCTCCTGGAGTTCCTTTTGTCGACCTGAGTTCGTGGATATTATGAGGATCATCCATAGTGTGCGCCCCACAAGCTGCGGCTTGGATCCTGGACTGACTACCCTAACTTTGGGTTGTGTAGATATCATTGGTCCAGTTTTGGCACAAATAGTCTGGTGCTCCTTGGAATCAGGTGAGTTTCCTAGCTCCCTGAAAGAGGCAGTGGTGACACCTCTCTTGAAGAAAGCTTCCTTGGACCCAGACTGTTTTTCTAACTGCAGACCCATCTCTAACCTTCCTTTATTGGGAAGGTTATTGAAAAGGTCTAGCTGCTCAACTGGATGACCATTTAACCATCCATAGTATCTATGAATCCTTCCAGTCTGGTTTCCGTAAAAGACACAGCACAGAGACTGCGCTGGTTCAGGTGCTAAATGATCTTCTGAGGGCGAGGGATCAAAGGAGACATTTCATCTTGATTCTCCTTGATCTCTCTTCAGCTTTTGACACTGTGGATCACATGGTGTTGCTAGCATGCCTGGGGCAAATCTGCGGAATGTCTGGAACCGTTTTTAAATGGTTCAATTAATTCCTTACTGGGAGATCACAAAGAGTTGTGTCGGGAATTTTTTCCTCCGGCCCAGTCTCTTTGTTGTGTGGAGTACCTAAGGTTCTGTGTTGTCGCCCATGTTATTTGCAGTGTATATGCTGCCCCTCAGAAACATTACAAGACGGTATGGGCTGAGGTTTCACTGCTATGCAGATGATACCCAGCTATACCTATCGTTTGCACCCGACCAGGATGGAGCTCTCTCGGTGTTTAATAACTGTCTGGGGGAAATCCAAGACTGGATGGATTCTAGTTGGTTAAAGCTGAACTCAGAGAAAACTGAGGTTTTGGTCGTGGACCCGGTGGTCAGATTAAGAGGTCGGTAATGTGGCGCTTTCTGAATTTTTCTTGGCAGGCTGTACTACGCCCGAATGGGTGCGCAACTCAGGATCTTGACGATAGGCTGACTTTTCAATCTCAGGTGTCAGCCATCGTCAGGACTTCCTTTTACCATCTTAGGAATATTGCCCGGGTTAAGCACCTTGTTCCATTGACTCTTTGTCAACATTGGTCCACACCTTTGTGTCCTCGCTCCTAGACTACTGCAACGCTCTTTACTTTGGGCTTTCTGGGGTTGAAATCTGCCGCCTACAGCTTGTGCAGAACGCGGCAGCCCGGGTTCTGACTGGGACAAGTAGGTCCTGCCATATTACCCCGGTGCTGCACGAACTGCACTGGCTCCCAATATGGTGGTGGATCACCTTTAAAGTCATTTTATTGACTTTTAGAGCTGTTTGCGATCAGGGTCTGTCTTATCTGAAAGACCTATTGGTTTCTTACTGCCCCAGCCAATCACTCCGCTCGGCTGACATGAGGTTGTTAGAGATTCCAAGAGTGAGTTTAAAATCCTCTGGCAGCAGAGCATTTTCTCATGCTGCACCCACTCTTTGGAATTCTCTGCCATGCCGGTTACAGGAATGCACCTCCATGGAGTTTTTTAAGAAGGAATTGAAAACTTATTTGTGGAGAATGGCCTTCTTGGAAAGTTAAAGTGTACTGCAATATGTTTGAAATTTTATTGTAATTTATTATGTTTTTATGATGTATTTTGTAATGTTTGTGGTCTTTGATGTCTTGTGTGGAATGTTGAAGTTTTAATCAATTTGTTCAGCGCCTTGATATAGCGAAAGGCGCTATATAAATAAAATTATTATTATTATTAATTAAAAAATAGGGCTTGAGTTCTAAAAATTTCTAAAAAAGATTAGAACCCTAGAACTTTTTCAAAAGTTCTAGACTAGAACTAGAACCCAGAATGTCAGAGGGTTCTGACATCCCTAGCAGGGTCTGACCAGGTCACTGGAGAGCTCTGAAGTCCATCAGCCACTATCCCACTAGTGAAAACTAAGTTGAGTATATGGTCACACATGTGAGTGGTGACCTGGACATGCTGGGTAAAACTCGGCAAATCCATCAATTTGGTGAGCTCAGTGACACATTTGTTCTCCTCGGTGTTGACACAGCAGTTGAAATCATCAAGTAACAACGGTCTGAGGGATTCCAAAAACTCATCTGACACCAAGTCTGCAAACTCCTTAACAATCCCCCTGCCCCCCTCCCCTCCCCTCCTCGGAGAAAATACACTAGAAGAATCTTACATATAAGGCTGCTGCCACCGTGTGTAATTGTCACACACTCAAAAGATCTAGGATTACTCACTGGGATTTCACACATGACAAATATTAAGAATAACAAACGAATACAGTGCTCAACAAAAATAGTAGTAGCAGTGGTATGATGCTGCACTCCACAAAATCCTAAACTTGCAACTGAAGAACGTTATAATTAGGATCAGTAATTCCAGATAGACCCAGGTAAGGGTAACAGCTGAGCTATCCGGCATGCGTGAACAGTGGTGTTAATGAACTGAGGAACTCAAAATGTTTGGTTTAGCATGTTATTTCAATACAATCGTTAAATAGAAAATGAAATATTTTGCATTTAAACTGTTTATGGTAGTTTTCTCTCAGAAATTTGTTCTGTGCTCTCAGGGAAACAAATGACTGTCATCTATTTCCTGTGTAGAAGCTCATACTAAGGTAGGGAAAACATTGAAAAGAAAGGTAGCAGTCATTTGGCTCATTGAAAACAAGCCATTGGATGGCTTAATACCTTTTACTAGAGAAACAGATACAGTGTATTGTAAAAAGATATTATAGTTCACAAGCTTCCAGGGCCAAATCCGTCCCTTCAACAGACAAATGGGCCTATGGGGCCCTGAACCCTTGTATGCTGGAACAGCTTTTTAGCTATATATATATATATATATATATATATATATGTAAAAATATATATATATATATATATATATATATATATATATATATGTTGGTCCACTAAATAGTATGAAACTATTGAACAACTCTAGGTGGGCAAATCAGAAAGCTGCACTGGTTGAACTGGTGGTGTAATCTTCAACAAAGAAGGCCTACTTCCTCTAACTTGTTTCCATACAGAGACTGCTGGACTCACATTGAATATCCAGTAACACAAGCATTGATGGAGAGGGGTCTTTAGTACAGTTCAAGCCTGTTACAATGGACGCATCTGTGCACACAACTTTTGTCTACTATATCCAGTGTCCATTATATGCAAAGGAGGTGGATCCTACATCTTGGGTGTGTCGGTGTATATCAGCAGGGGCTCAGAGTGAATGAGAACCTGTTACAAAACTTTATAGCTTACTCAGAATCCTTCCTAGCATATATGTTTCTGTATTCCAGGTTTTTATTTAAAGTTATTTAACTTAACATGAGATTTTAAGGGACTTTATTGCAGAAGGTAAGAAGACAGTAACTCTAGTGGTTGGATGTTGGGGTTCTAGGACAGTAAGAACAAAGGCAATTGTACTGTAATGGTTTTATTGAAATATAAAGTCATTTTCTTTTAGTGTAATTAATTAACTAATAAAAGTTTATGCAGCTTGTGAAGAATCATTTTCTAACAAAGTTAATCTCTGAAGCTCCTCCATCTTAATTCTACATTTGCTAAATCTCCACGCCATCTTTGCACTCCCCCCAAAAAGTACAACAGATGACATAAAAGCTTCTTATAAAATGGGCAAAAAAATATCAGCAACCTGATTAGCTAAGACCCTCTCAGACCCATGTCCTTATAGTGCCATATTCCTGCAACTTGCACTACTTCAAAGAGACCTGCCACTGCACAAGTGGCATATCGTTGTGCCCATGCTATCACTTTCTCACACGGCAAGCACCTCAGTGGGTTGTCAAGGAATGCTCGCACATTTACACAGCATCTCCTCGCAGCGGCGGAACCTACAGCGCCTGGCACATAACAAGATCCCAAAGACCTCAAACATTAAACTTGTCACCTCTACTGCATCCCATTTAAAACACTTTCTGCCATGTCCTTATTCCATGCTACACCCAACGGTGCCAACTCGCTTTTCTTTTTATTTCCACATTGAGCAACCGCAAACCAAGAAACAAAATGCTATGGAAGCCGTAGACGGACACGCTCACTCCCAGTCAAACACCCCGTCACTATAAAATAAAACAAAGCAACTGAAATAGATGCATCTTAAGTGAACATCAAATTTAGTTGCTGCCAAGTTCTCCGTTGTTGCACTCCTATTTAGAGAAAACGACGGGTGGCGGGCCGGCACCATGGGGAGCAGCATGGAATGCGGAAATGACAGAACCTCTTACTTTCTACCCGGAAGACTTGTGAGTAGCACAGAGAATTATTCTGACACTAGGAGGTGGCCAGTTAGTGAAACAAAATACCTTAACAAAATATAACTTTACAGCTTCTTTATCAGAAGGGATTATCTGTTTATCTGCTTGTAAAGACCTCCATTACAACACAATGACATGGACTACTTTTTCTATTATTAAAATAATCATAGTTTTTACTATTTTTATATATAGTTCCTATGTCTTTTTTCGTAATTAACGTCTTTACTGTGGAGTCCATTTTATAAGCGAAATAAGACACTCTGAGGTGTGGGTAATGGCCTGATAAGAGCACTTCCCATGTGCTAAAGGCACTCGGTGCACGTGCCTTGTGCCTCATAATGCACCTGGGGCGTGCTCTTATCAGACCATAACCCACACCTCATGACTTTTTTTAAATATTCTTTATTTTGTTGTTTTTATATAGTTATATACTTGTTATATATATATATATATATATATATATATATATATTATATATATGACAGCATGAGTTCATCTATACAGTATTGCTCTTTTGTCTTACAATACATGGAATGTTCTTCAGGTTGGCAATTCATATTTCTATAACATCATTCTGTTATATATCAAATGACACTTGATCAAAATTCATATCTTACAAAAATTGATCACTTTCAAATGGCTGTATCAGGGAACAAATGTTTCATCTAGAGGTGACATATAGAAAACCCATGGTCTCCATTGGAGCTCAAATCATGACATCCTTCTAGCTCTAGAAGCTACTATTCTCTCTAGATAATATATCTCAGTCATCAATGAATGCCAATCAGAGAGGGTGGGTACTTTAGCCATTCACCATAGGTGAGTTATAACCTTTTTAGCTGCTGCCAGGTACAGGTATAACTTATTTCCACCTGGTGAAACTTTTCTGTCTTCCCCAATATAAAGCAAAATCATCTGATTGGATAAATTAATTTCTGGTCCCACAATATTTTGTATACTCTTCTCTATATCTAACCAGTATTGAGTAACTTTTGGACAGGTACAAAAAATGTGTTATATTTGCCATTTTTTCTCCACATTCTCTCCAACAAAGGCCATACCTCATAGATACAAGTTTAGCAATTTTGTCAGGGGTATAAAAATATCTACTACAACATTTCCATATATATTCTGACCAGTATGATGACTGTGATACTTTCTTCGAGTGAGGAATAGGTGCCAACCATTTCTCATAAGTTATCTGAGTCCCTAATTCTCTATTCCATCTCCCTAAGATATCTTCAGTGGATTCCTTTCAAAAATCTCTTATTGCTTTATATATTTGTCCAATTAGATGAATTTGTTCCCTGACTTCTATAACATCCCTTGAAAGGGACATCAACATTGGTATGAGAGAGGGCAGAGTATTTAATGCTAATTCTTTCTGTATAAATGACCGAATCTGTAAATATCTATAATGGTGTGTATGGGGAAGTTGATATTTTGCCTGTAGTGTGGCAAAAGGCAATACTCCATTTACATCTAGGTATTGATATAACAAAAACAGACCTTTTTTCTGCCGTTCTTGATGGACCCGAACAGCTCCTATCTCCAAAGATACACTTTCTGTACCTATTAGTTTAAAATAATCTAAAACTTCAGTTAATGTAGTAGATGCCCTTAGCTCAAACCAAGCCTTTAACATATAACGGGTTCCAAATGTAATGTTTTGTAACTGTGGATAAGCGTTTTGGGGGCAAATATAATAGGGATAATATTTACTAAATCATTTAGTATAAATTCAATAAATTTCTATGGTTTTTCTACCTGAGGATTCAGCCATGTCATCACTATTTTACATGTTACTGCCTTATAGTAATCTTATAGCTGCCACTTAGCCCAGTTTCAGTTATTTGCATGTACTAATGTCACTTTGGTCATCTCTGCATAGCTATATGTATTATCTCGAGTACTGTCTGACTTGATCTGTATTCTAACCTACCTGTACTATATACTATGTACCTGTGCTATATACTATGTATTGTATAATTTCATCTCATTTTATGTATGTATTCTCCTGGGTCAGGGCCTAATTTATCAGGTCCATGGCCCTGCTGGGCTTACAGGCTATTTAGATTGTGTGCAAATGGGCAACACTCTCAGCTTGCAAATGATTGCTGTATGCCCCCAAGAAGTGCCACAAATTCCCCACCATTTCAGCCTGATTTTCTGCATGATCTTACAAAAAGTCCTTGTCCTTTTGAGTTGCGGTTGTGTCATTTAAACCCAATGGCTTTACTTGATATGCTACCCCTAACTATGGTAAAGCTGAGTGGACCTACAGTGTAATCGCACACTGTATTGAATTACTACAATTTGTAATTACCGATCAGTCCCTCACAAGCTGGAAGCTTTACTTTCTAAACATTTTTAGTGTTTTTGTTTGTTTTAATTTTCATTTAATGTAAGGAAACCCACCAAAACAGTTTTGGCATATTACAGTTAGAAAAAAAATACAAGCTTTCTTAAAGTACATTTGAAAATTTAACCAGGAGAAAGCTTTTTTTTCCTCTCTTTTTTTATTCTATCTTTAATTCTCTGTAGGGGCTAACTGAAACTGGTGAACTTGACTGTTAATAGGACTGATCTAATCATTGACCTATCCAAGTGCATCTGTTCACTATGAGGTCTTTGACCTCATAGTGAACAGATGCACTTGGATAGATCACTGACAGGAGTAGACAGTAACATCTGCATATACCTTTGCAGATACTACTGCTATATTATGCTGCTTTGAGCTCACTAGATGGTTTTACAGATGTTTAAAGTATGTCCATAATCATCAATAGCTACAGTACAATGGCAACATGCTGTAGCATGTTACCATGTGTTTTTTTTCCCCACTTACAATGGGTCTCTGAAGATTTAACATCAAATTATGATTTGCTGTAGTGTGGTTCAAGAATACATGGGATGGGCTGCCTGTCCTATGCTTTCTTGAACCCCACTACAGTTGTTACCTCCACAAAAAAAAACTATAGTGGGGTTCAAGAGTGCATGGGTTTTATAGGTGAATTTAAGCATTTATAGTTGAACTTTATAGATGGAAGAAGTACTGTATGCAGTTTTTCTACTCCTTGATTTTAATCAAAAGATGTCTGAGTATTGCCAAGTTTAAGAAGAAAAATGAAAATATAGCCATTCTGGTAGTGATATATGTTGTTTGCAACAAATCAAAGAAAGCTTTGACAGCAGCCAAAAAGTTTCAAAATGGCCCCCAAAATGCACCAGAATGCATTTAAAACCTGATAGTTTCTGGGAGCCTAGGCAGCCCCCAGACCCCGGCCTATTGCCATAGTATTTCTCAGGATAACTAGGACTTTTATTGTCTTTTTCCCATGTAAAAAAGCTGACTCTACCCCTGAGTTGCAGTGGCATTATTTCTATTTCCATAAACAGAGGATTGTGATGGCACCTGTAGATAAGCTGCCAGCAGCAGATGTCTATTGGCTTTTCCTCCTATTATCATGAAATATGTGTGCAGTTATAGTACTACAAAAAACAGGAAGCTAACTACAGAGAATATGGACTGGATTTTCAAAACTAATGATTCACACAAAATGCAGCAGTATTGTAGCTGCAGCCTCATCACTGGAAATATGCCACAATGTTTGTAAGTGATTTTCAAACATTTTGGAGCATTTGCGGCTTTGCATACTGTAGAGCAGATAAATGATACATGAATCAGATTTTTTGACTCACATGTCATTGTTGGTGCACGTCTCTTGGCACCTTAGCCAGTGTTAGAGTAGCCTAACACTTTAGGCACAGCAAAAAAGTGCTGCAATTCTTTGAAAATCCAGTCTAGCCCAGCATGAGTTCTAAGCTGAAAGGCATTTAAAAGTGTTTTTTCCTAAGTTTCTCTGGAATGATCAGGGGTACCTTAAACCCTGCTCACTCCTCCACAGCAGACTTGAGGAGTGGCATAACATCATCAGTCACAGCTCCTTACCTTGATGACAATGTCTAGGGTTTGTTTCATCCTTTGAAATATTACATCTTTTGCCACTGAGCTGTTTCTGAAGATTGCAAAGATCATATCTGTGACATTCTTCATGATTTGTAATTGTGCTGTTATAAAAGACGAAACAAAAAATCAGATTCATTACTTATGTGAAGTACTAAGAAACCATGCACATACAGTAAGTTCATAAATACCAAGTTAAATACTGTACTTGACAGCTTTGAAAACACTGGTCAGAACAGTAAGTCTGTAACTTTCATTTTTTTTGCTCACACTGTACTGTTCTTGTAACTTATAATCCATCTGCTCTGTTTATCATAATTCACTAGGCACCTTACTGCACTGCCAACCTCACTGTACGGTAATGTGATTACGAGGCACCTCATGTTTTGCTGTATTGCTGCTTTCTACAGTGCTATTCCTTACTTCCCCCTCTCCCAGGCTGCATCTGGAATTGAGCTAGTACCAGCTCAGTATGCCTTGCCTGGTAAAATGGTTGGCATAAATAAATAACTACATAGACAAGCTTCTCAAATGCTTTTAATGTGAGGGCAAAGTGTATCTCACTAGTAAGAGAGCTGCAAATGTCAGGGACAGCAACCACATATGAGCGGTGACCCACTGACTTGGGGCAAGAAGGTGGGACCCCAAGAAGTCCCTGGGGAGGGGACTCATGGAATAAGTTGCTTTATTGGAAAAGTAGGGTACCAGAAAATCCCAGAGTTAGAGAGGCCCAGTTTATAAAGGGCTTTGAAGATTAGATTACAAATATTGAAATTAAGACCACCTTATCATACTTTGGAAGCATATCTTGTATCTGTGCTGGCAACCCAGGTTAAGGAGTAAGCACAAGGAGCTGAGATTGGAATGGTCATGGCTGCGGAGTGCTGCTGAGAACACAGCAAACCATCCAAGGGAGGAACACATCTGGGCTCTGGCATCACAGCAGCCCCTTTTGGTGGGTCAGAGTGGGAGCCTACTCTCTTGCAAGGGGTGGCATGAGTCCAGGCTTATGTGACAACTGATGCTGCCAGAGGCACTAGCTGACATCACAGAGGTGGAAGGGATGAAGAAGGGGGTTAAACCCCCCACTGTTGCTAGTATGAAGGCTGGCAATGCCTTCAGACGCTGTGCCATGTGACTCCCCACTGGTGAGAGTGGAAAGGATAGCAATGGTTTGGGATTGTAAGTGATGCTGGATGGGGTCCATCCCCAGGCCAGAGGACTGGGTGAATGATGATGGTAGGGGAAATGCTAGTTGGAGAAGAAAAATCTTGAAGTAGATTTCTGCTGTTGCAACTTGAATAGATGGTGCAATATGGTGCGACATCCACATGAACATTATAAGTCCATGTCACATTCTGCACTAGCTGTTGGTATTCAGTCAGCTCTTCCAAGTAATTGATTATTTGTTAGCATTTATTTTATTTGCTTTTGATGAAGGGGTAAGTCCACTGGCACCAAAGAGCCTTTCTCAGGCAAGCCCTAGGTACAGAAGAGTACACAACAAGACAGTGGAACAGGTACAAGCACATAAGTATCACAATACAAAATGAAGTGACACCGACATGGTGCAAAGGTAAGGAATTCAGATGGTAAATAAAGTCAGCAGTGTTTTGTAAGTCATGCAAAGCAGGTACAGATATTAGACTCTTGGAGATATTCTTTCAGCTCTGCAGCAAACATTTTAGGTGAAGGGACAGCTCTGATAGAGGAAGGGATAGTGTTCCAGAATAATGCTGTTCTGTATCTGAAAGAG
Organism: Neoceratodus forsteri; assembly: GCA_016271365.2. NCBI lineage: Eukaryota > Metazoa > Chordata > Ceratodontiformes > Ceratodontidae > Neoceratodus > Neoceratodus forsteri. The sequence continues at coordinate 91,112,075 of CM028132.1, read as the reverse complement.
TTCTGGCCCATGGCCATGCACATGAATGGAACTTTCAATAGACTGTTTGCCGAGGAATGAGAGAAGGGGTTGTCCATACACACGAACAGCTTGAATAGGCATTGGGGGGCACTCCATGAAGAATTTGTATACAAATTCCATAGGTTTAACTGAGCTCTGGTTTCAGTTTACTATTAAGCAAGTCATTCAAAGTTGGTACAGTGATGGGACCATGGGCCCTGCGAGGAGTCAGATTTGACAATGTTGTGGGTTAGGACTCTTTTCTTTGCTTGGATCATGAGGGGAGCGGCATCTGTAATGATGGAGCCATACTCAATCAGGGGAGTATGCAGCCTTGGGTGAGCCTGACTTCAGCGTCAGGTGCCAGGTGCCAGGTACTTTGCAATGTGATAGAGTAGACCCAGTTTTCGATTAACAGTTTTTACGGTGTTGGTCATACAGTATATGCATCAGATGTGAGGTTGAGATTGATGGTAACCTCAAGGTATTTGAATTAGTGTCACTCCATCTAAGGTTGAGACTGTGATGGCTTGGTAAAATTTTCTAGCCTTTGGGGACAAGCCAAGTAGCATGGCTTTTGTTTTAGGGATGTTTAGGACAAATTTCTCATTTGTGAACCACTGTTGAAGGGAATGAAGTTGTTCCCAAGGACTTCATTGCAGTGATAGCGTCTTTCCCATGCACAAAGATGACTACATCATCTGCATACAGAAGGGTCTTGGCAGTATTACAGATCTTGGGTGGGTCATTGATTAAAGTAGTACATGGTATTGTAGTAATCAGGCTGTGTTGTGACAAATTAATTACTCCAGTTGTCAAACTCTAGAAAGGATTGCAGCCTGGGAAAACTCTTCTGATTATATAGTTGTTGCTGCTGACAGCAGTCATCTGAGGATCCAGGGTCATACTGCCATCAAGATCAACTCCAAGGTTGCATACTAGGAGGCAATATAGCACAGTGGTTTAAGGCTCTGAGCTGTAAATCTGGAGACCTGGGTTTGAATCCCACAGCCCCCACTTGCATACTGTATGACCCTGAGCAAGTCACTTAACTTCCCTGTGCTCCCAGGTTGCACCTGTAAACAAGCTTTCCGCTTAGTGTGTCCCATCTGGTTAAACAATTGGAAAAAAAACCTACACAGCCTTCAGCTGTATCCCATTCAAAGTAGGTCACCTCAGGTTGCCATTTACTGCAGAGCTGTACTGACTGTGAATGCTCCCTAAGCACAGATCCATTTTGCTGGAACTGATCACCATTCAGGTGGTTGACACCCATTCCTGACCTCAGACAAGTAGTGATCTAATTTGTAGCTCTGTTGGGAGATCTGAGCAACCTGGAAGGTGTGACAACAAGTACCAAATGAGATCAGAACATTTCCTTAGTCCCAGTGGATGTATAACTTGCTCTTGGACTGCTGAGAAACCTCTCACTATTAAAATCTGTGTCAAAAGAGTTAGGAATGGTCCTCCTATTGAACAAAATTAGATTTATTTATTTATTGCAAAAGTTTCACCAGGAAAGACATACTGAGCTGTAAACAGCTCATTTCTAGATGCATCCTGGGGGGAAGGGGAACAGGAGTAATGTACAACAACCTAAACAATTGCATGACTGGTAGAAACAACAATAAGCATCTAGCAATAAGCTAATAGAAACAATTATATAAAATTAGTGCAGATTTCCAGAAGGCAGAAAGGGAATAAAAAGTGCAAGGTGCAATAAAGAACGAAGAGCCAGAGAGGCAAGTGAATAGTTTAATTATAGGGAAATGAATCAGGTGCTGGGATAGTAGGGGGAGGGGGAGAAAGAGGACAACATGAAGACAAAGAAGAATTGTGAGGAGAAGCGGGCAACGAGTATAACAGTAAATGAACATGGCGCTGTCAGGAGCAGCTGCAGGTGTGGATAGAGAAGGCATGGAGCATAGAAGAGAGAGAGAGAGACAGAGATAGAGAGAGAGAGAGAGAGAGAGAGAGAGAGAGAGAGAGAGAGCAAGAAAGTGGCAGAGCAGATATTTAGGGTGAAGGAGTTCCAAAGTTTGGGGAATCAGTGAGAGAAGGCAACCTGGCCAGTTGATGATTTTCTAGAAGGGGAGCAAGGGAGTGATATGATATCCAGAACTGTGAAGGGTATATGAGAAGGGTAGGGGAGTAGAGAGGAGAGAGGTAAGATAGGAGGGGAGGGAGCTGAGACAGTATTTAAAGGTAAATGAGACACAGTGTGCAAGACATCTGGATTCAAGGGAGGGGAGAGAGAGAGGGAGGAATACAGGGTGCAGTGGTGGGTGCGAGGTGGACAGTCCAATGCAAAGCAGCAGGAGGAGTGGAAGAGGGGGGTCCAGTCTGGCAAGGGCAGTTTTAGGAGCAGCACTGTAGATGATGTCACCAAAGTCAATAATGGGAAGGATCATTTTCTGAACAATAACATGGCATGCAGGAAGAGGGATGCATCCTCAATTCCTTGAAAGGATACTGAGTTGACTGTGAAGTTTTCTGTGGCTAGCATCCATGTGCTCAGAAAAGTTGAGGTGACATTCAAGCCAGACTCCTAAATACTTGAATGAGGGAATGTCATCAAGTGTAGTCCCATCCAAGGTGTGGGAGGAGGGGAGGTCAGGAAATTTAGAAAGCTTCTGTCTGGTGCAAAGGTCATGAAGACCATTTTCTTGGCATTGAAGAAAAACTGATTGGACCGGAACCACTGCTGGACATTGTCAAAATCCATATTTACCCAACTGGTGCAAATAACTGGGGAGGGGTTATGGGATAACAGATGGATGAGACACAGAACTTCAAGTTCAACACACAATCTTTATGTGATGTTTATTTAAAACACAGGGGATAACCTTAAGCAATAGCATATCCATTCTTCAGTACATCAGTTTGCAGCAACAGACTATGTATGTCCTTCCTCTGCACTTAGTCAGCATCTACTGATCTATTCTGATCTATCTCTGCAGTGGAAATTAATTAATTCCCTATCTTGGTCTTGTGTGTTTGGGTGATAGGGAGCACGAAAAGGAAAAACCTAACACAAGCTAAAGACTGCCTCAGTGCAGAAGCACTGAAGCAATGGCACCCCAAAGGGCACTTGCAATAAAGCCAAGTTTCAAAGAAATACAAAATCACACATACCCCCATAATGCAAAGCATCATGGGATATATATGCAAATCCCCATGAAATTTTAGGCTGGTTCATTCAGTTTAATGCATGGTGCCAAAGGGCCTGTCAAACAATCTGTAATTTACATGCATTTTAAATAATGCAGTGGGGGTGCTCTGATATCTCTACCCTGGTAACTTAATTCTATAATACAGTCTCCCAGTAACTTTTTACCTTTATCAAAAACACCTAGTGCCATGGTATTTTCAACATTTACAGGTTTCATACACATATGGCATATAATCAAGGTATTTTATGACATAGTGCCATTGCATTCCAAATACAACAAGGAACACAGCCTGTTGTTTTACATCAGCTTGGAGTTCACCACAATAACCTCCCTGTACGAAGACCTGAGAGGGAAAAGGAAAATTAAAGATGCTACTATAGCATAGTCAAGAAAAGGGAGTGGATGCCCATAGGTGGCCAACCTTATGGACTAGAAATTGCAAAGGACAGATTAGGCTAAGAAATAGAAGAACTGTTGCAACAGATTTAAGAAAATGTCAGTCCTCAAGAGTAGCAGGATCTCCTTGCCACAATAACCAAGTTTCTATTTAATTTAGAAAACAATAACAGGCTCTGTTACTTTTCCAGTATGGCTGGGATTCTTGTCAGCTAGGGCATTTGATGATTAGGGGATAATCCAAGTGTACCATCTCTAAAGAAGAATATCAGATTGCTGGAGGGGGTACAGCACAGAGCAACTAGGATGATCCAGGGACTGGGAGACAGGCCATATGCAGAGAGGCTGAGCGAGTTGAATATGTACTCCCTGGAGGAGAAAAGGAATTGGGAGGATATGACTGAGACCTTTAAGTACTTAAAAGGGATTAACAAGACAGGTACAGAAGTGATATTTAAATTAAGGAGGGGGAGAGACACAAGAGGTAATGGGCTTAGATTGGAGAGGGGAATATATAGGAGAGAAATGAGGAGACACTTTTTCATGGAGAGGGTAGTGACAGAATGGAATACTCTGCCAGAGGAGGTGGTATCCTGTAAGACAGTGGGGGATTTAAAAGGGAATGGGACAGGGTGGGGGGTTATGAAGGGGAGGGCAGCTGCAAGGTAAGGTGCTAGCTACGCATTCAAGCAGACTTGATAGACCACGTGGCCTGTTTCTGCCGGCAAATTTGTTTGTTCGTGTGCACTGTCTTTAGGAATGTCTTAATTTGGCAACATAAGGAATAAGGAAATGACCCCACCCCCTTAATTTCACTGTCCCTGTAACTGCTCCCCATCTCCTTATTTCCACTCTTCCTATATCCCCTCTTCTCCTCTCATTTGCACTATCCCTATATCTCCTACCTATCCCCTGGTTTCCCACTGTCTCCAAAATCTCCTCCCTGCCCCCTGATTTCCACTGCCCTCATATCCCCACTCCCTCATTTTCACTCTCCGAGTTCCCTCCCTGTCTCCTCATTTCTACAGTCCCTGTTTCCCCTTCCAGCCCCCTCATTTCTTCTGTCCCTCTATCCCTTCCACTGCCCCCTCATTTCCACAGTTTCCATATCCCCACCCACTCCCCCTTCATTTCCACTGTCTCCATGTCTCCTTCCCACCTCCTCATTTCCAGTGCCCCTGTATCCCCCTTCTCCGACCTGATAATAGGGTGGCTGCACCTGCAACCTGCCCCCTATTTGGAAGGCAGACAAGTAACTGCATTCCTAGTCAATCCTAGTTGCACTCCTTGTGGAGCTGGTCAAGAGTATTAGGCTGCTCATGTCAGGTGGCCTGTATCTGCCCTCCTGTGGGACCAAACACCTCACCTGCCATAATACGCTCCTACCCAGCCAGTTGCAGTGTGGGAAGATTCTGTGGTTCCCTATACTGCAGACCCCATTTCCTTAGTGTTGTGCTGCTGGGCCAGCCTCAGAGTGATTATGCACTAACACACAGGGTGTGCAGTAATGCTAAATTATGGCATGCCTCAGGTAGGTTGAGAGGCACCAGGCATTGCTGAATGCCTTCAACCAAGCAGGGCATGCAGTAATTTCTTCTATTACCACACACCATGGAGTGTGTTAATGCAATTATAAAATGGTTTAAAAGGCTTAAAAAAATCAAGCAAACAGAAAGTAAAATCTGAACTGTCCAGTGATATGAAATTAATGAATGGTCATGTGACAAGTTTTGACTAAGCAGCTTGCATGTTTGAGCAAAGCCATTTTATAACAAGGTATAATAAATTACAGTTTTATGAAAATAATAATTTGTCATAACTGTCCACTTGTAGCTTACGTGGAAATTGGTATGCTGAATTTTATGTAACTTGTTCACAACGGCATACTTACAATAATAAGTCTAAAGTAAACAGTGACTGGAAAAGTATGCTGAGCCGTAAAACCCCTCCATCTTCTCCTTACCTGTCTGCATTTTGAACACTTCTGTTACAAGTTGGACCATGTCAGACTCAAGCACTAGGATTTCCACAATGGTTTGATAAATTGGGAATTCTTGCAGAGTGTCTGCTGATGCAGTGAAAATATCCTTCAGTCTGTGAAGAAAAAGGTTTACATTGGATTATAAACAGCAGAAAACAGTGAGCATTCTGCATACCTGGCAGGTGACAATGATCATACACACATGCCAGTTTTCTATGCCACACTTGTTTCAATGATGTACTGCCCTGTACATTACAAATCAGTGCAGTACATTCTGTATATTCTAAAATTCTCCAATATTATTTGTCGCTCTTTGGAATTGGACTTTACATTTTTCATAATAGCTGTTTTGTTTAGATATTTACTCACTAACAAAAAGGATGGTTGTGAAACACTATTAGATTATCTCTGACCAACATGAGATTAAAGCTGTGCAGAATTTTCAAATTTGCTTCCACAGGAATGCCACAGAATTTTGGAAATCCTGCCCCCCACCCAAATTCTGTGGAATTCTTTTGGAAGCAGAATTCCAAAATTCCAAAAGCTTAATGTTTTTTAAACTGTGGATTGGTAATTTACAGTCTACACAAACAGTGAGAAAGTATTTTGAAGTTTATATAAACAGTGAAGATATTTTCTGCAAACTGTGGAATAATATTCTGTGGATGACATAATCCATGGATTCTTATTCCACAGTTCACAAAGAAATGCTTTTCTTTTCTGTCAAAGGAATTCCCCATTCTGGACAGCTCTACCAGAGATCTTTTACATATCCTCACTACATTGTGTCTCTCTATTTATTGCTGCTGAATCTGACTTCCTGGCCACTTTGTTACTGTTACATCACTCTGAAAACTGATCTTTTATGAATTATGCAGTATCTTACGCCAGTTAAAATCAATGGATTTTCTACACCACAGAGAAAACAGTCACCTGGCATGAACTGTATCATGTGCATATAGGTAATAGCAATGAATGAGCAAGCACTTTTGTGTATGGCCACTCCTTGTGGATACATAGATACTGTCAGCAGATAAGGGCCACCAGGCCCATCCAGTCTGGCCATTTATGCTACCTGATGAAGAGGCCAGTGACCCTATCTGGTCACTGGCTTTAGCTTTTTCATTGCATCTCTAATATTCCTTTATTCCTGTCCCATGCATGTGAAGCTTGCCACGGTATGGGCGGACACCACTTCCTGGGGCAGGCTATTCCATGCATCTACCACCCTCTCTGTAAAAAAGAACTTATTGACATTACCCCTTATGTGGCCACCCATCAGTCTCATATCATGCCCTCTTGTTCTGACACTACTTTTAAAATGGAATATATTGTCCCCTTCCACCTTGTTCATGCCCTTGAGTTATTTGAACATTTCTACCATGTCACCTCTCTATCTCCTTTGTTACAGCATGTACAAATTGAGGTCTCTGACTCTTTCCTCATAAGGCTTGTGATGTAGACTCTTCACCATTTTGATTGCCCTCCTGTGCACCGCCTCTGTGTAGCCAATGTCCTTATGAAAGTGTGGCCTCCAGAACCGGACACAATACTCAAGGTGAGGCCTCACCAGGGTCCTGTACAGTGGACTTATCACCTTCCTTCCTTCTTCAGCTTGTGATTCCCCTTCCAATGCACCCCAACATCTCAGTGGCTTTCCCCACTGACTTGGCCATCTGCCTGGTGGCCTTCGGGTCATCTGTGATTATGATCCCCAAGTCCATCTCTTCCTTAGTAACTGCCAACAGCTCTCCCCCCAACCTGTAGCTTGCTCCAGGGTTCCTGCTCCCCATGTGCATGATTTTGCATTTCTTTGCTTTAAACCTTAGTTGCCACACATTTGACCATCTCTCCAACCATTCCAGGTCCCTTCTTGTCCTTTCCACCCCTTCTGGGATATCCAACTTGTTGCAGATCTTGGTGTCATCTGCAAACAAGCAAAACCTTTCCCTCCAGCCCATCTGCAATGTCACTGATGAAGACATTGAAGAGGACTGGCCCCAGAACTGACCCTTGAGCTACCCCACTGGTCACCTCCCTTTCTTCTGATTGGGTTCCATTTACCACTACCCTCTGTTTTCGGTCCTTTAAGCAATTTTCAATCCAGTTTACCACCTTGTGACCCATCACCAGGCTTCCAAGCTTGTTGACCAGTCTCCTATGTGGGACAGTATCAAAGGCTTTGATGAAATCTAGGTAGGCAATGTCTACAGCCCCCACTTGGTCTACTGCCTTTGTCACCCAGTCAAAGAAATCTATTAGATTAGATTGACAAGACCATCCTGTGATGAACCCATGTTGCTTGGGATCCAGCATCTCCATGACTACAAGGTACTCCACTATTCTTTCCTTGAGGAGTGTCTCCATTATTTTTCCTACTACAGAGGTTAGACTAACTGGTCTGTAGTTCCCTGCATCTTCTTTGCTCCCACTTTTGTGAAGAGTGACAACATTTGCCCTTCTCCAGTCCTCTAGGACCACTCCAGTGTCTTGGGACTCACTGAACAGGGCTGCCAGAGGGTCTACCAGTTCAGTTCTCAGTTCCTTTAAGGCCCTGAGATGTATGCCATCTGAACCCATGACTTTGTCCACCTTCAGTTTGCAAACTGTTCTAGGGCCCTCTCCTCTGTGAATGGACTAGTGTTTACTTCCTTTTCCTCCGTTCCTTTAAATTCTAGCTATGGGCCCACAGTGAAGACTGAATAGAAATATTAGTTCAGAATCGCTGCTTTCTCCACATCTCCCTCCACTATCTCTCCCTTGGCTCCTAGAAGCTTAGCTACTCCCCCCTTTGCCTTCTTTCTGTCACTGATATACCTGAAGAATGTCTTGTTTCCCTTTGTAGTTGATTGAGCTATTTGCTCTTTGTTTTTTGCTTTAGCACCTCTCACTGCTTTCCCTGCCTCTCTCAGCCACTTCTGGTACATTTCCTTTTACTCGTATATTTGTGTCTCCTTATACTTCCTGAAGGCTAGCCTCTTGGCCCTTACCTTTTTAACCACCATCCTTGAGAACCAAAGTGGTTTTCTTCTTTTTCCCTTGTCTATTGACCTAACCCATTGTTTTGCGACCTCTGTTATGGCCTCCTTGATGAGTGCCCATTTCTCCTCAACCCCCCCAGCTCCCTTTTTTCCAGGGTTTCTCTAAGTTGAAGTCTCATCCTGGTAAAGGCGGCCCTTCTGAGGTCTAAGACTCTTGCCTTCATATGGATTGACTGAATCCCTGTGTTCACCTTGAACCACACCATATGGTGGTCACTGAACCCTAGCAGACCTTCCACCGCAAGCCCTGTTATCCTGTACCCATTGGTCAGTTCCAGATCCAGGATTGCCCAGTGGAGTTGGGTGGAAAGTGGCCCTGATGTGTCTACTTCGGTAGACGTCCTCCATCCCTTGCTGGGAATCAATCCTGGGACCCCAAATCTAACCATTCAGCCAAAGAAAGATTTCTATCAACTAGATGGTTAGATGGTTATTGGTTACTGGGGCCACATTAGCCACTGCCGACCATTTGAATGCCATTTGCATTGAATAAACAATAATATGGGGTGGAGTTTATGACAAGACCTGATCAGGCCATTATAAACTAAGCTATGATCCCCAAAAGCATTTCAATTGGAAAGGACTGTCACTGGGATCTGAACCTGGATTTAAAGCACTGAAAGCCCTCCACATACAGAGAAAAGTCACCTATAATCAGCTTGGATTTTAACTACTTACACATTGTACCATGTGGAGTGCTGGGAAAGAACTTGTGGATCCTGAAGCAAGTCAGAGATGACACCTAGCCAGTCTTTCAGGAGGCGCTCTGTCACATTGAGCTTTGCTGTCACAATGGTGTCAGACGAATATTGTTCTAGCAGGTGCTTGACATACTTCAAGGTGAAACTCACATCAGATTGGGAAATGTCTGTAGTCCAGACCCTTAGAATCTATAAACATAAATGAAATAGAGAAAAATGTAACATCATTTATAACACTGTACAATATGCATATCTGTGTCATATGCGGGGGTATTCAGGGTAGGGTAAGTCTGACTATCACAAATAATACAAAGTTCTGTCAGAGTTTTGACAGTGAAGGTGGTATTAACATCATGAGACAGAATATGAGAAGACTGGAGAAATGGTCCGCTATTTGGCAGTTGAAATTTAATGCCAGACAGTGTGAGGTGATGCATATAGGTAGGAAGAATCCTGGAATGTTTTACTATATTAATTAGATACCAGTAGAGAGCATGGACAAAGAGAGAGAGAGACCTGGGGTGATTATAAGAAATAATCTAAATGATCTTCTCAGTGTAACAAGGCATATTGGAGGGAAAAGTTTCTAGGGTGCATAGGGAGAGAGGAATTACTAGAAGAAGGAAGGATGTGATAATGCTTCCATATAGATCACTGGTCAGGCCACACCTGAATTACTGTGTGAAGTTCTAGGAGCAGTACCTGAGGAGGGATACTGATAGATTAGAGACAGAGCAGAGAAGGACAACAGTGATGATCCATGGACAAAGCAAAGTGTGCAAGGAAAGATGAAAATGTCTTATCTGTCTTATCATGTATTCACTGAAGGACAGAATGGAGAGGGGGACATAATACAGAGAACAATGGCTATGGAACTGTGTATTATGGAAGTTTTTACACACCTGAGGTGTGTGACGACCTAGAAACCTTGAAAGTGAAGCTTGAGAGGTTTATGAGGTCATCACACACAGAGGGTGTGTAAAAAAATTCCATAACAAAGCAATTGTATAGACACTGTTTTTTTATAATTACTGGTGAAGGGAATTTTTCTGTCAACATTTGAAATTGCAGAGAGGACAGGGAATGTGAAATAGTTTTTTGGAGACACACACACACACACACACACACACACACATACACACACACACACACACTCTCTGTCCCTCACTCTCTGAATGTCTCTTTCTAGTGACATGTTTCTTTTTTTGTATTTTTTTTAAGACGTACTGTTGAACAGACACGAGAAAGCACAATAGGTAGACAGGAGTCAGTCAAAGACGGTCCATTCTCGATCTGACTCGCTGTCTATCAAAGCACCAACCAACGTGTTCCATAAGCAGGATCAACCAGATAGCTTTTTTTGGTAGTAAAGGCAGGATTAGCTTTTTTTGGTAGTAAAGGCAGGATCAACCAGATGAATAGTGTAAAAAAATATTTAAAACTCACTTGAAAGGTGAGTGAGAAGAAACGTTTAGAGTGAGTTCTTGGGAATGCAGAAATGAAGCAACCATAATCCTTCAGATTTGGCTTACCCATGCACAGATGAAGAGCTAGTGAGGTGGTGCACTTTAAATGATTGATGTCCTTGGACATGCTACTGAAATATAAAGTTTTCAAAATGTTGTAATAACCAGTTTTTGGGTTATTGTGGCATTTGAAAGAGCCTTGTGTTCCGTGTGATATAGGAAGTCACCAGTAATTATAGAGACTTTTATAGACTTTTAAGTTCATGAAAGGGTTCAATAAAATGGAGACAGCAAGTTTATTCAATCTAAAAACTGTACGTACACTGGGGCATGCCCTTAGGCTATGGGGGAGGGGTGTTCAAACGACATTAGAGTGTTATTTCATGGAAAGGATGGTGGAAGTGTAAAACAGGCTTGCAGCAAGGTTGCAGAGACACAGACAATGTCAGGGGTCAAGAGATATTGGGATGTATTTTGGTAGTTATCAGATGGGATGATGTAGAAAGGAGAGGGGAGTCTGAGGGATATAATAACAATAGAAGGAATATGAGTAAGGAATTCCTAGGACACACTACTACTATAGATGTGCAAGTACCCACTTCCCCAGTTTGGGGCTTGCTAAAAGTTACCTTGCTCTCCCCCTGTAGGTGCCCCTTGGGAGGAAGGCCCTGGGTGCTGCCCAACCCCTGGGTGTGGTGATCCTGCCCCATAGGGTATAAATTAGGAAGTGCCAAGAGACAGAGAAGCTGGCATGACTGCAGAACACCAGTGTGGGCCAGGGTTCAAACCCTGGCCTGGGAGTTTGTGGTCTAGCTCAGCAGCGTTGGTTCGGCACTCTGGTCTGCTGGGAGGTGTGCAGGGAAGCAGCCAGTAGTATGGAAGACTGTGGGAGTAGGAGCCACAGCCTGAAGTAATTGTCTTTGACCTGTCATGTGCCTTGCGGCACTGGGGCGGGTTGGGACCTGTCCCAAATGTGGATTATGTGAGGCAGTAGGGACATCATGGCAGTGGCAGAGTCACGATGTGGCCTATCTGGTGGTGGTGGCAGCACTGGGTAGGTTTTACCTGTGTGGCATGCTGTCTTCAGTTTGGTGGCTTGCCAGGAGTGAGAGGAGCCAGCCCACCTTTCCTAGTGGTGAATTTGGTCCGGGACTGGGGTGGGCTCCAGCATTAGGCCTGTATGCTGCAGGATGTCTGGATCTATGGAGGAAGCCGGCAGTAAGAGACCTCCCTGCTTTTGGGTGGCCGAGTGTAGGTAAGGTGCACAGCAGAGTGTTTTGCCAGGCCAGAGTGTGACCAGGGGTGTGTGTTTGGTGAGCCCTGATGCAGTGTTAGGCCTTGGTGTGTTTATGCTTCCCTGCTTTCTGAGCCTCTGGGCTCATCTTATCTAAGTGGAGCCCATTTTGTTTTTGGGGGGGGGGCCTGCCTAGGCCTAAGTTTTGTGCTGCAGCTTTGTGCTGCAGAAATTGCTACTTTACATCCTTGTGCCTGTCCTCCATGTGCCTCTAGCCCCATGGAGCTGAATTTTATGTTTAATTCATTAACTTAATGGAATTTTTTTATTCTTTTAAAATCTGTGCCCATGTGTGTCTATCCCATTTGATCCTGATGTCTGACACAGAGCCAGCATTCACCGGTTCTTGGGGTAATCGGTTCTATTGGCTCACCGCTTTCTCAGTAAAGAAAACTCCCTTACGTCCTTTCTCAGTTTTCCCTCTTACCAGTTTGAGGTTATGACCCTTGAGGTTTGTCTGATCTTATGGTCTGAATAGCTCATAGACATCCATGCTATTATACTGACCCATGTATTTGTAGGTCTCTTATCATGTCCCTTCCCTCCTATCCCTCCTCCAACAAGTACACGTTGAGGTCTCTTAGCCACTCTTAGAAACACAGAAACATAGATGTTGTCAGCAGATAAGGACTTCTTGGTTCACCTAGTCTGCCCAGTTTTCCCTGCCTACTGTGCCACCGCAGACCCTGTATTCGATCTCTGGTCATCTCCTCCACCTGCCTTACTACCAAGATCCCCTTGTATCTATCTCATGCATGCTTAAATCCTGTCACCATTTTGGCACCCACCACCTCCACTGGAAGGTTGTTCCAGGTGTCCACCACCCTCTCCGTGAAGAAGTATATCCTCACATTTCCTCTGAGCCTCTCTCCCTCCAACTGCACTGAATGCCCCCATTCCTCTAGCTTCTTTTTCTATGGAAGATGCTACCTTCCTGTGCCTTATTAATACCTGTTAGACATGTGAATGTTTCCATTCCCTCCTTTCCTCTGTAGAGTACTTATTTAGTTCCTTAAGTCTCTCCTCATAGAGCTTTTGATGCAGGCCCTGCACCATTATGGTAGCCCTCTTCTGTACCACCTTCACCTTATCAATGTCCTTCCTGAGATGGGATCTCCAGAACTGGGCACAGTACTCAGGGTGGGGTCTTACCAGTGATCTATACAGCTGTAATGTTACCTCCTTTTTCCTACTGAAGATACCCTTCCCTAGGCACCCAAATGTCCTGCTAGCCTTCCCACTGCCTTATCACACTGCCTGGCTACCTTCAGGTCATCAGAAATGATTACTCCCAGGTTGCTTTCTTTCCTGTTCGGTGGTTGCCAGTACTTCCCTTTCCAATTAGTATGTAACCCCTGGGTTTCTGATTTTGCACTTTTTATTTACACTGAAACCCAGCTGCCAAACCCTTAACCATTCTTCCAACTTTTTCAAATCATCCTTCAACCCCCTCCCCCCATGTGCCTACTCCATTGCAGATTTTTGTACCACCCACAAAGAGGCATACATTCTCTTTAATCCCTTTGCTAATAACAAAATTGAAGAGGACAGGGCCTAGTACTGAGCCCCGAGGCACCCCACTGGTCACCTTTCCTTCTCCAGAGTGGACACCATTTACCACCACCCTCTGACTCTTGTAACTTAACTAACTTCTTACCCAGTTTATATCTTTTTAATCCATTATCAGACAGGCCAGCTTGTTCACCAGTGTCAAAGGCCTTACTGAAATCCAGGTATGCCACATCAACCACTCCTTCCTGATCTACTACCCTGGTCACTCGGTCATAGAACTCGATTAGGTTTGTGTGGCAAGACCTCCCTCTGTGAAACCATGTTGCCTTGGATCCTGTAATCCACTGGTTATAAGGTATTTCACTGTATTTCACTATCCTTTTCTCCAGTAGTGTTTCCATTACTTTGCCCACTACTGAAGTCAGGCTGACAGGTCTGTAATTTCCTGCCTCCTCCCTGTTTCCACATTTGTGAAGTGGGACCACATCTGACCTCCTGCAGTCTCTCGGAACCTCCCCTGTTTCAAATGATAAGTTGGACAGAGTTGTCAGAGATGCAGCCAGCACCTCTTTGAGTTGATGGTTCCTGTTTTGTTACCCTTCAGCATTTTAGCTGCCTTTCACTTTTTCCTTTTAAGTTTATTCTTATTAATTTACAGATGTGTGTTCCAGTGTGTACAGCATGCTATGATAAATGGATTTCCTTGGAAGTTTCATTCTCTAGTGTGCATCTTGTGACTCACAACCCATCTAGGGCATGCAGTTATTATAGAATCACCCCAAATCCCTGCACACCCAGTCATGAATTATTCCTTACATAAAATACAACACAGCACAGCACATCACAGAATACAACACAACACAACACAGCACAGCACAACACAGCACATCACAGAATACAACACAACACAACGCAGCACAGCACAGCATAATCAGGCACAACTCAACCCAACCCAACTTAACACAGCACAGCACAACACACCATAATATAATACAGCTGTTATCATGCATATGAATTTGTTGTGCTATTGTTCTAATTAAGATAAGCACTGTACCAGAAGGATATTTTACATTATTGATTGAAAATTTGCTGTCTGGGAAAGGCATAGTGAGTTGAAGAAAACTGCAATCAGTGCAAAGAAAAAAACAATTCAGCACCAGATGAGAATGAACATGTTGTAAAAGATGCTTGAGCCAAAGAACAGAATCAATGCAGTACCCTTGAGCTAACAAGAGTAGGGATGCTAGGGAGGCATAACAACAGTGGATCAGGATGAGGAGAGGAGGAAAAGCAGCAGGACAGGTGGAATTGAAGGTGGAGGTGAAGAGGTTTGGAGTTTGGACTGGAGATGTTTTCCTGAGGTGTATTCAAAGGATGTCTGCTAAGGATATACTGAGCAGCTGCAAGCTATTTTGCATTGCAACCTACTAAGGTATCTGAGACAAAACCAAAAGTGCCAGAAAAGTAAAGAGATGTATTTAAAGTGACTTCCCAAGTCTGTGCAAGACAATTACAGTTCACAATGGCAGCATTGGAATCTCATAAGATCAAAAAGACTTTGGAATTTCTGACATTCTAATTATTACTACTGTAGACAATGGAAAGCTTGCTGTTCGTCCCTTAGCCTTCATCTGTTCAGGCTGCTTTTCCAGCTTTGAAGTCATAAATCCTCTGGTTGTGATACTGTATTGGAATCAAGTCCATTGCATCAGTCTGTGATGTCATAAATAGACGATTATAATATCACAGCAAGTACATTATAAGAGATGTGAAGAGAGGAAGTCTAAAGAAACAAGATCGTGTTTTATGGAAAATAGCTTTAATAACAAAAAAATGGAAGGTGTTGAAATTCAAATTATGTGGGAATTAGGCATAACTGAGCTCTCATGATGCCATCTATTACTTTTTTGCTGGAAACTGTAACATCTCATTAAAGCAGCAACATTTGTTAGCCAGCACAACATTTTGTCATGTAGTTTTTAGCAGTGATATTTCTGACATCCTTTGATTTGCTATATGTACAGTGGTGCAGCTGTCTGTGATGCCAAAGCACCTACTATAGCTGCAAGTTCAGTTCTGCCCTAGAATCAAACACCTCAAACTTTGGGTGTTCAATTTTTGTGCATTCTGGCACATTTTCGTGCAAAAATTAGAACTTTTGGTTCATAGATACATACATTGTGTCAGCTGAAAAAGACCCAGAGGTCCATCCAGTCAGACCTATTCCCTGCCTATCTCCATGTTTGGCCTAATTCTGGGATGGATTTAGAGATCTGATAGCCTAGTGGCTGATCATCAGCTCCCTTTCCCTAGTATTCCCGTGAGCCCTGTTATCCCTTGATATCTGTCCCACCAAAGTTGAAACTCTGTCACAGTCTTGGCTTCAACCATCTCTCAGGCCAGTCTATTCCATTTGTCCACTACCTGCACTGTGATGATGAGCTTCCTCACATCCTTCTTGAGTCTGCCCCCACCAGTCATTATCCATGCCCTATTAATGTGCTGTCATGAATAAGCAGGGGTGTAGCCAGGATTTGGGAATGGGGAATTCCACCAAAGAAATACTGTTACTCTGTTCCATTGTACAAAAAACGTTTTTTATGTAAATGTAATTAAAGCAAGATGGCAACACCCCCCCCCAGCTATATCTATGATACGTTCTTACAATTCACCCTGTTGATTTCTCAATCATACCTCTCCTTTACCTTCTGGTCTTTGGTGCATACATTTTAAGGCCAACCTTTCCTCATTACAATCGCCTCTGTTGCCTCTGCATCATCTTTGTGGACCTCCTTTGTATGGTCATTATATGATCTTTGTGGACTTCCATTGTATGGTCATTATATGATCTTTGTGCAGCCCTGTCTTTAATTAGGTATGGACTCCTGAACTGCCCACAGCACTCAAGGTGCATCCTTACTAGGGGCTACTATAGGGACAGTATCACTTATCTCCTCCTACTAGCAACAGTTCATACCAGTCAGACTGCACCAACTGAACCAGTCAAACTGCAAAGGTCTGAACCAGCTCTCTAGTCATCTCCTCAGCCTCTCATACTTATAAAAAAAAAGAACTGCCAGATAGTGAGCCAGGAGCATATACCATCTTTAAATTAACCCCCCACCCCATTAGCCCAACCCTACCAAGGCTCTCAAACAAGTTCATCCACAAGTTGTCCCCAACTCATAATCCATGATTTAGGGTGGGGGTTTGTCAAAGTGGCCTCCCAAGACCCTTTTGCTTTATTCTTTTCAGTCTACTGTAGTAGCATCCTAAGTCTATCTTGCTGTTGCCTGTAACCTTTCTCTCCCCCTTGCTGCCAGTAAGCCACCTGCAGAAGGTTCTCCAGTCTATTCTAAGCATGTTTCCTTTCCTGGGCATTGAGATCGCAAGCAGGTGCAAGGTCCACTAGAACCCCCCTCCTTCTGACTTAATCCTTTAGTAAACTGCCTAGGATGTATTTTGTGTGCGGTCCATGAAACAGTGTATTATTTGTGGACCTGTAAAGTCGGGGCAAATAGCCAAAATAGCATGGCTGACAGAGCTGACCCCATTAGGGAATGTTTTTCCATGTTCATTCAATAAACTGCATATTTATTTATTTAGTTTTTGTAGACCGGGTAAGTGCACTAGACAAATTCTACCAATTTTCAGGCACGACCCGGGGGAGGGAGATACAGATGAATGCCAACTGACTTTGAACCAGATTATTTTAGTGAATGGGGGAAATTTGCCCAGGGCACCAGAGAAATTCCCCTACTCTTTTCGAGACGTGCCATGGGATCTTTAACATCCACCTGAACTACCACAAAAATAGGCAGATGGGTTCTTGGTTTAACTTCTCATCCGAAAGACGGCAACTCAGGAGTGCAGCACTCCCCTCATGCTGCACTGCAGTGTCAGTATTGGGATATTAACCCACGTACCTGATGTGGGGATAGAACCCTCAGCCTTCTGATCTCCCAGCCTCAGAGGCGAGTGTGCTACCTGCTGAGCCACTGACACTGTGATATGATTGAGGTAAATATGGCTTTGACCTTCTCTGTAGCAGGAATGAAATATGCAACTTAGGTTAACATAATTGGGCTGGGGTTTACCTGTTTCCGCTCTCAGAGACTTGTAGCCCAGTGTTAAATCCCAAAATTACAAGGTACAATATGTGAGTAATATTGAACTGTTTGGTTTATTCTGTTTTTTTATTGTGTCCCTTGAAGCCGGGCAACTGAGAACAGACAAGGCACTTGTAAAGAAAAGCCTTACCTTGCCTAACTGAATCCCTCCATCGGTGTTTAAAAGAATTAAAATTCCTAGAGAAGGTAAAAAGGACCGGAGTAACCAGTACACAAGCGCTTGTTTCTGCACTTCACTTGGCAATGCCTGACTGGATGGCCAATCCCCATGGGGAATATACAAAGGTAGCACATCCAGCAGTTCAGGGAATCATATTTGCTGGAGAAAAACAATTTTTTTTTAGAAACTTTGAAATTACCATTAGTGTGCAAGCTTTCAGAGTCGGCTTTTGTGGTTTTCCTTACCACACTAACTTGCTGTTCTATTCCCCTCTATACACTCGCATAAATGGCCATTTTCCTTTGTAAAAAAATATAACTGTTGCATGACACCCCTGTCCCTATAAAATACAGCCTACTGAACAATGATTAAATGTATTGGGTTTGAGTTACTTGATTACTTGTACAATATGTTATATGGTCAGGGAGCTGTTCTTCACATGGTCCTGACTGCAGGCTACCAAGAAATATATTAAGAGCCTGCTGGCATCCATTCTTTCTGCATTTACCTTCTGGTCAGCTTGGGGGAGGAGACTGCTTCCAAAAAAGCTTCTGAAAATCCTAAAATGCAAAATGTACTGAAATGCAAAAATATGACTGTATAATGTATGTCCTTATATTAAGGTACAATTAAAGCTGTGTTTAAAGAAAAATTTAACTGTTAGGGAAACGGGGTGGAGTCTGACATGGTCACCTGATGGTCTCCAGGTATAAAGGGAGCTCCAACTCATGACCAGATCAGATTCGTTGGAGAATCAGTGTAGTGCTGATCCAGTAAGGTCTGCAGACCCCATTCAGACCTTAAGGTCAGGTGGGATAACTACCCATCCTGTAGTACTCTAGCCTATTTCTGGAGCTGAACAGTGTTTCAAACTGCAATTTCACTTTATGAGCAATGTGTTATTTTACTTGTATTATTTCTGTAACCCCCTTGTTACCCGGGGTCACTAGAATCCCAGTAAGACCTAGTGGTAGGCAGGGAAGGCAGCTTGTGAAACTCCAGTTAAATGGATTTCACACTGTCTCACTCTGTTCTCAGTCTCACCTGAGACTGAGGGATGACATCACCATAGAACTTTCGCAGCTGCATAAGGCACACTGGAATGTTGCAGTTGAAGGTTAGCATAGAACGTTGGGGATTTTGAATTCAGTCTGTGTGCAGTCTTGGTGAGAGACAGTAGTACAGTTGTCTGTGTGCAGGGTCTCAGAGTTTTAAGCTCTGTTTTAGAGCTACTGTTAAGAAGGTGTGTGTTTCCACCGTAAGAGGAACACAGAAATTGGTTGTTGAAATGGTGGAGACCGCTGTTACTGGTCCAAGGGCCCCATCCCTGAGGGGATGGGGGGAAAAGGTTTGCCTGTTTTCCAGGGGCAACCCTCCTGGTTCCAATTAAGGGAAGAAGCTGCCTATTTTAAGTTGTGCTGCAGCACCAGAAGCTCTGAGAGAGAAATTCCTGTGGAGGAATTGCCTGTGGGGCACCTGCAACCAAAGGGTGAGTTCGCTCTGAAAGAGGGCCATGTGTGTTTCACCTTAACAGAAGGAAACTAAAGAGACTGTTACTGTGGGGTCAGGAAAAAGGCAGCCAAGTACAGTTGTAATGTGGGGATTGGACTGCTTAATCAGTGAGGGGCCTAAAAGCAATGGGCTATGCCAAATAAAAGTATGTTTAAGTCCAGCACAAAGGGAAAGCAAGACAACTAGAGGAAATGTGACATGCATTTAACCATAATCTACATTGCCAAGCTTTACAGTATGAGGTGTTTACTGTCCAGAGAAATGGCCAGGTATGAATTGTCGGAGCGAGAGTTGGGAGACCCCCCATCAGTAGTAACCAAATTCACCTCTACGGATTTGCTCTGTGGCAACTTTACTTTCTCTCAGGTACTTGGCCAGTGCTTGAGGAAAGTACCCAGATGTGGGATTAAAAGGAAAATTCCCTGATAGAGCTGAGGTGCTCTTAGGTGGTTTAGGGAGCCACCAGTGAATGTTTCCATGACATATGGAAGGTGTCCGAGTGGCTGGCAAGGGAGCCGAGCCAGGAAAAACCCAGAACAGTGTACAAGTTCAGGCTGTGTACCCAAAGCAGCGTGCAAGTCCAAGCTGTGTGCCCGGTGGGTTCGGAGCCTGAGGGCTAAAGTGTAGAAGAAGTGTTCTTGATTCTTTTAATCTGCATTACCAGGAGTGTAGCCCCGTGGGGGTCCATCTATGCTCTGTTTATTCTGTTTGGATGTGAATAAAAGCCACACTTTAGAATCCCATTTCTGGTATTGGACAGTACAGTTATTGCTTCATGTGTTCAGAGTTACTTGGGTGCCCCTGTGCAGAGCAGCCAAACCTAGCCTTTGTGCCGAGTGACCTATTCCTCCCCGAAACCAGCCCCACCTGGTATTGCTGTCAGATTCAAACAGCATACCACCTGTCATTGCAAAATGAAGGGGTGGGGTTTACATTTTTGTCATACGAAGTCCTCTTTTACGTTATGTAAATAAAGTTATTGGCTTGGCAGATTCAGCCTTGCTACACCAAATTACTGTGTCTGTGTCCATCCGATTCCCACAATCTCTTACAGGGTTAAAAACTGTAACATCAGTATAGTGCAGTCAGTTAACCATGGCATTAAGCCAGGAGCCAGCAGCATTATTAAACATAGTCCCTCCAACCCCCCCACCGCTAGAATCCAAAAGTACCTCTGTTTAGATTGCAGACCTCCTTCTTTTTGATCCCTGATTGAGGGCACATTGTCACAGTTCCTTTCCCAATTAACTCAGTCATCCTCCCCCTTTATTGCACCCACTCTAATTCCACAAATAGCACTGTCAAAACAAATGGGCACATGGCAAAGAACCAGGAGAAAAAGTGGATGCCATCATCAAAGACACCGCTGTTTGGCATCCTCCCTCCTGGTCACTTGACTGCTTGCTTTGTCAATGTTATTCATGAAAAAAAAGCAGGAGCGCTGAAAGGAAAAGCAACTGAGTTAGCTGGGAAAGTAATCAGGATATTGCCACTCCCCCATTCTGATCAGGGATCAAGGGGTGAGGGGCTACAATGTAATCAGAAGTACTTTAGGGTTCTTGGGGGGTGAATTAGAGAGGGGGGATTTTGTTCAATAATACTGTATGGCTCCTGACTGAATGCTATGATTACCAGACCACACTGTGTGACATGTTATAATGTAGCTGTCAGTGTGTGTGTGTGTGTGTGTGTGTGTGTGTATGTGTGTGTGGAGGGGGGGACTTGAAGATAAACCTGTTTGGGAGTGTAGGGTGGGGCTGGGCTAGGGAGGAAGATTATTTAAAAGACAGTGTAGGTCCTGTCTCTATTCCAGGAGCTGAAAACTGCTTTATTTTATTATTTGGCAGTGCAAACTGCAAACCAGGTGAACTTTGGTGAACTCTGCCTGGTTCAGAATTCACATTGTCAAACTTCAGGAGGTTTGCATAACCCTAGTACCCACCGTAAGGCAGTTTAAAACATGGTTCTTCCAATGGATTACTGGTGATATATTGTAAACTGGCTGCAAGGCACAGAGTGTCATTATTTCCTAAATAATGAGCAGGAAATGGATAAAAACTTTTTACTGTAACATTCTGATTTGGCATAGGTCTTGTAGACATGTTTGAGTAACAGTAGGAATACTCTCCTAAGGCTCCCAAACTTCATCACAATCTACGGGAATATTGGCCCTGATAAGCTTGAGCCGAGATTATTTAAGATCTCCACTCCACTCCTTGCTGTCCCACTAACCAGACTATATGATATATCTCTAACCACAGGTACTGTCCTTAAGAACTGGAAAGTAGCCAAAATAGTTCCAGTCTACAAAAAAGGTGATCCGAAAAGCCTTATAAATTACTGCCCTATAGCTATCCTGTCTGTACTCAGTAAACTATTAGAGAACTGTGTGGCCCTCCAGGTCATGGATCACCTCAATAAGTATGACCTGTTATCCTCTGCACATCATTGGTTCAGACAGGCTCACAGTGCTCATGCTATTCACTAATGATATCAAGCAAGGTATGTGCAAGGAAATGCATACTGGCTCTATCTTTGTTATTCTAACCAAAGCTTTCAATCTTGTCAACCACTCACTGCTTGAATCAAAGCTATCTGTCCTAGGCATTTCGCCCACAGCAATCAGATGGTTCTCAAGCTAGCCACGTAACAGGCAACAATTTGTTAAAGTCAGTCAGGCTAAATCTGTACACTAACCACATTCAACATATGAGTGCCTCAAGGCTTCATTCTTGGCTCACTGCTTTTCTCCATCTTCATTAATGATGCACCCAAAGTTCCATCCTACTGTAGCACCCTCCTATATGCTGATGATGTGGTACTCCAAAAGTACTCCAAAAGTACCAGCTCCAAAAGTCTAACTGGTATTAGTTGTCAGCTAAACATACACTTTGGAAAAGTACAGATTTGGCTAACTCAAAATTAGCTTATTCTATATACTGCCAAGACCCAATCCATACTCTTTTTGTTCTCACCTAAGTTAAGGTCCTGCCCCTGTGGCCTGGCCATTCGCTGCTCCGATGACTTCCTCCTCTCCACTACCAACTTGTTCAAATATCTAAAATATACTTTAACCCCCGTTGCCAGGGTTGCAGTTGCCTGAGGAATCCTGCTACCCAGCCTTCAAAATGACCTCACCCCTTACTACGTGACCAGTGCTTCCAATCTAGACAAATGGAATGTCTCCTACAATAACATATGCCGGTTTGTGCTTTCCACTTCCAAGTTAACACACCACTGCACACTGTACACTAAACTAGGCTGGCTATCCCCTCCCTCTTGTTGCCTGTTTGCACTGGGTTGCTTGATTGACAATGGTATCAAATCCTCCAAACTAGCAGATCTCACTGCCTTGTTGACTCCCCAGGATCAATTCTACCCCTTGTGTTCCTGTGGCCAGTCACTCCTAGCTGTTCCTAGATGCTCTGCTAAAATAGATGAGCAAGCCTTTGCCACT
Source organism: Neoceratodus forsteri (assembly GCA_016271365.2). Classification (NCBI taxonomy): domain Eukaryota; kingdom Metazoa; phylum Chordata; order Ceratodontiformes; family Ceratodontidae; genus Neoceratodus; species Neoceratodus forsteri. Next base: position 91,089,252 of record CM028132.1, on the reverse strand, counting down.
TTGGCCTCTAAAGTTTGAAATAACTTGCCACCTCACATCCAAATTGCTCAGTCCCACTACTGTGTCAAAAAGCACTTTACAAATTCTTAAGCATCTCTAACATCTGCTCTTGCAACTGACTCCCAATGCTCTTTGTCTCATTTGTCCCCACTATTATTTATCTGCACTGGCCTCGAGCTCCTTTAGTATTTTCATTGTATTATGTGTCCCCTACTTCTGTACCTCCTGGCTGAACAATATCTCTTGATTGCTTCACCATTGTTGCTTGTACTCATTGAATCAGACAATGCTCGACATGTTATGCTTTGTACCCCATTCTTCCTGTAAACTGTATTGTTTCTGCTGACTTATTCTACTGGTGTTCTACTGTTCTGTAACCTCCCGAGTTGTGCTTCAAAACAGGCAATGTACTCTCTAGCGCACCTACCTGGTAAACAAAAACAAACTAACTAACCAACCAACCAACTAACTAACTAACCAACCAACTACATAAATAAATACATAAATAATCTCTCCAATGAAAATGATACATGGCAAAACACTCATTTTTAAGGCTGAACTAGCACTGTGTGTCACTAAACATTAAAATTAATTTATCAAACTCTATTTCTGCAACTTTTTTGGTTTTTGCATGGTGATTGATGTAGCTTCCATTCTAGATTACATGATATATTTGGTCAGTTGGAACAGATTCCTTTTGATTTTTGAATATTACTTTTATTTTTATAGGACTGGCGAGCACACTGGTATCCACATTCAAAGAGATAGGACAGGCAGTGACAGGCTTGATCACTGAATGAGATGGTAATACAAAAGGATGAGGTTGAAGAATTGGATGGGTAGCCTCACCTTGTCCCACTGGAGGGAAAATTAAGCACCAAAGGTGAAGGCATACTTTAAATTTATTGTAAGTCACCTAGGACCATTGGATTCAGTTCAATATTTTATTGCACCTTACTGTTGATAAGTCTTTAGCAACATGGCAGGGCCACTGACATTAACTGGTCCTGCTGTGAACTACTGGTACGTAACACCAACTGAGGACAAGAATATGATGTGAGGAGGGGTGGAGGGGGTTAGAAGGATAGAGTCATTGTCAGTACTGAGCTGTGAAACTTGCAGTTTTTGGTCCCCCAACACTTACAACATGAACCACAGTTTGCAGATAGGTCAGCGAAATTAACAAAAAAAAGGTAGAGAAATCAATTGACTAAAACTGTGCTGAATTTTTAAATTCCACGTCTGCCAGAATTCTGCAGAATTTCAGAAATCCGCCATTATTCAAGGGCATTCTGTTGGGAGCAGAATTTCAAAATTCAGAAAGCAGAATATTTTATTAATTTGCTATTTACTAATCCCTAATTTACATAAACTGCAGAATAATATGGGGTTTACGTAAACCGCAGATTCATTTTCTGCAAACATTCCCTGGATTATGAAATCCACAGCTTAAACAGAAAAGCTTTTCAAAATTCCTCAGAATTTGAAAAAGAAATTCTGAAAAGCATTTTGGAAGCAGTATTGCCATTCTGCATGAATTCCAAAAGCAGAGTTCCACATGCCTCACGGCTCTACATTGGAAGTGTAACAGATTTTTTTGGCTGATGGTGTCTCCCTTTACCTTCTAATAATTGAGGTTACTCTAATCACAAAGTGGGGGTCAAAGGGGAAAAGGGGATGCAAGGGTTCCTGTACTGTACCCATCTGCCAATCAGTGCATGCAAATGGATACCTTCACAGCTGCACCAATGTCGCATGAAATGCTCAGACTCAGCAGACCCTTGTAGGATTTCAGGGCTTGCACATGAACTCTGACTTCCAGGTGTATCACTTGCAGGATGGTATGTGAGTTGTTAAGCTCATAGCTGGCACCAGTGATGCATGAAATGCTCAGACCCCAGCAGACCCATTTGGAAATTCCAGGGCTTGTGCCTGAACACCCAACTCCCAGGAACATCATGAGGAGTGCCCCAAAGTGCAATGGTTTTGATGCAGATACCAGGGTTCTCAAAGCAAGGAGCACTGCAGGTGAGAACAGTGTTTTCCTTTGGAGGACAACAAGTGAAAATGAAAGGTGGGGAGAGTATTTTTGTGAAATCCAAAACTAGCGTAAAGGCAAACTTCACTGGTTTTACAGTTGATAAAAAATGTAACAGTTCATTTCTGGCTGTACCACTGTCAACGAGTGGTGGGTGAAGTGGGCTCAATCTGCTCTGCAAATTGATTCATGGAGCAAAGGTGGATTTGCGGAGTTCTCCACAACGTGAAGCAGAGTACTTCACGTTATGAGTAATGTGAAGTCCATTGAAAGCAATGACTTCGCATTACTCAGCTTTCCCAGACCACTATTCCACCAAATTTAAAGGCGAAGTGCATTGAGAACAATGCACTTCACCTCACTTCACCTTGTTTTTGAGCTCCGAAGGTGAATTTTGCAATGATTCATGGGATTTTGGGTCACATGGGCTCTATATTGATCTGCACAGCCTCAGTTCGGGGTAGTATGAGTAGGAAGGAGTAGGAGACAGTGTGCTCTGATAGATGTCTGTGATAGAAATCTTGTAAAAGCTGTACAAAAAACATTTTTGCATTTTTGGGGGGGACTCCAACTTTAGTTCATCGATTGTAGGAAACCCTCCTGTGCTCATATCATTGAGCGTTTTTGTTTTTGTGTGGATTTTGAATGTTAATTTACAACATCCAAAATGGCTCAATAGTAGACTACATAAATTAATTAAAAAGAAAAACAAACTGTACAAAAAGTATTGTTCATTCAAATGTGTTAGAACACTAACAGCATTTAAAAATATATAAAGAACTTGTAAAAAGGAACTTAAAAAAAGCAAAAGTTATGATGGAAAGCTCATTGGCATTGCATGCACAAAAAGGGAATTGTAAAATGTTATATAGCTATATTAACTCTTTAAAAAAGCAGGAACGTAGAGTAGGCCCAATTGCTACTACTGACTCCATTCTTCAACATCCAAAAGAAATGGCTGAATTTCTTAATTTACATTTCTGTAAGGCATTTTCTTCTGACACTAATACTGATAATCCTTCATTTTCAGCTTGCCATTCGACCTACAATGTGGTTATCCCTTTGGATAGTACTAAACTTAAATTAATTGAGATTAAAAAAGGATCCTCGACAGGCCCTGACAGAATTTCTGGGGACCTAACATGGGCAATGAAAGAATATCTTTCTGTTCCACTCAAAATTCTATTTGACAAAAGCCTCAATACTGGAGCTGTGTCCACTTATGGGAAATTAGCAAATGTTATTCCATTATTCAAAAAGGGTGTTGAGAGTTCACTGGACAACTATCGCCCTATTAGTCTGACATGTATTTTTTGCAAAATGTTAGAACGTATAATCAAGGATGAATTATCCTTGGCTATTATAGGTTTAAATCAAACCCAGCATGGGTTTATTAAGGGTCGATCATGCATCACAAATTTGGTGGGCTTTTATGATCTCGTAAGTGACAATTTGGATAAAGGCTAACCCTGTGATGTCATCTAATTGGATTTAAAAAAAATCTTCGATTCTACTCTTCATTGGGCTCTAGTTCAGAAGCTGCAGATGTGTAAGATCAATCCTATATTGACTCAATGGATCTCAAATTGGTTGTTGGATAGGAGGCAGAGAGTAACTATTGATGGTCACACTTCTGGCTGGATAAAGGTAGAAAGTGGGGTCCCTCAAGGATCCGTTCTGGCCCCATAAATTTTTTAGATATTTATATCTGATTTATCCACCAATGTTAAAAGTAATATTGTCAAATACATAGATGACTGCAAAATTACTAACATATGTGTATCCACAGAAGACCATTCAGTCATCCAGGAAGATCTAAGTAAATTAGAGGAGTGGTGTATTAAATGGAATCTTCATTTTAATCCCTCAAAGTGCAGTGTTCTGCATTTTGGTAAAAGAAAAATATTAAAAAACAATATCTTCTCTATGACAAAATATTGACTTCAAAAACTAAGCGAGAGAGATTTGGGGATTACTATTGATTCATTTATGAACTTTGAGACCCATATTAATAACATTATTAGTAAGGCTAATAAGATCTGGTGGACAATACGCCATAATATCACATCCAAAGATCCTGTCATTTTGCTACCATTATATAGAGCTTATGTAAGACCTCACTTTGATTACATTTTTCAACTATGAAGTCCCTTTAAATTAAAGGACATGGCTAGAATTGAAAGGGTACAGAGAAGAATAACAAAGTCTCTTGTTTCTGATAAGGCCCTGTCATACGAGGATAGATTATTTAAATTCAATCTAATGTCGCTGGAAAATCGGAGAATGAGAGGCGATCTATTATTCACATGGGATATTATACACAATCCTTATTTAACCAAATTATATGGTTTGGAATTTAAAGCAGGTTTATGTTAATACCAGAGGTCACCCACTTCAGCTTGCCAGAGGCAAATGTAAGACAAAGAAAAGAGCCCAATACTTCTCTTAAAGAGTGGTTGGGCCTTGGAACAAACTGCCCCTAAATATCATTGTTAGTGAAAATAAGACCATATTTAAAAATAGACTAGATAGTTATATGAAATCAGGATCTACCATAAAATATTATATGTAGATATGAAGCATTATGGGCCTTGTTGCCTTTCAGCTTCTTTCCTTTCTTAGTATGATTCTTAGTGTGGTGAAAGACAGTGAAAGTGTGTTTTGGGGAGGGGCGTATCTGTGGTGTAGGTAGATTTAAGTTGGAGAAATAGTGATTTATGTGTTTTTTTGGTTATATTTTTGTTATCTAACTGACTGTGTTAATGTACACAGAGTGATATTGTCAATAATAGTTGAAATTGTCTTGCTGTTTGTTGTGTGGATGTGGTGCAGCAGTTCATAATTTCAGGTTGTTTACATTACAAATTTACAATACGAAACATGGCATAGTACTGAAGTTTTGCATTTGCTGCGCATTACTCGTTCAGCATTGTACACAAACTGTTCTGTGTGTGTGCGGTGTTGAGTGTATCAAATAATACACCTTGTATTGTGCCACAGACTATTGTAATTGCAGGCGCAGCAGTGTGAACCTGCTATCCACTTCAGCTACCTGATTTTGTACTGCAATCGTGGTATCTGTTCTTAGTTTTGCTGCTTGTAGTGCCGTAAACATCTGCACTGTCTGCATTCAGTGCTCACCCCCACCTCCACGTTCAAAAGGAATTTTTTACTAGATTGGATTGTTTTTGTGACCTCATCAGCACCACTGGTTACTGAAGTTGTTTTGCGTGACAGTCTCAGACTAGTCTCTTATCTGTTGCTGAAGCTACAGTTGTTTTTTGGCTTCACATCCATCGTCCCCCCAATCAGATCGTGAACGTATCAAAATCTGAATTTGATTATAATATTGTGGTTGATCCCCCAAAATGCCTGCAAAGAGTTATGCAAGCAAAGCTGTTTCTCACCATGGCAATGTTGGCAGTAAGCTAGTCTGTGGGCGTGGTAGATATACGCAGATGCAGAAGTGCATTGCAGATGTGAGGAAAGGTATTTCTCCTGCAATGTTTTTTACAGCCCAATCAGTAGCTTCACTCATAGTTGGAAAGGATGATGTTTTCCCAGCCAGTGGAGTTAGTGTTACTGGTGTTAGTGGTGGTGGTAGTATTAGTATTGTTGCATTAAGTTCTACTTCGAATTCCAACCAGTGTACCATATCCAAAAATATTGAGTGTGAAGCAGTGCAAGTGAGTGGCAGCGTAGATGATGTCATACTTCCCGGTAACATCCCAGTAACTGAACCTGAGGATTCTGATAATCATGTCAATGATAGCATACAATGTGATATTCCATCCACCATGGCAGTTAATGTCATGCGTTTTCCATGCAGTGATTCACAATGTGGTGAAAAAATATCAGGTGATGGTGGTGTAGATGCTGATGATGAATGTGATGATAACGATGATGTTGCTGTTGTTGCAGCATGCAGTCCACATGCTAGCATCCAAGCAGAAAATGTGGATGTGTGTGATGTTGATGAATATGACGATGATGTAGTTGACCACAGTTGGGAACCAGAGAAAAAGAAATTCAAAGTGGCTGTGTCTGGGTCTGTTTGCAGGAATCCCTCTGTAAAAACTTGTGATCTACTGGTTTTAGTTGATGATGATGATCCAGTAATCAATATGATAGGTAGTCGTGGTGGTCAGTTGCAGTCCAGGTGTGCAGTGCCCAAAACATCACGTGCCCCCCCCAATTCAGTGATTAAAATAATGGACTTAAATAAGCCACCTCATGGACATGTTAAAAGCAGAGCATCACAATCCCTTGTTTGGGATTTTTCTGTTCAAGATGCAAATGATGAGTCAGTTGCAATCTGCCAGGTTTGCCATGTGCATGTGAGTCGAGGTAAAGAGGGAAGCCATCTTGGGACAGAAGGACAGCATACGCATCTTAAGAAAAGGCACTTGGCTCTGTAGACACAGCACAAGCTGGCAGCTAATACCACAGTGGGGTGTTCGCCCTTGTCACCGGCAACCACAGCCAGCATGTTATCCCCTTCCATGACTGTTAAGTTCAGTAGTAAATTAAATGTGTGCAGTAGTGAGGTAATAAGAGCAGAGGATTACTACAGGCATGATGAGGTGGAGGACCATAATGACTTTGAAATGTTGTCCAGTGCTGGTGAGAGTAGCAGTTTTTGTGGTGGTGGTGGTGGTGGTGAATGCAGTATGTCTAGTGCAAGTGGTACATCAACCCTGGTTGGCAAATCTGGCAAAATAACAGCATGTCTGGGCTTGTCATCATCACCTGTGCAACTGTCTTCATCAAATGTCCACACTGCACCCCCTGCCAATGCCATTCATCACAGGCCACAACCATTTGTGGTCAACACACCCCATGTAAAACGTTTAAGTCAGCACACGTTACAGAGTGTTTTTGCGCATAAGCTGAAGTACCCCCTGAATCATACAGTCACGTGAACTTAATGCTGCTGTAGCAGAAATGCTGGCAATTGATTTTTTGCCCTTCTCCTTTGTAGCGAATTTTGGGTTTTGGCGGTTTGCTGCACGTGCCTGTCCAAAATGGAAAGTCCCATCCAGGACATACTTTTCTACCCGTGCTATCCCCGAGTTGTTCTGTACTGTGTCCGACTTAGTAAGACATGCCCTTCAACATTCCTTCTCTCCATTCATCCATTTAAATATGGATATGTGGACAGTGGCAAAACAGCGGGAGTTCATATTTGTGTATAACTGCACACTGGGTACAAGTGCCGGGGGTTGTTTGTGATGTTGGTAGTGTGAATAATCAGTGCAGTAAGGTGGACTGTCGCAGTAGCAATCTTCCAGGAATTCGATAGCATGCAACGATTGCTATGTGCAATGTTACCTGTTCACACACTGGTGAGAACATGTTGGACGTGGTACTGACTGAAACTGACAGATGGCTAAACCCTCTGTCCCTGACAGCTGGGTTTATAGCAAATGACAATGGGTCAATTGTGGTGAAATGCATCACGAATGGTGTTTTTTTTTGTGTTCCATGCATGGCCCGCTGTTTAAATCTTGTGGTTTAGGAGTTTCTGCAGCACCCTGATATAAAGGAAATGCTGACATTGCACGATGTATCTGCTCTCACTTTTCAAGATCTGGAAAGGCCTGTGACCAACTGTGGCAGTTGCAGATACAAAACAGCCTGCCTCAGCACCGCTTGAAGCTGGAAGTTGTCAGCCAATGGAACTCCACTTTATGCATGGCAGAGAGGTTGTATGAACAATACAAAGCCATCTCAGAATATCTTGTTATGCACACTAGTCGTGACAGTTCCGGGGCCTTCATGTCTATGACGACTGAACGGTGGCGCCTCATGGACTCTGTAATAACAATTTTGCATCCTTTTGAACATGCCACACAAGGAGTGACTGGCAAGTCTGCCTCCATTAGCCAATCAATTCCACTGAATGTACAGCATAGCCTTGATGTTGCCATAGACGGTGGTAGCAGTATGTTGCTGCAACACATGCTGACAGTATTCAACCAGAATCGTCAAATTGTGAGCATTCAGCGTAGTAACAACTTCGCCATAGCAACAATGCTGGAAACATGATACAAATGTGGAATTGCATCAGTACTAGAGGGAGGGCCTGAACAGGTAAAAAATATCAGTGGTCAACTGGTGTGCTTGGTTCATGGGGCACAGAAGTCATGTGCCAAGGTCAGGAAACCACAGCAGCATAATCCAACTGAAGGTGTACCTGGAGGACCATCAAGCATATCCTGCAAGGGGAAGGGGACTGCAGTTCCAGGTGGTCTGTCATCCAAAGTGGCTGGTGTCAACCCACTTTGGGAGGCTTTGTCCCAAGTGGGTATTTGTAAAATAAATGATTCAGGAGAACAGGATGATGCATCAACAACTGGACTTAGTGTGTCACAGAGAATGGCTGAGTCATATTTGTCTGAAAACACTCCTCTAACAATAACTGAAGATCCTCTTTTGTACTGGAGTAGAAAGGTCAGTGAATGGCCAAGGCTGACTGCAGTGGCACTGAAGTACCTCACGTGCCCACCCTCCAGTGTAAGTGTTGTGAGGGAATTCAGTTCAGCAGGCGCAACAGTCAGGGATAGTCAGACAACCCTGTCTCCTGCAAATGTTAGTTTCTAACATTCATTAAAATGAATGAGAGGCACATACCAGCACAGACTGCAACCTCAGTATTTATACCCCGGCCTAGTCATGGTGGTCTTGCTGATGTGGAAATGGAGCATCCTGGTGGCACTGGCAGTGGCTGCCTGAAATGGCACAACACTGACGTAGATGAAGACACAATGGAGAAAGAATTTCCCAGTTGTCTGACTTCAGACATCAATGACTGTGAGGGCAGCTTTCTTTATGAGGATGATGATGTGATTAATGTTGGTAGGTTTTAAATGAAGCTTTTAAAAGGTGGTGTTCCCCTCTGGACCACCACCACTGGGAATGATGTTAGCCACTGCCACCACTGAGCCTGAGTCTGTCTGCCCCCCAGACCACCACCACCACCAGGAACAATGTTAGCCACTGCCACCACTGAACCTGAGTCTGTCCACCCCACCAGACCACCACCACTGGGAATGATGTTAGCCACTGCCACCACTGAGCCTGAGTCTGTCCGCTCCCCAGACCACCACCACCGGGAATGATGTTAGCCACTGCCACCACTGAGCCTGAGTCTGTTCGGACCACCACATCCATCAGCCACAGACACACAGCTTCTTAATATTTAAACCATAAAGTGAGTATGTGTACTCATGTTTGTTATGCTGCTCCACTTCCTTTAGTTGTATGTTTTGTTTTCTGTAGCTTTTCAGAGCTGCAATGGTAAAACACAGATATGGCACACTTATTTTGTTTCTTTTACAAGGTAACAAAAAAAGTCTCCATGTTAAAACTCATTGGGAATGGTACTGTAGGTGTACCGTACAGAGAGGAACCGATGTTATATCCATGTGAAATCCATTCTGGTAAGTAGGAAGTTTTTATTTCATCCGTTTCATTGTTTTGGAAAGACTGCAGCAAATATTGCACACAGGTTGTGTTAGCTGACAAGATGTAGGTTTGAAATGTAACTTGACTGTAGATTGAGATTTGAGAACCAGGGAGGGACAAATAACAATTAAGTTGTAAGTGGTCATTCATGTCTTTTTTTTAGGAAACTTCCAGATGCTTTGTTGTTCTGTCAAAGTGGCCTTATCCAAAAAAGTTCTTCAACATCAGGCCCCCCTCCCCCGAGCTTAGGCACACATGCAACACGCAGAAGTTGTTTCATTAGATGACCATGACCATCATTAACAACCAGAATCCAGAAGGATGCGGATGAAATCTGTGAAGAAGTTACAAAATAAGAAACCATTAGAGACAAACCTGCAAATATGATTCCCCCACCCCCCAAAAAAATATGTTTACCTTCATGTGCTTGAGAGTTATCCGTTTCCAGTTTCAGTGCAAAAAATTCTCATTGGGCACTGGAATTTGCACACCAACAGTTTCTGTGTGACCTGCGATGCAGAACAATACCATGAGTACATGTTCATGTCAACCCCCCACCTACAAAATACAGAACCATGTATCTATATATATATATATACATATATATATATATATATATATCTACTCACCAAGGCAACTATTGGTGTACAGCCAAAGGGCACCCTTCAATCCAGTTGAGATGATCACATTGTATTTGCTTGAATCATCTCACAGAACACATTGGACCAGCAAAATGACGCTCACAGTCATCATTTAATTCTGGAGGACTTCATATGTGCTGAAACACTCTCATTTCACTGTGTTACTACTTGTCAATTTTCTGCACACAAGGAGGATGCATTTCGGGCCTGCAGAAAAAATCTGGGACTCTGTGCTACTACTGCACTCATGACTGAGTGCACCATTAATTCTGGGGAACTTTGTATGTGCTGAAACACTCTCATTTCTCTGTGTTACCACTTGTCAATTTTCTGCACACAAGGAGGATGCATTTCAGGCCTGCAGAAAAAAATCTGGGGACTCTGTGCCACTTTTGTGTGTTCTGTGATTGTTGCTGTGAGCTCATGATGTCATACTGACATTACAATTAAAGCAGCATTGCAAGAATGCCCTGACAGTTTTGAACTGTACTTTTTTATGCTACTTTACATTGTCACAGCCACTACTGGATACCTCCGAATCGTGACTTGAATGATACGCTTCTTTTCACAACTTATGTCTGCTTTACTTACTTGACTACTTTATTTCATGTATGAGAAAAAATGAGCACGCCTTCCAATATTGTTCGGACCAGGTTTGTATTTATTTACAGTTGCTTTTCAATACTATTGTTCCGTGGTGTCATAAAACACTGCCTGCTGCATACCTGTTAACTAGCAACAGAAGTGATATATAACAACTAATTGATGTGATGGAGAAAAACAGAGGAAAACAATGACAAAGACCTGGTCAGCACCAATTTAAAAGAAATGCTCCTTTCATTATTTCATACGTGATAAAAGGTAGTACAGCAGATTCAACTACTGCAAATTCTCACATCATTCCAGTCAGTCAGGATGTAAGTAAATGAAGTTGTAACATAACATTAAAAAATACAGGTCAGAGTTCTCAACAGATTGTTGCGCTGCTGCCTTACAGAGATCCACCACATTGCCTAGTTATGGTGATGCATATAAACTAATATGTTGGGGCATTACTCCCACTGGAATATTTCTTGCTCCACAGAGTGCAATATATTTCTGTGAAAACCTCCCCTAATTTCATCACAGTGTGTTACGTGATGGAGGAATTACCTATCAGAAAAGCCTTCCACATTCTGCCCACCTTTCTCAGCAATGTTAGGACATGATGCCAGGGGGAGCACAGGTGCATGCTCGACTATAGTGAATGTCTGGCAGCTATCCCAATGTTTCATTATGTTATAAGGTTGACTTTGTGGCAAAATGTGGAATGTTTCCACTAACAAGGCTCTTCTTACTGGAAAAGTGCCCACACATTTCACCACAAACTGACCATTATAACATAAAGAAAAATTAGGAAAGCTGCCAGAAAATCAGATGTTCAATGTAAAGAGCACACACACGCGCTCTCCCTGGCATCACATCCTAACGTTGCTAAGAAGGGAGGCAGAATGTGGGCAGATTTTCAGAATGGGAATTCCTCTGTCACATGACACACTGTATGTATTGCACTATGTGGTGCAAGAAAGATTCCCCTGGAAGGGAAAATGTGTGTGATTAAACAACAACAAAGGAAAAACACACAAAAGCAGTACAACACAGTAGTGGGGTGGAGGGTCCAGAAAACAATCCCCTAACTTACTGTGGCTGTGGGATGCCATGGTGGTCCAGCAGCAGGTGCAGCATTGTAACAATTTGCTGCTGCAGTTCTATTGTGTTGATCTGCTGCTGCAAAGCACCGACCCTCTCATTGTTTTCTTCCAGAGCTGCCCACCCCAGGGTGATGTCAGCCTGTGTTACAGGGACTGTGGCGGGGTCCACTGCAGCAGGGAATCCAGGTAGTGGGGGTGGTGGTGGACAGGGTGGTGCTGGTGGCTGTGGTGGTGGTGGTGGTGGTGGAGCAGCTGCTGTACTAGCCTTCCTCCTGCTGTGGTGGTGAAGATGCACAACTCCCACCCCAGCAGCACCTTCAGCCACTGCCATGGAAGGGCCAGCAGGTGGACGCCTGGCCCCTTCTGTGGCAGTCTGCCACTCTGCCCTGTGGTGGTGGTTCAGCATGTGGGTGCACTGGTCACCGGTCCCCAAATGTGTCTCATGGGGGCCATGGTGCACCAGCACACCACACAGATGGCACCTCCACACAGTTAAAAAACTCTTACACTGTGGAGCTGTGGGGGGGCCAGACACAGTCCATGCATGAGTCCCACCATCTATGTTTTCCATGGTCACCTTCTGTGGCTGTGGAGGTGGTGGAGGGGGTGTTACTGGAGCCCCTACAGCTGCTGCTATCGGTGGTGGTGGTAATGGTGGAGAAGGTGGATGCACAGCAGCCACCAGTGGCACTGGTGCTGCTGCTCCTGTTGCTTCAACATGGGGGGAAGCAACACCCAGGAGTTGGGAGTGGTCCAGCATGACACGACCACCCCACCCCCCCATGGATCTGCACTCCCCTCTGACTGTGCCCACAGGCCGGGGACTTGCCTTCTCCTGGGTCCATCCTGACACAAAAAGTCCCCGGGCCGACACACACACTGATACTCACTGACACACACAATTGGTCACACACACAGAAAACAAAACTAAAAAAAACACAAATACAATACAAAAACTAAATAAAGATATAGCTTTTAAAAAAGCTGTTGGTTTTCTTCTGAAACACAAGTGGCAAGGCAATCAAGCACTTTCACTCCTAGTCTCCTCTCATGATGCTTTCTTCCCAAATGCAAAGGAGAAAGTGCAACTGCTTCCCTGACTCACTTCCTTCCTGCCTGGCTAAAGCATGTGACTTACAGTACTGTAAGCCATGTGATGTGTGGGGGCTGCCTATTCTCTTCTCACTTAACCTTACTTTGTGTTAAGGCATAATGGCAACACAAAGTGGTAATAATAATGATGCAAAGTGAGCACCTTGCGGTGCCCAATTCGCGTTGTGCTCTGATAACGCAGTGCGGCTGACGGGCTTCACTTCGCCGGCAGATTAAAAATTCACCGCATCTCTACTGTCAACTTCACTTCCTCATTCAGACATGATCTTTTAATATCCCTGACAAATGAACAAATAAGCAGGGCGCTTCCTGCTTCATAAGCGAGTTCATTTTTCGACAGTGCATTTCCTTATTTCCACTCAGAACATCCTACAATGAAATCTCAGCCCAAGGCAATGAATTTGTGCCATACTAGGATATAGGCACATATTGGTCTTGTGTACTTACCTGATTAACAAAAGCTGAATAAAAACATAAATAAATAAAAAAATGCAACAGTACTTGTAGTGAACAGCCTCCCTGACCGTACCTGTTCTGCAACCTTTGACATGTCAATCTTTTTATAGAGATCGTGAAGCTGGGAGTTGCTGGAGTTGCACAGACTGGATAAGCTCTCCTTAGGAACAGAGCTGCTTCCATTCAGGACATTACAGACATATTCTTGAAAGCTGCTGAAATGTTCCAGCACCCAGACCTTTTTAAGAAACAAGAAATGTAAACAGTTAGTTGCACTGGGCTACATACAGTTGTAGAGAAGAAAAGCTCAGCTGGTTACATGAAGGGAGGTTAAGTAAAACTCATTGGGGTTTAAGTGAGATTGAAAGAAGTTAAGGAAGTCTCAGTGGGTAAAGTGAGATTGAGGGAGATTAAGGGAAGCTTGGGGACACAATGAGATTGAGGGAGTTAAGAGCAGCTAATAGAGGTTCAGTGAGATTGAGGGAGGTTAAGGGCAGCTCAGAGGGGTTCAGTGAGATTGAGAAGGGCTATGGACAGCTCATGGGAGGGTAAGTTATACTGAGGGAGGTTAAGTATAGCTCATAGTGTTTCAGTGAAATTGAGGGGGTTAAGGATAGCTTGGGGGGAGGATCATTAAGGTGAGGGCTGAGTCAAAAGTGATCCCTACAAATACCTTGAGATCACTTTTGACTCGGCCCTCACCTTTCATACCCACATTACAGCCCTCGCTTCCACCGCTAATACTTGTCTTGGCATACTCTACCATCACAAGGACTGCCTCCCACCTGATGCCCACAGACTTGCCGTAACGTCCTCAGTAATGTCCCTTGTCGATTACGGCCTTCCAATCTATAGTGCTGCTGACTCCACAGCCCTCAACAAATTTGACTCACCCTAAACAAGGCTTGCAGACTAGTGACCAGTGCCCTAGGCTCACCCACACATGTCAGCTCTATGACATGGCCAAACTCCTTAGCCTCGATGAACGCCTCCACTACCAAATGTGCCTATTAACTAAGAAGATTCTACTCGGGCTCTCACCCCCTGGGGTCTCTGCTTCCATCCAACTCAAACCGTCTAGAGTCACTACCCGAACCACTGACAAGGTCACACTACTGGTACCCAGGACCACCCAGGCACAGAGGTTGTTCAGCTACAGAGCCTCGTGCTGGTTCATCTTGCTCCCTGCAGTCATTTCCAACACCACCAAAATTGCCCCCTTTAAAACTGCCCTACGGAACCAATTGTTCAACACCCACTGCTTCTGCACCTGTTGCTAAGAGAGGCTCTGCTGCTCTTTATCACTACTGACATAGTCCTCTGGGCTGAACAACCCCTCACCTTTCCCCCCCTCCCCCATGGGCTCCGTCTCCCCTACCAATACCTGCTGATACCAACCTGTCACATCTGAAATGTTTTTTAGTTACTTATCATGTTCATGCAACTATTTAAAACTGTGTTACTGTATGACTGTATTCTGTACGTATGTTGACTCTGTATGTCCTCTCTGTGACGAGATACCTTTGTAAATGAGTCTCTGGCTCAAAGGTTGTAAATCCAATTTATGCAATGAATAAATAAATAAATTAAGATGGGGGGTTAAAGGCAGCTCCAAGAGGTTCAGTTAAATTGAAGGGATGATGGATGGCTTGTGGGAGGGTAAATGAGACTAGGGATGGTTAAGGGTAGCTCAGAGGTTCGGTGAGATTGAGGGGGTTATGGAAAGCTTGGTTGAGGATGAGACTGATGAAGTTAAGAGCAGCTCAGAGAGGGTCAGTAAGATTGATGGAGGTTAGGGGAAAGCTTGGGTGGTGGTGGTGGTGGTGGTGGTGGTGGGGTCATGATATTGAGGGGGGCTAAGGGTATCTCAGAGTGGATCCATGATATTATGAGGGGTTATAGAAAGCTTGGGGAGGGTAAGGGAAATTGAGGGATGTTGCTGCAGCTTGTCTGATTATTCAGAATATATAGTATGCCTTAGTACTCACAAATCACATTGAAAAAATACCTTTTCAGGAATATCAGGGAAAACAACATGCCATGTGATAATGACAAAAAGATGAATAACAGAGAGCCTCACCGGATGTAACTTTGCAAACCCACCCATTACTTTTGCCACTTTTATTTCCACCTTACGCTCCCAAAATGCTACCCCTATTAACATTACCTCGCTCAGTGGAATGTTCATGTTGGATACTGCTCTGAGGGTCTGTTGATCTATTCCATATGAGGCATTGTTTAAAACATCTTTCAGTGCACTATAGAATTCTGCAGAAATATAGAAAAGGGAAAAGATTTGTAGTTCAAAAAGAGATGTTGAAGCAGGCAGGCATGTATACAACCTACTGACAATTGGTTCTCTCTCTGTCTTTCTCTCTCCCAAACGTAAGGGAAGAGATGCTGGGAATCCTTTTGGGGGATGAGGGAGACAGATGCAGATTCAAGATCCCCTTTATATAGGATGAGCTGTACTTGAGGACATGCAATAAAATGGACTCCACTAACCACAACAGAGGAAGATTAGTTTGTACTGTATAATGGGCCATTGGCCTCCTTATGTAGGAATGCAGGGGAAACACTGGGAAGGGACGGTAGGTTTAGTAGGACTGGAATGACGGTGGGAGGCACTAATTTGAAGGACAGTACTGAGGTACTGTAGTCTGCTAAGTAATGTGTAGAACTGATTTATTTATTTAAAAGTTAGTGACCAGAAGAGGCACACTGAGCTGAGGCTCGTTTTCAGGTGTGACTTAGGGGAGAGGGGAAAGGGGGAGTACAAAATAAATAGAATAACAATTTAAATATAGCATACATGAATAGAACATTATGTAATGAAGACATAAGGTACACAGAGTTTTCAATTACAGTAATACAATTCAGGAAACAGTCAGATGACAGTATAATTATGTCAACAGGCACTTAAGACTATGTACAGTAGTAAAGAAGTGGGGTGCAAAGATAAGAACTTAAGACACCATGAGAGTGCAATAATAGTGATAAAATCAAAAGGAGGAGGTTAGGGATGTGCAGGGGGCAATCAAACATGGGAGTAGAATCTGGGAGAAGCAGAACTCTGAATTACAGGGAGGAAGAAGGACAGGAGCATGGAGGGGTGGATTGGAAGAGGGTACATTTTAGGTAGTGCAGGGAGGGAGATAGTCTAAGGGAGTTTGGGAGAGAGTTCCAGAGAGAGGGTAAGTGGTAGGAGAAGGTTGCCTGCCCTGAACAGGATGTAGGATGGGGAAGAGAGAAGGTGCATGTATCTCTGGAGTGAAGAGTGTAGAAAGATGGGAAAAAGGGAGAGAGGGGAAAGGTGAGGTAGGACAGAAGGGTTCCAAGCCAGAATGTGGAGATGAGAATGATGACATGGTGCTGATGGCACAGATGTAGGAAGGAAAGGGAGAGGGAAGAGGTGAGGGAGCAATGGTGAGTGCAGTGTGGGAGCGGGTATTTAAGGCAAAGTGACAGAAGGAATTATATAGAGTGTCTAGCCTGGCTAGCAAAGAGGCAATGCTTGAATGCTTGAGCAACATGATTATAACTTTGCCATATTCTCTCTCTCTTTCTCTCTCTCTTCTTCAATATAGGGACTACCACCTTTTCAGGCAGCTGTAAATACACAGTGCACTAGGTTACAAACATTAAAACAAAAACACGATGGTCAAAAACTGTGCATGAAAGATGGCAAAAGCAATGGTAGCATTCAAGGCAAGGAGGATGCCTACTTGCTCATCCCCCACAGCTAGCAGTGGAACCAGTGAACTGGAGGAGTGGCTGTCTCTACAATGCAGTGTGAAAAAGATGGAGATTAGCACCCAAGAGGTGGATAGGCAGAAAAAAGGACAAAATTCAGCAGATGGGCAGACAGCAAGGAGAACCAGGGATGAAGGACAACCAGGGAAGGGGCTGGAGTAGAACAGCTAAACAGTCTAGGGAGGTCAAATCATGGAAAGCCATGTGTGGCAATGCCAGGAGCCTTAGCAACAAGATGGAAAATCTGGAGGCTGTCATGGTGCAGTCAGACCTGGACATTGTGGCCATCACAGAAACATGGTGTAATGATAACCACGTCTGGGAGATGGTCATACCTGGCTACAACATATTTAGAAGAGACAGGGCAGGTAGGAAGGGAGGAGGAGTGGCACTGTATGTGAAAAATGACATAAGGGCCACAGAGATCCAGGAAGAACAAAATGGGGAACAGATACTGTGGGTAAAACTGGAAAGGAAAATGGGGCCAGCCATCCACACAGGTGTGGTCTATAGACCACTAGCCCAGGAGGAAGAAACAGATAGGAAGCTGATGCTAGCCATCCAAAGGATGGCAGACAAGGGTGAGGTAGTACTGGTTGGAGACCTCAATATTCCAGACGTGGACTAGAGCATCCCAGCAGCAGCATCAACTAGGAGCAGATTTATCCTGAACTCCCTTCAGGGTGCCTTCCTCAAGCAACTGGTCATGGAACCAACTCAGCAGAAGGCAATACTGGACCTTGTGCTCACAAACAGGGACAGTGTGATGGGGTAACAGTGGGGGAGCACCTGGGCAACAGTGACCACCAGTCATTGTGGTTTGAAATCACAGAAGGAGCAGAACCAAACCACACAAAAACATGTATTCTAGATCTTAGGGGGGCAGACTTTGGGAAAATGGGGAGATACTTGAAAGAGGCATTAAGGGGAATGGGGCAGGAATCGGGGGTTGAGAAACAGTGGGCAGTATTTAAAATGGGGATTACAAGAGCAACAGAAGTATGCATTAAGCAGGTTAGGAAGAGGAAAAGGAAGAGGAGACCATTATGGTTTTCCAAAGAAGTAGCAAAGAAAGTGAAAGCCACAAATATTGCATTCAGGCAATACAAAAAGACACAGGCAGAAGGGGATAGGGAGAAGTACCAGGAGAAGCAAAGGGAGGCAGGGAGGTCAGTAAGGGAAGCCAAAGCTCAGACAGAAGAGCACATTGCAAAATCAGTGGGTAGAGGGGACAAACCTTTACAGGTACATAAGTGGAAAAGAAAGACAAAGGGAGGGATAGTGAGACTGAAGGGGAGGATGGGGGTAGCGTGGAGGATGACAACAGTAAAGCTGACATATTGAAGAGGTATTTCTGCTCAGTCTTTACTAAGGAAGAGGAGAGTAATGGGTCTGAAGGAAGTACAAGGGGTAAGAATGGTGCAGAAATGGATACAAGTCCCTTTACACAAGAAAGGGTCCTGAGGGAACTAAAAGTAATAAGAGTTGATAAAGCAATGGGGCCAGATAGGGTGCACCCCAGGGTCCTTAAAGAACTAAGAGAGGTGATGGCTGAACCTCTGGCTATCCTGTTTAGCCAATCACTGGAAACAGGGGAGGTACCCAAAGACTGGAGGACAGCAGATGTAGTCCCCTTATACAAAAGCAGGAATAAAGAGGAAGCGGGGAACTAAAAATCAGTCAGTCTCACCTCAGTAGTGGGGAAGATCTTGGAAGCAGTACTGAAAGAGAGATTGGTGGAACATCTGGTTGTCAATGGACTACAGGATCCAAGGCAGCATGGTTTCACCAGGGGGAGGTCATGTCAGACCAACCTCATTGAATTTTTTGTCTGGGTGACTAGGGAGGTGGATCAGGGGAGGGCAGTGGACATGGCCTATCTGGACTTCAGCAAGGCCTTTGACACTGTGCCACATAGAAGACTATTACACAAACTGGAGAATATGGGTGTGAGCAGGACAGTAGTGTAGTAGGTAGGTAACTGGCTGGGAGGCAGGATACAGAGGGTGGTGGTAAATGGCTGTCACTCCACAGAGGGAAGAGTGACCAGTGGGGTACCACAGGGATCAGTGCTGGGACCGGTCCTATACAACATCTTCATTAGTGACATTGCACAGGACCTAGAAGGCAGAATTTCACTGTTTGTTGATGACACAAAGCTCTATAACAGAGTAGACACCAGAGGGTGTTGTGGGAAGCGTGGGATCAATGACAGACACACACACAGAACTTTGGTGCATAAAAAATGCAAATGGCTACTTTTATCATTTTATTTCTTAAATCAGAAATGTCAAAAATAAATTGTTCAAAACAAGCCAAAAAAAAAATAAAGAAAGAAAGAAAGCACTGTTGCTTCACAGAAAGAAATGTAAAGTGTTAAGTCCAGCACACTTCAAACAGGAATCACTTCTTGGTCTGTCTTCCTTCTTTAACAGCTATAGCTTTCCTCAAACAAGCTCCTTCTTGCTCAGTATCCAGAACTCTACTGAACACTCCTCCACATCTCCTCTCCTTAGCCAATCAAAAAGGGGTTTATATAGTCTCCTCCTGGTACATTTTACTCCTCCCCTTTTTGGTGACATCATACCTTCTTCCTATATAAATTGTCATTCTGGGGCTAGCCACCTCCTAAGCAGGGCCTACTGAAGCTTCTGGTAAAAACAATCACTTTCATTTCTTTTTCATGACTTCGCAATCTATAATATATTGTGTTGTACAGCTTTAAGAAGAAGTAGAAGAAAGTTTGTCTTTAAATAATAGCAAAACAATTCTGTCAGAAATACACGGTTTTGTCCTTTTAAAAAAGTCTAAGACAACAGAAAGAAAAACAGCTCTCTGTACCTCAGAGAGTCATTTTAATTCAAATTACAATTCATTAGCTACCATACAGAGCTTTTTTAACTCTTTCTGCCTGTTTGGTTTATTTCAGATGGCTGAAATTGCAGCTTTTTACCTTCCTCTGCCTTCCGCTGTTTACAGGGCTCAATAACCAGAGATAACAGCTTTTCTTGGATCAGCAGGGACTCTGTTCTGTAGGTACCGCTACTCTTTAATAACTGCAGCACTGTAGTCTACTTCTGGGGACAAATGCATTTTAAAACAGGATAAAGACAGCAGCTTCTATTAGGAAACTGCTCTTTAAATCAGCATGACAGTTTGATTTTGTTTTATGAAAAAGAGGCATTTAAAGGGATAGTAAAGCACAAAGACATGAGTTTGTCAGGTTGGCCACCCTGACAAGAAAAGAAACAGAATAGTTTGGAATAAGTAAAAGAATATAGAAAAGAGTGAAACAGAATTTGTTTTTATTTTAAAGGGGAATGTTACCCTATTTTAATATGCATAACAGGGGAGCCCTGTTACATTCCTCCCCACACAAACATCTAACCATTGGTTGGATGACCTGAAACCCTTCCCCTTGAAGGGAATGGAACTTCCACCCTCCCACTCCAGAAGATCCCCTCAGGGACCCTTTATCTTTAGTATTGACCACTGTCTTATCGATACACAAATCAATATCTCAATCAATACATATTTCCTGAGGTTTAAAAATGATAGAATTGCACACTCCACAAATACATTACAGTAGTCCTCAGAATCACCATTTCAAAACAGTTTCAGCAATTCCTATCATGCTGCACCAAAACGTGACATGAAATCAGCATTCTGATGCTGGGTACCAGATCTGCGTCTGACTGTGAAATGATATGGCTGGAGAGCCAAGTACCAATGCATAATCCGTGTATTTTTTTCTTTCATGCTATTAAGCCATACCAATGGATTATGGTCATTAACCACCTCAAAATTATTACCCCAAAGATAATATTTCAAGGCCTTAATGGCCCACTTCATTGCCAGGCATTCCTTCTCTACGGTGGAGTATTTCCCCTCCCGCTCATGTAGTTTTCTGCTAATATAAAGGATGAGGTGTTCACCACGTTTATCATGCTGAGTTAACATTGCACCGATGCCTGTGTCAGAAGCATCAGTATGAACCTCAAATGGATTTGAAAAATCAGGACTTGACAATACTGGGGCTAAACACAAGGCAGCTTTTATACTCCAAAAAGCCTGGTCACACTCATCGTTCCAATTTACTCTATCTGGGTTTTGGTTTTTGGCTAGCTCAGTCAGGGGTATAGCTAAAGTGGAAAAATCTGGGATAAACCTTCTATAATAGCTGGCTAACCCTAAAAAAAGATCGAACATGACGTTTTGTCCTGGGTACAGCATTATTAGCGACTGCATCCACTTTACTTACTCCTGGCTGTACTTTGCCATTACTGATAATGAAACCTAAATATCTGGTTTCTGTTTTGGATAAGGCACATTTTGAGGGATTTATTGTAAGGCCAGCCTCCTTAATGCTCTGAATTACTGCACTTAAATGCCTTAAATGGGTGTCCCAGTCTAGACTGTAGATAACTACATCGTCCAGATAAGCAGCACTGGACAAATTATGGGGTCTCAAAACATGGTCCATATACCTCTGAAAGGTTGCCGGAGCACCATGAAGGCCGAACGGCATGGTTGTGAATTGAAACAACCCTATGGGTGTACTGAACACTGTTAACGCCTGTGTATTTCGAGCTAGGGGTATTTGCCAATACCCCTTTTTTAAATCCAAAGTATTGATGTACTTTGCAGAACCTATTTGGTCTAGTAGGTCATTTATCCTAGGCATAGGGTATCTGTCAAAATCAGATATTGCATTGATTTTTCTGAAATCAAGACATAACCTGATACCTCCTTCCTTCTTTTCAACTATCACCAGTGGGGATGACCATGGACTACGTGATGGTACTATGATTTTGGCTTGTTCCATTTTTCGAACTTTTTTAATAACCTCCTGTCTTATCTTTTCTGGTATTCTATATGGTTTCTGATGTATGGGTTTATGTTGTTGGATGTGTATTTCATGCTCTACCCCTACTGCTCAACCTGGTGTTCTTGTAAATGTCTCTTGATAATACTCTAAGAGATGCTCAATCTCTTGTTTTTGTTCAGGGTGTAGGTCAGGATTGATCTGGACTTCTTCTTTATTTGATTTCTTCCTGAGCCGATCATAGGCTATTTCTAGCTTGGATGTATCTTGTTCTATTTGAATGTAGAGGCTAGTAGCTATAGGTGTTTCACCTCGTTTTCCAAGTAGGTTAGCATGATATACATTTTTGGTGGGCCTATGATCTGGCATCTCAATCTCATAATTAACCTGGCTTGTCTGCATGATTACCTTATAGGGACCTCTCCATTTCATTAATAGTTTGTTCTCACTAGAGGGTAACAATAACACCACTTTCTCTCCAGGTTCAAATTGTTTCATTTGCAGGCCTTCATCATAACACTCTTTTTGACACATTTATTTTAGGTTTACATTTTGATGGGCTATTGTAACATATTTTACCAATCTTTCTCTGATGGCAGTCATATAATCAACAATATTATTATACCCAGCATTCTTTCCCTCTTCCCAATGCTCTTTAACAACATCAAGGGCCCCCCTTGGATTTCGACCTCACAGCAAAGAGAATGGTGAAAAAACAGTAGATGCCTGGGGCACCTCCCGATAAGCAAATAATAGGTATGGCAAGTACTTATCCCAATCTCATCCCTCTTCTTGTACATACGTCAGCAGCATGCTTTTAAGAGTTTTATTAAAACGTTCCACGAATCCTTCTGTCTGAGGATGGTAAGGGGACGTTTTACAGCTGATACTCCTAAAAGACGATATACAATTCTTTAACATGACAGAGGTGAAGTTACTGCCTCTATCTGTTAGGATGGTTTGTGGGATTCCCATTCGGCTAAAAACTTTGGCCAACTCTTCAGCTATTCGAGGGGCCGTAACCATCCTCATTGGAATAGCTTCAGGATAACGAGTTACGTAATCACAAATAGCTAAGATGTATTGGTTACCTTTAGAGCTCTTAGTAAGTGGTCCTACCACATCCATTGCTATCCTTTCAAATGGGGTGGTGACATAGGGAATGGGTTGCAATGGTATTAAATCCTTTTTTATCTTCTTAGCTATCTTCTGGCACTTGGGACAGGCTCTACAGTACTCCGCTATCTCCTGATGTATTCCTGGCCAATTAAATCTAGCTAGAATATGCTGTATGGTTCTGCTTGCCCTTCATGCTCTGCCATAGGTATTTTATGTGCCAGGTACATTATTTTCTCTCTATATTTTTTTTGTACCATAAGCTGTTCTACCTGTTGTTCAGTACCAGGTTCTATAGTTACACAATATAATGCACCTTTATTCACAACAAAACTAGAATGCCCAGGTTGTACTCCTTTTTTCACCTGTAAAAAGAAAGTTTTTAAAGTCTCATCATTTATTTGATCCTGTTGTATTTCACTGGATGAAAATTCAAGTATACTCTCTATCCCTTTTTTAACATGAGTCCCATGCCACCGTACCTTCTCTTTCCTTCTTTCTTGCTTTGATTTTCTTGCCTTCCCTTTCTCATAAAAATAGTCCTCTTCGAAAGAAAATACATCCTCCAATTGTTGTACTTTAGCCTGTGATCTAGTTACCACAGGTACCAATTCAGAAGACAGTGGTTGGCTTTGTAACAACTTATCAAACTTGGGGAAGTCCTGTCCAGTAATGACTGGTACTGGTAGGCGCGGTGCTAAACCAACCACCATTTGATGACTTTCATTTTCCACAGTTGAGTTCATAGTGGCAGTATGGTATTGCTGAATGTCACCATGCACACATCTCACCGTGGTATCATTACCAGTAATTTCTGTTTCTGGCACCAAATCAGATCTTAATAAGGTCTGCTTACTCCCTGAGTCTAACAATTCCAAAGTTTGTTGGTTACCAATTCCTACTGAGGTCACATATCCTATGTTGGCAAGGGATAAATGAGTCACATTTGTCTTATGGGGACAATTTCGAACAATATGCCCCTTTCTTAGGACCCCATGGCATATTAGTTCTGCATATGGTATCCTCCACCCCGGTTGTCTTCGACCATAGTTAGTATTTTGGGTGTTAGGGACAAAAACTCTGGCTGGTGTTGACTTGGGACTGGATTACTAGGTAGCCCCCTTGGTCTGGAGGGATGAGCAGCCAGATAATCTTTGGCTAATTTTATTGTAACTTCAGAAGATTCAGGTTTGTGTTCTTTTACACATAACTGAACATCCATGGGCAATACCTGGATAAATTGTTCTATTATAATCAGCTCCATTATCTGATCAATAGTCTTAGTAGCTGGCTGTAATCATTTTTCACAGTAATCCCTTAGTCTGGCATATGTCTCTCTAGGTGTATCATAGTATGTCATTTTCTGTTATTGGAAGCGCTGCCTATAGGTTTCAGTATTTATATTATACCTTCTAAGTACCTCTTCCTTAACTTTGTCATAGTCATTAGCATCTGTACCACTTACCTGGCTATAAACAAGTTGTGCTCTCCCCGAAAGATAAAGTACCAACCTAATTGCCCACTGATTCCTGGGCCAGGCACACATCACTGCTATCCACTCAAAAGTGGTTAGATAAGCTTCAATGTCATCCATTTCTGTAAGTTTTGTAAGCTTAATATCTTGGGGTCCTGCTCATTCTGTATGACCCTGATTCATCTCCTGAATGGCTTTCAAGGTATCCTGCCATTTCTCATCTTGTCTCCGATCCTCAGCCTGCATCCTTCTGTCCTCTTCCCACTGTCATCGATCCTCTTCTCTCTGCTGTTCCAGGTCCAGTTGTTGTAGGCATAACCATTTTAACAAGTCACCTGGCTCTTTGGTTATCGCTGCCATACAAGCCTCTGGACTCTTCTTCTCTTCCTTCTCTTCTGTATCAGTCTTCATCTTGGGTCTTGCACCAGGTTCCAACCCAGCCAACAAGAGTAGACCAGTTTTTTCTCTTACTGATCTAGTAAGATTTCCTGTACCAGTTACTGTATGATCCTTTTCTTCCATCTACCAGGGTACTGATATGTGACAATGCCCCCTGGTAGCACTCCTCAAGCAGCCTTAGTGTACCAGGAAGACCCCACTGCTGACACCAGTGTGGATGCGTGGGATCAATGACACACACAGACAGAACTTTGGTACATAAAAATTCAAATTACTGCATTCATCATTTTATTTATTAAATCAGAAATAAATGTCCAAAATAAATTGTTCAAAACAAACAATCAAAAAAATAAAGCACTGTTACTTTACAGAAAGAAATATAAAGTGTTAAGTCCAGGGTTCAGTACTAGGTCCAGTCCTTTTTAATGTCTTCATAAGTGACATTGCAGAAGGACTGGAAGGAAAAGTATGCCTCTTTGCAGATGACACAAAGATCTGCAACAGGGTTGATACACAAGGAGGCATGGAAAGGATGAGAAGGGACTTGGCAAGGTTGGAGGAATGGTCAGAAGTATGGCAGCTTCGATTCAATGCAAAGAAGTGAAAAATAATGCACCTGGGAAACAAGAACCCAGGGGAAGAATACACAATGGGGGGAGGTAGTAACAACAACAAAAATGGAAAGGGACCTGGGGGTAATCATATCAGATGACCTTAAGGTTAGCAAGCAATGTGAGAAGGCAGTAGGGAGGGCTGGGGGTATACTGGGATGCATAGGGAGAGGCATCACCAGCAGAAAACAGGAAGTTGTTATCCCTCTGTACAGACAATTGGTGAGACTCCATCTGGAGTACTGCATCCAGTTCTGGAGACCCCATCTCCACAAGGACATAGACAGGATAGAAGCAGTCCAGAGGAGGGCAACTAAAATGGTGCAGGGTCTGCAAGAGAAGCCGTAAGCGGACAGACTAAAGGAGCTTAATATGAATACCCTTGAGGAAAGAAGGGAGAGGGGGAACATGATAGAAACTTTTAAGTACCTCAGTGGAATCAACAAAGCCCAAGAGGGTAGCATCTTTCAGAAAAAGAGACATGCAAGAACAAGGGACACAATTTAAAGATAGAGGGGGGAGGTTCAGGGGCAATGTGAGGAAGTATTATTTCACAGAGAGGGTAGTGGATGTATGGAACAGCCTTCCTGAGGAGGTTGTGGGGTCTAAAACTGTAGGAGAATTCAAAAATGTATGGGACAGACATAAGGCAATTCTTGTGGGGGGTAGGAAGAAATAGGCTGTTGGTTAACTAGGATCTGCGGCCTATCCTGTAGGTAGGGAAATGGGCAGACTAGATGGGCCAAGCGGTCCTTATCTGCCATCAAAGTCTATGTTCTATGTTCTATGTTCTATGTTCTATGTTCTATGTTCTATGTTCCAGCACACTTCAAACAGGAATCACTTCTTCTTGGTCTGTCTTCCTTCTTTAACAGCTATTGCTTTCCTTGAACAAGCTCCTTCTTGCTCAGTATCCAGAACTCTACTGAACACTCCTCCACATCTGCTCTCCCTAGCCAATCAAAAAGGGGTTTATATAGTCTCCTCCTGGTACATTTTACTCCTCCGGTTTTTGGTGACATCATACCTTCTTCCTATATAAACTGTCATTCTGGGGCTGGCCTGCTCCTAAACAGGGCCTACTGAAGCTTCTGGTAAAAACAATCACTTTCATTTCTTTTTCACGACTTCACAGTCCATAATATATTGTGTTGTACAGTTTTAAGAAGAAGTAGAAGAAAGTTTGTCTTTAAATAACAGCAAAACAATTCTGTCAGAAATACACTGTTTTGTTCTTTTAAAACAGTCTAAGACAACAGAAAGAAAAACAGCTCTCTGTACCTCAGAGAGTCATTTTAATTCAAATTACAATTCATTAGCTACCATGCAGAGCTTTTTTAACTCTTTCTGCCTGTTTGGTTTATTTCAGATGGCTGAAATTGCAGCTTTTTACCTTCCTCTGACTTCCACTATTTTCAGGGCTCAATAACAAGAGAAAACAGCTTTTCTTGGATCAGCAGGGACTCTGTTCTGTAGGTACCACTACTCTTTAACAACTCTGCATCACTGTAGTCTACTTTTGGGGACAAATGCATTTTAAAACAGGATAAAGACAGCAGCTTCTATTAGGAAACTGCTCTTTAAATCAGCATGACAGTTTGATTTTGTTTTATGAAAAAGAGGCATTTAAATGGACAGTAAAGCACAAAGAGATGTGTTTGTCAGGTTGGCCACCCTGACAAGAAAAGAAACAGAATAGTTTGTAATAAGTAAAAGAATATTGAAAAGAGTGAAACAGAATTTGTTTTTATTTTAAAGGGGAATGTTACCTTATTTTATTATGCATAACAGGGGGCCCTGTTACAGGTGTAGACAGAATGAAAAGGGACCTGCAGAAACTTGAAGAACAGCCAGGTGTTTGGCAGTTGAAATTCAATGCAAATAAGTGCAAGATAATGCACATGGGACACAAAAGCCCTGGCACAATATATCAGTTGAGGGTTGAGGATATAGTATGCACCAAGCAGGAAAGGGATCTTGGGGTTATCATCTCTGATGTCCTCAAGGTAGGGAAACAGTGTGACAAGACAGCAGGTAAAGCAAAGATGATGCTGGGATGCATAGGCAGGAGCATCACCAGCAGGAAAAGGGAGGTCATAATTCCACTATACAAGTGAGGCCCCACCTGGAGTACAGTGTACAGTTCTGGAGACCTTACCTACATAAGGACATAGACAGGGTAGAGAAGGTTCAGAGGAGGGCAACAAAGATGGTACATGGATTGCATCACAAGTCCTATGAGGACAGGTTGAAGGGACTGAATATGTACTCCCTGGAAGAGAGGAGGGAGAGAGGGAACATGATAGAGACATATAAGTATCTTACAGGGAGGAACAGGGTGCAGGAATACACTATTTTTAAGCAAAAAGATGTTCCAGGACTAGAGGGCATGGGATGAAGTTGGAGGAGGACGATTCAGAGGAAATGTGAGGAAGAATTTCTTCACAGAACGGGTGGTGGACAAGTGGAACACCCTGCCAGAGGAAGTGGTGGGGGCTGAAACAATCACGGGATTTAAGAATGCATGGGATAGACATAAAGGAATTCTGGAGGTCAGGGTTAAGTGGTAACAGACTTCCAGGAAAACATAAACTGAACTTACAAGCTCAAATGGGCAGACTGGGTTGGGCATAGGCCCTTTTCTGTCGACACTGTCTATGTATCTATGTATTCAGAAAAAACAGCAAGCACTAACATGCCAAAAGAACAGAAATAAAAGATACATTGTGTGTTTCTGGGGGTCTCTGCCCCTCACCCCCTACCCCGGTACCCCCCATTTACAAATAATCACCTCCAGAGGGAGGCAACTTGGGGGATGGGGAGGAACCATGGAGGGGGGAGGAAACTTGGGGATGTGGAGGAGACATGGGGGAGACACTGAGGAGAGGAAGGGGGAACCCAACAGGACAATCGGGGTGGGGGAAAAGTGCAGGGTGGGGGTCAGACACAGTGAAAATGCAAGTCAGGAGGGGGAGAAACAAAGAACAAAAAGAAGTGATTGTCCCAGGACCCGGACTCAAACCCCAGACCAGCAACATTTTGCAGACCTCCGCTGCCTATGGCCCTACCCTCTGCACCACAGCAGCTGCTCAACAGTACACTGCCCTTTTCCCCTGATGGCCAACAGCTACAGGGTTAGTGCTAATGTTACCTGAGCAAGACTATCTCTGTAGCTGTATTGCTTGTCATCATTTTTGCAGTGTGGATTTTCCTGTGCTGTTATCACGCTGATATATTCAGTGGGTATGAATACACAGGACCAATCTTGAGGAAGGTTCAGCCTCTAGAGTTATTGCAGTGGTGAAGCTCTCTCTGACCAAAGGTATTTTTAAGGAAAAAGGCCCAAATCAAAGAAAAGAGAGGCACAGCCAGAGGAGGAGGGTTGGATGGTGGTAGCAACAAACTGAGCATCTGAAGAATGCTTAGCAATGTGCAGTTTAGGTACTGCTCAGTGGGAGGCATACTGAGTGTCACCTGCTATCCACTCAAATCATGAGAAAGGCCCTTCAGTTTAATGAGCCATTGGGCTCCTTATCTAGGAATGCTTAAGGAACACAGAAGGATTGGTAAGGTTTAGTAGGACTGGAATGATGGTGGAAGGCAATGATTTGAAGAAGTGTACTGCGGTAGTCTAGTAAGTTATATGTAGAATGTCTGTGCAACATAACCATAACTTTGGTTTAGACTCTCTCTACTCCTGACATAGGGACTACTACCCTTTGAGGTGTCAGAGAGAGAGACTCAGGGACCTTTTTGAGGAGGGTTCCACCACAAGAGGTATTGCAGAAACAAGGTCCCCTTAGACCATAAGTACCTTAGGGAAGAAGGTCCAAAAAAGTAAATGAACTAACAGATAAGTAGTTATTTCCTATATGGAGAGAAGAGATACAGCCTATAGAAAAGGTTTACTAGTAGTATTGAGAAGGAAAATGCCAAGATTGAAAAGTAGGACAACCATCCAGCTGCAGCTTGTAGTGGAATATTAATTAATATTAAACTTATAACCTTCAGAATAGAGCAGAGGATCCCCCCCCTCCCACCCATGGATGAAACTTTGGAACCAAGGCCTTAATCACCGTCCCTTGGCTTGGGCTACTATTTCTGACTGCTCTTATCACTGCTGAATTTGGAATCAAAATTCATGGGACAGTTTAGATGTGATGGCTCTTGCTCTATCCCTCTAATGGGATAACACCATGAGGTACTGATGAGTCAATCTGCACAGCTAGAGGGGCCCCCTCCACCCTCAAAGAAGATAACAATCCTCAAAGTGTTGGGCAGAGGAGAGAAGCAACTATTGGATATCTTTGTGTCTAACCTCGAGACCGAGAGGAGGCCTAACCTTTGACTGAGTATGATGATGGATAGGGATAGTAAAGAAATAGAGAAAAACAGGCAAGACCAGGCAGGCCACAGGCAAACACTGGGAGGATTGCAGCAAGAGGTCCCATTGAGTCAATTGGCATGGCTGAAGGGACCCCCAAAGGTAAGGGTCCTACCCTAAAGGGGTAGGAGACAAACAAAAATAGTCCTACCCTAAACATAAAGAATGGGTGATTGGTGGGATGCTAGGAAGTGCTACCAAGTTGATCTTCATGGCTAAAGGGACCGCTGATTGGTGAGGGCCCTTCTCTGGAGATGTGGGTGGCATAGAAGCAGAGCAAATAGGTAAACTGGGCTGAAAGCCCAGCAAGGCCTATAGGATAGCCCTTGAGGGAAGGGAGATAAATATGGCATACTGCTGATATAGAGAAGCAAGGGGGTAGAGCACAGGCTGGCTAAATTGTAAGGGGTGCAAAGTCTGCATAGGGAGGGAAGCCATGGAAGGTGGCAAGAGGATGATAAGGAGTGCGAATGTCCAGGTAGGTAGTCTGAAGTGTGAAATGGAAGGCAAATGTCCAGGAAGGTAGGATGATAAGGAGGGCTCAAAACAACAGTGAAGGAATGGATGCAGCATAATGGTGACAAGAGGCAGGGGGGAGAGTGAAGCACAGGAAAGGGAGACAGGCAGGTATGAGGGTGCCAGACAGAGTAGTTGATGGTCAACAGAAGTGAAGTAGGAGTAGCAGGTGGGGGACAAAACAAGCAGCAGGGTGGCGATCTGGACCACGAAGCAGGAGAAGGAGCAGGTAGTAGGCAGATGGGAATGGTGGGTCCAGGTGGCCATATAGATGACCTTGCAAGACACAGGAGAGCAGAGAAGGGTGGGCAGGGGAGGGAACTAGCAGATAGATGCACACCCAGAAAATGAGGGGTGGAGGAGCTGCAGCACAGCAGCAGCAGGCAGGAGTCCCATAAGAATGGCAATGGTGGAAGAAGGGGTTGTAGAGAGAACACATGAGTGCTTGGCAAGCAGAAAGGATGACAGGCACCTCAGACAGAAGCAGGTATTTATTTTATTTTAGATTTTTGGGCCAAGAAAGGCACATTGAGCTGAAGCTCACTCCCAGCATACGTTTGTGAGTGTGTGGAAGTCCTAAATGGTCAGGTGAACCCTAAGAAAGATGACTGTACTTAGTTTCCCCCAGCAAGTTTGCACAAGAGAAGAGATTTAAACTGAGTTAAAAGACTTGACCCCCTAACTAAGTGGGATAACTACCTCAAAGTCCCCAGTTACATATAGAACGAGGGACAGCAGCACTGTTTTTAAAATCAGAACCTGCTTGAACCTAGCTAGTTCTAAAATTTAAAACAAGAAAGAACCTTCCCTTATGAAACAGACCAAGTAATCTGAAGTGCAAACCAGACATTAGCATGTAATTGGCAATAAGGAAGGGCAAGGCTGTGATAATTCAGTCGAGTCAAGCACAGCTCTCTGGAAATATGACTGAAATGATTCAAGTCAAGCCATGTCAGCCTGCCTCACAGGCAGTGTCCAGATTTGAATGTGAGCCAGCCAAAATAATATGGCATGAGCAAACATTTGGGACTGTATCAACTCAGATCTTTAGTGATTTGATTTAGATTATCCGAGAACCAGTCGGGGGAGGGGGGGTGATAGGAATTAAAACTGATTCATGCATCCACAATTATCATTTCACTAAAATTAAGCAATGTGCAAATTTGTAGGTGTGTATACAACAACCTTTTTGGGTTTTACTTAGAACCAGATCTAAAAAGAGCCAGAATAGATGGGCCAGAATTTCAAAGGCCTTAGATTGATGCAAGGTGCTTGCGTTGAACAGGTCTGATGCAAGGTCACCTTGTGCCAAGGACTGCACTAAGTGTGAATTTCAAAGGCAGCCTGCATCACCCTGCACACTGTCTGCACCAAAGTGTGCTAGTGCCAGCCTTGCACCACAAAAGTGGCTGCAGCATGGCACTAGGGGCTTGTGGCAGACCCAGATGGCTGCAGCCCCAGATCTGGATTTTCAAAGACCCCCCAGGAACCTAGTGCCAAGTACCCTTAGACCAGCGAGGAGCTGGTCTAACGGTACTTAGATGGCTCCTGGCGGGTCGTCCAGTATGTGCCACTGTGTGGCCTGCCCTGATCCATCCCAGATGGGTGATCCTGGTGATTCAGTGGTCCTCCCAACCCCCGTCATGATACCCAACACTCATGTCTGTGCATTGTGCCATCCCCCCTGCAAGTAGTGCCCAGCTCAGCACACCCATCCCCCTCCTGTACCCCGATCCAGCGACTGGCACAGCCCTCCACACGCCACCAAGGCCGGCCACAGAATGAGCCATTTTTGCATGTACTGTATCCAGTATGCACACTGACAGCTCATTTGGCAGCTGGCTGAGGTGGTGTGTGGAGGGCTGTGCCAGTGCTGGATCAGGGTATGGGGGGTGGGTGTGTGGGCTGGAGCACTACAATGGGGGGCACTAGCCCACCAGGGTACTGGTGTGTGTTGCAGTGCAGGTGACAGTGGTGTAGTGGTACTGGGGGTTGGTGTCCGGTTGCCAGCCTCTGTCCGTGGGTGCTGCAGACTCCCTGCTGCCATTGCGGCATTCCAGGTGGTGCACCATACGTTTGGCACAGCAACCCCTTTGCCGCAAGCTGCTGGACTTTGGTGCCAGGACCCTGTATAATTGAGATTTGGGCGCAAGGTCTCGGGTGCACCACACTCGGCGCAAGCTGCCATTGTTGCAGCTTGCATCGGGGCTTTGAAAATCCAGCCTGATATGTCCATCCCTATACAGAATGCAATTAACATGGCAAACTTCCAAAATCTGATCCAGCTAGAATTCATTCAACTTCCACCTCCCTCACTTTTGACATAATGGAATTCAACCCCAGGCAGAAGTTCAAAGCAACACAATTTTCTTTATGCACTGACTTTATATTCTTCTGAGTTTTGCAATAGAGGGGGTTGAATACGTCACTTGATAACATTTAAGAGCATTGTAAATAGAACTGAGGTTGATGCACTGAAAACAGAAAACAAAGCAGTGAAGAAACTGAACACATGGATTTCATGCATGCAAAATTGGTGTTATAATTGTTATAGTTATGTATAGGTATCTGCACTGAGGAAGCGTTGGTTTAGTAACTTGGAAAGTAGTAGCACAGCCCTATCTGAGGTAGTGTAGTGCAGTGCAGTGGTTCATACTCGGGGTTTGCTGGGATGTAACATGTGAAGTTTTAGCAATCCTTTATGTAAAATAGCTTGAGCTAAAGTCATCAAGGTAGTATATAGGAGGGTAAGATGCCTATCTACAGTATAGTACTTCAGGGTAAGGGCAGTGCAGAGGGGGTGCAGACTAGAGTAATCGTGTACAGCAGGTAGAGGCAGGGACCACGGGAATGGGGACTTAGTTAGCAGAAGACCTGTTGTGCCACACTCCTGCAGGGAACATTGTGGAAGTGTGTAGATTGCCCTTCCTGCAAGAGATTGGTGGTACGTCACTCTAAGCTGGCAACGTTATGGGATATAATTTTCCATCTGCAGAGCAGGTCAGAGTGGGGGCCTGGGCTGCATACTGTTGACCCTCTTCCGTAGAGACCCCCCTTCAGGAGTGTGAAATGGGCGTTGGAAGATAATGAACAAATGGGGGCCAGAGGATGGCAACAATTGAGTTTAAAAGGAGCCCTGGAATTGCAAAGAAGACAATTGTTTCACCCTGCAGAGTAAAGTGGTGAATGTTACTCACCCTCCCAGGAGAAAGCAATCTATTGCAGCCATGGCCTCGGCAATGATGATGCCTACTGGGGGGGGCGGCACAGCCAGGAATAGAGAGAGGCAAAAGGATGGTACTTATAATAGGGGATTCTATAGTTAGGGATGCTGAGACTGTGCTCTGTGCCTCTGACCAGGAGGGGAGAGTTTTGAGTGTCTCCTGAGGGTGACAGCAGGTAATGTAGGATACTCCCCAGGGTAGAGGTGTTGGTTTGGGAAGTGGGAAGGATGTCAGACATTGTTGTCAACCTGTGGATAAATGATCAGGCAATAAGGTGGTCGAGAGCAGTGAAGGCTAGTTTCAGGATGTTGGGTTCCAGGCTTATGGGTTTGGCAGACACTGCAGCCTTCACAAAAGTGTAGAGTTGGGGGAGGCACAGAAGCTGGAAATATAATCCAAAAATTAGTTGGATGAGTGATATGTTATGGAGTGATTTTGTTTCCTGGGAGACTGGGGTGTTTTGTGGTGTGATAAAGTTAAACTGGATGGAATCTATCCTAATAGGGAGAGGACAAAGGAACTGGAGAAGAGGTTTAAGGCATACACGTTAGGGAATTTAAAGAAGAAGGGAGAGGCTAGAATTACAGTCACCAGCAAGGAGAACTCAGGTGAGGGAGGCCTAACTAGCACTACCCCAATTAGTGGGGTCAATAAAGGAGAAAAGGACAACATAGACAGGGATGGTGAATGAGGAGATGGGGACAACATCAGGGTTATGAAGATGAATGATGCAGGGAACGAGTATGGTACATGTGGTCGGCATATGGGTAAGGGAAGGAGGCAGAGGTCCTGGAGAGTGGTTTGCGTACATGCCAGAAACTTCGAGAACAAAATGAGTAAGCTCCAGGATGTGATGGCAGCGGCTAAGATGAACCTGTTAGCCATAACAGAAATATGGCCAACAGAAAACAACAATAAAGACCTTGTAGTACCAGGCTACTTGCTCTACAGAAGGGAAAGAAACAAAAGCAGGGGAGGGGGTGTCACTGTAAATTTGGGAAGGTATAGAGGCCACAGAAGATATTATTCTTGAGGGGGTGAGCATGGAATAGAAGCATTTTGGGTGAAACTGACAACAGAAGTAAGTAGTAGCAGTAGTAGTAAAAACCTTTATTTTTATACAGGGTAGTAGGTGGAAAAACACATTATTAGGACTTTACATCCTATTTACAAGATGGTCCTGTTATTGAAAAGTTTCAAAAGCTAAAAGCTTACAAATAATGAAAAAAATTAACAAAGACAACATAGAGACTTATTGCAAACATATACTATAAATAAAATCATTCAGAGTTATACAACATTAATTTATACACCAACAAATGTATAACAAATTGAAAATGTTGTATCCTTCTGACAGGTACAATTAAACTCATATTCTAATAAACAGAGGATTCTACCCATAACACTCACATCTAGTCTTCAATTCAATTTTCAAACTAGTTGAAAAGGCCTTGATATTCTCATATTGCTTAACTGTAACTAATTTTAGGGAATTCCATTATTTATTCATAATTATGGGAAAGCACAAATTACTATATTTATTCTTAAATTTTGGGAACTCAGAATTTCTCATATTTATACCTCTCAAAATATGGGCATAGGTTTTATTCTCCAATTTCTCATAAAGATAAGTTGACTGATTTATATTTACAACCTTATATATCTGATTTGCCCAGACTAGCCTTCTTTTATTTTCTGGGTCAGCCAACCTAGTTCCTCATATAAATTGCAATGATGTTCACAAATAATTCTTTCTCAGTGTAAGTCGAGCCAAATGATTACACATTGCATCAGTTTTAGACAACACTTCTTTTGTAGCAAGGCCGTACACATGGTTTTCATACTCAAGCACAGGGAGAAGGAGCTGGTTTATTATGGTCTCCCTCATTAACTTGTTTATACAGAAGCTGTACTACCTAAATGCCCCCAACTTTTTATTGACCTTTAATATTATTTCAGTTATATGGTATTCAAATTTTAGGGCATTATCGATCCATACCCTAAGGTATCTGTATTCGGAGACCTGGGCTAGTACTTCATTCTGTGGTGTTCTAATTTGTACTTGTTTTTAATTTTTACCCTGTACCTTCCCTCTTTTTGAAATACATAAATTTTGTTTTCTTACTATTTACTATCAACCCCGAGTCTGATAACCATGTGCAGAGCCCTGCAAAGTCTTCTTGCAGATGCACTTCCTTAATGTTTGGGTTTTTTCCACTGGAGATCAGGATAGTGTTGTCTGCATATAAGTGAATGTTCGAATACTTTACACTGTCAACTAACTGATTTATATATATAACGAAAAGTGTTGGCCCCAAAATAGAGCCCTGGGGCACCCCCTCGCTTTATCAAGGCTTTATCAGATAATATTCCATCAATATATACTTGTTGAGTTCTGTTCTCTAAATAACATCTGAACCAATCCAATGAATTTTCCACAAGTCCTACCTCTTCTAATCATTCTCCTAACAGTCTGTGTGCCACGGTATCAAAGGCCTTTGATAAATCCATGAACACTGCACCCATTGACAGGGCATCCTCTAATTTTGAGGCTATAATATCTACCATGTCAGTGAGTGTGGTGCCCATGGAGAAAACCTTACAGAATCCGGACTGGTACTTTGTCAATAAGGAATATTTCTCCAGATGGTCACCAAGTTGTTTCTGCACCAGTCTCTCCATAACCTTTGAAAGGCCTGATAATAAGTCAATGGGCCTATAATTTGTAGGCACAAAAGCATCCCCTTCACTTTTGTAAATAGGAACAATCTTTGCATTTTTCCAAGTACAGGGAAAAATTTCCTCTTTTAAGCTCCAGTTAAAGAGTTTAGTTAAGGAGTCACTTGATGCTGGCTGCCTGAGAGGACGCTCTTTCCAGTGCTCTGACCCATCAAGTTTAAATTTATAAATAAATCTCCCCCTTTCGGCACGATAACCCAGTGCGACTCCGCTGTTAGAGTTTTGGACAATTGAGCAGACTGAGGGACTGTGTGGAAAGCCCGAATTATTGAGGCAGAAATGAAGAAAGCGGGCCCCCAGCATATGCCCCCCATAATGCTGGAGAAGGCCCCAAGGAAGCAGAGAGCTCTTGCTGCACTATCTTTGGCTCAGCAACCCCTTGCCAAAGCAGAGCAAGATCCTCCTACCCTGGCAGATTTCCAGGCAGAATTTCATCTATTCCAGGATGAGTTGAGGAGTATGGCTGCTGAAATAAAGACACTGTCAGCTGCCATGGAGGAAACAGGGAGGAGAATCTCAGATAACGAGGCCAGAGTGGTCTCGCTAGAGCGGCAGTTGGAGAAAAGCGATGCCGAGGTCCTCGGACTATGCCAAAAGCTTGCCAAGGTGGAGCTGAAGCTGGAAGATTTAGAGGGGTGCAGCCGGCAAAATAATATTGTAATCATAGGGCTCCCGGAGCAAGAAGAGGGCCCTGATGCAGTATTGTTCTCCCAAAAGCTGGTGTGCAAAGTTGCGGGTCCCTCACCTTATGGCCCTATTATATTATCAAGAGGGCGCACAGAGCCCTGCGTCCTATGTCTTGACCGGGATACCCCCCCAGACCACTGATATTATGCTTTCTGAATTACTTAGAAGCAGCATTTTTTGGCCAAGGTCAGAGAGATACAAAATCTGCAATGGGAAGGGAATAGGTTTTGGGTGACGTAGGATCTGCCTTTAACTATCTGACAGCGCAGGCAAGTGTTTCACCCCCTGGTTTCCAAGATTATCACTGCGAGTATTCATTTTCGCATGATTTACCCAGCAAAATTACAATTCGTGGTTGCAGGTTCCTGGATGTCTTTTGAGGATGCTGATGTGGCCAAAGATGAGCTCAAAGCTGTCTTGCCAGACCTGTTTCGAGGCACTTGATGCAACCGATCTTGGAACTGATTTCTCGAGAGGAGTGCAGATCCACAGAAGGTTTTAAGTCGATAGCCTCACATAGATACATAGATACATAGATACATAGACAGTGTCAGCAGATAAGGGCCTACAGCCCACCCAGTCTGCCCATTTGAGCTTGTAAGTTCAGTTTATGTTTTCCTAGAAGTCTGTTGCCCCTTACCCCTGACCTCCAGAATTCCTTTATGTCTATCCCATGCATTCTTAAATCCTGTGATTGTTTCAGCCCCACCACTTCCTCTGGCAGGGTGTTCCACTTGTCCACCACCCGTTCTGTGAAGAAATTCTTCCTCATGTTTCCTCTGAATCGTCCTCCTCCAACTTCATCCCATGCCCTCTAGTCCTGGAACATCTTTTTCACTTAAAAATAGTGTATTCCTGCCCTGTTCCTCCCTGTAAGATACTTGTATGTCTCTATCATATCCCTCTCCCTCCTCTCCTCCAGGGAGTACATGTTCAGTTCCTTCAACCTGTCTTCATAGGACTTGTGATGCAATCCATGCACCATCTTTGTTGCCCTCCTCTGAACCTTCTCTACCCTGTCTATGTCCTTACGTAGGTATGGTCTCCAGAACTGTACACTGTACCAGGTGGGGCCACACTAGTGTCTTGTATAGCAGAATTATGACCTCCTTTTCCTGCTGGTGATGCCCTGCCTATACATCCCAGCATCCTATTTGCTTTACCTGCCTTGTCACATTGTTTCCTACCTTGAGGTCATCAGAGATGATAACCCCAAGATCCCTTTCCTGCTTGTATGCCATATCCTCACCCCCAACTGATATATTGTGCCAGGGTTTTGTGCCCCATATGCATTATCTGCACTTCCTTGCATTGAATTTCAACTGCCAAACACCTGACCATTCTTCAAGTTTCTGCAGGTCCTTCTCATTCTGTCTACACCCTCTGGTGTGTCTACTCTGTTACAGAGCTTTGTGTCATCAGCGAACAGTGAAATTCTGCCTTCTAGGCCCTGCGCAATGTCACTGATGAAGATGTTGAATAGGACCAGTCCCAGCACTGATCCCTGTGGCACCCCACTGGTCACTCTTCCCTCTGTGGAGTGACAGCCATTTACCACCACCCTCTGTGTCCTGCCACCCAGCCAGTTACCTACCCACCACACTACTGTCCTGCCCACATGCACATTCCCCAGTTTGTGTTATAGTCTTCTATGTGGCACAGTGTCAAAGACCTTGCTGAAGTCCAGATAGGCCATGTCCACTGCCCTCCCCTGATCCACCTCCCTAGTCACCCAATCAAAAAATTCAATGAGGCTGGTCTGACATGACCTCCCACTGGTGAAACCATGCGGTCTTGGGTCCTGTAGTCCATTGACAACCAGATGTTCCACCAATCTCTCCTTCAGTAGTGCTTCCATGATCTTCCCCACTACCGAGGTGAGGCTGACTGGTCTGTAGTTCCCTGCTTCCTCTTTGTTCCCACATCTGTTGTCCTCCAGTCTTTGGGTACCTCCCCTGTTTCCAGTGATTGGCTAAACAGGATAGCCAGCGGTTCAGCCACCACCTCTCTTAGTTCTTTAAGGACCCTGGGGTGCACCCTATCTGGCCCCATTGCTTTATCAACTCTTATTACTTCCAGTTCCTTCAGGACCCTTTCTCATGTAAAGGGACTTGTGTCCATTTCTGCACCATTCTCACCCTTGTACTCCTTCAGACTCATTACCCTCTCTTCCTCAGTAAAGACTGAGCAGAAATACCTGTTCAATATGTCAGCTTTACTGTTGTCATCCTCCACGCAGCCCCATCCTCCCTTCAGTCTCACTATCCCTCCTTTGTCTTTCTTTTTCACTTATGTACCTGTAAAAGTTTTGTCCCTCTACCCACTGATTTTGCAATGAGTTCTTCTGTCTGAGCTTTGGCTTCCCTTACTGACCTCCTGCCTCCCTTTGCTTCTCCTGGTACTTCTCCTATCCCCTTCTGCCTGTGTCTTTTTGTATTGCCTGAATGCAATCTTTTGGCTTTCACTTTCTTTGCTACCTCTTTGGAAAACTATAATGGTCTCCTCTTCCTTCTCCTCTTGCTAACCTGCTTAATGCATAATTCTGTTGTTCTTGTAATCCCCATTTTAAATACTTCCCACTGTTCCTCAGCCCCTGATTCCTGTCCCATTCTCCTTAATGCCTCTTTCAAGTATCTCCCCATTTTCCCAAAGTCTAGCCCCCTAAAATCCAGGATACTCACAAGGACTAAACTTTTAAAAGTGGAGCAGATTTATCCCTTCTATCAGCGAAGTACCTCGTGTTAAGGACCTGATCTGAGTTTGTGCTCCCTGCTTCAGTGGGGAAAGTGAGACATTTTGATTTGGAGCCTTGTCTGGTTAAGGGCTCCCCTTTACATATGGACAATTTGTTCGGACTCTCGGTCTTTTACCTGAAGGGACTGTAAGGTTGCTCTATTTAAGGAGGTGCCAAAGGTGTATTGATTACATTTTGGTCTCTATGTGGGGACATGGAAGGAGATGTTTGTTTTGTCTGGCTACTTATCTCATGTTACATATCAGGTTAATCCCTCATTTTGCCCACTGGGGGGAGTAGTGCTTTGGGAATTACAGGGAGATTTCCCTTACTTTCTGTTGCAGCATCTATCTCAATTTTTTGGAGTTGCTATATGGGCAAAGATTAGATTCTAGTTAGGTCTGGACAAGGAGGGGGAGTGACCCTTGCCTTTTCCTGATTCTGTGGTACAGAATGTGCTCTCCTCACAAATGGGCATAAAGTTATTGGATTTAAGGGGAATATGTCATTTCAAAGGGTCGGAGGGGAGAGGAGGGACTTAAGGTAGTAGCAGAATGTTTATCTGGGCAGGTTATGGGGGAGGGTGGGGTTTAAGAGGGATGGAGGGAGGTGTAGGGGAGATGGCTGCTTATATGGGTTAGTGCGGTGGGTGGGCTGGGTATGGTACAGCAGTCTTCAAGGGGCTATGGAGTTTGGTACCTATTGTA
Source organism: Neoceratodus forsteri (assembly GCA_016271365.2). NCBI lineage: Eukaryota > Metazoa > Chordata > Ceratodontiformes > Ceratodontidae > Neoceratodus > Neoceratodus forsteri. The sequence goes on along the minus strand of CM028132.1, from coordinate 91,048,677 downwards.
TCGATAAATGGAGGGCATGCATATGTTTCTTTATCACTAATTTAGATGGCTAGCAATCTTAATTTTGCAATTTGGAATGTGAAAGGGATAAGGAAAAAACCTAAACAATATCAGGTGTTGAAACACCTGAACCTGTTGCAATCTCAGGTCACGTTTTTGCAAGAATCCTATTTATTAGATTCTGAAGCTCTGCAGCTTAGGAGGCAACAGGTGGGGCAAGTTTTCACCGCCCAGAGGTCTACAAATAGTTGTGGGGTCATGCTAATTCTCAATAGAAGTATTCCCTTTATCCTACGCACTTTATCAGGGATCCAGGGGGTAGACACATTTTAGTGCAAGGCACTCTCTGGCCTATGCCACTCTTATTATGTAGCATTTATGGGCCTGACATGGATAGCCCCAGCTTCTTTACAAAGCTTATTACCCTTATACTTCTTTTGCTCCCTATTATGATAATAATGGGAGGGAATTTTAATCTCGTATTAGATTCTAACATGGATAGGTTAGGATTGGCACTGGGGGACTTTCTCCTGGGCAGAGAGCATTTCGAGACCTATTGGATCAATGTGGGTTATGTGATATATGGCGTGTGTTGCACCCAAACAGTAGGGAGTATACTTTTGTTTCACCAGTGCATGGGACACATTCCCACATTGACTATCTACTAATATCCCAATCTCTCTTGTCGGGGGTCATGTCAGCGTCAATTCAACCAGGACCTACATCTGACCATTCCTTGGTGATATGTGGTTTGGCCTTCCTTAATATCCCTAAAAAAGAGACCCGGTGGAAACTGAACAAGCAACTATTGAAGGATACACAACTCTCTAAGCAAGTCAAGGAGCATATAGACTTGTTCTTTTCAGTAAATTCAAAAGAGGGTATGGCACCAGATATTCTATGGGGCGCTTTTAAGGCCTACATGAGGTGGATCCTGATTAGTTTGGCAACAAAGAGGAAAACATCCCGGGAGGCTGAATTATCAGCATTATTATCTCAGGGTAGGTCTCTAGAGGCTAGTCTATCCCCTAGCACATCGGAAGAACATAAGCAGAGACTTCTAGTAGCTAAAGATAGGTACTTAGGCTTGTTAAGGGAAAAGGTTGAGCTGGCTATCATTCGTACCAGAGCTAGTTACACAGACCAGGGAGAAAAAGCTGGTTGCTTGTTAGCCTTAAGGATAAAACAGCAGGAATTAGCAAGATTTATTCCACCTGTAAGGGCCCAAGTGGATGGATCCCTAAAATCGTCCCCTTCAGAGATTGTGCAGGAATTTGTAGGGGACTATGAGCAGCTATACAGGGATATTGAGAATCCTCCCCCAACGGAGGCGTTAGATGTCTATCTTCAGGAGTCTCATCTTCCTTCCCTTTCTGATTCACACAGGACATTTTTGTCCTCCCCCATATCTCTAGAGAAAATAACTAAGGTTATCAGGGCCTTGCCTTTGGATAGAGTCCTGGGGCTGGATGGATTCTGCTTTCTAGTTTATAAGGTATTCCTAGAACAATTATCACTGGTATTACACCGGGTGTTCCTCCATATCCTTTCCGGTGTGGTGGTGGACCCTCATATGTTTGAAGCTTTGATAGTTCTCCTCCCTAAGCCTGACAAAGATCCTGAGTTAGTACTGAGTTATAGGCCCATATCTCTCTTGAATCAAGACATCAAAATTCTATCAAAGATATTGGCTGATAGCATTACCTTAGTTCTCCCAGACTTGGTTGGCATGCCTCAGGTGGGATTTATGAAAGAGCGATCATCTTCGTACCATTTATGCACTCTTTTGCATGTCTTCTCGGAGTCCAGGGACGCCAATTTTCCAGCTGTTTTGGTGTCCCTAGATGCTGAGAAGGCATTTGACTGTGTGAATTGGAATTTTTTATTTCAGACACTTAAGGCATTTGCTTTTCCCCCATGTTCATAGACTGGATACGGGCCCTTTATCAGACTCCCTCAGCCAGGATTTCAGGCAATGGGGCATTCTCGAAGCCTTTCCATTTACATTCAGGGACAAGACAGGGTTGTCCCCTTCCCCCTTGTTATTTAATATATATCTGGAACCACTAATTTGAAATATTTTAGATAACCCGGAAATACAAGGGATACCGATACGTAACAGTGTGGTAAAGATTACGGCATATGCTGATGACCTTTTTCTTCATTTGTCCCACCCTGTGACGTCTATCCTGGCCATGCTAATGGAGATTGCAAAATGTAGTTCCTTTTTGAATTACAAACTGAACTCTAATAAATCGTCCATATTTCCCCTTAACCATAAAGTTTTTAAATTTGACCTTACCCCTTTTGGGTTGTCTTGGTCACCTGGATTCCTTAAATACTTGGGTATTAGACTTGGGAGCTTAAGCAGCAGGCAGGTAGGAAAGAGGGCTGGAGTTATATTCTGTTTTAACTGAAATATTTGAATAGTTTGTAAGTGAAATTAGTTTTATGTGTTAAAAATTATTACCTTGAATTAGAACTGTTACATTGTAACTTTGGTGGCTTGGGGATAGTTGTTTGGCAGGGATACTTAGAGGGAAATTTAAATGTGTTGTTTGCCTGGTGGTTGGGGAGGGACATTAGCTGCAATTACCTTGTCTTTAAATAGAAATTACCTTGGCTTTCATTGTTCACTTGGGAGCTAAGCAGCAGGCAGGTAGGAAAGAGGCTGGAGTTATATTCTGTTTTAACTGAAATATTTGAATAGTTTGTAAGTGAAATTAGTTTTATGTGTTAAAATTATTACCTTGAATTAGAACTGTTACATTGTAACTTGGTGGCTTGGGATAGTTGTTTGGCAGGGATACTAGAGGAAATTTAAAATGTGTTGCTTGCCTGGTGGTTGAGTAAGAGCCTCCCACCCACCCTGTTTTGTATGCTTTCTTAAATACTGAAAAGCCACTGAGGGTTGGGATTGAAGGGCTGAGTATTTCTGTTTGGGACTGAAATTTGAAGCAACAGGAGCTGAAGGGCCTGTGACATCATATGGTACCTGATGTCTGCTTATACACACTGTTAGTGGGACCGAACACACACTGGACTGTATGTGTTTGTGAGACTTGGGAACGTTATTGGTGGAGTTGAAATTGGGTTTGTAAATAACTACAGTCAGTATAGAGAGAAACTGTACTCCAGGGGAAAGGGACTGAGAAAAGGGGGTGTGCTATTATAAACAGAGGGGGATAATCAGGGTGGCCATATTCCACCATGGCAGAGCATCTTCGGAAGGTTGTAGGCTGCACAGGCTGTGGGATGGCAATAATTCAAATTGGGCCTGGAGAGGGAGGCTGCCCCTCTGTGAGACAGCTATCTTGTATCAGAGTGAGGTATATTGGTTAAGAAGTAGCTGTGGGAGCTGGGGGTGTCCTAGGATAAGGGTGTGGATATGGGCAGCAGAGGGTGGGGCTGAGGGAGGCTGGGCAATGCTCTGAAATTACAGGATGTTATGTTACAGTAAGCAGGAGGGGGGATATTAGGGACAGAGGACCCTTAGATAGGGAAGTTGATGCTAAGGGAAGCGTGCAGGGGTGAACATTCTGAATACAAAAGAAACTGGAGGGGAAGAGTCAGGAGGGGGCTGTGCGCTGCAGCCTAAAACAGCAGACTGTGGGAAGAAGTACTAAGGTGAACAGTGCAAGAGAGAAGAAGAGGGCCAGTTTAGAGATGCAGTCAGGGGAAACTCGGGTTACTAGATGGAGGCTGACATAGAGTGTCACAATAAATTTGAGCTACTAAGTAACCTAGAGGGAGGAAGGGTTGGTGGAAATGAGGAAACTTATACAGAGGCGGGGAGGTGCGGATACCCATAGGGCATCACAGACCAGCTATGGAAAGGACAGACATAGTCCCAGAGGAGAAAGGACACATATGTTAAGCAAATGGGGGAGATGCAACATATTCCAGACATGAGGGAGGAGAGCATGATTGGAGAAACTGGGAGACAAGGAGGTGGGAGGAGCCCTTCAGCAGGGAGGTCAGTACCAAGGATGGGGCCCTAGCTAAAGGGGACCCACAGAGAGCCTCTGGAGGCAGGGGTACTATTACAAGGGGGAGGATGGTGGTGTGGGGAAGGGGAAACCATCAGGGCCAGGATAAATGGTTCAGATAAGAGAGGTTAAAGGACACCTATTCAGAGGGTTTGAGTTAAGTGGGCAAAATAGCAAGGAGGCAGAAAGGGAGGGTGACAGGGGTCTCTAATAAGGCAGGAAGACTCCCATGAAATTGAGATCATGAATAAAGGGGAAGGGGGCTGAGGGGCATAGTGGAGGTAACCATAAGGATGATGGCGGTGTTAAGGTTCTGTTACTGGGAGACTCGATGATTAGGGGTATCCATTGGGAGGACAGGGGTGGATGCCATAGCCAGGTGAAGGTAGTGAGTATCTCTGGGCTGACAGTGCACAGAGCAAAGTTCATGGTGTATGAAATGGTTAGGGATTGTGGAGGAAACCAGATTTCCTGGTGCATTTGGGAACTAATGATCTAGAGAAATAGCATTTGGAAATCCAAGCAAGGTTCCAGAACTTGCCAGAGTCTGTCGGATAATGGATGCAACATTTCTTTTCGGAGATATTGCCAGTACCAAAGGCCTCAGTGGAGAAAAAAAGCTTACAGAGGTTAATGACTGGCTCAGGAAGTGGGGTGAAGAGAATGGATTGGGGGTGTTAGGGAACTGGAATGGAGTTTGGGAGGATAAGGACTATATGCAAGGACAGGTTTCATCTTGCCCCATTAGGGAAGAAGTCCTTAAACAGGGGATGGCTGACTACATACAAGAAAGGTGGGGTTTAAACTTGTGAGGGGGAAGGGATGAGGAGGCTGACCAAGCCCTCTCCTCCAGATGAGGGAGTAGCCGTCAAGCCCAAGAGGGAGGAGGAAACAGACTGGAGGTGGAGGTTTCAGGATGAGCAGGGGAGGATGGAAGTATAAGGAATCTGGGTGGGGTTCGACAAAGAGGATCAGGGATAAGGGTGGGGTTGGTGTTAGTAAATGCCAGGAGCTTGGAAAACAAGTTGCGGGAGTTCCAGGCCATGCTGTTCGAGGAGGGTGGATGTGGTGGCGGTCACGGAGGCGTGTACAACAAAAACCATGACTGGGACCTAAATGTACAGGGTACACTATGCTTAGAAGGATAGAAAGGAGGTCAGAGGGGTGGAGTGGCTATGTTCATTAGAGATGATATAGAAATTGCTATGGTAGAAGAGGCAGAGGGAAATGTGGAGGCCTTATGGGTCACCTTACGATCCCCAGCAGGAGATAAGGTCAAGCTGGGAGTAGCATATAGGCCCACGGATGAGTGATGTTCTAGAGGATGGTTTGCTGGACAACATCATTGCCCAGTGTGGTCCAAGGGGAAGGAGTGGTGTTGATGGGGACCTTAATATGCCAGGTACAAACTGGGAACCATGTCCTCTAAGGTGGCCAAGGAGCAGAGGCTGCTGGATGGCTTCCAGGATGTGTTCTTAATACAGCATGTGATGGAGCCCACAAGGGAGGCATGTCCTGGATGTGGTTCTGGCAGATGGGGATCTGGTAAGGGACATAGTTGTACAGGACCCCCTGACTGGGAGTGACCACAATACTGTCTGGTTTCAAATAAGCATGGGGGGAGTGGGGGTGAGATCTAGGACACTGGCAGTGGACTTCAGGGGGGCAGACTTTATGGGCATGGGAAATATTCTCAAGGATCACTTGAAGGGGATTACCTCAATGACAAGTGTGAAAAGGAGATGGGAGGTCATAAAACGGGGACTTCATGAGGCAGTCAGGATCTGCGCAAGTTGAAAACATAAGGAGCAAGGTCATGTAAACCATGCTGGTGGTCCAGTGAGGTACAGGTAGCAGTCAGAGAAAAGAAGGTGGCCTACAAAAAATATAAAACAACAAGAGGGATAGGGATAGGAAATGTACCAGCAGCTAGAAAAGTCACCCGTATGGTGAGGGGAGCAAAGTCCAGTAAAGAGCAGCGGCTGGCACAGGGGATACATGGAGGGGAAAAGGGGTTCTTCCGGTACATTGGGAGGCGAGAAAAACTAAGGGCCATCTCAGCAGATTGAGATCAGAAGGAGGGTGGGTGGAAGAGGTGAGGGACCAGGCAGAGGTATTTAACGAGTACTTTGCATCTGTGTTCACTAGGGAGAGGGATGGGATATCTACAAAGCAAGGCATGAAGGGGATAGAAGCAGAAGGGAGTGGGATCAGGGGAGCAACAGAAATGGAGCAAGAGGAGGGGAAAGGTACCCCAGGGTGTCACATCTGGATAAGGATAAAAGACAATGGGGAGGGACAGATGATGCTATCTCCACCAAAGGGTGTGGATTAGCCCTCAAGACCTAAAGAAAAACAAATCTCCTGGGCGGATGGCATTCATCCGAAGTACTATGGGAATTGGCGGACATACTGGCTGCACCCTGGCGGAGCTTTCAGCAGGTCACTTGAGACAGGGAGGTTACCTAGGGAGTTGGCGAGAAGCACATGGTACCAATCCATAAAGGGGTCGAGGAAGTACCAGGTAACTATAGACCCATCAGTTTGACCTCGGTGGTGGGAAAATTAATGGAGAGTATACTAAAGGAACGGGTTGGGGTGTACTTGGAGGAGGTGGGAGGTCTGGACAGTCGGCAACATGGGTTTGTGCCAGGTAGATCATGTCAAACCAACCTTGTGGAGTTCTATGAATGGGTAACATCAGAACTGGACAGGGGTAAGCCTGTGGATGTATTATTCTTGGACTTCAGCAAGGCGTTGACTCTGTCCCTACAATGGTCTGGTGGAGAAACTGATGGGGTTAGGGTAGGCCTTTGATGGTCAGATGGATTGAAAACTGGCTAGCTGGACGCACTCAGAGAGTAGTGGTCTGTGGGAGCTCTCGAACCCTGAGAGGTTGGTAGTGGGTACCACAGGGCTCGGTCCTGGATCCGATCCTGTTTAATGCATACATATCGGACATCAGGGAGGGTATAGGGTGTGAAATGAGTCTCTTCGCGGATGACTCCAAGATGGGAGCAGTAGTTGAGGGAGAAGAGGGAGGTGGCCTGCAAGGACCTGGACACCCTGAAAGCTGGGCTCACCATGGAAATTAAATTTCAATATCACCAAGTGCAAGGTGTTGCATCTTGGTCGGGGAAACCCTAAACACAGGTACACCCTGGGAGGGGAGGCGTTAGAGGCCTCAATAGGGGAAAAAGACCTAGGGGTCATGGTGGATACATGTATGAATAACTCTGAGCAGTGCAGGAGAGCAGCTAGCAAGGCAAACAGGATGTTGGGATGCATCGTAAGGGGGATCACCTCTAGGAGCAAGGAAGTGATTCTGCCGCTGTACAATGGACTGGTTAGACCACACCTTGAGTACTGTGTACAGTACTGGAGACCACACTTGATGAGGGACATACAGCTCCTGGAGAGGGTACAGAGGAGGGCAACAAAGATGATACGAGGGCTAGGGGATTTGACTTATGGGGACAGACTTGAGGAGCTCTGCCTGTTTTCATTGGAGGAGAGGAGAGACAGGGGAACATGATTGAGGTCTTCAAGTACCTCAAGGGAATAAATAAGGTAAACATGGAGGGGATCTTTAGACTAAAGCAGGGAGGTATCACCAGAGGCATGGTTTGAAGTTGGAAGGTGGAAGGGTGAGGGGAAAGAGGAGGAGGTTTTTCACCGAGAGGGTGGTGGACCCTTGGAATGCACTGCCTGGTGAGCTGGTTCAGAGATCCACAGTGGATGGCTTCAAGAGAGGGTGGGACAGACACAGAAAGTGGATGTATCAGATGATGGCCTGTCCCGGGGGGGGGTGAGGATGGATGATAGGGGTTTCTGGAGATCAAGGGATGGGAGGGTCTCGGCATCCAACTAAGGATCTAGGTTCGAGCAGACTCGATAGACCGTAAGGCCTAATCTGCTGGCAAATAGTATGTTAGTATGTTAGTATGTTAGACTTACCCATAAGCCATCTATGTGGTTCAAAGAAAACCTGAAACCCCTTTTCCAGGTGATCACTCAAGACCTTGATAGATGGTCGAAGCTCCCTATTTCATTATGGGTCCGGATCCATATAATTAAAATGAACGTATTTCCTCGTCTCTTTTATCCTTTATCTCTCTTAAATTTGTTCATTCCACTATCCTGGCTTCAGAAAGTGCACAGACTTTTCTCTAAGTTTATCTGGTCCAGCAAATGCTCCAGATTGGCATACCACAAGTTGGTGGCCCCAAAATTGGATGGGGGGTTGTGTATTCCTCATCTGGCTATTTACTATTGGGCTAGCCATCTATCAAAGTGCCTTAAGTGGGTGCACCTGGGGCCAGATAACTCAAGGCCAGTCTGGCTAAATTTTATCCAGTCTATGAATTTGGACCCCCAACTCTGTTTTACGTCAAGTTCTCCTCTTTGCAAGAAACCTACAAATGTGTGGCCCTTATGATCTCCTTAAAAGTACACACACAACTGTGTTCCTTTTTGTGTTACAATTCACACCTAGATCTGTCCCAATCTATATGGAACTCTCCATCCTTTACTATAAATAAGCAGTGGATCCCTCCCACATGGTTGCCCCAATTCGGGGAAGGAATAGTATCTACCTTCATTGACGATGAGGGTATGTGGCTCCAGGTAACTAACATTATCCAGAATTTCAATATCCCAGCAGTCCATTACTTCAAGGTTCTACAATTAAGGCATCTCCTTATAACCTCATTGGGTAGTACACCTCCCAGACCTCTGGTATTTTCTTTCATAACTGAGCTTTCCTCCCTATTAGGACCCTCCAAGGTAGTTTCAAAGATATAGCAAACCCTGTTTCAGTGGTGGTATGGTGGTACATCCAGTCCAATGAACTTTTGGGCTTCTACCTTTCCCCAGCATACCTTGGATTGGTCTGCATTATGGCGATATTGTCATACGTATGAGCTGCAAGACAGATTACGTCTCATGCAATATCACATCTTGCATAACCTGTATTACACTCCAGTTAAGTTAGCGAAATGGGGGCTTCTTGAATCTGGTCAGTGTACAAGATGTTCTCAGGAAGAAGGAATGCTTCTACATATATTTTGGTCATGTCCCAAAATAATCCCGTTATGGAATTCAATTAAAGCTAAGTTGGATCCCTTATTAGGTTTGCAAGATAGCTTCACCCCTGAAATTTGCCTGTTGGGAGATTTGTCCACTATAGATACTAAAGTTCGGAGGTTTCACATGGTTATGATAACATTATCTGTTAAAAAAGTTATACTTAAGCATTGGAAGGATGATATCATTCCATCATATCAAGAATGGGTTCAAGAGATCCTTGCTAATCTGCATACTGAAAAAGCTACAGCGAATCTCTTTGACAGGCAACGGGGTTACAAGCATATCTGGGATCCCTTTCACACTCTAATTATTGTTGGTATGAAGAAGAATGATGCAGATAATCATGTGTCTTAGACCAACCATAGCATATGTAATAAGGCACTATATTATAATACTTCAGGATGCTGCTGTACTGGGGGTGGGAGGGGCAGAATATATTGTGTATGCTTTCTTTGATGTGAAATTTTCCCATGTCTGCCTCCTGTATTGTGGAAAATTTGTTAATAAAGTTTGAATTGAAAAAAAAAAAAGAAAAAAAAGAGTTTTGTTAAAACCAAGGCAATAATCTGTAGGGAATCTTTAAGAAAACGGTTTTCTATATAATCCAGTCTGAAAGTTTTAAGCTTTCTTATTTCATCCTTAACCAGCTTACAGGAGAAGTATTTAAATCTAAATTTGGGAACATCACACTTTTCTTTTAAGGAAGCATTATTTTTTAATATAGGATTTGGAATATTTAAGTCCGGCAAATTTACAAAATAATTATTTAAAATATTTGCAGACTGCTTAGAGGGCTGGAGAATGCCCTTGCTTAACATTTAGACTGGGGGTCTTAAATTAACAGGTGAATCAAATGACCTAATCAAAGTCCAGAATGTTTTAATATCTGTAGTCTCATTTGTCTTAGTTTCATAATATTTTTGTTTAGACTTTCTTATTTGAAGTCTTAATAAATGTCTGGCTCTTTTATATCTTTCCCAATCCTCTGATCTTAAAGTCTTCCCTGTAATTTTCCACAATCTAGCTTTCCCTCATATCTGTTTCTTTAATTTCTCTGTTACCCAGAGAACATGGGGTCTTCCTTTGCACAATTGTTTGAAAGGGGGCAAATTCATTATAGACATCAAGAAACCATTTAGAAAATTCCTGAATTGCTAGATCTACAGAAGGAATTAGAAATAGTCTATACCATTTTATAGATGCTAATTGGGCCAAAAAAAACATTGTTATTATACGTTTTAAAACATCTCTTTTTAACCTTTGAAGGAGTCTGGCCTACAATTTCTTTCTCCCTCAATTTAAAAGTACAGTTTATTGAGCTATGGCCACCTATAATTGGTTGTTTTCCTTGTAAATTTTGGGCTGAGGTTCCTGTTGTAACAAAAATTAGGTCCAAAATGTTACCTATGCTAGTTTGAGAGATTTTCCTAGTGGGGAGTACTATTTTTTTGTCTACATTTAGGACTTTAAAACATTTCTGTAATGCTATCCCATGAGGTTTTTCCCATGCCACATTAAAGTCCCCTATCAGTAGTAGATTAAATCCCATAGTGTGAGTCTGTATAGCCAAAGCTAAGTTATCAAATTCACAGATAGGGGATTTCGGAAGGTGATACAAAGATCAAGGTAGGAGTGGTGTACATATTACCAAACCAGAAGAACAGTGGGTATAGAGAATTAGGGTAGGAGATCAGAAAAACATCAGCCAAAGGGGATTTGATGATCGTAAATAACTTAAATATGCTAGATGTGGACTGGGAAATACCAGCAACTAGCAGAGTAAGAAATCAGGAGCTGGCGGACGTGATGCAAAACTGTTTTCCTGTGCAGTGGGTCAGAGAACTGACTAGAGAGGGGACTACCTTTCATCTGGTTCTGTCAAAAGTTGAGCTAGGGAAGTAGAAGAGAGGGAACCACTGGATCCGGTGACCATAATGCAGTGTGGCTCAACAGAACCATAGGAACACATCACTTCTATTCAAAAACTGATGGTTCTGGACTTCATTAGCATGGACTTCAGCAAGATAGGGGACATACTGAAACAGAAACTAGTAAGGTTAGAGGGAGCGGAGGGAGCAGAATCCAAATAGGATGCCATAAAGAAGGATATAACTGAGGTGACAACATCATGCATGAGATGGGCCTGGAAGACAGAAAAGCACAAAAAGCAGATCTGGTATTCAAGAAGGGTGGGAGAGATGATAATGGCTAAAAGGTACCATTCTGAAATAGATGGGGGATTAGAGTGAGGCCAGCTAGGATGATGTTTCTGAAAAAGCTGAATGAGTCTAGAATAATTGTAAAAAACAGTAAAGCAGTGTCAGAGCTGATAACAGCAAAGGGGGTCAATGAGGAGAGAAAATCTACTGTACATTAGATACATTAGGAAAAAGAATGCTACAGAGGATGTTATCAGATTAAAGAGTAAGGGACATGGGTGGTGGAGGAGGATGGGAAAAAGGCTGATTTACCCAATAGCAACATTTGTTTAGTACTCACTGTAGGGAGGGGCACTACCGCAGTGAAGGCCAAAGAGAGTTTTTTTTTTTAATTCAGTTTGTTGAGCAAATCATGTTTAAAATCATCAAATTGTCACATGAAAATACAACTACATACTGTATCTCTCACAAAAAAATAAACACAATGCAATGAATAAATGCATATATTTCTCCATATGCAACATTAGAACAGTACAATAACTCATATGTCAGTATATATCGTAACAAAGTGATTGGGTGGGTAGACAGGAGTTAAGAACAGTCTTAGAAGAAAGGGTGCTCAGAGGCCCTCAAACCCTGAAGGTGGACAAATGGCTTGGTCCTGATAGGGTGCAGCCTAAAGTGCTGAAGGTGGTGGGGCAGACACTGGTATCTGTTTAATTGCTCCCTGGAGACAGGGGTGGCTCCAGCAGACTGGAGGGCAGCTAATATTGGGCTGCTTTACACATACAGGAGCAGGGATGACCAGGGATATTGAAGACTGGTCAGTCTAGCCTGGACTGTAGATAAGCTGCAGGAAACCATCATTAAGGAAGAAACTGTGGAATTCTGGGAAATACATGGGATACAGGATTGGCTGAAGTCAGACCAAGTTTGTATCAGGGAGATCTTGCCAAACAAACCTGCTTGACTGAATTGACTGAGTTAGTGAACAAAGGTTGTGGCTAGGGACCAAGCAGCGGATGTGTTGTAGCACCCCAATTTTATCCAAACCTTCAATTTTGTTCCACACAAAAAGGCTAATAAAAAGGCTGGGTGACCTGGGAGGGGGATGACAAACTGACCAAATGGATAGAAAACTGGCTGGGGGCATGATGCAGGAGGTAGTCATCAATGGAGTGCGCTCAGAGTCCAAAGGAGTCACAAGCTTTGTACTGCATGGATCAGTACTGGCACTGGTGTTCTTCAATATCTTCATTTGCAGTATAAAGTAGGAGAGGGTATCTTTCAGAATAAGATTGGTCTCTTTGCTGATGACAGCAAGATCTGTGTGAACATAGAGGGAGAAGTTAGGGAAATGAAAAGAGATCTGGAAAAATTGAAAAAGTGGTCCAGATTTTGGCAAGTAAAGTTTCAACACAAAAAAGCTGCAAAGTGATAGAAACAATGTAAAAAAAAACAAAGGTACATGTTCCCTTTAACTCTGTTTCAATACTAGTGTCTACTCTACTCCTGCATACCTCCCTAGATTTGTTCTGGATTTCAAGGTATGTTCATAAAGCATCATTTAAAGTTGTTAGATACCATCAGAATGACCTAAATGTCCATGCAGACAATCTAAGTTTTATTCCAAACATGCACTTCCTATAGCTAAGCAACAGGGAGTCAAGAGTGCTGCCAAGTGAGTTGTCCCAGACTCTGAGAGTGGGGAAGGATGTGTACCACTTTGTAACTGCTCCTTAGGGCATGGACCAGAGTGCTGTACAGCTGTGGGGAAGTACATATGGGATACATGGACCCAACTCATGAGAGGAGGAAGATAGAGGAGGCACATGTCAAGATACTGGTCCTTGTGGATGGAGGAAACTGGAAAATAAGAGTGTCCTCCCATGATCCAAGCTCTACAATGCCCTCTGGTATTTCAATCAACTCAGACTGGTCTACTAGGAAATGGAGGTCAAGTAATCTAAGGGGTGGGGTGGGGTGGAGGAAGGCCATAACTAGCAGAAGCAAAGATATAACAGATTTCAAGTCAAGGAAATTGCATTCCATACTGTGAATGTAAATAAATTTATTTGTGTAGTGTATAAAATGCAATCATTTACACCCCTGGCAGCTCCATAGTCCTTTGGAGTCAGAATTTTTCCACCTTCCAGAACATCCTTAATAGTCTCGGGTATCAAAAAGTAAGGAGAAATAAAAGCAGTGGAGAAGAGACAATGTGTATCACTTCGGCATATTAAAGTATCACAAGAAGGGAAAAAGTCGATTATTCCGGGTCAAGTGCAGGAGAGCTGTCCTTGAGATACTTAATCCTCTATCTCCCAGCCAGCCACCAAGTGACCCAAGTCTGTTCCTGAACCCAGGTCACCAGAGTAATAGGCTGTAGCTCTACCACCATGCTACTGGGCTGACAATGCTTTATTGTAATGGAAAAAAAGTTTTATTTTTATTTAGGTATGTAGATTTAGGTAGGTTCACTATCAACAGTATGTATACCTGAACTTAATCAATACTTAGACTAACAAGTTGCTAGGATTCTGAAGCTCATTTTATAAATTCTTTTACCTTGGCCCTTCCACTTTTGAAAGTACAGACATACAGAGAGCACGTTGTCAATGATCTTAATCCCAGTGGAGATGTTGGTGTTTTTGTATTCCTTCTCCATGTTCACCAGTACACTGTGTAAGGGAGGAGAACAACACAGTGATACTCTGTATCAGGTTCATAGAAATTCAACAGACTGAAGGTATAAAATAAATACAGTGACATGCTATGCACTTAAAACTCACCAGATCATATTTTTTGTGCTTTTTCTCCATCAGTCTCATCATCATATTTTACTTTTATAAGGGACTTTTAAGAGCAAACCCATAGTGTGCAGTACAAAAAGTAGTTGACAGTCAAAGTTACAGATACAAATCTGTCCCTCTTAAGCAGAAAGACTGATGCCTACAGTTCATCTAATAGGCCACTTTTTAGATCAGTTGACAGCAACTCTATGTTCACTGACTGCATTGTTGCTCTGCTTTCAGGGAAAAGGGCCTGTTTTTATGTTTGCTTGCATGCATGTGCAAGAAACATAGTGCCATCATCCGAGTTTTTGTAGGTGTGGCACCCTGTCTTCCAATTCAGTCAGTGTGTTTGCAGGTGCGGCCGCAGTTCACCAATGAATGCTGCACCTAACTATGACAGCAGTTGAAAATGCAGGGGTGTACAGTTGAAAGGGAGAGATCACTTCAGTGAGCAGCGATAAGATAGTGTTGATTAGCATATTGTGTGCTCATGCGCTCCCCACACACACTATATGGTCGATGGGGGTGCCCAATCCCCCGTCAGCTCTGTTGCGCTCCCCCATCAACAGAGTTCCAGATGCCATGCTGGGAGCCCACCCCAGCATGGCAATGGTCCGTAAAGCCGACCGGGGTGCCCAATCCCTGTCGGCTCCACTGTTCCCCCCCAAACAGACTACCGGGTGCCATGCTGGGAGCCCACCCCAGTGTGGCAACAGTCCATATGGCTGATAGGGGTGCCCAATCCCCCGTCGGCTCCACTGCTCCCCCAAACAGTCTTCCAGCTGCCATGCTGGGAGCCCTTCCCAACATGGCACAAGTCCGCGTCATCTACAAAAAAAAATAAAAAAACAAGAAAAAGCGGTCCTCGCTGACTGTCCTGACCCCCCACCTGTGCCCACCCTCTGCACACCCTGCCTCCCCACACCCCTCTACCTCACCCCATACTTACCTCTGGAGTCCAGCATGACAATCTTCGGTGGACCGGGAACATATCTGCACTCTTCAAAGTCAACCACGAACTGAAGAAATGTCGGTAAGCTGTATAATGGAATAAATAGGGTTTTTTCAACTTTGATGCATATCTGAGGCATTTTCAGAAATTTTTTCTCCAAATTTTCAACATGGGGTTTTTGGGACCCCACTTTATGAATTCTGGTAATGTCATTTTGTTAATCGGACCTGAAAGGTGATTTCGCTGTCACTGCACAGAACCACCTTTTGGGACTGATTTCCAAAACAACAGCATCACAGTTCATGAGGTAGGCCTCCAAAAAACCCATGTTGAAAATTTGGTGAAAAAATTCCCCAAAATGACAGTTTTACGAGCATATGTTGCACTGTTCCTATGCACACTCATAAGTTTGTGAATTTTCAATATTTTCACTCCAGATTTTCAACATTGCCATTTTACCACACCTCCTTTTGAGCAGCACAGCTGTCATTTTTCACATCTTGCCCAAAATGTGTTTCCGTGCATGTAACGCACAATGGCGCAGCCGGTGTGTGAAATCAATGTTTGGGACAGATTAAGAAAATCACAGTGACTCTTTTCAAGAGCAGAGGTGTTAAAATGGCAATGTTAAAAATTTGGTGAAAAAAGTCCACAAAATGACTGTGTTACGAGCGACCATTGTGCAGTTTCCACGCACCCTTGTAAGTTCATGCAATTGTAATATTTCCAGTCCAGATTTTCACCACTGGCATTTTTCCACACTTCCTTATGAACAGTACAACTATTATTTTTCACACCATGGCCGAAATGTGTTTTCATATTTCCAGCGCAGAAATGTGTGGTCGCTGTGGGAAATCAGTGTTCGGGACAGATTAAAAAAATCACAGTGACACTGTTCATGAGCAGAGGTTCCAAAATGCCTGTGTTGATAATCTGCTGTAAAAAATCCCCAAACTAATTGCATTATGGATGTGCATTGCACAGTTTCTAAGCACGCTTGTTACTTCACCATTTTTTTAAATATTTTCACTGCAGATTTTCAACATTGCCATTTTTTGCACCTCCCCATGAACAGTACAGCTGTCATTTTTCACATCCTGTTCAAAATGTGTTTTCACACCTGTCATGCCAAATGGCGTAGTCGCTGTGCAAAATCAGCTTTCGGCTAACAAACTGATATTGCCACTGTTCATAAGGTGGGGGTCACAAAAAACCCATGTTGAAAATTTGGAGTGAAAATGCCAACGAACGCCTGAGGCATTAGGGTTTCTGACCATAATGCCCCACCCTGTAGAGATTGACAGGCATCAGGGTACAACTTGGGATTTTCGCCTGTAATGCTCATACTATTCCACACCCTGCAGCCAGTGAGAGGCATCGAGGTGTGCCTTGGACTCATTGGCCCCAACGTTCACCCCATTCTCCTATACAGCACCCATCTCACTGTATTTCCTAATAGAATGGGGTGAGCATAGGGCCAAAGACCCCAAGGCACCACCGTGACATTCGTCGGTGTCTGCAGGGAAGGGTGTGGTGAAATGGCGTGGCCGTTGTGCCTAATGACTCAAAGGTACACCCCAATGCCTGTCAGTCTCTGCAGGGTGGTGGTGGGGTTGGCTTCAGTTCAATACTTCACTGCCATTCCTATTATGCAGCTCTCTAACTCCTACACTACCAATGCCAATGCCAGCAAGCAAACATTCGGCATTGACAAATGCTTGTTACAGTCTACATATATGAGGCTGTGCCAGACTCAGTGAGTTAAGTGGCACTGTAAACAAAGTCAAAACATTTTGGGCCTTAATTATCAAAGCACCAGAGCCCCTCTGACACTGTGACATTGGATAATCAGTCTGCACTAGAGCTAATCGGGTGTGCATACTGTCCCTGTACATGACACATGGAGATTGGGTTACTTAGGGGTACAAAACCATTTTGTGGACTGATTTGTTAACTGCTTCATGGGTTCCACATTGCTGCAAAACAAGGATTGTCTAATCAGGTATGAAACCTGATGATTTTATGTTGTCTGAAGTGCCACCTTACTTGCTGAGAAAGGCTTGTGTTAGCAGTCATTATAAACTGGCTTCTCTTTAGTGCCTGACAGAGGAGTCACAAGACAGAACAGAAGATGCGTTTTTTTCTGCAAATATTTACTGAGGATAGCCCAGCTTAGATGCAACATCTTGCTTTCAGTGGGGTTCTGCCTAACTCAATTGTACTTCAGGGTGTAGTGGAGCACCAGGAAGTCAAGTCATGATTTGCTCAAGGCCACATTTCAGATGGCCTGTGGTGGGGTTTATCCTGGGATCTCTTGCCCTTTTTTTAACTCTATTTATGATCTCTGGCTCAGGCGGGGCTGTACCCCATATCTGCCCATTAGGCTTCATGACCCTCCCGGCATCCCGTTAGCTGCCCAGGACAGGAGGTTTATGACTTACTCCTCATGTCAAGGCTCCCTGGAGAGAGAGAGACAGAGATCAACCTTAAGTACCAGCCAAGACTCATTCTGGTGTCATTCAGGTGTGTGTCGAGGCCATGGTCCAGGGTGTCATGCACCACTAGACCATAAGGAGTTTCCTTTTTTTCATTCCTCCTGATGGTGCAGTGATGTCAGAGGTGTGCCATGCATGCTCCTGTGCAAGTATGTGCCCACCTCTGACCAGACTACCAATCCCTGGATGTATTGAGGTATCAGACATAGCCACTGCCAAGGGCTGGACTATTACCTAAAGCCTTCACCCACCCAACCTGATGAAGGAAAGCAGTCTATTGGATGGTCAATCATCCTTCCCACAGCCTACTGTGCAATGCTCCAGGCTCAAACCTACTTTGTCTGTGCCACAAGCAGTAGCATTATTTATTTATTTATTTATTTAAACAGCAGTTTGGAAAACCTTTGAGCCATAGGCTCATTTACAAAGGTACCTTGTCACAGTAAGACAAACGAAAATACACAGCATAACAGTACAACACAGTATAACAGTAACTTAAGACATAGATACAAACAAGCTGGTACAGGTAGGATTGATGCAAACAATACCAGAGTTATGTTGTCCTTAGCAGCTTAGTAGTAAGCTTTTTCATAAGTATTGAGTACGGCTTTGACTAGTGGCAATTACAGCCACAGGACCATTACAGGACAATTCTATGATCCCTGGAGTGGAGAGAGCATGAGGCAGGGGGATTGGAGAGACAAGTGAGGAGAGGTATGAAGGAAGGGACCTAAACCAGTATTTGGATATGAAAGGGGCACAACAAGACTGTCGACATGAGGGTAGGAGGAAGACAAGGATGGATAAGGAGGAGTAGAGGAACAGTGGTGAGTATGGGGGGGGGTTGTAGCAAAGCAGCAGAAGTTGTTACAAAAGGTGTCTAATCTGGCAAGGGAAGTGGAGGGGGTGGTGCCCTAGACCACATTTGTGTAGTCAAGGCCGGAAGCACTATTTTGGTAACAATCTCCTGGTGGACCTGCAGAGAGAAACAGTCTGTATTGTGGTACAAGGCACCAGGCTTGAGGTGGAGCTTTTCACGGATGACATCAGTGTGGGCAGAGAAGTCAAGCTTGCTGTCATGCCGCACACCAAGGTACTTGAAGGACTGCACCACTTCAAGGGGGATGTCATCCAATGTGGAGGAAGCCAGGAGTCTGGCCAGTTTCTAGATGGTACCAAAGGTCATAAACATTTTTTTTCTTGTGTTGACCTGGAGTTAGCTGGATTGAAACCAACATAGGATGTTGTGGAAGTCCACCTGGAGCAGGTCTTCCAGAGCTGTAGTAGAAGTACCAGAGATAGAATAGAATGGAATGCAACTGTGTTGTACTTTAAAATCTTTGTACTGAGTGTTAATATTGAGTGCTATTATGGAAGCACTGCTATGATCAGGAGTTCAGTTAATTAAGCAATAAGGCTTGAAAGGGTGTGCATTACTGTGAGATAATGGCATAACTCGGGAGGCGAAGCATTAAGGAACGCCGAGTTCCTTATACACTCGAGAAATTCCATTATTCCAAAATTTTGCAAACTCTGGAGGCTCTTATTGCAATTCAAAAATTATTCCTTTGATTTTAATTTTTAAAAACTGAGTAATGAGGTTCAGGAAGTTAAGTACACAGTATCTGACCTGTGCTGTTGTGCTGGAATAATGCACAATCATGCAGTCACAGCTGACCAATCACGGGTCTTGGTGTCTCTTACCCATTTTATATATATATGTTTTTTTTGTAAGTGGAAGTCAAAAACTTCCATGTGTTTGAATTTGGAAGTTGTTCCAATTTTTTAGCGGACAAACTACTTCTCAGGTTCCAAGTTCAGAAGTAAACATTCTAAAGGAGACTGAATTTTAGAAGCTCAAATGAAACAGTGCTGGTAAAATACTATTTCCTTCAGAAACGTCAACTATTTTTATATACACTACGCCAGTGGTGAATAACTTGGTTAAATAAATCATGTTCATTTGGGATAAATATTTATTTTCACTTAGAACACCATTTATTTCACTTAGAACACAATTTTTTTTAACTTAAAACATATTATTTCCACTTAGAATCTGGAAATAGAACACAGGGCCAGATAGAGAGTTTACAATGGAAATAAAGGCAGTTTTAAGCTAAAACAAGGTTAAATACCAGTAAAAACAGTATAAATGGTGTGGTATATCTCCAATACATAATGGGCTGCAGTAGAAGAAAATATTACCGCAGTAATCTTCTTTCTTCCATGGGGTCCTTTAGCATCGGTAACTTTTTTTTGCACTTAGCTGGCTAGATGCAATTGCTCCGGAGGTGTGCTTTTAAGAGATATTTAATAAGCAAAGGGCCAAGCCAATCAAAAGACAGGAGGGGACGTGAAATGAGTGAGAGCTGTCGACTGGTTCAGAATTTTTTCAAGGAAAAACGAGGGCAAATGCTCTGAAAAAGAATTAACAGGATTCAAAAAACATGCAAATGTCCAAATGTGGAAATAGAAACAACAGCAACACGAGTTAAAAACTCATCAACAAGAAACGCCAAATTTGGTAAAAAGCAACGTAAGAGCCCTTCTCTGACTGGTGAACCGGGGAGGAAGGGTGGGAGCTTACTGATGCTAAAGGACCCCATGGAAGAAAGAAGATTACTGTGGTGAGTAATTTCTTCTTCTAACCACAGGAGTCCTTTAGCATCAGTAACTTTTTGGCAGACTACCAAGCAGTACCAAGTGGGAGGTGGGCAGAGAACCTACTTAGGAAAGAGGCTCTGCAGAACTGCCCTGCCAAGTTTGGCATCAGATCTGGTCTGCACATCCAAACTGTAGTGTTTCACAAAGGTGTGCACAGATTTCCAGGTAGCTGCTTTTCAGACATCCAGAAGGAGAATGTCCCTTGCTGCTGCAAGCAAGGCTGCAGCACCCCTGGTGGAATGGGCCCTGAGCCCCACTGGAGGTTGTTGACCAGCTTTCTCATAGCAAAATCTAATACAGGAGACCAACCAACAAGAAATAGTTCTGTTGGTAGCTGGTCTTCCTCTGCCTACATCCCTGTAGGTGAGGAACAACTGAGTAGAAGAGCCTCTGGACTGTCTAGTATGCTCTAGGTAGTGAAAGATGGCTCTTTTGACATCCAAGCTGTGGAGCTTTTGCTCGCCAGGAGTGGATGACTCTGTAAAGAAGACAGGCAAAGTAATGGACTGGTTCAAGTGAAACTCTGAAACCACCTTTGGCAGAAATTTCCTATTTGTCCTGAGCTCAACTTTATCATTGTGAGGGATGATGTAATTCGGCTTAGTGCACAGGGCCTGCAGCTCTGAAATCCTTCTGGCAGACATAATGGCTACCAGGAAGACGGTCTTCCAAGTTACAAACTTGATGTGGGCTATGGACATAGGCTCGAAAGGTGGATTCATGAGCCCATCTATGCAAAGGTTCAGGCTCCAAGGAGGAACAGGTTCCCTGGTTGGAGGCTGGAGGTGCAAGAGGCCTTTGAAAAACTGTTTGAAAATGTTGTGGGGAAAAAAATGATTTCTTCTTTCCCACCGAAAGGTAGGCTGAAATTGCCACCAGGTGTAGCTTAAGTGAAGATGGTTTCAAGCCTGACGCCTGTAGGTGTACCAGGTAGTCTAGCAGCTAAGGATCTGAAGCTGATAGAGGTTTGACCTTTTCGCACTTACACCAGAGGAAAAAACCCTTTTCCATTTGGCTGTATAAGTCTTCTTAGTGTTCGGTTATTTTAGCCATCCTCAGTATCTTAAGGACCTGTTCAGAGTACTGTGAGGATGGAAATTCTAACTTCTCCAGAACCAGGCCTTGAGGTGAAGAGAGTGTATGTCTGGGTACTGCACTCCCATCTGAGGAAGGGTCAGCAAGGAGTGAATCAGAGGCAGGTGAATGGGCCTGTTGCAGGGCATTGAGAGAAGGAGAGGGTACCAGGTTTGCCTGGGCCAGTCCGGAATCACTAGGATCATGGATGCAGGCTGCTGCCTGAGTTTCAGCAAAAGCCTGAATATCAGGGGAAAGGGAGGAAATGCTTATAGGAACCTCCCTGACCAGTCCAGGATCAGGGCATCCAGAGGAACTGTTCCCGGAACTGTGCGCCTGCAACAGTACTGAGGAAGCTGAAAACTGAGAGGTGGGGCAAACAGATCACGTCTGGTGTGCCCACACTGCCTGAACACTGTGGCTAGTACCCGCGCTCAGTGTCCATTCACTCTGATCTTGACAGATATGGCAGAGCATCCGCCAGAGTACTGAGTTGCCTGGGAGGTGAATAGCTGAGAGACTGACTCCCAGGGAGAATGCTAGAGACCAGAGCTTCAGAGCTTCCAAAGAGAGTATTCCTGATCTGGTACCACCCTGCTTGTTTATGTAGAATGTTGCAGTGGTGCTGTCCGTTCGAATTTGAACCGCCTGCCCTTCTATGCTGGGAGTGAAAGCTTTGAGATCTAGAAAGACTGCTCTGAGTTCCAAAAGATTTATGTGCAACTGTGACTCTTTGGGAGTCCAGTTGCGGTTTACTGAGGCCCTGTCTAGATGAGCTCCCCAGACCAACAGGGAGGCATTTGTGGTGATCACCTTTGTGGGAAGAGGAGCTTGAAAGGGAACCCCTGCCTATAAATTTGCAGGGTCCTTCCACCACAGTAAGTTTTGGAGGAACTGCTCCAACACCGGTATTAACTTTGAAAATTTGTTGCTTCTCTGAGACCAACGAGTTCTGAGGTAGGCTTGCAGGAGTCTCATCCTGTACCTGACCCCTGGGACTATGGCAGTCATAGAGGCCATATATCCCAGACGTTTGAGAAAATGTCTGGCTGGTCTTGGCTGTCCCTGAGCAAAAGAATCTGCCACTGAAAGGAAACTCTGAATTCTTTCCTGTGGGAGGAAATCACACCCTTTCTGAGTGTCCAGCTGGGCCCCATGAAGGTGAGCAGCTGGGTAGGTTCTGGGTAAGATTTCTTGAGATTTACCAGGAAACCCAGACTCCAGAGAGCGTTCTGTGAGGGAAACAGATTCCTTGACTTGGCAAGGAGACTTTTCTACTATGAGCCAGTTGTCCAGATAGGGGTAGAGAGCAACATCCAGTCTCCTGAGATGTACTGCTACCACTGCAAGACACTTCGTAAAGACTCTTGGGGCCAAGGACAGACCGAAGGGCATTGTGGTGAACTGATAGTGACCCAAAGGAAGTTTGAACACCTGGGAAACTTCCTGTGAGATCTCCTTAATGTCGAGGGTAGGCATCCTTTAAGTCTCGAGGCTAGCCAGTCTCCCTGCTGTAAGGACTGTATGACCAGTGACAGAGTGACCATTTTGAATTTGTTTTTTTTTCAGGTGTCTGTTTAAATATCTGAGATCTAAGATAGATCGCCACTCCCCAGTTTTCAATTGTGTCAGAAAATACCTGAAGTAGAGGCCCTTGCCTTTCTCGTGAGTGGGGACCCTCTCCACTGCACGTAAAGCCAGAAGGTTTTGTACCTCCATTTCCAACAGCGGTATCTGTGTTGGGGGCAGAGGTCTTGACACCTGGGTACACTTGAGGTCTGGCAGCTGCTTGAACTGTAATGACAGAGCCTTCTCCACTATCTCCAGCACCCACTTGTCCGACATGATGAGGGACCAGTGCTGAAGATAGTGTAAGAGTCTGCCTCCAACCAGAAACGGGGAGGCAACCTGGACACTCACATCAGGACTTAGACTGAGAGGCAGATGGCTGGGTAGAGGTGGCTCTTCTTTGGCCCCTTCTGCCCCTGCCTCTGAAAGACGCCCTGTACTGGCTAAAGTCAGATTGGGGATAGGGATTGTAAGACCTGGGAACAAAACTTCTGCCCCTGGGACGGGATCTCTGAGGGGTGGCAGGTTTAGGCTTGGATGAATGGCTCTGCCAGGAGGCCTTGTACTCATCGACTTTTTTCATGTAGTCAGTGGTTCTGTAATCAAACAACATATTTTGATCACAGAGAAAATCCATGGCTTTGTTCTGAGTGTCTGTGGTCAGACTGGTTGTTCTAAGCCAGGCAAAGCATCTCAGTGATATGGCATGGGCCATCGCCCTAGAGGCTGCATCATTATTGTCATCTGCCATCTGGAACTGGTACATAGTAGCTTCCAAGGCAGTTTTTGACGTATTCACCAGCTTCTGCACCATAAAATCTGATCCGTTACGGGCGATAGCCTGGACAAATTTCCAAAGGGCTTTCTGATATTTGGCTGTGAATGCCATGTAAGAGGAAAGCCTGAGAAGCAGGGAAGCTGTGGCATATATTTTCTTTGCTATAAAGTCAATTTTCTTGGAATCCTTGTCAGGGAGAGGGGACAAGGAGACTTCAGCTTTCTCACAAGCTGCCTGCTGCACTATACTCTCGTGGCTATGGTGTGCAGACAGGAACTCAGTACCATTTTTAGACAATTTATATTTTCTCTCAAGCTGCTTATCAACCCCTGGTACTGAAGTGTGGTGCTGAAGCACCTTCATGGTATTTTTTCTAAATGCATTATAGATAGGGATGACCAGGGTCTTTGAGGATGAAACACCCTTCATCTCCCTGTAATCTTTGTCTTCATCAACATCCTGGTTGGGCTCCTGTGTAGGGAGGTCCAGGGTATCCAGCATATTTTGTATAAATGTATACATAGAGGAAGGATCCTCGTGATCACCTGGGGGATCCCCAAGGTGAGGGTCTGGGGACTTCTGGGGCTCAAGGCCCTCAAAATCTATGTCAGAGGCATCATAAAATTGATCATCATCTGTGTCACCCTCACAGGCTACAGAAGAAAGAACTGTGGAAGAGTGCTTGCCAGCCCCAGTAAATAGAGAACCCATCTTTTGAAGGGTCTGAAACAGTTGCCATGCTTTTTCCATATCTTGCACTGATGGAAGAACCTGTGCAGTTTGTACGTGTTCTGTTTTTTCTGTATGCTTTAAGCTACCTGTTGTCTCGCTATTGGCTTTCCCAGGAGCAACGGGAGCATATCTGTCTTGACAGAGTTTCTTTTTAGCCACTTCATCAGAGGCTTGATCAAGCTTCCTTTTTTCATCACTCTTATTATTTTTCAATTTGTGAGGAACTTCATCTTTGGAAGCTTTATTTTTTGACTGGGATCTGTAGGGTTCCTCAGCACCTCTGCTTTTGGTATTAGTACTTTTGAATGGCCCCTCATCGGAAGCCTTTGATTTATACTCAGCCATAATAATCAAAGGTTTGTCTGCTATGTTCACCAATTTAAGCAAAGCAAACCAGTTCTGGACCTACGAACTGAGTGTAGGTTTCTGTGAAAATGACACTGGCCAGTCCTGCCCCAGTTAATAAACTCTGTGTATTACCAGTGCCCTTTTTTTTTTTTAGGTTGTAAAACTGGGATCTATACCAGTGCCAATCTTAATAGGAATCCAGTAATACTCAACTGCGCACAGGTGGCTGCTGGACCCTTATGGACAGTCCTGACACAGATGATACCAAGGTCCAGTAATAAAACAACAAAAGATTTCCTCGTAATTGCCAATCTACAGAGAAAACCCCCAGGCACTGTTTAAGTCTGAAATCTACTGCAGGTGCCTCGTGGTAAACCCAGCAAGGTCTGAGGTAAAAAACAAGGCAACTGTCTCTAATTTGACGGTTCCCACAAGAATTTGTCCAAAAAATGAAGGAACCATCGAAAATAAGCACCCGCGATAAAATTAGGCTTGAAACTAAATAGTCACGGTAAAAATAAAGTCTAAATAAGCGCCATCACACTAAAGATGAAAAATTTGCAGGGCGCTAATGAAAAAGTAAAACTTTCACTCAGCACACTAAAGGAAATAATTTGTGAGGAAAACTTTACCCAGATAAGCACTAGGAGGCTGTCAACAAGGAAAGTTGGGAGACACCTCAGAGGCAATATTACTCAGTTCAGCAGAGAAAAAATTCTGAAGCAGCCAACAGCTCTCACTCAGTTCACACCCCCTCTTGTTTTTTGATTGGCTTGGCCCTACGCTCATTAAATATCTCTTAAAGGCACACCTCCGGGGCAATTGCACATAGCCAGCTAAGTACAAAAAAAAGTTACTGATGCTAAAGGATTCCTGGGGTAAGAATAACACATTTATCTCCACACAAGAGTGATAAGACCATTAAAACTAACTCAGGACTTTGCCACTCATGAGTTATGGGTCTTACCACTCATTAGTGGAGGTAAGTGTTATCCCACTGCAATTCACGGCCTAGATATTCAATGCACCCGGCACAACTCAGTTGTGCCAGCACATCCCCAGGAATGAGCCCCTGGGTCATAGTCAAAAGGAAGGGATGTGCTGTGCAATTCTGGATGCACTGCAGTGCAAAGATAATGTATGTGGTGCATCTGGATTGGGCATTCCCATGCATATGTGGCACATTGCAGTATTCAGCGGTGATGTGCAGCACAGCTGCCCACACATCTCGGAGATGTGCCGCACAAAGTTAGGTGTGTAAAAAACACACCTAACTGGTAGCCACCCACAGGCGGGCTGCTGTACTGAACAGCACAGCACAGCAGACACCAGACACTGGGTGGTTAGACCCCCTTAAACCCCGATCATAGTCTAACATATACCTAAAGTCTGTTTCCCTGGTAGTCTAGTGGCCCCCCCATCCATGAGTGTAAAATAAAATATTACAGTCCCTTTTTCCTGGTTGTTTAGTGGCTCCCCTCCCATCCCTGAACCCAGTTGCAGGTGTATGGGAAATAACCCAGTACTCCTGGTGGTCCAGTGAACCCCCCCACCCACTGAGGTACTCATTTCCCACCCCACTCCCCCATCCCAGCATGGCCAGTCAGCCACGGAGCCAGCGGGCAGCACATCCCACTGCACACCCTCATGACTGCCCACCAACTGAGCTGTCAGTGAATGACAGCTTACTGTACACAGTAGAAGCTCATTGGTTGACACTGTCGACCAATGGGCTTGCAGTGTGTACTGTAAGCTTTAATTCACAACTTTGTGAATTTACGCAAAGTTGTGAATGAAAGCTTACAGTCCACACAGCATGCCCATTGGTCGACAGTGACTACCATTTGGCTTCGACTGTGTACAGTAAGCTATCATTCACAGATACCTCAGTGGGTGGGTGGTCCACTGGAGCACCAGGGAAACTGGGTTATTTCCTATACACCCAAGATCGGGTTCAGGGATGGGAGGGGGTTCCATTGGACCACCAGGGATACTGGATTATTTCCTATACACCTACGATCTGGTTCAGGGATGGGGGGGCCACAAGCCTACCAGGAAAAAGGGATTGTAATATTTTATTTTACACTCGTGGATGGGGGGGGCACTAGACTACCAGGAAAAAGGGATTGTAATATTTTATTTTATGCTCACGATGGGGGGAAGCTAGACTACCAGGAACTATAGACTGTTATGTACTTGCAGGGCACCTGGCACATCCTGCCGGGCACATCCCTGCACAGGACATGCACATGGGGCCATAATGACATGCAAATGGACCCATTTGCACCTTGCATGCCTAATGGTCCCATTTGCATGTTGTGATCTGAATATCTGGATTTTGCGCTCAGCGCATACACAAGATGCGCCACATATCCCCATTCCAGGTATTCATACCGCGCAGGGGATGCGCTGGTGCATCTTCAGCGGCCCCCATGTGTGCTTCCCTCATCCTTTGCTATATTCAGACAAGATGCACAATTACATATCTCATTTGAATATAGCACTTTTGCACTCTGGCGCATCTCAGTTGCGCGGAGAAACCACTTGCACCCTTTCCGGGCACAGTTTGAATGTTTTGGCCCATTTGTATTTCCCCTATTTATTTATTTGCTTTGATTTCAAGTAAGATTCACTAGGCATGCATATGACTATTTTGGGCTCAACCTGTGAGAGTTACAGTAGCAGTCATCGACAAAACATCACAATTACATCATTATAAACAACGTAGGTAACATTTAGAAAGACACAATAACAGCCCCATAATGAGCAAGAAATATTACAAGTGCATATAAAGGTAGAAGCAGTAACAGTCTGCAGTAATACAGTAATTTTAACAGGTAACTGTCAAGTTGCCAGAAGTCAGCCTTTTTACACTTTACAGGTCTGAGAAAGGACTCTTAGGATATCAATAAATTTATTGATGAGGTGGCCAATGACCACTTAAATAGCATCACTGGCCACAAAAAATGATGTTCATCCGGTAGGCTTAGGTTACCAAGTCTAGGGAACTGTATGACAGAGCCACACATTACATGAGCTATGTCCACTAAAAATGTTGATCTAGTAGCCACATGACTACCAAATATGATGATGATTATTGGCACCTTGTACTATAGTCACTTGTTTTGTTTTTTGCTTTTCATTTTGTTCTTTAGAAGGGATACAGTTTATTTGCTTGGATAGCCGATGAGATGTAGTATCTCATTTTCCATGTCATCCTGTTTCAGATATCCAGTTTTATAGGGTCACACATAGATTAGTTTGCTTTACTGGGTTTTGAACCTGGGTCTCCATATTCTTAGACCTATGTACTAGGCACAAAATCATGTTTGCTCACTTCCCCAATCCCCACAGTCCTGATATTTCTATTTGCATTTGAATGTTTTCTCTTTCTCTGTGGCTGTTGCCTCTGTTGTTTTTTCCATAAGAAAAAATAAACTGTTGTTTTTTTTGTTATTTTTAAAATGCTGCCTTACCTCCTCACATCTTGGAGAACCGAAATGCTTGGTTCAAGCATATGCTTGAAGCTTCCTGCTTGGAATAGGTGAAGGAGAGCATCCCACAGACTGGTTTTGTTTGTTACCGCCAATGCCTTGGATAAGATATTGTTAATCAGCTCAGAGTTGCTCAGCAGCTACAGAATATCAGAACAAAAACAAAGTTGTCAGGAATATTTAAATTTTTAACAGTATTTAGACTAAAAAACAAATAATTTTCTACAACAGATATAAGTCAAGATCTGTAACCTAATTTAATATAAGTGCTGTTCACTACCTGGTGGGATTGTATAGTGGTTGTCCACCATTAAGTCAAGTAAAGAAGATTTATTCTTTGCGGGGACACCTCTTGTGGTGTCATGTGTCATACAATGAGGTAAATGCACGAAGTCCTGGAGATTTTCATTTCATTTATTGTTTGTTAACCATGTAAGGACACTAGACCAAAGGTCCTTTTTCAGGCCTGACCCAGACAGAGCAAAAATAATAAGACAATGCAAACAATAACAAACGTCAAATTACATGAAACAATTATAAACAAAATTCAGTAATACATATTGCTTTGGCTTCAACTTAAAATTGGGTAATGAGGTAGCCTGGTGAATAACAACTGGGAGCTCATTTCAGTGAGTGGGGGCAGCCACTGAAAATGCATGTGAACCAATCTTTAAGCTAGATTGAGGCATGTGAAATAATAAAATAATATTTTATAGACAGACCACAATTATGTCACAACTACAGGATTGCGGGCAAGTTATCACATGCCCTGTGTGGGTAAGTACACAGTGCTGAATGAATGCTGTACACATCCTGGGGTGGGGTAATGAATAAGATGCCCACCCATAGCCCCTAGAGCTCCTTACTGTGATTACATAATTACAATGATTAAATGCTGCATCTCGTTTTCTCTATATAAATAATTTCTTTTGATATATTGGTACAATAATTAAAAACTCTCTTATTTGCAAAAACAGTCCAGTGGCTCTTCTGTAAGTACACAACAACCAGCATGAAATCTTGACAACAGGCAAAAGATGGACAGAAGAGACAGTGGTGCACCCTGAACACTGCAGCACTGTCTTAGGACTGCATATTAGTGTCAGAATGGCTGGCTATAAGCCTGAGTTCCCCGCTGTTGAACTGAGACTGACAATCTCTTGACTAAGAAGTATAAGGGCTGACTAGTAAACCCCTAACACCAGAAGGGGTCAGAGGGTCAGGATTAGGGAGCGAAAACCCAGTACCTGCTCATAGTCTTCCAACTTTGGAACAGATTTTGAAATCTTTTAGTGGGGACTAGGGCAGCAAGAACAGGGGTCAAAGCATGTGTAGGCAGATGTCACTACTGGCAGAGGGCTGCTCTTCTAACCACAGATGGGTTAGAGATGTGCACATGGAGATTAGGATGGCAGGAACAAGAGATGAGATTTGTGTTGGTAGGGCAGCTATCATTACAGGAAGGGCTGCAGCTCCTCTGCCACCCACAGATTGGGTGGAGAGAGCAGAACCTCAGAAAGGGGATGGGGCCCAAGACTGTCCCAACCTCATGTGATTGTCCCAATTGTGCAAACACAAAGGGTTGTACAGATATATCAAAGTTCTGTTTTCATTCCTAACACTGGGACTTACAAGTCATATTGGTGGCCTTTGTGGAGGGTCACAGTAGTGTTTTGTGCATATGGGCATAGGGTGAGAGGGGCTGAGATGTTGATAGTGCAGTACCATAGTTTCAGATACTTTGGATAGTAAGATTACAGCATGTAAAAATTGACAGAACCAGATAATTTGTCCTACTATTCACTTTAGTTGAATAATTACTCTACCCAGCACCCTACACCTAAAAAGACCCCCCCACAATATAAAACCTCCCACCACCCAAAAAACTCCTATCTTTTTTATTCCCCTACCAAATCAAAAGAGATTTTAACAGTACCTTGAAGCCAGCAGCAGGCCCCAAGAGGCTAAAGTAACGTAGCAGCCACCTACTCAATCAGATGATAAGTTCTTTTAACTAACAACTGGCAGCCTGCCCTCCAGTCATCATCCCTGTGCCCACGCACCTACTATAGTATTCCTCTCCCCTGTGTTTATGGTTTGTTTTTAGGGCTGTGGGCAGAGCCTACAGCACCATTGAGATCAGATTGTAGCTCTAAAACGGCTGACCATGGAACTCCCTTTTTGGACATTTGGAAGTATTCCTCCACAGCTGCAAAACAGGACACTCCCCCTCTGATTTTTACTATTTGCTGCTCTATGTTAAAGACATCTTGGGGGGGGGGCCTTGAGAATGCTACTGTATTGTACCTCAGAACTTCTCAGAATATTAACAAAAAAAAAATAAACATTTTTAAACTGCTGTTTCTATCATCTGTCCAACTCAGTCTAGCAGATTTATTCTATTTCTTTCAGCAACCTAGGCGTTAACTTATTATATGTTATCTGGAATTTACTGAACATCTGAAAGTTAGACTACAGTGTCAGATTACAGACAGTGCAGTTTGCAGCCTGTGTTAGCTATCTCATTCCTATGGGCACACCCACTCACACACACACACAACACACACACACACACACACACACACACACACTCATACACACACACACAGCAGCAGCAGCAGCAGCATGTACTCTGACTAAATAAATACAAGAGGACTGAATTAGCAGCATGACAGTTTTTGATGATTGTGGCTAAACAGCACTATATGGTACCAACAAGAAAATAACTTTGGCCATTTAATAGCTCTTCACAGCCCTATCAGCTCTGGCTAGAGTTTCTTTTTATATTGGTGTGGTGGTATAGCGTAATTTTGGTCCCAGAAATGAGGCTAACTCTCCACACCCCCATGGCAATGTCTGCTTCAGACTCTGTTGGTTAACAGGGCTCTTGGGAACACAACAGCTGGCAGCCAGGGCACCAATACAAAGTGCACATATTGTCCCTATGGGGGTAATAACATCACATGGGCCACAAACTTAGGCACAACATATTTTCACCAGGGCACTTGCCATTGTGTATCCTTGTGTAAAGCTGCTACTGCCCAGTACCTTCTGCTTGCTTTTTGGAGATGCTTAAAACTCTCTCAGTTAGGGTTAGGGGAGCAACATTTTTTCTGTATGGGGAGTAATGAAATGTTATTTAATGTAGGAGGAGATAATCTATTTGTATTACATAGTTAAGTCCAACTATCCACTAATTTAATGAAGTGAGAAATGTTACTATTAAGAGCTCACACAGTTATTAAATGTAACTCCCCAGTAATACTCAACCAACCATGTAATATGTAACCAGTAAAGCACGAGTATATGTTACATGATTGGCTGAATATTACCCATGTAATAGATAGCTAGTAATGCATGGATTCTGAGAACAGCTCAGTGGTGATTTCATCTCATGAAGCTGGGGACAGAACAACTTGACCTTGTGGTGTACTCTATCCCCAAACTTTACTCTTATCATCTTACTACCTTGTTCACAGACACACATGCACTATCCTCTATACTATTATTATTATTCACTGACCTATTCAGCCAGTATAGTGTTATGCTTATGCAACTGTGTTAGTTTGGTTTTGGCCATTTGCACTCTCTATGCCAGAGGAATTATCACCCTGTAGGGGTACAAAGGCAAAAACTCTCAGAGAGGGTTCCACCCCTAAAGGTGCCATGGGATGATTCCCGTGGCTAAAGGTACCATATAAATCCCCCTAAGGAGAGAGTGCTGCCACTGGAGGAGGACAGAAGGGAAGGGGAGGATGGTGGGGCAAAGAAAAAATGATTTGCAGTGAGGCTGAAAGGAACTGCTTATATAGCTCAGGAAATGGGAGTGGCTGGCTGCTTGACCACTGAACTCCAGGCTAAAACATTTCTAATTCACTGACCTACACAGCCAGTATAGTGTTATGCTTATGCAACTGTGTTAGTTTGGTTTTGG
Source organism: Neoceratodus forsteri (assembly GCA_016271365.2). Taxonomy (NCBI): domain Eukaryota; kingdom Metazoa; phylum Chordata; order Ceratodontiformes; family Ceratodontidae; genus Neoceratodus; species Neoceratodus forsteri. The sequence goes on along the minus strand of CM028132.1, from coordinate 91,016,606 downwards.
CTGTTTGCACTGTCTATTCCAGAGGAATTACCACCCTGTAGGGGTACGAAAGCAAGGAACTCTCGGAGAGGATTCCACCCCTAGAGGTGCCATGGGATGAGTCCCATGGCTAAAAGTATCTTAGGAATCCCCAAAAGAAATGTAGTATCATCCCTAAAAAGAAGGCAACACAAAGCATATGAGCAAACAGTAACTGACATAGGAGCGGTAACTGTAACATAGTAGTAGAAAGCAGAGGCAGTTGATAATGCAATGAGATGCTCAGTTGGATAATATAAAGACAGCCCAGGTTTGTGTAGCATGATAGTAATGGTTTGCCTTGAGCTGAGGGGATCCCCTAAGGAGAGAGGGAATGGCAGGACATCCTCTACCTCCATCCAACAACAGAACCTACCTAAAGAAACTAGGGGAAACAACTATGCTAACTAAGTGTTATGACCTGAGGCAATGGAGGAGAGAAAAAAACCCTATGAGGAGGAAATCTCTGGGAATCCAAGGCCTAGGTTGCCTTCCTTCCAGGCTTGGGATAGTTTATTTAGTGACAGCTCTGCAGCTGCAATTTGGAAAACCCAATTAAAGGGAGGTGGAAAATATTCCAGTTTGGAGGAAGGCTCTCATTCAAACCCTCTAGCAGGAACGTCATGGAGGGTTGCAAGAAGACTCTGCAACAATACGTGCATCCAAGGCACAGGAGGAGAGCAACAACAGCTGAGACACTAACCTGGCCTACCCACCCTAAATCAAACCAGATGAACCAGAGGCAGTTGTAGGGAGAATGCAGTGAAGGTGCCTTGCTAGGGAAACCACTAAAGTTAATGGCTAACTGTTATAGTGGAACACTAGAGTCAAAGGAGATTGTCGTAACCACCCTTCACCACTAGTCTTAAATTCTACACCAGGAGCTGCTGTCACATAGCAGGCAGCTAAAGCCAAGCCTGGGGTGAGGACATTCCCAGTTATGGGCCAGGTGAGAAGGATCCCGCCCCCAAGTTGGACACGCTCGAGATGCGGACTAAATGCAAAGCAAAACCGTCAGCTGCAGGAACCCTGTGCCAGAAAAGAATGGCTGGCATGCCCCAGAAATTGACTGAGAGCTGAAAAGCTGGTGAGCTGAATGAGCACAGTGTGCTGAGATCGTAATGAGCATTGAATGCTGAGACCTTCCAAGGTCAAATGCAGATTGAGTGCAGCAGAATCCCAGGTTGAAGCTGAGGGGATGGCAGTAGGCATGAAGCAATAGTTTGCGTAAGCAAGGAGCAATGGCTGCATAAGCAAGTGTGGACCTAATAGGTCAGTAAGCAGTAGTAGTGATAAATGGACCTGCATAACATACTGTAGAGCAATTAAACAGCGCTTAATTGGGGGCAAGCCAGCCAGACATGAATAGCCAAATCAAGGTGACAAAACACTCTGAGGATTTTCGATGATGAGGCAAGATTTAATAACAAAGCTACATTAACAGCTTCAGCAGGAGCTTAGTTGGCTGACCTCAGAGTTGTAACTGCAATGAAACATGGAGACAAATGTTTTGAAAGCAGGTGTAGCCAGGCAGTGCAATGAAGCTGCAAGTAGAATGACAGCAGGAATGAGCAGCACAGCTAGGGTCAGAGAAAACAGTGTCAGGTGAAAAGAATTGAGTATGCAACATGGAGCAGCTATGGTTGAGCTTTAACACACAGATAGTGATTGCAGTTGCATTGCAGTAGTTTGAGCGTAGTGAGCATAGTGTAAAAACACAAGCACTGGGTACAAAGTAAGTAAAGTAAACAGCAGTGGCTGCAATTGTAGGGAACTGAAAGCAGTAGCATGAGCTCTGATTAGGTTTACAGTTGCAGTGCATGTAATTTGAGAGTTGTAACTGAAAGCGAGCAGTATGAGCGCTGAAGTAGCAGTATGGTAGGAGCTTAGAAAAGCCCCCTACAAAAGAAAAAGGAAGCACACACAGCTGAAGGCAAAATACAAACCAGAAGGAGGAAAATAAACACAGAAGCCCAGCAGAGACAAGCAGGAGCAGCGGGGGACAGGCCCCAGCCAGGGAGGCCCAACCAGCTCAGAGGACAAACCGACAGAACCTTCAGCTGCAAAGAAAAAATGCTTCATAGTGAGGCTGAGAGGAACTGCTTATATAGCTCAGGAAGTGTGAGTGTCTGGCTTCTTGGCCACTGAACTCCAGGCTAAAACCTTTCTAATTACCCTCACTAAGTACACAATAAATGGATGATTATCAGATTGTGTGCAGGACAGTGACATTATCTGGCAGCGCAGACAATGAACTATCTACGCATTCCTAGTGAGAAAAGACAAAAAGCAAAGCAATTACCATGTCAACACCCGATTGTAGAGTCACATTCTGAAGGCAAAGTGTACTGTAAATGTTCTCCATTGCTGTGATTGAGGCATTGCTTGAATAGGTAGAACGGAAAGAGGGATTGCTTGACCTGATGTAACTGAGAGTGGCATTGCAGATGATAACTTTGAAAGTGTCTGCATAATTCACCAGCACCTGGTAAAATTTCTGAAATGCAAACATAAATAAAAATGTTGTAACACAGGAAAAAGACACACAAATTATTGAAGCAGCAGATGTGACCTGGCTTGGATTTAACTCAGATTTTTGCAGAAAAGATGTTATTTAAAGCAGTTAACTATAAGTCAGGTCAATGAATGTTACAAACTTTAGTATCTCCTTTGTCTCCTAATTGACCTGCTGGGGAGTTACTAGTGCTGTTTAAATGGTGGTCTCGGTCAGCTGGTGGGATGCAGGCACTTCCTTCACAATGTGGCTGTATATTTGTTACTCATATTCATGACCCAAATATTACTGATCTGTGATATCCAAATATTTGGGTGGGCTGCTAAAACACAGATAGGCTTGAACCCTGTTCCTTCAAAAAAGTTTCCACCTCACTGTGCTTTCCTGGACACAACTGGGTGTGTTTATTGAGTTACTAAGGTCTAAATAATATGAACACCTCTGCACCCCTCTAGGTGTGTACCTCATCAACACCACTGCCAGAGAGGGCTAGTTGGGCCAGAGGAGCTGGACTGCACTGAAAACGGCACCTCCAGAGCCATTTCAATGCTCTAAACTCACTTGTTTTTTGTTCCCTTATAGGAAATAGGACGTGCAGCCATCTTAGGCAGCTGGCAAGCACATGGGGGGAGTAAGTGGTGAGGCAACCAACTGTGGATCATAAGGAGGGTCCAGCAAGTGGTTTAAATTTGCAGACACAGTCATTTTTCTGTAGGTGCTGAGCAGTTTGGATAGGTGTCGCCACATCAGTGGCTCAGAGGAGCCACACTGCAGCAAAAACAGCATCTCCAGAGCTGTTTTAATGCTGTAAACTCACTGTTTTTGTTCCCTTACAATAAAGAGGAAGTGTGGTCATCTTGGGTTGGCAGCAAGCAGGGAGGTGGGACTAAGTGGTGCGGTAGCCAATCAGGGACCAGTAGGAGGGTCCAGCAGGGGTTTAAATTTAGATCCACCCAATGTGTTCCATTTACGTTTGTATCCCAGAGCATGAGTGGAATACAGCAAGAGTGGAACAGTACTGGCATCTTAGGCATTGGCAGATATCCCCAGGCTACAGCAAACAAGCAGGGTACTACAGTATATTGGTTGGGTCACTGAGGTAAGGTAAAGTACCTGTTTACTGTTGCTGTCTGAGTAGGCGTGTACAGAGGAAGGTAAAGGGATAATGGCAAGGGAAAATCAGTACGTACAACCAAAAACTACCTGTAGTGTGGGAACAGAGGTGACACTCTATTTAGGGTAAGGGTAAAAAAATGATGGAGGTAAAAAGGGGAAAACTTTAAACACCTTATCTAGAGCCATGTTAAAAAAGGGTTTAGCAAAACAAAAAAAAGGGGAATAGTAAAAAAACCCTATCTATGGTAAGGGTACAAAGTCATTTAGGAATGTTTGGTGTGATGCAGTACGGTGGTTGGGGAGTGGAAGTTTTCGGAGAGATCTTTTGGAGACTGTGGTACTGCCCCATCTGCTCACACCATTCTGGGCTAAGGGAGGATGTTGCTAGACTCCAGGCTGAGTTGGGTAGGATTTAGGGGACCTCTTCTCCAAGTCAGGGGCTATTGAGTCTACTACTGCTGCCCCAGTGGATGCTGAAGAGGAGGGCCAGTTGGACTGTAGTTGGCTCTGGAAGGGTGGAAGTGGTGGATCAGGGGCAAATTCCTCAGCCAGTTTCACTACATTTGCCACTCTGGCAGGATGAGACCACCAGGAGGTGGCACCCATGGCAGTGGCTAGGGAAGATGTGGGGGTCCTCCTTAAAGGATGCTCCAATCTGGGAAGCAGTGGACCCCATTAGAGGAGAAAGCAACTTATAGTAGGGGACTCAGTAGTTAGAGGGATAGTTTGGAGAACAGGAAAGGAGGGAAAGAGGGAGCTGAGTTGCCTATCAGGTGTTGGCTCAGAGGGATGAAAGTGGATCCTAAGGATGGCTAGAGTGGTGGGGCAGAAGGGGGAACTGGATGTCATTGTCCACTTGGGGACACATGACCTGGCTAGGGATGGAACTGGGATCGTGCAGGGAGATTTTAGAGAGCTAGGCAGGGTGTCTTATGCAGAAAGCACACTCAATGGCTTTCACTGAGGAGCTACCTGTCTACAGTGGGGGGATAGGTTCTCAGCACTAGGACCTTCAACTTGTGATGTAGAGAGGAGGGGTTTGGCTACATTGGGAACTGGTAACCAAACAGGAGAGGTAAGGGCCGATACAGGGATGATGGCCTGCATCAATCTAGGGAGGAAATCACAATCTTCATTGGACAGTTTTAAATGTTACTTTGATGAATATTGAAACTAACCGAGGGGGATGGCAGAAGAAATTAGGGAGGCATAACCTGCCCCACCCCCCACAGACTGAAGCAGAGAGAAAGGAGGACTTGAGGGGAGGTAAATCCCCCAGGGTACAAAATAATGAAAAAAGCAGAAAGGTAGAAATAAAAGGGGACAAGAGCTGTACAAAGACAGTAGAAAAGGAGGCATAGCAAAAAGGAAAAAAGGGGCTAGCAGGTCGATCGGGAACAGAATGTGGAAGGCCATGTATGCAAAAGCAAAAAGCATAAGAAAGAAAATTCAAGACCTAGAGGCAATCATGACAGAGGCAGACCTGGATATCACGGCCACTAATGAGTTATACTGCACTGGAAAGCATGACTTGGACAAAGCCATACCAGGTTATACTCAGTTCAGGAAATATAGTGTGGGAAAGAAGGGAGGAGGGTGGTGCGGTATGTAAGGGAGGGCATCAAAGCAACAGAGATACAGGAAATACAGGGGGATGGTGGGGTTAGCGGTACTGTGGATCACTCTGGAGATGGTAAACGGAGTCACTGTTCACACTGGTGTGATCTAGAGACCTTCATCACAGGGGAGGAAATTAGATAAGGCACTGGTGGAAACCATTTGCCCAATGGCAGAAAAAGGAGAGGTGCTGCTAGTGGGGATGTTAATCTGCTGTATCTAGATTAGAACCTCCCAGCTGCAGCTTCAGCTAGAAGCAGGCTCATCCAGGACTCCCTGCAGAGAGAATTTCTCAGGCAACTTGTCAGGCAGTCCACTCATAATAGGACAGTACTGGACCTGGTGCTCACTAACAGCGACAGTATAGCAGACATCAAGGTGGGAGGCCATCTGTGGACCAGTGGTCACCGTATAGTGTGGTTCAATATGAGGACAGAAGTGAAAGTAAACTGCGCTAGGATGAGGGTTCTGGACTTCAAGAGGACACATTTTAAAAAAATGGGCAAATACCTTAGAGATGACCTCATGGGGGGAGGGTTGACCTGGATGGGGTGGAGGAACAATGGGTTAAGCTAAGAGACAACATAGTTATGGCAATAAACCTCTTTGCAGAGGAAGTGAGCAAAAACAAGAGGAAAAAGAGACAGCTATGGTTCTCAAAGAAAGTGGCTGAAAAGGTAAATGTTTCTGTTGGATGTAGATTGGAGTGATTAGACGGTACAGTATAAAGAGAGATAGAGGGACGAGGCTAGGAAGGTGTATCAGCAGAAGGAGAGATAGGCACTGAATGTGATGAGGAGTGCAAAGGCACACACTGAGGAAAGAATAGCCCAATTGGTAAGGAAAGGGGACAAGACATTTTTTAGGTATGTAAGTGAAAAGAGGAAGACTAAAGGAAGAACTGTGAGGTTAAGAAATGCAGGTGAGGACTGTGTGGAAGGCAGCAGGAAAAAGCAGATATCCTGAACAAGTACTTTTATTCAGTCTTCACAGAAGAAGGGGAAGGCGATGGACCACATGAAAGCAACAGAAGCACTGAAGGAAGGGAGGTAGACACTAGTCCATTTACAGAGGAGAGAGTTCTTTGACTAGGTGACCAAGAAAATAGATCAGGGTATGGTGGTAGACATGGTCTACTTAGATTTCAGAAAGGCATTCGACAACATTCCACATAGGAGACTCATAAAGAGACTGGGCAGCCTGGGGTGGGTCCTAAGATGGTAAACTGAGTAAGAAATTGGTTAAGGGATAGGCAACAGAGGGTGGTGGTAAACAGAGTTCACTCTGGAGAAGTGAATGTGACCAATGGGTGCATCAGGGCTCATTACTGGGATCAGTCCTCTTTAATGTATTTATAAGTGACACTCCAGATGAGCTGGAAGGGAAGGTCTGTCTCTTTGTGGATGACACTAAAATTTGTAACAGGATGAAGACTCCAGCGAGAGTGAAAAGAAGGCAGAGAGACCTGAAAAAACCCAAGGAGTGGTCAAGGGCATGGCAGCTGGGTTTCGAAGTGAAAAGAACAAAATCTTGCACTTGGGGCACAAAAAAACTAGAGGTGGAATACAAAATAGGAGAAGCATTACTGATGGTCACCAAGCAGGAAAGGGACCTGGAAGTAATCATATCTGATGACCGCAAGGTGGCAATGCAGTGCAACAAGGCAGTTTGTAGGACCAGTGGGATGTTGGGGTGTGGGTGAAGGAACATCACCAAATGAAGGAGGGAGGTGGTGTTGCTGCAGTATAGATCACTGGTGAGACCCCACCCGGAGTACTGTGTCCAGTTCTGGAGACCACATCTTAGGAAGGACATAGACAGAGTGGAGGCTGTCCAAAGGAGGGCAACTAAAATGGTACAAGGAGAGATGTCAAGGACCTCAATATGTACACCATGGAAGAGAGATGGGAGAGGACAGACATGATAGAGACCTATAAATAACTCATGGGAGTAAATAAGATAAAGAAGGGGAGTATTTTTCAGAGGAAAACATACGTAAGAACAAGGGGACATGCAATGAAACTAAAAGGGAGTAGTTCATGAGAGATTTGAGAAAATATTTCTTCATGATGCCTGGAACAGTCTTCCAGTAGAGGTGGTGGATAGGCATAAGGTAATTGTAGTAGAAACAGAGGGGGGAAGCAAAGAACAAGTAGGGTCCATGGTGACTGTATAGGCGGGGGAAAATATGGGCGAACTGGGTGGGTCAAGTGGTCCTTATTTGCGATCAAATTCTATGCTTCTATGTGAAGTGTACATGAGGTTCTCTGGCAGTGGTTACTGTGTAATTTAGGTGTAGTTAAGACAGCAAATTACTGCACATGTTCCCCTCTTCAGGTGTTTTAGGTGGAGTTGGTGTTTCCCTAAAAACTGATAATTAGTTACAACTTGATAAGGTGTACACCTTCACAAATGTTGTAGTCATGACTCCCTGGAGGTGTTGATGTTATTGTCTAAAACTGCTAGTTGGGTACACTGATGTCTACACCTCCACCAGAGGTGTAGTCATAAGGTGTACAGTTGTACCCAGTGGCAGGTTTCTTCTTGTTTAGTCCCATCAAGTAGGATCTTCAGTGAAGAACTGGCAAGAATAGAAAGCAGTCACTTGCCAGTTGCTTAACTGCCCAGAACTGCCAAGTGTTTCAAAACATTATGACTGGTCATCATTGGGGCATTGTAACAGTAGTGCCATGCGATATTATGACATTATGGAACCTGACACAGGGCACCATTGTAGCTACAGTTCCCACATTAACATGGCCAATGCACTTACAAAAACCCCCAAAAAATCCAACTCTGATAATGCAAAGTGGCAATCTTATTCATAAGAGAAAGTAAACATTTGCTTACTTAGTTAAAGGGGAACTCTAAGTGCCCAGAAAGAAAGCATCAGGACCTATAGGTTCCATCTTGCAAATTCGTAAAAAAGTGACATTTTAGCTAAACTTACATTTCTGCAATCACTTTTTTTATGTGGTTGATCCTGTGACCCTTGAATGGCCATTGTTCTCTCAGAGTTCCCCTCAGCAAGCTCTCTGATAATGCACATGTTGGGCTAAACCACAAAGGGATGTCTATGTGCCTATAGACATATGGTAAATGCTATTCCTTAATACAACATATAGTTGTGCTTTCATCACTGGCACTAATCAGCTGGGGAAAGTGCTTTCCTTGGCTGATTGGTACCAGTAATTAAAGCGTGATAATGCTCTGTATAGAGGAATAGCATGTACAATATGCCTAGGGACATATAGATGCCCCCTCCCACCTTAGCCCATTGTATGTGTCATGAGAGGGCTGGCCAAGGGAGACTCTCAGAGAGTGATGGATGGTGGAGAGGTCGCAGGATCAACCAGATAAAAATAATTACGGACATGTAAATTTAGCTAAATTTCACTTTACATGTGAATTTGCTAATTGGGCTCAATAGATCCCAAAGCATTCCTTCTGAGGCGCTGAGAGCTCCCCTTTAATGTTAAAGTGAACTTTAAATCATGTCTAAAAAAGGGGAAATCTGTTTCCTTACTCTTACCGCTTCACCACCTCCAGCATAACTACAGGAATCCCACACAGACAAAACTCCTAGGAATTCCTGCATTAAACAGGGAAATGGAGTGGTGTTTGTAAGCACAGACTTCAAAAGACAGTATGGATATAACACTGTCAAATTGGATACTAGGTTTTGAATCCAGTAGCCACCATTTACCTACTGTGTAACCCTATGCAAATTACTTAATCTCCCATGTTTAACTTTTCAGTAATTTCCATATGTATTCCTGCTCTGTGCTGTTTGAATGTCTTTGTGCACTTAGTGGCACCAATATTCCTTTCCCTCCCTCCCTCTCATTGACTGTTAAGTGCTTTGGGATACCGTTTGCATGAAAGGATCTATATCAAACCAAAGTTCCTTTTGCAGTTTGTATTTCTATTTTGAAAAAGGCCCCCTGATGCACCCATGCCTCCGTGAAAATCTGCCGGGTTGAATTAGAAGATTTCCTTACCGGATCAAGGATCTGATTGACTAAATGGATGACAATGGTGACAATCTGTTGTGGCTCATGTTGCATCAAGATAATGTCTGAAATTAAAAAAAAGAATAACATATTCAGAGAAGAACTTAACTTACTTCATTCACTTTGCTAGTCAAGATAAAATATAATGAATTGTATATGACACTGAAGGAAGAAGAGTAAAGGGGAAATCAGAGCTTGACTGCAGAGATGCCTACTCCAAATTGCCTCAATAAATCATGCTGTGCCTCTGAATGCACCCTAGTAGGCTAATGACATAAGATTCCTGATTAGCAGGAATGGACCAGAATGGTCTCTTTAACCTTCCCATTATGGTGAGATCCCATCTCTTTGGAAGATGCCATTGTAACTCCTGTTGACAAAACTGTGGATTGAGGTGACCCCAATTACAGGCCTATTTTGATACTGACCAGTGACCACCTTCAACAAGGTGCTGCAAAAAAATGTATGCTTCCTTATTGCAAATCCTTTTAATTTTTTTTCAACAATTATCAACATAGACCCAATAATGGTGTTGCAGTATTTGTCAAGTTCAATCAAAGGAAAGATTTGGCAATTAAATGGTATACCTTCAAGGGCCACTGACATGATCTGAGGGTTAGGGCAGGCAACTCATACCAAGTAGTTGCCTGCCCATGGAGCAAATCAAGCCAATTATGACATTCTTCCATTGAGTAACAAAAAAGAAACTTACAGTTATATGGCTGGCTCGTAACTTCTGAGTAGAAGCCAAGTGGATGCCGAGTGCTGCAGCCTCACCCCCCACAAAATAACATTTTGATGACATGAGGTAGGAAACAGGGCTTCAGGTGCTCTCGCTCTCTCTCTCTCTCTCTCCTATATATATATATATATATATATATATATATATATATATATATGGAAACAATGCAGGCTGGGTAGGGGGTCCTCTGAACATGCATAGAGTTTCTTTGCTACACGTTATACATGTTTGGGGTTAATACATGATATGGAGTAATGCAGTATTTTCAATATAGAAAGGTTTTTATTTGTATAGAATGAAATCTGAATTTACAGCCTTTGTTATTCCATTCAGAATGCCAAGAATATCCCTGATAGTCTCAGTTATCAGAAAACAAGGAGTGAGAAATGAATGCCCAAATGGAAAGGACAGAGTGTGACTAATCGGCATACTGAATACCCATAAGAAAAGGAGTTGATGATTCTGGGACACATGTAGGACTGTCAAGCTCACACCAATAATGTATGTGAGATAAATAACTACAACAGGCATACAAACCCTCCCATTTTTATGTGAAAAGCAGCACCACTTACATTAGATGTGGAATGCCACATAACAACAGAGTCCTCATAGTGTTGAGGAATTGTAACAAATGTACCCCCCTAGTTGTGAAAGGCTATGTTAAGAGCCATGTAGTTTCTATCCTGTAAGACAAAACTCATATGGTAAACAAATGTCTTTACCTTTGCCGGCCCACTTCTGAACATACTGAAGAATGTAGAGCACGTTATCAATTACTTTAATCTCTGTGGAGAAGCTGGTTTGTACAGATGTCTCCGTGTCCACCAGTATGCTGTGGAATGTGACAAAACACAAGAATATTATGAACACAGACTAAATCAGAAAACACCTAAAACCTGCCTGATCAGGTGTTTTTAGCTTGTTCTGCACCACTCTCATTATCATTTGCTTTTCAGAGCAAATACACATAATGCAGTAGAAGATACGCTGACAGTAAACATAGTCACAAATACAAATCTGTGTCTCTCAGACAGAATGAATATTGCCCAGGGTTGGACTCTGGCACAGGGGGCCTGCCTGGAAAGTTGGCACTGAGGGCCCACTTGGAAAATGAATGGGGATGTGGCATAGAAATGACATATGTCAGCATTCCACTTAAAGTTTGCACACTGTCTCTGACTGCACCTTACATTTACTGACAGTGATCAGGTGACAACATTTAATAACAAAATGCAAGGAGTTACAGAGTTTGGAAGGTGGAAAGGAATTTAGCTGAGCGGGAGCCAACCTGGAAACCTCCAGGTAGTCAGATGAGCCAGTTCAACACTGACAATGCCCACAACTTACCTAGTAGGCGTTGCCTTAGACCTCCTCACAGAAGCGCCTAACTCTCTGACTGCACAGCTGTTCTACTTTCAGGGAAAAGAGCCTCTATGCAGAGTCTGCAGACATTAAGCTATGAGTGAGTAAAGTGGCACTCCAAACAAAGCCAAAAACATTTTGGGCCTGAGGGTTGAGGCTCTGGACGCCACGCCTTGCACCATGCTGGTGACCTGGGTTTGGGAACGGGCCCTGGTCATCGGGGATCAGCTGGGGTGAGGAGTATTGAGTGTCCCAATGGATGCTCTCCTCCTCTGAGGGGGAGGGATACTTTGGGTGGTGCTAGCACCTGTTGTCCCACTGCTGGTGGAAGTACAGGTGGCAGGGTAAACATGACTTTCATGAGTTAGGGGAGGGTGCTGTTGGGCACTTGGCTATGACGTGTGTCAGCACATCGTCAGTCTGGATGAATGTCCTTCATGCCAGGGCTCTCTGTGGATTGGGACCGCACAAGAAAAAAAAAAAATCAGTGGAAAACCAGAAAAAACTCCTTGGTGTCATGCAACATGATGCTAGGATACTAGCTGAGACCAGGAAAGGAGGAGGAGGAGGTACCCCTGGGGTCCAAGGCCAAAGAGACAAGTAAAAAAAAAAAAAAACTTTTGGGCCCAGGTTACCAAAGCTCCTATGACACTGTGATATTCAATGATAAGCAGACACAGGATCTTATTGGGTGTGTACTGTGCTCTGTATAGGCCATAAAGAGAGGGAGTTACTTTGGTTTATAAAAACATTTTGTGGACTTACTTGCTAACTACATCAAGGTTTCACATTTGTTTAAATAAAGGATTGTTGGTAAGAAACCTGTCTTTTTTGGTTTTTTACTTTTTTTGGAGTGCTAGCTTACTTGTTTACACATCATGCACTAGCAAACTCTGGATACAGACTTTTCTTTAGTGCCTGGTAAGAGCCACAGGACAGAACATAAGTTTTTTTTTGGTGATTTATTTACCCTGAATAGTCCAGCTGAGATGCGACATTTCGATTTCAGTGTAGTCCTGCCATGACCCAGTTTTACTGCAGAGGGGACTGAAGCACTGGGACATCAAGTGTTTGATTTGCTTGAGGTCATACTGTTAGCGGGTGTGTTTTGGCGGGGCTTAAAACTGAGATTTCCTGATTCACAACTGGTGATCTAACCACCATATTATGCTACCTGGCAGTCAGTAAGTTTCTTACTTGAAACTCTCGAGACAGATGATATTGAGCTAAGCTTGCACAGACCGGCTGAAAAAGAGGAACAAATACCTGCTTACTGTACCCCAACTCAAACTGTCTCAGTGATGTCATACTGTGCTAACTACTGCCCCACCCTATCCATCTTAAGGAAAGTGAATGATCTCCTAATAAAACTGAAATACAGTAATTGGGAAAGCACTGGTTAAAAAATTTGAATATTCACACTTTTTTTTACTGTAATCTCATCTTTCCAGAGTTGTCTATTCAGACTCCATAACACTGCAGTCCATCTCCTCACATGTGTAACCCCCCTGCAAATGGGGGTTCCCAAAAGACTTCCAGGAGCTTGCTTGAATGCTCCAAGCCTGAATGGTGTTTGGCGTTTAAGCCATTTATCAGTGAGTGTTTTTAGAACCTCTGGTACTGTCTCTTTAAGAGCTGTCTGCTTGCAGACATAATTAGTTTGTATGGGGACTGTGTGTTTCTTTGACTGAGTACCAGTCGAGCTGCTGCCAATTCACTCCATTTTTGCAGTCACTAGGAGTGCAAAGGGAACCTATCTGAAAGATGTAACTGTTTGCCAGAAATAATTTAGAGTAATAATGAAAATACAGTTTGTCTAACCTGCTTTCTTTGCAGTCAGAACTGTGTTTGCCTAGTTCCCCATTCTGGTTTTGAATTGCTGAACTGGACCAATCAGTGTGGGGTAAGCTAGCTCTAAAATGGTGCCTTGGACGAATCAGAACTTGGACTCATAATCTGAGCCAGCCACAAGAGGATTGTATGGGCAGTGACTCTGGGAGATGTAGTTTAGACTTGGTGCCTTTGGACCAACAGGAGCAGTCTGTTGAGGTGACAGCCAATCCAGTCAAGAACTGGGAGGAACTCAAAGGAAGTGCCCGGTTTGTCTGTTGGAGTTTCAGTTTAGATCTGGCAGTGAAGGGAAAGAAACCGTGTGCTCCTTCAGTGCACAGTTTCAGTCAAAAAACGTGTGTAAGGCCCAGAGTTCCGGTCTGCAGCTTGTGTAACTGCTTGTTAGGACTGAATCCGTCCTGTGAAAAGAATCAAAGGATCTCTGAAGAGTAGAAACCAGGCTCACCCTGTAGAAGACTGGAGAAATTGTTGAATTGCACTCGGTCTATCAGGAACTGAATCTGCTGTGTGTTCTCCCGGGTATTGTGCAGTAATTGCGATCGGGATAGAGAAGCAGCCTGCCTGGTATAGTACTTTCTTTTTTTACCATATAAATGTGTGAAGAGTCTCGTGGAGCTCAAGAGTAGCCCTGCTGACGTTGAAGGACCCTATCTTGTTTGGAGGTCGTGAGTACTAATTCAGGGTCGCTCCCTGTTGAATTGCCACATTAAATCCAAATGGAATCACTGTACTGCTGACTGTTTAAACTCATTTTCTTTTCACTGTGTGAAAGGGACTACCAGCTGCCACGGTTTGGACTAGCCACTAGGGCTTGGGTACCCAGGGACAGTAACTGGTAGGGACAGGCCTGTGCACAGAGCCATAGGTAGATAGTAAAGTGATAAGCTAATTAACCTGATTTCCCCTGTCCTTGTTATATCCCCTAAATAAATCAGAGCTGCTTGTTTCAGCAAAGTTATACTGCCTGAGGTATTTGTCTATGTTAAAGTACTGTACTGTGATTGTTGCACTGTATCTTATTTCCAGGAGGTCCCAGTGCGGAACTAGTCCTGGGGAGTAGCGTATACTGTGAAGATAATTCTGATATATTGTGTGGGCCACTAGTGGGAAGAGGGGTTGCAGTGTCCCAGAGGGCTGTGACCAAGTAAGTTTAACTATTGTAAACCCTGACCTCTGGGTGGAAGCACCGCCATTGGATCAGGCCTCTCAACCTGTTGGTAGCAAATCAGGCAGGGGTAGTAGCCCCTGGGATAGCGCCATCTGGGGTTACATCTTGGAGCTCACCGCTGGGATTGTGTGTCCTCTAGTGGCCATATTACGAACCACTGTTAAGGAAAAATGGGTACCCGACAGAAGTGGCTGTGCACCCGGCTGGTGGAGGTGTACTGGGAGGAGATTGACCCCCAAATGCTATGCTTATCCTGGACATCCCCTGGGTATCAATCACGGACACTGTACAGGAGTACTTTCAAGGTGGAAGGTTTACAAAACCCTGTGGTGGTGGGTCGGCATGCTAATCTGCTCACCCACACTTTCCTGGCCTAGTAGAGTTTAAGGATCCCATAGATAGCTCCAAAGTGCCACAGACCATTACCCCAGAGGGAGCCCTCACTGCCTGGAGAGTGATAACTAAGTACAGTAAAGACCGAGAATGAGCCCCACCACTGTCTGAAACTTTTGAGGAGAAATTTGCTAAATGGTTGCTGGGGGAAGGAAAACTGTGGAGGACTTGAAGAAACTATTCTTGCCACCTGGGGTGTTCCTCCCCAACACCCTCTCTGCTCCAGTACCGTAATGGTGGCTGAACCAATGCAGACTCCTATTTCTGCACCTGCCATTAGTCACGACTCTTACCGAAGGTTGAGGATCTTCTCTGGCACCTCCCACCCCCAAGGGAGGATGACTGGGAGACCTGGATAGACTATGTTGCCCCAAGTGCTAGAATGGCAATGCTCGGAAGCCAGCGAAAGAGGGTTAGTAGAGCCTCCGAGGTCCTGCCTGGCTACCATCCGTGCTAAGCAGGCCAGTAACCTGAGTGACTGCTACAGGCTATCTTGAGGCCTTGGAGAATGTAAGGGAGCAGGTTCTGATGAGGATCTATGGTGGAGAGTAAGAAATGCACAACAGTACCAAGTGGAGTTGTTGTCTGTGTATGTATCTCGGCTGGAAAAATTGTTGCAGAATGCCTCAGAAAGGGTAGTTTGCCAGCGATTGAACTGGACAAACCAGGCTGGACAGGATCCTTAAGTCTGCCCCCTTCTCAGAACTGCTGTTGCTTCAGTTATGCCTGGCAAATCGACTGGAATCCCCACCCTCCTATGATGAGTTAATGAGAGAAATTCGAGGAGTTGAGAAAAGGCAACCTCAGGAGGGACCTGCACCAATAGCTGCGGCTATGACCCGAGTGACTGAGGGTGGCCCATCAAGTGAAGTTCAGGGGCAGAGGTTGGCAGTCAATGAGTGCGCTGATAAGGAAAAAGATATGCCACAATGGGGCGAACTGTTGAGAGAGATCCGGGAATTCAAAAACAGTCCCTTTATGAAGGCCACGCCTGCAAGTACGGGCCCCGACCTATATCCGACTGCATCTGCTATGGGGTGGGGATACCACCCATGTATCTCCTGCTGATAACAGCTCGAACTCAATTCCTTGACCATGGAAGTGGAGAAACTGATGAGATGTCTCCAAATGCTTATCACGCCCAGACAGAGATGGCCCCAAGGTTTCCAGTTAGTAATACCCCGCCCTGGCTCCCAGTGTAGCACCTCGCCAGCTCAAACTCCAGAAAGTATGTTTGCTATAATTGTGGGAAGGATGGGCACATGAAAAGGAATGCCGGTCCCAAAGACACTGACAAAGTTGATATAGGCTACAAGGAGAGCTTCAGAGAACAAATCAGTGGTTAAGAGGTGCAATAAATGATCCCAGTGAGGGCACCAAAATGCTAACTCATGTCCTTTTGGCGAGGTCAGTTGCCCAGGCCCCCACTACGGCCCCTCCAGACTGGTCCAGAATAGTGGGTCCCTCCATGGAGACCACTGTAAAGGTGAATGGAGTGTCTGCAAGGCTGTATTAGACAGTGGCTCCCAAGTGACAATTATGTTCCAAGATTGGTATCAGAAGCATTTGTCAGACGTACCCTTACAACCATTAGAAGGACTGCATGTATGGGGGTTAAGTGAGAAGCCTACCCTATTCGGGTATATCCGAATTTGGCTGTCTTTCCCCACCTCCGTGGCTGGAGTGGCGAACAAGTAGAGACTCTAGCCTTAGTGTGTCCCCCACTGGACTGTATGATGGTGTCCTTTGTTGATTGGAGCAAATGCTCATATGTTCGGAAGGCTGGCACAGTTGTGTTATGAAAAACAGGGTCAAAAACTAGTAGAGCTTTAAGAGTTCCAGCTTTAATTAAGAAGGCCTATGAGGCACAGAGATGCTGAAAAAATAGAACCAGAGGAACCGGTCGGAATTGTATGGAAGAAGGATCCTGAGTCTCTGATCCTGGTGCCAAATGCCCAGTGTACCTTACAGGAGAGGTCCGTATCAGAAAGGATGTTAAGAATAAAATATTAATGTTGGATGCACAAGCGATGGAAAATTGCCAGAGGACTGCTGGTCAAGCCTAGTATTTTGCCCGCTAGAGCCCATGCTTATGCCAGAAGGTAATGGTCCAAGTTCATAATGTGTCTGAAAGAGACATTCGAGTAAATAGAGGTTGCATCCTGGCTAATGTGCATTGTGCAGACACTGCAGTGCTACCAGCAGCAAGAGTTCAAGGAAGAATGACAGAGTAACGCCTGACTTGTTTGATTTGCGACTCCGCTGCCAGCTGAATGAAAAGTGAGGATCAGTGAGAAGCTTGCCCAGAGAGACCAGGTGTTTTATTTAAAGGAATGGGACATAGGATGCGTGCAAGGAGCTGAGCACAATATTCGCTGCATGACGAAGACCATTTTGTGAGAGGTCTCGGCGCCTGGCACCTGCTGATATAGATGATGTGAGGCGGCATCTGCAAGAGATGTTAGCTGCTGGTGTAATACAAGAATCCAGAATCCCTATGCTTCCCCATTGTGGTAGTGAGGAAAAAGAATGGGACAGTAAGGATGTGCGTGGATTATCACACCTTAAACGTGCGGACTATCCTGATCAGTACACAATGCCCGCATTCAGGATGCTTTGGACTGCCTAAGCGGGAGCAAGTGGTTCTCTGTGCTGGATCTCCGCAGTGGGTACTACAGATCCTGATGGCCCCAGAGGACCGTGGAGAAGACAGCCTTTATCTGTCCGCTTGGCTTCTATGAATTCATGAGGATGCCTCAAGGATTTCAGGTGCCCCAGCCACTTTTCAACGATTGATGGGCGTGCAGTGGGGACATGAACTTACTAGAGTGCCTGGTATACCTAGATGATGTTATTGTGTTTGGCAGCTCACTGGAAGAACATGAGAGCAGATTATTTAAGGTATTGGACCGACCGGAGGACTTTGGCCTTAAACTGTCCATTGATAAGTGTCAATTCTTTCAAACATCAGTAAAGTATGTGGGACACATAGTATCCACCGAGGGAATAGAGACCACACAAGGCAAAGTTGAGGCTCGACCACCTGGCCACAGCCCAAAAATCTAAAAGAACTGCAAAGATTCCTGGATTCTGTGGTTATTACGTTTCATCAAGGACTATTCAAGAGTGATCCGCCCTTTACTTAACCTTACTCAAGGGTATCCCCAACCCACAAAAATACCAAAAGTCAGCGTCCCTCAAGACTGAAGAGATGTATTTTCATCCAGTGAAGTATTTGGGGCCGCTGGACTCCTGATTGTGAGACTGCTTTTCATGAGATCATATATCAACTTACCCCATGCTCCAGTGCTGGCCTATGCCGATCCAAGAAAACCTTCGTCCTGCACACTGATGCTAGTTTACGGGTTGGGGCTGTGTTGTACCAAGAGCACGAGAATGGCCTGAGACCAGTGGCCTTTGCCAGTAGAAGCCTGACCCCATCCGAAAAGAACTATCCTGTACATAAGTTAGAGTTCCTAGCTTTGAAGTGGGCTATTGTTGACCAATTCCATGAGTACTTGTATGGGGCTAAAATACTAGTAAAAACTGACAATAATCCATTGACCTATGTGCAGACCTCAACTAAGTTGGATGCCACTGGCCATAGGTGGCTTTCTGCATTATCTACATATGACTATGCTCTCGAATACGCGAGCAGGTCTGAACCACATAGATGCTGATGCTCTCTCCGGAGGCCTGTTCCCCAGAATGATTGGGTCCGATTGGCAGAACCTGACATTCGGGCACTCTGCCGAAGTTTGACAGGGAGGAACAAATGTCCACGGACGCAGTGGATTGCATGGTGGATTGCTTGGGACCCTCTGAGAATTGCATACCTGCTGCTTATTGCCACTTTTCTGCAATAGACATTGGTGCACTGCCTCAGCTGGACAATGACAGTATTGACGGGCTCAATCCAGCGATCCCATGATCAAAGCAGCTTTAGAAGCCCTCTATGCAGGAAAAGATGTGTCCAAATTACGCTCCACTGATTTGAGAACTGCACTGTTATACAAAGAAGGTCCTAAGTTGAAACTGATCAATAAACTGTTATACAGAGAAACAGTAGACAGAGGGGACAAGTAGACAAACAACAGCTAGTGCTGCCTACTGCCTTCGAGACTCAGTACTGATGTCCTTGCACAACCACATGGGGCACCTTGGTATAGACAGAACACTTGACTTGGTGAGATCCAGATTCTATTGGCCTAAGATAGGGGCTGATGTGGAGGCAACACATTCATGCCTAATGCGCTGCTTACAGAGAAAGCTTTGCCCCAGAGGGCTGCCCCTTGTTAACATCACCACCAGTGCACCCATGGAGCTGGTCTGTATTGATTTTCTGAGTTTGGAGGCAGATCAAAGAAATATCAGTAATGTGCTGGTGGTCACTGACCATTTCACGAGATATGCCCAAGCTTTCCCCAGCAAAGACCAGAAAGCATCCACTGTGGCCAAAGTACTTGTAGAAAACTTCTTTGTTCACTATGGGCTCACAAAGAATCCATTCTGATCAAGGGAGAGACTTTGAGAGTCGTCTGATCAAAGAGATGCTTTCTGTGGGGAGTGCGAAAGTCCAGAACCACTCCTTACCACCTCCAGGGGACCCACAGCCTGAACGCTTTCAACCGCACTTTGCTAGATATGCTAGGCACCCTGCACCCAAAGGACAAGCCTAGATGGAGCCAACAAATTAGCACCCTGGTACATGCTTATAACTGCACAAAAGTGATGCCACTGGGTTCTCCCCTACTGCCTGATGTTTGGAAGAGAAGCTCGACTACCGGTAGATGTGTGTTTTGGGTCTCTCCTGATGGGGTTCAAGCTGACAACTATTTACAGTATGTGCAAAGTTAAAGGCCCAGCTAACTCATGCGTATCAACTGGCTCAAACCATGGCTGCCAAAAGAAATCTGCCAACAAAGAAAGGTATGATAAAAGGTGAAAGCACAGGAACTCCAGGAGGAGATCGGGTATTGCTAAGAAATCTGGGACTGCATGGCAAACACAAGATTTCTGACAGATACACCATCTCCCTCACATTGTAGTGGGCAAACTAAATGATCTGCCAGTGTACAAAGTAAGGCCTGAGAACAATTCAAAAGATGTAAAAACAATGCATAGAAATCATTTACTGCCCATTGGACAAATCCTGATTGAGTCTGAGCCCCCAGAAGATGCCCCCTCTGGACCAGTGACTAGAGCTGCTGCTAAGAAAAGATCAAGAAAGCCTGCACCTACAGAAGCAAAGTTAAAGTGTTCCCCTCCACAAGTCCCAGTTGAGCATGACTGTCAGTCCATATCAGAAGAAAGTGAGAGTGACTTTGAATACTATCCTTCTTACGAACTGAGTCAATTGTTTCGGGGCAATCCCCTAGTCAATACTGGAGATGAAGCTGGGCCTTCTGGACTGTCTAAGCCCCCAGCTTCGTCCCTGGAGCCAATGCTCCCAGAAAGTGAAGTGCAAAGCATCAGATCAGATGAAATGGAATCATTGTGCATGGTTGAACTGTTTGAGCTTTCAGGGGAGGAAAATGATAGATTGGGGCAGACTGGTGATATACCCGAACAAGAAGAGTATTTTGAGTGCCCTGACAGTCCACTGCCAGTGTCCGAAAGCTCTCCATGTGAGCCAAATGTTGTGGACTCAGAAACTGTAACTCCTGGAGCTGAAAGTGCCCCAAGTTCTAGGCTCTCTACCCCTTGGAGATTTCCCTGACAAGTGAGGACAATGCTGAAAATGAGGCTCAGAGTGCAGAGACTGTAACAGTTCCCCCTAGAAAGACTGGTCGAGCTGTAAAGCCTGTGGTGCACCTCAGTTATGATTCCCTGGACTGGCCAGTGGATCTGCCTCTCAATGTTGTCCATAAAGGAGTGTATGTGTCCCTGAGCTCATTGCCCAAACTGAGCGTCAGTGCTAACTCCAAGTTACTTGTGTTGCCCTCTAAGTATGGTGCCCTTGCCCCGTCCAGCCCCAAGGTAACTGATAGGGAAGGGCCCCCTCTCTTCAGGTTTCATGTACAAGAGGTAATAACTTGAGTTATGGTACAATGTGTATGTAATACTGTGTAAAGAGTGATGTACTGCAATGTTTCAGAAATGTGTTCTTGGTAAAATGATATATTGACTGATGATTACATGTGCGAGCCTAATGCAAATGTATATGGTTGCAGTTAAAACTTATGGGGTACTTGCTTGCCAGCGGACGTCCAAGCTTTCCCAGGCCAGGAAGGTGTAACCCCTGCAAATGGGGGTTCCCAAAAGACTTCAGGAGCTTGCTTGAATGCTCCAAGCCTGAATGGTGTTTGGCGTTTAAGCCATTTATCAGTGAGTGTTTTTAGAACTTCTGGTACTGTCTTTTTAAGAGCTGTCTGCTTGCAGACATAATTAGTTTGTATGGGGGACTGTGTGTTTCTTTGATTGAGTACCAGTTGAGCTGCTGCCAATTCACTCCATTTTTGCAGTCACTAGGAGTGCAAAAGGAACCTATCTGAAAGATGTAACTGTTTGCCAGAAATAATTTAGAGTAATAATGAAAATACAGTTTGTCTAACCTGCTTTCTTTGCAGTCAGAACTGTGTTTGCCTAGTTCCCATTCTGGTTTTGAACTGCTGAACTGGACCAATCAGTGTGGGGTAAGCTAGCTCTAAAATGGTGCCTTGGACGAATCAGAACTTGGACTCATAATCTGAGCCAGCCACAAGAGGATTGTATGGGCAGTGACTCTGGGAGATGTAGTTTAGACTTGGTGCCTTTTGGACCAACAGGAGCAGTCTATTGTGAGTGACAGCCAATCCAGTCAAGAACTGGGAGGAACTCAAAGGAAGTGCCCGGTTTTGTCTGTTGGAGTTTCAGTTTAGATCTGGCAGTGAAGGGAAAGAAACGTGTGCTCCTTCAGTGCACAGTTTCAGTCAAAAACGTGTGTAAGGCCCAGAGTTCCGGTCTGCAGCTTGTGTAACTGCTTGTTAGGACTGAATCCGTCCTGTGAAAAGAATCAAAGGATCTCTGAAGAGTAGAAACCAGGCTCACCAGGTAGAAGACTGGAGAAATTGTTGAATTGCACTCGGTCTATCAGGAACTGAATCTGCTGTGTGTTCTCCCGGGTATTGTGCAGTAATTGCGATCGGGATAGAGAAGCAGCCTGCCTGGTATAGTACTTTCTTTTTTTTTACCATATAAATGTGTGAAGAGTCTCGTGGAGCTCAAGAGTAGCCCTGCTGACATTGAAGGACCCTATCTTGTTTGGAGGTCGTGAGTACTAATTCAGGGTCGCTCCTGTTGATTGCCACATTAAATCCAAATGGAATCACTGTACTGCTGACTGTTTAAACTCATTTTTCTTTTCACTGTGTGAAAGGGCCTCACCAGCTGCCACGGTTTGGACTAGCCACTAGGGCTTGGGTACCCAGGGACAGTAACTGGTAGGGATAGGCCTGTGCACAGAGCCATAGGTAGATAGTAAAGTGATAAGCTAATTAACCTGATTCCCCTGTCCTTGTTATATCCCCCTAAATAAATCAGAGCTGCTTGTTTCAGCAAAGTTATACTGCCTGAGGTATTTGTCTATGTTAAAGTACTGTACTGTGATTGTTGCACTGTATCTTATTTCACAGGAGGTCCCAGTGCCGGAACTGGTCCTGGGGGTAAGTGTATACTGTGAAGGTAATTCTGATATATTGTGTGGGCCACTAGTGGGAAGAAAGGGGGGTTGCAGTGTCCCAGAGGGCTGTGACCAAGTAAGTTTAACTATTGTAAACCCTGACCTCTGGGTGGAGGCACCCGCCATTGGATCCAGGCCCCTCAACCTGTTAGTGGCAAATCAGGCAGGAGTAGTAGCCCCTGGGATAGCGCCATCTAGGGGTTACACATGCATCAAGAAATGTGATCACATCACTCCTGTTCTCTGTGACTTCCACCGACTCCTCACTCCCTTCATTACTCAGTTCAGCATTGCTCTCCTTGTCTTTTTAATCCTCCATGGTTCTGTTCCTGCCTATCTATTTGACCTTGTCTCTTTCCTACTCTCCTGCTCACTTACCCTTCACTCCAGCTCTGCAGGTCTTCATGTAATCCATCAACCCATCAAAAAAAATGTTGTTAGCAGAGCCTTTTTCACCCCCACACACACACTTTTGTCTAGAACAGCTTTTTGTTCCTTCACCACCTCCCTGGCTCTTCTCCTTTTCAAATCCTGTCTCAGATTCCAACTCTTCCCACTGACCTTCAACTCGTAGCCTAACCACATAGTCTTGCTGGCTCCTGGTTTCTTAACTTGTCATCATTGTTCCATCCAGGGCTCTGGACTGTTAGGTTTGTTTAATTTTTTTACTAAAACTGAGAAACATTCTGGGATGCATTCTGCATAGATTAAAAACACTACAAAAAGTAGAATGGACCTGAACTGTGTTGTGCGTTAAACACTTTGCTCGAAATGTTCATATTGAGCACTGTTATGAAAGCACTCGTATAACTCATAATGGTTCATTATTGCCAGTGGATGATTTTGCCATGCCATGCTGTTGTGGATTTCCCGAATAGTGTAAATCATGTGATTTCAGTGCATAGAGCCACTGTACCTCTTATCCTGTGTACAGAGGTCTCTCATGCAGAAATGCTAGGAGTGGAGTGTTCCACTTCTCAGCCAGGGGGAGGGCAGCTTCATTAAACTTTTGAAATTAAAAAAAGAAAAATAACTACCTTCCAAGTCAATGTCAGTGCCCCTCTGTAGTTGGTTTGTAAAGGGGGATACATGTTGGGCAGCCCACTCCCTCTTTCCCCCAAATGCTAAACAATGCACCCACAGAACATGCTTGAGTCAGTCCCCAACTGATTTCAGGGTGGGAAACTAATTCCATACACAGGGCAGTGTTGGGGGTGCAAAAGCTGTGGTTGCAGTAGGGCCCGTACTGTTAGGGGGCTCACTGCCTCAGAGGTCAACATTAAGAAAACCTTTTCTCACAGACAGACTTGCAAGTTTCTCTTTGGAAATTGCTTATCCATTTGAAACTGGGTCTGTCAGCAGTGGTGTCAGAAGATTCCAGCTCCAGTTTCATGTGGCTCGGGGGGTTGGAACAAAGAAACAATAGGGCCCAGTACTCAAAACATCTAATCTTGGTGTTGGTGTTCCCAGGAGGAACAGGAACAAATTACATTGTTCAGTTCTTTGATCATGGTACCAGCAAGGGGGACGGGGGCCAGCATGGACAAAAAATGTATGTTCAGCAGGACTGATATGAAAAAACTTACACTATAAAAATGTCATATGCACTAACAGTTATTTTACATTTATTGGTGGAGAAGTGGGTCCCTCAAAATATTTTGCAGGAGGGCCCTTACAATTGTTAACACAGCCCTGTCTATTCACAAATGCAGGTCTCCCGCATAGCAGCTCTAGGGTTTCACTCTGAGTTATTGGAACCAGTAATTAAGGCTTAAAATTAAAAAATCAGAATGATGTTTTTTGTAAAACTCTTCAAGTTTTCCATAGCTTTTAGAATAATGTTGGCGTGCCATCAACATCAACATCAATATGCCCTACTGACCAATAAGTAAATAAATAACTGCTAGTGAACCAATCATTCTAAGCTGAATTCTGGTATGTTTCATGTTACCTTAAATAGGAAAATGATTACGCCCAACTCCTGGTACTGGTGGACAAACTAGTGCTAGTGATCATAACCAAAATCCCTATAATAGTGAGATGGTTCATTGGTACAGTGACAAAGGTTATCTGTGGCCACTCCCAACCAGCCCTGATTTTGTCAACGTCCTGAACTACTTGCCCCTATTGAGCAGCGTGAGTGGCTGTACTACAGCTGAGATGACCACTGCCTGCATCTCTACTGCCACAACAACAATCCCAGCAGCTGCTGCTCCTCCTCCTCCTCCTCCCTGTCTGGCCTCCACATCTATTCTGGAGGTTTGGGATCTTGACCTTTATCCTCTTCTCCAGTCTAGCCAGGGTTAGGAGAGGGTTCCCAGGATGTAAACAAATCCATTGACCAAGGGACCAATGGGCACTCAAATATTATCAGTGGCCACAAAAAATGATGCTCAACCACTAGGCTTTAGTTTTCTATCCTATAGAATTGCACGATAGGGCCACCATTACAGGAACTTTGATCACTAAACAGGTTGATCTAGTAGCCACATGATTACAAAACATAAAGATTATTAGTATCTCGGAGCACAATCACCATGTTGTTTTTTGGAGGGGGGGGGTTACAATTTATTTGCCCAAAAGAGCCCAGCTGAGCTGCAATATCTCATTTTTTCTTGGGTTTCAATTTCAGATACCCATTTTCCAGGGTCACACAGACAGAAGGTTACTTTGGTGGGATTTGAGCATGGGTCTTCAGACCTCTGTACTAGCCACAAGATCATGGTGCCTTACATCCAAAGTACCCAACTCCCCCCAGTTCCTTTCTTGATATATCTCTTTGTCCTTCTCTAACATTTTATTCTGTAGCCTGTTTATCTCTCTCTTTCTCTTTGTCTCTGGCTGTCTCTTCCTTGTATTCATCTTCAGAAAGCAATACACATTGTGGTTTCTTTGCCTTACCTCTTCACATTTTGGAGAATTGCAGTGCTTGATTCAAGCATCTGCTTGAAGTTGTCTGGTTTGAACAAGTGTGGAAGGGCAAACAGAGTGTTCCACAGACTGGTTTCATTGTGTAGTTTCAACACAGTGCCTAGTATTTGTGCCATTAGCGTAGAGTTGCTCAGCAGCTACAGAATATCAGATGGAAAAAAATGTCAAAGATTCAAATGTTTAATGCCTTTTAGAATGAAAAACATTTTAGGTGTCAAGTAATTGCTTGCAGTGCCTCTTGCTGTCATGTGTACTCTTTTGTGGAGATTTTAAATATTATTGTTGCGTTTAATGTGTGTGAGTTGGCTGTGGTGAGGTCTGAGTAGTGACATGGTCAGCAGAATGATGTGCCAGTTGAAATATTTCCTATACAGCTTACCCCACACACACAAACACAAAAGGATTTGCTACCCATGATGCAAAGCACTGAGTTTTATGCTTTAGAGTACATACATATACTGTACATTGAAGAGATCTACATACACCAAACAAACTGGAACTCATCTACATTTTTGTAACATTTATTTTTTTGCAGGATGCATAAACATTACAAGAAGGTAGATAATTAGGGAATAAGACATGGCAGGCTGTTCACTGTGATCAGATAGTAGCACATCGGGGTGGGGGGGAGTTGTGAAGCACAAGGCATCACCAGCTACCTTCAACTACCAGAGAAGTGCCATTATGCCTCCATAGTGAAGAGAATGGAGGGTAATACTGTGACTATAAAATGTGTCTAAGATTTTGGATCGTGGAAAAATGCAAAAGGAAAATGAAATTATTTTAAACATTTTAATGATTTTTGTTTTAAAAGTCCATCCACCCCCCCTAAAATAGTCCCAGCACATCCCAGCATTACCATGCCATCTCAGTTTTTAATATTATGACCAGTGAAATGCTCAGTTGGCAATAAATTCATTCAAAATGATTCCTGCATTATGTACTAAAATTATTGATTTATTCACATCATATTTCTATTCTTCAAACAGATTTATATTGCTTCATTTTATTTATTGTATCCAACATCAAATATTCATCTTCTCCCCCAGATGTACATCTGGGGTCATCATCTTCCTTTTTCTTCTCTCCTGTTGGGTACATGTGTACACCCATATCCTTCTTCTGCTCTGTGTTGCTCTGTGGCCCTCTGGATGTACACCCAGAGCCACCAGTGCCCCCCCATTATTATTCCCCCTTCCCCCTCTTTCTTTTTCTTCCACTAGCCCACCTCCAGCTTGTGTCACAAGGTGCCCCCCCACCCATTTTTATATGGTGGTCACTTCTCTCCTCCACCCTTCTATGGTGTTTGCTATCTTTGTGTTAAAGAGATCTATTCCTAATTAGGATAACTGAACCTTGTCTGACTTGTAGAACTGCTGAGCTTCTTCCTGCATCCCATGCCTTATCAGCCTCCCTCCTGCTGCCCTGAATAATGCCCCTACTCTCTGGTTCATCCTTCTCCTGGCTTTCTCTATGGCTCTTTGGCTACTGGCCTGTCACCACACCCTCTGTGGAACCATCTCTGACCTTACCAATGTGACTTGTGGCCATCTTTCTTTCTTTTTTTTTTTTAATATCCTCTTTAATGTTATAAAATATGTCCAGCCAGGGTCTGGTCCATCATTGCCTCCCAGGTGTATTATCAGTAATTGCAGTTCTGGCTCCATTGGCCACATGTCTTGTAAGGTTAGGAGTAATTGTGCTCAGTACATCCCTCAAATCCCCTTCCACCGTAACCTCATCTGGCTCCAATCTTGATATAATTGCTGACCTCCAGCATTCACTGCTGCTCTGCACTCAGCCCAATAGATAAAAGAATGCCCATAATTGTGCAACAGTTTCCCAGTAGTGTGGTATACCGAGTGGTGTGTGAGCATGGTACCAATTGAATAACATGTATACTGCTATTGTGCAATGACAGACAGTGTGCAGTACTGGTATACATTTGTGTGACTACCACTGTATATGACCTAAGCACCCCATTTACCTATTCCTCACCTTTCCTCCTTCTTTATGTTTAACTAGGAGAAGACTGAGGTTTTGGTGGTGGACCTGGGTGGTCAGATTGAGAGGTCGTGTACTGGCATGCCTTCTGGAATTTTTCTTGGCAGTGTGTCACTACCGACCTCTGAACGGGTGCGTAACCTTGGGGTGATCTTTGACGATAGGCTGACTTTACAATCTCAGGTGTCAGCCATCGTGAGAACTTCCTTCTACCATCTTAGGAATATTGTCAGGGTTAGGCACCTTGTTCCGTCTGACTCCTTGCCAACGTTGGTCCACGCCTTTGTGTCCTCGCACCTAGACTACTGCAATGCCCTTTACTTTGGGCTTTCTGGGGTTGAAATCCACCGCCTACCACTGATACAGAATGCTGCAGCCTGGGTTTTGACTGGGATAAGTAGGTCCTGTCATATTACCCCGGTGCTGCGTGAACTGCACTGGCTTCCTATACGGTGGCGGATCACCTTTAAAGTCATTTTATTAACTTTTAAAGCCCTTCGCGATCAGGGTCCATCCTATCTGAAAGACCTTCTGGTTCCGTATTGCCCTGGCTGATCACTCCGCTTGGCCGACATGGGGTTGCTGAAGATTCCAAGAGTGAGTTTAAAATTTTCAGTCAGCAGAACATTTTCTCATGCTGCTCCCACTCTTTGGAATTCTCTACCAGGCTGTTTACGGGAGTGCACCTCCATGGAGATATTTAAGAAAGAATTAAAAACTTATTTATGGAAAATGGCCTTTTTGGAGCATTAAGTTAGTTGTAATATGATTAGAATTTTACTGTCATTTATTATGTTTTTATGATGTATTTTTATATGTTTTTATGTTTTGTATGGAAATTTGAATTCATGATATTAACTTCTTCAGCGCTTTGATATATAGAAAGGCACTATATAAATAAAATTATTATTATTATTTCTTCCCTTTCCCCACTCTGTTTACGTTTTATGTCTTTGCTGCATTCAGAATGTAACGGTTACTGTGACAGGGTTGAATAGGACCCTGTCCCAGTTGTTATGGAGAATTTAAATGCAGAGATCTGTTCTGTTCTTTCCTTTCCTGTCTCTTGTCTGTCTGGTTGCACAACCAATTTTTATCATGAGACCTAGGATTTGATCACCCCAACAATCTCACATTCTTTGTCTCTCACTGTCTTTCAGTCTTCCTTTGCTGTTTCTGTCTTTTCCTTCCTTGCATATCTGCTGATATAAAAATATTTGCAAACCATTATGTGGAAATGTAACTGATATTGGGATCCCTTTGCTGATAAATTATATAGAGTTACTGTTGAAATGTATATAATTATAGTTTGAAATGATTGTAAAAAGCTATTGGTAACTCAAGGGGTTAGCCTGAGAGCAGTTTTTAAGCCCTTGTTTCAGAAATTGTGGTGAAGAGACCTCAGTTCTGAGACATTGTGTTCTTGCTGCATCTGCCTGAAACATACCAGAGCATTTTAGAAAAAAACAGGATGCTTGTTGGAGGGGGAGTTGCAAGGACTTACAAGACAGAGAGCTGCAATCTTATGAGAGACACAGAGATTGAAGGAAAACTCCCTACCGGGTCAGAATGTTGTATACTTAATGGCATATGACATTCCAGCTAACCTGGAATAGTGCTACATAGGTAAGCGAATGGTGCAATACCGCGTATACTACTGTATGCGGTATTGCACCATTCACCTATCTGAAGCAAAGGATAAGACCTAACTTGAGCGCTGCATCTGGGACTGGGTTGGATTCCAGTCCCAGAATTTTTATTTTTTGAACTTTGTATTCTCCTAGGTTGAACCCCCAGTTGGGAATCTGTATTGGGGGTTCAGGGCACAGCCCCCCATAAGTTTAGCTGTGGGAGCAGAGCCCCCACAAAAAAGAGAGTTATGCCACAAGGTAGAAATCGTGTTGTATTGACAGTTCGATTTTGCCATGCGGCATATGACCTCGTGCTGGAAAACTCAGATTGATCTTCTCTGCTTATTCTGCCTTTGTAAATAGTTATTCTGAACATTTTTTTTTTTTTATACTACTCCTAGTACTAATAAACACTTTTTGAGAATTCTACAACTGCTCTTGTTTTTTCCTGTGCTTTCTGACCTGTGCCTCAATGATAGTTACTATTGATAGAATAAAATAATTACAATTTCTGCTTAGTTATCATTTCTACTGGCAGACTGCTGATCACACACACACACACACAACAGAAAACCTTATATGGAGTGGCTTCTATTTTATCTGTAGCAGGTTAACCAGCAGAGATTCCTCTAGTAAGCCCTGAATAAGCAGCTTAGGACAGGAGGGTGATTTTTCATGCTCAGCAAAGAAATACCAGAAATTAAAATTGTTCTGTAGTACTTTCTTTTTTAATTTGCATATATGTGTGTAAGAAAAGGATTATGAGTGCACATACCATTAACATTTTTTTTTATTTCAGGCAGTTTCGTAGGGCCAAGTTAAAAGTTTTTGGAGAGTAAAGGTGATGGCCATGTTTGTGATGGCAACCGGGGATAGTACTGATTTTATTGTGCTGCTGGATCATTCCCCATTGCTGTGGTGCTGTGATAATAACATGGGTGAAGATGGTCCTTTGCCAATTAAGTTTTGGTTCTTTGCCAATTAAGTTTCACAATTTTTAGAACCTATTTTATAACTGGAAATTATCCACCTTCTTGCAATGTTTATGTATCCTAAATACTGTTTTTTTTATAAACAAACTCACTCTTTTATGCTGCTTCTCTTGCATACTTCTCCTGAAAATAACGAGTGTCCAATACGTTCATCTGTAGTGGACTGGATGGGTTAGTGTACAAGTGATAGCTTCGTACTGCATTGTCATGACTTTTTCTTGAGTTGTCAGTGATTACGTATGCTGATTGCTCACTATGGCTCTCTGTTGGGTTGTTTTAATCAAATATGTTTATTTACACGTAATCCCCTGGTCCCCTGGGGTTACTAGAATCCCATCAGAGTCAGTGCTAGGTAGGGAAGTCAGTTAGTGAATAACTAATTAAATGGATTTTCAACTGCTTCCTCTCTGTTTACTTTGTTTCAGCTGAGTTGAGAGAGGTGATGTCATTTAGAATGCTCGCAGCAGCATTATACACAGTAGCTAGCTGTGAGTGGGTAGTTTTAGAATTTTCAGTTAGTAGTTCTGTGAGTGGAGTTTAAAGTGAGCAGTTGGAGGAGTGAAGAGCTGCAGCATGGGCTCTGAGGTGGGCTCTGAGGAGAGCCTACTTTTTCTCACCCTAGTGCTGAGAACCATCTGCCTGCCTCGTAGAAGCGGTGGAAACTATCTAGCAGGAGTTCCTGATTTTCTCATCCCCTGTGAGATGAGAATGACTGCAGAGTGGATCTGAGGGGCAATCCCCTGACTTTGATCCACTACATTGAAGCTGCCTTTTTGCGTACAACCATGAATAATCAAACTTTGAGTAGCCCAGCAGAAATGTATCTGCCTGTTTTCTTTTGGGGTATACTCTGACAAAGGGACTGACACACCAAGGTCTGTTCTGTTTGAGACTGCTCTCATGCCTTTTCTAAAGCTGGCTGACAATCATGGAGTCCCCAGTGAGACTTGACACATTGTTCAGGACTTTACACTCCGAAGTAGTGTGTTTCTAATGCTGAATGTGACAGACATTCCAGGATGCATAGTTCTACTGTTTCACTAAATGTTGAGGTGTAACTCTGAAAGAATGGCTGGATATGGACTGAGGAAGCAAAAGGTGGGAAGTCCCCCATCTGGAGTGACCAGTTCAGCACTACAGGTTCCGTAAGGGTGCCTACTTATTCAGGACATGGTGGCCAATGCCTGAAGAGAAAGTTTACCCCCTGGTGTGGGTTGTGCTAATTTTGAGCACCTGTGTGCTCCATCGTGGCCAGTTGCCACATTGCCAAACCTCTAAATCCTGTGCCATATGGGAAATGTTCTAAGTTGTGGCCAGTGCCACTAGAAGAAATGTGTGTTTTATATGAGGCTTTGCTGCTGAAAAGGGTTTGCAGTCCTGTGCAATATGGGAAGTATAGAGTTTTTGTCTGCTACAGACTTTGGTTGTTCACATTGCCTTGTGCCATGATATGTAAACCCTTGGGGGTCCACCTTTACTTTTGTGTACCAACTTTGGACTTATCACTAAAGCCACACTCTAGAACCCCAACCTGGTATGGACGATCTTGTTACTGCTTCCTGTGTGGAATTACTGGGTACCCCTCCAGAAGTTCAGACCTAGTATAGCCCCTAGCAAAAGTTCTCTCCTCAGGGCCTGGGTTTAGTAATGGTCAGTTGTCTGTAATATTGTTTCTGTACCCTCACCCCTCTCTTTACCCTGACAGAAACATAGGAGATGTGCTTACTAGTTAAACAAGAGGCCAGTGGGGGGGTTACACAAATGGGGGTCATCCAGGATATTGTTTAATTTGAGGAGAAAACTAGAGATTTTTGCTGAGAATATGGCTTGTGTTTGTCTGTCTGGAAGCATGGTAGTCCAAACAGAAAGGAAGCTTTGCGCAAAAGGGTTTTGCCCAGGAGAGTGCCATCTGCATGTGCTGCTTACGTGCCTGCTAGTACAGAAACAAAAGAGCGCTGCTGTGTGTGTGTGTGTGTGTGTGTGTGTGTGTGTGTGTGTGTACCAACTTACAATGGACAGTAAAGCCAGAAAGTGTATGTCCTTGTCTCTGTATCCAGAGCATTTACAGAACTTTTCAAATTGCAAGTTTCAAATGCTAAAAGCAGGATTTCCTGATTTTCACATCCCTTGTGAGATGAGAAGGACTGCAGAATGGATCTGAGGGGCAATACCAACTTTGATCCAGGACATTGAAGCTGCCTTTTTGTGTACAACCATGAGTACTCTGACTTTGGGTATCCCAGGAGAAGTGTACCTGCCTGTTTTCTTTTGGGGTGTACTCTGACAAAGGAATCAATACTCCAAGTTCTGTTCTGTTTGAGACTGTTCTCATGCCTTTCCTAAAGTTAACTGACAATCGTGGAGTCCCCAGTGAGACTTGACACATTGTTCAGGACTTCAATTTACACTCAGAAGTAGTGTGTTTCTAATGTTGAATGTGACAGACATTCCAGGATGCATAGTTCTATTGTTTTACTAAATGCTGAGGTGTAACTCTAAAAGAATGGCTGGGTATGGATTGAGGACGCAAATGGTGGGCAATCCCCCATCCGGAGTGACCAGTTCAGCACTACAGATTCCATAAGGGTGCCTACTTATTTAGGACATGATGGCCAATGCCTGAAGAGAAAGTTTACCCCCTGGTGTGGGTTGTGCTAATTGTGAGCACCAGTGTGCTGGTTCCATGTGATGATCGCGATCGCAAAGCAGCGATCGCTATCATCGCTAATGTATATCGCTGAAAAGCATTTCGGTGATATACAATCCTCAGCAAACTAACATCCTGTGAAATAAAGTGTTTTGGGGGGGGCTGCGCCCCCATAACCCCCCCATGGGAGGCATCACCACCCGCACCACCCTTACTTAGGATTCTCAACCCCAGAAGGGTGCATGTCGAGGAGGGGGCAAAATTCTATCCAAAAAATAAATACACAGCCACAAGCAGCGGCAAAACATTTTCCCCCAGCAGGTCTTGAACCCAGTGCCTACCTCACTATAGCCAGCCACCCTCACCACCACAACACAGGGATGGCTCAGTTGCAGCAGGCTCGCCTATCCTTCTGAACCCTTCCTCTTATCCCACCTCTACAGCTCCCCATCCCTCCCCTTCTGGTCACTCTAGACTCTATAGCATCACTACACTTGCAGGGTAGTGGATCATAACAGTACTATTAATGAGTCGCTGTTTCTACAGTCGCTCATTTATAAGTGCTATCATCATGGGCTACCCCAGTGTGCTCCATCATGGCCAGTTGCCATATTGCTAAACCTCTAAATCCTATACCATTTGGGAAATATCTAAGTTGTGGCCAGTGCCACTAGAAGAAATGTGTGTTTTAGCCTAGGCTTTGCCACTGAAAAGGGTTTGAAGTCTTATGTAATATGGGAAGTTTAGAGTTTCTGTCTGCTACAGACTTTGGTTGTTCTGAATTGCCTTGTGCCACGATATGTAAACTCTTGGTGTCCACCTTTGCTTTTGTGTAACAACTTTGGAATAAAGCCATACTCTAGAGCCCCAACCTGGTATGGACAATCTCATTACTGCTTCCTGTGTGGAATTACTGGGCATCCCTCCAGAAATTCAGACCTAGCACAGCCCCTAGCAAAAGTTCTCTTCTCAGGACCTGGGTTTAGTAATGGTCAGTTGTCTGTAATATCGGTTTTGTGCCCTCACCCCTCTCTTTCCCCTAGACAGAAATATGGGAGGTGTGCTTACTAGTTAAACAAGTGGCCGGTAGGGTGTTACAAAAAATCATGGTTTCACACTCTAAAAACTGGAATGGAAAGAGGAGATTGAAAACAATATAAGGGTGAAATGAGAATAGTTGCCCTGACACCTCTCAGTACAATGATTTTAATACTAGTAGTACATGGCTGCACTGATAATAGTATGGAATTCACAAGTATGTGAGATATTTCCTATTCAGCGCACTCCCACCAAGCATTTTTATACTCATGATGCTTTACATTGGTTTTAAAATGCACACTTCAGGCTTGAAGAGGTTTATAAAAAACAAACAAATTGGATTAGCCTGCTATATGTTACCCTTCTTCTAAACTGCTTTTGATATGTTATCCTCCTTTCACCAACTGCATTTTTCGGACCTTGTCTTCCCAGTCCTGTAACCCACCTTTTGTAGGCTTAACCTGTCCAGTGCATCCCCCACAGATTATCCCCATTGTGGGGCCTTAGGAGCTGCCCTAACCTTTCTTGAGCACAATCCAGATTCTGGAAATGTGCCTAGTTACTGGTGTGGGGCCTGTAGAGGACCGATCTTCATCTGGGCATGGTTGGGAGTTTTTCCTTCCAGTGTTTTTTTTTTTCTGAGGGCCACCAATCATACATGCAGAGATATCCATGTGCATATAAGTATACTCCCTGGCCGGTCACAAATGCCCTAAACTCCATTCCCTCACAACAGCACTCCTCTTACTCACATCAAGAAATTTTCATCCCAATCCTGGCCCTACTACACCCACCTCTGCCACTCTGCCAGTTGCAATCCTTCCACTAAGGTATCAACTGCCTCCACCCCTCCTGCCCTCCCTAAGGGCCTGAAAATCCTCCACTTAAACATCTGCAGTCTCATCTCAAAAATGCACCTTTTACATCCTATGGTCATCTCCCTCACACCTGATATTCTATTTTTAATGGAAACTTGGTTAAATGCTAAAACACCTGAGCTCACCATTAATATCCCAGATTATTCCATAATCAGGCAGGATAGGATGGGCAGGGGTGGTGGAGTAGCCATGCATATCCTGTCCTCATTTCAGTTCACAACCATTCTATCATCCTCATTACACTCCACCTATGAAGCACTTGTAGTAAACATTACCTTGCCTTTTTCCTCCTCTGCCTTCATAGCTGGCATCTACTGTCGACCTGGTTTAATGGAGGCCGATACTTTGGATCTCATTACCTCCATAATGTCCCTCTCACATAAAGGTGAGCTATACATCTGGGTGATGTAAACATAAACTGGCTATCACCAACAACTGCCAAGACACGTAATGACATCATGGCCCTCAATCTCTCCCAACTCATCCTGGAATCCACCAGCCTAAATCATGAAACCCTTATCCACTCCCTGATAGAGTGGGCTCTTACCACTCGCCCCCACTGAGTCATTAAATCAGGCATTCTTCCAGATGCCCTCAGTGATCATCACCCAGTCTTCGTAGTCAGGAAAGTCCACAGATCAAAACCGCCACACAAAATTCTGCAACTCTGCTCCTACAGCTCCTTAAACCTTAATCCCCTTCTTAATGAACTGGTCAGCTCTGATTGGTCCCCTATTGCCTTTGCCCCCTCCATTGACCAAGCCCTCGCTTATTTTAAAAATAAATTTCTAACTACATGGAATTCCTACGCTCCATTCAAATGCAATAGAGTTCATGGTAACCATCATCCATCCATGGGTCTCCCATAAGTTACTGACCTGTCTCAGGGAGTGAGACAAAGCTTGGAGGAAACATAAGGACTCCCAGCTTCCCCCAGACTATGTCAGGTATCACATGTTAAGAAGTGCCTGCACAAAAGCTACCAGACTTGCCAAGTCTGAAAATTTTAAATCATCTTTTCTCAAAAACATCAATTCCCCCTCCAAATTCTGGAAAGTGGTCCACTCCCTATTCTCCCCCCTTCACATCCATCTCCCATAGTGCTTAAAATAAACAACTCAGTGGTCTCCAAACCATATGCAGTGGCTCAAGAGTTTAACTCCTATTATACCTTCTGTGCCACAGCACTTCTAAAGTCCTTCCCCTCTAATCTCCCCCCTCTTCATCCTCCCACACCCAGCACTGAACCCCTCCGTGCCCAGCCTTTCTTCTCCTTTTCTGCTGTCTCCCCAGAGGAAACACTAACGGCCTTTCTCTCTCTTAATCTTTCTAAAGGCTGAACACTGGATGACCTTGACCCTAAACTCCTCTACCTTTCTGCTTCTGCTATAGCCTACCCTCTCTCCTTAATCCTAAATCTCTCCTTCTCATCCTCATGTGTCCCTTCATCCTGGAAACATGCAGTGGTCCTCCTTCTCCCACAGGATGGTGACCCCTTGTCCCCTGCAAATTTTTACCTAATCTCCCTCCTCCATGCCCTTGCTAAGCTCCAAGAACACCTTGCGTCTCTCAACTAACCTCCTTCCTCGATGACTTTCTTTTTCACCACACTCCTATCTGGTTTTTGGAAGAACCATTCCACTACCACCTCCCTACTCAGGCTCATTGACTCCACCCTCACCGGAATGGATAGTGGCCTCATACCTCTGCCATCTTTGTTGACCTCGCCATGGTTTTCGACAAAGTCTCCCATGCCCTACTTCTTGACTCCCTTATGGTTGCTTGGTTGACTACATCTACCGAAACTGGTTTAGAGCTTACCTCTGAGGCAGAACACAGCCACTCAAGATCCATGATATAATCTCTCCCCCCCTCCCTATTTCCACAGGAGTTCCACAGGGCTCGGTGCTTGGACCCATTCTCTTCTCCATCTTCCTGAATGACTTGCCCTCAGTATGCTCCCCCTCTTCCTTTATCCATATGTATGCTGATGACACTGTCCTGTTCTCCTCTGGCAAATGCCCCGCTGATGTAGCAACCACCCTTCAGCATGACTTCCACCAGGTTCAGCAATGGTTTGCCTTACATCAATGATTCCTAAATGCCACAACGACTGTCTCCATGACCTTTGGCACTAGGCAGAGACTCTCTAGGTTCCACCCTTTACATTCTTTCCATACCCTTGATGGGACAATCCTAGAGGACACCTCCTCATTCAGATACTTTGGTGTCTGGTTGGACCAGCACCTAAGCTACTCTGGTCACATTGACGCCATCCTGAAAAAACTGCGCCCTAAGCTTGGTGCCTTATTCAGGAACCGTAATTGCCTCCCTCCTATGGTGTGGCATGAACTAGTCCAGAAACTGATCCTCCCCATTTTCAACTACTGTGATGTAGTCTATGGTGCCACTCCCAAATCCTCTCTAACCAGATTGGACACACTCTTTAACTCCTTCTGTCATTTTGCCCTTGATGCTCCATCACGCACACATCACTGTGACCTCTACCGTGCCCTGTCCCTTCCCCCACTTGCCAACAAGTGCGTCACTCATTATGCCAAACTCACTTCTAAATTTTGGTTAGGAGAACGTCCCTCCTACCTCTCATGTTCTCTCTGTTTCCCCCCTTCCCCTTTCCACTCCCTCAGATCCTGTGACACTCATACTTTGTTGGTCCCCCATCAAACCACTCTCATGGGTCAGTCAGGCTTCAACCATCGTTTCCCACAAATCTGGAACTCTCCTCCCCCAAATATGGTACTCCTCCTCCTCCTCCTACTCCCTTGCCTCTGCCTTACACAACTTTCGCTCATCTAACTGCTCCTGCTTTGACCCTCTTTAACTGTTCTCCAATACCTCTGCTCCTCTCCATGAGTCACACCCCCTATTAAACCTTCCTCCCTCCGAGTCTGCTTCTCAGCATGCTCTGCTCTCCCATCACCGCTTACTCCCTCACTCCTACCCCTAATTCTCTTCCATTACCAACTTGCCCCTGCTTAGTTTTGACCTCTGGCAGGGTTTTCAGCATCCTGGAGGGGACTAGCAATGGGAAAGCCTCCTCCTCCTCCCCTTCGCCTCCCCCTCTCTCCTTTCTACCCAACTTGTCCTCACCTAAATGTGCCCTCTGTCAGGATTTTTAGCACCCTGGCGATGTCTACTCTCAGGTAAGTTTCTTCTCTCCCTCCTTTTTTTCCTTTCTTCTTCTATCCCCCCTATTTCCCTCTGCCCAACTTGTTCTCCTAATTCTATACCCTGGCAGAGTTCTCTGCATCTTGGAGGGGCCCAGCACTGGGCAATTACTCTTCCTTCACTCCCCCTCCTCCTCTATCCTTTCTACCCAACTAGTCCTCACCTGATATTGCACTCTGGCAGGGTTCTTAGCATCCTGGAGTGGCCTAGTCTTAGGCAAGCTTCTTCTTCCCCTCCTCTTCCCTCCTTTTCCTTCATCCTTTCTTTTCTCTCTTCCCAATATGTCCTCACCTAGTTCTGCCCCCTGGCAGGGTTCTCAGCATCTTGGAGGGGTTCCAGCACTGGGAAATGACTCTTCTTTCCCTCCCCTTTCCCTTCCATCCTTTCTACCTAAATCATCCTCACCTGACTCTGCTCTCTGGCAGCGTTCTCAGCATCCTGAAGAGGCCAAGTCTTAGGCAAGTTTCTGCCACCCCTCCTCCTCCTCCTCTTTCCCTTTACCATCCCCTCTAATATCTCTACCCAACTTGTCCTTGCCTACCTGCCCCTTTTTCTAAGTCCTCACCTCATTCCATCACTGGCAGCAATCTCCACACTCTGAAGGGGTCAGTTCCAGGTATGACTCATCCTTCCCTATCCTATCCCTTACCCCCATCTCCCTCCTGTCCCCTACCCCCTGCACTTAAACAAAGGAATTAGTTCACTTGAGCTAATAACTTGCACTTTTTGTTCTGTCTGAGGTGCTC
Organism: Neoceratodus forsteri; assembly: GCA_016271365.2. NCBI lineage: Eukaryota > Metazoa > Chordata > Ceratodontiformes > Ceratodontidae > Neoceratodus > Neoceratodus forsteri. The sequence continues at coordinate 90,978,095 of CM028132.1, read as the reverse complement.
CCAGATTGCACTAACCCTGTGTTAACTTGTTCCTCGCAACTGATTGTTTTTTCACTTTGTTCTGGTAATGTTCCCCCCATCGTTATCCTCTCCTTCCCCCAGCTGATTTCTCCTGTCTACCCCTCTAACCCCCTTGATGTCCCCTCACTGCACCTCATTCATTCAATAATTGCTAAATTATCTGCTTCTTAACCGCGATCCATTCCTGTAAGGATTTGTCTCCAAGGTTACATTAAATTTCTGTACTATCCTCCTCAGATATACCACTTGTAATTAAATGCTTATTCCACAGGTATGATATATTTAACTGTATGTTATGTTACAAATGCGATTGTATGATTATTTATGATATTTTTTAACTGTATGTCTTGTTATAAATGTAATTGAACGTTTAATTTTTTGGATATGTTAAATGGTAAACTGTATGTCTAATTCTTCATCCAATTGTAACCCCCCCAGGTCAAAATGGAAGATGAGCAGCTTGTTGTTCAGTGTGCCTTTCTGGTGAAGCATTTCAATAAATTAAAACAAATAAATAAAAGGTGGGTCCTCCCCTGAGTTTTCATTTTCATTGTACTGTTACGTGGCTTCCACTAGGTGGCAGGAAAGCTGTGGGACACAGGGTTTCCCCTTTCACAGGGGAAGAACAATCCTTAGGATGCATGCTCAGTCCTCCCTCCCCTTGCCAGCACCTAAGCAATCTGAGTTATTCCTGATCCCAGGGCAATGGCATTACGAGTGATAGCGCTACCGATCTGGCTTCTGATATGCTGCTTCTGACAGTAATGGGTGCCTCACACAGGTGGTTGTAGTGGGCTGGCTGCATTAATAAATGAATGCGTGCATTGTTCTGCATTGCCCAGCTTCTCTGTGGAGTTGGTAGGGATCAGATAAACTGATTGCTCTCTGTGGTTATCTGTTAGGATGTTGCTGATGGAAACGTTGTTACTCTCTAGGGTCCTACCATATAGCCTAACTGAAATGCCATGCCTCACTTCCAGTTGGGTTCTGCTTACTCCTGCCTGGGGTAACTTGATACCTCTTAGTACCATTGGTACTTGAATTTATAATGTTCTACAACCGAAATGAATCAAGGCCTATAATGCAATTTAATATTACGTGCTGTACACTGCCTGGTGGAATTTCCAGGTTTGAGGAAGAAGAAAAGGAGCCTTATTTTTTGGTGGTGGGGGGGCCAGAGACACTTCTTGTGGTGTCACATTTCATATAATGGGACAGATGCAGGATGCCTCAGAGATGTTGTTAAAGACAGCCTCGGGTCGCCCCTGAAAAAGGGACCTTCGGGGCCCAGCGGGCTCACCCGATTATCAAAATTTAATAAATAAATAAATAAATTATGTTATGATGACAAGGGTTGTGGATGAGTTAACTGTCAAATAATCACATATCCTGTGTGATGAACTATGCAAAGAATAATTGCTGTACACATCGGGTGGGGATGGACTCAGTGTTGGAAATACAGGGGGCTTGCCCGGGTAGCTCCCCTAGCTCTGTAGCTCACACATCACTGCCATTGACTTGTAATGAGAAGGTGGGTTCAATTTAATGACAGTGCCCTTATGGGTCTCCCTAGCTCCCAAAGCTCATAAAGTGTAATTCCAACATTGGGATGGAGTGTGACTGCCAAGTGATATTACGCCCACCCCTACCCCAGGAGTTACCTACTGTGATTACATAATCACAGGTGTTTAAAGATTCATATTTCTTTCTGCATTATTTCTTCACACTTATTGCTAAATAAAAACTCTCTTATGTATGAGCGTAGTCCAGTGCCTCTTCCGTTGATACACAACAACCAGCAGGCCATATGAACAAAGGTCAAAAACTGACAGAAAAGACAGAGGACTAATGTGTCATAGGAGGTACAACACTGAGAACAGTGCAGCACTGCCTTAGCACTGCACTGTTGTGTCAGCATAGGCAGGGCCGGCATTAAGGATAGGCAAACTAGGAAGCCACCTAGGGGCACCAAGGGTGAGGAGGCCCAAAATGAATAACTCAAATTAAATGAGTAAAATAAATAAATTGTTTGAGATTTTGCTCCTTGAGGCCTTCAGAGATGTTGCAGAGTTGTACTTTGCTGCTAGCGAAGTTCCGGCCAAAGTATGAAATTTGTCTTTGCAAAAAACTTTGCGACTTTCTCACTTTGCCACTTTGCATTGAGTTTTTCTGGGGAATGGTGCTTTTTCAGGTGAAGCTTTAACTCTGACAGTGAATCTGCATCACTTCATGTGAAGAAGTGCCACTCTGCCTGCCAAAAACTTTGCAAAGGCAGCACTTTGCGAATCTGGCAAATTTTGCTAAGTAATTCACAAAGCAAGGTTGGCCAGCTTGGCACAGCTTCAGTGGCCTCTGCATTATTGTTTGCATCAAGGCTCTGCATGCCCTTGAACGTTTTAATATTTCTGGGATGAGACAAAGCCATCTGATCGCCAGCCTGACTACCACTGGACTCCAGATTTTCATAAACGGTGATTTTGCCAGTACTGTGTCTGGGGAGCTGAGGTGTATCCTCTGAGTTCCATCCAAGTGACTAAAATCATTACAGTTGGTAGTTGCTGGTCATGTTGGCTGGAGACCCAAATTTTACACTGTCTGATGTGTGTCACTGACATGAGGGAAAGCTGAAAGGAAAGGTGTTTAGTCAAAGGGGCTGTAGCTGGGCTTATAGTGGCTGCCACTTCAGGCAGCTGAGTGCAGATGAATTAAAAAAAAATATTCGTATTCCCTGGCTTCTAAGTGAGTCAGGCCTGGGCACAGTTTGGACAAAGAAGAGTCTATCTTGACTGACAGCCAAAAGGGTAGGGGCTGAGGACTCTGAGAACAGGGGAATTAAAATAAATTACCATCCATGAGTGAGGAAGGTGGTGGTAGGGGATAGTGACTAGAGCTTTGTATAAGATGGCTACTTTGGTACGCATGGCTGACGTCTTAATCAGGCAAATTTTCCAAACTACAGTGTGCTTTTCCCTTTCCAACAAGTAACTTTACTGTAGTTTACCAGCAAAGTTCCATACTGGCAGAAACTAATAGTAACAATGCACAGTGCACTGTGCCTCTACTCCAACTGAAGTTTCTGTGGGCTCCCACCAACACTGCCTGATGCATCAAGGGACTGAAATAGGCCCTTTCTGTCTTTTGGAGCCAGTTGGATTGCAAGATGGAGGTGGAACATGGCATTGAAAGATACCCAGCACTGTTTGGAGTGAGTTATACATGGCCTTGAAAGATACACAGCACTGTTTGGAGTGAGTTATACATGGCCTTGAAAGATACCCAGCACTGTTTGGAGTGAGTTACCTCAGCAGGCACCCTAAAGCATGCAACCAGATCAACAGAAACACTAGCAGCATAGGAGCCTTTTGAGCCTCTGTTCCCCCCCTCCAACACCTCTAGATACCTTGAGAGGCTGTAAAAGGCCCAGTCCTGTCTCCAGAAGCTAACCAGCTGGTGTAGTTTTAGTCATGAGGGACTTCACTTGGCCTTTGTTTACTAGTTTTTACCACCTGAGGAATATCGCCAGAATTAGGCCCCTGGTTCTGCCCCTGGACTTCCCTACCTTAGTGCATGCCTTTGTGACATTGAGACTTGATTACTGTAATGTGCTTTACCGTGGGGTATCAGGAGGTATCCTCTGCCGGCTTCAGCTAGTACCGAACTCAGCTGCCAGGTTGTTGACGGGGCAGTCAAAGTATTGCCACATTGCCTCGGTGCTGCGTGAACTGCACTGGCTGCCAGTCAGATGGAGGATCCTCTTTAAGGAGGGCTTGCTCACCTTTAAGGCCCTACATGGCCTGGGCACTGGTTACCTGGTGGACTGTCTTACACCTGCTACCTCAGTCTGCTCTCTCTATTCCTCCTCGAGGGGTCTCCTTACGATTCCCAGGATGAGGTTAACAACTGCCGACGATAGGGCTTTTAGCAATGCCGGCCTCATCCTGTGGAATTCTCTACTTCCATCTATTAGGAAGGCCACTCGGTGGAGGTTTTCAAGGCATGCCTCAAGGCCTTTCTGTTTGCGCAGGCTTTTCCTGACCCAGTTTTGTAAATATTGTCCTATTCTAACCTGCTATATTGCTAGTTCCCTGATTTTCCCTATTTTTATTCTGTTAGTTATTTTTATTTATTAGTTATTGTGTCTTTTGATAATGCTTTATTTATTGAAATCTATTTTATGTTGATTTTATGTCTGGTGCCCAGAGCCACGGTGTTTGGGTAACTTTTAAATAAAATTTGCCTTGCCTTGCCTTTGACACAGGCTTTATTGTGCTGGTAGATTTAGGTAAAAGTATGTAAGGGTTTGTGATTCAATGGGTAGGGTAGACTGGGTGATGAAAGGACTGGAAGCCCTTAGGGTAGATAATGCACTGAGCCCAGAGAGCCTGCATCCACAAATAGTTAGGGAACTGGTCACAGAGTTGGCAGTACCCTTAAACCACCTATTTAATGACCCAGTGAAGTCAGGAACAGTATCAAAGAATTGGAGGTCAGCCAGCATAGTACTACTCCACAAGGTGGGGGGGGGGCAGGAATGATCCAGCTAACTACAGACCTGTCAGTCTTACCTCCACTATAAGTAAGCTGAAAGAGTCCATTGCCACAAAAATCTTTGTGGCCTATTTAGAGGATAATGGATGGCAGGACAGCAGGCAGCATAGGTTTGTGACGGGTTGGTCATGCCAGACCAACCTGAAACTGTTTTTCAACAGGGTCACTAATGTAATGAAGATAGGGCAGGTGGTCGATTTGCTTTACTTTGATTTCAGCAAAGTCTTCAATTCAGTACCACACAGGAGGCTACTGGAAAGCTGGACAACTTAGAAGTGGTGCACAGTTTAGTCAGGTGGGTAAAAAAAAGGCTTAGAGAGGCAACAGTGGGTAGTATTGAATGGGGCTAAGTCAAGGGACACAAGCTGGGTGCTACAGGGACCAGTCCTGGGATCTGTCCTATCCTATTCAATATGTTCAGCAACATACAGGAAGGTGTCCGGGGCAAGTTGTGCCTCTTTGCTGATGACACAAAGCTCAGCAGCAGGGTAGAGCACCAGGAAGGGGTGCGAGGGCTCCAGATTTATTTATTTAGTTTTTGTGACCAGGAAAGGAAGGCTATACAATTCTACCTATTTTCAGGCTTGTCCGGGGAGGGGGATGGAAACATTTTAAATAAGGATAAGCTGTTTGTGCTATTTTTAGTGAATGGGGGAAATCTGGCCAGTATACAGGGACATATTTCCTCTACTCTTTTCAGGAAGTGCCATGGGATCTTTTAAAGCCCATCTGAACAGAACCTTGGTTTTACCATCTCATCTGAAAGATGGCATCTCAGGAGTACAGTACCCCCTCGTGCTGCATTACAGTGTCAGTTTTAGTATTTACCCCATGTTTCTGGTGTGGGGCTAGAAGATACAACCTTCCGATCGTCTGGCCTCAGAGGCGAGTGTGCAACCTGCCGGGCCAGTGACACTGATGGAGCTAGCGAAGCTGGAGAGATGATCAAAGACCTGGCATTTGAGACACAGACAAACTGGAGTCAGTGCAGAGCAGGATCATGAAGATGATCCAGGGCCAGCAAGGCAGATCTTCTGAGGAACAGCTGGTAGCCTTCAGTATGTACTCACTGGAGTCCAGACATTTGGGGGGGGCATGATAGAAACATGTGCATTTTTCAGTGGGGTATAAACAGGGTGAATAGCAAGAAACTGTTTGTTAGGGATAGGGACACATCACTAGGGGCATGATTGGTGGTTGGTGGTGGGCAGCTTCAAGAGAGAGACGTGAGGAAATTTGACATCATGGAAAGGGTGGTAGAACAGTAGAACAGATTGCCAGCAGAAGTGATGGAGCAACTACCTTAAATGGGTTTACACATGGCTGGAATAGGGCAAGGGGACTTATAGTCTGTAGGGTGCAACATGGGATTTAAGGGGTGAGGAAGCAGGGAAAGAGGGAGACACACCACAGTAGCATAGGTCACTGTGGTGAGGCAGTATGGTATGGACAGACTTGATGGACCCTTGGGGCTCAATTTTCAAAGCCCCTGTGAAAGCTGCAAGCCCCTGGTGCACTGATCCTATGGCGCACGGGTCTTGCAGTATTCACCTGGTGCCGATTGGGATTTTCACTCCCATGCACAGAGAGCTGCAAGTTATACCAGCTCCCCCCTGGTCTAACTTGCGGCATTCAGGGAACCAGTTTTACAGTGCTTGCACTAAATATCTGGTGCAAGCTGCTGTAAACTGAGGAAAGTGTAGCAGCTATATCCAATGTACTAAAACTGGACACAGTTGTGGCAAAGGAGGTAGGTGCAGCTCGACACAAGCCCTGCATCACTTTTTAAAAATGGAGCCCTCAGTCTCCTTTAGTTATCAGATTCCAGGTTTCCATGATGCAATGAATTCAGCTTGCATGTGTTTCTGTTTTTATAGCGCACTGGCAATCACATTGTGTCTTATGCGCTGTGCCTGCCAGCTGGGCTTTGTGCGGCAGGTAGAACTGCCTGAAGTGCTGATCTCCAATAAGCAATAACACGGTTCAGGGAGTCAGGGGAGAATGACAGCAGCACTGTTCAGTGTGTTGCTGTGCCACTCACCAACTACAACTGGTAGATTCCTGAAAATTTGAAAGAAAATGGCATGTGAAAATGAGGATAGTAACTTTGGAGGCGAGTAAACTTTAAAAGGGGAGTGTAGACTTGCAAAGCTGTCATGGACTACATCTCCCACTACACAAAGTTGCAGTTGATGAATTTGTTTCAACTTTGTCTGCATTGTTAAAAAACTTAGCACAGCATTAATAGTGACTGAATAAAAATGAAAATATGGGGGAGGCAATAGTGACTTTTCTTGAGGCCACCATAAGTGGAAAGGTCAACCCTGGATATTTCTTTTTTTTGTATTTAAACTTTGGTGACTGGGAAAGGCACATTGAGTCGGGGCTCTTTTCCAGGTGTGATTTGGGGATGAGGGGTTACAATACAAACAGAGGGAGAGAACAGACACAGCAATTATAACAAATTCGATCAAATACAAACAGAGGAAGAGCACAGTAACTATAATTATAATGGAGTCAAGTGATATGGGATAAGAATAGGATCAAAATCAGACATCCAGTAACTACAGCTATAATATGAAGTATAAGCCACAGTTCCCTGTTGCTAGACTGAAATCCACAACCCCATGACTTGGAGGAAATAGTTCTGCCAATGAGACCCGTCAACACAAGAAGGGAACAAAGGGTTGGGATTGCAAAGGAGAATCCCGCATATGCTAGTAGTCCTGCAGCTTAAAGTAGACCTTAAAATATGGCTGTGAGAACTAGGGTGGCAGGAATGAGAAGTAAGTAGGGCAGGGAGTAGGAGTGGGTGAAACTTCCACCGAAATCAGGAAACTTCTGCAGATGTTTCTGAACTTCCACCCGTGGTGGAGCAGAAAGCTTCCGCGAATGTTACTGACAAACTTTTGCCCGGTTACCCACTTTCGTTCAGTCAATTATTTTGCCCAACTTGCCCTGCAGCACCAAATTGCAAACAATTACACAAACCCTGGTGGCTAGTGGTCCCTACTCCTATCCATTAGGGTGAGAAGGGGTGATGAGGGGGGCCACTTGACCACAAGGATATAAGTACATTTGAAAAAATACTGGGGAATGGGATTTGGGGACTGGGAGGGAAAGGAATTTTACTACTACACTAGACCAACATGGAAAATGATTATACAGTGGTCAGAGGATGAGGATGGTGCCGGGGGAGGGGTAAGCAGGAATATTATATTCTGAGGGACACTGGTGTGTGGTTGGGTGGGGGAAGGGGTCACTAGCCACCAGGGTTTGGATATTTTTTCATTTGTGGAGCAATGGAGGAAGCAGGCAGAATTTCTGCGAAAGATCGGAAATTGATTTCTGAACTTTAGCGGAAGCGAAAGTCAGATTTTTGCTTATCTTCCAACTACAGAATATTTTTTTTGAACACCCCTAGAAGTGAGGCTTATGTAGGTTGGACAGATGTCACCAGAGGAATGGCTGCAACTCCTCTTCATGTATGGATGGTCTACATCATGGGGAACTGGGTAGAGGGTGGTCAGACCTAATTTGATGGTGTTGCTGGGGCAGAGAGAACAGCATCTCAGGAAGATGGTGAGGTCCATGACCTACCCCCACTTTGCTCAGTTGACCCAATGGGGTAAATGCACAGTGTTGTATGGACATGTAGAAGACCTAGGTTCTATACAAAAACTGGAATTGGCACCATACTGGTAGCATTTGAGGAGTGCCACAGTGATTTTGGGTGGTGGTGGGGTATAAAGATATGAAGAGTGCATAAGTGCAGTATTATAGTTTCAGATACTTTGGATAATAGCACTATTTGTACAAACTAGTAGAATCAGATAATCTTTTATCCGCTTAATTCGAATAGTGACACAGCCCAGCACCTCTCACCCACAATATAAAATTTCCCACAACCTAAGAAAACTCCTATATTCTTTAGCCCTCTTACTCCCCCCAATTAGGAGGGATTTAAACAATACCATAAAGTCAACATCAGGCTCCAGGGGATCAAAGTAACACAGCACTCAACTACTCAATCAGATGAGAAGTTTACTTAATTAAATACTGTCATCCTACCATCATCCCCATGCCCACCTGCCTAGCTATTCCATCCACTTACCTTTAAAGAATTTATTGTACAGGCAGGATGGGGTACAGTGTAACCTTAAACCCAAGAGTGAGGGTAACTCCCTCTCTACTGGGGCACACTGCTAAGTGTGTGTGCATGTGCGTGTCACTTAGTGGAAGGGAGAGAATGGGCTCAATTTTCAAACGTCCTGCTGCACTGGACCCAATTTTGGTCTGCACCTACAGAGGGCTGAATTTAAAAAAAAGGGTTGAATGTTATTTTTAACCCATTGGCTACATTAATGGCATTTGACATACCGTTCCAATAAAACAAGATGCATGCATCATTATAGGGCACACATTTTGCTGCAACTCCCAGGAGATGCACACAGTACGTAGACCACTTCTGAGGTGGTCTAACATATTGGTGCAAGCATCAGGGCTGCATCATGATCATGCTTCAATTCCCTGAACCAGGGGCGAAAATACACAAAGCGTATGCTTATCTAACATGGTCAGCTCCAATTATGCACTAATTTTAATGATGTGAGAAATGTCTTTATTGAAAGTGCTCACATTTTTATTAAGAAATGTAACTCCAAGTATCTTCATATTTCATCTATGTATAACCACTAATGCATGGATTGTTAAGAACAACTTGATGGTAATTTCATGTCATGGAGCTGGGGGTAATAAACAACTCAACCTTTGAGCTACTGGTTTATTCTGTCCCCAGATGTACTCTATGAAATTATCACCTTGTTTGCAGACACCCAGGCACTATCCTCTCTATATTGACTGCATTAAGCAGACAATAAATGAATTACTCTTGGATAGTGGGCAAGATAGATGATCTGGCTGAACAGATGGGGAACTATCTGCACATCCCCATTGAGGACAGAAAAAAAACATAAATTATCATAGCAAAATCGAATTTTAATTAAAAAAAAAGACACCAATTACCACAGCAATACCCAATCATAATAAAAAAGAAATGAATTACCATATCAACAGTTGATTGTAATAATGTAGTGTTCTGAAGGCAAAATGTTTTGAGTATATTCTGTATTGTTGTGAATGGTTCACTGCTTGATTTCATGTAACTGAGAGTGACGTTACAGAAGGCAAGTTTGAAACTGTCTGAAGAATTCATTCCATAGAGATCCTGAAATGCAAGCATAAATAAAAAATGCTGTAAACACATAAAAACGACAAACAAATTATTGAAGCGGGGATGCAGTGTGACACAGATCACAACTCAGATTTTTGCTCAAAAGATGCTAATTTATGTAAAGTAACTCAGAGTCAAGTCAGTGAAAGTTACAACCTTTAGCATCCCCTTTTAGCTACTAATCAGCCTGGTAGGGAGTTACTGGTGCTGTCTGATGGGTGCTCCCGATCTCCGGGTGGGATGCAGGAACTTCCTTCACTATGTGACTGTATATTTGCAATGCAGTTACAGTATAGTTTAAGTGCAGCTGATGTTACTTTAAAATTGCAAGTTAGGTACACCTCTTGAGAGGCTAGAGATGTAGTTAATGTGCATCTATGTTAATATTGCACACCTCAATGAGGTGTACAGCTCGAGCAGAAGTGTAGTCATGAGGTGTAGCCAAAGCGCTGCACACTGGCATTAACATTACCAGAGTAGATTAAAAAACAGCAGGTCTAGTAGCACAGAGCTGAGATCTGGCCGTAATAAACAGTGAACAATATCTGTTTAATTAACTAATGTTATGCTGAACTTCAGAAAGTATCCTGACAAGCTGAACTCTATTTTCTTGTTTGTACCCCATCACCACCCCCAGCTTAATTACAAGGATCACCAAGACAAAATTCCTAGATATTCTTGTGTTTAACAGATAACAGAGGTACAGCCTGCAAGACTAGTGTTCAGAATGTATTGTTTTAAATTGTGTGCCACTAAAACAGCAAACTTTATAGGAAGGCACAGGAAAGGTACCATAGAGTTACTGTAACAGGTCAGTCTGCCTTGTAATCTATGATGAAGATCGCTCCCCCCTTTCCTGGTCATGTGCCTGCTCACTCCATCCAATCCATGCCCTATACTTACCACTGAGTGGAAGAGCTGTGCAAAGGGAAGACAACCAAGTCAGCTGTGATATTAACAAATGGTCCCCCAAAAAATCATGGACAGTGTTTGCAGGGAGGCAGCATTTAGATAAGTCTATTTGGGTTATTGGGGTTGGGTTAAGGTGGGATTGTTTAAAACAGATGAGGTCGGCTCTATGCAGAGCACCAGCCAGAAATTGGTATTTACTTGAAATTCTAACCATATATGGGACAACTGGGTAGGGGATGAAGGGTAGGAAATGACAGTGTTAGGTGGGGATAGGAGTTTCCTTGGGACTAGAACTGATCACCTGGGAAAAGTTAGAGAGATTTATTTTTAATTATACAAAATACAGTGCATTTGGAGGTGTTGAGCTTGAATACTCATTAGTGTTGCAAGAAAGGCACTCACTCACACACCCCTAGAGACCAGAGATGTGCATAATGTCCATAGCAGGAGATACAGGAGACACTCTGAAGGTCTGCGATTACAGCCACCACTTATTTACTGTGTGACCCTGTTCCAATCACTTAACCTCCCCATGCTTAACTTCTTAGTAATCTCTCTGCTTTTCCAGCTCTGTACTGTTTGAATATCCATGTGCATGTGGCCTGTTCTCCCCAAGGGCTACACTGCTTTACCTGGAGAACGGTAGAGTAAGAGTTCATGCCAGGAGAATGACATGATACAGGGCAAAGGTGGCAGCACATCAAAGGGTCTTATGCTTAAACCAGCATTCGAACAAGCAATACATTCATTGTTTGTCATGTGAGATCTCCATCACTGCCTGCAGTTTAAGATGCAGGCACATTATCCAGAATTTTTACAGACACACACTGGCTCTGTATAGTACATGCAATGTTACTCAAACAAACTGTGAACACTTTTCTCAGTCATTTAAGTTACTCTAGTTTTTCATGCTGCGTTTTATGATCTTTACTTTCAGCCATCTCTGAACCCCATAAATCAGGCATCCCAATAATAATATGCTCTCAACCTGTGTAACCACATAGTACCGTTCTGATGACTCACATTAACTCACTAGCAGCTTTTAATTTCTTCCCTTTACCACCTCTGGACAACAGGCAAAGACCACTCTGCTCATCTCACATATTGTCCTCCATGGCTAGGGACACATTTCTACGAAAAAAGTTGCCTCCAAAACAGCTCTGTCACCAGGGCAGCACTTTACTGTTGCACTTTTTCTTTCTTACAAGTCCCTTTTCCTATACATTTACTATTCTAACTCCACATCACCATGAATCACCACTTTAATGAAATTCTGACAAAAGAAAACTGAGGGGATCTTGTCTGCATTTGAACTCCTAGGGCAGGATTTTCAAAAGTATTAGATTGTCGCAAGTCCCGGTATGCCGATGATACCGCTCATGGGGCTTGCGGCAATTTGATGGGATCTTTCATTCTGCGTGGCAATTGCTGCAAGTAAGGCCAACTTTTTCTAGTTTAACTTGCAGCAATCCTGAGGGCTATTCTTATGGAGCATGTGTCAGATATTTGGCGCAAGCTGCTGTAATCCATAGAAACTGTCGCAACTGTGCCTGATATTGTAAATTTGGGCACAGTTGCGGTTAGGTTTGGCACACCACCAAAAGCTAAGTACCAAAGTGCAATGCTGGATGCAAGGTCTGTGACACAGTTGGACAATAAGGCCCCTAATCTCTTGCTTATCAGGCTGCAGACCTTTACACCATGCCACCAAGCAGGCACAACCATGAAGCTCAACTCTTTAGCTGCAGAGGTTAATATCCTGCCTGGGAGGCAACCCTATCATTAATGTCTCCCCAGAGACAAACTTGCCTTGGAGGTGATGTTGGTTTAAAAATCTGTCTTTTGTGTCCTCCACAATCTCCTCATGCTTGGAGAACCACAGTGACTCAGGTGTCCTAGGTAGGGAGCCATACAATATGTGTGCAGCTTGTGGGACTGCGGATGGGTCGCAGGACAGATGACCATTCCCCAGCCCTGTTACCTCTCTAACAGTGGACACCCTGAGGATACGTGTCAGACAATGACCAGATGTACCAATATTCAAGGGAGATGCACATTCACATATTTCACATACTAGAAAGTGAGTGGTCCCAGTTTTGCTGGAAGAATTGATGGTCCTTCAAACAAAATATCCAGAAGACTGAAATGCATAGTCCTTCTTCCTTCGTATAATGAGCAGGACCCCAACTTGTAAGCTGGCAAATGAACCACAGGAGCCCCTAGGAGACACCCTCTGAGGGGTGACTCGACCACTTCTCACTGCCTTCTCTTCTCCTGTACAAATCTTCTCCTACACCCACCAGTTATACTGTAACTCCTCTCCTCTCAGTCTTCCATCACCAACCCTATCCTTGTTTTCCCAAGGCAGCCAGACACATTGGCGCCACTGACCCTGCTACCAATTAAAGAGCTCCTGACACAGTTGAAACAACTTTAAAAAAATGTAATATTGAGACATAAATGTGGCTTAAATTTCATATTTTATTCTGTAATTCTTACCCGTATTTCATTATTACCAAAGGTATTTGCATGAAAACAATATTTCTACCTTATTTTGCTTGAATAGAACTGCACATGCCACTCACTAAGACAGCAACAAACTACTCTAGATACTGTTAAAAGTGTATTTTTACTCTGCTAGAGATTCCTATTTATATAATCCTTCTTAGTATAAATCCCTATACCTGGTCTCTTTAATTACAATTGGAAGTAATACCCATACACTTCAGAAAAAGGGGAGGCGGGGAGTGTGCATTATTTTATTTTATCTTGTTTCAGTCGTAATTAAAGAGACCAGGTATAAGGATTTATACTGAGAAGGATTTGAGTAAAAATACATTTGAAAACAATTTGAAAACATTGCTAATTTGTTTAGAATAGTCTTCTATGTTTGCTTTTTTTAGGTACACCATTGCAGGAATAAAAACACAAGGTAGGGCATCTGGTGTGCTATTCTCAATATGGTGTTTATCAATATGATATATGTGAACTTAAAAAACATGTACTGGTGATGAAATAAATTTAGAAAAAAATATGATATATTTTGAATGTATTTATACGCACATTTAGAGAATGTATAAATTATTTTTGTGTGATGTATCACAAATCACTTTATCATGTGTTCTAATATATAAACAAGTTTGCACTGTTAATTTTAATCATTATGAACTAGCAATGCTTAGGGAATAAAATAATTTCTTTTGTGCATTGTCATTGGTTAAAACACTAATTAAATAATTAATGGTTTTTATATATATGTATATGCATGTTTGTTACCCTTAATATGTATCTCTGATGAAGCCCTGAAGGCAGGGTGACACGTAAGATCGTCCTTGTAACAAGTGCTTAGGCACTGTTACTTGTTGCCTGTTCCCTGTGTTGGAATGGAATAAACTGTTTTAACAGCATCTTGAACAGATTTTTGCTGTCTTAATGAGTGGTGAGTGCAGTTCTATTCAAGCAAAATTGACTTTACAAGTATTCTGAACCTGTACCCCATCCCAGTGCTTCTTTCTTCTCTTGTCTGAATTGTAGTATTTCTACCCTTTCAGCTCTGGCTGCTTCTCTACACCTGACATCATAGTTCCATTTATGACATCACAGTCTGTTGCTGTGGTAATAATTATGATGTCATAAACAGGGAATTGTGATGTCAGGTGTTGTCAAGCTACCAGGACAGACAGAATCAGGGGGACAGTTATCTTGTTTTCATGCTACTGTCCTCAGCAATAAAGAAAATAGGGAATTACTTACTGAAAATATATGAAGTAATAAAGGAAATGGGATTGTGTTGAATATAAATCTTACACTTCTCAATGTTTTCCAAATGCTGTCAGAGGCTCTTTAACCCCTCACTGACTAAGATTACATGAATGGAATAAGTTCCTCATAGCCCCCAAGTTGCAGGGGGCTACATGACTTGATGGAAGCAAAATGCTCTCCCCTCCCTCTAATGGATTGTGAAGCACGTTGGAGTACAGTTTACATGAAAAGACACTGTATTAAAAAAGATAACCCTGTTACAGAAAGACACCATTTTGCACATGTGCCCCTAGACAAAGGAAATATGAAATTCTGGTCATATGGTTAGTGAGATTTCCTTACTTGATCAAGGCTCTGATTCACTGCTTTGATAACATTGGTAATATTCTGTAGAGAAGGATACATCCAGTTGATGTCTGAAAATAAAATGAAAATAAGAATAAAATATATTGTATTCTGCCATAATTTTTATTAATTGAAACCTAAGTGGACAATTAGATTCAGATTTTTTTTTCATATTCAAACTTTTTATTGCTAGCCTTGATTATGTCATTACAGCATTAAAAAAGGCATACATACGATGACAAAAACAGTCATATCACACATCATTAAGAGCACATTTTGTGTACTTACATCTAAAATATAAAGATAGCATACAGGTAATAGTCTGAAGGCTGAGAGAACAGAAGTTTGAAAGCAGCAAATAATTTTTACATAGCAAGGTTACATTTTTCCTGACATTCATGACAGATACAAAAAAAATTACAGAAATATGAGTAGCATCTGTATTCCATGGATTTACAGGAACATACTGTACACATAGTCAAATAGACTGGGCTGGTACATTTCAATTATTGTGGCTAAATACAGTCACCTCTTTTTGCATACGGGGGCAATGGAAGGTCATGAGATAGATGCTTACAGTATGCCCCAGATTATCTGGGCACTGCACATCTGTTTGAGCAGGTTTGAGGTTCTTCTATCTAAATTCCACTTTCCTAGTGGTAAAAAGCTCAGTTCTAACCAAGGTAATATTAAGAACATCCTCCTATTTTAATGAAAGTGTTAAGTATGCTCTGGCGATGAGTTTATTTCTTGGCTAGCCATTCTGAAAGTTTTGAGTCTTGTCATATTTGAAGACTGGAGTGATGGACTGATAATGTTTTTCCAAACATAGTTAACATACAGGTTAGACAACACAGGTGCCAATAAGGAACCCTGCATTACCCCTCTGGATACAAGGATATTTTAGATAAGTTTCCATGATTATTGCATCTTACTATTGTTGTATTTTCTAAGTATGGCTAAATAATTGGAAAGAGGAACCCTGAGTAGGTAGATAATAATGTAACAAAATTATTTTGTGGCTAGGAGCTGAGAAACCCAGCTTACTTAATTCCCTTTACTAGTCAAGATAAAATAGCACTAGTGGCAAGAGTCACTGGGGAATCCAAGCTTGGCTGCAGAGATGCCAACTAGTCTTAATGTATCAGGCTCCAAATGCATCCTAGCAGGCCAATTACATAGATTCCTGATTGGCAGGAATGGCAGGAATGGTTCCCTAACAGTTTTGTTAACCATAACTGGTAAATTCCCATCTTTCTGGAAAAGGCTACTATAATGCTGTTCCACAAAGCTGTGGATCCAGCTACTATAAGCACTACAGGCCAGTTTCGGTACTGACCACACTTAATAAGATGCTGGAAAAACTGAACCTTCCAACTCCTCCCCCTCTGCCCAAGGTATCATTCTTATTGCTGAGCAGTCTTGATTTAGAAATAGAATAACAGATAGATACTGTAAGTGTGTATTACAAGGCAGTAATGCCATCAAGAGGTTTCGGGGGCATGAAACCTCGAGAGTGAAGCTTGAGAGGTCCTAAAGTCCCCAATACCTCAAGATGGTATTACTATCTTGTAAAAAACTTGTATTTCTGTTATTTTATGTAATATATGGATCCATTGACAATACTACAGTTGGAGTTGAACTTTGAACTGTAGTATTATCAGCAAAAACGATATTATAATGTATGGTAAGTGCCTATTAACCACCATAATCAGCAGTCACACAGCTTTGTTATGCACTGTTTAGAATTTTAAAAAGTTGTTAACCACACTTCAGAACTTCCAAACAGTGGCATAAGAAAAAAGAATGCACCAGAGTTCCATAATTCTCACACATAGAATGCAAACAGTTTGTTTTTTTTTGACCATACACTATAAAAGATGATGGCTGTGGATTGGGTGACAACCACGCTGAAATCACCTCTCGTGGTTGCTAGGGCTACAGTAAACCTCTTGAGCTGCACGCTCAAGGTTTACCATGTTGCCCTAGCAACCACTCGAGGTGATAGCAGTGTGGCTATCACCCGATCCCCAGCCATTATCCTCTATATAATGTATGGTAAGCATCTATTAACCACCATAATTAACAGTTACACAGCCTTGTTATGCCACTGTTCAGAATTTTCAATGCTGTTAACCACACTTCAGAACTTCCAAGCAGTGGCATAACAAAAAGAATGCACCAGAGTTCCATAATTCTCACACATAGAATGCAAACAATGTTTTTTTGACCATACACTATAAAAGATGATGGCTGGGGATTGGGTGACAACCACGCTGAAATCACCTCTCGTGGTAGCTAGGCCTACAGTAAACCTCTTGAGCTGCACGCTCAAGGTTTACCATGTTGCCCTAGCAACCACTAAGGGTGATTACAGTGTGGTTATCACCCGATCCCCAGCCATTATCCTCTATATTATCACTTTTCAGGATAGTATTATTGAGAGTAGTGATGTATTACTGGGAAATTTTTGAATAACATAGTACAGTATTATTGAGGCTTATCTATATATTGCAATACGGTAATCAACCAACATAGTGCTACTGTACCGGGGGGGCGCAGTTAATATTTTGTGACTGATTGTTGCTGACTTGGGGCTATGCTTTTATTGTCAGTGAGTATCTCTATACATTCAGGGTGATTTCTGGGACCCACCATATCGAGGATGTTATTCACATGATGGGAGTGGTCCCTCTCAACAACATTTTTATATATTACAAGAGTGGGCTTTACTGCAGTGTGTATCCATAGACAATAACTCACAGTAGTCCAACCTCAAGTACATTCAGTGATTTTCTTGTTGTGAGTTATTAAAGTTAATTTTTTATGTACAGTGATGTCTGGAGACCTTAGGTCATATGGATATTAGTTGCAGGTAGAAGTCTTCATTAGGTGAGCAAGGTTCCTCCAGCTCTGATATCTAGAATCACATTTAACCAGAGCAAGGCACTCACACCTCGGGTCACACTTATCAAGAAAGGCTCCAACAGTACTCATATTTTGTAACACATCTTTGGAATGAGCTCCTCCGCTCCTGCATCTCAATTGCCAGTCTGTCAAAACTGTTTACTATCTCCCACATTTCTCTACATAAGGATACATGGCATGAATAACGAAATTCCCTCTGTCACCGGAGTGTATGATGACCCTATCCCATTCCTTTCAATATTATTGTTTCTATTAGCAGCTATCTGCCTCTCTTGGGTCATTATTTCTCCACCAACACTCAGGAACACCAAACTATATAGCTCTATATTCCATCTGAATTATGGTCATCTTAATCCATATGTCATAGTTCTACCCTATGGGCAGATTTGGATAAAGCCAGTTTGGCATTAAATGTATACTTGGCTGAAGTAGTTGGACCTGTGATTCTTCACCAGCAATGGCTATTCCCCCACTCTCCCATTAGTATGTCTCTGCTACTTCAAACCATAACTGGGAACTGCAAAGATACATTACATATCTGAACGTCTGGTTAATTAGAGGCTTGGGCTGTGAAGGCTTAACAGTAATACGGTTTATCTACATTATGAGGCAAAGCAGTCATGTACCTCTATGCATTCATGCACCACTCCCCAGTAACTCTTTCCTCTGACCGTGGCTTGAGCTACAACTCTTTCCATGTTCTTTGGCTACTCTGCATGCTAATAGTACCCTTCTCTCTCAGGCCTTAGACAATTCAGAGACAGAGCACTTCCTACCTTACAGTAGTACCACTTGCTTCTTGGCACTCCACATGGTATCTTCACATGCCTCTGCCTTGGCAAGGGCACCGCCTTAATCACCCCCCCACCAGGGTCTCCCTCTGATGTTTCAGGAGGACTGTCCTTGGACACTGCCATCAGAGGGAAACTTCCCTCTAACCCCACACCCTCCCGGTGGCCTCAGTATGAACTGGGGTGGTCTAAGGGCAGATATAAGACAAACAGGTCCAAGCCTCTCTTGAATCCTTGCTGGTCTGGCATTTCCAAGATTCATGCACACTGCTTGACTCCCACTCTCTTGCCAGTTCTCTATGCCCTTATCAGATGCCAAACTACCTGTGAAAACCCTGCAAACCCTTCAATTCATGCCAAAAAGCATCTGGGCTTCTAGTTTTATACTAATCTAGCTCCTACCCAAACAAGCTTCCCCTCAGGACATTGCACAAGGACTGCCAGTCTCTTGCCAGATAACTTCAGTGAACAATCCCATGCCCTCTACAGGTAGGAGAGGGTTGTTACACATGGAAGTCAAAAACTTCAATGGCTCTAATCTGGAAATCATTTTAGCTTCTTGGGAAGTCAAAATACATTTACAGTCCCAAATTCTGGAAGTCAAAGTTATCAATAGAAATGTTTTAGGGCCGGCCCAGTGGCACAGAGGGTTAAGGTGCTGGACGCCACACCTTGAATCATGCCGGTGACCTGGGTTCAGGAACAGACTCGGGATGCTGGGGCTGGCTGGGAAGGAGAGGATTGAGCCACCAGAGGACTGCTTCTTCTCCTGGGGTGGGCTGGGTGGGAAGCCTTGCTCCAGTATTGGCCCCAGTAGAGACTGGGGGCACTACAGGTAGCGGTACAGGAGGGACAAACCAGAAAAATGAGAAAAAACACTCCAGATTGGCCAGACGATGGCCCCCTGTCCAAGGCACATCCAAAGACTACCTGCAGGGTCAGACCCTATCTCAGCAGCGCCCAAAGCTGAGAAGAAAGAATAGTGTGCTGGGCGGCCCCCACTGATGCCTTCCCCCTCAGAGGAGAGGGACCCACTCGGCGAAGGGTAACGCTGAGCTACCTCAAGGTAGGCTGCAGATATGAGGGAAAGGCACCGGGAAGTTGAGAGGTGCAGGGGACCTAGGTTGCCTGAAGGAAAAAAAAAGAAATGTTTTGGACATTCATGTAAATTATTGTTGTTATAGCTTTTGTTCAGAATAATTAAACATTTCTGCCTTCCACACCTACAAAATTGGATGTTTCCCCATTTGGGAGCCAAATACTTACTTACTTACTTACTTACTTACTTACTTACTTACTTACTTACTTACTTACTTACTCCTTCCTTCCTTCCTTCCTTCCTTCCTTCCTTCCTTCCTCTCAATTATGGAGGTGTTTACCTCACTTTTGGAAATCAAATATTTTCAAAGTTTAATGAACCAAAACTCAGTCTTGTTCAAAGTGCCAAACAATACTACGTGTGCTTGAGATTCTGGTCTTTCCTTGGTTGATATTTTTGTTGATCTCGCAAAGGTATGTGATCTAGTAAACCACAATATCTTCTTAAACAAACCACATTTCATATATATATATATCCTTCAACTCCCTCAACTGGATAAACAGCTATCTCAGAGGCAGTTCAGTTTGTAATTTATCTGCAGTGGAACAACTTGCAGTCCAGGCTGGGTAAAGCAAGTTATATCATATCATTATATCATAGGGTTCAATTCTGTGACCACTAGTGATCTCCCTCTTTATAAATTGCCTATCCACCTCCTACCACAAAACTGCCATCTGTCTAGATGTTGATGACACTACCATCTATAATGTTGCAAAGTCACCTCTTAACTTTTGTTGCTTACATATATTACAGAAAGATTTTGATAAAATACAGCACTAGATGTTTTAGACTGCCATAATGCTAAAGAGCTAGCAATATAACATAGAAGTTAAAGTATTGAGCTGTGAATAAGCTTGGTACATCTAGCAGACCTGAATCTGATTCTCACAACCTCTACATGCATACGGTGTGACCCAGAGCAAGACACTTATTTATTTTATTTCTTTCAGAAGTTTTGCCAGGAAAGACATACTGAGGTGGTAACAGCTCATTTCCAGCTGCGTCATGAGGGGATGGGTGAAGGGGAGTATACAATACAGGATGTGCAGGTGAAAATGTATAATATAAGGAGCAGTAGTAATAAAAAATAAAACACAATACAAAGTAGTTACAATAAAATAAAAGGAAAACTACATAAGAGTGTTGTTGTGCAGTCCTGATTTACTGCCAGATAACCTCCATGTGCTCCTGGGACTCAGCAGGAAATGGGCTTCAGCTCAGTGTGCCTTTCCTAGCCACAAATTATAAAAAAAATAGAAAAATAACTGCTAAAAATACCAGAACTGCTTTTTCAAGAAAAACCAGTCTGGGAATAGCTTTCACATGAAACACTCTCAGTAGAGCACCTCGAGAATGTCCAGGTATTGAAATACCGTGATGTCTGACTGGATCACCACTTTACTTTGAAAATCACATAGACCAGACTCTCAAACTGACCTATGAGAAACTTACTGTATAGAAACAAGAACTGCCACAATGTCAGTATCTGTAAACTGTTGGTGATGCAGTTCATCTTTCTCTCCTTGACGTACACTAATGTAATATAGTGAACTAAGCACAACTATGCTGCACCAGCTCAACAAGACATATCATTATCTCTGAAGATGTATACTGGGTGGTGTACAAATCATCCATCCCTGTGAGCTGCATAACAGGCTAGGATAACTATCCTTATCTGACAGACATGAACACCACTGCTCCACTTTAATGTAGGACTGCATTAATAGTCGATAGCCTACCTGAGTTAGTTCCTGAGCAAGGCAGCCTGCATCTATCAAATGAGGTCATAGGCTAAAGATATAGGGCTGGATTCTCAAAGCCCATGAAAATCCCGCTGCTGTTGGAAAAACTAGGGCACAAGTGGGTTGCCACTTGCAGAACCACTGTTTCTCCTGCAGCTACAGTATTCTCAAAAGAAGAGCCAGTTTATGACCAGCTCCATGATTTACGGCAGCTTGAAGGTAATGTTTCCCCATGGCTGTGGAAAAATGTGGGACCAGGCATAACATCTCCTGCAGCTGCAGTGGACTGAGAACACCAATCTCTGCAGCTGCAGAGATTTTGGTCTGCAACTGGAGTTGCAGTGTAGGACTTAGTCCCAAATCACTTTGAGAATCCAGCTCATAATCTAGATCTCACACATCCTTCAAAGCCATAGGCAAAAAAGTTCTCTCCTGTTCTCCCCATCACCTGCAGTGCCTTACCAGATGATATCAAAAAGGTCTCCTCTGTCTCCCTCTTCAAATGTTCCTAATATCAATTCCGGGACAAACTCAGTCAGAACATAAAGTAACCCGCCAATATTTTTATTAGGAACGTTTTTAAAGGTTTTTTTTTTTGTAATGAAACAGGTCAGGACCAGGGAGATGGCTAACATAAGAATATTGTTATGGTAATGCATTATTGGAGGAAAAAGGACCCAGTGGTCCAAAACACACAGAAATACACAACAGCAGCAACTCTCTCTTTTCTTAAATTGCCTTGTTTTTCACTTCTGAACTGGCTAATGAGCAGCAGGAAAGTGAATGGTGATTGAATCTTACAGGTAAGTTGGCAATTACGATGCATCTAGGTGCAGAGCACATGCACAACAATGATGAGATGAGCTGAGATCTCTGGTGCCAGTCTCCCTCTTCTAAGAAATTAAGCTCTACTCTCACCTTTAACCTACCACGTGGGTAGGCAACAATTTTTGAAACTAATGAGGTGATTGATTAGGAGGATGTGGGTTATCTAGAGGCACCAGAACAAAATGCCGGAAAAAAAGGGTCAACAAGAAAAGCTTTCTAAATAAAACTCGCTGCTATACCTTCCTCTATACTATCGATACTTTTCTGTTCTTACCATAACCTTTCTCTTTCTCCATGCTACTTTATCTACTATTGTGCTGCTGCATGGATCTGTATTTTATGTGTTTAACTAATACATAATAAGCAGGGTCGGCCTCTCAATAAGTGCAATGCAGAATTAATAATTGACTTACATCTGACAAAGCTGAGGGGTGTTTGCTCCGACCCCATGAACACCACACCCTACACCCAGTGCCTTAGACTGAAGTTCGGTGCGTGTTGGGCAGCAAAGTAGAATTACAGCCTACTTTGGATCTGAAAGAGAACATAGGTTCTGACGACTCCCTTTTTCTTCTGATGCATTGTGATCAATATCCACTGTGTGTTTAACTACTCATTAGGTGTGCTTGTTAATAGCATCAACATAAGTGACTAACTCTAGTATTATTTACCTAATTAACATAGTTGTCTTAAACAGATTTATTTGTTTTGGAATTGTTTAGATATAGAAAGAGTTCAAACAGTCAACTAATTTTGACTTGGTAAGCCTTTTTAAGTTGAAAGTTAAAGTTTCAGGGAAACTCTCAGTTGTATTAGAGTTTTGTAAAGAATGTTGAATTATAAGATTGTATCCTGGAATATTAATGGTCTAGGGTCCCCAGTAAAAAGGAAAAATATCCTTGATTACTTAAGTAGAAAAAGGCAGATATTGCGTGTATTCAGGAGACATATTTGACACACAATGAAACACTTAAGTTACAGAGATTTTGGTTGGGCATGGCAGAGAGTGCATGCTTCTCCTCTAAAAAGCATGGCACCTAAGTATTAATCAGAAAAGGAATTAACTTCTGCAAGCACACTCATTTCTCTGATCCTGTAGGGCAATATCAGATCTTAACTAGTGCATTAGATGAACAGTATATAGTGATATGCAATGTATCTGCTCCTAACTCTGGGCAAAGTGAGTTTTTTAATTCATTAACAATGACTCTCAGGGCAGGATATTCAGAGCAGATGCACCATGCGCAACAGGGATGCACCAGCGCAAATACGGAAATGCACCATTGTGCGATATTCAGCAGGAGGTGGCTGCGCAGTGCAATAAGCAATGCGCCAGAGCACAACAGTAATGAATGCATGCACAACCGTAGGGGGTGGAACCATGAATAACATGCGCAGTGCAATATTCAACAGCATGCGATGTGAGCAATAGCGGAGCAAGTGGAAGTTGCGCGACAGCGGAAATGAGCCAAAATAAAAGGGAGCAAGAGAGGGGAGGAAGAATGCACCACAGGGAAGCCACAGGTGGGAGCCTGGAGACAGAGAGCCAGGGAGGAAAAAAAGGAAGCAGGGAGCAGGACTGGGCAGGAACAGGACAGGGCCCACCAGAACTTTGCCAGAGTGAGGGTAGGAGTGGGTGTGCCCATGCCAGTGTGCAGAAAAGGGCGTGAGAGTGCCACAGTGGACTGAGGGCAGTGGCAAGAGGCAGGACAGCCACAGGCAAACAGCTGGAGGTGTACCCAGTGCAGGGGGAGCACCAAGAACAGACAGAGAGGGGGAACAGGACAACAACCGCCCGGGGGGGAACACCAGCCAGGGACATGGCCAGTGCCACCTTCCAGATGGAAGCAGTAATGAGGGGTGTGAGAAGGCAGGCAGCAGGGAGGCGAGGCCGTGGAAGGGCCCGTCGGTGGTACGCCCAGAACAGGCAGTACCAAGCCTGCACCAGCTTCGAACAGTACTCTGATACAGAGATTGTGGGCCGGTACCACCTGAACTGGGTGATACTGAGGCAGCTCTGTGAGCTGTGCAGTGATGACATGCAGGCACCCACATGACGGAGCCATGCTCTGTCAGTGGAGATGAAGGTGACAGCCATCATGTGTCTGCTTGCCACGGGCACCTTCCAGAGACCAAAAGGGGACACAACAGGCATAACCCAGTTGGCCGCGTCACACCTACTCACACAATTCCTCAGCGCACTGCTGCCACATGCTGCAGAGTACATCCATTTCCCCAGCACAAAGACAGAGTGCACAGCACACATACAGGAGTTACACAGGGTAGCATGGTTGCCTAGCGTGCTCGGGGCCATTGACTGCACCCATGTAGGCATCCGCATGCCACCTGGCTCGGAGGGTGCGGCATACATTAACCGCAAGGGATACCCAAGCATAAACTGCCAGGTGGTGTGCTATGCCAGGGGGGGCACATAACCAATGTCTGTGCCATGCACCCTGGGGGAGCAAACGATGCCTTCATCTGGTACCAGTCTGCATTGTGCCACATGTTTGAGAGTGGGGACATCCCCACTGGCCATCTAGTAGGTGAGTAAGCATATCACGCAGGTTGATGTGAGCAGACATGGGGGGTACATAGTCAGAGGTGCCATGGGTACCGGCCATGTTGGCCCATGGAATAGCAATGCAGACCACCACTCTAATGTCCACCCTCTACACACAGGTGACAGTGGTTACCCACTATTGCCCTGGCTGCTTGCACCATACTGGCGCCCCACGACACCATCGCAGCTATGGTATAATGAGGCACACGCCACAACATGGAATGTCATCGAGTGGGTGTTTGGGCTGCTGAAGGCACGGTTCTGGTGCCTGGACACATCAGGTGGTGCCCTACAGTACAGCCCCTCGAAGGCCTGTGGGCCATTCCTGGCCTGCTGTAACCTGCATAACATGGCCACCGACTGTGGGATAGCTGTAGAGGTTGAAG
Organism: Neoceratodus forsteri; assembly: GCA_016271365.2. NCBI lineage: Eukaryota > Metazoa > Chordata > Ceratodontiformes > Ceratodontidae > Neoceratodus > Neoceratodus forsteri. The sequence goes on along the minus strand of CM028132.1, from coordinate 90,952,937 downwards.
AGGGGGACAGTGGTGGGGATGATGAGGACATTGGTCCAGCTGGTGAAGGGCAGCCACCCCCTGGGCGATGAGACCCCCAGCTGATCTGGATGGCACAGCTGCACTGGGACACCATTACAGAGGAGCACTTCAGACAACACAGGTAGGTCATGGGGCCATGGGCCGCCATGGAGGGCAAGGGCACAGCCCACAGATAGGCAGGGCAGGACACCAGGAGCAGATGGCGGTAAGGGAATGGGTCCGAGTGGGGCACCGCACACGGCGGCAGGGATGGGCAGGGCTGAACACGACATGTGCACACACACGCATGCACACCACAACACATGCACAAGGGGTAAACGGCATGCCAACCCCAACAGCCACCCCAACCCCCACACAGGACCACACACAACCATGCCCAGGGGCTGTCACTGTGCATGCCTCAGATGCTGGGCACCATTGCACACTGGCAGACAGTGCAACACAGGCATCATCATGCACACGCCGGGTAGCCCACCCATGTGTCACACAATGCACACCACAGTACACATAGGGCAGCAGCAGACAGTGGCCACAGTGGGAGACAGGTCAGTCACATGGCACAGTACCACAGCCACTGTGTGGGCAGCCCCGCCGAGACCTGCCAGCCATGCCAGGCTGACCAGTGGCCTCTTGGGGTGGTACTGACGGTCCCCCCAGGGTGATGCTGCATGAACGCGACTGTGTTTGCGCAGGGGTCTGCAGTCCACCGAACATGCCCGCATCAGGCAAGCTCGGTATGCCCACATGGTGTCGACATAGCAGGTGTTGAACGGTGCCAGGAATGGGGGGGTGGACATGACACTGTGCAGTGTCTGCGGTGGCTGGGCATAGAACTGGGTGCCCAGTGTAGCCATGACAGTTGTCAATGCAGTGGTCTGCCTGTCAATGGCAGTGGTCACATCCGCCTGCTGCTGGGCCATCTCTGCCAGGAGCAAGCCATGGTCCCTGCTGTGCTGCTCATATGCCTGGTGCAGAACCACACTGAGTGCATCCACAGCTGTCATGAGCCGCATCTGCTGATCTACTGAAGCCTGGAGAAGATGGCTGTGTTCATCCAAGGGGTCATCTGCTGGTCCGGCATGCTGTTCCTGGTGGTGTTCCTGGCCCTGCTGTCCAGCACCCCTTGACGTTGGGCACTGCACACCACAGCCATGCTGAGGCATGTCCACACGTGGTGCACTGCCACCGCCCCAACACTGTCCCCCCCGTTGCCATTGGCTGACTGCTGGCGCTGCCCTTCCGGCTGCCGATCGCCAGAGCTTACCAGCACTCCTGCAGCAGCTGCAACAGCCCCACCGCCCTGGATGCACACCAGTGCTGCCCCACTGGGGCATACAGGCACAGGCTGGGACTGGGTTGTTATGCAGGCAGCCATGGTGGCATCACCCGCAGTAACGCCCGTGCAGTTGCCTGCTGTGGGACCATCCTGTGTCCCACATGTATCACTGTCCGGGATGTGTGGTCCATCATAATCAGTGCTGGATCTGGCCCCAATCTGTGTCCCAGCACGCTGGAAACTGTGGGCAATGTCGCGCTGGGACACAGGCAGGGCCTTGTCCGCACCCGCACCACCCACATCAGTCTGGACAGACATGCAGGTATGCACTTGGCTGGTCCCTTGGACACCTGTGGAGGTGAATGGGTGATCCTCCGTGTCCAGGGCCTCCCCCTCAGTGGACACACCCACCACCGCTGTCCCATGTAGACAGTCAAGAGCTGTAAAGGAACACATTAGCGGTAATGGCTCCACCTTGCCCTGTGGCATGCCCTCCACCACCCACACACTGACAGCACAGGACCTACCATGCAGTGATGGGCTGCCACCCATCTGGAAGCCACCACCAGGAATGCCCTCGATGGCACTACGCCGCATGCTGTTGGCCACCTGCTCCTCCTGTGGCGTCAGGCAGGGTACTTTCGGCTGGCCCCCACCGGTGGCAGCACATGCAGCCCTGATGGCAACCACCTTGTCCTTGATCCACCTCCTGTCCGTGCCAACCTTCTTCTTGCACTCCTGCATGGACCACTGGTGGCTGCCATGCTGGTTCAAGTCACGTGCCACCTCACCCCATGCCGCAGCACGGGCCTGTGGCGTTCCCTGCTGTCCGCTAAGCAGCCATTCCTTGTCCAGATATGCCTCGAACAGGGCATCAGATTCAGCCCTGGTGAAGTTGGGCCTCCTCCATCTCCCCCTTCCCTGTTCCTCCTCTTCCTCACGCTCGGTCTCAGTCATGCTTGCACCTATGGGAATGACAGGTATTACCTTGGACTGTGCTGTCCCATTTAGCCCTCCCAAACCAAAATCTCCACATCCCAACAGCATGCAACCCTCCACAATGGACTGCAATACCTAACATGGCCTCTGCAGCCCCATGTCACATTTATATAGCGCAACGCATGCAAATGAGGGCAGGCACAACTGTAAGTGGATGCTAATGCAGTGGATGCATCCTGGAATGGCTAATGAGCTGATTTGCATGTGCTGGCTGAATATAGTGCTGTTGTGCCTTGAGCAATGTTGGTGAGCGTGCTCAGGCTATAGCGCAGCACCGTGTCGTGCGCAATCGGCACTGCCTAGGGTGCTGATGCTGACGCGTGTGGCGCTGCTGACTTGCTGTGTGTGGGAGGCAGTGCAGGGCATGGCCACCACTGTGCCTGTGGTGCTAGTGCACTGTTTGCCCGTGTGGCACTCGTGCCTTGGTGCGCCGTGGGCACCATGGTGCCACAGCATGGTAGGCCACTGCAGGGTGTCACACTCAAACACCCTACTGCGCTACACGCAGGGTGTCCCAATAATGCTGTGGCACACTATGCGCAGACAGACCCTTGACCCTGCAGTTGACCTTGGCCCCCTAGGTGCCATGCATCCACATGGTTGCACCCCTATCATGCAGTCCAGTGACAGCACGATAGGGACTGGCAGCGCAGTACTGTGCTGCCACTGCACATGGGGCACGTGCGCTACAGAGCACCATTTTGTTTGCAGTTTCAACAGCAAGATGCCGAGAACCAGAGCACAGGTCTGGAGTGCCATTGAACTGGCAAACTTGGTGGCCCTAGTGGAGCCACATGCTGGTGTTCTCTTTGGGCAGGAACCCCTCCACAGGCCATGGACTGCTGTGTGGCAGGAGGTGTCAGAGTGCCTAGAGGAGGTGACTAGGATAAGCCGGTCAGCGGAGCAGTGTCGCCACCACTATGGCAACCTCCAGAGGCAGGACCCTGACCGCCTGGGGCATCTGTAGTCATGCACCCGGTGAGGCGCCATGCCACGGCCAGGTAGGTGCTCCATCCAATGACTGGTAGTGTCCGTCTGTCTGGGTTTTGCAGTGTGCATAAGGTCACACCACAGGGGGGTGGGGGCCATCTAGTGAGGGTGGTAGTGGTGGGGTGTGCATCATGGCTGGGCTGTGCGGGCATGCACACACCAGTGGGGGCTTTGTTACTGACCTCTACTGATGTTTCCCTTTCCATGTTTGCACCCTAGGCCTGGAGGAGCGCTGTAGGGCATGTCTGGCCCGAGAACAGGGGGAGCAGACTGGAGTGGGTGCAGTGCAGATGCAGCTGGGCCATGTTGGTGGGGCCATGGGCCAGCAGCGCACTGCTGGCCAGGATGCAGGTGAGTGCCGTGTTTCCCTTTACATCTGTGCATGCTGAGTTGCAGGGGTGGTGGTGGGGTGTGGTCACCCGCACTTGGCCCCACTGCCGTGCACGCCACACGGTGCACTCAGCACTGTCCTGTGGCACTGCATGTGTGGGTGGGTGTCGCAGGTGGGCTGTGCATGAACTGGGTCCATGGCTGTGCCACTGCCTTCGCACCGGATAGCCATGTCACTGAATGGCCTCATTGGTGCTGTGTGGGTCATGGGCGGTAGGTGTGTGCAGCATTCCGCATGGCTATGGGTGCTGGGTAGGCGGGTCATGTGGGTGCGGACACTGTGGGTGGTCACATGCCATCACAGGGGCGTGGCCCACAGCTGTATGCCATGCACATTGAGTGGGCTGCAAGGGTCTGGCCAGTCATGCGTACTGACTCTGCTCCCTTGTCCTAGGTGGACAACGCTGGACTGCCCTTGAGGGGAATGTACAGGAGCTTCTGCAGCTGTCAAGGGCTACTCTGGAGCTGCTCCAAGGAATTGAATAGGGTGACAGAAGGAGGCACAGGAGGTGCCACAGGGACTGAAGTGGGGAGAGGGGTCGCTATTAGGCCCTATGATGCACCTGTTGTGCACTCCCCCCTAGACTTACCCTCACACCCCTTCATCCCACTCCCTGATGTACACCCTTGCCCCATACCCACCCCCACCTGGTATGTGGCCCTTCCCCCCACTTTGTACATAGTTTGTTTGTTGTGTTTTTAGTACAGTTCACACCTTTATTACATACTTGTTTGTTATGACAGCTGTGATGGTCTCTGATTTGCAGCAGGCTTATGGTGCTTGGCTGCAGTGGTGTGCATGGTGTCGGGGGTGGTGCAAGCCTGGGCGTGTGTGTGTCCGGCAGGTGGGGGACTCAGTCTCTGTCTGTGGTATGTGTGTTGTTCCTTGTGCACTGGATGCCTGTGTGCAGTGGTCCCTGGTGCATGCTCTGTGTCCCTGGCACCCCTGTCAGTATGTCCATGACCCGTGCAGCTGGCCCCCTTGCATGTCTGTGGTATGCACGGTCTGTTGGCATGTCATTGGTGGCTGTCCATGCTGGCCACCCTCTGGCCATGGCGGAATGGTGGCTTGCCTCCTGTCACCGGTTTGTTGCACGTCTGCATCGGGTGACACTATGGGCTATGTTGTTGTTGTCCCCCCTCTCCATGCTGTCACTGGTGTCTATTGCAGTGTCTGTGTTCTGATGTCTATCACTTGTGCTCTGGCTGCATGCTGGTGGCAGATGGCTTCATGGTGCATGCACAGGATGGCTGGTACACCTGTGCCATGGTGCGGTGCAGGCCATGGGTACACAGCATCAGTGGATGCACGCCAGTGGCATTTGTTGCCCCACTATTGTGGCCCTGTGTCAGGGTGCCCTTGGGTCAGGGTGGGTGTTTGTCCATGCCCTGTGTTGCATCCTGTGTGGCGCATGCCTCCATGCACCACAGTGGTTGGCTGTGCTGTCTGTTGGGGCCAGTGCTGGGACAGGGTGTATGCATGGGTGGGTGTGTGGGTTGCTGTCCTGCTGGTGGTGGGGTCCAGGGCAGGCCTTGTCACATGCGGGTTCCCTCGGGTACTGACGCAGGGTTGACCTCTCTGCTGTGCCATGGGGGGGTCATGCAGGGTGGCACTGTGTCTGCAGCTGTTGCATTGATGGCTGGTGCCACCTGCTGTGGGGTGCTCGCAGTGGGGCTACCATGCATGGCTCCATGGTGCATGGGGTTGCATTGTCATGGTGGGAGTGGTGGCATGCATTCGGTGCCATGCACTGTTGGGCGCTGCTCCTGGGCTTGGTGTCTGGGGATCGCTGTACAGGGTGTGCTTTGCATTGATAGGATGGGGTGGCACTGGGTGTCCGGCCCTCCTTGTGTTGCAGTAATTGCTTGCCGGGGGGGTGTGCTGGGGCACCGTGCCCCAGCTGTGGATTCAGTGCTGGTGTTCATGGACTGGTGGTCCATCCAGCTCACCACTGGTTGTGCAGTTCATGGGGTGTGGGGGGGAACTGTCTGGCCTGCTGCATGCTCCTCTGCTCATGGCTTCCATGGGTGGTGCACTCCTGCATCCTGTCCCTGTCCCTGCTCATCCCTGGTTGTGCTACTGCGCTTCTACTCTGCTCCACTGTGCATCCCTGGTTATGCTACTGTGCATCAGCCCTGCTCCACTGCACATACCTGGTTGTGCTATGGTGCAGTTGGTGTGATATTCAGCTGTGTTGCGCAAGGGCACCTTGGCCTGCACTGTGTTTGAATATCACGTGTGTTGTGCAGGGGTGCACTGCACTTGCACCTGCTCCTGCTATTGCGCTTCTTTGTGGCGCAGTCTGAATATCCCACCCTTAGTGCCTTCTTTATGAAGTCATTATTGCCAGGGATTTTAATGAGTTAATCGACCCTATTTTAGACAGGTCTTCTACTAGCAGCGTACAATTATCCACAAAGTCAAGAGATTCCTTTAAAAAGTTATTAGCAGACTTAGGGCTTTCTGATTCTTGGAGAGTGGTCAACCCAACATCCAGAGACTACTCTTTCGACTCAAACAGACATTTAATGTATAGTAGAATAGACTATATAGCTCAGTACCAAATGCTAAAATAACAAATATCCTAAATGTTAAGCTAGACAATATTATAATACAGCCATTCACATGTACGCTGATGGCACTGTACTGTATGCATCAGGTCCCTCCTCCGCAGAAGCGGCCTCCAGGCTCTAACAGGATTTCCATGCTATGCAGCTATGGTTCCATTCAAACCAACTTTTTCTAAATCCCAAGAAAACAGTCTCCCTAAGTTTTGGCATGAGGCAGAGACTCTACCGACACCCCCCCACACACACACTTTCCACACCATCGATGGGACTCACTTGGAGGCTTGCACCTCCTTCAGATACCTCAGGGTCTGGTTCAATCAGCACTTTGACTTTTCCTCACATATCGACGCGATCCATAAGAAACTGCATCCCAAACTGGGTGCCTTATATCGTAACAGGGACTGCATCCCTCTGTCAATCCACAAGGCAATTGTACAGAAAATGATTCTCCCCTTGTTTGACTATGGGAATGTAGTCTACAGCGCTACTCCTAAGTCCACCCTTGCTAGACTAGACCAACTCATTCATTCTTTCTGTCACTTTGCCCTGGACTACCCTCCCATGACCCACCACTGTGCCCTCTACAGGTGCTTAGAGCTTCCATTGCTCCAGGATCACAGACAGACACACTGTGCCAGGACCACAGCGAAATTCTGGATGCACTCCCTTCCCCACTACCTTGAGTTGGCCCTCTCAGCTTAACCCCAACCTGAGTACTCACTCAGGAATACTGATACCCAGCTTCTCCATGCCCCACATATGACCACTACCAAAGGCCAAGCTGCCTTCAATTACCGCAACCTAAAATATGGAATGCCTTGCCAACAGCCATTAGGCACACTGACACCACTCCACAACTCAACTCCCTCCTCAAGTCTCATTTCTCCTCCACATGCACCTGCCTCTAGTACCTAGGAAGGGCCAGTGTCCCCCTCCCCAAACTTAATTCTTACCTCCTGCTGCACAGACACCCTGGCCTCCTGCTAGATGATCGCAGTCCACTGTCACGCTAGTATTCAAATTGTGATAGCTCTCTATGCTACCATTAACTCCCTGCACTATGCTGGGCCTGGCAATTGTATTCTCTGTTTTACTATGTAAATGTTCTATGTACAGCAAATTGTTTAATCCCTGTTTATGGGTTATGCTGTTTTTTCCCATGCTTGTTGCTCATTCTTCTGTAACCACTTCAGTTTTTTTTATTTCAATATTTATTGTATATTCTCCACTCCCCCACCCCCAAGACACATCTGGAATCGACCAGTACTCCGATCAATATGCCTTCCTGGTGAAACTTTTAAATAAATACATAAATATCATCCAACAATGCTATGTTAAGTCTAGACCTAGTACTTGGGGACATAAGAAAGAAAACACGCAGGTGGAGGTTTAACACCAGTTTATTAAAAGATAAGGACTTTTTAGCATAGGTTACAAAACAAACAGATGAATACTTTGAAATCAATGACAATGGTGAGATGTCTCATGTCTCCATACGGGAAGCAAATAAAGCAGTAATGAGAAGCAAAATAATAAATGATTCAGCAAATAAAATGAGGGAAAGAAACAAAACTCTTGAAGAAACAGAAAAAGAACTGACAAGGCTTGCCATTTTATCTAAAAAATCCATGACGCCAAAGGGAGATATTATACATAGAATGTCTTTACCTAAAGGGGAAATTAATACTATTTTTTCACAAAAAGCAGAATATGCTCTTTTCAGGACAAAGCAGAGGTATTGGGAAGCTGGTAAAAAAGCAGGAAGATTACTAGCCATGACACTAAAACAAACTCCACAACGAAACATTATAACAGGCATCCAGAATAAATTTGGGAAAACACTTACTAAGAATAAAGAAATAAACAATGAATTCAATCATTACTTACTTGGTAATATTTGGTAGGATAAGACAAAGTAGGCTATAGGGCCCATTTAATTGTCTCCCACTCCTAGAGGGGTCATTTTACATAGTATCAACTACCCACCTGGTTTAAAATCATATATTTATCTAATCTGCTCTTAAACTGATCAAAACAGGGTGCCATAATTATATTCATAGGTAGGTAATTCCATATCTTAGATGTTCTTATAGAAAAATGTTTTTGTCTCTTGACAGTCTTCAAAAAGATTTACTCAAATAAAGGGATTTACCCACATAAGAAATAAGGTAACTTTTCAGCACTTAAATTACCTTCCTGGTCACAAAAGGAGAGGGAGACACTGGGAAAAAACATCTCCCTAGATGAAATGCATCTAGCTATACAAGACTTGACAGTGGGGAAAACTTCCAGCCCTGATGGGTTTCCAGTGGAATGCTACAAAATCTAGCACCCACAGTATTGCTGCATCTGCACATGGCACTGATGGATGCATTGGAAGAGAAGTTACTCCCACCCTTCATGAAGCAGGCCTTTCTTACTCTGATCCCTAAAAAAGACAAGGACAGTCTTGACTGTGCTAGCTATAGACCAGTTTCTTTAATGAATACTGACTACAAAATACTGCCAAAAGTTTTGGTTAGAAGAGTACAGACTGTTATAACTAAATTAATAGGTCAAGAACAGGTGGGATTCATCAGAAACAGATCAGGCTCCGATGGTATTTGTAGGTTACTTAATTTGATTTGGCCAGTCAATAAAAGCAAGATACCCTATATCATTCTATCACTTGATATTCTAAAAGCATTTGATTCAGTTAACTGGACCTTTATATCAAGGGCGTTATTGGAGTTTGGATGTAGGCCAGAATTCTCTGACTGGGTAGCTATGCTGTATGATAAACCTGGGACACAAGTGTTGGCAAATGGTGTACTGTCACCTACTATTGAACTACCGTGTGGTACAAGACAAGATTGTTCACTTTCCCCTTACTTCTTTATTCTTGCATTTGAACCCCTGATTCAAACAATTGGCTGTCATGCTGGGATTAAAGGCATACAGTTTGGGAAAAGTGAGCAGAAATCTTTTGCCTTTGCAGATGACCTGTTGTTAACAACTGGTAACCCAGTGCATTCATGTCAATGCTTAAAAGCAACCTTAACAGCTTTTGAACAGCTCTTAGGGCTTAAAATAAACTAGGGGAAAACATAACTGTTGCATAATGGTATAACGCCCCAAACCATGGGTTACATGGAAGGTATCCTTGACAAGCAATGGTTTAAATCAAGCATTACGTATCTGGGGTTACAGATTTCTACTAAGCTAAAAGAGCTTGTAAATCTTATTTATGACCCTTTAATGAGAGACATCAAGTTAGACCTATCTAGAGGTGGGGAACTTAACCTATCCCTTTGGGGACAAATAAATATAATCAAAATGAACATTGTTCCTAGACTTTTTTATCTTTTCCAAAACCTACCAATATTAGTGGGGAGGAAAATTTACAAATGGTTAGATCGGATAATAAGAAACTTCCTTTGGCAAGGAAAACTGCCCAGATTGGGGATTTCTAAGTTGAGGGTACCATGTGGTACAGGGGGCCTCTCAATTAGAGATGCAGTGAAATTTTATTTCGCGGGTGAAATTATGACAAAATCGTCAATTTCACCAAGCGAAACATTTAGCACAATTATGGCCTTTCAGCAAAATTTTGCCGCCAAATTTTGTCTTGGATTTTGCCTTGTGCTTCTGAGGTGAAATTAGTCGAAACTGGACTTTTTGCTCTACTGGTGGTAACGTGATTGAATCTAAAAGCAGAAAGTGAGTGGTTCATTTCCTGTGCTACATATCTCGAGAAAGCAGGAAGTATCTATACTCCCTGTGACTGCAGAGTGCACTTTTACACATAAATTACTTAATGTGTGCTATTTTTTTCTAACTTTTTCTTGTTTGTCTCTGTCTTATTTCATATTTTAGTACCTGTGGACTGTGTGTGTGTGTGTGTGTGACCTCCCCTTCCCTCCCGGCTCTCTCAGAGTCTCTATCTCTGTTTCTTTTTTTGGGGGTTGTTTGAATTGGTGGTGTTTTGGGGCATAATGGAGAAGGGTAGAGGCAGTGGGGCACCTGTACGCACATTTCAGCTAACCATTAAAAATTAAATGCCATGGCAGCAGGAGGCTTTTGGCCCCAGCACCAGAACCCAGCACCAAACTGTGCCCCCTCCCCAGCAGCAGGAGGTGACCGTAGCCCCTCCACCACAGCAGCAGCAGGAGACAGTGCCCTCTCCCCAGCACCAGAATGATACTGTTCCTCTGCCCTGGCAGCAGGAGACTGTGCCCCCTCCTGAACAGTCAGAGGAGTCAGTGCCTAGGGCATCATCTGTGTCCCCCCCTTGGCCCAGTCATCCCCAAAGTTCTCCTTTCTGGGATATATTTTACGCAATATCTGTAGGTGACCCAATGGTCACCTGCAATCTATGCAGGGAGGAAGTGCATAGAGGAAAGTGTGGTTCCCACTTTGGGGCAACCAGCCAGTGTAGCCACATGGTACACCACCACCCACTCTAATGGGACCTCAAACTGCGGAGGTGGTAGCAGTATAAAATGCAGTTGTGGGGAGCAGTGTGGCTATAAGCACTGAAGGAGGTGAGCAGGAGTGAGGTGTGGCTGGACCAGTTAAACGTCCTCACTGGGCTTGCTGTACCAGAAAACAGCAGCAGACAGTAACATCAAGACCCCTCCAGGGCCCCCCGTCCAAAGCCAGCAGCAGCACAGGCAGCCCCTGTCACGCCAGCAGTGCCAGTGACACATGTAGACTTATCAGCTGTCCTGTCTGAAGTCCAGCATCTCCGACAGAAGCTAAATGATTTCTGACAGGAATTCAGTGATACCCAGATTTTTAAACTGCAGTGTGATGTTGACAAAATAATGGGCATCTTGTCTGAACTCCGTTGCGGCCCCACTGGCACTTAATGTGGCAGCACAAGTTAATTTGTCTTTTTTGTTTTCATTTTTCTATCCTCTATTCTGTTGTTTGTATGTTCCCCCCTATAAAAAAAATAAAACCAAAAAAAATCTATTCTGTCCTCTTTAATCTACACCCATTCCTTAAGTCCTCTTGTTTCTTTATTTTGTATGTAAAATAATTTGTTTGACCATTTCTGTTGTGTTTTGTTACTGTCTTATGCTCCCAATAGAATTCAGTCCATTTTCTTGTTCTGTCTCTATTACTTCTCCCTGCTCATTGTTGTACTTCTGATTCTGTCTGTCATTTGTTATGCTTATTCTGTACCATGTCCGTGTACCTCTCCCCTAATAAACACCTTATTCCCTTATTATTTGTGGTGTGTGTTACTTCTTAGAGTTGGTTACACCTACAGGATTCCTTTTAATAACATAATGATGTGTAATGCAGTTGCATTCCATATTTATAGAGTTTGCAAGTGAAAGGCCGGCTCCTACGAAGGCTATTGGCCATCTGGGCCTTGTGCAAAGACTAGTGCGTATTTTTTGGAATTCAAATACCCCATGTGAGTTGCTTCAACTCAAAGTTAGAAGTACTCACCACAGCACATGCCCATAAAGTTCTTGTTTTTTATTCGATTTTTTAGTGTGGCAAGTAAACAATATGCTTCCATATAACCAAGTTAAAAACGCCTGCTCCCCCAAGGCACTATCATTCCTTATATGTATCATGAAGTACAGTGCCTTGAGGGAGTGGGTGTTTTTTATCTTAGCTATATGGGAGCATTTTTGACATTCTTTACATGCCACACTGTAATAAAGAAAGAACACTTTATGGATATGTGCTTGTCGTGGTGATTACTTCTTACTTTGAGTTGAAGCAACTCACACAAGGTATTTAAATAAAAAAATAAAGACTCTATGCACAGGGCCCTAACGGCCAACAGCCTTCCACAGGTGCTGGCCTTTAGTTTTCAAACTCCATGTATGGGGAATGCAACTGAATTGTTGGTCAATGATATGTTTTGCTAAAGTTATGTTGAAGGCATCACCTACTCTTTAAAATGTTTCTTCCTCCTATCCACAAATGTCAGGTATTGTGCCTATTAAAAAACTGTTTCACAGTGCTCTGTGATGTTGCATCACATATTGTTGTGTGCAACATTATGAAGATGTAACGCATCTGATGCAGGCACAGTCAACATGCCCCAGAAGGCCAGAATTCCAGAAATGTTTCCGGAAAAATGTTACAGTAAACTCAGACTGAAATCATGTCTCAGTCATGCTGTTATATGTTGCACGCCTTCCACCCAGACCAAAACAGGGTGTTTGGCCCACTGTTTACCAGTGGTTTCAGGCCTAATCTACTGCCTAACATGGCCCAGAAGTCCAGAAATGTTTCCCAAAAAATGTTACAGTAAATTCAGACAGAAATCAGGTGTCAGTCATTCGGTTAAATGGTTCACATCCACCACAAGGACCCAAATCTGCTGTTTTCTGCACTGTTTCAAATGGTTTTCAGGCCTAATCTTAGTGGTGCCAATGCCTAAGATGCCCCAAGTGTTCAGAAATGTTTCAAAAAAATGTTACAGTAAATTCAGACTGAAATCAGTCCTCAGTCATGCTATTAAATGTTGCACACCTTCCACCAGGACCGCAACATGGTGTTCGGCCCACAAAGAAAGTCGCCTCCAACAATCATGCAGGGATCACCATTCTCTTGAAAACTATATTGTTTTTTATATAGTACAGGTCAGGTAGTAAACACCAGTGGTGTAACAGGGAGGAAAGAGTTAATATGGCAAGCAAATTAAATAGAAAAACAAGAACGTTGCAATGCAGAGGCTAGATCACAATTTTTAATTTCTGTGAGCAATTCAACAATGCAGTGCACCTGGATATGGACAAATGGTCAATGTACATGAATACTTTCAATAAAAAATAATGCACAAAAGTGATTAAGAAAAGGGAAACAGGAACATAACCACTCAGAATGAGTAATTGTTCAAATAAAGTTACCCAAAAAAGGGTCAATATGTAAGAAAAATATAACAAATAAGTAGCACACAAACAAAAATATTACGACTTAAAAAAAATTACAGAAACTCACTCACAACTTGTGAGAAATCTGACAAATATTAGGAACTAGCCTGCTCTGCTTTCACATACACACACGTTTACACACACACACACACACACACACACACAGAGGCAAGGGATCATAATGTTGCAGGACATTATGCCGCATGGCAAAATTGCGTTGCCAATACAGCGTGATTCTTGCCATCCAGCATATCTCTTTTTTCTGTGGGGCTTGCCACCACCCCTGTTACAGGGGCTGTGCCCTAAACCCTGCCAAATAGATTCTCAACTCTCCGGGGGTTCAAGTTGGGGAACACACAAAGTTTAAAAAAAATAAAGTTTCTGGGACCAGGAATCAAACCCAGTCCCAGAAGTACTGCCTGGGTTCCCTGCTGCTGTGGCTCAGTCCATTGAGCCACAGCAGCTGGCCAGCAGAACCCACTCCCAGCAGAGGTCTTATCCTCTGCCTAGGAGAGTGAGAATGGTGCAATACCCTGTACAGCAGTATACGCGGTATTGCACCATTCGCTCAGTGGTGCAGTGCTGTACTTGGTTAGCCATAATGTCATATGCTATTAAGCATGTGACATATGACCTGGTACCACACACACACACACACACACACCACACGGTCAACCTCCCCTACTCAACTCCCTCACAGACACAGAGAAAACTGAAAACACTGCCTAACTTTAACAAAGTATTATCCAAAGATACCAAAACATAAAAATGTTCACTAGCAGCACTAGGAACTAAATTGAGATTTTGAGATCAATTAACACTCAAAAATCACAAATAAAGAGGTTTTTGAAGGGTTTATTGACTGTGATGTATCACACTGAACTGCTCTCTGACTCAACAGGCAATATACTGTGCAGGAAACAGCCTGCATGTGGTATTTCAGCTATGTACCCACAATGCATTGCAAGCTTGCAGGTGAAATTGAAAAAACATTGGTGAAATTTACCAACATTTGGTGAAATTTCACTTAATGTGAAAGTGAAATCAGAGGCAAAATTATGTTTTGCCCAGGCAAAAATTGGGGGCAATGCGAAAATTATGCACAATATTTTGCTAGGCAAAATTTTCCAGTTTCCCACATCTTTATTCGCAATGCCCTGGAGGGAGCATTACCAACTGGCTTTTAAACTCAAACACACTCTGAAGCACCTAGAAAACCCATGTATAAACCCAAACAAAGAACCTTAACCACTGTGGCTAGCCATGGAAAGGGACATTTTTGTTCCTAGCTCCCTCTTTGATTTTTTTGTATGTTCCACAGCAAATGAATCTATCTAATAATCCCTGCATCCTAGGCTCTATATTGATGCTCAGAAAGGTTAATGGTATTATAAACCCTAAAGGAACACCCCTAGATTTAATGCCAATCTGGGGTAATAAAAGGCTGGTAGGAAGTAAACAAGGATAGTTAAATGCAGAATGGTCCAAACGAGGTATTACCAGATTGATTTATTTAGTGGACACCAAGAGTAGAGTTCTACACAGTTTTCAAGAACTTAGAGAGGAATATAACATTCAGAACTATCAGTTCCACTACTATTTGCAGTTACAAGACATTATTAAGAGATCCAGTATTCTAAATAGTGACTTTTATCTGCCGATATGTGTGAAGAATGTGATCAATTGATATGCATATCTTTGCTTACAAAGGGGTCCGGGATCATTTATAAAATACTGACAAGTAATCTAACCTCCAACTGTCCCATGATTAAAGCCAAAAAGTATGGGAAAAAGATCTGCGCCTTAGCATAACAAATGAAGAGTGGGAAATGGGAACTAGCTGGTAAAAGCTACATGGAACTCCAAGGTAGGCTAATACAATTTAAAATTCTGCATGGATACTATTGTAACATGGATAAATTGCATATAATGGGGTACCTAAACAATGCTGATTGTTGTAGATGCATTCATCCTAATGCAAGGCTTGCACATATTCTGTGGGACTGCCCTTTACTAGAAGAAATCTGGAAGAATGTTAAAACTATATTTGCTAAAGTCATGGGGCATTCCATCCCATTATCTCCACTAATTTTTATTTTGGGGATATTCCCAGTAATTTTGAATTTAGACAGATTCCAGGAAACTTGGGTTCCATATGCATCACTATGTGTTAAAATGCTTATTTTGCAAAAGTGGAAAAGTGCTTTATCTCCCGCTTTCAGTGAATGATATAGTCATATGGTCTATATATTTAACAATGAAAGAATCTCTTATTCCCTGTCTGATAAACTAGATACCTTACGTAAAATGTGATCACCCTTCTGGGATATGAAATAGATTTAAGCACAATTGTTGACTATGATGATCTGTAAAATGCTTTACCTTTTTATCTTTATTACCCTTTCTTTTCTTTTTTTTAATGTCATTCAGCTATATTTAGAGTTCTTTATGATGATAGAGGGCAACCCTAGTGACCTTAGTTTAGCGAGAAAGATAACTCTGTACTGTATTTATTAACAATAATAATATTGTTTTAATATAAATAACTACACTGAGAGTTACACTGTTTATTATACTGTTAAATGGCTACATAGAAACATAGAAGTTGGTAGCAGATAAAGATCGCAAGACCCATCCAGTCTGCCCATTTTTTTACCTTATGAATGTGCCATAGGTCAATGTTTCAATGACCTATCTATTCATACTCATCTGTATTGCTCCCTTATGCCTATCCCATGCCTGTTTGAAGCCCTGCACTGTATTCATATCCACCATTTCCTGAGGTAGGCAGTTTCATGCATCCACCACCCTTTCTGTGAAAAATAACTTCCTCACATTACCCCTTAATCGGCCTCCCTCTAATCTCATGCTGTGTCCTCTTGTTCAGTTATTTTTCTTAAAAGGAAACATGTTAGATTATTTCACCTTGTTAATGCCCTTAAGATGTTTGAATGTTTCGATCATATCACCTCTCTCCCTCCTTTGCTCTAGGGTATACATATTGAGCACCATTAATCTGTCCTCATATGTTTTTTGGTGCAGTTCCTGCACCATTTTGGTTGTTCTTCTCTGGACTGCCTGCATTTTGCTAATACCTTTGTGCAGGTGCAGCCTCCAGTATTGCACGCAGTACTCCAGATGGGGCCTAACCAGTGTCTTGTAAAGAGGGATTATTACTTCCCTCTTATGACTTGTGATAACCCTACTAATACACATCAACATCCCTCTAGCCTTACCCACTGCTTAATGGTTTGCTTGGATGATTTCAGGTCATCTGTGATGATGATGATGATGATGATGAAGATGCCCAAGTCTCTTTCTTCCCTTATGATTGCTAGCAACTCCCCTCCCAGCCTGTAGGTGGCTTCAGGGTTTCTCTTCCGCTCTTCCGTAAGTGCATGAACTTGCACTTCTTTGCGTTAAACCCCAGTTCCCACTCTTCCAACCATTTTGCCAGTTTTTGCAGATCTCTTCTCATTCTGCCCACCCCATCTGGATCATCTGTTCTGTTGCAGATCTTGGTGTCATCTGCAAACAGACAACCCTTACTCTCTAGTCCATCTGCAATGCCACTGATGAAGATATTGAAGAG
Source organism: Neoceratodus forsteri (assembly GCA_016271365.2). Classification (NCBI taxonomy): domain Eukaryota; kingdom Metazoa; phylum Chordata; order Ceratodontiformes; family Ceratodontidae; genus Neoceratodus; species Neoceratodus forsteri. The sequence continues at coordinate 90,936,214 of CM028132.1, read as the reverse complement.
GAATGGCCTCAGGACTGATCCCTGAGGTACCCCACTTGTGACTTGCATCTCTTCTGACTGTATATTGTTTACCACCTCTCTGTTTTCTTACCGCCAACCAGTTTGCCACCCAGTTGACCAACTTCTGACCTACCTTGAGCCTACCCAGCTAATTAATCAATCTTCTATGTGGAACAGTATTGAAAGCTTTGCTGAAGTCAAGGTAGGTGACATCAACTGCACCCCCTTGGTCCACCACCCTGGTTACCCAGTCAAAGAAATCTATGAGATTAGTTTGACAGGACCTTCCTGTTGTAAATCCATGCTGTTTTGTATCCTCTGCTCCTATGGATTTTAGGTGTTGCGCTACCCATTCCTTAAGGAGTGCCTCCATAGTCTTGCCCACTACTGAGGTAAGACCGACTGGTCTATAGTTCTCTGCCTACTCCCTGCTACCACTCTTGCAAAGCAGGATCACATGAGCCCTTCTCCAGCCTTCTGGGACCTCTCCTGAGCTCAGAGACTAAACTGAACAGTTCTGATAATGGCTCTGCTAGTTCCACCCTTAGCTCCTTTAGTACCCTGGGATGTATGCCATCAGGTCCCATTACCTTATTCACCCTGAGCTTAGTGAGCTCTTGTAGGACCCTTTCTTTTGTGAAGGGACTTGTGCACACCTCCCTCCCCCCCATGTCCATGGTGTTGAGCTGTGGGGCCAGTCCTGCCTTCTTCTCTGTAAATACTAAGCAGAAGTATCTATTTAGGATAGATGCTTTTCCTTAGTCTTCCTCCACACACTCCCCCTTATCCCCTTTGATCTTAGCAATACCCTCTCTGGACTTTCTCCTTTCACTAATGAATCTATAGAAAGTCCTGTCCCCTTCTTTTACTGTTCGTGCTAGTGTTTCCTCAATTTGGGTTGGTTGGCCTTCAGGAAATATAAGGGAACGCAGTGGGATGAAGATAGTGAGGCATACCAAACTTTCCTAAGGGAAGCAGGGAAGGCAATAAGGCAGGCAAAGGCCCAAATCGAGGAAACACTAGCACTCTGGGTAGGGGGGTTGATACCAGTCCATTCACAGAAGAAAGAGTCCTGAAAGAACTCCTAAAACTCAAGGTGGACAAAGCAATGGGACCTGACGGGATTCACCCCAGAATCCTAAAAGAACTAAGGGGGGACCTAGTGACACCACTGACCACACTTTTTAACAAATCATGGCAGGATGGGGTGGTACCTGAGGACTGGAGGAGGGCAGATGTGATTCCCTTTACAAAAGTGGGAGCAAGGCAGAAGCAGGAAACTACAGACCTGTAAGTTTGACCTCAGTGGTAGGGAAAATGATGGAATCACTTCTGAAAGAAAGAACTGTTGAGTACCTAAAAGCCAGCGGGGCACAGGACCCAAAGCAGCATGGATTTACAGCAGGAAGGTCATGTCAGACGAATCTAATTGATTTCTTTGACTGGGTGACCAAAGTAATAGACCAGGAAGGGCTGTGGATATGGCCTACCTAGACTTTAGCAAGGCATTTGACACAGTCCGCACAAAGATTAATAATCAAGTTAGCCAGCCTGGGAGTGGGTCCAGGGTGGTATCCTGGGTAGCTTAACTAGCTGCACAACAGGACACAAAAGGTAATAGTGAATGGAACACATTCTGGAAGAAAAGGGGTTACTAGTGGAGTACCTCAGGCTCAGTACTGGGTCCAATCCTCTTTAACATCTTTATAAGTGACATTGCAGAGGGTCTGAGGGAAAGGTATGCCTCTTTGCAGATGACACAAACATCTGTAACAGAGTTGATATACAAGAGGGGGTAGAAAAGATGAGAAGGGACTTGGCAAGGTTGGAGGAATGGTCAGACATATGACAACTTAGATTCAATGCAAAGAAGTGCAAAGTAATGCACCTGGGAAACAAAAACCGAGGAGAAGAGTACACAATAGCAGGGGAGGTACTAACAACAACAAAAATGGAAAGGAACCTGGGAGTAGTCATATCAGATGACCTAAAGGTGGGTAAGCAATGTGAAAAGTCAGTAAGGAGAGCCAGGGGGATACTGGGATGCATAGGAAGGGGCATCACAAATAGAAAAAGGCAAGTGGTTATCCCTCTATACAGACAGTTGGTGAGACCCCATCTGGAGTACTGTGTGCAGTTTTGGAGAACTCATCTACGCAAGGACATAGACAGGATGGAAGCAGTCCAGAGGAGGGCAACTAAATTGGTGCAGGGTCTACATCAGAAACCATATGAAGAGAGACTGAGAGAGCTTAATATGTATACCCTTGATGAAAGGAGGGACAGGGGGGACATGATAGAAACGTTCAAGTACCTCAAGGGAATCAACTAAGTCCAGGAGGGTAGCATCTTTCAGAAAAAGAGATGTGTAAGAACAAGGGGGCACAGTTTAAAGATAGAGGGGGGACGGCCCAGGGTAATGTGAGGAAATTCTTTTTCACGGAGAGAGTGGTGGATACATGGAACAGCCTTCCTGAGGAGGTCGTTGGGTCTAAAACAGTGGGGGAATTCAAACATGCATGGGACAGACACAAAGCTATTATAGTGGGGGGTTGCAGGAAGCAGGCTGTTGGTTAACTAGAATCTGCAGCTTATCCAGTAGGTAGGGAAATGGGCAGACTGGGTGGGCCAAGTGGTCCTTATCTGCCGTCAAAGTCTATGTTTCTATGATCTTTTCTGCTACTGTTTTTGAGAACCAAAGTGGTTTCCTTGGTGTTACATGTCTTGTTCATAAATGTGAATTGCTTATGGAAATCTTCAAACTCAATAAAAAAAAATATTATGGAACAAAAAAACACCTGTGCCCTATGCGGGTAACTTACAACTGAGCATTCTCTGTAACTATTGTCTTTGCTTGGTTGTATAAATGAACTTTTTTGTCAGCCTTTTGTAAATATGCCTCTTGACGTATCACAAAATCTGATTATTTATGTATGTTGCTGTATGCTTGCTGCAGCTCTCTGGCCTAGACCCTCCTTGGAAATTAGGTCCTACTGTACACCTAAAGGAAACTAGTCTGTTGCAGAAACTAAATAAATCAAAGTTAGATGCTGTGGGTGCCACCACCCTATGCCTGAGTTAATACTTGTGGCCAGATCTTCCAAGGGACCCAAATGCCTTAACATGAATGAAAATGTCCATGTTTCTCACATGCTGGTAATTTTGATAAGACCCTCCCAATCCTGTACTGATTCAAGCCAATTTTGTTTTTGTTTTTTTCTTCTTTTACCTCATAAAAAACAGGAAGTGGCATAGGTTTTGTGCAAACCAAAAAGCCTTCTTGCCAGTGAAAAATGGACATGCACAAGCAACCAATTTTGTATTTCTGGAATACAGTTCCTTTAGCTGCTCGCAACATGGAATTGACTGCTTTAACTGAAGTGAATGGACCATGTTCTGAGGGCAGCTCAGCCACAAGAATAATCAAACTATGGGGGAGGGGTATCATGTGTAACAAGTTTGTCTACCTGCACCTTCACATATATATGAAAAATACTAAGAAATACAACAATGCACATACTCAAATAATGCAATAATGCAGAACATCGTGGTAAGCATTTGCAGATCACCATGAAAGAATTTAGATTGAAAAATACTAAAATGATTTGCAATTGGGAAGAATGGGAGTGGGAGGGGGGTCCAAGTCCTGATATAGTAGTCCATACATTTAAAGGGGACAAAATCACACTATACAAAACACATAAAAAAGTTACAACATTTAAAGAAATCAAACGTGGCTGTGCCGGCTAAAATAACATGTTTAATTTATAACCTGATTTACAGCTTCTTATACCTGCTAGGTGTAAGAACCTCAAAATCAGGTTATAAATTAAACATGTTATTTTGGCCAGCACAGCCACATTTGTTTTCTTTAAATGTTGTAACTTTTTATGTATTTTGTTAAAATCAACATTGCTATTGAATTTTGCATTTTCACTGGTTAGTTAACACAGATGGTGGATGTATCTTTAATTGTGCACTTTAAAAGTAAGGCATTCACTATTCTTGAGAACCACCCAGGAAAGCCTTGTGTTGGGCCGAAGCACTGGGGATGTAGGGTGTAGTCCTTGGCACCTTTACTGCAATGAAGCTGGATTTCCAAAGTTTTACATTTAATTAAGTGCTTCTGTTCTGGCATGAGTGCAGAATGTCTTTTGTCTTATGTTCAGTTTGGGCTGGCAGCCCTTTCTCTGCACCAGGAATCTCTTCAGAGCGCAACTTTTTCCTATAGTAGACTGTGGGTGTGCATTTTTGCCTGTCACCTGGGGACTCAGTTCTATGGCACTGGTGACAGACAGACAGAGAGACCTTCACAGCATCAATTCCATAAATAGATGGACAGTTTAGCAGCTATTAGACTGTGGGAGAATTACTTCTTAAAGCTGTTCTATTGGCTTGCAAAAAGACCTTAAACTTGGGACCTCCTATAAACTGTGTACTTGGACACCATGTTGGTAACCCCTGACTGTTTTGTCCAATTAGTACCTGAGGAGTTTGAAGGGCTTCTGTTATGGTTCCTGGGAAGGGGGACTGGACAATGTTCTTGGTGCCTTTAGTGTTAGGCAATTGGGTGTCAAGTGAACCTTATACATACTTATTTAATGAATAGACAGCTGTGTCAGCCAGTAGGTGCTGCCATTCTTTCTACTCAGCTGTTGGGGGGATGATTCAGTTCAAGGCAGTTCTGCCTGAGGTGCTCTGAATGAAGCATGGGAATGCAGAGTAAGCCACGGAAAAAGTTTGGAAGTCAGCCTAAGACTTCAACAGCTGAATTCCAGGAGACTTGCCAAAAAGCTTTTTCCACCTGAAAAGCCCATGAGGAAGGTTGGATGGCATTCTACCAAATGGCTGAAGTGCTGCTGGGTCAAACAGCCAGAGTAAAGAGACACTCCATAAAAGTTCCTTTGCCTGTTGAATATAGTTGAAGCAAAAGAAGCAATTTTGTGGTTCAAGCCTGCAGTGTGGGAACCACCTGAGAGACTGTTCATTACCCCTAGCCCCAAGGGATGAGCTGGGTTTGCTTCCAGAGGCATCAAAGCCTGCTAGCTGCAGAAGGAAAAGACTGAGTGATTCCAAAACTACATAATAGGAGTCACTATCTGCGAAGGACAGTCTGGGGAAACAGCCAGGTAGTACCATAGCTGGGCATTACTCATCATCTGCCCCAGGGGGGTAGATACCTGGATGTGTAGGGTAAACATGTGGCTTTGGTCCCCAGCACTGGCCTGATCCAGCACACTTGAAGAAGCAGCCTAGAAGGTGACAAGCTGCCAGACTCTGCCAACAGCTTTGAAGGTGATAAGCTGCCAGATTTTTGACACAGACAAGCAAGCTGCAGACCTGTTGCAAAGTTTGAAATCCACAATTTGACTGACTGAACCTGACGTTATCATACCCTGTAAGATTAGCTACAGAACCATGAGTAACACAGGGCTTGCCCTGACCTGGAGAGTTAACTACCATTATTCAAAAGTCCCTGTTTTGATTCAAAAGTGTACTAAAACAGGCAACCCAACTGCACTGTTTAGGTCTGCAACATATCCACCGGGGTACCCAGACTGACTTTAGGGGGCACTAGTATCAGTGGGGATGTGGGCCAACTGTTGTGTGTTTGGGGGTAGGCATGGGTATTATAACTGTTGTTGCTTATTCTTTGCATCAAATTTGCCAAGCTGTTATTTATTTCTGCATCCCTTTTCTCCCCTTCCTATTTAATAAATCTTTTACTGTTGTTGTTCAATATTGTCTGTGAGCATATTATTAGTGAAATCCTTTACGTGCATGTATCATGAAGTGTTACAGTCTAAAGTGGTTTTCCATGTGTGGGGTGACTGTGAGGGGAGGTGGGTAGGTACAGCATCCCATGGGGGTTGTGCCACACCAACAAAGGGTCCACTATAATTTATTCTGGATGGAGGCACTGTGCTATTTATTCCATATCTGAGAAAGAACACCCTGTTTCCATCAGAAACAGAGCCCAGGCCCCTCAACCTTTTTGAGCCCGCAAGATAGGGGTAGTAACCAAAAATTACATGGTGACCTGGTTTAATCTTTGGAGACACCACTGGGATCTCCTGTTTCCCAGCCATGCCTCACATGAAAACCATTGCTCCAGAGGACAGTATTGTAACCTCCAAACTTCAAACTGTTGCTGATATCATGGCTTCCCACAGATAAGTTGATTCGTATGAGGGTGAAGATTTGGACCCTCAAAAAGATAAGTTGATTGGTGTGAGGTTGAAGATTTGGACCTTCAAAAGGCCCTGCTGCTCCTGGGGGTTCCCCCTGGGACTGACAGAGAGAAAATTGAGGAGGCCCTTTCTGTAATTAGATACCTTCGTTCAGCTACTATCCGAGGATTGACAATGGACTCTGCCACCAAGATGTTAACTGTGTTGATAGAGTTCAGAAATACTTTTGATGCCACTTCTCTACCTGATGTGCTAACTTCAGAGAGTTCCAGCACTGCATGGACCCTAGTGATGCAAGGCAGTGTGACTCCCAGAATGGTAGCCTTGCCCAAGGGTTTCAAGGACAAATTTAGCAAGTGGTTGCAGGAACAAGGGAAAACTATGGAAGAGGTTCAAAAAGAGTTTGATGTGCTGAGGGGTGCTCCACCTCTGACCCCATGGGGGACCCAACTTTGTGCCATCCATTGCTCCAGACTCCTATTGTAAATTACGTATGTTCTGTGGGATACAGCCCACTCCAACAGGTGAAGATGACTTGGAGACCTGGATGGATTATGTTGCTCCCTTAGTGCAGGACTGGCAGTGTTCCAAAGCTGAAAAAGTGGAAACAGAGACAGCGCTAACATGCACCAAAAGGGCAAAAGTTGCATCCTGCCCAAAACTGACACCTTTTTGCCAGTGGGTCCAAATTGATGCACCTACTCTATAACAGAATCTAAAGGAAGGAAACATGAACTGTTCAAAATCTGTCACTGATTATGTTTTGACTCAGTAGGTTCCTGTTTAGACCCACACTTTTTAATCAAGTGGATCCAATTTGACCCATGTTGTAAACCCCCCCCGAGCTGTCATTGAGTGGAAACGCCTGGAAGAAAGTTTCTGAGGGTCAGCCCTAGATACTATTCATTCTCTGAGGGCCACGGACCCAGAGGCCACCTGACAAGAGTACCTGACCAGCTTAGAAAATGTATTTAAGAGCACTGAGACTGGGGAGGATCTCATTTGGATACATAAGGTGACTAAACAATGGAAGGGAGAACCATTGTCAACTTATTTAACTCACCTGGAGAGGGCACTACAGAAAGATTTTAGGAAAGGAGGTGTGATCTCTTCTGAACTGAACTGAATTCGGCTAGATCAAGTACTCAAATCTGCACAGTACTACAGTTTGTTATTGCTGAAACTGTAATTGCAAAATAGGGGGTGTGGGATACCCCCCCGATGATATGCTAATGAATGAAGTGAGAAAAGCTGATGATGGAAAGTAGTCTTGGTGCTGCCACTGCAACTCTCATTTGTGAGAGCAGGCCTGCCAGTGAAAGCCTTGAAATTCAAGAACTCCTTAAAGAACTCAGAGAGCTGAGAGCCAGCTTGGCTTGTATGTTGACTTCCAGTAAAAACAGTGATGCACACTCAGGCCAGCATGGTGCCACCCCTGAACAGAACTTGACTGTGATGGATGCTGATGTCCAGATACCTAACTCTGTAACTGCCACTGAACTTCAGAACCAAGTGAGAGAGCTCAAGGCCGTGGTGAATGAGTTAAAGAAATGCAGCCCACAGCCTGCTGTATGACAGAAGGAAGGGAATGGTGATAGAGGATCAGAACATTTTACAGAATTCAAAGGGAACTTTCTGACAGGCAAAAACCCTGATGGTAAACCATCTGATGGACCACTCTGTCCATGGCCTAACTGGCTGAGCCTATTTTGTTACTACTGTGGTGAGGACAGCCATATTAAGAAACAGGACTGGTCCCCAGAGGACCTGCGCAAGGTAAATGCAAAACAACTTGATAAGGTGCAGTGGCAAGGAAGCTCCAGTGTGACTCTAATTAATCCAGAAACTAACCAATCCCAAGATAAGTCCTCAGTTAAAACTCCTAAATCTGCACCATTTGATCTAGACAAAACAGGTCGAGCCTTCTACTGAAACAACCATCTCTGTTGAAGAAGTGCATGTTTGAACTGTCCTGGACAGTGGTTCCCAAAAGTCTATTATTTTAAAAAATTGGTATGATCCACATCTGTCCCACCATAAGCTGCTGCCTTTGGAAGATCTGAATGTATGGGGATTGAGTGATTAGTCTTACCCATATTTGGGATACCTCAAGGTATGGATTGCTTTTCCATCCAGTGTAACAGAAGTGGAAGATGCTGTGGAAAGTCTGGCATTAGTGTGCCTGGAATCTGTCATGTACAATGGGGTACCCATACTTATTGGTGCTAATGCTCATATGTTTGGTCACCTAACTCAGCTGTGTCAGAAGAAGAAGGCTAAGCAAAAAGGAAGAGTGTTACGTGTGCATGCCCTGGTGTAGAAGGCATATCAGCAACAGACACAGACTACAGGCAAAGGTCAAGATGACCCTGTATATAAGCTACATTTGCCTTGTATAGTTTGGCATCATGATGCTGAGGAGCTTGTACTGCCCCCTAATGCAGAGTGCAGTATCAGTAACATAATACACCTGAAGGAAGACATGAAAAACCACATTTTGATGTTGGATGCTGCAGAGGAACATTGCTTGCCAGAAGATTTACTGGTAAAGTTTAGACTGTTGCCAGTAAGGAGTCATGCTTACTCTAAATGAGTTACCATCCAGGTAAAAAATGTTATAGACACAGACATCATCATCTGGAAGGGACTCACCCTGGCTCTAGTGTACTGTGCGGACACCGCAGTGCAACCAACCCCAACCCGAGATAGCTCCCAGCCTGGCATTGATTCAGAAATGTTTGATTTTGGTGACTCTCCTATACCCGAGAAGTGGAAGACCTGTGTTAGCCGAAAACTAGCTGAAAGAATGTGAGTGTTTTCATGTCATGAATAAGATGTGGGATGTGTAACCGGGGACGAGCACCACATCAAACATCATGATAAACACCCTTTCCAAGAAAGATTCTGCAGATTGGCACCTGCAGACATTGATGATGTGAGAAGACACTTGCAAGAGTTGTTGGCTGCTGGCATTATCCAAGAATCAGGAAGCCCATATGCTTCACTGATTGTGGTGGTGTGAAAAAAAATGGGGCTATGCACATGAGAGTGGATGGTATGCCGATCCAATGGTGACACCAACAGAGCGACATACCCTGCTGTCGGCAAAATCAACACTTTGCCGACAGTTTGCTGCGTTGGTGCACCAAAGAAAAGGGGCACACCATCTCCCGGTTCTGCACCCCCTCTCCAAGTCAACTATAACTGGAGTTGACAATCTATAGTACAGGGGGAGCGGGGGCAGAGCCCTCTGGATGGGGGGTTTGGGGCCGAAGCCCCCCCGATAGAAAAGCAGGACCAGGAAGCATTTGGGATTCATGTCTACAGCAACTTGCGGTCGACATAAATCCTGTCGCTGTGATGCCGGTCGACAAAAGTGTTGTCGAACTGGCATCATAGATCCTGAGTGGGTTATAGGACTCTCAATAAACGGACCATTCTCAACCAATACACAATGCCTAGGATTCAAGAGGTGCTCGACTGCCTTAATGGAAGCAAGTGGTTTTCTGTGCTTGATCTTAGGTGTAGCTATTACCAAATATCTATGGCCCCAGAAGACAGAGAAAAGACTGCCTTTTTATGCCCTCTTGGTTTTTACAAATTTCTCAGAATGCCGCAAAGTAGCTCTGGTGCTCCAGCAACCTTCCAGCACCTAATGGGAAGAGCTGTGGGGGACATAAATCTCCTGGAATACCTAGTTTATTTATTTATTGGATTCTTGGATAAATACCTTTGAGCTATTAGCTCATTTACAAAGGTTCCACATCAAGATACAATACAATAAACAACAACAGACAAGGAGGCAGTTGGTACAGTACAGATAAGGCTGAGAATTACAATCCTGAGTTACATTAAGGATACTTATAGATGCATTGCAATTTAGGTAACCATGCAGTTAAAGACAGCTCTAGAGGGGTGGAGAAGGAGGGAAAGTTGGGGAATTAAAGAGTAGTAAGTAGGAGCAGCCATAGGGCCTTGCCTGTGTTAGGAGGGGCTTTGACAGAATTGAGGAGAGTATGCGTGGGGGACTGTGGATAGAGAAGGGGTAGGTCAGGCATTAGGTAAGGGGTTATGAAAGGGGGGTGAGGTGAGGGGGTTATAGGAGGAGGAGGAGGTTGTGGAGAGAAAAAGGGTAGGGAGAGATGGAGGGGAGTATGGCTGGGTCCCAGGATTAGAAGGGCCAGAGTAAGTGCTAGGGTATCATAATAGAAATCCTGGTGAGGACAGGAGGGAAGGGGGGTATCAGTGGGTACAGTTGCAGCCACTCTGTGCAGTCAGGTGTGAGTGAAGTTGTGTTTTAAAGTGCTCCTATTTAGCAGCCTCTACCACATCACTAGGGACAGCGTTTAGCCAGCTCGGTGCTCAGTACCCAAATGACCGTTGTCCCTGCATGGTCCTACTGAAAGGTACCTTGAGGGTGTTACTTAAGGTACCTTGCATTAACCTAGGTGTATCAGTTTGGCACAGTAGATTTTGAACCCTTGGTGGTGTAAGACCTAGAGTGGCCTTTTTGTCGAGTGGACACACCTGGTACTTAATCCTGTTATGCAGGTTTAGCCAGCTAGATTGAGCATATAGTTCACAGGTGTGAGTTAGTCTATTTGCTCCTAGCAGTAGTCTGTATGCTTTGTTCAACACTAGGGGGATCTGTTTTTTTTTTTTTTCAATTATTATTTTTCCACCCAAGCTGCCTTCCTCCGGTACTCGGCCCGGTCACCGGACCACCGGACTTCCTCCTTCAAATCGGCCTCGATGACCCCGTGGCTTACCCCCTACGGCGGGGCTGCGGTACTGCCCCTGCATGCCGCAGTCTTCGGGCTAGGTCGGAGGGCTGGCCTGAGGAGCTAATTGAAGCCGTGTCGGGCTTCATTGAAGGAGGCTGGCAGCTGTCTGTTTTTCCTCTTTCTGGGGGAGGCGGGGCCGTGCAATGACGCCTGGTGTCCGCCCCGCCTCCTGTACGTGCTAGTGCCAGTGGCTGTGTGACTCCTGGCCTCTGCCAGGGGTCATCGATGCTCCGGGCACTTCCCCACCCTCCCCCCGGAGAAGGAGAGCAGTCCATAGGACACTCTATCCTTCTCCCACGGCCGGCCCTCCAGCGACCCTGGTCCGCTCCCTCAACCCGGTCGCTACGCCACATGGAAATCTAACCGCCGGGCGCCGACGGGCCGCTTAGGGGATCTGTTTTAAAGGCGACTGTACTGCCCCATAGACTCACCAGTCCATAGTCTATTAACGAGAAAACCGAGCTATATATTACAAGCTTGAGGGCATCATCTGTTAGGTCGTTTTTGTGCCTGTACAGTTGATCTATTTTGGTGTTAGTGGACTTAGCTACTAGATCGATATGTTTTGAAAAGGCAAGGGAGCTATGTAGGGTAACTCCCAGGTATTTGAAATTCTGGATCATTTCCAGTATTTCACCTTTTTTATTCAAAATATTGAGTTGGTGCATCCTGTGTCAATTGTGGGAGGAGACAAACAGCATTGGTTTTGTCTTCTTATAGTTTATCATGAGTCTAGATGAATGGAATCAGGATTCAATGTTTGCAAAATCCTTCTGCATTTGTTTTTCCAGGATGACAAGGTCTGCGTGACTGGTGAACAGATCCGCATCATCAGCATACTATAGTATCTGACCTTTGCATGCCTGTGACAGATGGTTCAAGAACAGGCTAAAAAGGAGGGGGCCCAGAATAGACCTTTGGGAGACCCCTGTACTGATACCGTGCTGATCCAATAAAGCATCTTGGATTTTTACCTGTTGATCTCTCCCTGAGAGATAGTTACAGAACCAACCGATCGATTCTTGTGACAGACCCATATAGGTCATTTGGTCTAACAGGAGTTTGTGACTGGCCGTGCTGAAGGCATTGGTGAGGCCAATAAAGGAAGCCCTCACCATAGACCCCATATCTAGTAAATCATGAATATAGCTTGTAAATTCTACTAATGCGGTACAGATACTATGTTGCTTCCTAAAACCATGCTGTTGGACACACAGCAGATGGTATTTGTCCAGATATTCAACAAGTTAGTTGTAAACTACACATTCGAGTGCTTTTGAGAGTGGTAGGTGTATTAAAATAGGGTGATTGTTTGTGTGATTAATCCAGTCACTGCTTTTGAATACAGGTGTGACAACTGTAGCTTTCCAAAGTCGGGGGGAACTTTTCTATTGTTAAGGATAGATTTAATACTTTTGTTAGTGGTGTAAGTAGTACGTCGAGGTTTAGTGTGACTAACTTAAGGTCAAGACCATCACCACTGTTTCTGGTTTTGCCTAATACTTGCTTGAGGTATTTTTTACCTCCATTTTGGTAATGATTCTAAGATAGAAGGGTGGGGGTGGATTAGAGGACAGGGTGTTTCCGGATTTGCATTCTGCCTCACTTATGGGTTTGAGGAAGTCTGGGGGGAAGCACCCCACTGAGGTCTGTGAAGGCCTAGTTAAAAATGTCTGCTATGCTTTTGGGGTCCTACGTTATTTTCTCCTCAGTACTAAACATAGCTGGTGGCATTTTATTTGGTTTACCTGTTAGGGTCTTGATGTTATCCCAGAATTTGCGGCAGTCACCCCATGAATCAGACAGTTCAGATTTAAAGTAATGGCTCTTCTTTTGGCGAATGGCTCAGGTGCAGTTGTTACATGCTGTTTTGTAATTCTGAATGTCTATTGGCACTCCTGTGCTTCTGGCCTTTTGCCAGAGGTTGTCTCTGGCCTTCATTTGGTTAATGAGTGGTGGCATCATCCAGGATTTATGCTTTCCGCTAACCTTCCATTTAGTCAACAGGGCATAAATGTCACAGGTAACACTGAAGGTCTTTATGAAAAGTTTACCTGGATGATGTCATAGTATTTCATAGTATCATAGTAAAAGCCAGCAGAATAGGCCCCATGGTCTATTGTGTCTGCACGGAAGCTAGCCCCCTACTGGGAGCTTGCTCCTCCACCCCCCCAGCCCCAGAGGTGGCCCTGTCTGGCCTCAGCTTCCCCCAATACCTGTCCCAACCCTTCTTGAATCCTTCCACTGTGATCTCTTCCACCAGACTCCTGGGTAGTGTGTTCCATGGTTCCACCACCCTCTCTAAGAAGAAGTGTCTCCTGTACTCCCCCTGTACTTCCCCTTCCAGCTTCCACTTGTGCCCCTGGTAGTTCCCCTCTTAAGCCTGAACACTTCCTTGGTTCTGCCCTTATTTATCCCCTTTACATACTCGAATGTCTCTATCATGTCCCCTCTGTCTCTCCTCTCCTCAAATGCGTACAGTCTGAGTTCATCCAGTCTTTCCTTATAGGTCCTATCCTCCATGCCCTGAATCATCCTAGTCGCCCTCCTCTGGACCCTCTCCAGCAGTGCTATGTCCCTCTTAAGATGGGGTCTCCAGGATGGGGTCTCCAGAACTGCACACAGTACTAAAGATGAGGCCTAACCAAGGCATTATACAGGGAAAAGATCACCTCCCTCCTCCTGGAGGTAATCCCCCTGGTTATGCAGCCCAGTATCCTGTTTGCTTTTGCTGCAGCTCTTCGAGAATTCTCTGTGTTATTCATTTTGCTGTCCACCACTATCCCTAAGTCTTCCTTGTCTGACGTGACTTGCAGTGTGGTGCCTCCCAGGGTGTATGCTTGTCCCAGGTTTCTGACCCCCAGATGCAGCACCCGACATTTCTCTTCATTGAACTTCAACCCCCACTTCTTTGCCCACCCCCCCCAGGGTATCCAGATCTCCCTGCAGGGCCTCTCTCCCCTCCTGCCCATCTGCCATTGCTCCCAATTTTGAGTCATCGACAAAGAGACTCAACCTGCTCCTAACACCCCACCCTGTGTCTGAGACACAGGAATTGAACAGAAGTGGCCCCAGGACTGAACCCTGGGGGACTCCACTGATGACCCTCCTGGTGGAGGAGACTATCCCTCCAACCACCACTCACTGTATTCACGCCATAAGCTAGTTTTCCACCCACCCGAGCAACTGCTCAGGGTGTCCTGGAGGAGCATGATGTCAGACTGCTAAAAGTGCTAGATCGACTGGAAGAGTTTGGATTTAAATTCTCCATTGACAAATGCCAATTTTCCAAAGCTCAGTTAAATATGTTGGGTATACAGTGTCATCAGAAAGCATCTAAATGGACCCAAGTAAAGTGGAAGCACTGACCACCTGGTCAAAGCCTATAAATCTGAAAGAATTACAAAGATTCCTTGGTTTCTGTGTGTACTACGGACATTTTGTTGAGGATTACACCCAAGTGGTAAGACCTCTCCTGAACCTAACCCAAGGGTATCCTCCAACAAAGAAAGGCAAGAAAGCCCTGCTAGGACTACTGAAACCAAATTGTACTTTAAGTTATCTAAACCATTTGGAGCTCGCTGGACTCCTGATTGTGATATGGCATTCAAAGAAATAATTCATAGACTGACTCACAGTCCCATTCTGTGTTACCCAGACCCTGAGAAATCTTATGTCCTCCATACAGACGCCAGTTTTAGTGATCTTGGGGCAGTTCTTTACCAAAACTATCCTGAGGGACTGCGCCCAGTGGCCTTTGCAAGCAAAAGTCTAAACAGTGCTGAAAGAAAATATCCTTTACAAAAGTTAGAGTTCCTTTCTTTAAAATGGGCTATTGTGGACCAGATCTACAGGTATCTTTATGGGGTGCACATTACTGTTAAGACAGATAACAAGCCAATTACATATGTCTAAACAATGGTAAAACTCGATGCAGCCAGACATAGATGGCTGTCAGCCTTATCGACCTATGACTATTGCATGAAATACCGACTTGGACTGAACCATATAGATGCAGATGCACTGTCTCGATGCCCCACTGCCACAAACTCAACCAAAAAAGAGTGGGTATGTATACCCAAGCAAACTGTTTAGGCACTGTGTAAAAAGTTTGACACCAACGAGCAGCCATCTACTGCAACCACTGATCACCTAGTGGGCACTCTTGCTGCACCTGCAGACTGCTTACTAATTGCCTGTTATAACCTATCTGCTCTGGATTTGAGCTCAGTACCACAATTGACTTCCCAAGACTTGCAGAGAGAGTAAAGAATGCATGCAACTATTAAAGATGTCTTACACACCCTGCAGAAAGAGTGTGATGTCAACCAGGTTGTAACCAGTGACCCTGATGTGAAATTGCTTTAAAGAAAATGGTCAAAGCTCAAGGTCAAGGACAATATGCTGTATAGAGAGGTCCAAGGCTCAAATAGATCTCCTCGACTGCCATTAGTCTTACCTGCAAAATTCCTGAAAAGTGGTACTATGTGTGTTACACGATGATAGGACATTTGGGAAGTGAGTGTGCAATAGACATGGCTTGTGCACGCTTTTATTGGCTGCATATGGGAAGTGATGTGGAGCAATACTGCAAAAGCTGCAGAAGATGTGTCCAGAGAAAAGCTCAGCTACAAAGGGCCATCCCTCCGGTCAGTACTGTCACCAGTGCGCTCATGGAGCTTGTGTGTATTGATTTTCTTAGCCTGGAATCAGACTCAAAGAACATTGCAAACTTTCTTGTAGTCATGTACCATTTTTCAAAATACACACAAGCTTATCCCACAAAGGAACAAAAAGCTTCCATGGTTGCCAAGGTCATTGCGGAAAATTGTTTGTACATTATGGAGCCCCCCAAAGAATCCATTCTTACCAGGTGAGGGACTTCAAAAGTTGCCTGATAAAAGAACTGTTGTCTCTATGGGGCATTATCAAATCTTGTACAGCTCCATATCATTCTCAAAGTGACCCACAGCCTGAGAGATTCAACAGAATCCTTCTAGGCATGATGGACACCCTGAGCCCAAAAGATAAAAGTAAGTGGAGCCAGCAGGTGAGTGATTTGGTCCATACGTATAACTGTACCAAGAACAATGCTACAGGATTCCCCCTGTACAGTTTAATGTTTGGTTGGGAAGCAAGGCTGCCTGTGGATATATGTTTCTATTAATCAGACAAATTGTTCTAGTTTAATCAGACAAATTGTTCTACTATTAATCAAATTGTTCTAGTTTTCTTGAAGTTATTTGTGGTGTCCCACAGGGTACCATTTTGGGGCTCATACTTTTGCCCCTCTTCTTAAATGATCTTCCATCAGCCTGTCTTTCATCAGAAATGTTCTTACATGCAGATGACACAGCCATTTTTAAAAGCGGGAATGATGTGGGGACCTTAAAGAGCAGCTGACACCATTAGGACAACTTTAACAAAACATAATATTAAGACACAGTTCAGCTTATATTTCACATTAGTTCTGTATTCCTTCTCTTCATTATTTATTACTGAGACCATTTGCATGAAAACAGGATCTTTGCACCTGAAGAATTCATCTATTCCTATTGCTTTCTCCCAACCTGAGGTCATAATGCTCTACTTGTGACATCACAATTACTCCCATGGCAACAGATTGTGATGTCACAGCAAAGGACTATGAAAAGAAGCAGGGAGTAAGCAAAAGAGGCAGATGAACTCTAAGGGCTATAGGGCATGTTTCCATGCAAATTTCTCAGTAATAAGTAATGAGGAGGAGAAGTCTAATGAAGACATATGAAATGCAAACTCAGTTGTACCTAAATATTATGTTTTTCAATGTTTTCTTTGAGGCATCAGCAGCTCTTTAAATGACATCCTTCAAAAATAGTTTATTAATTTACAGCATTGGTTTAATACCCGAGGGATGGTCTTAAACAGTAAGAAAGCTAAAATTATGGTTTTCAGCAGAACCAAAAAGATTAGGAATAGTGAATTTTTGTTAAAAGCTCTCAAAGGTGAAGTAATTGAAACAGTCAACCAGTTTAGATACATGGGAACTACATTGGAAAATGCCTTAACCTTTGAACCCTATGTAGATGGTTTGATAAAAACAATACATCAACACCTGGGCTCTTTACATAGAGTGCAAACAAATTTTATACCGGAAACTCATGCCCTTATGGTGACGAGCCTATAGTTGTCAGTTTTAGATTACAGTCTACTAATTTATTCAGGTGCCGGTAAGTGGGTGCTAAATAGATTAAAAGTAGTTTATAATGCAATTTGTCACTTCGTAACAGGCCTCCCATTTAAAACCCATCACTGTCTACTTTACCAGGCTGCACAACCACCCTCACTGGATGACAGAGTAAAGATAAAAAGTTCAGTCTTTTTCCATAAGGTCATTCTGGGTAAGGTCTCATATTCTATAGGGGTGCTATTTCCACTACAGCATAAATCTCATTGTACTAGATTGTAGGATTTAACCTTGTTCAAGATTCCCTTTCAAAAGATGTGTTTTGGGCAAAGAACTTTTGATTATGTTGGTCTAAGTACTTACAACCATCTACCACAGTCAGTTAAGTCTATTAGAGCAATACCTGTTTTTAAGAATCATTTGTTAAGTATTTTAGATGAATAGTCTATATGTAGTTGTAAATGATATTTGTATTTGTATCTTATTGTACATATATCCCATGTTGTGTTGTAGTATGGTCGTCGAATTTGAAAAAGGGCAGTGTTGCTCAATGTGCTTTTCTAGGGTAAACAATAAAATGAAATGAAATGTTTCAGCATCTCAGCCAATGGAGCTAGGCCAGTAACCTATCTACAATATTTGCAACAGTTAAAAGAACAGTTAAACTCAGCATACAAGTTGACTGCAAATGCCGCTGTCAAAAGAAACAGAGCAAACAAAGACATGACATACGAGTTAAAGCTTATGAATTGCTGCCAGCAGACAATGTGCCGCTGATAAATCTAGGAATTCCTAGAAAGCATAAAACTGCTGACAGATGGGGCAGTACCCCTTATGTTATAACTGAGAAAGTACAAGACATGCCTGTTTATAAAATTCAACCCAGGGGACATAAAAGTGGCTACCGAACCATACATTGCAACCACTTGCTGTCCATTGGATAAATGGTCACTAGTAATGGACAAGACAAGTCAGAACCTCCAAAATCTCCTGAGACAAGAGCTGCTGCAGTACAGGTCACATTAAACTATCCTGCCAATGAGTTGGTTTAAAATTGTTTTTTACAATTGGCAATGCATTGGCAACACATATTGCATTGTTTTTCAGTGCTTTACCAGCTCAAGAGCAATGTTTGCAAAATGTTTTTGCAACTCAGTAGGAAGACATCTGTAATCCAGTCACAGTTCAATGCAAAACTGGGTTTTAACTCTCAAGAAACAGTTTGTGCAGGGCTTTGTACTGGAGTCACCAACACTTATACAACTCAGTCAGAAATGCTAAAGCAACTCATTGAAGTAACAGTTTAATGTGAATTGTACTGTACTTACATACATCAAATCAGACAAAGGACAAAACAATCTGCAGATGTCTTAGGACCACCTGATGTGCAAGTAGGATGAGAAAACTCAGATTCCAGATCAGAAAGTGAGGAACGTTACCACATAGCTACTACCCCACACCTAACCTTGCTCAACTGTTTGAGGGGACATTTGAAAGCAAAAATAAAGTGACAGATATGCCAGCCACAGAACCCCCTACAGAAATAGTAGACTCTGAACCACAACCTGACAGTGTGCCTTTGGATGTGCGTCAGGATGGCCTAGTGGTCTAAGGCACCAGACTCAAAAGTGCATCAGGATGACAGAGTTTTCTAAGGCACCAGACTCAAAAAGAGAATTCTTCCCTTGACAACGGGTATTCTGATCTCCAAATGGAGGCCTGGGTTCAAATCTCACTACTGACACAGCATTCTTTGGAGGAGCAGGGTGACTATGCAGACCACATTGGTGGCTAGGAGGAGTTCAGTGATCTGAGTCAGAGCGCCCAATAGGAAACCAGGGCACCATTTTTGGGACTCGTGGCTGTGCCTTTTAAGGGATGAGCCTAGCCGCTCATGGGATACTTGGGACTTACTCACAGAGGAGTAGGGGGACTGTGCAGGCTGCATCAGTGGGCTGCTTCTTGGGGTCCAGAGATCCTGTGGGGTGGCGCAGACTGCATTGGCGGTGAAAGAGTTTTTGCAGGAGCTGTATCAGGAGCAAATTTGGAGCTGGGCACAGCCACATCAGTGGCTAGGAGAAGTTCAGTGATCTGAGTCGGAGAGCCCAGTAGGAAGCCATGGTACCATTTTCAGGACTTCTGGTTGGGTCTTTTAAGGGACGAGCCCAGCCACTCTTGGGATACTTAGGACTTACTCACGGAGGAGCAGAGGGACTGCACAGGCCGCATCGGTGGGCTGCTTCTTGGGGGTCCAGAGGTCATGAGGGTTGGTTCAGACCACATCAGTGGTGAAAGAGCTGTTGCAGGAGCTGTATCAGGAGCAAATGTGGAGCCGGGGATGGCCACATTGGTGGCTAGGAGGAGTTCAGTGATCTGAGTTGAAGCGCCCAATGGAAAGCCAGGGCTCCATGTTCTGGACTCGTGGCTGGGCCTTTTAAGGGACAAGCCCAGTCACTCTTAGGACACTGGTTTGCCACCCACCCACCCCAGCCCTGACCTTATTAAATGCTTGGAGGATGAGGGGCCAGGTGGAGGTAGGTCACTGATTGGTTGGGTGGCTGTACTGGGGTTTTTCTCTAGTTGTGACTCTGACTATTCTTGGAACTGTTAGGGGATGTAACTCTGTTCATGCTCTTTTATTCTACTTAGTAGTTTGGTCCAAGAGCTGTGTTTTTAATTTCACAGGCTACATCGCTCTGTATGACTGGTTGTAGAGGGTTGCGGGTAGGTCTACCTGGAGGTGGGGACCTGGTCAAGGGTGAATGTCCAAAAATGTTTGGAGAGAGCCTCTGGGGGTGGCCCCCAGCCACCAGGGCAGGCATCTTTGGCAGGATTGTAGGGTGCACTGCTTGCGGGATAGCCAGGTCCTAAACTGGGCCTGGAGGGAGGGAGGTTACCCAGTCTGTAGGCAGTTATTGCAGATCAGGGGAAGCTTGACTGAGTATGGAGGAAACTGAAGTTGTTGGGGGGATGAACATGTCTGGGAGGGCCTGTGGGGAGCAGAAGGGCAGTGATAGAGTGCGACCTGGATCCGTTTCATTAGGCAGGAGTGGAGAACCTATGGGGCATGGGCTAGTAGCAAAGGGGGTAGCTACCTGGGAGGTAACTGGTAGAGGAAACAGGCTAAATCATAGGAGGAAAGGGAGGAACAGGTGGGTTGGGACTGCCAGGAGGCCTACTGGAGGAGTGGCTAGCGGGGAATCAGGATAAAAAAAGGAGGTTGGCTTTGAGTGCTATAATAAATTTGAGCTATTGAGTAAGTTGGTTGGAGAGGACGTGGTGAGGGGGGTAGAGGAGGAAACGGAGGGTGGAGGAAAGAGGGATACGGTGAATCTGATGAGGGTGGGCCTCAGTAATTCAAAGAAGTATGCTAGCATGGGAGGGGGCAGATCAAGTATCAAAGAAGGAGAGGGGAGAACCAGCAGAGGGAAGGTGTGGAGGCTGCGAGTCAACTCGTTAAAAAAAGAGGTGAGATTGAGATGAAGGAGGGGCGTCCTTTGAGGGGGAAGGATCATACCAGAGAAAGGCCCAATGGTAAGAAGGCCCTGCAGGTGGGCATGGAAGGGGCAAGAGGAAAGGGGAGGAGGTAGGAGGGGGTGATGGTGATGGGAATGCCATGTTGGGGAATGGACTGGAGAGGTGGGAGCTGGAAAGGGGGAGGAGGTTGGAGAAAAAGGTTTGAGTGGGGTAGGGAGTGGGGTGGAGGCTAAACTGGGGGGAGCCAGGGAAGTCAGTTATAAAAGGCATGACAAGAGGGGTAGGGCTGCTAGTGGTTCTCTTGTAGAGGATCCAGAGAAAAGCCGATAGGAAGTAGTTTCGAGGAAGGGGGGAGGTGACAGGGGCTGGCGAGGGAGTCCAAAAAGGAGATGCACAAAAGATCAAGGGGGACACTAAGGTTCTCCTAGTGGGAGACTCCATAATCAGGGGTATTCATTGGGTGGGGCAGGGTGAGAGAAAATCCAGTCCAGTTAAGGTACTGAGCATTTCTGGTCTGACAGTGCACAGGGTGAATTTCATGGTGTATGAGCTGGTGAGGGACTGTGGAGGATCGCCGGACTTCCTGATGCATCTGGGAACAAATGTTGTTGAGGGAAATAGTGTGCTGGAAATTCAGGCAAGGTTCTGAGAACTGGCCAGGGTCTGTCATGACAATGGATGCACAGTCTCCTTCTCAGAAATCCTGCCAGTGCCAAGGGCCACTGTGAAAAACAAACAGAAGATCAGGGAGATAAATGACTGGCTCGGGCAGTGGGGTGAAGCACAGGGGATTGGGGTGTTGGGAAACTGGGAGGGAGTTTGTGAAGACAAGGGACTGTACACCTGGGATAGGCTTCACCTAAATCTGGTAGGGAAGGAAGTTCTCAAATGGGGGATGACGGATTTCATTCAGGCTAGATGGGGTTTAAACTTGTGAAGGGGGAAGAAGGGCACTGCCGAGCTGATCCAGCCATCCATACTGCCAGTATGACTGGCCTGCAACCCCATAGAGGGGGAACAGACGGTACCGTAGGAGAAAAGTGGGGATGGATGTATGAAAGATCTGGGGAGGATATGGTAAAGAGGGGTAGGGACAAGAATTGGAGGGTGGCTTTAATAAATGCCAAGAGCCTGGGGAATAAAATGCCTGAGTTTCAGGCCATGCTATTTGAGGGTGGGGTGGATGTAGCAGCAGTCACTGAAACCTGGGCTACCCCTGGCCATGACTGGGACCTTAATCTGAGTGCGTACCTTGTGCTAAGGAAGGACAGAAAGGTGGGCAGAGGGGGAGGAGTAGCAATGTTTATTAGGGATAACATCAAGATTATGAGAGGAGGAAGCAGAGAGCAATGTGGAGGCCTATGTGTCAATCTGTGAACCCCGTGGGAGGGAAGACTGCTGGAGTGGTATAGGCAAATAGCCCCAGGACTAGTGGGAGAACCTAAAGGGTTGCTTGTTGGCTAACATTAAGGGGCAGTGTGGACTGGAAGGGGAAGGAGTGGTGTTGATGGGGGACCTTAATATGCCAGCTACTGATTGGGGTACTATGACATCCACTGTAACCATGGAGCAGAAGCTGCTGGATGGCTTCCTGGACGTGTTCCTCAATCAGCAGGTGATGGACCCGACAAGGGAGGGTCATAGCCTGGATGTGGTTTTAGTGGATGGGGATCTTGTATGAGATCTGGTTGTGGAAGAACCCCTGGCTGGGAGCGACCATGACACAGTCTGGTTTCAGCTTAAACTGGGGAAGGGGGAGGGGGATCATTCAAGGACAATAATAGTTGATTTTAAGGGGGCAGACTTTCAGAACATGGGGGAAATTCTCAAGGGGAATTTGGGTGAGATAAAACCAGGTTTGGACATGGAAGGTAGGTGGACGATCATAAAGCGGAGGCTACAGGAGGCAACCAGGACCTGTGCAAGAGTGAAACACAAGGGTGGTAGGTCTCGTAAACCATGCTGGTGGAGCAAAGAGGTCCAGGAGGTGGTAAGGGAGAAGAAGGTTGCCTACAGTAGGTACAAAAAAAATGAGAGGAGAGAGGGACAGAGAGAACTATCGCCTTGCAACCAGGAAAGTCACCAGAGTGGTGAGGGTGGCAAAGGCCTGGAAAGAGCAGAGGCTGGCGCAGGGGATACGGGGTGGGGAAAAAGGGTTATTTAGGTAAATTGGTGAGTGGAAGAAGGTTAAGGACCAGCTCAGAAGGCTGAGGACAGCTGAGGGAGGGTGGGTGGAAAGGGCTGGAGAGCAGGCGGAGGTACTGAATGAGTACTTTGCCTTAATGTTCACTAGGGAGGAGACTGGGGAACTTCCAAATAAAGGGGTTGAAGGACACAGAAGGTGCAGCAGACCTGACTATTAGGGTACCTACTGAAGAACAAGCCGCTGGGGGAGGTAGGCCAGGGGTGAGATATCAGGCTGGTTCTGCTGAATTGGGGGGCAGATGCTGATATTCCTATCGGTCAGGTGTGGGAAGCCCTCCAGTCCCTAAAAAGGATAAATCTCAGGGGCTTGATGCTATTCATCCCAGAGTACTGAGGGAGTTGGAGGATATTTTGGCTGCGCCATTGGCAGATCTCTTTAACTTGTTGCTCCAGACAAGGAGGGTGCCAAGGGACTGCAAGCAGGCACATGCTGTACTCATCCAAAAAGGGGGATCTAGAGAAGAGCCAGGAAACTATAAACCCGTCAGTTTGACATCAGTGGTGGGGAAGGTAATGGACAGCATACTTAAGGAAAGGCTGGGAGGTTTCTTGGAGGAAATGGGTTATCTAGATGACTGGCAGCATGGGTTTGTGCCAGGAAGAGCGTGTCAAACAAACCTTGTAGAGTTCTATGAGAGGGTGACATCAGCACTCAATGGGGGGAGACCAGTGGATGTACTGTTCCTGGACTTCAGCAAGGCATTTGATTCGGTCCCTCACATTGGCCTAAGGAAGAAGCTGGAGGGAATGGGGGTAGGCCCACTGATGGTTAGGTGGATTGGAAAATGGCTTTCAGGTCGCACTTAGCGGGTAGTGGTCAGAGGGGAGGTCTCGTCTCCTAGGGAGGTCATAAGTGGGGTCCCACAGGGATCAGTCCTGGGGCCACTCCTGTTCAACACCAACATTTCCGATATCAGGGAAGGTATCAGGTGTGAAATGAGTCTCTTTGCGGACGACTCTAAGCTGGGGGCGGTGGTGGAGGGGAAAGAGGGGAGATTGGCCCTGCAAGAGGACCTAGATACTCTGCATAGGTGGTCCTGCACCTGTAAATTGAAATTTAACTCCTCCAAGTACAAGGTGCTACACCTAGGGTGGGAAAAGGAGGGAGGATGAGTTGCAGGCCATGGCAGGGAAAAGAGATCTAGGAGTCTTGGTGGATGTTAACATGAATAATTCAGAGCAGTGCAGGAAGTCTGTGGTCAGGGCAAATAGGATGCTGGGATGCATCACTAGGGGTATTATCTCTAGGATCTTTCGACTGAAGGAGGGTGGAATCACCAGAGTACACAGCTGGAAGATTGAGGGTGGTAGGATTAGGGGGGGAAGGAGGAGGAAGAGGAGGAGGTACTTCACCAAGAGAGTGGTGGAACCATGGAATGCACTGCCTGGGGAGCTGGTACAGGCAGCTACAGTGGAAGGATTCAAGAGAGGGTGGGACAATAGGCAACGGGTGAAGCAGAGGCTGGTTTTCCTGGGGGGAGCAGGACTGGGAGATGGAGTAACAGTGGAAGGAGGCAGATAGAAGGCTACGGTACCCAATCAGGCTGCTGAAGCACGAGCAGACTTGATAGACCAATAGGCCTGCTCTGCTGGCATCTATTATGTATGTTAGTATGTATGTATGACCGGCCGGAATCTGATGAAGTGCATGAGGCAGCTGGAGAAGAGCCTTTAGAGCCTAAACCTATTCAAATAGTAGAAATCAATGAAGTGCCAGAGGAAGCTGTGGTGTCCACTTTGACCAAGGATGCATCATTGCTGTTCGATGAGCTGGGAAGTGTGCTCCTGAATGCAAAGGAAGGAGAGCCAGTGCCTTTGTGTTGCTCTGAAAGAACCATTAAATCCATTCTAAGAGTCAATATATGATTCTTCACAGGCTCCAATTGAGCTACCTATGAATATAATCCACAAGTGAATGATGTCACTCTAAACTCCTTGCCTAGATTTGTTGTGTACCCACTCAAAAAGTCAAGCTACCCAGAGTGGGTAAAGTAATAAAAGAGTAAAGTTGGAGGTTAAAAAGTATCAACGATGTGTCATCTATAATTGGTTTCCTAAAAGTCTAACAATGACAGCTGTCTATCAACCTAAAAGGCATTTTAGTACTTGTTATTGCCCAGATAATGACATTTGTCTAGATCAGGATGTTGATTGCCTATGCTAGTTACAAAACAATTGCATAAATAGACAGCAAATGTTTAAATTTGCCATGGCTAATATCTATTTGGTGCCGGGTCCCGGTTATGGACTTGGCATGGATGCCAAGTGTTTAGGCAGTGAAGAGTGTAACCCCCCTCATGGATGGGGCTTACCTGGTCTGCCTCACAGCCATCTGGTCTCACTAGTCCCAGGTCCCATGGCACTCTTTTATTGTTCCTGCCAGCATCTGAGTGCCTGGTTTGTCCTGGGTCTGAAAGAGTGTGGGTAAATCATAGCCGTTTCCAGGGCGGGGTTTGTATGGTTCGATAGAACCCCCCCCCCTTTTGAAATTCCCCCTTTTTTTCACTATTTGTAAAATTTTTTCATCATTTCTGTTTATTTTGTGACTGTCATGGAGTGCTTATGCACACATGATGAACCCCAGCACTTTCTTTCTGCATGCACCCCCCCTTCCTCATCTGCTGTTAATCAGCTTCCTCAGTGCCAGTAAGATGACTGGAGCTGCTTTGTGAGTCTTTCTCAGCACTGTCCCCCTATGGCCTGCTGGTCAATTGCAGCTCATGTTGGGATCGTGAATGTGACTGGAATACAGCACGACCGCTGCCCATAATTCACACTGTCACCTGGCACTCAAGGAAAATGGAGCATGCCGGCAGGCTCAGAAACGATGTATCCAGGAGAGCAAATAAAAAGTAGAGGACCTCGACTTATAATATTATCAGTCACTGGCAGATACATTTTGCTGGCCACACTTGCCAAACTGTATATCAAGGGATAGGCTGTGCAGAACTAGGCAAAGGAGCTTTTCAGGTGGGTGGGCTGAAGATTTAGAAATAAATTACTTAAATCCTCCTCTATACAAAATGAAGATTTAGAAATAAATTACTTAAATTCTCCTCTATACAAAATGCAAAGTTGTCATATTTCATATGTCTGTTTTAACTTTTCATAAGTTAAGCAAAAGAGGTACCACAGTGGAAAGGCAATGCAAGTATTTGGAAGGGTCTGGCTGAGATCTACACTGCCATCTCATTAATTGTGCTGTTCAGAGAGGTCTTCACCGTGGGCCCATATTTATTGACATTCAGTTCCACTTTTATCTGTGCTATCTGTGCCAGACACAGTTAAAACAAATACATTGTGATAAGCGTTTTATCCAGATGATCAAATGTTTGTTTGTTGTTTGTTGAATTTTGTTGACCCGGTAAGCCGACTGGGCCTAGAAGTTCCTTTTTCAGGGGCAACGGAGGGGGAAGGGGGGATACAGATGGTAAACAACTGAAATTGAACCAGATTAAGCTGTTAGTGGTATTTTTAGTGAAGGAGTGTCAGTAGAATGACATTTGTTACCACAGTTCAGTGTTATGAACATACCCACTATACTTTTGGAAGTATGGTGGGGGTGGGGGGTAGGCATTTAGGAGATGGTAACTTTGCACTGGGAATCCCCGCCACTGCCAAATTACCTTTCTCCTCACTCCCATTGTCATGCCTACCACATTGGAGAATGGAGTGGGGGGAACAAGTGTAGTACCCAATACTGAACTAAGAATTATGTTATAGATTTTTTTCAAGCAGGGTGCTTGGTATAGAAACATAGACAGTGACGGCAGAAAAAGACAGAGGTCCATCCAGTCTGCCCAAGTTCCCCATAATCCCTGGAACCAACCATTTCTCCAGGGTACTAACCCTCCCCCCTCTCTCTATTCTCCTTCTTTGTCCTGTTGCCCCCAGTAACCATTATTCCCTTCATTACGTCCCAGCCCTGCTTGAATCCTCTGATTGTTTATGCACCCACCAATTCAGCTGACAGACTATTCCAAAGTTCGGCCACCCTTTCCATAAAGCAGTACTTCCTCACATCTCTCCTGAACCTACCTCCTGTTAATTTCCATTCGTGTCCATGTGACCATGAATTGGTACTCAGACTAAACAGTACACCGCAGTTCACTTTGTTAATTCCTTTAAGAAACTTGAAGGTCCCTATCACATCTCCCCTCTCCCTTCTGGTCTCCAATGAGTACATATTTAGTGCCTTGAGGTGCTCCTCATAGGATCTGCCCAGCTGTGCCTGAATCATTTTAGTTACTCTGTGCTGCACTGTCTCCAACCTATCCTTGTCCTTTCTGAGGTGAGGACTCCAGAACTGGGCACAGTACTCTAGGTGAGGCCTCACCAGGGATCTGTAGAGAGGAAGTATTATCTCCTTTCTTCTGCCATCAATACCCCTACCGATACATCCCAGCATCCTGCTAGCCTTGCTATAGGCCATGTTGCATTGACTGTATTGCTTAAATGGTATATTGAGTTGGGGAGGGCGGGGGTTACAGCAAGGGGTAGAGGGAGCTCAGATACGAGTTATATAGGCTTAAAATAAGCCACAAATGTGCACCACAGAGCATACCGTAGCCCATGGTTTCTGGGGGACATACTATGTTTGAGACAATGCCTTTGGTATATTACTGTAGCAGCATCTTGCTGCCCTCTGGTACTGAATACATATATGTATTCACCCTGCAGCCAGCCAGATAATAATTGCTTAGAGCAAGGGGTGTAAGAGGTCTCAGATATGACTTTAGCTTCAAAATAGTTACAATTCACCACATGGCTTTGGGGTCCATGCACTAAGACCCACATTTTTTTTAAAAGGTTGCAGACTGCATAAAAAGAACCCCCCCTTGTGAAAACCCTGGCAACGGCCCTGTAAATAGTTAAAATTGCAAGCAGGTGGTAGAGCGAAACTAACACTGAGCAAGCAGTAATATGCTGCACAGTTCAGTGGGTGCACATTTGAGTTGGCTCCTGCTTGAATATGTGAGCTGTTAAACTACTTGCATATCCTGTTAGTGCTACGGTGCTCATGTTAAATCTGCCTTTGCAGTTCAAGATAAGTGTTTCTGTGTGTGTGTTTTGACCTCTGGAATAGCAGAACACAAGTGGGGATTCAGAAGCACACATGGGGGAGCCAAAGAAGTAACTCTTGCATAATGTTCAAACGTATATGTGTACTGTTGCTTTAAGAGTAGCCATGGTTGCACTGGGACTGTGTGTTTCTGCCTGTTGTTTGGGGACATAGTGCTATGGCACTGGCAAAAGACAGATTTAGACTTTCACAGCATCAGTTCCATAACCAGATAGCAGGCAGTTTAGCAGCTATTGGACTGTGGGACAATTACTTCTTAAAGCTGCTCTATTTGCTTGCAAAAGATTTTAAACTTGGGACCCCCTATAAATGTGTACTTGGATTCCATTTTGGTAAGGTATCCCCTGACCCTTGTTTGTCCAATCAGTACTTGAGGAGCTCTAAGGATTGCTGCTATGGCTCATGGGAAGGGGGACTGGACAATGTTCTTGGTGCCTTTAGGGTAAGCCAATCGGGTGTCAAGTGAACCTTATACATATTAATTTTATAAATGGACAGCTGTGTCAGCCAATAGGTGCTGCCATTGTTTCTCCTCAGTTGTTGGGGAAAGATTCAGCTTGAGGCAGTTATGCTGAGGTGCTCTGAGAGAACTAGGGGAGTGCAGAGTAAGCCAAGAAAAGAGTTTGGAAGTTGGCCTAAGGCTTCCACAGCTGAATTCCAGGAGACTTACCAAAAAGCTTTATACAATCTGGAAAGCCAGAGCAAATGTTTTAAGAGTTGTTTGTAGCTTATACTCAAAAGCCTCTGAGAGAAGTCCTCAGACTGTGAGGAGAGTTGGACTGTATTCTACCAAACACCTGAAGTGCTGCCTGGGTGAAACAGCCAGAGTACAGAGTCACTCCAGAGAAGTCCCATTGCCTGGGAAATCCAGCTGAAGCAAGAGAAGCCATTCTGCAATTCAAGCCTGCAGTGTGGGAACTGCCTGAAATACTGTTTGCTTCCTGTAGCCCTAAGGGGCGAGCTGAGTTTGCTTCCAGAGGCATCAAAGTCTGCTAGCTGCAGAAGGAAAAGACTCTATCTGCCAAGAACGGTCTGGGGAACTGGCTAGGTCATGCCATAGCTGGGTATTACCCATCATCTGCCCGAGGGAGTTAGATGCCTAGACATGTGGGGTGAGTGTCCGGCCCAGGTCCCCAGTACTGATCTGATCCAGCACCCTTGAAAAAGTGGCCTAGAAGGTGACGAGTCAGACTCTGCTAATCGCTTTGAAGGTGACAAGCTGCCAGATTTTTGACACAGCCAAGCAAGCTGCAGATCTGTTGCACAGCTCAAGATCCCCAGCTTGACTGTCTGAATCTGCATTTATCAGACCCTGTAAGATTAGATATGGAACCATGAGTAACACAGGACCTGCCCTGACCTGGGGTGTTAACTACCATTATTCAAAAGTTCCTGTTTTGATTCAAAAGTGCACTGGCCACCCAGCTGCACTGGCCAGGCCTGCAACATATCCACCTGGGTACCCAGACTGACTTTAGGGAGCACTGGTACCAGTGGGGAAGTTGGCCAACTGTTATGTGTTTAGGGGTGGGCATGGGTATTACCAATGTTGCTGTTAATCCTTTGCATCAAATTTGCCAAGCTGTTATTTATTTCTGCATCCCTTTTCTCCCCTCCCTATTTAATGAGTCTTTTACTATTGTTGTTCAATACTGTCAGTGAGCATATTACTAGTGAGAGCCTTTAAGTGCATGTACTGTGAAGTGTTACAATCTGAAGTGGCATTCTGTGTGTGGGGTGACTGTGAGGGGAGATGAGTAGGCACAGCATCCCAGGAGCTTGTACCACACCAAAAACTGGCCCACTATAATTGACTCTGGGTGGAGGCACTGCACTATTTATTCCATATCTGGGAAAGAAACCCCCTTTTCCATCAGAAACAGAGCCTAGGCCCCTCAACCTTGTTGAGCTTGCAAGGCAGGGGTAGTAACTGAAAGTTACACAGTGACCCGATTACACACAGTACTTCATGAATAAAATTAAACTCCTCTTGAGTAATTGACTCTAATTTTATACAGCTTATTGTAACCTCTTCTTGTAAATCCCTTCCCCAAACCAGCCTACTTGCTGCATTGTTTTGACTCTTGAACCACTGTTATCCCTTGTTGCAACACCTTCATTGGTCAGATTGTTTTTTCTGTCTGTTTCCTGTCTATCTGAAAGGAGAGAGAGAGGGGATATGATAGAGACATACAAGTCTCTTACAGGGAGGAACAGGGTGCAGGAATACACTATTTTTAAGTGAAAAAGATGTTCCAGGACTAGAGGGCATGGGATGAAGTTGGAGGCAGGACGATTCAGAGGAAACGTGAGGAAGAATTTCTTCACAGAACGGGTGGTGGACAAGTGGAACACCCTGCCAGAGGAAGTGGTGGGGGCTGAAACAATCATGGGATTTAAAAGTGCATGGGATAGACATAAAGGAATTCTGGAGGTCAGGGGTAAAGGGCAACAGACTTCTAGGAAAACATAAACTGAACTTACAAGCTCATATGGGCAGACTGGGTGGGCCATAGGCCCTTATCTGCTGACACTGTCTATGCATCTATGTATCTATGTACCTCCCCCCTTACCCTGCTCTTAAGCAACTTCATCTTCACAGGGTTCCGCTTGTTCCCTCCTGCTCTTCCTCCTAGTACCTCTCTGTTTATTTTTGTTGTTCTCCTACCAATCTAATTGGTTAATTGTTCCCTCTTGTTATTTGTTCAGTGTTCCTATTTATTAGCACTACTGTTAATTTTGTATTGGTTGACCATTTTGCAGTTACCTTTTGAACTGTATTCACTTCCTACCCTTCCCCTGCTACACCTGAAATGAGTCTTGACGACAGTGTACCTTTCCTGGTCAGCAATATGTTATACTAATACTTCAGATAATACTTCAGATTAGGGCAATAGAAGGCCTAGGCCCATGTGGTTGCCCCCCACTACACAGTGGAAATGGGTGTTTACTCACCTGGTAAAAGTGATTGTGTTAGTTGTATCCATGACACTCCAGACATTACCACATGGGTTCCCAACCCACCTGATAGGCTACTGATGCACATGTGACCCAGATCAAATTTCTCAGCATACCTAGGTCCCAGGAGTCTCTGCTCTTCAGTTCAAGTCTTCCATAGCTGAAATACAAATGCTTTCGGCCAAAAAACCCTCTTCCCTTGACTCCCACCTCTATTACATATATTGAATACATATATCGTATGAACACAAAAGGAGGGCCGAACACTAGTATAACCATCACCTTAGTTTATTCCCTATGGTTACAATTCTAATTTGGTAACCTAATGATACCGACTGCAGTGGTCATGAGTTCAGAATCACCTATAATAACTTCAAATTACATTAAGTCTGTTAACTGTCATATATCCAGCGTGAAGATTTCCGCCCCCCGATTGCCCTGAAGGGTGGGTCGTGGAGTGTCATGGATACAACTAACACAATCACCTTTACCAGGTGAGTAAACACCCATTGTGTTATGTTGTATCCATGACACTCCAGACATTACCTCATTGGTTACTTATAATAAGCAGCTCAAAACCCCATCAGGGCGGGACAGGGAGATCTGGCGGGTAGCTTGTATGACACGCTGAAGCTAATATTTTTCTGGCAAAGTCAGTCCTTAGTTTGTATAGAGTCTCAAGTCTATAATGTTTTGGGAAAGTATGGACAGAAGTCCATGTCACCGCTCTACATATATCCTCCATGGACACACTGGATCTTTCCGCCCAGGAGGTGGTCGCTGCCCTTGTTGAGTGGGCTTTTATTCCTTCTGGAGGCGTAATGCCATTGGCATTGTACCATCTTCTTTAACCAGCTAGCGATGGAGGTCTTTGAGGCAGCCATTTCTTGCTTGTAGCCCTGAGCTATGATAAAGAGCCTTTCAGATCTGCAGATTGTCTGTGTCAGTGTAATGTACTGTGATACGGTACTCCCTACGTCCAGGGGGTGAGGGGTTCCCATCTCGCCATGCTGTAGCTGTGTATGGAATGTCAATAATTCTAGGGTCTGATCCCTATAAAATGTGGACATAACTTTTGAGAGAAAGGCTGGTACTGTTTTCATAAATACCCCTTGGGCAGTGAAAATGGTGTAGGGCTCCTCGGATGACAGGCCTCCTAGTTCGCTAATTCTGCGGTCGGACCAGATTGCTACCAGGAAACAGGTTTTTAACCCCAACCAGTAAAGTGGAGACTGGTTACTCGGGTCGAATGTGCCCTTTCCTAGGTAATCGAGTACCATGGTCAAGTCCGATGGTGCCACTGGTGTCCGTATGTGGGGGCGAATATTCTATGTCGCCCTAAGGAACCTGACGGCATCTGGATGAGCACCAGGCTGCGAGAGGCTGACCCTCTCCCTGGCTGCTCTTATGTCTGAGAGCTGTACCTATAGGTACGAAGTGGATAGCCCCTTGTCTAGTCCCTGCTGCAGATACAGAAGTATCGCAAAAATGTCCACCTGCATGGGGTTGAGGTGTGTGGACTTGCACCAGTTGATGAAAATGTTCCATTGCCGGCTATAAGTGGCTGTGATGGAAGGCTTCCTGGATTGTAGGATGGTTGAAATGGCCGACTCATGGTACCCCGCACTTAACCACCTCTGCTTTTCAGGAGCCAGGCCGACAGCTTCAGGGTATGGGGGAAGGAGTGGTCCCTGGAACAGCATGTCCTTCTGATATGGGAGAGCCCATCTGCCCAGCATCATGGATACTGCGGAGGCAAACCACGCCCTTCGTGGCCAGTAAGATGCAATCAGAATGATCTGTAGTTGAGATATCCTGACCTTGGCCAACACCTGTGGAATCAGTGGAAGCGGGGGGAAGATATATGACCGTTCCTGGTTCCATGTCTGAGACAAGGCATCTGTTCCCATGGCCTGTCTCTCTCTGTATCAAGAGAAGTGAGCCTCGACCTATGTATTCACCTTTGATGCCATCAGATCCATTGGTACTCAACCCCACCTCCTCTGTATCATGGTGAATAAATCTGTGTGGAGCTGCCACTCCCCCGGGTGCACCTACTGTCTGCTTAGCCAGTCTACTCTGACATTCAGCTTTCCCACCAGGTGTACAGCGTGGAGGTGAGTGAGGCTGGCTTGTGCCCAATTTAACACTTTGGCAGCTTCTCTGAGAATGGCCTTGCTGCGCGTTATGCCCTGTTTTGCAATGTATGCAACCATGACTTGGTTGTCTGATTTTATTAACACCGCCCCACCAGTGATGCTGTTCCTGAATGCTCTCAGAGCGTGGAACACCGCCCTCATTTCCAGGATGTTGATGGGCAGTCATGTCTCTGCCATCGTCCATTTGTCTTGCGCTGTGTAATTGTGCATGCATGCTCCACAGTCAAGTAGACTGGCGTCGGTCTCCACCGTCACCTGGTATGATAGCTCCAGTGGGCAGCCCCTTTCAAGGTTCTGGCAGTGCGTCCACCACCTTAGAGCATCCTTGACCCTCCTTGGCAGGTAGATGACCTTGTTGAGGTTGTCTTCTGATGGTGAGCCTTGCTGGAGTATACAGTTCTGTAAGGGGGCGCATATTCCACCTTGCCCAAGGGACTAGGTCTAGAAAGGATACCATGTAGCCGAGGACCTGTGCCGCTTGGCTCATGGTCGGCTCGGCTGTGGAGCGCAGTGTCTGAACTACCGACACCACTGTGTTGATCCATTTTTTTGAGGGTCTTGCTATCCCTTCGGCAGTGTTTATCTTTGCTCCGAGGTGCTCCATGCACTGTGATAGTCGTAAGCAGCTTTTCTCCCTGTTGACCACCCACCCATGTTGGGACAGAGCCGACAGAACCGAGTCTGTGTCCCTTTGAGATTGGACACTGCTATGAACCCATATCAGCCAGTCATCCAGGTCAGGAATAATGTCTACCCCCCTGTTCCCATAGTCAGGCTGCTAAAACAATGGACACCTTTGTGAACACCCTGGGTTCTTAGGTGAGTCCGAATGGTAGGGCCTGAGACTGGAAGTGCTGGTCCATTTTGTGCAATTGGAGGAATTGCTGGTGGCTGGATCTGATTGGGATGTGTGTGTATGTGTCCTTCAGGTCTACTGATGTAAGGTAGTCCCCACCCGTATGTTCCTCGGGGTTGACCGAAGGGTCTCCATCTCGAACCGTGGGGTGGATATGAAGCGGTTCAGAAATTTCAGATCCAGAATTGGTCTGAGGTCTCCATTCTTCTTGGGAATCAGAAAAAAAGATGGAATAGACTCCTGTGCTGGCCTCGGAGTCTGGAACTGGTGGAATTGTGTTCTCCAATAGGTCTCAGATAATCTTCTGGACCTGATGGGCAGTGGCCCTCTTTTTTGCTATGGGGGAGAGCACCACTCTGTCCCTGCAAGGTTTGCTTAAAAACTCAATAAAATAACCTTGGGATATGATCTCCAGAACCCATCTGTCTGACGTTGTCTGTTGCCAATGCTGGTGAAATAACATCAAGTCTCTGGCCTACAGGGGGATAGTGTGAAATTTGAAGTGGTAACGGGGATGTTGGAGGTAAATAGTCAGCACTGCTTTTGCTTTCCACCTCTGCCACTGCCTCCGAAACGTGGGTTCCTACCTCTGGGTGCTGAGTAGCCACCCTATGAGGTGCCACGGAAGCTGTTGTGATTGTTGTGGCCTCTACCCTGAAGGGAATTATTTGAATAGTCTTGCCTTCTGTTCTGCTGAAACCTGTTATTACCCCATAATCTGCACTGCACAGACGGCAGGTAAGTGACTCTCTGTTTGTCTTGAGCGAGATCCTTGCCCTCTTCCTTCTGCTTCAAAAATTCTTTAAGGTCCTCACTGAACATGTTTTCCTCTTTCAGTGACAGATTCTGTAAAAGGTTCTTTGACTCATTGTCTGCCTCCCAAAGTCTGAGCCATAGAGCTTATCTGGCTCTGTTAGCCAGGGCAGCAGACCTGGCTTCTAGTTTTAGGGTATCTACTGCCATGTCCCCCAGATACTTAGCTGTGTCGAGGGTACATTTTAGCAGTTCTTCCTCCCTGAACTTGGGGTCAGCTTTTTCTAACAACTCCTCTGCCCAGCGGATCTGTGCCCTGGCGGAGTACACCACTGTGACCACAGCTCTAGCTGTTGTGCCTGAGAATTCGAAGAGTTTCTTTAACATTTCTTCAATTTTTTTGTGCCAGTGGGATCCTTAAGGGAAATGGTGCCCCAAGGTAGCACTGTCTTTTTACTTAGAGCTGTGATTTGTGGGTCTATACTTGGGGCCGTGCACCACAACTTGACTTTGTCCTCCTGTACTGGATAGGTTCTGTCCAGGTTTCTTTTCTCAGACATGTGGCCCAGCTCTGCTGCCTCCCACTCTTTTAAGAAAATGTCATCAATAGCGGGGCAGCTAAGGAAGGTGTCCCTGCTTTTCTGGTTCTGCTGTATCATAGGATCAAGTTTGGACTCCGGCTTGGGTGCTTCTAAGTCAAAACCCATTGTAGATTTTATGGCCTGCATGAGACCTGGGATTAAGTCAAAGGAACAAAGTTTCGAGGTTAGTGACGGTGTCTCAGGTGCAACATCCATGTTCTCATCGCCTGAGTCGATCTCCTCACCATCGTCTGGTGCCACACCATCGTCCCCATCGTCTGGTGAGGGGGCAGGGGGTTTCTCATTGTTATCTGGCTGGGGAAGGGAACTTAGACCTGGTGTCAGAGGTGGTATGTGTACGGGTGTTGACCTAATTTTGGTTAGCGATTCTAGCTTTTCCATGACCTTGAGCATAAAGTTTTGTTGGTTCTCCATCATTGCCACCGTCGCCTGTTGGGTTTGGATAAGGAGTGCTCCTGGATTCATCCAGCCAGAAGCTCCAGGCCCTTAGTCATCCAACTTGGTATTAAGGAGTTGGTCCCCCACCTACTGTTCATCCTCTTGTAGGCAGGCTGCACATTGAAGACCCTGGTTATGGGGTATCAAGGTGTTACTACATGAGACGCACTTCTTGGCCTTCACCATCTAGGAGATAAAAGGAGAACAATGTTAGAGATGTAGTACCTAGTGGGGTAAAATCACCTGTGAACCAGCCAGAAGTATGATAACACTGCAAGTACCCAGTTACCATGTATGTTTCCATATGTAATACATACATTTATGTATATAAAGAGATATCTGTATACAACTCAGATGAATGTGGGGCATGATGCCTAGGGTTGCAATGGGGGGGGGGATGAGTGTAACTGCTTCAAAAACTTTGCTGCCTGTAAAAAATGAGTGAGGGCAAAATGCTAGGCCCACAGCCTGGCAGGTGACATTTTGGACTGGTCATCGGGAGTCTGTTGCACGATGCAGAGGCCAGAGAATGAATGGTCGCCAGACTAGGATGCCACTTAAAATTATATAGGAAGCAGGGCCCTGCTAGCCAGAGGTCATAGTCCCATCTGATGGTGGGTGCCTTAAAATGGTGGCCACGCTACTAAGTCACCCCAAATGGCAACCAAATTCATTGGAATTGCCCCCATAAAATGGCGACCAGGCCATGTGGAGAAAACCTGCCTAAAATGGTGGCCTAACATTTCTTACACTCCTCGTGACCAACATGGCAAGTGATGTACAATTATAGCTAACTGTGAGCCCTAGTGTTGGCACCAGGCGTGCGTGAGCTCTGAGAGCAGAATTCCAGCATTTTTGTCTCTTTTTAAACAGTAATAGTGGCACTCTTACTCTCCTGGTAACAGTCGCTGATGGAGGGACCACAAATCAGAATTCCCAGAGAGCTGAACCCCTGAGCCTTTTGTCCCTTGCATTTTCCAGGAGGGGGAAGCTCTCCAGGTCATGTCCCAAAACAGTCGCTGAGGTAGGGACTGCCCTTGTATTCCCCCAGAGGAGACAGCTCTACAATCTGTGCTCCAATGCAGTCGCTGAGATAGGGACTGCGATTCGAGGCAGATTACATGTCTTGCGCTACCCGCGGATCTGGTGGTAGCATAGGGAGGTACAGCATGACCATGTGGGCTCTGCTTGGGAGGGGAGGCCACGGAAACAGGCCTAAGATGCTGTGGGTGCTCTAGCATTGTTTTATTCTTTGGAGTGGGTCCATGCTTGGGAGTGAGGACTACCAGCTAATGGGCGGGCACTAGAGCGCGATATTTAAAAGGTGACTCCAGGCATGCACAAAATAACACTCACTACAGTATGAAACACATTCCTTCTCTCTTTGTTAAAATCTGAGCAAATTTTTGATCGAACTTTGTGGAATTTGATATCAGTAAATGTGCTCTAGTTTCTTAAATAGGATCCTAGCTTCCCATACATTTCAGAAGGTTGTACAGGGACGAGATAAAGTAATGATTTAAAACTTTTATCTTTCCCTGTATGTTACCAGCATAAACACAGTTCAGGACAACAATCTCAAACAAACAGAAAAAGGAGAAAAAAATAAAACCATCTTATTCCTTCTCTCTCAGTCTCACTCAGGCCCAGGGGGCAAACCAATTCAACAGCAGTTGCTGAGAAGCATAATTTATTATGCAGAAAGGACCTGAGCACTGTCTGCTGCAATTCCAACTGGGAACAATTACTTAATTAACAACATTTCTTCTGGTTTCTAAGTAATCACAATTGGATTGAAGCAAGCTAAATGCTGTGGGTGCCACACCTAATTGCAAAAAAACCTCTGTTGGCCTACCTTCAGTTAATTGATCACACAGGGACTCCTGGAGTGCTCGTTGCCTTTTCAGATGCAAAGGTTGAATTGAAGAGCAGAGACTCCTGGGACTTAGGTATGCTGAGAAATTTGATCTGGGTAACATGTGCATCAGAAGCCTGTCAGGTGGGTAGGGAACCCATGAGGTAATGTCTGGAGTGTCATGGATACAACATAACACAATGGCCAAATCATTGTTATGCAAACAATAACACATGACGAGGTGTGGGTTATCTCCTGATAAGAGCACTCCCAGGTGCATCATGAGGCACAAGGTGCACCTCGTACCTTATGCACTTGGGCGTGCTCTTATGAGGAGATAACCCACAACTCAGAGTGTGTTATTGCACTTATAAAATGGGCCGCTAAGTAATTATGAAAAAAAAAAGAAGAACGAAAGAAAGTTAGAAATGTAGAACTGGAGGTTTTAATAGTTTAAATAGTAAACAAGCATTTGTCAAAGCCGAATGTTGTCTCGCTGGCATTGGCACTGGTAGTGCAGGAGTTAGAAAGGCATAATAAGAATGGCAGTGAAGTATTGAACTGACGCCAAACTCACTCCCACCATGCAGAGACACATTTTCGACATAGGCATTTTGGGACATCCCATCATGAACAGTGGCACTGTGATTTTGTTAATATGTCCCAAAAGTTGATTTCCCATAGCAACCACGCCATTGTGTGCCACAGGTGTGAAAACACATTTTTGGCAGGATGTGAAAAATTACATCTGCACTGTTCATAAGGAGGTATAAAAAAATGGCAATGTTGAAAATCTGGTGTGACAATATTGCACATTTGCAAAGTTACAAGGTTGCATGGAAGCTGCACAACGCACGCTTGTAACACAGTCATTTTATGGACTTTCATCACCAAATTTTCAACATAGGACTTCTGCTCACGAACAGTGTCACTGTCATTTTCTCAGTCAGTCCCTAAAACTGATTTCCCACAGCGACCGCGCTGTTCTGCTCCGGAAGTGC
This sequence comes from Neoceratodus forsteri, assembly GCA_016271365.2. Taxonomy (NCBI): domain Eukaryota; kingdom Metazoa; phylum Chordata; order Ceratodontiformes; family Ceratodontidae; genus Neoceratodus; species Neoceratodus forsteri. The sequence goes on along the minus strand of CM028132.1, from coordinate 90,897,686 downwards.
AAAAACACATTTCAGCCAGGTTATGTAAAAAGACAGCTGTACTGTTCATAAGGAGGTGGGGGAAAATGTCAATGTTGAAAATCTGGCATGAAAATATTACAGATTCACGAAGTTATGAGTGTACTTGGAAACTGCACAACGCACGCTCATGAAACAGTCATTTTTTGTATTTTTTCCACCAAATTTGGAACATAGGATTTTTGAGAGCCCACCTCATGAACAGTGGCACTGTTGTTTTGTTAATTGGTCCCAAAAGGTGATTCCACGCAGTGACCATGAAATCACCTATCAGGACCAAATAACGCAATGATAGTGATTGAATTCATGAAGAGGTTTCCCAATAACCCCATGTTGAAAATTTGGTGCCAGAATTCCCCCAAATGCCTGCGATATGCATCAAAGTCGAAAAAACCCTATTTATGCCATTATACAGCTTACCGGCATTTCTTCAGTTCGCGGTTGGCTTTGAAGAGTGCAGACATGTTCCCGGTCCACCAAAGATCATCGCGCCATGCTCCGGAGGTAAGTATGGGGTGAGGTGTGGTGTGGGAGGCAGAGTGCAGAGGGTGGGGCGCGGGTGGGGAGGGCCACTGGACTCAACCGTTTTGGTTTACAGGGTTTTAAAAAAAGAAAACATCGCAGGACTTTTTTTTTACAGGAATTTGGCATGCTGGTATGGGCTCCCAATGTGCCACCTGAGTGTTTTCTGCGGGGCTGTAGCCGATGGGGGATTGGGCACCCCTGTCAGCACATACCTAGTGGGGGAAGGGGGCAAGAGCTGAGAAGAATTGGGTACCCCCTCAGCACACAACAAATGGGGGGGTATTATGCCTATGGGGAGTGAGCTCCCCCATCTACAGATTGAATAGGGACTGAAACCGATGGGGATTGGACCCCCGTCAGTAAAGAAAGATTGTGGGGGGGCCGCATGATGCTGAGGGGGATTGGGCACCTCATCAGCACACAAGTGAAATGGGAGGGGGGCCATTATGTCGACGGGGAGTGGGCTCCCCTGTTGGCACATGAACTGTGGGGCACCATATTTGGTGGAATGTTTCACCAAGAAGGGCATGACGGGAGGTGTGTTATTGTGCTGCTGCATGACGAGCTTGCATCTCATTGCAGCGGCACTTTTGTTAGCTCTGGTAGCCACTTTACATATTGCCTGCATGCTAACTTATTGAGGAATGAGGAACGCACCTACTGATATGTGCCCTGCATTCGTCCACAGTGATTGCACCTGCAAATCTGCTCCTAATGCAATATGTTGGCTGGTGCGAAAGTGCGAGCCAACATAAAAATAATCCTTGTATTAAAATAACTCTTCATTGCCAGTAGCTCAGGTTTAGTTATAGGGACCATCTCCACTTCTGGTGTTCTTGTGTTCCGTACCTCCCCCCATCAAAGATCAACAAATGATTTTTTCCGTTGCGTTAGTCTTCTTTTTTCTGTGTGCTGCCTCACTGATACTGAGCATGCCCCTTTGTGGCCGCCATCTGAAGTCTTTTCCTGCTTTGTGGTTTGGAAACCGTTAGTAGTGAGCGGTGCTGTTGGAAATCACTTTTTTTATGTTTAATTTACTTTATAAAATGGGTAGGTTAAACCAGATAATCAGAGACCAAGCTCACCATGCCTGGAATATGTCCCATGCATGGGTAAAAAAAGAATAGCAGTAAGAAGGCTAAAATCATTGAGCCTTAGAACGTTGGCATTTAAAAATGCTGCCATTGTTGTTTCCTCGCTAATATTAATCAACATGGACGGAGGGGGTAAATAAACATTTTTGACCCCAAAAATAAAATGTCACCACAGAACCAAATGAACTAAGTCAAAATGTATAACCTCACTGAAACAGTTTTAAAAGCAGTCTCCCCTTCATGAAAAGCAAATGAATGCGGCAGCCTGCATGTGCTGGTCCGTGAATACACAAGCTGAATGGAGTGCTTCCAAAACCCTGGTTCAAAACAAAATGCCAATATCATGCCCAACATCCCCAAAAATAAAAAAATACCTGCCACCCAGCGGCACCTAATCAAAACTGAGTTTAGAGCAATAAGAGCATCACATAACGTTCCTGTAAATGCGACGAATATGTAGCGGAATTTTTTCTCGGTAAAGCAGAGCAGTCCCTGTAGATCTAGAGGCCTTTAAATCCTGTTATACTTCCTACTAAGGAAAACCTAAAACACTTCGCAAATGCTCCCCACATGTCCCTCCCAACAGGAAAAGGTTGATAAGGAATGTCATGGAGGCAAGGTGGGACGAGTGCTCAGTGAATGAAAAAACAACCCCCCCCCAACAGAAAAATAAACTAGTACATATGGTACCTTTAGACAGGACCTACACTTCTCAAATCCCCGATCCTGCAGTGATGATTTTAGACTAGACCTAGATTTTAGCAAGGCATTTGACACAGTCTCACACAAAAGATTAATATACAAGTTAGCCAGCCTTGGAGTGGATCCCAATGTTTTAGTCCGGATAAAATAATGGCTGGACAACAGGACACAAAGGATAATAGTAAACAGAGTCCACAGTGAAGAAAGGAGGGTAACTAGCGGGCTACCGTAGGGTTCGGTACTGGGACTGGTCCTCTTTAATATCTTTATAAGTGACATTGGAGAGCACCTGGAAGGAAAGGTATGTCTCTTTGCAGATGACACAAAGATCTGCAACAGGGTTGATACACAAGGTGGAGTGGAAAGAATGAAAAGGGACTTCGCAAGGTTGGAGGAATGGTCAAATATGTGGCAGCTCAGATTCAATGCAAAGAAGTGCAAGGTAATGTATCTGGGAAACAAAAACCCAGGGGAAGAGTACACAATGGGGGGTGAGATAATAACAACAACAAAAATCGAAAGAGACCTAGGAGTAATTATATCAGATGACCTAAAGGTGGGCAAGCAATGTGAAAAGGCAGTAAGGAGGGCTGGGGGAATACTGGGATGCATTGGGAGAGACATAAACAGTAGAAAACAGGAAGTTGTTATTCCTCTGTACAGACAGTTAGTGAGACCCCATCTGGAGTACTACATGCAATTCTGGAGACCCCATCTCCGCAAAGACATAGACAGAGTGGAGGCTGTTCAGAGGAGGGCAACCAAAATGGTGCAGGGTCTGCACCAGAAGACATACAAGGAGAGACTAAAGCAGCTTAATATGTATACCCTTGAGGAAAGGAGGGAGGGGGGCATGATAGAAACTTTCAAGTATCTCAAGGGAATTAACAAAGTACAAGATGGTAGTATCTTTCAGAAGAAGAAGAGATGTGCAAGAACAAGGGGGCACAATTTGAAGATAGAGGGGGGACGGCTCAGAGGTAATGTTAGAAAGTATTTTTTCACAGAGAGGGTTGTGGATGCATGGAACAGCCTTCCTGAGGAGGTTGTGGAGTCAGGAACAATGGGAGAATTCAAGAATGCATGGGCCAGGCATAAGGCAATTCTAGTGGGGGGGGCAGGAGGAAGTAAGCTGTTGATTAACTCGAATCTGCAGCTTATCCATCAGGTAGGGAAATGGGCAGACTAGGTGGGCCAAGTGGTCCTTATCTGCCATCAAATTCCATGTTTCTATGTTTCTATGTTTCTATGTCATGTTGCCTTCAGACGGGACCTCCGCTACCACTGTTTCTTGTATAGCTCCCCAGGCCATTTTCATTTGACTGCTGCACTGCTTTGAACAATCCCTTTAATCTGTCATGGAATTCTAATATGGACAATCTTACGTAAACTGGTTACTTCCCTATGCACTGCTTCCAATGTACACTGATGTAAATAATGTACATTTTGTGCATAATGTGTGAATACATGCGCACTGTATATAATATGTGAGTCTGATTGTGAACCAGATTACTGCCCCTGTATAAATATTGCAATAGTAATACTGTGTAACAAATGTAACTAATGTTACTACTGTATACTGTATATAACTGTTTTCAATATGTCCTTTTCTGTAACTAACTCTGGGTCGCTCCTGAAAAAGGGACCACTGGTCTCAATGGGCTTACCCGGTAAACAAAATCTAAATAAATAAATAAATAAATATAAGCGTCTACTATTTTAGTAAACAGTCATATGCAAATGAGCTCATCAATATTAAATAATTTGGGCAGAAGGGCTATTTTATCATTGATTAGCAGAATAAAATGATTTTTCAACATATAAGCATGGTTTTCTTAACTGTACAAACTAAAACAAATAGGAACACATTTTATAAGAGTAATAAGACACTCCAGGGTGTGCATGGAACATATTTTACTGCATGCCAGTGGCTAAAGGCCTTCGGCCAAGGCCTCGTGCCTTATTACACCCATGGCCATGTGGTAAAATATGTTCCATGCACACCCTGTCATGTCTTATTGCTTACGTACCTGTTTTTGGTCCGAAATACAGAATGGAGGAACGGCTCTGCGAGAAGTGTTGGAGAGCATCCTACTGTTTATGCTCCGAAGAGCAGGTTACTTTCAGACTGAGCGCTTCTTGTTTTCGTGTGTTATCATGAATGGAAATAGAAGAGCTGGTCTCTGCCCTGCTTTTAAATGACTGTCAGTTAAAGTACTTGATGAAGGAACTGGTTTCTGGTTTAATTTTATGTCTTTCCAATTTCCTGGCAATGGAGCCACCATTCTCTGCTGTGTGTTGGTTTTCATTTTACAAGGCATTTCTTTGTTGCATGTGGGGATACTCGGTAGATCGCTGGTAGCTCTTGCTCTTCCTGAAGGGGGGATTGGGAATGGATCTTATTTTGGAAACTCGGGGACTGAAGGTCAGACTTTGGCTTATCATGAATGTTTTAGTTTTTCTGTATTACAGTATGGTTACAGAGCGGGGGGGGGGCGGCTACAGGTCGTTGAGTACAGACAGGGTTCTGGCAGACTCCAGCTTAGTAGCAGACTGTTGGGGGCACAGTGATTTCTGTTATGCATCCTGATTGGCTGAAGAGGTGCTAGTTGGCACAAATATGCTCTGATAAGGACACAGACAGAGGTGCCTCTCAGTCAATCAGGACTCAGAAAACTCCCAGCCCATTTTATAATAATGAATATATCCAGTTTATGCTTGAATGCCTCCCAAGTTAGTTGCATTGATCAGTTCCTTGGGGAGCTGGTTCCACAGACTAACAGCTCTAGGAATGAACAAATGTTTCCTAAGTTCAGTTCTCCAGGTTACGTCTATAAGTTGTCGCTTGTGTCCTCTAAGATTATAACTAGAGTTCTTATAGTTGAGTCCTAGTTCTGAGCTTTGTGTTGGATCTTCCAAGATTCTATGTAGAAGTAACATGTTAAATACATAAATTTGCCTACTATTATACTCCTTCGGTTTGCCTCATCCCTTCACACAAAATATCTAAAACTCAATATTCTAATAAAGTATTTTTTTCAAACTTGCTTGAGCCTCCCTGGAAAAGGTTGCAGCCTCCCCAGGGAGGCTGGCTTCAAGTTTTGAGAAACCATGAGATAAACCATCCATTAGTCAAATGAAAGGTCTCATGACCTAACCAGTTCTGTTTGATTTGCATGTTTTTTTTTTTCTGGCGTAGCTGTCTCTTAATAATCTTTGGAAGATCTGCGAGACATGCTCAAACTTCCAACCCTCCAAGCTGTGAGCTTACAAGCAAATACTCTACAGTACCACCCAGAATGCACCTTATCAGTCTGCAGTTAAGTCTTGATAGTGCCAGTAATGCTGCTTTCATTGGAATTCATTTATTGATTTGCTAACTATGTGAGAACTCACTGCTCACAGGTTTCATTAACAGGAGTGAACCAAGTCATACAGTAATGCAATCTGTAATATGGGTTAAGAGCAAGGGTAAAACTCATTGGCCAAACAGCATCACCTGACTGTGGATTAAATTCACTATTTAATCCACACTTGGGGTGAGATGCCTGAGCAGCAAGATCCCTGGGCAGAGCAGGATTTGTTATATGTGGGAGAAGTCAGCGCTGAGAGGCAGCCATTAAAAATCCACCTAAGCGACAGAAAGCCACAGTGTTAACTTGTTATCTGCCTGTCAGTGTTGTACCCAATTACCCTCTTGTTCTGTATGTGCATGTTAAAGAGAAGATTTAATCCACTGTTATCAATCCATGTTATAAAGTATAGTACCGCATGCTGAGGTACAGTTGAGGCTGCTTCCTACATTATGGCTTTGCCCTGCAGTGCATGTGGAACCTCATCTTCCTGATCCAGAGTGGCAGTGAGAGACAGAGCATCAGATTTATGGTTTCCTTCCTGTGTCTTTCTCTTCAGCAGTTTACAAATGATGAAGAGGGACACCGAATGCAGCATATGGTGTTGGGGGGATGCGGAGAGAAAGTCACAGCGACTGAGAGAGTGGCACAGTTACAGAAGATGTCCTGTGCCTGTGTTTGCTGGCTGTCAGTCCATGGTGCCATGGAGAGCATGAGAAAGAGAGAGACACACAGACAGGAAGCCGTGTAGGGCATCGCGGCAGCAGAGAGACCCAGAGCATGCTCATTGTCCTACACCCAGATTACCATTTCCCCCAACCGAAGACAGAGACTGTCCCCTCCTGAATATGACACTAGAAGCAGCAGCAGCTTATGGCATGACAGAGACGACAGCACCCTCATTTCCAGCTCTGACAGTGTGCTAGTTGCCAGAGCGTGGGCTCCAACAATGGCACAATGCAGACGGGGCAGGTACATTTACAGACTTGGGCTACCTCTGCAGCAAACAGCAGCAGGTTCACATGGAGAGAGAGGGGGTCTGACCCAAGCAGCTCACCCCACGTTCTGGTGCTCAGTGTCTGTGGCTGTCTTTAGGTTTCTGAAAGGACTGGAGTGACAGCAGGTGGAGAGCACTGGCAAGTAATGGTCTGGAGAGGAGCATCCTAGTCCAGCGCCCGCTCACTCACTCTGTGTCTCACAGGTGGCATTATGTAGTAGAGGTCACCCTTGGAGAAGGTAGTACACTGACTCGGGGGAAGTGCCATGGGGACTTGGTCTGTCCTGCACATTTGGATCCAGCACAGTGTTTTGAGTTTCTACCACCCATCTGCCTGCCCTCCCACCCAGCATTGTGCACTGCCAGAATCTGCACTATTGAGACTGAATGGGAGGGCAGCAGAGGGTTTTGAACTGCAGCCCCCAGAATTTCTCCCCTGCCAGGCCACTCTCGACACAGACACCAGGACAGGCAGCTCAGCCAGTGACAGCAAGAAAGACAGTCATAAACTGCAGATATATTGGCCACTACTTCCCTGGTCAGCAGTGGTTTCCAAACAATGTTTAGGCAGACAGCATGAGAGAGAGCCAGAGAGGGAAAGAGAGAGAGACCACACACACACCCACACACACACACACAGTAATAGCGTCCATGACATGCACAACATAAGTCTTTGTGTGTGTGTGTTTCTCTCTGTCTCTGTCTCTGTGAATGGCAGCTGTCTCTATATGTCTGTGTCATTGGGAGCTGTGTCTGTGTAAATCTGTTTGTCTCTCTCTCTCTCTCTCTCTCTCTCTCTCTCTCTTTCTCTCTGTCTGTGTCATAAAATGTCCTACGTCAAGCACAACAGAATTGTTTTGTGTCTCTGTCTTTTGAAGTACGAGCTGCATGTGTGTTGGGGAGAGGGTAGGCCTAGCAAAGTGCTAGGCAAGTTGGCAGACATTGTTATGCACAGGAAATGTCACAAATCATGCCAGTATGTATGTGTGACATTTCTATGTGCGTAACAGCAATGCACTCTGCATTACTTATTAGGGAATATTTTGCAAAGTGACAGTAGCTTTCTAGGTCTTTAAACTGAGGAAAAAACATTCTGTGGGTTTTCCTGTGTTTTGGACATAAACCATGTTATAAGTACAATAACCCACTTCAGGGTCCTTGCCTAGGGTGCTGTGAGAACACTCGGCCTGTGACCTCATGCCTCACAACACACCCCAGGTGTGGATTAAAATGCTAATAACTACATACCCTATCGTGGGTCATTGCTAACACATTTCATAACAATGTGGCTGATAACTGTGTTAATCCTGGTAAAACAACTTAAAAAAATAAAAAAAAACTCAGTATAGATCCCAGGACATGGGACTGAGTTAATTTCACTTGGTACAAATTACATACTGTATTAATAACCTGTACATCTAATGCTGGCATACCAGTGCTTTTTGAGCCTCAGTTAAATAAATTATAGGTGTAAGCCTTCCCCTCATAAGTGGGCTTATTTCTCACCCTTAGGGCCCCCCCAGAGCTTAGGGAGTTTGAGCACTGTGGGGGTGGATTTTTCTGCTGCCACCACTTCTACATATAAAGGGGGAACAGGCAGGAAATGGAGAGAGAAGGGTGTTGCAGCATGGTGGTTGGGGGGGGGGCCAGATTCTGAGGGCTTATCTGGGATTCCTTTCTCCGTCCAAGCAGGTTTGTGCCTTTTTTTTTTCCAGAGCCTGGAAGAGCTGGTGGGACTGGATGTTTTAGGCCTAGGCTGGTGTGACGCAGTTTCGGTGGGGTGGTGGTGCAGGGTAGGCCTATTTAGGATGGCTAGGCCTCCACCCTCCCTCCAGTCTCTGGCACTCGCACATGTGACTGGTAGGTCACATGCACACTTCAGCCTATCTAATTGGCTGCTGTTGAAGTGTGAAAAACAGAAGGACTGTGGGCTGGGTGCCATTTTGTGGAGAAGACTGGATAGTGTAGCAGCTTGTTGTGAAAACTCCTGAGTGGTGTTTCAGCAGAGGAGAGACCTACATCCTAAATGATTTGTATCCACCCCTGCACTGGATTGAAAGCAAAAGGGCTGAAAGATGATTTGGTAAGCAGAAGTTATGAGATGGCTGGCAGAGGGTACAAGGTGACTGAAGAGTTTACTACACCAGAAGAACCAAAGACTACCTTTGACACCTCCCTCCTAACCAGGTTGTGGAATTCAGGAGGGAGGGGTCAGGTGGATGAAAGATGTATCAGATGTGGATTAGGGGAGAAGGTGTAGTCAGACTGCTCATGTGTTCAATTTGCTTCAGCTCTACCCCGGAGGTATTTACGATTGTGCTTCACCTATCTTTCATTGAGGGTACCCTTCCAGCATTTCAGGGGGAATGCCATCAGTATGTTCTCAAGGGAGTGTAGAGGCCAGGGCTCTTGAGGAGTTCATGCTGCAGAGTAAGGGAGATCTGGAGGAAATAGCCAAGACTCCCATCCCCAGACATTGTGGTAGAAGCAGTGGAAGAGGAAGGAGTGAGAGGGGGGTGATGGGAGCACCAATATCTGCCCAACTCCTCACTGCTGGCTGCCTGCTATCCCCATGGCAGAGGGAGGGGCAGGGGCCTGTGCCTGCCTTCAGGTGACCCCCCCCGGGCCCAGAGGGTCCCCAGCTGTATCCGTGTCTGACGGCAGTTCACTGACCACTTTGGCCAAGGCAGAGGTGTCTCTTGCAGTGAAAACTCATCCTGTAATTAAGTTAGGAGTTTCTGGAGTTTGATGAAGAGACACTGCTCTTCAAAAGATTTGAATTTGCTGATTACGAAGTTCAGCCGGCTATTCCCTTTCCCTTCCACCACCCTGTTATCACCCTGGCAGATAAGACCTCATTTATGATGATGCGTTCTAAAGCTCTGAGGGTCCAGATGGATGGACTTATACGAAGTGGCCCTCTAAATGTGGCCTATTGAAATGGAATATGACTGGAGCCTGGACTGGCCAGGAGGACCAGTGTAAGGCAGCTACCTGAATGGTCCCAGGAGGAAAGGTGGATTAGGAGAAGAATCCACATAGAGTTCCCTACTGTAGACTATCCATAGAGGATGTGGGACATAATTGAAGAAATGTGAGAGGAATAGGTGTACAGAAAGTAACTCCAAAATGCAAGGTTCAAGCCTGGAAGTTCCTATCCATTCCAGCAAATGTTCCAAAAAGCAAGCGCCATGTGTTTCACCACACCTTGGTCTGGCTTGACTTTGTTCAAGCATTTCCCCGTAGTTCAGGACTTGGCAGGATATCAAATGAAATACAATGCCAATGACTTGTTTGGGGACCTTACTACGGAGCCGGATCCTGACTTCTGTTTTCCGCAAGATGGAGGTCCTGCCATTTAAGCTCCAGCAAACTGAACTGTCAGCAAACAAGGAAATCACCCCAATGGTCAGGATGTACTCTACATAAATAAGTAATGCATACCAACAAAGAATCAAGCACCATCCACCAACTCACAAATAAGCAGACTGACATAAATATTAGTTTTAAAAGTGCTTTGCAGCTGATTAATTGCAAAAAGTGCCCAATAGTCAGATCAATAGCCTACCTCTCCATGGGGACGCCATGCAGACAACACCCAGCAGTCAGCCTCCTACCGGTTTCACCCTAAGGCATCATCAGGGAGTACTATAGGTTACTAATTATACTCTTACATGTGTCTCTCTTAAAGAGATAGAACCAATAATGTTGTCATAACACACTAATACTATAACACATATTAAATAAAAATCCTTTGTTACAAAAATGTGATAACAAAACAGAAAACAAGCATTTGCCAGTGCCAAATGTTGTCTTGCTGGCATTGGCACTGGTAGTGCAGGAGTCAAGAGAGATGCATAACAGAAATGGCAGTGAAGTATGGAACTGATGCCAACCCCACCCCACCCTGCAGAGACTAACAGGAACTGAGGTGTGCCTTTTGGTTGTCGGCCATAACACTCATGCCATTTCACCTCACCCTACCCTGCAGACTCTGACAAGTGTCGTATTGTGCCTTGGGATTGTCGGGCCTTACGTGCACCCCATTCCATAAGGAAATACATTGAGAAGGGTGCATTATAGGAGAATGGAGTGAACTTTGGGGTTGAAGAGTCCAAGGCACACCTTGATGCCTGTCACTGGTTGCAGGGTGGGGACGGGGGTGGAATGGCATGAACATTACAGCCAACAATCCAAAGTCACACCACTGATGCCTGTCAGTCTCTATAGGGTGGGACGTTATGGTTAGAAACCCTAATGTCTCAGGTGTTTGTTGGTATTTGCACTTCAAATTTCAACATGGGGTTTTTGTGACCCCACCTCATGAAAGTATTTGGGACCTCCGCTCATGACCAGTGGCACTGTAATTTTGTTAATCTGTCCCAAACGTTGATTTCCCACAGCGACGGCACCATTCTGCGCCAGATGTGCGAAAGCACATTTTAGGCAGGATATGAAAAATGACAGCTGTACCATTCATAAGGAGGTGTAAAGAAATGGAAATTTTGAAAATCTGGAGTGAAAATACTAAAAATTCTCGAAGTTACGAGCGTGCGTGGAAACTGCACAGTGCATGCTTGTAACACAGTCATTTCACGGAATTTGCTTATCAAATTTTCAACACAGAAATTTGAGAATTCTGCTCATGAACAGTGGCACTATGATTTTTTTAATCTGTCTCAAACATTGATTTGCCACAGCGATCAAGCCATTCTGCACCAGGTGTGCGAAAACACATTTTGGGCGGATGTGAAGAATGACAGCTGTACTGTTCATAAGGAGATGTGAAAAAATGGCAATGTTGAAAATCTGGGGTGAAAATATTAAAAATTCTCAAACTTAAGAGCGTGCATCGAAACTGTGCAATGCATGCTTGTAACACAGTCATTTTTTTGAATTTTGTTCACCAAATTTGCAGCATAGCTTTTTTGGGAGCCCACCTAATGAACTGTGGCACTGTCATTTCATTAGTAACTGCAAAATCACTTTTCGGGACCGAATAACAAAATGGCAGTGACTGAGTTCATGAGGTGGGGTCCCAAGAAGCCCGTATTAAAACTTTGGAGCCGAAAGTCACAAAAATGGCCGAGATATCCACTTAAGTTGAACCCCCCCCCCCCATTGATGCCATTATACAGCTTACCATGATTTTTTTCTGTTCGCGGTCAGCTTTGAAGAGCACAGATGTGTTCCCGCTCGACAGAAGATCATCGTGCCAGGCTCCAGAGGTAAGTATGGAGTGCCACCTGGGTGTTTTGGGGGGGAGTGGCGCTGACGAGGATTGAGCACCCAGTTGGCAAAAAAAGAAAAAAGGGTCTGTGTTTGGGAGGGTGGCATGATGCTAAGGGGGATTGGGCACCCCCTCAGCAGACAAATTCTTATATGAGGGACATTATACCTATGGGGATTGGGCTCCCCCATTGGCAAATGAACTGGGAAGGGGGCATGCCAACAGAGGGATTGGGCATCCCCGATGTAGGCTTTCATGGGGACTGTGAGAGTAGGGCATCGACAGCCATCACCATGTTTACTGAAATGTTACACCAGGCAAGGCATGCCCTGCAATGATGGGCTGCTCCCTCATTGCAGTGGTGAAATTGTTTTAATTTGGTGGCACGCTTTTGTACTGCTGTCATAGACAGCATGCTATTTCATTCATGACACAGAGCCCAACCCAAAAAAGCAGTGGTGCCATTGGCCACAATATGACCGCACCTCCAAAACCTGCTATTCCGAGCTACCACAATATGTTGCTTACGCATGTGCAAGACAATATAAAAAGGGGTGTTTAAGCTTGAAAGGTGCTGATCTAAATGGTGTTGGGATGATTTTTTTGGTTTTTGGACATATTTGTAATGGTGAAAACTGACCAATAAAGATGGGCTTTACTAGTACTAGTCCTAGTCCAGACAGAGCTTTGGGTTTATATTGTGTTTGTTTACTTATGACATTCAAGTGGTCACCAAAGGTCAGACTGGGTCTCAGAGAATCTCCAGGTATTAAAAGGGGATGACTTTCTTGAGGTTCCATCTTTTGTTGTGATTGAGCATTAAGGTAAGGCCAAGGCTTGGGTACCATCTGTTTGTCTGACCCTAGGGTAATCATGAGGTACAAGGCAGTGCTGAATACCTTATAGGGTTCAATTCCCAAAGGTAACCCATCCTCTGGAGTGATTTAATGCTATTATTAAACTAAGTGTTATATATTTTTTTCAATTAATGTTTTCATTGTTAAAAAACTTTTTCTGTTGTATAAGAGGGTTTCCAACCAACAACATAACCCTTTTAGAATATTGTTAGCCAGTCAGAATGCACCGTTTTGAGCCACTGTGTTATAACTTATGAAGGTTTGCTAGGCCTGCAAATTATTTTCTTGGTGCTGAACAGCATTGTTTTCTTTCTTTTATTGGTAGAGTCAAACCATGCTCCAAGCAATGCAACAAAATCTTATTCCAAGTTAGTGTTAATTTCAGCAACTTCGTATGATTGAAGGTAGATATCAACCTCATCTGCATAATTAATCATTTTTGATTAACTGCAGGTGGTGGACAAGTCATTAACAAAGTCTGTGAATAATTGGGGTCCAAGGTCTGATCAATGTGGTTCCCCAGAACTGACAGACTGTGGCACTGAGCTATTGCTATTGGGGTTTACTACCTGTGTGCATTGATCTAGGTAATCTTGGAATTAGCCTCAGAATTGTTGTATTAAGGCTGAGCTCCCTGAGTTTATGCAGCAACAAAGAGTACTCTACAAGGTGTACAAGGTCAAATGTTTATCAGACTGAGGACTGCTGGATGTTGCAGAGTACAGCGAGCTTCCTGTGTATTTTGATTGAAAGTATTTTGGTTATTAGTACACTAATGTCTATTAGAGGTGTTTGAAGTCACAGAGTCTGGCAGGGGAGGGTTGTGACATACTTTACAGTGCTGGGAGGTGGAAGGGCTGTTTTATCTAGATAATGAGGTGCTTTTAACAAGCATTTGTCAATGCCAAATGTTGTCTTGCTGGTTTTGGCATTGGTAGTGCAGGAGTTATAGAGACACATAATAGAAGTAGCAGTGAAGTATAGAACCGACATCAACCACACCCCACCCTGCAGAGAGTGACAGGCATTGGGGTGTGCGTTTGGGTCGCTGGCCATAACACTCTTGCTATTTCACCTCACTCTACCCTGCAGAGTCTGACAAGTGTCGCATTGTGCCTTGGGGTCATCTGGCCTTATGCTTACCCCATTTCATAAGGAAGTACATTGAGATGGGTGCAGAATAGGAGAATGGGTTGAACTTTGGGGCTGAAGAGTCCAAGGCACACCTTGATGCCTGTCAGTGGCTGCAGGGTGGAGGTGGAGGACCAATGGTGTGAGCAGTACAGCAGACAATCCAAAGACACACCCCTGATGCCTGTTAGTCTGTACAGGGTGAGATGTAATGGTTAGAAACCCTAACACCCTGGGCATGTGTTGGTATTTGCACTCCAAATTTTAAAACATGGCCTTTTTGTGACCCCACCTCATGAAAGCATTTGGGACCTCTGTTCATGAACAGTGCCCCTGTGATTTTATTAATCTGTCTCGAATGTTGATTTCCTACAGTGACCGCACCATTCTGCACCATGTGAAAATGTCAGCTGCACCATTGATAAGGCGGTGTGAAGAGATGACAATGTGGGAAATCTGGAGTGAAAATATTAAACACTCTTGAAGTGATGAGTGTGTGTGAAAACTGCACAGTGTAAGCTTGTAACACAGTCATTTAGTGGAATTATTTCACCAAGTTTGTAACATAGCCATTTATGGATCTCTGCTCATGAACAGTGGCACTATGATTATCTTAATCTACCCGAACGTTGATTTCCCACAGCGACCATGTGATTGTGCGCCAGATGTGCAAAACTACATTTTGGGCAGGATGTGACAAATGACAGCTGAACTGTTCATAAGAAAGTGTGCAAAAATGACAATGTTGAAAATCTGGAGTGAAAATATTACAAATATTCGAACTTGCGACTGTGCATGGACACTGCGCAATGCACGGTTGTAACATAGTCATTTTATGGAATTTTTTTACCAAATTTTCAACATAGGCATTTTGGGACCTCTGCTCATAAGCAGTGTTACTTTGATTTTTATACTGTGTTCTGAACATTGTTTTTGTACAGAGAATGCGCCATGGTGCGCCAGATGTGTGAAAACACAGTTCAGGTAGGATGTGGGAAATAAAAGCTGTACTGTTCATAAGGAGGTGTGAAAAAATGGCAATGGTGAAAATGTGGAGTACAAATATTAAAAATTATCGAAGTATGAGCGTGCGTAGAAACTGCACAACGCATGCTTGTAAAACAGTCATTTTATGGACATTGTCACCTAATTTTCAACATAGGCATTTTAGGACCTCTGCTCATGAATAAAGTCACTGTGATTTTCCTAATCTGTCCCAGTCATTGATTTCCCACAGCAATCACACTATTTTGTACCAGAAGTGTGAAAACACATTTCGGCTAGGATGTGAAAAATGACGAGGGTGCGTGAACACTGTGCAACGCACACTCATAGCACAGTCATTTAATAGACTTTTGTCACCAAATTTTCAACACAGGCATTTTAGAACCTCTGCTCATGAACAGTATCACTGTAATTTTCTTACTCTGTCCCGAACACTGCTTTTCCACAGCGACCACGCTATTCTGGGCCGGAAGTGCGAAAACACATTTCGGCCAGGATGTGAAAAAATGACAGTTGTACTGTTCATAAGGAGTGTGAAAAATGGCAATGTTGAAAAATCTGAAGGAAAATATTACAGATTCGGTCAAGTTACGAAGCGCATGGAAACCGCGCAATACACACCATAAAGTCATTTTTTTAATTTTTTCACCAAATTTGCAACATAGGCTTTTTGAGCAGCCACCTCATGAACAGTGGCACTGTAATTTCATTAATCGGTCCCGAAGGGTGATTACATGCAGAGACTGCAAAATCACCTTTCGGGACCAATAATGCCATAACAGTAACTGAGTTCATGAGGAGGGGTCCTAATAACCCCATGTTGAAAATTTGGTGGCAAAATTCTCCAAAATGCCTGAGATATGCATCAAAGTTGAAAAAAAAAACAATATATGCCATTATACAGCTTACCGGCATTTCTTCAGTTCGCGGTCAGCTTTGAAGAGTGCAGACGTGTTCCTGGTCCACAGAAGATCATCTGCCAGGCTATGGAGGTAAGTATGGGGTGAGGGGTGTGGGAGGTGGAGCATGCAGTGGTAGCACGGGTTGGGAGAAGGGCTGCAGACCGTTTTACTTTACAGGAAAAACCCATCGCGGGAAGGTTTTGTTTTTTACAGGTACATTTGACATGCTGGGGTGGGCTCCCACCTGTCACCTGCATGTTTTATTTTGGGGGACTGGAGCTGATGGGGATTGGGCACCCTGTTGGCAAATAAAAAGAGTGTTTGGGGGGTGATGCCGATGGGATTGGGCTCCCCATCGGGAAATGAACTGGGGAGGGGGGTGTCACCTGTGGGTTTTTTCTGGGGGGACTGTAGTCGATAGGGATTGGGCACCCCATCAGCAAATAAAAAAAGAGTGTGGGGGGGATGATGCCAACAGGGATTGGGCTCCCCCATTGGCAGATGAACTGGGAAGGGGAGCATGATGATGCCGACAGGGGATTAGGCCCCCCCAAGTCGGCTTTTCTGGGGACTGTGCGAGGCAGATGGCACAGCTGCCACCATCTCACACTGAAACTTATACCAGGAAAGGCACACCATGCAATGAGGTGGAGCTCCCCCATTACAGCGGCTAAAACCTTTCAAGGTGGTGGACACACTTTTGCACTGCTGTCATAGACAGTGTGCAATCTAATTCGTGCCACAGATCCCAGCCCAAAAAGCAGTGGCACTACAGGCCACTACAGGACTGTGCCTCCAAAACTTGCTATTCCGAAGTTACCACAACATGTTTCTTGCGCAGGTGCAAGACAACATAAAAAGGCTGTGAAGTTAGTGAGAAAGTTGTGAACTCCACAAAGCTTTGTGAAGTGTGAATTTCCCAGCTTTGCACCACTTTCACTAACGAAGCAAAACGTCCCAACATCTCTAGTGTCTATGAATGCAGAATCTTGCAAATGAAAACTTGCTGTGTCTGTTACTAAAAGGGGAAGTTGTTTACATGTATGTTTACAGTTCAGATTCCAATGCAACATAATTTCTACTGCAATTCCTGTGCTGTTCACCGTAAATTCTACAATTTTCAGTTCCTGACTATGGCTTCTAATGTAACCCCACTGGCTTCCAGTGTAACCCCTATGACTCCCAATATAATCCATACAGCTCCAAATGTAACTCCTATGGGCATTGCTCCCAGTGTAACCACTGTCACTCCCAATGTAACCCCTGTAACTCCCAATGTAACCCCTGTAACTCCCAATGTAACCATTGTAACTCCCAATGTAGCCCCTTTGTAGCAGATGTGACCCATAATGTAAAAATATTCCTTTTTGTGTTTTATTTCTTTCTGTTTTTGAATGTTTGCTCCTGGGTAAATTCAGCTGGCCAGAAATAGATGACAGCATGTATTACACAGTGATTAATTAGCATCATAGTAGGGGCTCAGGTGAACAAAAACTCTGTCTGGCAAGGCCTCTTTATGACCACATGAGGTGAGCTTGTAAACAATTCTAGAACCAATTAAAACTAACGTGTGTGTGTGTGTGTGTGTGTGTGTGTGTGTGTGTGTGTGTGTGTGTGTGTGAGTGAGTGTGTGGGGGGAGGGGTTAAAGTCTTAAAGGAACTGTTCAAATGGTAGATAAACAAATGGTTATCTTGAGCAACAGCATGTCCCTCACCCTGGAATTCTGGGAAAAGGAGAATCTGATAACTTCTCAGAGAACTAAGTAGGGGTTTCACCGAAAACAGTAGGCTGAGACAAAGCCTACTGCATTGTGGGAGCTCTGCATGTTTTTAAACTGATGTGCTTGGGGATCACTCTTTTCCTGTTTGCAGCATTGCAGACACTCAGACAAGACTGTGGTGGCTGTGTGCATTAGAGAAGGGTCATATCTTAGCTGCTGTGTGATCTGATGAGAACTGCTAAGGTGTGCATGGGCAAAGTCTTCAAAGGAGTTAGGGTAAGGCTTAAAATTTAAATCAGTTCATTAAGTGTTTTCCAGTTTGTACTCCTATGTTTTAACCTGTTTGAGTTTCCTAGTGTTGTATTCCCCTTCAGTTGCTATATGTCTTTCAGATGTTGTATAAATATTAAATCTTTTATTTTGATTGCAGATGTGTGACTGCAGTGTTTAAATAAGAACAGGTAAGCTATTTCATTAGCTAGTCAGTTAGTCCACCTCTGAGACAGCACTACGAACTTTAAAAAGTGAATTTAATTCTGATACAAAGCAGGGGGTGAGGTTTATATCTGAGGAGTTGGGGGGGCGCTATACAAGATGCTCTGTACTAGGTCAGCAGTAGCCTATAGTGGGGTACAAAATGAGCAATCCTAAGTGAATAATAACCAGGTTGGCAACAATGTGATAAAGTAAGTGAGCCAGTAATACAACAACCACACAGAGTATCTGTCGGGTGGTTTGTGATACCATGGAATTCCCAATATAACCCATATGGCTCTCAGTAAAGCCTCTATGACTCCCAATGTAACCTCTATGACCCACAATGTAACCTGTGCCTTCGAGTGCAACCTCTGTGACTCCCAATGTAACACTTATGGCCCCTAGAATAATCACTATGGCTTCCATTGTAACCCATATGGCTTATGATATAACCCTTTTGACTCACAATATAATCCATGTGACTCAAAATGTAACCCCCTGTGGCTCTCAGTGTAACCCTATTGCTTCCATTGTCACACCTATGGCTCCCAATGTCAAAGCTATAGCTCCCAATGTCACTGCAATGACTTACAAAATAACCACATAACTCCAATAACTTCCAGTGTAACTTCTATGATTCAATATGTAACGCCTATGGCTTCCAATGTAACCACAATGACTTTCAGCATAACCACATAACCCTTATGGTATCTATTGTAACCCAACGATGCCCAATGTAACCCCAGAGTTCCCAATGTCAACTGTATGGCTGTCAATATCACCCTATAACTTCAATTGTAACCACAATGTCTCCCAGTGCAACCCCTATATGGGTCCTGGTGTAACCCCTATGACTCCCAATGTGACCCCTATGTTTCCTAAAGTGACCCCACTGGCCCCAAGCATAACAGGCTATGCTTTCCAATATAACCATTATATCTCCCAATGTAACCCCATGACTCACAATGCAACCTCTGTGGCTCACGCCGTAACCCATGTGGCTCCCAAAATAACTGCAATGGTTCCCAACGTACCCCTATTGCTCCCACTGTCATGCCTATGGCTCTCAACATAATGCCTAAGGCTCTCAGTGCAATCCATGTGGCCCAAATGTTTGTCCCCATGTTTTCTCCTTGTAACCCCTAGACGGTGCTATACCAAGGGCTACTACCCCTGCCTTATGGGCCTGTAACAAGGTTGAGGGGCCTGGGTTCCTATTTTTAACATTAAACAGATTCTTTCCCAAGACAGTGCATTGCCCAGTGCCTCCACCCAGAGTTTACCTTTAAGTGGGTCTGGACTTTAGATAATGCAACCCTCTGGGAAACTGCATCCACCCACATCACCTTTATGCCACCCCAAGCATGATGCAATGTTCAAAACCCCACATTTCAAAACATTGGCATTTAATGACTTGACACTATAAGTAAGTAAGTAAGTAAAATGTTATTTATATAAGGTGCCCTTCCATAGCAGCTCAGGGTGCCTTTACAATACATCACAATAAAATTCACAGGGTTATTCTTAAAAACAATAAAACAACAGCAGTCAATCAGTAAGTCCCTGAGAATGCCTGGCTAAACAGGTATATTTTTAAGGATTTTTTTAAATCATTCCACAGTCAGGCTATCTTGTATCTGGCAAGGCAGAGAATTCCACAGGGTAGGTGCCATAAAGGCAAAAGATCTCCCTTTGAATGTTTTCAGAGATACCCTGGGAATATCCAGCAATCCCTCATCAGAAGATCAGAGTGGGCAGGAAGGGAAGTAAGAAAACAGGAGTTCCTTCAGGTAGTGGGGTCCCAATTCATGTAGGGCCCTGTAGGTCAGCAATGCGACCTTGATCTGTCATTGTATTGGCAGCCAGCGCAGTTCACGCAGCACAGGTGTTATTTGACTGGATCTAGGGGTTCCAGTCAACAACCTGGCTGTTGTGTTCTGCACTAGCTGCAGATGGCGGATCTCCACCTCCAGTAGCCCCAGGTAGAGGGCATTGCAGTAATCAAAACAACTGGCAACAAAGGCGTGGACCAAGGTAGGAAGATCTTCAGGCCAATAATATGCTCACAAGACAGGATTATGCAGAAACAAGTTTATTTACAGGGGAAGGGCTAGGATGGGTGAATTGGAGTACAGGTTATACTATTTACAGTTGATTTGGATTGATTCACTTTGGTTTAAGATGAAAACAACATTTTGCATTTTGATTCACATAAGCCCTAGTGGCCACCCACCAACGTCTGATATAGTAGCTCCCTGACTAACTAGCTAGCTGCATAGTTATTAAACATATTTACAAGGTTTTTCCTGCACTGGTACCAGTTTCCCACATTGCATAAGACCCCGCAATCCAATACAACCTGGGTACCCAGTAATTACAGTTCTTAGAAAGGTGTAGGCCTCATGGATGGTGCAGCTGCACGTTGGCTGGCTAGTTGGGGTCCTTAGGAGAATTAAGGAGATTTATTTTAGATTGCTTCCTTAAGCTTAATTTAACCGTAGCTTGTTGAATTTACCAACCTTGAACTATTTACAAATCCCTTTCCAAGGTGGTGCAGGGCTGGCCCAGCATTACTTACAGTTAAATATCTTCACAGGCTTAGGCAAGTCAGAATCCAGTGCTTACAGCAGGCGGGCTCTATCCCAGAAGGCTAAAATGCTGACAAAGCTGACAGCCGGACCCCAATACCGACTGCAAAGGTCTTTCTGCTCTTGCAGGTGGAAACAACACTTTAACATTCCGTAGGATGGGCCCCTCTTCTGGCCTGAAATCATTCTTTCAATCAGACCAGCTGGTCTGAATAGCTCAGCCTTTTACATTCAGCACATTTATGCATTTAGCATATTTATAGTCATTAAGTCTACATCAAGCACATTCATACATTCCGCACATTTATAGTCTAATCACAGTTTCTTTTCTGTGTGTCCCATTTGGTCATGGAATACATAGCCCTTTTTCCAGTTAGCCAGAACTTTTAACTGGGTGCATTACCAATGATTTTAGGGGTAAGCATCCACACTCTATACAGCAGAGTGAACAACCAGAGCCCAGGACATGACTCCTACACAAATTACAGGACACAGTCTCTTGGACAAACTTTTATCTTCCTTGTCCATTAAAGCCAGAGCTTAAAGCACAACTTTTGTTACCACACCAGACCAAGCCTGAGGCTGGGCTCACTACCAATTAAGATACTTTGACTAGACTGGGCTTGTGGCAAGGCCAACTACCATTTTCCAGACTTCGCTGGCTAGCAACAGACGTAATAGTCTCTTTTGACGCAAACACTTGTTCTTGGCAATCAACTGTTTACTGTAGTTCTCTAGGCTCTCTTTTTTTAACTTTCTTTTTATCCTCTCTCTCTGATCTATGCCCATTCCCTCTCTTGGAAACCCCAAGCACTACACACCACATTGAGGACTGGGTGGTCTGTTCCTAGGGTGCATCACTCCATTCTTACCTCTAGAGCCGCCAGTAACCCTCAGGCAGGGTGGGGGAGGACCCCAATCTCCCCCGAATCTCGATCCTGGAGTGTGTACAGTGGAATCTGCCCCCCGGTTCCTCTTGTGGTCATAGTGCAGTGGGTTCATTGCCTGGCCTGGACGCAGAGGAGTTTTCTTGCTTTGTTGTCCGTCCCTCAATGTCAGCATGCAATGAGGACCAATGAGAAAGATGCAAGCAGAGACATGCATCCGCTCTTGTCCTCTGCCGATGTTGACCTTCCCTGATGCTTCCCTGTCTGCACCAACACCATCCAAGGTTACCCAGATGGTGGTGGTATAGTGGCAGGGCCAGCTTCCACCCCTCCCCAGAGAAGGAGAGCAAGCCATTGGGCACTCAATCCTTCTCCCCCTGGCTGACCCCCAGCTGCCCGAGTCTGTTTCCAAACCTGGGTCACTGGCGTGGCGTGAGGTGTGGCTTCCAGCGCCTCAACCCTCGGTGCCACTGGGCCCACTAGGCTGTCTTACCACCAACTTGCACTTGGCAGCAAATGGTTTATGTAGCTCTTTAAGCTCAAGCAATACACATGCAGTCACTTGTGGTACACACTGGTGATTGCAGCTTCCACAGACAAAATACTGGACCTCCTAGGCAAAGTTAGGAAGAGCCCCGGATCTGAGTACTTCCCATTCCAGTCCTGTAGGCACTTTCACAACAGACACATTTATACACAATACTTGGACCCTTCCTGGTCACTTGGCAGATGTCCAACCTCTGATCGTTGCTGTAAACGCAGGGTGCAGACAGACAAAGAGTCACTATTGGTGGGCTTTGGTCTTCTCTGCCCCTTAAAGACTTTCTCAGAGCTGCACATGGCAAAAACAATTTACTCACTCAGATGTCTTGCAGAAATTGCTTTCCTTCTTCCGAGGTTTCTGGATTCATCAGCACTCTCACTGCTGAGGCAGGTTTAGCTTTCTCACAGCTGGCTTCATCAGGTTGCTGGCCTCATTTGCCCCAACGTGGAAAGACTTGAACTAGCCCTGGAGGACATTCTCTGGCAACCCACAGGCTAGCAGCTTGAACTGCTGGCAGCCACTTATCTCTTGACCAAAGAATGCCTCCTCCTCTGTGGAGGGGCTTGCACTGGATCACTAGGCCCATTTCTCTAGCTAAGGGCCAGAGCCCCCACCCCTGTGGGGGGACCACTGCATCTGCTCAAACAGCCAGAAAACACTGTCTTGTGGAGCTCCTCTGAGACTCCCTATTAGCTGAAGCCATCTGTTGTTCCCACAGCGATTGGCTGATCCTGCCTGTCAGTCCAGGAAATGAATATTCATAACCTTCACTCGATGCACTATATGCCCCCTGTTTTGGTACCTGACATTGGTCCCTGCAGTTTCCCCATAAACACTTTGTAATGTCTTATGAGCTCTGGAAAAAGTCTCACAAGTCCTGGCTAGAAAATCTGACTTTCTGATTAACTGTTGCTGCACTATCATGGCTGCTAATACACACAGTCCCCTTGCAGTTTGAACACAGTTCCAAACAAAAGTCCTGGTGTAGCCAGAATAGTTATTTAATTTACTTTCTTGCTCCACTGTCCAACAGTCCCTTTTGTGCCTTTTCAGTCACTGCCAAGTTTAAGCCTTTTAGCTTAGTCCTTAGCCTGTTGCTGCTGCCGCAATCAAATGCCCCATGGCAGCAGACAGGCACTTTATCTAAGTCCTACGTAAAGAACTGGTATAGCCAGAAGACACATTTTATTTAAATTATTGCCCCCTTGATACATTATCCTCTTGATGTCCATGACAGCTGCTGCTTATGTTCTATCAATATTTACAATTTACACCCTGCAGCCACCACTGAACCCTTAGCCCCTAAACAGCACTGCCCTGCCCTCATTAACATGTAGAGGGGATCAGGGCCCTTCTCATTAATATTCATGAGTCCTGATCAGCAGTGCTTTGTGGCACTCTTTATTTAAAATAGAAAGAGGGCTCTCTTGGTCCTGGTTAAGGTTACCAGTCCCCACTTTGCCCAATGCAGGGACCGGGACCTCCGCACACTTTCCCGCTTAACCACGGGAGATCAAAGGCACCACCCATGCATGCGCGAGATTGCTGCCCAGCTGTGAAGTTTAAGGGAAATTGGCCGGTGGCTTCTCAGTACCGTAGTGCCCTAAGGGAGGGCAAAAACAAGAAAACACTCTTCGGGGACCTTTTAGGGCACAGACAAAGACTGGGCTGTGGCAGTGATTCTGGGGACTCCAAAGGGAGAAATGGCAGGCAACCGGGAGGCACTCCTAGAAGTGGGAGCAGAACAGGAGGAACATGCCATATGGTAAGCCCACAAATGGGGGGGGGGGCATTACACCCTGATTCTCTCTGTTCCATTCACTGATGATCAGTATTACCATAGCTATGCCCTTACCATGGCTGTGAGGGCATGAAAGCAGCTGGCATCACAGACAACACAAGAACTACAATGTGAATGGCCAGCAAGGGGTGCACAAATACCATATGGATTGTGCCATTTCTCCCCAGCTGTAGGCACCCTATCTTCGAAACACTCTCAGCACCCAGCCAGCTTCAATTATGTTAGGCTCACTGTTTTTGTCTTCATAGACTTGTTCTGTGGGGATTAATACATGAGACAGACAGACAGACAGACAGAAGACATTAATTAGGAACACATAAAATTAGGATACCCCAGTCAAGCCTGCTCACTTTGTTTACGATGTATGTTTGCATTTCACAGTATGCTTACCTATGATGACAAGACACCTGGGAGCACCAGACCTATTAAGCAAGCACAGTTCTCATGCTCAGACCGATGTTCTGATAGCCCTAGAGACACCCTGTGTACAAGACTCATCTAATGTAAAGTATAAGCAAATGTTCAACATAAGTCTAACAACCATGTGACCCCTGCCATGGGAGTTGGGGGGGGGGGAGCTAACAGAAGCTTCAAGAGGGATCCAGTTATTAAGAGTGGCTACCTTGAGCAGGAAGAGGACATGTAGTACTAGGCTGAAACTGTCTGGGTGCCTCTGTGGGGGAGGTAAAGTGTAAAATGACACAAAATATTTATTTTAAATACTGTTTTACATATTAATGTAGTAACAAAGAATTGTGATTATGTAAAGGACTTTGGGTCAATTTTGCCCACCTCTTCTGCCACATAGTAGTGACAATTTACAAACAAAGCTTCAAGCAGCATTTAACACCCTGCAAGTCTTCCTGCTGGACCATAGTCTGTGTCAAAATGTTAAGAAAACCAATTGGATTTTGTTCACAAAAACTATAAGTGACAAATAACTTTGCAATAAAATCTCTGGATGGTATAACCGTCCAGCAAGTTGAGAGATATAAATATCTCTGAGTAATAATGGATGAGAAATTAAATTGGAGACCCCACATTGAGGCCCTGATTAAACATTTAGGTAATAAACTGGGATTATTGTACAAACTCAGGCAGTATCTGTCTCCGGAGTCCAAACTGGGAGTGGTCAATAGTATGCTGCTCCCAGTCTTGGACTACAGAGACGTCTTTTATGCAGGAGCACCAGAGGGGCACTTGCTAGTCTGGACGTCATATACAATAGGATGGCCCATTTTATTCTTAATGTACCCAGAAAGACGCATCACTGCATGGTTTATAGATCTGTGCAGTGGATGAGATTACATGACAGGAGAGACTGGCACATTCTTACTCTAATGTATAAAGTATATAGACAAAAAATACCATAATATTTGTTAACTTCATTCTCTATTAGGGAAATAAAATAAAATCTGAGGTCAGCATCTGGTTTTGAATATATTATTCCCAAAAGTAACTCTAATATGGGGAAATCTGCTGTTTGGCACAGGTGGCCATTAGTTTGGAACTCACTACCAATTACACTGCGTCAAATAAATCAACCCATTAAATTGGACTGTATAAAGCAGTGGTGCAAAACGAAATCAAATGCTCCCTCAGCCTGTTGTGCAGGATGACTGACTTGAGGGTTTATTCCCTTTTAAAATAGTAATGTTTAAATGTACAATGGTTGTTGTTAAAGGCAGCGCTAAATTTGCACGTATGGATGATTCTGCGTTATACTATGATGCTAGTTGTTTGGTGTAGGTTTGTGTTTTCTGTATTGTCCATTTATACTGTATAATGCATATTTATATTTTTATGTTATAGTGTATCTGCAACTACTTATTATGTACAAACACCTCCTTTGAAATGAGCTTTGCTCAATGGAGTATGTAACATCTATCATATTCATGTAATTTGAATACAGTTTATACTACTACTACATATACCCAATCAAAGTACCTGACACACATCCAAGCTTAACTCTCAGAATGCTCCTACTCCTCATACTGTAAACCTCAATGCCATTCTCCCTCAGGGGATCAATCCATGACCTTTACAATGGAGTGAAACAGGTTTTCACACCAGGGCACAACAGAGTGAAGCAACTTTATTTAAATTAGGATGAAATTAAGGGGATGTAAGAGGGGAGTCATTGTCCATACTTATACACTATGCAGGTATACAGAACAAGGGTTGAGGGCACTTTCTCCTTAAGATGGTACCTTTGTTTACTCTCTTCCTGTAATTTCTGTGAATGCAGAAGATCTTGGGGGGGGGGGCTGACTGCAGGAGAAAGTGATTTTATTCATATTTGCATGTTCTAATGGACAAATACTGTCAGTAAACCATTTCAGATCGGCTGTGGCACTGAGCAACAACATTGCACTACAATGTGAGAGGACTTATGCAAGAAGCACTGTGGACTTCTGGTTCTCTTAGCCAGAAGGGTATATGTGTGTGTGTGTGTGGGGGGGGGGGTTCTGGCATTTGTCACTAAATAGTACACCCTGGGGACAACAAGCTGGACTTGTTATTAGATGGCTGCCTTGGCTAAGGTGGGCCTGTCTGATTGGGGGCAGTAGTTAAGTTAGATAAAAGACAGAGTGAGGCATGCACATTTTTGCCCTCAGTGACTGACCAATGACAAGCTCAGACTACTGACCCCCACAGTGCACTTTTTTTGACACGTGCCAAATCACCTCACCCCTCTTTTAGCTAGGACATGAGAATCCCACAATCACTCCTATGCCTAATCTTCCCATTCAGTAGTGCAATGTACAACTACCCAATACAAGAACCACCACCCTGTAATAATGTGCTGATTTATGATATTAGTGCTAGTGCACAACCATTGGACCACCAATGAAGGATGTGATCTTCCAGGAAACAAAGGATTTATTCAAAAAAAAGGAAATACACCAGTATCTGGGGAGAAGGCTAGGATCTGGGGAACTGCAGGGTTTTACAATGCAGGCCCACTGAAGTTTAAGAAATGTTTGTGCTTGTTCTTTATTGGGAGAAATGTTTAGGAAGACAAAAAGGCTCATACTAGCCCTGATGCATAGCTTCCGTGGATCGGGTCTAGTATAAGTCTTATTTTGGCTCCTGTTCTCTCAAAACAGGCAATTACAAAATGGTTCACTAACTTTATTAGTCCTTGTGGGTGGGGTATGGTATGCTCTGCGTGCCCCTGCAGGAGAACAATTGGCATGGACTCCTTGGATTCCTCCTGTGGTGCCTCACCTATGGCCTGCAGCATATCTGAGGCCCTAAGAGTATTGCTGGTCATGTAGCATATGGCCTGTTACATAACACACCCTCTATATTCACATACTGAAAGTACTGTAAAACTGTTTATTTTCGTCCCAAGTAATTTTAGCGCATACCCAAATGCAACCGCAACAGCACAACTTTAATTTAGCACTACCATGATAGAAAAACTAACAGTGCTAATTAGCACAAATTTATTTTAGTGCTAATTGGTGCTTCAGCAAAACTAGTGAAAATTATTCAACAGTGAAAATTTCAAGTTTTGCAGCATTTCAAGATTTGTAGAAATTCTGTTATATGTTCCAGTGATATTGCAGGTGAACCTACTGCCATTCACTAATTAGCTGAGAATGAGGAAACTGAGGACAAAGAATACCTACTTGCTATTTTGCTCCAGGTGCTCTGTACTTGGCTGAGCTTTGACAAGAATCTTCTTGTATCTTGCAAAGTGGCGGAGTTGAACAAGCCTGCACTTCTGCCAGAGCCAACACTAGCAAACTGTGATGTGTCCCATGGTGGTGGTTCTGCTGCCATTCTAGAACAAAAAGAACAAGCATTTTGTCAATGCCGAGTGTTTCTTTGCATGGTGTATGTGTTGGGGGTGTATTATGTTATTTGAAATAAAGGGCGAGAAAGAATAGCAAAATTGGTAAACATCAAGATTTACTTATTATAAATGTAATGAAGTGAGTTGCAGTCTCCAGTCCTGAGCACTACTGGATATTACAGGCCCATGCATTTTATTGATTCTCACCCTTACACAGAAACAGGAAGGAATCTCATAAAAATATTTACACTGTTTTTTTTAACCTCTAAGACACTATCTGATTAGCACTGTCTCAGACATAGTTCACAATAGCAGAAGACAGCAGTTTCTTTAATCCCTAAGATACATTTTTACTCTGGTTTTTGAAAAAAAATATATTGGGCTTTCGCTGGGAAACATATTGTAAAACTTTTAGCCTTGAAAACAGCCACCTTTTCTGGTTTCAAATCTAAGTGCCTAGCACAGCCAAATGTATTAAATTGGTTACTGCCTTCAGCATTATATGGAATGCATTTTAGTATAACAGAAGATAGCTGCTTCTTTAACCCCTAAGACAAGTAAAGAATTGTATGTTTATTACTTCTTTTACGATGATTGTTGGGGGAAAATATTTATATTGAGCTACAGCATGGCTGGTAAACACATTCTGTAACTTTTAGCCCTGTAAACAGCAACTTTTCTGGTTTCAAATCTTAAGTACATAGTACAGCCTCTAGTACTATGTCCAGCATAGTTTACTCTAGCAGAAGACAGTTGTTTCTTTAACCCCTTTCAAGCAGACACACACACACACACACACACACACACACACACACATATGGCCACAACATTCAGAAATAAATACTGCAGCCTAATGTGTTATAAAACAATAAAGAAACTGTTTGTCAGTCTTCATTACTTGGAACACAATTTTTATTTATTTATTTATTGAGAACTAGGATTAAACACCTTTGAGTTGGGAGCTCGTTTACAAAGGTTCCGCGTCAGTGGGAGGGAAGAGAGTGTTACAAAGGATTATACAACAGAGAGTATAAAACATGGACAATAATTACAGCGGTTTATACAAGCAGGTTTATACATACAAAACATAACAATAAAAATTAAGATACCCTCGGTTGGCATATATTGTAAGTAGGCGGGGAGAATAGTTGGAGGTAGGCAAAAGGAGTTAGAGAGGGTCTAAGGTGGCAGTGGGAAGGGGAGGGTGGTGAGCGTGAGGTGAGAAAGAGAGTGGCAGCATCATAGACATTGTCAAAGTGAGAGGGTGTAGGGGAGTAGGGGGTGGGTAGAAGGCAGCTAGTGGCCATGCCAGTGCAGCAAGTCACTGAGTGGCAAGGCAGTAGGAGGTGGGAGGGAGTGAGGGGGAGGGTAGAGGTGGAACGGGACCATGCCAATGCAGGGAGCCGCTAAGAGGCAGGACAGAGACTACTGGCAATGGGGACTAGTGGTAGTAGTCACAGGTGCTGGAAATGGAGAGATGTTGGTGTAGCAGTCTTTTAAAAGGGCCCAGAGTAGGTTGGTTGGAGATGTCCCAGCTGAGGGTATTAAACCAGATGGGTGCTCTGTAGGCAAAGGAGTGTTGACCCTGCGTTGTTCGAAAGTGAGGAACATGGAAGAGGTGAGTGCCAGTGCTTCTTGTCTGTTGTGAGGTTGAAGTAGGTTAGCTGTGCCATGGGGAAGGATACCAAGTAGAGCCTTTTTGGCAAACAGGTTTGGTAGTGTAACCTCCCACTGAGCTGGAGCCAGCCCGTTTGAGCATAGAGGTCACAGGTATGGGTGAGACGTTCGGCCCCTGTGATCAGTCTGCAGGCCTTGTTCACTGCAACTGATATTCTGTGGAGAGTGGTGTGGCAAGCAGCACAATAGATGACTAAGCCATAGTCTACGACAGAAAGGATAGAGCTGTTGATGGCTAGTCTAAGGGCATCTGAAGTGAGACAGTGCTTGTGCCTGTGGAGGAGACCGATTTTGTAGTTGACAGTCCTAGAAACATTGCTGATGTGCTGGTCATAGGCTAGACAACTGTCAAGTGTGACCCCAAGATATTTAAGTGCTGGGTATGTTTGAGCAGAGCTCCAGAGTGGGTACTGATGTTAAAAGCATAGGACTTGTGCTTGTTCCGAGTGCTGCAGAACATCATGGCTTTGTTTTTTTTGCTGTTCAGGATTAGTTTATGGTTTTGGACCCATTTCTCAACAATCCTGAAGCCATGTTGCAGATTACCTTCAAGTTCCTCTGGGTCTGGGCAGCTTGTGAAGATTACTGCATCATCTGCATAGAGTAGCATTTGTTGTGGGCAGTGACAAGGTAGATTGTTGAGAAAGATGCTGAAAAGGAGCGGTCCCAATATGGAGCCTTGGGGGACACCAGATCTTACAGGCAGTTGGTCAGAGAGGACATTGTTGATTTTCACCCTTTGTGTACATTGTCCTAGGTGGGTTTTGAACCAGAGAGTTGATTTTGCAGAGAGGCCAATGGAGGTTAATTGGTTTAGGAGGAGGGAGTGGTGGACAGTATCAAAGGCCTTTGAGAGGTCAATGAAGACTGCTTCTGTTAGGGTTCTTTGGTCCGATGACCAGTGTATGAAACCAGTGAGTTCCAGTAGTGCTGTAGAGGTACTATGGCCTTATGGAAGCCATGCTGCTCAGGGCATTGGATTGAGTATTTTTCAAGGTATTCGACCAACTGGTCAGCCAATATGCATTCTAGTGCTTTGGAGTGCGGTGGCAAAATTGAGATGGGCTGGTAGTTTGACAGCGATGCCCTGTCTCCATTCTTGTGTACAGGAGTCACGATGGCCAATTTCCACACCTGTGGGAATTGTGATTGGCAGAGTGACAGGTTCAGGATCTTAGTTATGGGGAGGAGAACTTCTTCAACAGTGAGTGCAACAAGTTTGAGGTCCAGTGTGTCTGCGCTTTGTCGTGATTTCCCAAGCACTTTGCAAAGGTATTTTCTGACTAGTGAGTGGGTTAGCTTCTTGAAGTAAAAAGGGAGGGGGTGCAGACTGATGATGAGCATCAGTAATAGAGGTGTTGGAGTGTGGTGAGTCCTCAAAAAAGTCTGGGGGGAGTATCCTGGAGAGGTCTGAGAACTCTTCATTGAAGGCGTTTGCTAAAATACGAGGGTCCTGGGTAAGGGTACCCTGAATGTTGATCAGGTTGGGTGATTACTTGTCATCCTTGCCTAAGACTTCCTTTATGTTGGTCCAGAAATTTTTTCCATTGCCCCAGGAGGCAGTAAGCAACTCCTTGTGGTGGTTTGATTCAGCCTGGTGTATTTCCCTAGTGCAGGCATTTCTAGTTTGCTTGTAGGCTAGTATGGCTGAGGGTTTACCCGCCTCTCTGGCTAGGGGCCAGAGGTGATCATGCTTCTTCAATTTGCTTATGAGGTCAGATGATAACCATGGGTTAACTGACCCCCGTGCTTTGACCTTTTTGAGGGGTGCATGCAAGTCACAGACTTTTGTGAACTGTTGGATAAAGTATTCCAAGGCAGTATTGACATCAGCAGTGTGGTCAATTTGTGACCTGTTGGTGTTGGCAAGATCATGTTTCAGGGACTCAAGATGCCCATGCTTTAGTACCCTACTAAAGGTGAAGCAGGGAGGTGGCTTGAAGAATTTGTTTGTCCAGCAGCAGGAGACTGGGGAGTGGTCACTAATAGCATCCGGGTGCACTGTTACATTGGTGAGTCATTCTGGATTGCTAAAAAGTATCCAGTCTAGCAGGGTTCTGGTGCCCATTTTGTAGTTAACTCTGGTGGGGGAGGAGACAAGCTGGGTGAGGTGGATTGCAGAGATACCATCCCTGTATGGGCCTGCATCAAGTGAAAGCCAGTTGAAGTTAAAGTCACCTAATAAGAGGGCCTTAGAGTTAGAGGGCAGACCACGGATGAAGTCCACGATACCCTTGAAGCCCCTTTTGTGTTCATTAGGGGGGAACGTAGGCAGAGGGATTAGGTCCTAGGTCCACCTTGGGGAGGACGTGCCCTTTGATGGAGTCCTTAATATAGATCACACATCTGCCACCTCTCTAGGTAGTCCTGTCAAGCCTGAAAACATTGAAGCCTGGGAGAGCAACCTCATTATCAGTGATTTTAGGTGAAAGCCAGGTTTCAACTACTGACAGAATGTCTGGGTTGTGCTTTGTGGTTCAGGCTTGTAGTCGATCCAGTTTGCTTGGGAGGCTAAGGAAGTTTATTGTTGCTATCCTGATTGTTCCATTAGTTGGGTATTTTGAGGGGTGAAGTGGACTAGATGGGCCAGGGGTTTGAGTGCACATCCCCAGCACTGGGCAATAAGAGTCAGTGGGCAATTAGCCGGTAACCACACAACTTATTACAGAGGCAGTTGTTTTTCTACCTACAAGTAAACTGTGTGCAGGACATTGAAAGCCAAGAGGGTTTGGTGCATAGAATGAGGTTGGGGGATAGGTTGCAATTCCTCAGTGTTCGCCACCATTGCATGGGTAGCAGGAGACAGTGAGTGGACCAGGCTTCTTTAGCAATCACGAAGTAGTGCCCAGTGACACAGTAAGGTTCATAGTGGATATTTGTGCCTGGGTACGTCGGTAGTTGGAGAGCCTTATGACATCTTGAACTATGGCCGTGGCATAGGATTGCTAGGAGGATAAGCTGCTGCAGCAGGGTGCAGAGACTGGTCATGGTTATTAGCATGGGCAGCCAGTTACAGTCACCACCTGGTGGTGTGTTGTATATGACTAGGAGACCAGGCAGCAGGAGTAATACAATTGCAGAGTCCCTATTGGTGGCAAGGTATAGGCTGCAGATGGGAAAATCAATACTTAGTAATTTACAAGACCTCATGACCACTCTACCCTATAAAGCAAAGTGTTCAGATAGGGTGGAAGGTGGGGAGTGGGTGGCGAGAAGGTGCGCAGTGCCGGCGGGGTTGCACTTGATGGCAAGAGCCATACCTTGCTGGCCTTGTATCCGGGCTGGAGGTCTCAGGCGGTGGCCTGAGAGGAGCCATCCATCCTGGGGGGCCACAGCAGAGCTGGGGAACCCTGTGGAGGGGGGTTCCAGCTGCTGGAAGACAGAGAGAGGGTGAGGTTAAATGCTGGCTGAGGGACAAAGAGGCAGACAGCACAGCAGAGGACAGATTAAGTGAACAAAGAGAGCAGTTAGTTTGGGCGCCAAGTCTGGTTCTCGAGAGAGAAGAATTCAAGAAAGGCTGTAATCACTTAAAAAATAGGCAAATATCACAGTTTCAACAAGGATTACACTCTTTTTAGTACATTTGTGCAATAAATCTTAAATTGGGAGCCAAAGACAGCAGGCTTAGTGGAGATACAGTGGAAAGCAGAAGGAGAAGGTTTGGACCAATTGGAGAGGGCCAGAAAACAGCGCTTGTGTTCCAATTGGCTGGTGGCAGGAGCAGTACCTTGCTGGCCTTGTATCCGGGATGGAGGTCTCGGGCGATGACCTGAGAGGTGCTGGCCATCCGGGGGGGGGGCCACAGCGGAGCAGGGGGAACCCTGTGGAGGGGGGGGTCCCGGCTTGCTGGCCTTGTATCTGGGCTAGAGGTTTAAGGCAGCAGCCTGAGAGGTGCCAGCCATCCGCGGGGGCCACAGCAGAGCTGGGGGAGCCCTGTGGAGGGGGGTCCTGGCTGCTTGCTGGTCTTGTATCCGGGCTGGAGGTCTCAGGCGGCGGTCTGAGAGGTGCCAGCCATCCGGGGAGCCTCAGCGGAGCAGGGGGAGTGCTGTGGAGGGGGTTCCCGGCTGAACAATGAAGTTCAGTTTATAATGTGGAATTTTTTAATTTTTTGATTTATTTATTGAGAAATCAGAATGACACCCTTTGAGTCAAAGACTCTTTTGCGAAGGCTCCTCGTTGGTAGACATAGTACAACATCACAAGTACAGGTGCAAGACATCAATCAGTCCATATGATACATTAGCAGGTAAGGTAAAGAACTGAGTAACATAACATAGCAGAGGGCATAGACAGCCCAGAGTCGTGTGCAAAACAGCAGCTAGTACAACATCACAAGAACAGGTGCCGGATATCAATCAGTCCATATATTACATTAGTAGGTACAGTAACGAACAGAGTAACATTCCTTAGCAGAGGGCAGAGACAGCCCAGAGTCATGTGCAACAGCAGCAGCAGATGCTACCATGGTAAATGTAATTATTGTATAATTTATTTATTTATTAAGTTTTTATTGACCGGGTAAGTGCACTAGACAAATCCTGCCTATTTTCAGGCACGACCCGAGGAAGGGGGATACAGATGAATGCCAACTGACCTTGAACCAGATTAAGCTGTTGGTGGAATTTTTGATGAATGAGGGGAAATTTGGCCAGGACACCAGGGAAATTCCCCTACTCTGCAGCAGGGGGACACTTGGCTATCTAGCTGAGATGGCCACTTCTCTGCCAACCTCGGGAGAGCAGGATGTAGGAGAGACAGAGGAGGAGGCCTCCTCCGCTGTTGCTGGAAATCTAGAGGCTACTGTGTTGCAGGATGAAATTATTCTGTCTGACCTGCCTGAAGAGTTTTTTTATGCTGACATGGATGCTACTGGAAAGGATTCCATTGTGGGTGATTTGCAGTTCGCGCCCACTGAAGGTAAATCTATGACTTTACTTGAGAAGGAACGCCTCTTGCATATTGTCCTGGCTGAGGAAACTAAATGTCAATCTAAGAAAGCTGAATTGCTTGACGCTATTGCTACTCTATGCTCTGCTTCGTTGTCAGTTAATTCTGATGCTCCACGACCTGTCCTGTCTCCTAACAATGACGTATGCATTATTGGTGAACCGAGCGCTGAGACGAATGGGGAGACCGAGAAGCAGCATTCTGTACCGGCTGGCAGTGATAATCATCGAGGTGATGGGTGGCTGCAGCCTGTTTTGAGTAGCATTTCTGTTTCTAAGGTGAGCACTCTTCCCTCTAAACCGCATTTGGATATGGGTGGGCCTTGTAAGCCCTTACCGGGTTATTTATTTCCCGATGCGTCAGATGTCCCTCTTGTTGGGAAAGGACAGGAACGGGTGGCCATAAACACTGCTTCTACTTTGCCTGCTGTTTTTTCCCCATTGGGGGATATTGTTATTTCCCCGTACAAAAAGTCAAGATCCCGAGTTACATGGTTCAGGCTGGTCTCCTGAGCGTGCTATTTTGGAGGCTGGGTGGCGTCAGTAGCCAGATGGGAAGTGGATACCTGATTATTCTAAAGACATTGTACCCTCCACTATGATGCTTTCTACCTCAGTGCATCCATGTTCTGTGTCTACGGATAAGCATGCTTCTTCTTTTTCTATGACTCAGACTGGGAACAGGTCGGTTCATGCCGCTGGGGTGGTGGGTCCCCGAGTTGGTGGTTTACCGTTCCCTGGTGATGATTTTCCTGATGGAGTTCGGCTGGGAGTTTCAGAATGGGTGTTACAAGATCCTAAACAAGCTGCATGGTTAAAACCAATGTTCAAGCTGTCGGATTTATTTCAGAACAAAGGGGAACCTGCCCCTAGGAAAAATGCAGTTTGTTTAATTTATAAAGGTGGACTCGAGGACCCCCCTGATAGATTGTATATTGCTAGACAATTGTTGAAGGGTTCTCTGAAATTTTTTGCCTCTGAGATATTTGCTCTTATACATGTTGGTAACTTGAATTATGATAGTTTTAGAACCATTTCGAGTTTGGATAGGTTTTGGTCACAATATCAGAAAGTCAAAAATACACCTTCATGGGTTCCTTTTCTGGCGGTTCCCTTGACTAAACCTGCAGTTAAATTGATTACAATTATGTTTTGTAATGAAGTAGTTAATATTGAAGACATTTTGTTTTGGTTGCGTCAAAGGTGTGAGGTTTTGAATAAGCCCTCACCTATTCTTGACAGTAAACATATATGGAATAGAGGGTGGAAATTGCGTGTAAAACTTTTTTCCACCAATGTTGGTACTTTACATCTTCCTAATAGTTTCTTTTTGGGGAAGGATAGGGGGAGTTTGTTTTATTATGGCCAGCCAAAGTCCTGTTTTAAGTGTGGGTCCAGGACTCACCTTAACACTGCTTGTGATACTCCTCGCTGTAATCATTGTTTTGAGTTTGGTCATCTTGCCAGTGATTGCCTTAACCTTTTTAAATGTAATCTGTGTAAAAAGACAGGGCATGGTTATGGAAAATGTCCTTGGGCATCCCATAATAGGGATGATTGTCCTTCCCACGAGGATTTAATTAATATTGCACAACAGTTACAGGCTAAACAAGAGATGGTCCAGAAGAGGGATGTTTCGACTAGGCCTCCGGTTCCTCCTCTTCCTGAGACAGCTATGGGACAGGCAGTAGTGGAGGATATGGAATCACAGGAGTTGGATCCTCAGGTCCTTGATAATTTGTTACAGGCTGAGACTACTCCAGTTCCTGATGCCCCTTCTGGCTCTCCTGTTGCTTCTACTTCAGTTGTTATTTCTTCTGATGACTCTTTTTCATCTGAGATGCCTCCCCCTCCCCCTCCTGCTTCTCAGCAGTCATTTAAAAAAGTCACCAATAAGAAATGTAATAGATCTGGGAAGGCGACATTCTCTAAGGCATCTAATTTATCTAAAGATGATAAAGATTGCACAGACAATTGGGCACAGGGTAACAAATTTGCAGTCCTGACTTCTAGATATGACTCTGATGGGGAAGAATCTGATGCTTCTTCCTGAGCCTCCACTATTCCTGATATGGCTTCTGATGGAAATGATGGGGAAGGGAAGGTTGAAGAATCTTCCTTGAGACATTCTAGGTGAAAGCGGGTATCTAAACCCCCTTGAAATTCTGGTTTGTGGGTCCTTACTTTTCTTTTTTATGTCTTTTTTGACTATTTCAACCCTTAATGTCAATAGCATTAAGAGTCATAAAAAGATGGTTACTACCTTGTCTCTTTTGTCCCAGCAACAATGTGATATCTTTTTTATTCAGGATACCAGACTTAAAACTCTTTCTGATGTTACACTTGCAGACAATCTCTGGACTAAAGATGTGACTTTTTGGTCTAATGTGGAAGATTCTTGTTCTGGTGTTGGTGTATTGTTTACGAATCCTGCTTTAAAAGTTTCTCATTTAGTTGATGTTTCTCTTGGTAGGGCCTTGTTATTGGATATTAGTTATTCAGGTGATAGATTTAGATTAATCATGCTATATGCACCACAAACTAAGGCACAAAGAGTTGCATTGATGAAGGATATACAGCCCTTTCTTCACACTTCTAGGCTGGTAATTTAGGGATTTTAATTGCTCTCTGAGTGCTTCTGACAAAGGCATGAAGACATCTAAATTATTTTGTGATTCAAATGCTCTCCTTAATATTACTGCTACTGCAGGGTTAGTAGATGCCTACAGAATCAAATATCTCACTGGTGGTAATCCTTTTTTGAAATCCTCCTTATCAACTAGAATTGATTTTGTATTTGTCTCGGCTATTTTACAAGTTAATAAGATATTTTTGAAAGCTTGGGAATTTTTTGATCATAGATCTATGACTGTTCAAATTGCTTTGGGTACTGTGCCCAGAAGTAAGAAAAATCAGTGGTGACTTAATAATAATCTATTGGAGGATGTGACTGTAAGGAGGGATTGGCATCGGGAGTGGGTGGCTAGGCTTTCGGTTTTTGACTTCTATGATGATCTAGCCTCCTGGTGGGATGATACTAAAATTGCCTGGAAGTATTTTTTTCAGAAACATTCTAGGACTCTTGCTAATGACTAGTACCTTGAATATTTGGGTCTGAGAGGACAACTTCAGAAGTTGATTTCTTTAACTGAAACTGATAACAGGGATTATAGTGCACAGATTAAACATGTTAAAAAGAAAACGTTTGATTTTCAGTACAATAGAGCTAAATCTTTAGAACATGAACATCGTTTTGGCCTAAAATTGCATAAAGGTGGTTTCGATCCTTTCCAGGATTGTAGTGATAGGATTGGTCATAGACTGCTTACCCAATTAGAGAAGGCAGCAGGGAATTTGGTTTCTTCACCACAGGACTTGTTGGATGTGGTAGAGCAGTACTTGAGATCTCTTTTTCAGAAAGATTTAGGGCTCAACATTTTGGCCATTGATTTGGATAAGCTTAATTTACCTAAGGTTTCTGACTTGGACAGGACACTCTTAGTAGGAGATGTTTCTGTAGATGAGGTTAAACTTGCTATCTCCTCTTTGAATCCTGACTCTGCTCCTGGGTCTGGTGGGTTGGGGGTGGCTTTTTATCAAACTTTTAAGGAAGATCTTGCTCCTGTTTTTGTTTGTGTTCTGAATGATATGCTCTGTAATTCTTCTTTAGCAAAGTCCATGTATCAGGCTATGGTTATTTTGTTGCATAAAAAAGGCCCCAAGACTGATTTAAGGAATTGGAGGACACTTAGTCTGTTGAATACGGATTTAAACATTTTGAGTAAAATACTGCTTAACAGATTATCTAAAGTATCTGATAAGTTGATAAGTCCGGAACAAACTTGTTCTATTCCTGGATGATCTCAATATGACAGTTTATTGGTTTTAAGGGAAATCTTTCATGCTGCTCAACATGGGAGTTTAGCTGGTTTTGTTCTGAGCCTTGATCAGGAAAAAGCTTTTGACCAGGTTTCACTTGATTTTTTATTTTCTGTGTTGACTGCTTATGGTAATCCTGCTGTTTTTGTTGGCTGGATTCGCACTTTGTATTCGAAAGCCACAATTGTTCCTAATATTAATGGATGGATCGGTAATCCTATTTTGGTAGAATGAGGGGTACGGCAAGGCTGTCCACTCAGCCCACTTTTGTATGCCTTTTCCATAGATATATTAATTAGATTGATAGTTACCCATTCTCATTTTTCAGGTCTCAGTTTCAGTTACACTGTTCCTCCGATTAAGATTCTGGCTTATGCAAATGATTTGTTTATTTGTCTGTCTCAAGCTACAGAAGGGCAGTATGTTACTGATGTTTTGTCCCTATTTTCTTCTTCCTCAGGTTCTAAGATAAATTTTACCAAAAGCAGGGGTACCCCATTAGGTGACACCCTTCTGCCAGATCAGGGTTGTATTGCTGGTATTGGTATTAGTAGGGAACCTTTATCTATTTTGGGGATAACCTTTGGTTCTGGAGATATGCCTTCTGTTAACTGGCATAAAGGCCTTGTTAAGGCTACTGGATTAGTGGCATGGTGGAAGGGGAGGCAGATTGCAAAGAAAAAGAGTGTTTTATTGATCAAGACTTTGTTGGTTTCCTATTTTTTTGTACATTAGTTATGTTTTTCCACCTCCATTTTCTTTATTTATGTCTTTATTTAGCATTTTTTTTTTCAAGCCTTTTGGGGAAGTAGGTTGAATCTGCTAAAACGAGGGTATACCTATAGAAGTATAGGGGAAGGTGGTGTAGCTATGGTTCATCTGATAGCCTTTTATGTTAGCATGTTTGTATCATGCAATCTAAGTCCTCTTTTACGGCCCGGCGATAAATTGTGGTATCCTTTTGTGTGGTCTTGGTTCTCTAGTGGATTGCCCCTTTGGAAGGATGGTAAGCTGTAACGTTTATCTAAACTTCCTTGCTTTCCACAGTATGGCTTAGAAACATTTAAATGTTTATTTAAATGGGGTTTGACTATTTCTCATTTGGAGACTTTGAGTAGGAAAAGATTGTATAATCTTTTAATTTTTTCAAAATTTAAAGAGGAACTAGTTTTTCCGGATTGCCCTGTAGCCCAGGTCGGTATGGTTACTAAATTGCTCTCTAATAATCGATTACCCAACTTTGTTTGGGACAGTGGCTGGTTGAGTAGTTATGGGAGGCTGCCTGTTGGTGTTAAAAACAAACATAAACAGTTCAGCGACAGGTATTGTACTAGGGAGCAATGTTTTACTGTCTTGGAAACTCAAGCTCACCTCTTCTTGGATTGTCCATATGCAAGCAATTTTTGGTTTCTTTTAGCATACCGATGGAAGGAACCCTTTTTTGCCTCCTTATCTTACTGCACATTGATGTATGGTGTTCATGGGGGTGAATGGGCACATTACCATACTGATACTTTATTCCTTGTTTTTTCTATATTACGTTATTATATTTGGCAATCCAGATGTATGTAGGTTACACAGCAAAGAACCATATTATTTGATGATATTATTGGTAATGTGAGACTTACATTACAAAATGTTAGAAATGGGGATCATAGGCGTTTTGGTCTAATGAAAAGTAATCAGTTGTGGGTTAATTGTGTACATTGGTTGTTTGATGCATAATGTTTTCTTTGATTATGTATTTGTTTATTTTATGTATTTGATTGTTGATTGCTTTTGCTTATTTTGTACTGCAGTCCTTTTTCTTTAATAAAAGTTCCTCTACTCTGTCAGTAGGGGGATCCTTGGCCTTCTGCATTGCGATGGCCAGTCCTCAGCAAATGCTGGAGGAGATGGACGTGGAAGGTGCAGGGGAGAGGGCCTCCTCTCCTGTACTGGTTGCACTAGAGGCCGTGGAGAAAGATTGCATTGTGGCTGAAATTACTGGACAGCCTGGTTGAATCCACTGTTCGAAGTGATGTTGTGCATCTTGTGCAACAGTCGGTGGGAGTTGTGCCCTGCTCTTGAGCTGATATGGCATGGTTGCTGAACGAAAGATCGCTGTTGGTCCAACAGATGGATTCCTTGGATAGGGAGATTGCATCTCTCCCGGTGCACTCCGATTCTGCTGGTGCCGCTGTTTGTTCACCCACATTGAGTTCATCTGCTGACGTGGTGGGACCTGAGTCTGGCAGTGCTACAAGGGATTCCGCTGCTCTACTGCCTAAGGCGGCTTCAAACCTTTGTTCTAGGGCTGGCAGTTCAACGGGTTCTGGTCCTGAGTGCCTAAAGCCCCCAACGGATCTCAAAGGAAAATGGAGTAAGCGTCTCGGGTCTAAGCAACTAGGCGCCTGGCAGGCTGTTGCAGGGAGCAAGGCACCAGATACGGACAACGCTGCAGCTGAGGTTGTTTTTTCCTTTCCTTCTACACAACGAGCTCCCAGGTGGAGCAAACAGTCAGGTGAAATGACTGAATGAACAGTCAGGTGTGGCTTCCTCAGCTTTGCATCCTTGTGATTTATATACTGTGGTTCTGGGTTCAAGTTCTTCGGAGTACTGG
This sequence comes from Neoceratodus forsteri, assembly GCA_016271365.2. Taxonomy (NCBI): domain Eukaryota; kingdom Metazoa; phylum Chordata; order Ceratodontiformes; family Ceratodontidae; genus Neoceratodus; species Neoceratodus forsteri. The sequence continues at coordinate 90,856,945 of CM028132.1, read as the reverse complement.
AGGAGATGCCATGGTCTCCTGCAGTGGCACTTCAAAATGCTGGTTGGGAACAGTTGGAAGGGGGTGCTTGGTCACCGGATTCCCAAGACCCTTCCTACATAAACATGCTGAAGAAAGCTGCAGCACCAGTGGCCACCGAGTCCTCTTCTCTTTGGAGCTCCAACTCACCCTGGGGTAATTCTTCTGATTTTTATGCTAAGGACTCTGGTAGTGTTTCTGCTTATAATGATGTGACTATGTTTGAGGATGTTTGTACTGTACAAGATGTAGGTGGGAGTGAGGAGCAAATTGGGGAGGTACTTCCTACTGTTTCTGCTTTACCTAGTTCAGTGGTGGGAGAGGACGCAGCTCCTGTAGTACCTCTCAGATTGGGCCCTGACCCTAAGTTGTTACAAGAGTCTGATGTTGACCAGGCAAAACCTGTGGGTTTTAAACTCACGGATTTATTTAGTACTAAGGGTGAGCTTGCCCCACGGCATAATGCCATTCGTTTATTGTACAAAGGTGGCTTACAGAACCCCCTGACAGGGTATATATAGCCAAAACCTTACTTAAAGGATCCATGAGGTTCTTCTCCTCTGAGATTTTTGCGCTCATTGGGTTGGGGAATGCTAATTATGATGTTAGCTTTAAAAATGTATCCAGCCTGGATAAATTTTGGCCCCAGTATGCCACTTGTAAGAACTCTCCCACTTGGTCCCCTTTTCATGCCATCCCTCTGACTAAACCTGCTGTCAAGGACATAAGTATTATGTTCAGAAATGAAGGGGTGAACGTCGAAGATATTTTGTTTTGGTTGAAACAGCACTGTGAGGCTTTGAACAAACCAATCCCAACTTTGGATAGTAAACAGATCTGGGATGGTGGGTGGAGGGTTAGAGTTAAGCTGCATTCCACTAACCTAGGCCCTAGTCACCTGTCTAGTTTTTTTATCTTTGGAGGGATAAGGGGATGATTTTTTATGCAGGACAACCTAGCTCTTGTTTTAAGTGTGGCTCTAGGGCACATTTCATTTCTGCTTGCGATACTGTTAAATGCAGTCATTGTTTTGAATTTGGTCACAACTCGAGTTCTTGTTTGAATTTGTTCAAATGTAACCTTTGTGAATGTACAGGTTATGCATATGGTCGATGCCCTTGGGCCTCCCATAATAGGGATGATTGTCCCTCACATGAAGGCCTGATTAATCTTGCCCAGCAACATCAGGCTAGGAGAATTGCTGAACATGATTTGCGGTTTGGCTTAGCAACCTTACATCATACTCAGCAGGTGGAACCTCCTGGGTCAAAGGCTGTAAGGGAGGATAATTCTCCCCAGGAGATGGCTGAACCACAGCAGGGACAAATGGAGGCCCAGGAGGGTGTTGGCCCTGACCGGGACAATTCTAGATCTGTGGATTTTGGTGTTATGCCACCCCTCCACCTCCACATCAGAACGCACCAGGCACAGAGAAGGCCACCTTTATTAAGATACAACCAAAAAGAAATAGGAAGGGGTTAGCTGTTTCTGGCCACAGTTAAGGAGTCAGGGGCTAGGTCGTGGAAGGTTGGGAATAAATTTGCCTTACTGTCTTCTGATCTGACAGATCGGGAATCTGCTGATGAAGAAACGGATACTTCTTCCATTGTTTCTAATACAGATATGGAATGGGGTGGTGATACGGATCAGATTGCTAAGAGGACTAGGCAGTGTAGGAGAAGTAAGTCACCTTAGGTTGTTTCTATGGATTCCTTAGTGGTGTTTTCTTTAAACATCAACAGTATCAAGGGAGACAGAAAGCTAGGGGGAGTTATGCTTGCTTTGCATGACATGCATTGTGATATTACGTGTCTGGTTGATACCAGGTTAAAAACCAATAAGGAATTACAACAGGCCTCTAAGGCTTGGCCACATGGTCCCTCCTTTTGGTCTTCTGGTATAGACAGATGCGATGGAATAGGAATTTTATTTTCTAATTCTGCCCTTCAGGTGTCCAGACTTGTGGCTATCCATCCAGGGAGAGCTTTGTTATTGGATATCTCCTTTCATTCGGAGAGGTTTCGGTTAATCGTATTGTATGCTCCCTAGGCTAAGGCAGAGAGGGTTGCCCTTTTTAAACTGGTACAGCCCTTTTTACATACCTCTAGATTGATTATCTGGGTGGGGGATTTTAATTGTGGATTGCATCAGGCTGATAGGGGGCTTCAGACCTCTAAGCTTTTTTGTGATTCCATTGCCCCCAAGAATGTGATTTCCCCTGCTCATCTACTGGATGCTTATAGATCTCAGCATCCCAGGGGTGGGTTCACATATTTTAGGGGGGAGATTAGGACTCGGATTGACTTCATCTTCTTGTCTAGTGTACTTAACGTTGAGTGTAAAACTGTTGGGAATGAATTCTCCGATCATGCTGCTGTACAGGTTACTATTTCTTGGAGTGATGTTCCACGTTGTAAAAAGAATAAGTGGAGACTTAATGATTTTCTGCTTGGGATCCTAAAGTTCAAAAATGATGGTGGTGGGAATGGGCTGCTTGACTGTCTGTGGCTGATCTCTATGAGGATCTGTCTGAGTGGTGGGAGGATACGAAGGCTAGGTGGAGACAGGTATTGCAGAAGAAAGCAGCTGCTGATCATACTGGCAAATATCTGCAGTATTTGGCACTACATCAGCAGCTACAGCATCTGATTTCACTTTCAGATAGCTCTCCTCGTGATTATAGCAGGCAGATTTCTCTCATTAGTCATCAGATGAGGGACCTGCAGTATGATTGAACAAGTTCTTTGGGGCAGGAAGCCAGGTTTGGGACTAGGTTAGCCAAAGGGGGGTTAGACCCCTTTAAGGCCTGTCAGGGTAGAGTTGATACTAGAATTATTCATAACTTACTGTCTCCCTCTGGAGCTCTTGTGAGTTCTCCTGAGCTATTGGTTGAGGTTGTTGAGAATCATGTCTTGGATATGTTGGGGATGGTATCTGATAGTGCTGATGCGACTTCTTTTTTGCACTCTTTGAATCTGCCTCATCTTACACCCGGGGAGTATGATATGTTGTCAAAAGAAATTTCTGTTGAGGAGGTGTCAAAGGCTATTGATGGTTTAAACTTAAACTCAGCACCGGGTTCAGATGGCCTTACGGCGGGTTTATATGCCACGTTTAAGGAGGAATTGGTTCCGGCTTTAGCTATTTTGTTTAATGACATGTTGGCCAAGGCCACATTCTCTAAATCTATGAAGGAAGCTATTTTGGTCCTCATTTGTAAGAAAGGTTCTGTGTCGGATATTAATAATTGGAGACCATTGAGTCTTCTGAATGTTGATAGTAAACTTATTGCAAACATTTTGTTAGCCAGATTGATTCAGGTTGTGAGACTTCTTAGTCCCATACAGACATGTGGTATTCCAGGGAGATGCCAGAATGATAATCTTGTCTTATTGAGGGAATTATTTGCCCTGGGGGATATGGACCGCATTAAAGGGTGGGTACTTGGCATTGACCAGGAGAAGGCCTTTGACAGGGTTTCACATCAGTTCTTGTTTTTGGTACTGGCAGCATTTGGGATCCTGGCTAAGTTTATAGCATGGATTAAAGCCCTTTATTCTGAGGCTGTTATTGTTCCCAATGTTAATGGGTGGTTGGGAAGGCAGGTCTTAGTTAAACATGGGGTTAGGCAGGGATGCCCCTTAAGCCCCATTTTGTATAATTTTGGGATTGATGTATTAATTAGGGCCATTATTCTCTGCCCTGAGGTGATTGGCTTGCAAGGGGCCCATTGTCCTGCTCCTGTGAAGATTTTAGCTTATGTGGATCACTTGATCCTTACTGTAGCTCTGGACACTGACGAAAAGGCCTTGGCCTGTGTCTTACTGCAATATTCCACAGTTGCAGGGTCCCGGATTAATTTTGAGAAAAGTATTAGACTTCCCCTAGGGCACCTTTCTGTTCCTGAGTCTGGGTCTTTTGCTGGAATCAGGATTTCTCCTGAATCTATTAAAATTTTAGGTGTTTGGTTTGGCCTCGAAGATGTACAGTCCCTTAATTGGAATACTGCTTTGGAGAAGGCTGATAGACTTGTAGCTGGGCGGAGGCAACATCAAATTGGTAAAAAGAAACGTGTCTATTTGCTCAAAACTTTAGTGGTCCCTATTTTTTTGTATCTTTGTTATGTTTTTCCCCCACCCATGAAGCTATTTACCAGATTGTCCAGTGTTTTTTTTTCAAGGGTTTTGGGGGTCTCGGTTGAACCCTATCAAATGTGGTTTGACTTATAGGCCTATTCTGGAGGGAGGGGTAGGAATGATAAATCCGGTAGCCTTCTTTTATAGTATTTTTTTGTTATAATTTTGGTGGGGCTTTAAAGCCTGGTGAGAAAGGTTGGAAGTCCTTTCTTTTGTTGTGGCTGGTACCCTGTATTGCCCAATGGGAACAGGGAAAGAAGTTTTTTTTGGCCAGAATTCCTGGGCTTCCTACTTATGGTTTGGAGGCTATAAAATTGGCTATGACCTAGGGTTTCAAACACAGGGATTTTTGTGTTATAAGCCGGAAAGCTTTATATGACGGAATTTGGAGACAGAGTGCTCAGGACCCTGTAGTATTCCCTTTTTTGTCCTCCCGGTTGACAGGCCTGGATTTTAAAACAACTTCAGAATCCACAGATCCCACCATATGTGTGGGATACAGTATGGTTGGGCAATTATGATAGACTTAGTGTTAAAAGAAATCATAAACACAAATCCCTGGATGATAGATATTGCCCAAGGGAGTCCTGTGTTTCGATTGTTGAATCTCAACAGCATTTATTCCTCGAGTGCCAGTTTGCACTTGATTTCTGGGGAACCATTGCTAGTGTTTGGGCTGAACCATTATTTTCTAAACTGAGGCATGTGGATATTATGTTTGGGACTAACATGGCCTTAAATAAGAAATATAATGCTGAAACTATGTATATTGTCTTGACGTTGATACAATACTTTTTATGGCAGGCTATGTGCCTGTTGGTCTTACACCAGAAATGGATTTCACTGCATAAGATTGTGAAGAATGTTGAAAATGCAGTACTTGCTGTAAAACTGAATGATTTTAAAGTCAAATCCAGACAGCAATTTCTTCAGTTATGGTCTAATAGTGCCGTTTGGAATATAAGGTAGCTTGCTGATTTCTTTCTGTTATGCTGTTATGTATTTGTTTAATTTGTTTTACAATTGTTTATACGATGCTCTTGTTATTTTCTATTATTCTGTTATTTCCTTTGTATTGTTTTTGTTTATGTTTCTGTAATGAAGTACACTTTCTTCTCAATAAAATTCCCCTACTCGTCAGTAGGGGGACAGGATGTCTGACTGCATGATGGTCACTTTGCCTGGAGCACCGGAGGGTGCAGATGTGTTGTGGATAGGAAAGCAGGCCTCCTCTTCTGATCTAAGTTTGCCAGAGGCTGAAGAAAGAAATGTAATCACTATTTCTGCTATTTCTGAAGAAGATATCACAGATATTTATATCTCTACTGAAGATCTGATTATGGAACCTACATTAATTACAGAGGAAAAATTGACTGAAGACCTGGATGTCAGGCAGCAAGAACTTGTGCAGCTAGTTCGGTTCGAGGAGGTACGCCATTTGTTGGAGAAACAACGTTTGACAGAGCAACTAGCTGGTTTACATTCAGAAAAGGCCTCTGTTATCCTGAATCCTAGGCCTGTGAAACACTGATGACACAGCTGTTGCTGACAACGCCCCGGCGGAGCCGGGTGAGTCCGATAAAGTTTATATTACTTTAACGATAAATATGGCTGGTAGTAAATACACCTCTTCTGGTGTGTGCCTAGAGCCTAATTTTTCTGAGAATGCTTTATCTTTGTCTACAAATGATTCATTACCTCTGGATGTAAATCGTGAATTTTACTCGTACTCGAACTCCCAGCTTCTCGTTCACACAGCACAATCCACCACAACAGTACAGATGTCAGTGGTTAAACATGCAGGCTCCACTGAATCTACGTGTCAGACTGGCAATACTAGCACTATTCATAGTGAGTGCCTAGAGTCTGAATCGCAAAACACCTCTCTTGTTATCATCCCTATTCCCGCTGTACAAGGTGAGCAATACTCGCTAAGTGCTGTCTTGCAAAATACACTTCCTGCTGTACCTTCCTCAGTATTTTCCCTTTCAAAAACGGCGGGTTTTGTTTTCAAGCACCCGAAATCTGTGGAAATGGAGTCCAATGTTATTTACCAAACTTGGCCCAACATTCAAGAGGGCGCTACAAATTTTATTTTTGGGAATAAATCATCCAATGGGGCTTTACAGCAGAACATATTGCAAAAAGGGATAGAACAGGAGGGTAAGCAGATGGATGATAAAAATGCTGAAATCTCTCATCCTGATTCCACCCTTTTCACTAAACTTGCTATTTCCAATTCTGATCAAGTTGTTTCATTAGACATTCAGCACACAGATGCATGGACACCTCAAAAAGCACTCTCAGGTGCAGGATGGACATGATCAACAGCGGGGTTTTGGATTCCTGACCCCTCCTGGGACATTTCGCTTTCTCAAGCTTCAGCAGAATGGAAGCCTGGAACTTCTTCTAGACCTATACCAGACTTTCCTGCAAAACCTGACAAACAGATCACTGATTTGCCTCCTCTTCCTTCACCTACTATTGTTACATCAAATACTGACACTACAAATTCTTTTCCATCCTTGAAACCTGGGACATATTCGGATACAGCGAATCCCCCTCCCTTGGACTTAGGAAAACAAAGTGACTCTAAACCCTTACTATCTGATCTCTTTTCGAAATCTAAACAAGAGGCAGCTCCACGTAGGAATGCAGTTCGCATACGATATAAGGGAGGGTTGGAGGATAGGCCAGATAGGTATTATGTAGGGAAAGTCTTACTAAAAGATTCTTTGCATTTTTCTCCAAGGGAGGTCTATGCATTTATTAACATTTCTGGTGAAGATAACTATGATGTAAGTTTTCAATCCTCTTATGCACTGGATTTGTTCTGGGAACGGTATAGGCAGTTTAAGACGTCTCCAACATGGACCCCTTTTGTTGTTATACCCCTGACAAAGCCATTGATTAAATACATAACTGTTATGTTTTGAAATGAAGGGGTCCATGTTGAAGACATCACATACTGGTTATCACAGAAATGTGAGGTATTAAGTGCACCAGAGGCTATTCTTGACAGTGAACTGTTCTGCAACTGGGGATGGAAGTACAAAGTAAAGCTTCGATAGGGGGATGCTGGAATAGAACATATTCCAAATTCTCTCCTTTTGGGTAAAGATCGTGGGGTCTGCTTTTATGCAGGTCAGCCTTGGGCCTGCTATAGATGTGGTTCCTGCACTCATCTGTCCAGTACCTGTGATAAATCCCGATGTAGCAACTGTGGAGAGGTAGGTCACAGCACCATGCAATGTGCAAACCATACTCGCAGTGACCTCTGTGAGGAATATGGGCATATCTTTAGCGACTGCCCTTGGGAAGCCAGAAACAAAGCAAGCTGCATAAGCCCAGAGTTACTTATCCAGCAGGCATAAGATTTAGCTGTACATGTAGTGCCCAAACCTTGTTCTTCTGATTGTGCACCTCTGGACCACCCCTCTCCTCCCCACTCCCCTCCTCCTCCCCGGCACCCCTCCGAGAATTTTCCCCCTCTTCCCTCCCCTTTGATTCTTTCCACCCCTTTAATCGCTAAAACTCCTCCTGCTGTCTCTATTGTAATTTCTAATAATTTAACATCAAAGGACAACACTCCTCAGGGCCCGGTCCGGCAGATCATTAACCCAGACATACTCACTCCAGTTTGCTATGAAGACATACACACTTTCCCAAAGGATAGTTCTAACTTACCTATTCCTGACCATCTGCCCCGTAAGAGATCTTCCAGGTTTTCCAAATCCATTCCCTCTGACCCACCCACCTCGGTGGAAACTAAAAACTCTTATGCAGCTTTGTTTACCTCTTGGGGGGACTCCGAAATGGAGGTGGGAGATTCTGACTCACAATAATCAGCCAATGATCAAGGTTCCCATATGGTTACAGATGGGGATTATAAAGAGAAAAAAAAAAGAAGGAAAAAAACTTAGTTGATTGTTCATTAAGAAATTGTTGAATGGTTAGTGGTTTGGTTTGCTCCCTAAATGTGCATAGCTTGCTGAATTATGACAAAAGAGGTGGTGTGTTTTAATTTTTACATGATATGGCCATTGATGTTTGTTTAATCCAGGAAACCTGGACATATATTGAAGAACAGGTTCAACAATTTCAACGAGAATGGGTCTGGGGTCCATCATAGTCATTTGGCCTGGATTCTGCTGATTGGATTGGGATTCTTTTTCATTCCTTTAATTTTGCTCTGCACAAATTATTTGATTTAATATCTGGGAGGGCCTTGATTTTGGATTGTCAATGGAATAATATGGACTGCAGATTTATTTCTGTTTATGCTTCACAAATAAAAGCAGAAAAGGTTAGCCTTATAAAAGCAATACAACCATTTTTGGTTACCCATTATAAAAACATTTTTGTATGGGGATTTTAATTGTAACTTGATCACAGGAAACAAGAGGAAAAAGGAAGAAGGAAAAAATATACTGTGACTCTAATGCATTGACTCAGATGGTTTCTATTGCCAATTTATTCAATTGTCATTTACTCCATACAAAAGGTCATAAATTTACTTACAAGCTTAACAGTTATACCTCTATAATAGACTATATTTCTTCAAATGTTCCTAAAGGGTCTTTATCCATTATTCCAGTCACATTCTCAGATCATTTATTATTACTTTTTTCATTGCAACATTTTGTTCCTAGATCTACCTTGCACGGTAGATGGAAGCTTAATGTCTCTGTTTTAAAAGACAAAATGGTCATCAAGGAAATGACAACCTTGCTTCAGGCAAGGTTGTCAGTTGAATTTCTATATTCTGATAAAGGTGAATGGTGGATGGACACTAAAACTGATATTAGGAATTGGTTTTCCAAACATGGAAAAAAAAAGAGGAAATACAGATTTTTTACACTATTTATCCCTCAGGCAGCAGTTGCACAGATTGATTTCTTTGTCAAATCTTTCTAAATATGATTATTCTTCTCAGATCTCTACTATAAAGGAAGCTATGAATAATTTTGAAACTGCTAAAGCAAGATCTATTCAGTTGCTTTTGACTCGTAGTACTAAAACCTCCCCCATAGGTGATCCCTACGAGGTCTGTAGAAATCTGAAAAATAAAATTTCTCTAGATTTTTTAATTGCCCTGGATGGACGGCAGGTGACTTCCTTAGAGGATCTAGAAGCAGTGGTTCAACGACATTATGAATCTCTAAATCCACATATTAATGTCTCATCAACTGTTATAACAGATTTTTTACAGTCTGTTGTCATTCCAGATTTTCCAATGGAAGTTCTAAAACTGCAATCCCCTATTACCAAAGCAGAAATCACACTGGCCAATAAAGCCTTAAGGCTTCATACTGCTCTTGGCTTAGATGGTATCCCTCACACATTTTATAAACTTTTTATTTCACAACTGGTAGAAGGCTTATTTATAACTTACACTTATTGGATTAATAACAGCACTATACATCCTTCTTTTTCTGAAGGGCTACTGGTTCACCTCTATAAAAAAGGAGACTACTCTCAAATCAATAATTGGAGACCCATAGTTTTGCAGAACACAGATTATAAGGTGCTTGCACATATTTTAAATACTCACCTAAAAGTTTATGCCTCTTTTGTAATTTCCCCTGTTCAATATTGTGTTCTGCCAGACAGAAATATTCAACAAGCCTTACATACCATGAGAGATGTAATCCATCATTGTAATGTTTCAGGAGTTCCGGGTTGTGTGGTAACAGTATACCAGGAGAAGGCTTTCGTCAGAGTCCTACATAATTACTTATTTTTAGTATTACAAACTTATAAGATACCATTATAATATATAAATCAGTTGTGGTTATTATACTAATTTTTTACTGTCCGACCTTTGATAAAAAGGGTTGTTGGTCATAGTTTTAAGGTACATTGTGGAGTCCGACAGGGGTGCCCATTGAGCCCTTTGTTGTACATTTTCTCCCTTGACCCATTACTTCATTCCATTGTCTCACCCCCAAAATGAACATGGCTTATTGGAATTGGTATCCCACACGCCTTATGCATATAAGCCTATACTGATGATATCTGTGCTTTTTTTTTGAATCCAGAGCAGATACATCTTTTTTTTAAAGGAAATTTCACAATATCAGAGGTCTCTAATGCCAAATTAAATCTGGAGAACAGTAAAGGTCTGTTTGTTGGGCCTTGTATACAACCTAATACTATATGGTATGGACTTTCTATTTCCTCCACTCCCTTTGGAAATATGAGGGATTATTTTTGGTTTGCACAATCTACCTGAAAAAAATTGGGAACTGGTTATTATCAAAGCGGAACAAAAAGTAAATAGATGGAAACAGTGGAAATTTTCCAAATTGAAGAGGATCGCTATTAAAAAAAAAAATCATTCTACCACTCTTACAATGTGTAGCATTGTTATACCCATTATCTATTAATTTAGAAACAAAAATTTATAGTTTGTGCTTTCAGACATTGTGGGACACAAAATTAAACCCCATTAAAAGACACAACATCTATCTGGATATTAATATGGGAAGTCTTAACATGGTAGAACCTCTAGTGTTTCTCCATACCTTATTTTTTTTAACACTCTCGTGACACTTTGCTACACAGCACTGAGACTATTTCAAAGGCCTGGATGAGAAAATCCCTGGTCATATATCTTAAATCATGGTTACAAACGAAACCTAAAATTCATCACCGTCTTCAAATTCCCCCTTATTTTTTACCTGCAGCTCAGAAATTATATAAATGGGGTATTACAAAGACAGCCTTATTATGCATACCAGTAAATCATTATATAAAGACATAGGCCCGGATATTCAGACCGCATCACAAAGTAGCGCAATAGTAGGAGCAGGCACAGGTGCAGTGTGCCTCTGTGCAACACATGTGATATTCAAACACAGCGCAGGCCAAGGTGCGCTTACACAACACAACTGAATATTGCACCAACTGTGCCATGGTGCAACCAGGGATGTGCAGTGGAGCAGGGTAGTAGCACAGTAGCACAATCAGGGATGCGCAGGGACAGGATGCAGGGGTGCACCACCCATGGAAGCCATGGGTGGAGGAGCATGCAGCAGGTGAGACAGCATCCCCCCGCAACCCATGAACTGCACAATCAGTGGTGAGCTGGATGGACCACCAGCCCATGAACACCAGCACCGAATCCACAGCTGGGGCACGGTGCCCCAGCACACCCCCCTGGCAAGCAGTGACTGCAACACAAGGAGGGCCGGCCACCCAGTGCCACCCCATCCCACCAATGCAGAGTATACCCTGTACAGCGATTCCCAGACACCTGGCCCAGGAGCAGCGCCCAACAGTGCATGGCACCGAATGCATACAACCACCCCCACTGTGACAATGCAACCCTGTGCACCATGGAGCCATGCATGGCAGCCCCACTGTGAGCACCCTGCAGTGGGCAGCACCAGCCACCGATGCAACAACTGCAGACACAGTGCTGCCCTGCTTGGCCCCCCCATGGCACAGCAGAGAGGTCGACCCTGTGTCGGTACTCAAGGAACCCACATGCGACAAGGCCTGGCCTGGACCCCACCACCAGCAGGACAGCACCCTGCCCACCCACCCAAGTACACACCTCTGTCCCAGCACTGGCCCCAACAGCCAGCACAGCCACCCACAGTGGTGCATGGAGGCATGCACCACACAGGATGTGACACACAGCATGGACAAACACCCACCCTGACCCAAAGGCACCCTGACACAGGGCCACAATAGCGGGGCAACAAATGCTGCTGGCATGCAACCACTGATGCTGTGTACCCATGGCCTGCACCCCACCATGGCAAAGGTGTACCAGCCATCCTGCGCATGCACCAAGAAGCCGTCTGCCACCAGCATGCGGCCGGAGCACAAGTGACAGACATCTGAACACAGACCCTGCAACAGACACCCATGGCAGCATGGAGGGGGGACAACAACAGCATAGCCCACAGTGCCATCCGAGGCAGACATGCACCATACTGGTGACAGGAGGCAATCAGCCATTGCACCACGGCCAGAGGATGGCTGGCATGGACAGCCACCAATGACATGCCAGCAGACCGTGCATACCACAGATGTGCAAGGGGGCCAGCTGCATGGGCCATGGACATACTGACAGGGGCACCAGGGACACAGCGCATGCACCAGGGACCACTGCACACAGGCATCCAGTGCACAGAGAACAACACACATACCACAGACAGGGACCAATTCCCCCACCCACACCATAGGTGGGTCTCTGCTGGACACACACATGCCCAGGCCTGCACCACCCCCAATGCCATTCACACCACTGCAGCCAAGCACCATATGCCCACTGCAAATCTGAGACCACCACAGCTGTCATAACAAATATGTCTGTAATTGAGTAGTGAACTGTACAAAAAACAGCAAAACAAACTATTTACAATGTGGGGGGGAAGGGCCACATACCAGGTGGGGGTGGGCATGGGGCAAGGGTGTACAACAGGAAGTGGGGTGAAGGGGTATAAGAGAAAGTCCACAGGGAGAATGGTGATCAGGTCCATAGTGGATCTATTGGCAACTCCGCTCCCCACTTCTGTCTCGGTGATGCCTCCTGTGCCTCCTTCTGTCACACCTGTCCATATACTGGAGCAGCTCTAGGGTGGCCCTCAACAGCTGCTGCAGCTCCTGCATGTTATGTTCCAGTGTAGTCCAACATTGTCCACCTAGGACAAGGGAGCAGAGTCATTACGCGTGACTGGCCAGACCCCTGCAGCCCACCCAATGTGCACGGCATACAGCTGTGGGCCACGCCTCTGTGATGGCATGCAACCACCTACAGTGTCCACGCCCACATGACCCACCTACCCAGGCACCCATAGCCATGCGGAATGCTGCACCAACCCACCGCCCATGTCCTGCACAGCACCACTGTGGCCGTACAGTGACATGGCTATGCAGTGCAACAGCAGCAGCACAGCCATGGACCCAGTGCATGCACAGCCCACCTGTGACACCCACCCACACATGCAGTGCCAAAGGACAGTGCAGAGTGCACCATGTGGTGTGCACGGCAGTGGGGTCAAGTGCAGGTGGCTGTGCCCCTCCACCACCCCTGCAAGCCAGCATGCACAGAAGTAAGGGGAAACATGGCACTCACCTGCATCCTGGCCAGCAGGGCACTACTGGCCCATGGCCCCTCCAACACGGCCCAGCTGTAACTGGATCACACCTACTCTGTCCTGCTCCCCCGTTCATGGGCCAGTCATGTCCTACGGCACTCATCTGGGCCTAGGGTGTAAACATGGAGAGGGAAACATCAGTACAGGTCAGTAACAGATCCCCCTCCCAGTGTGTGCTTGCCCACTCAGCCCAGACATGATGCACCCCTCCACCACCACTCCCACTAGATGGCCCCCACCACCGTGCAGCGTGGCCTTATGCACACTGCGATACCCGGACAGCCGGACACTACCAGTGTCTGAATGGAGTCCCTGCCTGGCCATGGCATGGCACCTTGCTGGGCACGTGCCTGCAGATGCCTCAGTCAGTCAGGGTCCCACCGCTGTAGGTCACCATACCAGTGGCGACACTGCTCTGCTGACCTGCCGATCCCAGTTGCTTCCTCCAGGCCATCAGACACCTCCTGCCACACAGCAGTCCATGGCCTGTTGAGGGGATCCTGCCCAAATAGGGCACCAGCATGTGGCTCCACTAGGGCCACCAAGTTGGCTAGCTCAATTGTGCTCCAGACTTGTGCTCTCCTACGTGGCATCCTGCTGTTGGTACCACAATCAAAATGGTGCTCTGTAGCACACATGCCCCACATGCGGAGGCAGCATGGTACTGCGCTACCAGTCCCTATTGCATTGTCACTGAACTGCATGATAGGGGTGCACCCATGCAGACGTATGGTTCCTAGGGACAAAGGTTGACTGCAGGGTCAAGGGTCTGTCTGCGCACGGAGCACCATAGCACTATTGGAATGCCCTGCATGTAGCACGGTAGGGTGCTTGTGTGTGATGCCCTACGGTGGCCTACTGCGCTGTGGCTTCATGGCGCCTATGGCACACCAAGGCACAAGCGCTACACGGGTGAACAGCACACTAGCACCACAGGCACAGTGGTGACCGTGCCCTGCACTGCCTCCCACACACAGCACATCAGCAGCACAGCAAGCATCAGCATCAGCACCCAGGGCATGCACAGTGCAGTGCCGATTGTGCACGTCACAGTGCTGTGCCATAGCCTGAGCACACTCACCAACATTGCACAAGGCGCAACAGCGTGATATTCAGCCAGCATATGCAAATCAGCTCATTAGCCATTCCATGGCACAACCACTGCATTAGCATCCACTTACAGTTGCGCCTCACCTCATTTACATACGTTGCGCTATATAAATGCAACATGCGGCTGCAGAGGACATGGTTAGGTATTGCAGTCCATTGTGGTGGGTTGCATGCTGTTGGGATGTGGGGATTGTGGTTTGTGAGAGCTGAATGGGACTGCACAGTCCAAAGTAACACCTGTCATTCCCACAGTCTCGAGCATGACCAAATGTGAAGAAGAGGAGGAACAGGGATGGAGGAGAAGGAGGAGGCCCAACTTCACCAGGGCTGAATCAGATGCCCTGTTTGAGGCATATCTTGATAGGGAACCACTGCTCAGTGGACAGCGGGGAACACCACAGGCCCGTGCTGCGGCATGGGGTGAGGTGGCACATGCCGTGAACCAGCATGGCAGCCACCAGTGGTCCATGCAGGAGTGTAAGAAGAAGGTCGGCATGGACAGGAGGCAGATCAAAGACAAGGTGGCTGCCATCAGGGCTGCACGTGCTGCCACCAGTGGGGGCCAGCCAGATGTACTATGCCTGATGCCACAGGAGGAGTGGGTGGCCAGCAGCATGCAGCGTTGTGCCATCAAGGGAGTTCCTGGTGGTGGCTTCCAGATGGGTGGCAGCCCATCACTGCATGGTAGGTCCTGTGCTGTCACTGTGTGGGTGGTGGAGGGAATACCACAGGGCAGGGCGGAGCCACTAATGCTAATGTGTTCCCTTATAGCTCCTGAGCGTCTACATGGGTCAGCAGTGGTGGGTGTGTCCACCAAGGGGGATGCCCTGGACATGGAGGATCACCCATCCACCTCGACAGGTGTCTGAGGGACCAGACAAGTGCACACCTGCACGTCTGTCCGGACTGATGAGGGTGGTGCAGGTGAGGCCCTGCCTGTATCCCAGCATGACAGCGCCCACGATCTCCAGCGTGCTGGGACACATATTGATGCCGGATCTGGCACCGGTGATGATGGACCACACGTCCCAGACAGTAATACGTGTGGGACACAGGATGGTCCCACAGCAGCCAACTGCACGGGCGTTGCCGTGGGTGGTGCCACCATGGCAGCTTGCGTAACAACACAGTCCCAGCCTGTGCCTGTATGCCCCAGTGGGGCAGCACTGGTGTGCATCCATGGTGGTGGAGCTGTTGCAACCGCTGCAGCAGTGCCATTGAGCCCTGGTGATCAGCAGCCAGAGGGGCAGTGCCAGCAGTTGGCCAATGGCGATGGGGGGACAGTGTCGGGGGTGTTGGCAGTGCTCCACATGTGGACATGCCCCAGCATGGCTCTGGTATGCAGCACCCATCATCAAGGGGTGCTAGCCAGCAAGGCCAGGAACACCATGAGGGACAGCATGCCGGACCGTCGGATGACCTCTTTGACGAGCACAGCCGTCTACTCCAGGCTTCAGTAGATCAGCAGATGCAGCTCATGGTGGCGGTGGATGCCCTCAGTGCAGTTCTGCACCAGGCAGAGGAGCGGCGCAGCAGGGACCGTGGTTTGCTCCTGGCAGAGATGGCCCAACAGGCAGACCAATGCATTGACAGCTGTCATGGCCACATTGGGCATCTAGTTCAGTGCCCAGCCACTGCAGACACTGCATAGTGTCATGTCCACCCTCCATTCCCGGCACCGTGCGACACCTGCTATGTCGACACCAGGTTCAGCTGTGGGCATGCCGAGCATGCCTGCCGCGGACATGTTTGGTGGGCTGCAGACTCCTACATGAACATGGTCACGTTCACACAGCGTCACCCTTGGGGGACCATTGGTGCCACCCCATGGGGCCAATGGTCAGCCTGGCATGGCTGGCAGGTCTCGGTGGGGCCGCCCACGTGTCTGTGGCACTGTGCCGCATGACTGACCTGTCTCCCACCATGACTACTGCCTGCCGCTGCCCTATGTGCAGTGTGGTGTGCATTGTGTGACGCCACTGGTGGGGTACCCGGCCCTGCACACACACGGTCCCTGTGCACACCCTCCCAGCTGCTGGCCACTGTGGCGTGTGCATGATGATGCTTGTATTGTGCTATCCACCAGTGTGCAATGGTACCCAGTATCTGAGGCACGCACAGTGAAGGCCACTGGGCATGGTCGTGTGTGGACCTGTGTGGGGGTGGGGGTGGCTGTTGGGGTTGGTGTGCTGCTTACCCCTTGTGCATGTCTTGTGGTGTGTGTGCATGTGTCGTGTTCAGCCCTGCCCATCCCTGATGACATGTGTGGTGCCACACTCAGACCCATTCCCGTACCGCCGTCCGCCCCCTGGTGTCCTGCCCTGCCTGTCTGTGGGCTGTACCCTTGCCCATGGTGGTTGCGCATGGCCCCATGACCTACCTGTGTTGTCCAAAGTGCTCTTCTGTAATGGTGTCCCAGTGCAGCTGTGACATCCAGATCAGGCGGGGGTCTCTTCACCCAGGGGGTGGCTACCCATCACCAGCTGGACCAGTGTCCTCATCGTCCCCACTGCTGTCCCCCTCTTCGACCTCTATGGCTATCCCACAGTCTGTGGCCATGTTGTGCAGGATACAGTAGGCCAGGAATAGCCCGCAGACCTTCGAGGGGCTGTACAGTAGGGCACCACCTGATGTGTCCAGGCACCAGAACCGCGCCTTCAGCATCCCGAACACCCGCTCGATGACATTCCATGTTGTGGTCTGTGCCTCATTGTACCGTAGCTGCGATGGAGTTGTGGGGCACCAGTATGGTGTAAGCAGCCAGGGATGTAGCGGGTAACCACTGTCATCTGTGTGTAGAGGGTGGACATTAGAATGGTGGTCTGCGTCACTATGCCATGGGCCAACATGGCCGGTACCCATGGCACCTCTGACTATGCACCCCCCCCCATGTCTGCACATGTCATCCTGTGTGATATCATACTCACCTACTACATGGCCAGTGGGGATGTCCTCACTCTCAAACCTGTGGCACAGAGCAGACTGGTGCCAGATGAAGGAATTCTGTGCTCCCCCAGGGTGCGTAGCACAGACATTGGTACTGCGCCCCCTGGCATTGCACACCACTTGGCAGTTTATGCTTGTGTAACCCTTGTGGTTGATGTATGCCGCACCCTCCGGGCCAGGTGGTGTGCAGATGGCCACATGGGTGCAGTCAATGGCCCTGAGCATGCTAGGCAACCATGCTACCCTGTGGAACTCCTGTATGTGTGCTGTGCGCTCCGCCTGTGTGCTAGGGAAATGGATGTACTCCACAGCATGTGGCAGCAGTGCGCTGAGGAATTGTGTGAGTAGCCGTGACGCGGCCAACTGGGTTATGCCTGTCGTATCTCCTGATGGTCTCTGGAAGGTGCCTGTGGCGAGCAGGCACATGACAGCTGTCACCTTCATCTCCACTGACAGAGCATGGCTCCGTCGTCGTGTGGGTGCCTACATCTCATCACTGCACAGCTCACAGAGCTGCCTCAGGATCGCCCAGTTCAGGCAGTACCGGCCCACAGTCTCTGTGTCAGAGTACTGTTCAAAGCTGGTGCGGACTTGGTACTGCCTGTTCTAGGCGTACCACCGATGGGCCCTTCCAAGGCCGCGCTTCCCTGCTGCCTGCCTTCTCACACCTCTCATTACTGCCTCCATCTGGAAGGTGGTGCTGGCCATGTTCCTGGCTGGTGTCCCCCCCCCAGGCGGCTGTTGTTCTGTTCCCTCCACTGTCCATTCCTGATGCTCCCCCTGCACCGAGTACACCATTGGCCTTTGACTGTGGCTGTCCTGCCTCCTGCCACTGCCCTCAGTCCACTGTGGCACTCCACGCCCCTTTGCTGCACAGTGGCACAGGCACACCCACTCCTTCTCTGTCTATGGCTCATTTCTGGTGGGCCCTGTACTGCTCCTGCCCAGTCCTGCTCACTGCTTCCTTCTATACCACCCTGGCTGTCTGTCACCACGCTCCCACCTGTGGCTTCCCTTTTGCGTTCTTGCCTCTCTTGCTCCCTTTTATTTTGATCATTTCGCTGTCGCTAAGATTCCGCTTTTCCGCTTATTGCACACAGTGCATGCTGTTAAATATCGCACTGCACATGTTATTCATGGTTCCACCCCCCCTACAGTTGCACATGCATTCGTTACTGTTGCGCTCTGGCGCACTGCTTATTGAGCTGCGCAGCTGCCTCCCACTGAATATCACACAGTGGCGCATTTCTGTACTTGTGCTGGAGCATCCCTGTTGCGCATGGTGCATCTGCTCTTAATATTCGTGCCATAATGTCCAGAAATTACCCTAGGGAACCCTGTTTTAAGAATTGTCCTTCAGTCGATAATCATAAAATTTTTCACCAATTAACACTTTCGAGGGTCCCACAGAAAATGTGGGAAAACCTCTGGCTCGCAGTTTACAGGAGACAAAATTTAAGAAGAAATGCAAAATATGAAAGCATAATTGAATGGAACTGTCCTTACATGGAATGTGTAGCACAGATGGAAACTATGGAGCATTTCTTGTTGCACTGCTCTTACATCGCTGCTTTATGGGATTTTTTTGGCAAATAAATGGCACATGGATTGGCTTTGTTTTTTAACTTATGATATTCTCGTAGTGGGGAAATATGGGTCAGGTTTAGCACATTTTCATCCTGACACTTAAATGTTTTTTTTCTGCTGGCTTAGATTCTATCTATGGCAAGCCCGATGTCAATGGGTATTACATCAAAAGAGGATGTCTTATGATTGTCTGAGCATACTAGTTCATAACGAGCTTAGGGCTATCATTACATCAGATTGTTTATTGTATTCTTCACAACAGGTGTTGAATTGGTGGAAGGGTTTCATTTATTTTATTAAATACAAATAGGCCCAGATATTCAAACTGCGCCATTATGTGGCGCAAGCCTCTGTGCCACTCAAAATAGTTGCGCGGGGGTGTGGCCAGGGCGATATTCAACGGAGTTGTGCTATGGCACAACTTCTTTGAATATCACCACCTGGCCACACCCACTGTGCATGGCGCAGTGGAACTGTGCATGGCGCAGTGGAACTGTGCCAGCACAAGTGGTCAGAGTGGAGCATTGAGATGCGATGGCACAAGTTCCATTGCGCCATGCGCAGCACCTGCGATATTCAAAGGGTGACAAGCAAATGGAGCCATAATTTATGCAAGGTGCAGGGAGGGCCATTTGCATCTAATTATGGCTCCATTTGCATGCCATTAGCATGCAGGTGTGCTGATCTCCGACGACTTGCACCTGGTGCCCTGCCAGGCAGCAGTCATCGGGGACCGACGCCCCCTGCAGCCCGATTGTGGGCATAATAGTATCCCCCCGACCCCCCTGCAGCCTGATCGCGGGCATAATAGTATCCCCCGACCCCCCTGCAGCCCGATCGTGGGCATAATAGTATTCCCCCAACCCCCTAGTAGCCCGATCGCGGGCATAACTGAATGAATTCATTCACATATCTGGATGACTTATGCGGTATGGGCTGCACGCCCATTGGCTCACGCTCTGAACCAATGGGCGTGCAATACAAACTGTCGGTCGGCCCAGGCAACAAGAGGCGGCAGGTGGGGTGCTGCCGCCCGCTGGCTGACAGGGGAGCGGGTGGTGGGGCTCCGTGGGGGGTGGGGTGTGGGGTCACTAGATCACCGACATGGGGGTGAGGATGCTGCCCCGATCGGGCTCCTCACGGTCCACTGGACCACCAGGGATATTGGACTTTGGGGGTCTGTTGCCCACGATCAGGCTACTGGGGGCAGGACACTCACTTATGCCTGCGATCGGGCTACTGGGGGAGGACACTTTCACTTATGCCCGTGATCGGGCTACTAGAGGGAGGATACTTTCACTTATGCCCTGATCGGGCTACTGGGGAGAACACTTTCACTTATGCCCGTGATCGGGCTAATGGGGGTGGGGATACTATTATACCCACAATCGGGCTAATGGGGGTTACACTTCAGCCCACGATTGGGGCATGGGGGGGCGCCACCAGGTGTGGCGGGAACAAGTGGAGGGCCACCCACAGGTGGCAGCTGCTGTGTTGCTCCCTGCAATGTGGCAGCTCACCTGTGGGTGGCCCTCGACTTGATCCTTTTCGGCATAAAGTTGTGCAGGGCGCGGGTAGGGGTTGGCTTGCATAACTCTGCTGACCGGGCTGAATATCGGGCTGTGCAGTTTATGCATGAGCAGGCCCCCCACCTGTGCCTGCATACATTACTGATGCACCCTGCTCATCGGGATTTGTGCAGGCACTTTACCTTTTAAATATCGACCGGGCGACCAGTGGGTTGTGCTTTATGCATTACTGTTGCGCCATGCGCAACCCTTTTGAATATCTGGGCCATAGAGTTTTTTTTGTCTAGTCAATTTGCCTGAATTGTATTTAAATTGGTTTATGCGTTTTCTGTTTTCCCCCTCTTTTATTTCTTGTTTTTTTCCTCCTATAACCATTATCAGTTTAATTTGTTACTTTTGACAAGATTGTTTAACTGTTTCTTTTTGATTGTTCCTTATATGTTTCAATAAAAATCTCCCCTACTCTTTTCGATAAGTGCCATGGAATCTTTAACATCCACCTGAACTACCACCAATCTAGGCAGATGGGACCTCAGTTTAACGTTTCATCTGAAAGATGGCACCTCAGAATTGCAGCACCCCTCTCATGCTACACTACAGTGTCAGTACTGGGATATTAATCCAAGTGCCAGATGTGGGAACTGAACCCACAGCCCTCTGATCTCCCGGCCTCAGAGGTGGGTGTGCTACCTACTGAGCCATTGACACTAACTGGTTAGTGGTGATTATCAGCTGTAGGCAGAAACTGTCAAACTCTGTTATACATGGCCGTGTATAATCACCGGTGTATAACCAAATGTGATTCTACACAGCTATGTATAATCACTCGTGTAAAACAAAGTTTGATTAAGCACCTTTTTCAAAAATTCTAAAATCACACTTGTGCTAGCACTACTGGCTCCTCGTGCTGTCAGCTCGCGCTATCAACTTGATCA
Organism: Neoceratodus forsteri; assembly: GCA_016271365.2. Taxonomy (NCBI): domain Eukaryota; kingdom Metazoa; phylum Chordata; order Ceratodontiformes; family Ceratodontidae; genus Neoceratodus; species Neoceratodus forsteri. Next base: position 90,835,571 of record CM028132.1, on the reverse strand, counting down.
TGCTAACCTCACTGAAACAGCAGAGTAGGAATCTAACTTGCATATGGCTGAGGAAAGACACATTTCTCACAGAAATGAAAAATAACAAGTGGTCTACTAATGTCTATCTATCTACCTAAAACAAGCATTTGTCAATGCCGAATGTTTGCTTGCTGGCATTGGCAGTGGTAGTGTAGAAGTTACAGAGCTGCGTAATAGGAATGGCAGTGAAGTATTGAACTGAAGCCAACCCCACCACCACCATGCAGAGAGTGACAGGCATTGGGGTGTGCGTTTGGGTCATCAGGCATATCGGCCATGCCATTTCACCACACCCCCTGCAGACACTGACAAGTGCCACGGTGTTCCTTGTGGTCTTTGGTCCTTATCGCACCCCATTTCATTAGAAATATGGTGAGATGGGTGTGATATAGGAGAATGGGGTGAACTTTGGGGCCGAAGAGTCCAAGGCATACCTCGATGCCTCTCAGTGACTGCAGGGTGTGGAATGGTATGAGCATCACAGGCAAGAATCCCAAGTCACACCCCTGATTCCTGTCATTCTCTATAGGGTTGGGCGTTATAGTTGAAAAGCCTAATACCTCAGGCATTCATTGGTATTTTCACTCCAAATTTTCAACATGTTTGTTTTGTGACCCCAGCTCATGAACTGGGGGAATATCAGTTTGTTAGCCGAAAGCTGCTTATGCACAGTGACTATGGCATTTAGCACCACAGGTGCAAAAATATTCCGAACAGGATGTAAAAATGACAGCTGTACTCTTTCATGGGGAGGTGTAAAAATGGCTATGTTGCAAATGTGTAGTAAAATATTTAAAAATGGTGAAGTCACGGCGTACATAGAAACTGTGCACGCACACCCGTAATATAATTAGGTTTGAGGATTTCTTACAGCAGATTGTCAACTCAGGCATTTTGGTGCCTCCGATCATGAACAGTGTCACTGTGATTTTCTTTATCTGTGCGAACAATGATTTCCCACAGCGACCACGCATCTCTGCACTGAAAGTGTGAAAACACCCTTGCCATGTTGTGAAAAATGGCAGCTGTACTGTTCATAAGGAAGTGTGGAAAAATGCCACTGGTGAAAATCTGGACTGAAAATATTACAAAGTCATGAACTACGAGGGTGCGTGGAAACTGCGCAATGCTCACTCGTAACACAGTCATTTATGGACTTTTGTCACCAAATTTTCAACATAGCCATTTTAAGACCTCTGCTCATGAACAGTGTAACTGTGATTTTCTTAATCTGTCCTAAACATTGCTTTCGCACACCAACAGCACCATTGTGCGCTACGTATGTGGCGAAACACTTTCTGAGCGACATATGAAATTGTAGCTGTACTGTTCATAAGGAAGTTTAATAAAATGTACATGTTGAAAATCTGGAGTGAAAATATTAAATTTGCAAACTTACGAGCATGCATAGGAACTGTGCAACGCATGCTCGTAAAAGTCATTTTTAGGAATTTTTTCACCAAATTTTCAACATAGTCATTTTAACACCTCTGCTCATGAACAGTATCACTGTGATTTTCTTAATTTGTCCTGTACATTGATTTCGCACACCGACTGCGCCATTGTGTGCTACATGGGCGGAAACACGTTTTGGGTGAGATGTGAAAAATGACAGCTGTACTGCTCATAAGAAGGTGTGGTACAATGGCAATGTTGAAAATCTGGAGTGAAAATATTGAAAATGTGCGAACTAACAAGTGTGCGTAGGAACTGTACAATGCACGCTTGTAAAACAGTCATTTTTGGGAATTTTTTCACCAAATTTTCAACATAGCCATTTTAACACCTCACCTCATGAACAGTGTCACTGTGATTTTCTTTAATTTGTCCCGCATATTGATCTCGCACACCAACTTCGCTTGGCCAGCGCCAGGCAGAAACACATTTTGGGTGAGATGTGAAAAATGGCAGCTGTACTACTCATAAGAAGGTGTGGTAAAATGGCAATGTTGAAAATCTGGAGTGAAAATATTGAAAATTACGACCACGAAAGCATGCAGGAACCGCGCAATGCACGCTCGTAAAACAGTCATTTTTAGGACTTTTTTCACCAAACTTTCAACATAGCCATTTTAAGATGTCTGCTCATGAACAGTGTCACTGTGATTTTCTTAATTTGTCCTGTACATTGATTTCGCACACCGACTGCGCCATTGTGCGCTACATGGGCGGAAACACATTTTGGGTGAGATATGAAAAATGACAGCTATACTAGTCATAAGAAGGTGTGGTAAAATGGCAATGTTGAAAATCTTGATTGAAAATATTGAAAATTCGCGAACTTACGAGCCTGTGTAGGAACTGCGCAATGCACGCTCGTAAATCAGTCATTTTTGGGAATTTTGGCACCAAATTTTCAACATGGGGTTTTGGGACCCTTTCATGATTGATGTCACTGTCATGGCATTATTCAGGCCCAAAGGGTGATTTTGCAGTCACTGCGCGGTCACTGCGTGAAATCACCTCCGGGCCCAAATAACGCCATGACAGTGACATCAATCATGAGAAGGGGTCCCAAAAACCCCATGTTGAAAATTTGGTGCAAATATTCCAAAAAATGCCTGAGATATGCAACAAAGTTGAACCCCCCTATCTAGCCCATTATACAGCTTACCGGCATTTCCTCAGTTCGCGGTCGGCTTTGAAGAGTGCAGACGTGTTCCCGGTCCACCGAAGATCGTCGCCCGAGTCCGGAGGTAAGTATGGGGAGGGGGTGTGGGGAGGCTGGGTGCGCAGTGGGTGGGCGGGTTGTGGGAGGGGGCGGGAGACTTGCTGTGGGACCGCTTTTTCTTTACAGGTACAAAACAAAACAGACGACGTGGATTTGCCATACCTGGGGTGGGCTCCCCAGCGGCACAAGATTTGTGAAATGCTCAGCCGACGGGGATTGGGCACCCCATCGGGCCTCAGGAATACATTGCCACGCTTGGGTGGGCCCCAGCGTGGTACTCACCACTCGGGGAGGACAGTGCAGCCGATGGGGATTGGGCACCCCGTTGGCTATAATATTAGTTGCCATGCTGGGGTGGGCACCCAGCGTGGCATTCTGGAAGCCCTTTGGGGGGCGGGGAACGCAGGCACAAAACACGGGATTGGGCACCCTGCCAGCGGCATGAAAAGCGGGGGCGCCAGCATACCCGCGTGGGTCGCTGCGGTGTGATCGCTGCTCACCTGCTTAGCCTCTCTTTCAACTGTATGCCACTTATTTTGGAGCGTGGTCATAGACAGCTACAAATTTTTGGCTTACAGGGCCGCGCCTGCCAGCACACTGACTGAATTGGAGGAGGAGGTGACACACCTCCGAAATCTCCGATGATGGCACCATGTTTCTTGCACACGCGTGCAAGCAAACATAAAAATGGCACATTCATCATCATTTCAGTAATCTAGTGACCTGGAAAGACTACAATTCATAGAGCAGCAAGAAAACAGAAACACTCTAAGAAAAAACAAGACTGATGTTAGGCTGTTTATTAAGTACCTCTCTAACAAAAAAAAAATCAAAGGAAACAGATATTATATTATATTTTTGATAAGCGGGTGGGTGCACTGATTCAATGGACCATTTTCAGGCATGACCTGGGCAAATAGTCATTAAGCCCTAATTTTTATTGCAATTGTCTGTGTTTACACTCACCTGTGATACTGTATTACCTATGTTATTACCTGCTTGTATGTAACCATTCCTTTGACTGCTTCTAAAAATATACTGTTACTGTTACTTCCAGAAGTTTGGTTTGTACTCTCCTGGATTGTACCTGAAAATAGTCATTGCTATGGCTAGCGCACCTTCCTGGTAAACAAAAACTTCAGGAGAGTTCAAGCTTGGGATAAAATTCATGACTAAATGGAAGAAAGAAGCATGTCAGTCTCTGAACCTTCAAATATTTCAAATAATTAACTAAGATTTACCAGGACAGACATACCAAGATGAAATATTTAATTTCCAGCTGCATTCTGGGTGGAGGAGGGAATAAAGAGTACAGCAATAAGTCACAATTGTCAGTTACATAAATCAAACATCAAAAATATAAGTTATTAATTAAGTAGCAATGAAGAGCAGAAGATGAGCTGGGCACAGCATCTGAAGAGAAACAAGTCATGTAAGTGCAAATTGGAATACAGTTGGAACATGAACAAGGCACTGCTAGGTATGGCATTAAAGTGCAGATGGCAGCAATGTGAAGGGAGAAGGAAGTGTTGGCACTTCATTGAGCAGGAAAGGATGGAGGAAACGAGGGGAGCAGAGGGAAATGGGGGGCAATGGGAGAGAGGAAATTGTAGGATGGCAAAATACAGCACAGGATCAGAGACAACTGCAGAAGTGAGTAGTGAGTTCACAGAGGAGAGACAGGAGTGAGTGGGTGGGAGGAGCAGTATGAGTGGTAATGGGGAGAAAGACTATTAGTTTGGGGCACCAGAAGGAGATGGTAGCTTGGCAAGCAGAGGATTTTATGAAGGAAAGCACAAGAGAGTGAGGGTCAGAGCTGCAAATGGAGTAGGGGGTAGAAGGGGGAAATAAGGAGGGAAGAAAGGTATGAGGGTGTGGTCCATGCCAAAATTTGGAGATGAAAGTAGTGCAATGAACAGGGTGCCTGGCATCAAGGGAGGGAAAGGAGAGGAGAGGAAGGAGTAAAAGGAGCATTGCTGGGTTCTAAAGAAGCAATCATGGGCAGAGTGGCAGGAGAGAAAGAATGAGTCCAGTCTGGCTAAGGTGGATTTGGGAGCACCACTATAAACAATTTATTTATTTATTTAGATTTTGTTTATTGAGTGAGTGTGCTAGCCATAGAAATGACTATTTTCGGACACGACCCAGGAGGTTACAGACATAAACAGTACAGTACAGGTAGTGGTAGGAAGTGACTTCAGTCAGTGACTAGCAAGTTACAGATAAACATGATGCAAAAACAGATTACAGCAGTAGGATACAGATTACAGGAACATCTTAAAAACAGTGAAGAACCATAATCATCTGGTTAACAAGAGACTAGTACAGGCCCACTGTAGCTGAAGATAGGTAGGATTATCTTTGATATGATCTCTCTGCAGGCAGGAGGTGGATTATCTGCTTTATTCCCGTAAAGCCACACTCAGTTTGGGGTGAAGCTTCTGGTGGATAACATCCACATGAACTGATAAGTTGAGGATATGATCCAGCCAGACCTCGCGGTATTTAAAGGAGGAAACATACTTGTAACATGGCAATAAGTAAATGTCAAAATAGAAGGTACTCACTGGGCAAAAGGCAGCATGTGATGCAAAACTAGCAGGGATTAATTCCTTAGTAATGCCCGCTGTTATAGTACTTTTTTTGTACACCTTGAAGTTGCCATCACACATTAAGAAATAAACTGTTAATTTTACATTTGGAGCATGCTTGGTGAGAGGGAGAAGGAGAGAAGAGGAGAGGGAGAGAGGGAGCAGTAGAGAGAGAGAAGAGAGAGAGAGGAGAGAGGGAGAGGGAGAGGAAGAGAGAGGAGACAGAGAGAGAGAGAGAGAGAGAGCAGTGGTTTTCTACTGTACTTCTTTCTCTGTCCCTTCCTATAGGTGGTGCTAGTGGATGTACTAAAATGGAGACACAGACAAAAAGCTCCTCGATATGATAGATTCCCCCCAGTGCTGTAGTCCCTTTCCTTTCCACCCACCTGCCCTGTGGTCCTCCATACACCCAGCAAACAGTGTCTCCCACGTTTATAATAATGCACGTTATTGTGGTAGCTATACTCATTGCGTCTGAAACCTATTTTTGCGTATTCACACACAGAGAATAGGAGCACAGACTGTCCCTTTAAATGGCACTTGGCACACACATACCGCGATCGGTTGCAGGAACAGAGGTGAGGCAAGTGGGGAAAGGTGACTATCAACTATCTTCTGAGTACAGGGTTATCGGCTACAAAAGTTAGGGGATCACATCGGGAACAGTTGCATGTCTATCAGACGTGGACACTAAGTATGAGACAGACAGAGTGGGATACCACCAAACCACAGCATTTTTCAAAGAGTATAGAGCCTTATCTTTTTAACAACATCACAGGAAAAAAAGTATCTGTATTGATCAATATTGTGAACTCCTCAGCTTTGTTTTCTGTGCACATTCACTAGTGCATTATGGAAAAGGTCAGAACATTTGCATATCTTGACTTACAGAGATATGCAAATCTTCATACTTTACCCTTAATGCACCACTGAATATAAAGAAAAAATTAAAGTGACGAATTTTAACACAACAGTGTTTTTAGCAAAGGATTTTTTTTTTTTTGCCATCTCTGTTCCTCATTATGCAAAAGAAAGCTGCAAACTGTGTTAAAACTGCAGTCACAACCTTAATGAATAGGAACAATTCAATGTGTACATGCACAGTTCCATATCTATGTGGCCTTTAAAACATGTAATACTTCACCACCAAAAACAGTGTTCTGAAGCAGTATTCTGATTTTATACCATTGGATTAGTCATATATTGCAAAATTTCTCCAATTCTACAATTTTTAATCAGTGTTTGCCATGGTACAAGTGCATTAAGCCACTCGAAAGGAGGCTTCCACTAGGGAATTAATGCATGGTTTGGTGATTGTGGCACTCAGTCAGTGGCCCTGTGCTCCTACCACCCCCTCCAACCATGCATTAACTCCCTAGTAGAAGCCTCCTTTCGAGTGACTTAATGCTTACATGTAGCACCATTAAGAGTATGGTGGGGCTAGCTAGTCTCTGCCTTATGTCATAAGTCATGGAGACTGTTTTCTTGGCACTGCTGGACACTGGATTAGCCTGGAACCAGTGCTTGATGTTGATGAAGTTCAGCTGAAGCCATGTCATGAAGTCAGAGGCAGAGGATCCAAAGACACAGAGAACCATGTCATCTGCATACATGTGAATGGAGGCCGAGGCAAGGTCACTGAGAAATATGGAGAATAGAATAGGGCCAAGGACGGATCTTTGGGATATGCCAGAACCGGTAGAGAGTGGAGGGGATAAGTTATCACCAGCAAGTGCAGCTTGAGACCTGCCCTAAAAGTAGGAGCAAAACCACTCAGCTGAGTAAGCAGAGAGCCAGCTACATTTAGCTTGCCAGGAAGGACAGTGTGGGCAACAGTATAGAAGGCTTTGGCCAGGTCAACAAAAATGACTGATCACAGCGGTCCCAACCTTTTGTTTTATGCACTTAATTATGGGAGTGGTTCAGTTATTGGTGTATATGTCCTCAATATGTCTTTACATATGGGATCTAAGTATAATGACTAGGCTGAGTTCCAGTACCAGTATAAGTATCAGATCCTTATCTGTTTTAACGTGGTTATACATTATTTGTGCTTATATTCCAGACATTTTGTCATGTAGTCTCCACTGCCCTGCCATGCAGTCTCCACTGCCCTGGCATCTGTAACTGTGCCAGACACCACTGCAGCACAGATTGCATGACATAACATAACATCAGGAACATGAGAAGTAAATAATGCAGAATCATGCAAAAGATTTATTACAGACTGAGGGCAGAATTCACAAAGAAGATGCGCCCAGTGCATCTCGGCTGCCCCAGCACAGGGGAGATGCACTGAGTGCAAAATGGGCTATTCACAGAGGAGGCACAGGGAGATGCTCCCAGTGCATCCCTCCGTGAACAACACAGAATGCGCCAACCCAGGATGCCCAGACATCCCAGGCTGCTCAGCGATTCCCCATGACAGGCTGTGAGCCCAATGGGGCAGGGCATCTCAGGAAACCCTGTGCCCAAAAACACGATTCACAGCCAGGGCATGCAAAGGAGGCCATTAGGCATGCATGGTGCAATGGGGCCATTAGCATGCCATTATGGCCCCATTTGCATAGCGCCAGCTGGGATGCCCCAGCAGAATGTGCCGAAGTGTGTCCACCACTCATCCCCCACCCAACCCCAGCCCAAGCCATGCTGCTCCCGGCGGCATTGAATGTAATGATTCCCCCCATACCTCCGTAGAATGCCGTACCCAGTGGCAGTAAAGATATTGGCACCCTCCCAAGCCCCCGTACAAAGCCACTCCCAGCATCAACAACAGTACTGAACCCCACCCCAAGCCCCTTAAAGTGCTGCTCCTGGCGGCAGTAGTAGTGAGATGCCCCCAGCACCCACGTATGATGCCACTCCCGGTGGTGGTGAATGTCAGGCTGAACCCCCTCCCAGCCCCTAACCCTTGGTAATGCCATCTCTCATGGCAGACATGCAGACAGGCCCCCCATGTACTCCCAGCCACCCCTCTTCCCCCACCCCAGCAGGGTCCATGAACAGAGCTGTCGAGAATGACAGCAATCGCACAGTCTGAAGTGCTTCATGCTGTGCGATTGCTGTCATTCTCAGACAGCCTCTGTCGGCGCGGCTGTGGTGGTCTGCGGTGGTTAAGCTGCCCGCCGACAGCGGGACCCTGCTGGGGTGGGGGAGAGGGGTGGGTTGGGGTACATGGGGGGCTGTCTGCACGGCTTCTGTGGGAGGTGGCATTACCAAGGGCATGGGGCTGGGAGGGGGGTTCGGACTGGCATTCACTGCCACCAGAAGCGGCATCGTACGGGTGCTCAGGGGTCATCTTTACTGCTACTGCTGCCAGGAGTGGCATTGTAAGGGTGCTGAGGGGTCATCTGTCCTGCCACAGCCATCGGCTGCAGCATCATACGAGGGCATGGTGGGGGGGTTGGCATTTTCTGTATTGCTGTTGGGAGCGGCCTCATACGGGGGGCATGGGGGGCATTTCCATTACTGTTGCTAGGGGCAGCATTGTATGGGGGCTTGGGGTGGCACACTGGACTGCCAGGGTTGGTGGGTACCTATGCTGCTGCCCGCAGTGCGGCAGCCTGCCTGTAGGTGGCCCCCAACATGTCTATTTTTCTAGACTTATCTTTCTGTAGTGCATCCTCGGATTTGCCCCGGGGTTGTGCCACAGAATTGGGTTGTGAATGGGTCTGCACCCAGTATGCATGGGCATGCCCCCCTCACAGCCCCTCTGGATGCGCCGCATAGCATTACTGGTGGTATGTGGCGCATCAGGGATGTGCTGGCTCATCAGGGTTGTGCCAGTGCATCGATCTCTGCCTGAATCACCATTGGGCACATTTTGTGGATGCCCTGGTGCATCTCGGATGCGCTGGGCACATCCACTCTGTGAATCCTGCCCAGAAACTGGAACTCAGACTAGTCCTTATCCTTAGATTCCATATATAGAGACATATTGAGGACTTACACACCAATGACTGGACCACTCCCACTATTAAGCATGTAATATAAAACACTGACCATCTTATCTTTAAGAATAAATCAAGATACTTGAAGCTTGAGAGACTGAGTTTGATCTTTTTTCTATTCAGTCTTTACTGAAGATAAAACCACACCACCTCAAAGCTCTAGCCTGACTGGACTAACTAAAACATCTACACTTCAACTTCTTGTCTTCCTCCTTCCTCTGGAGGCCATAGAGTGTCACCCACCAGGATGAAGCACTCCATGATAAAAACAACTTACTTTCCTGCATGACAGATTGGGAGTAATTGCCACTGGACTGAATTGTGCTTCTGCAGTATCTTGCAAGACACTGCTGGCAGAAACTGCGATAAGAGTGCTTCATCCTGGTGAGTAGCAATGCACGTAAGTATGACCCTTTTATATACAGGAGCTGAATCTGTGGCCTTGACTTATACAGTTTATCCTTTTCTGTAAACATATTCTATTAGAATAAATCAGATAGGTTACAATGGATAACACTTCTCCTCAGCAATACGTATAAAGTACCCGGCAATAAAGGTTTGATGCACAAGTTTCTAAAAGTACAGCAACTGCAGTATCTCATCAAATCAAACAGAACACGGCATAGCAATTGATAGAAGGCAAGACCCCAGCACACATAGTGAACAGGCCCTATGAATTGTTGCTATTTAGTCCATACATTGGAGATCGTTTAGTATTATGAAATTACCCAATCATGTACTTTATTCAGCAGTTAACACATTACATTAATTATTATTGTTACTATTAATGAGTATACTGAGTGGCTACTGTGTTCACACTGGAAAGGACCCCATTCTATTGTACTAATTGCAGGTTGTCATATCTCTTCAAATTTTGCCTTGTTAGTTAGCACAAAATTGAGTCTTCTGCAATTGAAGACACTGCAGTACGTTCGTGCTCTACAGTTTTTCTTGATTAAGTTAATATTGATTGTGAGTGCAGGTATCATTCCAACTGATACACATGGATGTGTGCCCACGTTCATACTAGGTATAGTTACTTCAGGAGAGACTGACAAGATGGACCTGGATTCCTAGCTGCCACTACAGTACTAGGTTACTATCCACCAATAATAATAGGAATGGGCTGTGACCCGGTTCTGACTTTGACTGATTTTTTTTCCATAAGGGTCTGATTTACTCTAATTTACTCTAATACATTGTAAACCTATTTTAGGCTATTTGAGTATGAGAAATGCATCAGTATTATTCTTTTAGATCCCTCTATTAAAAATATAAAATGTAACTTTTTTTTAAATTTTCTCTCTCTCTACATTCCTGACTTAATAAAAGGCTTTTTCCTGGATGACCTATGGGACGTCCTATTTATACTGTACTATGGGTACCATTTTGCCATTGTGACAAGGGTATATTGAAAATAACATAAATTGGGATGGAAATAACCTGTTATTTGCACTGTAGCTGATTAACAGGCAAAAAAGAATAATTTTATTCTGCATTGTTATTCATTGCTCCCATGGTATATTATTTCTGTATAAAACATGAAAAACATTGCTCATTTGTTTTGAGTTGTAAAAGTGGTGAGATGCAGTATTGAAAAGTCACACTGCATTGTTGCATTGATGGAACAAATAAGAAAATATCATGGCAGATGCTGCTTCCATGTTTGTGTTCGCTGGTACTCATGCTGACACCCAAAATAACTAATGCTATTACAAAAAAAAATGCTTACATCTTTGTATTATTTTCCAGCATAGCACATTCAGGGTAACCAATGAACTCAAAAGCTAACTCGGTAATCTATTATTTATTTTATATGTTTGAATGACAGCCCTGTACCTGGCAAACACATTATGTACAATACCATAATTGTGTATAGATCCAAGATCTTGAAGTCAAAGCTTGAGCAGGGGTGCTGTCATCAGTTTCACCATGCCTGCAGCCTCGAGAGAGGCATTCAACTTTTCACCACACCTGCAGCCTCAATGAGAGAAGCATTACATTTTTCAGTTAGTAATGCACTTACATAAGTGCACACATCAGCTTTGTCTCCACTAGTCAAAGGTATGTTTCCCATTGATGCAAGATCATTTCTTTTACCATCACAAGGGGATTCCGACTAAGAAACATAAAAGGCATCAGTCACTAGCATCAGATCTGAACTAATTTGTTATTTCTTCTGTGTTTTCATTTGCTGCCTTGAAAAGAGTGAAACAGGAGTTGATTCTACACTTACTATTTCACTTACTATTTGCAGTTGTGTGCAATACCTGTCTGAGCTCTAAAAACATTTGTTCTGCTCTTTCTGTGCACACTGGATGCACCTGAATAAAAGTAAAGGTCAACAAGACCATGACAGAAACTTTGTCTTAATCCTCAGAATGTGCAGATTCTCATTTCTTTTTTCCATTGTGCTTTTTATTCCCCAGCACTGGTCCAGCTGAACTTTAGAACAGTGTTACCCCCATCTATGTCCCCACCCTTTCATTGGCTACCTCTTGCTATCCTCTGGATGTCCAGGTGGAGCGGGTCCTCAAAGTGTCTGCACCTGGCATATAGGTGGCGCTAAGGGTTTTGTTCCATATTTGTTTCTTATTCTTCCTGCTGCCTTCCACCAACTAGATGGCACTGCCACAGTCACCAATGGCTTCAGATCTCACAGTGGACCCCTACAAAGAGTATGCCCCCACAATCCTCGCAGAGTTTATGGTGGTACCGGAAACGGTGCCACAAAGGTTCACAAAGGTTGCTGTCTCTCTTGCATTTTTTTAATCACCTTTTGGATGTGGGGTAGGGCAGCAGGGAGGAGAGGGGGTGGTGGGAGTGGTAAAGGAAGCACAACATTTATTTCTGTTTGGTGCATCATGAGGTCTAAAACTAGTTCTGTCACTGTGTCTCATTTTACTTTCTAAATGACATATGGAGGGTTGAGCTGACATTTGAAATATCTTTCCAATGTCTGTGTAAACCAATTACATAGGGAAGAATGCATGGTATCATCACAATTAAGGAGATCAGTGTTTTTATAAAAATGCCAGCACTATTTCAACAGATTATTTGTATAATTCCCAGATATAATGTTTACCATGAAGACTCTTTCTAAGAATGACCCCATAATCTCTATTATACTTAGCTAGCAAGATTGTTTACTTCTAAACATTTCAGGTACTCATAACCATAAGAGGTTGTCCTACATTCTAAAATACTGAAGTTCTATGTTCAATTAGCAAAGTCCATGTTCCATGAAGGGGGTTATCTAATATTATGCAAAGTAAGACATTTTTATTTTCAATTTAGATTGAATTTTTTAAGCAAAGGTCTTTAAAATTATTTATGTTTAGATAGTTCCTGTGTCTCTTATGGTTTTAAGAGTTTCTTCTCAAGTCCTTTGTGTGCCAGAACTGCTCAGCTTTGCCTCACAGTTCTTTCACCCAAAGAACTCATGATTGTACTTTTATAACCATAAGAGGCACAGTTACTACAAATATAAACATATACACTGTACCATACGATTTACATTTATGTAGCGCCTCTCATGCGGACCTCTCTAATCACCTCACAATTAGCACACAGCTGAAAGCTGAACAATCACACATGTGCAGCCCCCTCTGGCATGGAAAATGGCAGCTGTTCTGTGCTAGCACGCTAAGTAACAGGTTTGCGATCTCTGCCCAGATGTGTACTGATAGATGTTGACCCAGGTAAATCTGTTGGTTATTTGGTGAACAAGGGAATTTTGAATCTGTCTGTAGAATCTCTATAGAACTGATCACCTTTGTAAAATCCTTTTGACTCTGTTTTTTTTCATATCTCCTATTCTGACAATTACAGCTGTCATGGTCAAACCTTCCCACTGGCCAAGTGGGCAAATGACTGCTACCACAGCCAAGGCCAGAACTGCTCCTCGCTCAGCCAGCAGAGGGAGTGTGAATGCTGAGTGCTCTGCACAATCCCTTTGTGGGAGCCTAGTACCTTACCAATGACCAAGCTAGCTCTGTTGTGGGATTTTGAGGGTTGCATATGGGCACCAGTCCACCAAATAACAGAAAAATAGAAAGCTGGAGCCATAAACACTCACCGTTTAGTGGCGCAAGTGGTCCAAAAGACCACTTTGTGTCACTGTTCTTACTTGTGTCTCCTTGTGACATACATTAAGGGGTAACAGCCTTTACACAAACCTCCACAAAAACTTTGCAGCTGAGCCTTGCTGATGATGAAGTATGGTGGTACTCAGCTAAAAACAAACAAACAAACAAAAAGCAGCACACAAAATCAGAGAAACATTTTAACAGTACCCTTTTTGTTATCGCCTGTATTTGGGACCCATAGCTTTGATGAGGTTATTCTTTTGCAGTCAAGCCTAGGAAGTGCTAGAGAGAAACAGTGTGCTAAGGGTTCTTGGCATTAGGGTTGCTTGGATTTCAGATTCTAAATTCAGAATCAGAGCTCTTTTTTGGGGGCGGGGGATCTGGAATTTGGGTATACAAGGCCAAAAATCTGAATTCTGAAAAACCCTTTTTTGGATGTGGAATTGGAATCTGAATCTGGTTCTTGTTCTGCATCTGAGTGTAGTAAAAGTTCTTATCTGCAGTTGCTAGGGTCTGACTTGTGGAGGAGGCCTGGATTGTGCAGCTGTTGTGGAGGCAGGATTCCCAAGTAACTATCAGGCACTGGTGGCTTCTTTCTTTGGATCCCGATCTTGTCCCTTGGTCTAAATGGACACCCCACATCCAAGAAGCACTGGCTTGTCAGAGTCCTGCTGCAGCTTTAGCTCCTGCAAAAATTCCTCCCCCAATCAGTTCATGGGCACCAAGAAGCAGGTTTGTAGCTTGGAAAGTGAGCTGCTGAGGTCTCTGGGAACCACATCCTGGGCCCTTTGAATATCCATGACCTGTATGGGTTTAGTGCCTATAAAATTAACCTCTACTTTTTCTTTGGGTTGTGCATTCAAAGAATGCAGGGACCTAAAAGACATTTTTGATAGGACCACAAACCCCTCCATTAATTTTCTACATCATTACCAAATATTTGCTTTCCTCTAAAAGGAGCAATTAGCACAAGATTGTTGTGCATCAGAGGCAAAACCAGCCACTCTTAGTCAAGAGTGGTGGTGTGGGCAAATCCAAGAGGCAGCAGCCCTGGCAGCAGCATCAGAAGCATCATAGGCAGACTTCAGCAGGTGCTGTCAAGGTTCCTGTCCATTAGCAATAGTATGCTGGGCCAATATTTTGTCCTGGCTATCTGGCATTTTATCAGCCAGGGAGGCCATAGTTTTCCATAGGTAATTCTGATATTTTTTCATGTAGACCTGATAGTTTGTAGTCCTTAGGCCAAAAGTGAAGCAAAAGTTATTTTTCACATTACATCCAGTTCCCTTGACTCTTCATCCAGAGGGAGCAAGCTCATGTGTTTAGCTGCCTTTGATCTATATTATGAGCAGCCATAATTACCACTGAATCAGTTTCAGGCTGTGGTATTTATTTATTTATTTAGATTTTGGTAACCGGGTAAGCCCACTGAGACCAAGGGTCCCTTTTTCAGGAGCGACCCGGAATTAGATACAGCAAGAGACATGTAAAAAAAACAGTTATACATTTTTACAGTAATTACATATGTTTTTTACTATTTTTTTATTTTATTGAGGTTTTAGATAACACCTGTGAGCAGATGCTTTTTAAAAGGTTCCACATCTGTTACATAAGACAGCAAGGTACAAAGACTGGGGACAATATACATAGGCGGTACAAAAATTCCAAACACAAAGCAACGGGTAAGGTGTGCTGAGGCATTGTACAATGTATGCCTGCATCAAAATGTAAAACAGAGTAGGGAGTGGATACATAGAAAGAGGGAGGGCTGCAAGGGCAGTGCATATAGGAAGGGTGAAAAGAGGGAAGGAAAGGGCATGGCGGCAAGGGGGACAGTGCTCAGAAGAAGGTAGGGTGGTAGTAGAAGTGCTGTGGTTGGACAATCCAGAACAGACAAAGTGGGGGATAAAGTGATGATGGCGGTTTACTGCTGTGTGCAGTGGCTTACAGTAGCAGGGGCACATACAGTTAATTGAGGCAAAGAGGTGCTGGCGCAGTCTGTATTTAAAAGATCCAATTGTTGGTGCACCAGAGGGGGCTGGATATTGTTTATCAGCCTTCCTTGGAAATGCTGGCAATTGAGCTGGCCTATGTCAAGCAGCTAAGCTGGCATCCTCTAATGCTGAATGCACAGGAGGAATGATCACTGTAGGGGAGGCAGACACTTCCAAAAACTGAAAGATTTTTCTTGGAGGAATCTTCCTTCTCTGCTTGAAACCCCAATTTAGCCTGTACTTTGAGGAAGACCTGAAATGAGGAATCTTCAGGTAGACACCTTAAAATGTTTTTCACACTCTTGTCTCAGCGGGAAGAAAGAGTGGTACTTGTGCCTACTAAATCAGTTACGTTTACTTTTCTTAATCTATGGCCTGCTCTTCTGTTCCATGTATCCAGATTATACTCCATTTTTTTGTCAAGATCAACTGTCATTGGTAGAGGGTCAAATGTGATGAGGAGATAACAGAGGAGGAACTGCCAACAGGTGTCCCATTGATGGAGGCTGTTCAGGACCTAGCTTTGTGGGTCCAAGAACCAAAATGTTGACAATAAGGTTGACAATGGCAATTCTGAGGGCACCAAGAGTGGGGATGATGATGGTGGAAATGGCAGGTGGTGCTGAAAAAGTTCCTGCATTGTCTGGTATAGGAGCTGTGTGTTGACAGGTCCTTAAAGGGGTCAATGACGGTGGAACCATTGACAGGACTGTGCTGGATAGCAGTACAGGCTGTGAATCCCCTAGCAGGGGAGGTGAGCCAGCAACGGACCCTAATCTTGGTGTCCAAAAGATGGTTGAGGGGTCAGCAGGACTCACAGCGGTGACCTTGAGCCCATCTTTGTCCGAGGACTTACCTCTCATTAGAGGTGAATGGAAACATTTTGAGGAAGAGGCCTTGACTTTACACTGCTTCTCCTTCTCTGGGTGGTTGTGTTTTTCCATCAACTTAGAGGATCTATCCTTATTATTCAATGAATCAGTGACAGCCACCATTGACCTCAGGGAGTTCCATGCTGATGGTGAACTGGGAACAAATGTGCTTGATTATGGGGAAGCCACCTTTAATGTCACCTGTTTCTCCATTTCTTTTAGCTTTAGATGAACTTCTAAAGCCTTCTTGCAATGTCTTCTGGTTGACTAATTAAAGCCCTGGCAGATAGAGCAGGTTTTAATGTCATGGTCTTTGTTGAGGCAATGAATATGCACAGAGTGATCATCGTCTTTGTATATCTTAATGACACTGCAGTGGCAACAGCAGAACAATGGTTTCTTGTCTGTCAGTGGCAACATAAAAGTAAAGTTTAAAATAACAAACTTCAGAGAGCAGCATCAGTAAAACTTTCCAAGTTCAATAATGTTCTTCAGCAGTGGTGGAGTGATGAGCAGTTGACGATGGGAGAATGAACTGAAGCATGCTGGGGATGCCCACATTATATAGGCATTAATGAGATGTATCGACATGGGCGTCCCTAGCCAGCAAACATTTCTGGGTGGTTCTGACACTGATAGCTCACATTTCCATGATGTGGCTCAATGTAATGAGTTATCCTCAGCAAAGATTTGGAGTTTTTACGTAAGCTGTGTGACAATGAAAAGTCCTCTTGTATCTTGTGAGATAAAAAGTGTTCTTTAGCATGAACTGCAGTCACAGAATGCCTTACCCCAGTGGCTCATTGTTTCCTCCTTTCCATTACCAAGATCCCAACTCCAATATCAGACATCAATTAAAAACTAAGGCTGCTGGGAGGCCATCAGTGCCAGTCCAACATACTCTCTCCAGCCTGTATACTCTATATATGGCTACTAGGTCCTCAACACCAGTGGCTCACTAACTGCTCCACTTTCCCAACACTGATATCCCACCCTAGTGGACATCACAACTAATACACTTCAGCCTCTGTTTAGCCCACTGAATCCTTACAAAATGAACATCATCACAACATCCTCAACCCTCTGCATCTCCCACATCACCATTCAAAAATGAACATCAACCTTCCTATCCTCCACATCCACCCCACTCATACAAAGGACATCAGCATCCACGTCATCCACCCTCTGTTCATCCTGCCCCTCACAAAATATATGTCAGCATCCACACCCTCCACCCTCTCTTAATTCCCCTGTAAAATGATTATCAGTATCCACATCCTCCACTTTCTATTCATCCTATCCTTTACAAAAAATATATCAATACTCACACCCTCCACCTCTCTTAATTCCACTGCAAAATCAACATCAGCACCCACATCCTCCATCCTCTGTTCATCCTACTCCTCACAAAATATACATCAGCACCCACATCTTCCACCCTCTGCTCATCTCACCACACACCCGGCAAAATTAATAGAAACACCAAGACTCTCTGCTCTGTGCATGTCCCACCCCGGCCCCCCACAAAATGAACATCAGCACCCCCATCTTCCACATCTGCTCATCACACTCCCACACCCAAAATGAGAATCATTACTCACATTCTTCACATCTAATCATCCCATCACACCCCCAAATGAACATCAGCACCCTGTGACAGGAAGCTCCTGCCACTCTTGAGTACCAATCTTTTCTTAAATCTGTTGCAACAGTTCTTCTACTTCTTAGCCTACTGTATCCTTTGCAATTTCTAGCCCATAAGGTTGGCCACCTATGAGCACCCCTTCCCTTTCTTGACTATGCTATAGCACCCTCTTTAATTTTTCTTTTCCCTCTCAGGTCCTCATACAGGGAGTTATTGTGGTGACCTCCGAGCTTATGTAAAAAAACTGGTTGTGCTTATCATTTGTTGGATTTAGTATGTAATAACATTACTATGTCATAAAATATCTTATGTGTATAAAACATGTAAATGTTAAAAATACCATGGCACTGGGTGCTTTTGATAAAGGTAAAAAGTACTCGGTAACTGTTTATTATAAATATTGTTAATTGTGCTATTTAAAATGCATGTAAATTGCTGTAAGTAGAACACGTCTGAAATGTCATGGTGATTTACATATATCCCATGATGCTTTGCATTATGGAAGTGTGTGTGATGTTATGTTTCTTTGAAACTTGGCTTATTGTCAATGCATTTTGGGGTAACCATTGTTTCAGCTTCTACACTAAGGTTCTTTGTCTTTAGCTTGTTTTTTTTTATTATTTGAGCCCCCACTACACAAGCAAACAAGGCCCACACAGGGGTGGAGGCTGAATCTCAACTGTTAAGTTATATCAGAGATCAGTGTCAGTAGGTACTGGCTAAGTGCAGAGAAAGGGTATACATAGTCTGTTGCTGCAAACTGATATACTGAAGATGGGATATGCTATTGCTCAAGGTTATCTCCTTTATTTTGAATAAACATCACACAGAGATTGTGTGTTGAACTTGAAGTTCGGTGTCTGGTCCATCTGTTATCCCACAACCACTCCACAGACTTCATGTCAGAAGTGTGATAACTTGCTAGAAGCATCTGGACTGGCCAAAGAGGGATGTTTTCCAGTGGCTATCACCCAGATGGGTGAACCTAGGTGGACCGATGCACCAGGAGTTGCCAGAGGAGAGCCTGGCAAAGAAAGTCCATGGAGTTCTGACTAGAACCATGGCCGACAGATGGGGAGATGCTGTTGTCTGGACTGGAGCTTGGAGGAAGGCCAAGCCTGAAGACAATGAAGAGATGCAAAGCAATGAGGAACTACTCTGGGGTTGAGGCAGACCAGAGATGCAAAACGACACCTCGATGATGGAAAACCTGATGAGGCTAATACTGTGGATGAGTGGATAATAGCTGGAGGCAGACCAACTATGCAGAGAGGTGAAACACCAGTGCCAAGTGCTCAAGAGGTTCCTGCCAGAGGGTTTGGATAACGAGTTGGAGGAGGATTTTTCATGGGCAACATATGCAAATGATGGACTCTTTTGCATGAGCCACTTTTCAAATACTGCATTCTACTAATTGCCTTTGCTCTAAACCCCTCAGATTTCCTAGAGGCCTGAAAAGACAGGCCCACGAGGACTAAGTGTAACAATGATAATAACAATATTGAACATAATAATAATAAAAATAATAATTATAGTAGGAACTCCTTTAACACCCAGAAAAGGCCTCCAACAGGAGGGCATAGCATATGAAAGAATACCCCTGAATGTCAGAATCACCTGACAAGGGGGGATAACAATAGTGAACACAATCATAACATATGTGCCAGAACTTGCATTTATACCTCTGAGAGTATAGTATACAGGAGTGCAGAGGCTAAAAGGTTCTGGAAGAGGAGACAGGGTGGGAAGTCATGAATACCTGAGTATCACTGGGAAGAAACAAGATTACTATGGTAAGTCATTTTTTCTTCTAACCCAAGTAATACTCAGGTAATTCATACCTTTATGCAGACTACAAAGCAATACCACTGGAGGTGGGCACAGAACTTTATTTTGGAAACAGACTCTGCAGGACTGCTGTATCAAACCTAGCATCACCGTTGGATTGAACATCCAGGTTATAGTGCTTTGTAAAGGTGTGTACTGTTCTTAGGTAGTTGCTTTATAGATGTCCACCATAGGAACATCCCGCACAGCTGCTATGGTAGCAGCTGTGCCCCTTGTAGAATGGGGCTCAACCCTGTTGAGGGCTCCTTTCTAGCCTTAGAGTAACAGAAAAAAACTGGATACTATCCAGCAAAAAATGGACCTTTTGATGCTGTGTTACCCTTTCCAACATGTCATAGGTCAGGAACAACTGTTTCCTGTCCTGCCTATGGACTGTAGTGGCTGTCAAGTAGTAGCTAAGAGCTCTTCGATGTCCAAACTATGAAGACTCCTTTCACTTGAACCAAAGCATTCAGTGAAAGGACCGGTAAAGTAATGGTTTGGTTCAAATGGAAATTAAAACCATTTTGGAAGAAACTTCCTGTTTCTTTTCAGGACCACTTAGTCTCTGTGGAATGAAATGTAGTCATGTTCAATGCAGTGAGACTGGAGCTCACTGATTTCTCTGACAGAAGTCATTACCATAAGGAAAAAACAATTTTCATGTGACATATCTCAAATAAACTGAAAACATAGGCTCAAAAGGTGAACCCATGAGCTTAACCATACACACATTTAGGTACCATGCTGGCACCGGTTCCCTGTGAGGGTGAGTGCAAATGGGATAGGCCTTTAAAGAACCTTTTGAAGACAGGGTCTGAGGCCAGAGAAACAGAGAAGCATTCTGTCCACTGAAATATAAGTATATGCTTTTAAGGTACTGGACTGTAAGTCCAGTAAAAGCAATAGGTAACAGTCCTGCACAGCTGGGACACCAGCCTGTACTGTTATGGGGTAATCCCTTAAAGAGGATCTGGAGTGACTTGAAACATTTTGCCTAGTGATTTGCAGGCAGATGCTACAGCTAGGTGGACCTTAAGGGTGCTGGACTGCAAATCCAATGAATGTAAATAGGAAAATAATCAAACATAGCTGGGACCCCAGCATGTGCTGGTACCAGTTCCTAGCTGAATACCAAATATAAAAAACCTTTTCCATTTGAAGCATAGATATTCTTAATAGAGGGATTCCTGTAACCATTTAAAATGTCCAAGACATTTTCAGAAAAATGCAAGCCTACATATTGTAGGCCCTCAAGAGCCATGCCTCAAGTCTGAGTTTTGGGTACAGGAGCCTCCCTTTATTTATTTATTAAATTTTGATTACCGGGTAGGCCCACTGAGCCCCGAAGGTTCCTTTTTCAGGGGCGATCCGGGATACAGAACAGAGACAGATTGTCAGGAACAACTTGTTACAGAGAGAGTACAAATGCTAACCCAGTTACAGTAAAAGCAATAAAACAGTAAAATAGTAAGTCAGTAAGTCAGAAACATATACAACATATGAGTATTGATTGTTTGAGACAAGGCCAAGCCTTGTAGTCTATTTGGATGACAAAGGGAGAGGGTAGGCATTGTTTGTTGGACCGGGGGAAGACTACCCTATTCCTTGACAGTGACAAGTGCTGGTCTCGATCATGTGGGCCTTGAGCCTAGTGTGCAAATTTGGTATAGGGGGCTTCCTGTACAGACGGTGGAAGATTATTCCACAGGTAGGAGGCTATAAAGGAGAAGGATCTGCCACCGGCATTTTTCCTGACTCTGGGGTTTTCAAGTAGAGTCCGACTTGAGGTCCTGAGCATCCAAGCATTGTGCTTGAGGGAGATAGACCCTTTTAGGCTGGGGGAAGCAGCCTGGCTCAGTAATTTGAATGTAAGGCAGAGTAGGGGATGCCGAAGTCAAAAAGCAAAGGAAGGCCACTGCAGCTGGGCAAGCGTATCGCAGGGGTGGCTTCTTGGGTGATTCTGGGTAGCGAACCATGCAACCTTGTTATGCAGAACCTGTAGCTGGTTGAGCTCTTGCTCCGGCATACCCTGTGGTACTGGGGCAGAGTAAGTGTTGGGAGCAAGACACTGGAGGCAATTGCCCACCTTGCCCCCGGGATAAGCTAGCCTTTTAGACGGCACAAGGTGCCAAGTTACAGTGGATGGTCCTGGTTACTTGGTCTACATGGGACTTGAAGGTGAGACCTTGGTCAATTTTTAGCCCAAGGTATTGTGTGGTGTCCACCACGTCTATACTTTTTCCTGCTAGAGAGTTTAGATGTAGGAATTTGGACCTGTCCTGCCCAAGGGATCTAGAACCAAACAGCATAGCTTTCATTTTACCTGCATTGAGGACCATTCTGTTGGATGTAAGCCAGGCCTCCAGTGCCTTTAGGTCAGCTTGGATGAGAGGACCTAGTTCCGGCAGATTTTCCATAGAGCAGTAGACTACTGTGTCATCTGCATATTGAAAAACAAAGCTGTCCCCACAGTGAAGGTTAAGGTCATTTGTAAAGAGAGAGAACAAGAGGGGACTGAGAATTGAGCCCTGAGGTACTCTGTCTTTGATAGGTAGAGGATCCGACAGCTCTCCCTTCCAGATGACCCGCTGACAGCAACCTGATAGGTATACTAGGAATTAATAAAACAGCAGAAGGCTCACGCCCATATAAGCTGTTCCCACTATATAGTGGAGGCATTTGAGATGCCAACTAAGTAATATCTATCCAGATGTACCTTAAATGTGTTAAAACTATCCATCTCCACCACATCCTGTGGCAATTTATTCCACTCCCTTATAGTTCAGATCTTAAAACTATTCTTTTTTAGTTCTGTCCTATATTTTTCTTCAACGAATTGGAGTCCATGTCCCCTAAGATTATACTTCTGTGGCCTATATTCTGATTTTAATTCTTCTCTAAGTTCTTCATTATGCATTATCTTATAAAACAACAGCAAATCTCCTCTTCTTCTCCTAAGTTCTGTTGGCCATAATTTAAGACTCCACAATCTTTCTTAATAAGATGTGTTTTTTAACTCTGGAATTAATTTAGTAAGGGCTCGTTGTGGCCTTTCTACAAGAATCTTATCTTTCTTCAGAAATGGACTCCAACTTGCTGAACAATAGTCCATAATTGGTCTTATATATGTTTTATACATTGGCAATAATATCCTTTTGTTATGAGAAAAGAAACTCCTTCGGATGCAGTGTACCAAGTTCATTGCTTTCTTTGTAATAACCTCACAATGCATCTCACTTTTTAGGTCATTTGAAACACAAACTCCTAAGTCTCTTTCTCCATTTGACTCTATTACTCTTGTTCCCTGCAAATAGTAATCCTGACGGATATTATTTCTTCCCATATGTAATATTCTGCATTTTTCCATACTCAGCATCATTCCATTCCTAACAGCCCAATTTCCAATGGTTAATAAATCTTGCCCGAAAGCAAGCCTCTCCTCAAAAGTATCCACTATTCCTCCAATTGAGCTACTAATATTCAAATCCCTTATGAAAATACTAAACAATATGGGGCCCAGGATGGACCCCAGCGGTACCCCGCTAGTCACCCTCCACTCCCAAGACAAATGACCATTCACCCTCACCACCTGTATTCGATCTGACAACCACCTCTCTATCCATTTCACTATGATGTTATTTATACCTAATTCCATCAACTTAGTTATTATCATTCTATGCGGAACCCTGTTGAAAGCCCTAGTGAAATCTAATAATGCCACGTCCACTGCCCTACCATCGTCCAGTTTTTCTATCATGTAATTGTAGAAAGTAATCAAATTAGTACTACTTGATCTATCTTTAATGAATCCATGCTGCATTTTGTCATACAATTTATGTTGTTCTAAATAATTACTTATTTCAACCACTATTATGCCTTCTATTATTTTTCCCACAACCAACGTCAAACTTACTGGTCTATAATTTGCCACATTCATTCTAGATCCCTTTTTAAAAATGGGCACCACAATTGCAGCTGTCCAATCTCTCTCGGCACCGACCCTTCAAAAGAAGATCTTCTGCCTATATCAGCTATTATCGGGGCAATTTCTTCTGCTGCCTCCTGTAGAAATCTAGGATGCAGTTCATCATACCCTGATGATTTATCTACCTTAAGCTTTTGAAGTCTGAGCAAAACTTTTTCAGATGTAATTAGCTCAATTTGGTCGTTTATAACTTGTGGTACTTCATTTTCCTGACCTAACTGTTCTTCATTAAACATAGTACAGAAGAAACTATTTAATTCCCTGGCCATGTCTATAGGATCTGAAATAAGCTCCTCTCTTATCTTGATTGGTCCTATTTGTCTATTACTATTTCTTTTATTAACAAAGGCAAAAAATCATTTTGAATTTTGTTTTGAATTAGCTAAATTAAGTTCTATTTGAATCTTTGCTTTTCTAATTTCCTTTTTTAACTGATAAAGAATTTTCCTATACTTTCCGCTATTTTCCTTTGTTTGTTGCTTCTTCGTTTTCCTAAACTGCTTCATTTCTTTCTAATCAAACCTACTATAGTCCTATTTAGCCAAATTGTTTTTTTCCCTCTGTTATTATAAACTTTTTTCTTTGGAACATATCTTTCCACCAGACACTTCTCCCATAAACACTTTATCAGGTCTGACATGAAGGAACCTCCTCGATTGGTGATAACCTCCTACAGAAACCCAACATGGAAGAAATGCCAAGTAAGGCATTTGCCACTTTGTCTGTCTTCAGTGAGGATAGGGCGACTGCCTCTGGGTACTGGCTGGTATAATCCACCACAGTCAGGATGAATCTCTTCCCTGAGGAGCTGGGGGGTTTTAAAGGCCCCACAATATCCATTCCCACCCTCTGGAATGGCTCCTCCACTATGGGCAATGGAATTAGGGTGGCTTGGGTTTTCTTGCCCACCTTCCCTATTTCTTGGCACTGGTGAAAAGACCTGCAATACTCCTTCACCTGCTGGGTGAAGTTAGGCCAGTAGAAATTCTGGGCCAAACTCTGTGTAGTGTGCATGATTCCCAGATGACCAGACAAGGGAATATCATGTGCAGTCTTGAGCAACTGCTCACGATATCCCTGGGGAATGACAAGCTGCCTGCCTAGCACCCCTCCCTCTGTCTGCACAGCCTTAGTATACATACGTCCAATTTCCCAATAAACCTTATGTCTGTCGTCACCTCCCTGTGCCCCGTCAGAGTCTGCCCAAGCTGTCGGCTTCTCTAGACTAGGGTCACTTCTCTGAGCAGCTGCAAACCCCTCACACATTTCCAAGGCATGGGACAGGTCCCCTTTTGTCTCTAAACTAGGTTCTCTAGCACTAGCATCAGGGCACTCAGGATCACTGTCAATCCTAACCCTCTGACCCTGGGTCACCCCTCCCTCTTCGGCGTAACCCTCAGTAGCTGTGTGGTTGACTGCTACTGGAGAAATTTCTACCCCTGTTTCATTAGTCTCCCCATCTAGAGACACAGCTGAGGAACCAGCCTCTCAGTGATTTCCACAATGGCTTCTGTGGGGCTCAGGGAACTACAATTTTCCCTTGCCACTTGGCTACAGGTAACTGCACATACCATCCCTTGTTTGAGATTGTTGCCCAGGATCACATCCACTGCTAATGTTTTGACTACAACCACCTGTTGCACAGTCCCCCCCATTTCACCCTAGTCCAGGAGAACACTGGCCAGTGGCAATGTTTTCTCTTCACCAGTGAACTCTTGTACAGTGACATATTTATTGGGTATAAGCTGACCAGGCTGTGCCAGATCCCCTTTTACCAATGTCAGGGATGCCCCTGTGTTCCTTAAGCCTTGCATCTGTACAACATTCAGCATGACTGGGTGCATGTGTTCCCTCATGTTCACAAGCATGCTTCCAGGGACTCACAAACAACCCACTTCTTTCCTAGTACCATTCTGAGTAGTATTGCTCATCCATTTGGGACACTATCTGGCAATGTGCCCAGTTTCTTTACACAACCAACATTCATTTCTTTTCTCAGAGAAATCTTTTTTCTGAAACCTGGGGCTAACTGGTTTTGGTGGAGACAGTAAGGGTTTTAGCTGCCCTGAAGGCCCCCTTTTCCATTTCTGCACTGCCACGCCTGCCTCATTCGCTTTCAGAGCAGGTCTGCTCTTGGCATAACGGTCCGAGAGTTCAGCAGCCTCTTGTACTGTTTTGAGATCTTGGTCCTCTAGCCAGGTTTTTAGCTCTGCTGGGCATGCTCAGGAAAACTGTTCTAACAAAATCACATTTTCAATTTTATCAACAGAGTTTGCTTTAATTCCTTCCCACCAACATTTTAAAAACTGATGTTGTTTCATGGCTAGCTCCTCGTAGCTCATGTCAGGGCTTCTCCTGACCTTACAGAATTTAGCTCTGTATGATTCAGCAGTTAATTAATTTTTTTTTTAACAGTGCAGCTTTAAGTTTGCGGTAATCATCACTGTTCTCATTGTCTATTTGACCCAATGCATCCCAAGCTTTCCCGGTAAATAGTGGGGATATCTGGAAGCTCCAGGACTCTCTAGGAATTTTAGTCTGAATACAAACTTTTTTAAAAGAATTTAAAAAGGCATCCATATCTTCCCCCTCTTTAAATTCGGCTATCAATTTGGAATTCAATTTATAACCCAGTTATGCAGTCCCAGTTAAACCCAAGCCACTTACCCGCTCTGGTACTGGTGGTAGGAGTCATAGCTTCTCCAGTTTATGTTGTCTCTGGCACTCACACTCCTCACGGTCAGCCTCCCACTGTTCCCGCTCTGTCTCTCAGCATTCTTGCTCTGCCTCTCAGCATTCTTGCTCCCTCTTCTGCTCTGTAGCTCACTGTTCTTGCTCTGCCTCTCGGCGTTCTTGCTCTGCCTCCCTCTGGAACTTCAGCTCCATTCTGCATAACTCAATTTGCAGCCTGAGTAATTCTGGATCCAGAATGCTGGTGACCTTCCCCTGCTGCTGTGGCCCTTCGCTGGCACTGGCCCCACTGCCCTCCTCATCGGATCTGTACGCTGCACTGGCCACTAGCCCTTCCACATTCAAGGTTTGGTCCCTTACAGTCACTGTGTGTGACTTGATGCACTGGGTATCTGCTACCATCAGGGCATCCATAAGGTTCTGCTTGGTGGCTTTCACCTCGTACGGGACTCCTCTGTCCCTGCACAACTGCTTTAAGTGGTCTACAGTGTGCCCGCTGTAGTTGGAAGCTATCTTCTTCCCTAACTACGGCTACTCTGACATGCACTTAAGAAAAAAAAAGAAACAGGTAGGAACTGGACTGTAAGCCAAGTGATATAGTTCTGTTTCCTTTTAAAAAATAAATAACTGTCTTTTTCTTTCCTTGCAAGTGAGCTGACAGTCTTATTCTGACACACTGAACAATAAAGCTTGTAATATGAAACTTATGCACACTGCTGCCAACCAGTCAATCACAACCTCACTCAGTAGTTCAGGCCCTCTGCTCCCACAGTGCCAACCTCCGAGTGCAGTATTGTGAACAGGAAACAGAAAGAGGGTAACCCTCCTGTCTGTTTTGTGGGTTCGAATCAACCTTGGTCTTAAGTTCTGGAGGGATTCAAACTGTGAATCTCTTGCTAGCGTACCCAATGTACAGGCTCAGATAATTCTGCTCTTTGGGAGATGCCATATATCTTTCGCCCATGGGCACCTAACCAGGTGTAAAAAATGAACACTTAAAACTCTATTAAAGACCGCAGATAAACCCTTACCTTTTCCCAGTTTGGTAAACCAGTAAGCTATGCACAGTGACAGCTTTAACCATATATGCTTCACTTGTGAAAGAAAGAATTTCAAAGGCACACGAAGTAGTCTCTTCAAATGAGATTTACTTAAAATAGATAAAAAATGTAAAATGTGAATACAGAACCATACAATCACTTAAAAAAACAAGTTTTAAAGTGTAAACAAAATCTCCTACCACAGTACACTCAGAATTGTCTTTTCTAAGGTATATTCTCTAACAGTGCCTGATGTTGCTTTTTCAGAGTCCAAACATGTATGTGTCTCTAAAGGACAGTCCCAGCACAATTAAAACAACTGTCTTGAGCCTGTCTTCTCCATGATGTCACCCAGCTCCTCCTCTGCTTATTAAAAATTATGCAATCAGGATGTCTTATCAAGCAGAAGGTAAATTAATAGGTGGCATCATCAAAAACTTATGTCCCCCATGACTTCCCAATCAAGTTTGTAATTTTCCAAAGTCTTTCTTTCATCCATGAGCAGTATCCTGCTCTTTACAGACATCAAAGAGCATTTATGACGTAGCACCTAAGTGACATACCTGTATTCTTCCTCTAAACGTCATAAAAGTTTATGATTTCCTATCCTAGCAGCTGGCAGCTACAATTAAGCTAGATAAACAGGAGATCCTTAATTTACAGTAAATCTCTTCAGGCCTGTAATTATCTCCTGGCTTTTAGGATGACAGCTTCTAGTTGAACCCGGGAAGGGGGTCATCCCAGGCCCAGGATTCCTCATGACAGACAATCACACTACATTTGTATATTACAAAAAATCATACAGCGATCAGAACCAGCTGTCCCTGCATCACAACCTCTACAAAGTTGCACTGATCCAACTATGCCACAACCCCCCCATCCTCCTTTCCTCCCACAGCCATGCCTCAAAGAGAGGGGTATGGTCCATAGCCCAGGGGTAACTATTGTGTCAAAAGTATTAGGATAATGTTGTCTCACTGGGAGCCATATCATGCAAACAGTTCTGATTCTGGTTACCTCCTCCATAAAATGACCATGGGAGCACTGCCTGAATAAGTTTCTGCGCCACCCTGGCAGAAACACTTTTCACATTGGGAGCAAGCCCTACACAGGGATGTGCTACTTGTTTTTAGTGCCATTTCTTATTTACCATATTGGGCCTACACCTCCCAAAAATGCATCCATGCCTGTACCATACTTCCTCCTTGGCTCTGGGACCAACTGGTACCATCCTGGGTTGGTCAAAAAAGAAATTTATTTACACCAAACTATATACAGGTCCCTGCTAGGTAACTGGAATCAGCATTTAATCTTATTGCAAAGAATGCCTGTGGTAGGGCTTTTAGTGAGCCAGAATATTTCATTTGCCCACTGTCTATGAGGGCTAGAGTTGCCACTATATCTGCCACCTCATTCCCCAATCCCCATCACCTAAATTATTGTATCTACCTGATTGTCTTCCTCCTTGGCACACATTCCTGGGGCTATCCCAAATATGTCAAATTTCCATATTCTCTTGGACCACTCCCCTGGCTTTCTTGAGTTAAAACACCCCAGAGCTTGCAGTTGAAATGTTGCCTTCACTCTGCTATTTCCTGTTTTTCAGAAGACAGAAGATCCAGTCCTTAATCCCTGGAACCTCACTTGCAGCAGATTCAGTACAGCTGCACTGCCTCTAGTTTCAGAAACAACTTCTAGAACTTTCTGTCTCCTGTTGTGGTGTTCTGTTACTGAGAACTGTAAGTGCAGTTGCAATGTATTCAATTGCTTGTGTGGTCTTCCAGCTGTGTTTCAATTGTGCATTGCATTGGTCTAAACTTTGTGTCCATAATGTTACTACAAATGTCAGAAATAATGTAAGGTACATAAACACAGGACAACATTAAAAATATGCTCATGGTGGTCCTAAAAAGGGAAAGGGGAAATTGTTTAATCAGGAAAAGCACACTAAGCTGAAGCTTAAGATGTGACCTGAGAGCACAAGGAAGTTAAATGACTTGCTCAGGGTGATACAATACGCAAGTGGGGGCTGTGGGATTCAAATCCAGGTCTACAGGTTTGCATCTCAGTTCCCTAAACCACAGCACTGTACTTCCTCTAGATAATTCTTATTCTGTGTAAAATAGAGTGTTGCTACTATTGTGCTATACTGCTGCAACTAATACTGCTAAGGTACTACTACTACTATTAATCTTATTATAATAATCATTAGTGATAATAATAACAATAACTACTATGCCATCTAGTGATCCTACCAGTCACTACACCGTGAAATATATACAGGCAAACCTTGGCTTTATTGTATTTATTTCTTGAAAACTGGTAACTGGGAATTTTTTTTTGTGCTACCTTCTGCCATCCCTCGGCCTTGGTCATGGCCCCCTCCATCCCACTCCCACATTAGCTGCAACTCCCTGATACCCCCTGGCTTACCCCCCGGGGTGGTATTGTGTCACTGGGCCTAAGTGCTGCAAGCTACAGGATAGGTCAGGGAGCTGGCCTGGGAGCTCATCAGAATATAGGAGCAGGCTTCATCCAGGTGGCAGGCAGCGTTGCTTTTTCCTCCTGTATGTGGGGGCGGGGATGTGCAATGATGGCCAGTGTCTGCCCCACCCCTCAGACAATGTTCAAGTGCCAGTCACTGTGGTACCCCTGGCCTCTGCCAGGAGTCCATCAAGCACCGGGCACACTCCCCTCCCTCTCCCCAGAAAAGGAGAGCAGTCCCTGGGACACTCCATCCTTCTCCCCCCAGCCGGCCCTTTGACATCCTGGGTCCATTCCCGAACCCGGGTTGTCAGTGTTGCAAGGAGAAATCCAACTGCTGCACTGATGGGCTAGCCATAGGAATGTTGTTCTAAACCAAGCCTCATTTTCAGGTGTAACTTGTGGTAAAAGGTACAGATAAAATACATACAGCAAAAATTATACAGGTGAAAAGACTACAATAAAATACAAACTTGAATAAATAACCAGTGTGAACTATTAGGTCGGCAGTATAAATAATGGAAGGGTATGAGAACAAAAAATATAGATAGCAAAAAAGGGCAGAAAGGATGCAACAAAATACAATATTGTACAAATGAACAGTGTGAACTGTTAGTCTGAAGTATAAATAATGAACAAGACAACAAATGAATAAATCATTGTGGGGGGAGGAAAATCATTATGTAGATTTACAATGCTTTCAGTGTAGCCTAGTGGTAAGAGCACAGAATTGCAAACATGGAGTCCCAGGTTTGAATCCCACAATATACCACTACTTAAATATTGTGGGTCGTGCGCTAGCGCCTGAAGGGATGACAGCCTGAGAGTGTAGCGCTCTCACTAAAAATGATTTCAACATAAATTTATATGTTAAATTTTAATATATGTCAGAGTTTTAGTGATCAGAGGCATAACAAAGCATTGCAGCAGGTTCTGTCCAAACAGGATACAAATTGGACGCTTATTTTAAAATTTATCAAAGTTTCTGTATTCTAATGGCAATTTTGTTCTTGTGATGCCAGGGGAATCTAAACTTAAGCCAGTAACTGTCATACCACAGTCCAGAGTCTCCCCCTTGAGGTTCCCTGAAGAAATGGTAAGCTCAACAAAACCAAAGCAAAGTAATGGAAAAAAAAAATAAAAGTTATGACCAAGGAAGTGATGACATGGCTTACATCAGAGATAAACTGCAATCTATGCATGTGGACATTGTCAGTTTAAAATGAGAGGCAAATGTGGAGAAAGCTAAGGCGGAAGTACTGAGGAAAGATTAAACTCAATTGAAGAGAGACTGGCATATATTGAACATTTCTTGTGTAGTGTAGAAGATAAAACTGATGAAAGTCTGGCAAAAGTTGAATCATTAGGGGAAAAGGTTGATGATTTGGAGAACTGCAGCAGAAGAAATAATTTCAGAATTAGAGGTGTGCCAGAATTATTGGAAGGGGGTGACTTGGTTAGATTTTTGCAAGAATCTTTTCCCACTATTTTAAACTTCACATGGCCCTGGCCCTTGGAAATTGAAAGGGCACACAGATCTCTGAAAGCTCCTCCAAAACAGGGACAGAAACCCAGGCCCATCATTGTCCGTTATTTAAGATTTAATGTGAAGGAAGAAATATTGATGATAGCCAGACAGCAGAAAGTCCTACACTGGGCATGTAACAGAATTCATTTGTTTCAGGATTTCTCTTCTGAAATTGTTGATAAAAGGAAAGGGTTTGTGGACATTCACTTTGTTTTACAAAAGCTTGGTGTTGTCTATTACATTAAATACCCAACTGTGCTTGTGGTAAACAGGGCTAATGGAAATTACAGCTTTAATTCCTTTGAGGAGGCTTGGGAATTCATCGTAAAATCATGAACAGAGGACCCTGGTGTGTTAAAACTAAATCTCAATCTCATTTTTCAAAACATAACCCAACAGTTACATCTAGAACCCAGGAGCAAAGAAACTCTAAATTGGAACTTTCACCACAAGCTCAAGAGCTGCCAAGTAACACTTGCGCCTCACCTCCAAAAAACCCCCCAGAAGTGGAGCATAATCAGACACTTATCCCAATATACAAACACTATACCAGACGTACACCCAATCCTAAAACAACTATTCCTATGTCAATGGCCTGCTCTACAAAGCTTTCCAGAAGAGTGCAATCTGTTTTTAAAATGAAAGGAGCAAATACCAATACTTCAATAAAACAACAAGCTAATACCTCTTCCCAGCAACCTAGTATTACCTCCTACAATCTTGAAGCAGGATTCCATGTGTCCAACCCAGAAATGCCCGACTGTCTCCAAAGTACCTTCAGTCCAATGGCTGCCATGTTTGAGAAGCCATACTCACTGGCAAATACTGACTGTGAAGGGAAAACTTGATTCTTTGGTCTGCATGGATGATGTATTCTCTTCATAGAGGAAAACAGAAACAGTGACCTCCTTGCTCGTTATGTACTGGGTGACGATTGGCTGCCTGTAGTCACATGATTATATGAGACTAGGAAATGCTTTTCTTAAATATGCTTCTGCCACTTGTTTCACGTTGTTACTTAACATTGTTTTTTAACACAGTTCTTGGGTTTTGTTGTTAAACAAAATTCCTCTTTTCCTTAGCAGTCTTGCTTTAAAGAAGCTAATCACAAGGGGGTTAAGGGGCAAGGGTCAGAGGTGCAAGAACCTTGAGGGAGCTTTTCAGAAATTTAAACAAGTAAGGCTCCGACATCATAAAGCTAAGGTAAATAAGCTTTTTACATATTGTTAAGTGGAATTGTATGGGCAAATTTGCATATGACTAACTATTAAGTGGCACTATTGTATGAAATAAGTTGCAGCATATGTTTTAAGCACTGTGTGCCTTTCATCAAGGCAAAATGGGGGGGCTTAAATATGATTAAACCATTGTTGGAAAGTTTATTGGAGTTAGGTAGAAATTTTTTCCATAAAAAGTTCATGGGCTAGGGAGGCAACAAGTACACTTCCATCATCCATAAAACCAGTATTACATTTTTATTTATATTTTGGCACTCAATGCATTTATTCCTTCATAATTTTATAAGCCCCCTATTAGTTTGTGATTAGCCTACCACTAAGGGATCTCATGATAGCTAAAGTAAATCAGGCAATTAAGCAAGGTCACATTTTGGTAAGATTATTGATTGTCTGTTTTTGTGGGCTATTTATTCTAAGGCTGAACCATATAAAAATAATTTTATGTTCTTTGTTGGTTAGTGCTGGATGGTGGACTCAGGATGTGGTTACCTCTTACAATGGAAATATGAGATGTCCTCAGTGGCTACAGCTTCATCAAAGGGGTAAGGTAAATAAAACCTGTGAGGAGATACTTGCTTTCGAGTATTTAAATATTTAGTCCCTTCTTCACCTCTGGCTAATTGAATGATGCCTAGACCTTAGGCCACAATGGATAACCTTGCTGCATCTTTCATGTTATGACCTGGAAACAGTTAACTAAGTGGGTTATAGGATAGATAAGGGCTGATTGTCGGTAATTTTAAGGTACATATGCATACTTAATTAAACTCTTGATTTATTTTAAAAAAACAATAAAAAATACAGCGTTAATAAGACTAATGTGAGTCTCATGAATGGGCTGTCTTTATGTCATGAGTTCCAGTGTGGGACTTATTCTCAGTGGATTGCTAACGTCATTCTTATTGAGTTTGTCTTAAGGTGAGTTCAGAGGACTATATATATTTGAAATACTATATGTTATTCTATAATATTTCTAGCAAGTGAATATAGTCAACTTAGTTATAACTTGTCATTTTTATAACACATCATTTTTTTTTACTAGGAGAATTATTTTAGAGATATCTGTTTCAGGTCATTATGGCCACAGTTAATATAATTACTTGGAATGTTCAAGGCATGGGATCTCCATTTAAAAGGTACAGGATTTTAAACCATTTAAATAAACACAGAGCAGATATAGCTCTGTTGCAGGAAACTCATCTATTGCCGAGGAGTTGAGTTTCCTCAGTGGAACACTGTTGTTTTTCTTCAGAAAAGAGAGGGGTAACAATTTTGATCCAGAAGGGGATAGATTTTATTAAGCATGGTCACTTGACAGACACTGAAGGGAGATATCAGATTTTACTAGGGAACCTTTATGGAAGAAATGTAGCAATCTGTAATGTATGTGCCCCAAATACAAAACAGAAAGAGTTCTTCCAAAATCTAACCTTTGTGCTAGCCAATGTGGGGGACTATGAATTGAATATGAGACAGGATTTTAATGAAGTAATGGATACCACTTTGGATAGATCCACTTCAAGAAATGCTGGTTCTCTGTCAGCTTTGCAAAGAAGTTTACACAGTATGTTAAATGTGTTGGGCTTGTTAAACGTATGGAAAATAGTGCACCCTAGTGGATAAGATTTTTCCTTTTTGTCAACAAAACATGGGGTGTTTAGTAGGTTAGATAATCTTTTGATGCCCATATCCCTTTGTAATATTACTAGTCACAATGGATATGAAAATCTTCTGATTTCTGATGATAGTCTACTTATTATTAGAAAATAATAGTAAGGAATCTAGTAGCTGGAAGTTTAATACTTCACTATTGCTAGACCCTAGCTTTCAAAAATGGATTCAAGAAGAGAACTTATTCTACTTTAAAGTAAATAACCAGAGAGACTCGTCACTGAAAATTGTTTGGGAGGCATATAAAGCATTCATAATGGGTGGTATTATTAGTTTTGCTTCAAAAAAGAAAAGAGAAAGACAAAAGGAGTTGCAAGAAAAAGAGGATCTACTAAGCAGGGCCCTGTCTGATTTAAAACAGAATACCTTGAGGTCAAAAGAGAAACTTTATAAAATCCTGGGTTTGAAATATGAAATTAATAAATTGCATTCTGCCAAGATTGAATACTCAATTTTCAGAACCAAGTAAGCATTTTGGGAAACTGAAGAAAAAGTTGGGAAGTTATTAGCACACAGGATCAAGCAGAGACAAAAGCAAAATATTATTAAAGGGATCAGAAATACAAGTGGGGTGATAACTTACAAATGTTAAAGAAATTAGTAAGTGTTTCTGGGACTTTTATAATGATTTATATAAGACAAGGGGACGGGGAATAAAGCTGATACTGAGGACTTTATAAAGAATGCTAATTTACCTATCATAGAAGAAGCTAAGAAAAACAATTTGGACAAGTCAATCTCAATACAAGAGAGCTCTGAAGTCATTGCAGGGACTCCAAAGGGGAAATCTCCAGGGCCTGATGGGTTACCTGGTGAATTTTATAAATATTTGGGACTTTCCATCTCCCCATATTTATTAGAGGCAATTCATGACTCCTTTGCTGATGGTCTTCTTCCTGACTCTATGAATGAGGCTTACATTTGTTTACTACATAAAAAAGGTAAAGACGATATGGAACGTGGTAACTATAGGCAAATTTTGATTATAAGATTATTGCTAAGGTATTGGCTAATAGAATATCCAAACTTCTTGCTAGTCTAATAAGTAAAGAGCAGGTAGGCTTCATGAAAGGTAGACAGGCCTCAGATAATTTTAGGTCATTGTTCTCTGTATTGTGGTCATCCAAGATGTCAGAAGATAGT
This sequence comes from Neoceratodus forsteri, assembly GCA_016271365.2. Taxonomy (NCBI): domain Eukaryota; kingdom Metazoa; phylum Chordata; order Ceratodontiformes; family Ceratodontidae; genus Neoceratodus; species Neoceratodus forsteri. The sequence continues at coordinate 90,800,129 of CM028132.1, read as the reverse complement.
GGATTGTCCTCTCTTTCATTATTCTTAGACATTGATAAGGCCTTTGACTCATTAGAGTGGGACTACCTGTACAAAGTTTTACAATGTTATGCTTTTGGAGCTAGTATTCTGAAGTGGATCCAAACCCTATATAACAAACCAAGAACATGTGTGATTTCAAATTATATAAAATCACCTCCCATACCCTTATTTAGAGGATCTAGGCAAGGATGCCCATTGTCCTTGCTATTATTTATTCTTGCTATCGAACCTCTAATTTGGGGAATCATGAAATCAAACAAAGTTTCTGGGGTTAGAGAAGGAAGTTATTACAACAAGCTATTTGCATTTACAGATGATATTCTACCAACTATCTCACACCCCACATCCTCTCTTAAAAATTAAAAAAAAATCCTAAATACTTTTGGGAATATTTCTGGCCTTTTTGTAAACTGGAGCAAATCTGAATGTTTATGGTTAAGCAAACCCTCTCTAGAATTAGACGATTTAAAAAAGAATATACTTATATCCTGGCCATCTGATGGGTCACCTTACTTCAGCGTAAAAGTTTTTAATTCAATAGAAAGTATCCTCCACCACAATCTGCCCAAATTAATTTGTGATATGAAGTTAGATTTGGACAAATGGTCAAAATTACATCTATCCCTCTGGGGAAAAATTAACAGAATAAAAATAATTAGTGCACTGAAATTATTTTATTTTATGAACAATTTTCCTGCTAAGATTTCCTCTGATTGGTTTAATAAAATTGAAAGACGTATCTCCAATTTTTTATGGGAAGGTAAACCACCACATCTGGCTAAAAATAAACTAAGGGCTCCAGTATTGAAGGGAGATTTTGCCCTCCCTTGGTGGCAGGGCTATTTCTGGGCTTTTAAACTCAAACAAACTGCTCTATGGTTTAACTCTAATAAAAATAAACCAGTGCCACTATGGCTCAAAATAGAGAAAACCTAGTATTTCCCTTAGCTTTATCAGATACATTCTTTAAACAGACTCCTGCAAAATTAAGGAATCACAGACTCTTTACATTTTCTACATGCTATTACTGCTATTTGATCAACTCAAAAAGGTGGAGTATGCTCCTTCCAGGTTCATGCCTCTATGGCATAATACATTTCTAATGTCAGAAGGTAAAACAATCTCCCATCATGGAGGGCTGGCAAAAGATATAAAAAAATATAGGTGATATGTTAGACTGCCACAATCGTCTGCTCTCTTTTGACAATCTAAAACAAAAATTCAACTTAAGTAAATATGACTTTGGTTTCTACTTACAGATAAGACACTTTTTGAAAGTGAATTTCCTAGAAGAGGATTATATTATTAGAATATGTTCATAAACATTTATTTAAAATAGGCTTCCTGCCTAAGGCTTTCAGCCTTATTTATAAAAATGTAAATGAAACTGATCCTTCTCTAACAAATTCAGCTAAAACAAAATAGGAACTTGATTTACAGATATAAATCTCTAATACAGTCTGGGATAGGACTTTGAAAAATGCAATCAAATGCTGTAGGGAAACTCAAGGGAGACTTATTCCATTTAAAATATTACACTATTTTTACTATTCCCCTAAGCAGTTACATAAGTTGAGTCTCGGCCATAATGATTTTTGTTGGAGATGCAGAGCTACAAATGCTGGCCTGGGTCATTTATTCTGGCAATGTAATAGAGTCTTGAATGTATGGAAACAAAGACATGCAATTTGTCAACATTTTTTTGATTCTCCCATACCTTTTTCTCCTCTAGTCTTTGTTCTAGGAGATCTTTCTGATATTCATGATATTCAGAAACAAAAGAAACTATGGTTACTTTCTGTGGCCCTTGCTTTTAAAAGACTGTTGTTAAGAAGCTGGAAAGATCCCCAAATCCCTACATTTAAACAATGGCTGGATTCTCGGGCTAATTGGGCAAAAAATGAGAGCTGTCAATCAAACTGAAACTTTTAATGCTACCTGGGGGGTCTTTTCTGGAGTTGTGTATGTAGTTAAGAATGATACACTAAATCTAAACAATAGGTTTATTGTAAAACTACATTATACATATTGGTTGTACAAAAGAAGTGATTATTTATTTGAACATTCCTTATGTGATGTTGTATTTGTAGAAAAACTCAATAAAATTCTAACTGAAAAAAAATATTATGTAAATGCAAGCAAATAATTCAGCACCACTGTGTTTAACCTACTGTTTGTCTCTCTCTCTCTCTCTCTCTCACTATAGTGTGTGTGTGTGCGTGTGTGTGTGTGTGTGTGTGCGCGTGTGTGTGTGTGTGTGTGTGTGTTTATTATGCTATAGTTAGGGTTGAGTACCCCATTTAAGGTTAAAAGGTGAAATTGTGCACCTTAATAACTTTGTCACCACTTCACAGATTTGCCTGAAATTTGGTGGGCTCAGAGCAGGAGCATTGATCTTGGGATCAGCCAAGTTTTGTACTGGTCAGATATACAGTTGTGGAGTTATTAAGTGGCATTCTGTACCACATTTGCACTTTTTTGCGCATTCTTTGCTCGCACCTACAGGTCACATGGTTTGCATGACCAGTATGAAAACATCAGAGAATATGCAACTGGGATCTCCAATGTGCCTTTTGAAGATTTTGTGGAAAAATATTGAACGGTTCAAAAGTTATTCAAAAAAACAAGTTCCCCATTATAGTCAATGGGAAAAGTTAACAAAAAATTCAACAGTGTCATAAATGCAGTTTTTAGTGTTGAAATCCGCCATTTTTTTTTCAGTTACTGATCACAGAAATGCTTGCCATTTAAAACTGAAACCCTCTAGGGACACAATTTTTTTTGTGTTTACCTAGTCAAGCCCTGAGGATGCTATGCATGTCTTTATTTTTAGGGTTAAACACCCCAGAAATATGTTTTTGAAATTTTTGGGAAAAGTAGTGTTGCACCTTTCGTGATTTTTTAGCGAAGTGTCACAAATCATGACACTACTTTGCAACACTATGGCCAAAATAACAGGAATTGTTTGCCACCCTGCTGCAAAAGAACGCTTTGGTCTTTTGGGCTGAAATTTGGAGGGGAGAAAGCCAACATCCCACAGATGTGCCTTTTGGTGGTTTGTGAAAAAATATTGCAGGGATGTAAAGTTACAGTGCTCTGAAGTTGGTGCTTTTTCCCATAGACTAAAACTGCGGTGTCTGCCATGCTGTTCGGGGCCCGTATCTCGGAAACGGTGCGAGATATGGACTTTTCGTTGGAAAAATGCTTAGCCATCCACCAGGGAGCTAAGTGCAAAACTAGCCAGGAAAGTCATGAATCATATGAAATAAAAAATGTTTTCTATGTTGTACGGTTCCTGAGCGTTAGGGCCAACAACCCCAATGCACACTCCAATGCTGGTTTGGGGGGATGGGGTGGGGGTGCAAGGAGGGGCTTTCAATCCTAACATCGAATTTCCTCACTTTTGTCACTGTGGAACAACCCTAACTGATGCATTAAATGGATTTTTTTGTCATGAATATATATTATAGTGGTTTGGTTGCGCCACTATATTTAGGGTTGAGATGTCACTTCAATGCTAAAGTCAAACTTTTGCACATTAATAACTTTGGACCCATTCAATGGATTTGCCTAAAATTTGGTATGCACGGTGGGGCATGCTAGAGCTCTTGATCTGAAAAAAATTCTTTTCAGCCAGACTTACTGTCTTTGCGCACAAAATTGCTGAAAAATGCAAAATTATCCAGTTTTGGAGGCAGTTTTTGGGATATTGTCTGTGGTGCTGCATGGCCGTTGTGTGGTGTGCCACTCTGTGACATGGCTCATTTGAAAGAGTTTCACTGGCTGAACATTCCACTTTTTGTTTGGTGAAAAAATATTGAGGCATTCAAAAGTTATAGCACTTTTAATTTCCCATTGTAAGTCAATGGGAAAATTTATATGATTATTTTGCGAACAAAGAATGGGGTTTTGGCCATCTGGTCCCCCCTCATGATCAAAGAATTTGCAGTCTCAAAATCAAAGATTCTTTGATCCTGAGGGAGGAAGGGAGGGACTAGATGGCCAGATTTGGAGGGACCAGATAGCCCAATTTTAACAACTTTTAAAATTAAATATCTCAGAAACAGTTTGGTCTTTTAACTTGAAATTTGGATGGTGTTGACGGGATGTCCTGTAGATGTGAATTATGGTGCTTAGGGGTCAGAAAATACATTCATTGTGGAGATATGGTGTGGCGCAGTTAACCTTTTGCAGACAGTGTATTACATTGTGGTAATGGCTTGAAATTTATAGGGTAGCTAGCCTTACTGCCATTGACATACTTTTCAGTCATTAGGTGTGTGAAATGTAAGCAGGTGTGGAATTCTGCAACTCTGACCAATGAAAATCTCCAACTTTAAAATGTTATATCTCGGACATGGTTTGTTTTTTTAAATTGAAATTTGCAGGGTGTTGAAGGGATATCCTGCACATGTGAATTATGCTATTTAGGTGTTGGAAAATTAAGATGCTGCAGAGATATTGCGTGACACACTTTACATTTTGTGTATAGTGTTTTGCATTGTGGTAGGCACTTTTAAAGTTAAACCTCACATTTTGCATGTTAATAACTTTGCAACCATTCAACAGATGTGCACAACATTTGGAATGCACAGTCTGATGGGTAGATCTCTTGATTTACTAAATTGTGTTTCAGTTGGATATACGGGTTTTGTTCAGCGAAGTGCCAAAAAATGCAGTTTTTGCCACTTTTGCATATTTTTTGTCTGTGGCGCTACATGGACACTGTGCGGGCTATTGGTCCGAAACTTGGCATGTAGAAAGAGCTTAGGCCAAGGAACATGCCACTTTCTGTTTGATGAAAAAATATTAATCTGTTCAAAAGTTATTAGAACTTGAAATTCCCATTATATCCTGTGGGAAAATGTATATGTATTTTTGGAATGTTAATGAGAAAGACCAGATGGCCCTAGGAAAGACCAGATGGCCCAAATTGAGATGACCATATCTCAATAACAGTTTGGTCTTTTTACTTGAAATTTGCAGGGTGTTGATGGGATGTCATAGAGGTGTGAACTATGCTGTTTAGGTGTTGGGAAAATAATTTGTTGCAGAGATATTCAGTGATGTAATTGACATTTTTCAATTAGGATTACACTGCAGTCTGTGTCATGACTTTCAGTGCCCTTATCTTGGAAACAAAGCGAGATACAGACTTTTCGCTAGCCACTGGAAAAAGATTTGACATTGTAGAGTAAGCCTGCAGTGGAATTTTGTTTGTATATTTCGCGGTTCATGAGATCTTGTGAAAGTACTGTCACAAGGGTCGAAAGAGTGCCTGTCCAGTGCTTTTTGGTGCCCTTAGCTCAGAAACAATGTGAGATATGGGTACGGTCTTTGTGATGTTGTGTGAAGTACTCACTGTCACAATTACAATGATGCTAGAATTTTTTTCCAGTGCTTACGGTTCCCAAGATATGCGCATATTACTGTTACAATGGTTTGGTGCCCTATAGTGCTGCTGCATGGCTCCGTAGTTTTGCATAAGTGGGAGCATGGGCCCAGATGCATATTGTTGTGCAAAAATTGACAACTTGGTGGGAGCCGAGCTCTGCACGCCCACCAATACATGTTTTTTACTACTTATATTACATTTTTTTCAAAAAGTAAGGAAATTCTAGGCAAATAACTGTGTTAATGCTTAATTTAGGGTTAAAGCAAAAAAAGTCAGGAAATGAGACATTAGGGTTGCACTCCAACCTCCCTCACACACACCACACCAATCCTCGACAGTCTGACAGATGCCTTGGTGTGTCATTGGGGTCATGAGGCCTAAATCTCCCCCCATTCTCCTTTACTGTAGCATGTCAGCATGCTCGGTCATGGAATATATTATAGGGGTGTGGTTGCACCCCTATATTTATGGTTATGAAGCTTCTTCTATGTTAAACTCAAAAGTTTGTGAGTTAATAACTTTGGACCCTTTCAACGGATTTGCATGAAATTTGGTATGCAAGGCGGGGCATAGTAGATCTCTTGATGTACCAAATTTCATTGCAGTTGGACTTACAATTTGTGCACACCAAAATGCTGAAAATGCACTTTTCGCCAGTTATGTGGGCAGCTTTTTTGATTTTGTCCATGGCACTGCATGGCCGTCGTGTGTTGTGCTGCTCTGCAGCATTGCTCACCTGAAAGAGCTTGGATCAAGAAACATGCCACTTTTTGTTTGGTGAAAACATATTAATCCATTCAAAAGTTATTAAAGTTTTAATTTCCCATTATAAGTCAATGGTGAAATTTATATGGTTATTTTGCAAAAGAGTGGTGTTTTGGCCATCTAGTCCCACCTCATGAGCAAAGAATTTGCAGGCTCGTGATCAGTGAATCTTAGATCATGAGGAATTCTTTGATCATGATGGCTGCCATCTTGTTTTTAGTTTGCAGTCGGAAAAATTCAAATATCTCTGCCCAGGGGGAGTTCTGAGGCTAAACTATGGTGGGCTTTGCTCAGGGGTCTTGCCTGTATCGAGCCATGCCTGTGGTTTCTTTCAAAATGGTAAACAAATAGAGTTTTTAGCTTTTTTATTCTTTGATTGTGGCTTGCTAATGATCTTTAATCACGAGCCTGCAAATTCTTTGATCGAGAGATTCTTTGACCGCAATCTTAGATCGCAAGGGCATGACTAGATGGGCACTTGAAAAAATCAATTTTTCAGCTCAGGTGTGGCTTGTTAAGTCAAATGACAGTGGGTTTTGCTCAGGAGGCTTCATTCTATTGAGGCATGACTGTGGTTTCTTATATTTCTGCCTAAAAATGTACTTTTAAAATTTTTTATTGTTTGATCACGGCCTGCAAATTCTTTGACCATGAGCCTGCAAATTCTTTGATCTTGAGATTCTTTGACTGTGATCTTTGATCATGAGGGTGTGACTAGATGACCAAATGAAAAATTTAATTTTCTCAGTACAGGGGTCACTTCTAAAGGCAAACTAGGGTGGGATCTGCTCAGGGGCCTTTGTTCTGTTGAGTCATGGCTGTGGTTTCATGTATTTTTCTCTAAAAATTGTTTTAAATTTTTTTATTCTTTGATTGTGAGCATGCAAATTCTTTGATCGTGAGCCTGCAAATTCTTTTGAACATGAGGGAGGGACTAGATGGCCAGATTTGGAGGGACCGGATAGCTCAATTTTAACAATTTTTCAAATTAAATATCTCCGATACAGTTTGGTCTTTTAACTTGAAATTTGAAGGGTGTTGATGGCATGTCCTGTAGATGTGAATTACAGTACTTAGGTGTCAGACAATAAATCTTTTGTGGAAATATTGTGTGACGCAGTTTACATTTTGCAGACAGCGTTTTCCATAGTGGTAGTGGCTTTAAATTACTAGGGTAGCTAGCTTTACTGCCATAGATGTACTTTTCAGTTGTTAGGTGTGTAAAATGTAAATAGGTGTGGAATTCTGCCACTGTGATGAATGAAAACCTGAAACTTTCACATATTATATCTCAGAAACAGTTTGGTCTTTTACATTGAAATTTGGAGCGTGTTGTACATAGTTTCCGCACCCAGTTTTGGGGTGTGGGCCTGATCTTTTTTCCTTTTTTGGGCTGTATGTGTGTATGTGTCTTGCAACAAAATTTCAATAAAGAGGTTTAAAAAAAAAAAAGAAATTTGGAGCGTGTTGAGGGGATGTGCTGTCCATGTGAATTATGGTGTTTAGGTGTTGGAAAATTCATTTGCTGCACCCATATTGCATGACACACTTTGTTTTGCATATGGAATTTTGCATTATGGTACTGGCTTCACATTTATAGCGTGCCTAGCGTTACTGCCATGGAGGTAACTTGTAGTGGTTAGGTGTCTGACATGTAAACAGGTGTTGAATTATGCCACTCTGATGACTGACACTTTGCTTTCTTTCAAGGTGGTGGGCCCCTCACTCCCAACTGTGTGCGCTGCCAGCAATACATATGATATTCAGTACTTGAACTCTTATCTTAGGCAGGAATTTGCAAGTTGGTGGGAGCATGGGGCCCCAAGGGCTGCGCTCCCACTAACTTGTGCAACTTTCTACTTTTCTATTCTTTCTCAAAAAGTAAGGAAAGTCTATGCAAAAAATTTTGTTAATGCATCATTTAGGGTCAAAACACAAAATGTCAGGAAATGAGATCTTTAGGGTTGCCTCATCCCTCTCTTGATGTTTATCATCCCAAGATTCACAGTTGACGGGTAGAAATATTGGGGTTGTGAGGAAAGCCCAATGTCACCCAATTCCATCTGTAATCATGCTCACAAGCCACAGTAAAGAGGAATGGGGTGACTTTTAGGTCTCACAACCCCAATGACACACCCTATCAGCTGTCAATCTTGGGATGATGGCGGTCCATGAAGGGGGATGGGGCAACCCTAAAGGTCTAATTTCCAAACTTGTTGTTTTTAACCCTAAATGATGGATCATTTTTTTTACATAGAATATATATATATATATATATATATATATATATATATATATATATATATATATATATATATATATATATATATAGAGAGAGAGAGAGATAGATAGAGATATATAAATATATCTATCTATCTATCTATCTATCTATCTATCTATCTATCTATCTATCTATATATATAGGATACATGATGGGCATGAGTGTGATATGGCAAGTACTGTCACTCCTGCAGAGTGAGCTCTGGATATCTCATGAGTGCCGAAGGCACAAGTGAGATATCCAGAGCTCACTATGCAGGAGTGACAATATTTGCCATAGCACATGATCTGACCATCATGTATTCAATATGTACAATAGGGCCAAGAGTTTTAGAAGTTTTTTTATGCTCTCTTGTGTTCTGTTCCTGTTTATGTGTTTGCTCATTCTGTGTATGAGCTTTTCTGAATGGGCTGGCAGTGTTATAAACTCTGGGAGACACATGAGTGTGTTTTGCAATGCTAAATGAGTTAGTTTTAGGTAGGAGTGAGAAACATACTTTTGTGAGGCTGTGTTGTTTAGAAGTCTGGCTGCAGTGAAGCTGAGAGCATCACAGTAATTGTAATGAGCTGAGAGGCAGAGTGTCAGAACAGCTGATACTGTTTTCAGTGGTAATTAAGTTAGCTGCAGGCAGAGTGCAGAGTGTTCTGTGAAATTGTGCTCTTTAGGATTATGGCTGTAGTCAAGCTGATAGTATCACAGTAATTGTAATGGGTGAGAATCAGAGTTTGAGGAACAAGTGAGACTGTGTTTCAGTGGTAGTTGAGTTAGCTGCAGGCAGTAGTTTAGATTATTCTGTGAAGCTGTGCTGTTTAGCATTCAGGCTGCAGTCACAGTAACAAGCTTGAAGTTGGTGGGCAGGATAGGTGTGTTTTGTAATGCTCACTGAGTTAGCTGTAGGCAGCAGTGAGACCTCTGGAGTAGTTCTGCATTTGTGTCTATGGTAACAGCACAGGTGTTTCTTGCATGCTGAGGGGAAAGCTGCCTAGAGTGCTGACCTTTTGTGACCTGTGTGTAAATGGCTGATAACATCACAGTAGAGCAGAGGATAAAAATATCACACGGCAGTGGATGATACACTGTTTTATCTCACTCATTTACCACTCACCCCATTATATATACATATATATATATATATACACACACACACACACACACACACAGTTTAATGTTAAGCCTCATATTTTGCACTTTAATAACTTTGAAACCGTTCAACAGATTTGCATGAAATTTGGTATGCACTGTTCTGCAGGGTAGATCTCTTGATGTACCAAGTTTTGTTTTGATTGAATTTGTAAATTTTGTGCTTCGCATACTGAACAAGCATTTGTCAATGCTGAATGTTTGCTTGATGGCATTGGCATTGGTAGTGTAGGAGTTAGAGAGATGCATAATAGGAATGGCAGTGAAGTACTGAACTGAAGCCAACCCCACCACCACCCTGCAGAGACTGACAGGCATTGGGGTGTGCCTTTGGGTCATCAGGCATAACAGCCATGCCATTTCACCACACCCTGCCCTGCAGGCACCAACAAGTGTCACGGTGTGCCTTGGGGTCTTTGGCCCTTATGCTCACCCCATTCCATCAGGAAATATGGTGAGATGGGTGCTATATAGGAGAATGGGGTGAACATTGGGGTCGAAGAGTCCAAGGCACACCTTGATGCCTCTCACTGGCTGCAGGGTGTGGAATTGAATGAGCATTACAGGTGAGAATCCCAAGTCACACCCCAGATGCCTGTCAATTTCTACAGGGTGAGGCGTTATGGTTCAAAACCCTAACACCTCAGGCATTCATTGACATTTTCACTCCAAATTTTCAAAATGGGTTTTTTGTGACCCCCACCTTATGAACGGTGGCAATATCAGTTTGTTAGCCGAAAGATGATTTTGCTCAGCGACTATACCATTTGGCACCACAAGTGTGAGAACACATTTCGAAAAGGATATGAAAAATGACAGCTGTGCTGTTCATGGGGAGGTGCAAAAAATGGCAATGTTGAAAATCTGCAGTGAAAATATTAAAAAAACTGGTGAAGCCATGAGTGTGCGTAGAAACTGCGCAACACACACCTGTAATGCAATTAGTTTGGGGATTTTTTATAGCAGATTGTTAACACAGGCATTTTGGAGCCTCCGCTCATGAGCAGTGTCACTGTCATTTTCTTAATCTGTCCCAAACAGTGATTTCCCTCAGCGACCATACATTTCTGCACTGGAAGTGCAAAAACACATTTCGGCCATGGTGTGAAAAATGACCGCTGTACTGTTCATAAGGAAGCGTGGAAAAATGTCAATGGTGAAAATATGGACTGAAAATATTAAAAATGCATGAACTTAAGAGAGTGCGTGGAAACTGCACAATGGTCTCTCGTAACACAGTCATTTTATGGACTTTTTTCACCAAATTTTTAACATAGCCATTTTATCACCTCTGCTCATGAACAGTGTCACTGTGATTTTCTTAATCTGTCCCAAACATTGATTTCGCACACCGGCTGTGTCATTGTGCGCTACATGCGCAGAAACACATTTTGGGCAAGATGTGAAAAATGACATCTGTACTGCTCATAAGGAGGTGTGATAAAATGGCAATGTTGAAAATCTGGAGTGAAAATATTGAAAATTCGTGAACTTATGAGCATGCGTAGGAACAGCTCAACACATGCTCGTAAAACAGTCATTTTTGGGCATTTGTTCACCAAATTTTCAACATAGGGTTTTTGGGAGCCTACCTCATGAACTGTGACACCGTGATTTCATAACTTGGTCCTGAAAGGTGGTTCCACACAGTGACCGTGAAATCACTTTTTGGGGCCGAGTAACAAAATGACAGTGCCAGAATTCATGAGGTGGGGTCCCAAAAACCCCATGTTGAAAATTTGGTGAAAAAATTTCCAAAAATGCCTGAGATATGCATCAATGTTGAAAAAACCCTATTTATTCCATTATACAGCTTACTGGCATTTCCTTAGTTCGTGGTCGGCTTTGAAGAGTGCACATGTGTTTCCGGTCTACTGAAGATCATCGCGCCGGACTCCAGAGGTAAATATGGGTGAGATTGGGATGTGGAGAGGCAGGGTGCGCAGAGGGTGGGCGTGGGTGGGGAGGGGTCAGGACAGTCAGCGAGGGACTGTTTTTTCTTGCAGGTAATTTTTTTTTTTGTAGAAGATGCAGGACTTGTGCCATGGTGGGGTGGGCTCCCAGTGTGGCACGTGGCAGTCTGTTGAGGGGGAAACAGTGGAGCCAATGGGAATTGGGGACCCCCATTGTCCTTACAGACTGTTGCCATGCTGGGCAGGGCTTCTAGCATGGCACCTGGAACTCTGTTGGGGGGGAGTGCAGCAGAGCCAATGGGGGATTGGGCACCCCCATCAGCCATACAGTGAGTGTGTGGGGGAGCGCATGAGCATGCAATATGCTAATCAACACTATCTTATCACTGGTCACTGAAGCGATCTCTCCGTTTCAACTGTATGCCACTGCATTTTCAACTGCTGTCATAGTCAGCTGCAGCATTCATTGGTGAACTGTGGCTGCACCTGCAAACACACTGACTGAACTGGAAGACAGGGTGCCACACCTACAAAAACTTGGATTATGGCACTATGTTTCTTTCACATGCGTGCAAGCAAACATAAAAATTGATAAAAGTCACTTTTTTTGCCTATTTTGGCTGTTTCTTCTTCATCACACTGTGACCACACCATTTGGGATTTTGGTTTGGTCTAAACTTTTTAGGGTGGAATGCATTTTCCCCAGAAGAACAAGCCAGCATTGGGTTGGTGAAAAAATATTAATCCATTCCAAAGCTATTAAATTTTGAAATTTTGGGTTCTGAGCATCCTCTGGACCCTGTGCTCCCATCCATACATAATTTTTCAGATGATGCAATTGTATCCCTATTTTCTGTGGGAGCACAGCACCCTCTGGGCCTTGTGCTCCCATCCCTGCATAGATGTGTATATATGTAGTTAAATCAGTGAAAAAAAGCCTAATTTCCTAAGAAGTATTCTTGCATTCTGCTACATATTGTATATGCCAAATCCCTAGAGAAAAAAATAATTGAAATTATGCAGTTATGTTAGTCCTGTGTAATATTTGCATACTTTTTAAAACATAATCATGTTAACATCATATCTGCAGCTAACTGTAAGGGCAACTACTGGTGTACTGAACTGCTCCTGCAATTGGTAGGGCTGTTCATTTTCTGACCTCTCTTTTTTTCTGTTTCTATTAAAGGAGATAGGAAATAATTGCACTATGTGGTAGTACATTGAGTGTGTTGTGTTTTTCACGTGTTCCTGATTTTGACTAAATGGTGCCACCTGTCAAGGAGAGGACACAACTCGTTATATTTATGAGGGCTGTGCAATTATTTAATGAGACTTCCATATAAAGGTTGCAGAAGGGGACTGTATTGTCAAGAAATCTCTCTGACAATGTTTCCTTTATTTGAGGGGATGCCTATAGTCTCCAATATTATTTTCTCGTTGAGTTAAATGGAAAACACCGATGGAATTAATCTTCAGGGTGCTTACATTAATAATCTAACAATATACAATAGATAAATAAACATTGCCATCAAGAAACATCTGGAAAATATGCCTGTAATGCATTGGCTTCAACTTTCAAACTGATGGTTATGGGGTCACTGTGTCTTTTCATAGCTTATTCAATCAGATGGTAAAGGAGAGCCTTAAATAAACACACATGATCTTAATAACAGTGACAGTGTTTTAATTTAAAAAAGTGTTATTTATTTGCTTACTTATGTATTCTATTTATTTATATAGTCATTCACATACTGTATACATTTATTTATTGCTTTGGTAATTGGGTATGGTCCACTGTGCATAGATGCGTTTTCAGAGGTGACCCGGGAAATGCGATACAATACATAACAATTTACATGACAATACAGCATGTCAGACATAGGTCATAATTGTAATACAATGTTTATTCTACAAAAGTTACAGAAAACTCTTCAGAAACAGAAGTTCAGGAGGAAAAACATCCAGCATCAGACACTTTACATTTTCTTATTTTATTTTTCCGTTTCCCTTATGCCAAAACTCGGCCCTTTCAAACACAAACTCTGACAACATCTATTAGCAAATAGTATATGTGACTGCCGCCCCTAGCAGTCTTATGCTTATTTTATCATTGTACTTATATCTTTTGGTGCTTTTAACTCCTGGCACTTCATTTCAATCCTACCCTTGAGCCTCTTCCCCTCCACCCCTTGCCCCTCACCCCCGCTTCTTCTCTGCTCATGCATCTTCAAGTTCTTCCCTTGCTCCTTCTCACCTTCCCTCTTTCACCCTCCACCCATTCTCTTATCTCATGCCACCTCTTTTGCAACTTATTCCCCTCCTTCTCCCTACGTTTCTCTGTCTTACCTCTCACCCACCCATATTACTCTCTCTCTTGGGTTTTCATCAAGGCCTGCTTGGCTGCCCCCTCTCCTGACTAAACGCCACCTCTTCTCCTTATACTATTAATTTGTCTTCCTCCCCCTCACTTCACCAGCACTCCCCCTTTCTCTCTGCACTCACCCCATTTCCCCTCCTTCCACCTCCCCATCCTCTCATCTCTCTATCCCCATTACCTCCTTTGCAACTCTGCTCCCTCCCTCTCCACCTCTTATGCAACTCATCTCCTTCTACCTCTTGTTTCTCCCATCCCCCACCTTACACCCCATTACTTTCTCTCCTAGATTGTGACAACGCCTCCCAGGATGCCTTCTCTGCTAGCACACTCTATTGTTATATTGAGCAACATTCAGTGCTATTTTGATTGCTTTTGATGTATTATTTTTTTAAGTATATTCTTCATATCTGCTATTTGCTTATCTATTGTTTACTTTGTTTTGTTTTTGTACTACTGTCATGGAACCTTTGTAAATGAGTTGTATTGCTCAAAGTTGTTGTAATCCAAGACTCAATAAATAAAATAAAAAAAAAATAAATGCCTTGCTTTATGATGGAATAAAAACATAATAAAATGGTGCAAATTAGAACAAAAAGTATCTTGTTGGTTTCCATGAAATTGTTCTGCTGTACAGTGGAATTCAGTGTGAGACCCATCGGGTTTATCACCAGAAACCTGGCCCTCCTCTCCATCCATTGACATTGAAGGTAGAGGAGAGGGGGACTGACAAGGATTTAGAGTAAAGTAACAGGCCTACTTGAATAAGACATGGATCTGTCTATAGGCTACTGGAAATTCTCACTTAAAGTACTCCTCACTTTTATTCTCGAATTAAGTTTATCTTCACACTAAGCCACCCTTTCCATGAATGATTTATTTACTTCCTCCATACAAGCTGGAAAGTTATCACTTCCTTTACATCCCCTGCAGCTTATCTGAAAGCTCTGCCAGCTAAATGGCAGCTTTAGAAGTTGGCTGATATACGAGTGAGACTCATATTTATCAAACATATCAAACTGTTGTTGGATATGAAGATGCTGCAGTTCTTTACTTTCACATTCATATATGTAAACACACATGGGCATCCATTTGATGGCGAGGAAATCATATTTGTTGTTAGAACGGTATGTTTTACAGTGGCGGCTTACAAAAATATCTCAGTGGAAATTCTTTACTCAAACATGTACAGTTCAGTAAGTTGGCATGATTTACTACATTGTGCATTTTGATGTGTATAAAAACATGAGTTAAGTATACCTCAAAAAACGTAAAGGCATTTCTGGTACCTCTATTAAACCAACTGAAAGACATACTTCAAAAATGAACTACCAATATTGTGTGTGTGTGGGGGGGGCAACAGTGATTGTCTGAAAATAATGGTCTATATAAGGGATACATAACAGGGACCTGTGGAATAAACAATTTATTTTCACCAGTGCTGTTTGATCTTGGGTAACCTCACGAGTGTCGTAAGCCATGAGTGATGTGCCCAAGGTCAAACTGCATGAGGGAAAACACATTGTTTATTCCACAAGGTCCATGTTCTTTATTTCATTTATGCAATAGGCAGAGATCTCATGGGTTTTGCTAATTAATTGTATTTCTTTTATTATTTTTGAAAAGTATTAATGTTTATTTTTTATAACAGTGCTGTTGCACCTTTACTGTTGTCTGTTGGTAGGGTGGTTGCTAAGGAGTGGGGAGTTAGGAGGCTGCATTATTGCTTAGACATCTTGGGTGATTGGTGTGTTTTATTTATGTCTGTGGACATTCCTGAAAAAACACATGGCAGCTTTGGTTCTCCATTACAGAGAAGGTGCTTTTCATGTGCTAGTTTGTGCATTTTGAAGTGGGATTTATTTGACTGTTCCTGTGTTTGGCTGTGATTTTTTTGTGTGTGTGTGTGTGTGTGTGTTGATTTGGTTGGTTTTTGATTTGGCGTTAGTAATGTATCTGACTGATCCTGCTTTTGGCAGCATTTGTGGCAGTTTGTGGCTGGAGAGTGAAAGAGGGTGGACCATTCGTGTGTCCAGAGAGTGAGCAGTGTAGTATGTGGGAACCTGTGTGGACAGAAATGAGCAAATGAAACATGGAGCAAGATTTACAAAAAAGGTACTGTTTTGTCGACTGGAACTGGGGAGAACTCTGTGAGGGTACTGCAAAGTGAGGGTGGGCGGGGATGGGAATGAGGATTTCTGAAGGGCAGTGTGTATGTGTGTGTGTGTGTGTGTTTGTGTGTGTTTTGAAGCAAAATGGATGGTAACATGAATAGTTGGGGGAGGTCAGTGATCTAGTTCCAGCAGGAGGGGATGATTGATGGCAGGGTGTTAAATAAATGGTGGTTGATTGATGTTAGGGTGATAAACAAATGTTAGAACCACCATTTATTTAACACCAGTGAGAATAAATGAATTTATTTCACTGTTTATCCACCCACACTTATTGTATAAATTCACAAACATTACCACCAGTGTGTTACCATTACTTTTATTTTTGCACTAACTGACCTGACTATCGTCTTACACCTGTTGTTCAGTGGTACATTGCTGGATCCATTTAGTAAATGAAAAGAAAATGGTGTTAACAGTGGAAACCAATCATATGTTTGTATGCTGTAGTTACAAAGTCAGTGGTTCCACAGGCCGGTGAAAGGAGCATATAATAAGAAGGAACTTTAGATGAATTACAGTACAAACAAGAGCTCGAAATTCAAAAGGTGTAGCATTCTGCCCTTTCTCACTGGCCATTTGAATGAGAAAATGGTCCCCAGCTACCTTGTGATATTTGTTTGTTGGTGCTGCTGAACCTTTATTTCCTCCTCAGAGATTTACCCTGGCTCTGTGAGAATAAGGCTGAAAGGCTCAGGATTTTGGATAACAATTTGGTTTAGAAGATCTACAAGCAGCCTGTGAGCAGAGACCCAAGAGTAACAGATTAAAAGCAATAGACACCAATATGCACTTCATCAGACAAATAAACAGCACCATAGCATGAACTGGAGACACCTTGTACAGTTAATTCAGCCCAGCATGCACAAGACCTGTGCACACAGCATTTCTACTGGCAGAAGTAGAAAATGCATCTCTGACAGTTCAAATTCTGTTATTCTCCTGCATTTCATTCTAGTGACATTTAATATATAAGCATGCATTTACCCACAGATATGGGCAAAGCCACAAATCACATATATGCTCCTTATGATCAAAAACCCAATGGATGTGAGTTATTTTTTTTTTCCTGAGTACTTGAAGCAGGCAAGTTATTAAACTGCCCTTTATGGTAAACGTTGCCCTCACATCTAGTGGTACACCCCACACTCCCATGTCCTTTACATGCTGAAAATAAGAAAACAATACCTCAATGAGTTATATATTTTTTGCAACCTGTAAAAAACAAAAGTCCACCAATGACCGCACCCACACCCACATCCTCACCCGACCTCCCACTGTGCACCTGCTACCCCACACCCCAGGCCTCCTCACACATTGTCACTCAACTGAACAGCTCCCAGTGTGATAGAAACATAGAAACATAGAATTTGATGGCAGATAAGGACTGCTTGGCCCACCTAGTCTGCCCAGTTCCCTACCTGATGGATAAGCTGCAGATTCTAATTAATTAACAGCTTACTTCCTCCTACCCCCCCACCTAGAATTACCTTATGTTTGTCCCATGCATTCTTGAATTCTCCCACTGTTCCCAACTCCACAGCCTGCTCAGGAAGGCTGTTCCATGCATCCACAACCCTCTCTGTGAAAAAATACTTTCTAGCATTACCTCTGAGCTATCCCCCATCTTCAAATTGTGCCCCCTTGTTCTTGCACATCTCTTTTTCTGAAAGATACTACCCTCTTGCACTTTGTTAATTCCCTTGCGATACTTGAAAGTTTCTATCATGTCCCCCCTCTCCCTCCTTTCCTCAAGGGTATACATATTAAGCTGCTTTAGTCTCTCCTCGTATGTCTTCTGGTGCAGACCCTGCACCATTTTGGTTGCCCTCCTCTGAACAGCCTGCACTCTGTCCATGTCTTTGCGGAGAATTGCACACAGTACTCTAGATGGGGTCTCACCAACAGTCTCTACAGAGGGATAACAACTTCCTGCTTTCTACTGTTGATGCCTCTCCCTATTCATCCCAATATCCCCCAGCCCTCCTTACTGCCTTCTCACATTGCTTGCTCACCTTTAGGTCATCTGATGTAATTACTCCTAGGTCTTTTTTGATTTTTATTGTTGTTATTATCTCACCTGCCATTGTGTACTCTTCCCCTGGGTTTTTGTTTCCCAGATGCATTACCTTGCATTTCTTTGCAATGAATCTGAACTGCCATATATTTGACCATTCCTCCAACCTTGCCAAGTCCCTTTTCATCCTTTCCACCCCACCTTGTGCATCAACCCTATTGCAGATCTTTGTGTCATCTGCAAAGAGACATACTTTTCCTTCCAGGTGCTTGCCAAAGTCACCTTTAAAGACATTAAAGAGGACGGGTCCCAGTACTGAACCCTGCGGTACCCCACTAGTTACCCTCCTTTCTTCACTGTGGACTCTGTTTACTATTACCTTTGTGTCCTGTTGTCCAGCCAGTTTTGTATCCAGGCTACCACCTTGGGACCCACTCCAAGGCTGGCTAACTTGTATATTAATCTTTTGTGTGAGACTGTGTCAAATACCTTGCTAAAATCAAGGTAGGCCATATCCACAGCCCTTCCCTGGTCTACTACTTTGGTCACACAGTCAATGAAATCTATTAGGTTCATCTGACATGACCTTCCTGCTGTAAAACCATGCTGCCTTGGGTCCTGTGCCCCACTGGCCTCTAGGTACTCAAAAATTATTTCCTTCAGAAGTGATTCCATCATTTTCCCTACCACTGAGGTCAAACTAACTGGTCTGTAGTTTCCTGCCTCTGCCCTGCTTCCACTTTTGTGAAGTGGAATTACATCTGCCCTCCTCCAGTCCTCAGGTACCACCCCATCCTCCCATGATTTGTTAAAGAGAGTAGACAGTGGCGTTACTAGTTCTACCCTTAGTTCTTTTAGAATTCTGGGGTGAATCCCATCAGGCCCAATTGCTTTGTTCACCCTCAGTTTCAAGAGAGCTTTCAAAACCCTTTCTTCTGTGAATGGACTGGTATCGACACCCCCCATTCAGAGTGTTTCTCTTGTTTGGTTTAGGTACCTTCCCTCCTCTTCCATTGTGAATACTGAGCAGAAATATTCGTTCAGTATCCCTGCTTTTTCACTGTCACCCTCTGCCCACATTCACTCCCCTTTATTAAGTCTCTGTATCCCTCCCTTAGTCTTTATTTGCTCCCTAATGTACCTATAAAAGGTTTTATCCCTGTTCTTAACAGAGTTGGCTATCTTTTCCTCAGTTTCTGCCTTTGCTGTTCTGACTGCCTTCCCTGCCTCCTTCTGCTTTAACTGATAAAGTTCTCTGTCCTGCTCCTTCTGTGTTTCCTTATATTTCCTGAATGCTATCCTTTTCTCCTTAACCTTCCCTTCCACCTCTTTTGAGAACCATAGTGGTTTTTTCATTTTGTTTTGTTGATTTGCCTCACACAAAGACTTGTTGCCTCTGTGATGGCTGTTCTGATTATTCCCCATTGTTCCTCCACCTCTCCTTCTTGCCTGCTTGCTAGTGCTTTTCTGAGGCACTCTCTCATTTTTCCAAAGTTAGCCCTCCTAAAGTCCAATACTCTTGTTTTTGTATGGCTTGACTCTATGGCTGTGTTTGTGAACCACACTGTTTGGTGGTCACTTGTTCCCAGATGGCTACCCACTTCTAAATCTGAGATCCTTTCTCCTTCTCCATCTGAGAGTACCAGGTCTAAGACTGCTCCCTCCTGAGTGGGTTCCAACACTAGTTGTCTGAGGCAAAACCCCTGTAGGGCATCAAGAGCCAAAGCTGAAGAGCAGCTTCCTCTTCGAAGGCCACAAGTTGTTCGGCAGATCCCACAGCCGCGGAGACCACATGACAGGCATCCTGGATTTAACCAGTGGGTGCCGATGTTCTGGGCATCTCAGCTGGAGATGGGTGAGGCAATCGTATAGGATGACCAGATGGAAGGCGCAACAAAAGTCGCATGCCTGGGGATCGTGTTTGTGACCCAGGCAGTAAATGCACGTGACATGTGGGTCGGTCCAGGACATCTTCTGCCCGCAAGGGCACCGGTGGAACCTGGGAGCAGACTTGTCATCCATCACAGTTGCAATAGAAGATAGAGATGAAGACCAAACAGAATTCTTTGTTTTTATAAGGAAATCCAAAGATTTAGAGTGCCTACTCAATGTGGGAGTGGTAAGGAGGGAAACTGCTTCTTCCAGCGGAAAGGAAGATCTGGCATCATGGGGCAGAACCAAGGGAGTTATCACCTGGGTGGGTAGGAGGAACCAGCTTGAAGACTTTCTGACAAGCTCTTAAAGGGAAAGGACACTGCCAAATAGTGTGCATAGAACATCACATCCACGTTCCTAGAGCATGACATCTCTGGAAGGAATAGATTGGAGTAGGGATTTCAGGGCTGCAGGAGTGGAGGAGAATACATGAGGTGGTGTGTTTAAAGAGAATTTGAGTTTTACACACCACCCCATGTTTTATTTTATATAATTATATTATATCCTGCCTCTCTCCCCCCCTCGCATCCTGCACCCCTGTTCGCCCATCTCTCCTCTCACTGCTACCTCTTTCCTTCTACCCCTGTCCTTCTACTACCTCCCTCAAATCCTCTATTGCTACCTGCCTGCATTAGACCTGCCCCCTGGCAGGGTTCTCAGCATCCTGGAGGGGGCCCAGCTCAGGGCAAGATTCTTCCCCCCCCACCTGCCCTCGCCCGATTCTGCCATCTGGCAGGGTTCTCAGCATCCTGGAGAGGCCTTGGATAGGTACCGTTTCTTCCCTCACACCTCTTTCTTTCCCTCACTCATCCCCCCCACTCCTTGTTCTCCTTTGTTGCTCCAGCTAGCCCTTGCCCCGAGTAATGTGCCTACTGATTCTACTCACTTGCTCTATCAATTTGTTCCCCCCATCTATATGCCTCTCCTCCCTCCAGCTGCCCTACCTTGTGCACCCCAGTCCCTCTTTGTTCTTTCTCCACCCACTGCCTATAATCTGCTAAATCCTCTGACTCTTGATTGTGACCCAGTTCCTGTAAGGTGTTGATCCACGGTTGCATCAAAATTATTTTCTAGGATCCATAGGTACACAATTGTATTATATGTATTTTCTGCTTACGTGTTAGTTTTAACTGAGTGTCATGTTACAAATGTAATTGATTATTCTCTCAATCATGTTAAATGCATTTTCTCAGTCATGTTAAATATAATCTGTTAAGTCTACCTCCAATTGTACCCACCACCACCGGGAGTCGAGCAATTTATTGTTCGGTGTGCCTTCCTGGTGAAACATTTCAATAAATAAAATAAAAGCATAAAGACTCTTCCCTCTATTCGTAAGGGATTTCTTACCAGCAAGTACAACCAGAGGAGGTCATTTGAGGTTAGAGAGTTCCAGCACCACAAAGTACCTGCTTGTCCTCTACTGGATGAATGTGAGAGTCAAGGCCGAGTGACAGCAACTGTCCCCGTTTACCACACACAACAGCAGCAGTTTTGTGTGTCTGGTTCAGTTGGTCTCTGCACTGTACCAAATAACAGCTCTGCTTCAAAATAAAATAAATTGTCGCCCAGCACTGTGACATTGGAAGTGGGGCTGGGGGTAACTGGTCGCCATGTGAGTGTTCGACTTAAGCCTGGCTTCCCCACTGAACCAGTCCACAGGCGTGCAGGGGAGGCACTGTATTTAGTCTCTGGAGGAGAGCTGGAGCATGCTCATGGCAGCAACACCCCCTACAGCATCTGGCGTTATAGTACTGAGGACGAGGAGAGACTCATATCCAACTGAGCAGTCCGGCCACATCTCTAGGATGTGGAAATGCAACAGCTGCACTGGAAATGTATGATGTAACACTCATTTTTTGGAGAAAATGTACCACCAAGGTAATTATTTAAAGTCCTGGGTGAGGCTATGCACAGACACATAGCCCCGTCCCTGCTGAATGAAAACAGCACAATGGCATGCATAGACAGGGAGCTTGCCCTGGCAGCTTAACAACAAGCACATTTTCATAATACTACCAAATGGCTTCCCATGGTCGTAAAATTCTGTTAGCCTTAGAATACTGATATTTTTAAATTACACATGCTCAGAAATGGAACGTTTTTTCTTAAATATTTTAAAAACTACTTAAGTTTGGGAGATGCAACACAAAAAAGCGAGTACCCTGGGCCAAACTATCAAACCTGCAGGTTTCAAGTTTTAAATCCTCCTAGTTTTTTTAGTTATAGGTGCTTAAAAATGTTTCATTTTTGTATTTTTTTTTTGTCCCGCCCTCCTCCCTTACCTCTATTTATTAAACAAACATGTGCCTATCACACACGTTGAAGCTCCCCACTGCCTTCACCACCTGTTAGGTAAACTCCTACAGTTTACCAAACAGTTTCCAAAGGGGAATACAAGAAAACAGCCACTAATGAGACTTCACTGCCAGACTATCTGAGCAGCAAGGCCCTGGGGAACTATACAATACTACTGGCATTCCTTCCAACAACCAACTGGACATGTCCCTCTCCCCCTTATACTTCCCACTACACTGTTAAGAAGAAAAAAAACATAGCTGCTTCACAGTAATTTTCCCCCTCTGGTGAACAGATTTATTCCCCAACATGACTACATACAGTAATAGCCCTCATCTTATGACGACAACACAACATGTTGCACATTCCCGTGGGACAAATTTCTGCCACCCTACGTAGTTCATTTCATTACCTTGCATAAGAATATAGACAATTAAGTGCCTAAGCATATTCTTCATGGGTCCAAGCCACTTTATAATGCAGGCTTGTTTACCAGCCACTTGAGTTACAATGCAAAACATCAGGTTGCATTAATTGCCAAACCCTTTACTGGACTTCATGTCAACAGAAAAATCTTATCTGACAAGGGAAAAAATAAACCTATGGTATACCAGTGGTTTAGAACAGAAGAATTAGCAACACTACCTGTGATGAGATGCAAGTTCCATTTCTCATAGCCAGAATCCACAATGCCATCTACAAAATAAAAAATCTAATCCTTTTTCTGCTCCATAACATTGGAAAGAAGCAGCAGAGAGACAAGGCATCTCTGCAACTGTTACACACTGTGTAGCAGTGCCAGCTTGTAGAACTCATCAGTTTAAAAGGTTAATAGCAACTTACTGACATCACAGCACAGCACAATGATTATGAATTCTCGCAATGCTCACATGGAATATACTGTGAGGGCAGATGAACTCTGTGGGATACAGATCAATTTTTGTGCAAATTTCCTTGGTAATAAAAGAAAAAAGAAAGTTATATGAACCACAAGCTGAACTGTGTCTAAAAACTATGTCTTCCAGAAGGAAAGGGAAAGGGAAAATTGTTTCAACCAGGAAAGGCACACTAAGCCAGAGCTTTTCCAGGTGCAACCTGGGAGCACAAGGAAGTTAAGTGACTTGCTCACGATAACATAGTATGCAAGTGGGAGCTGATGGTATTCAAACCTAGGTCTCCCAAGTTTGCAGCTCAGTGCTCTTAACCACTATGCTATACTGCCTCCAGTAAAGCAGCAGTATTTGTTAGTAATAGTATTGGGTGTTTTTTCAGCAACAATATTTTTCTGACAAAAATATCAAGATACTAATTTTGCTTTTCGTTTTGTTTCATTCCTTTTTTTCCTTAAACATATTTTATCCCCCTGGGTGATCTGTTGGGATCTCTTTCCACCAAGCCCAAATGCACACTTGCTGAGACCACTCCACATGCCTGCCAGGTCTCTGAGGCCCACGTGCAACTCACTGCTGTGCTGCCCCTCCCCGCCGGCTTGCCCCCAAGGGCCAGGTATGCTTACAGCCACTTCTGCATTACTTCTCTGATGTCCATCTCACTACTCCCAGTGGAGGTGGAGGTCTGGAGGTTCCCCCTGGAAGGCAGGGGATGCAGTTCAGCACTGAGCATGGTGGGTGGGTGGGGTGAGGCTTCACCTGCCCAAAATGTTAACCTTTTCCCCTTTTAATCCTGCTCTCCCTCTAAAAGCATGTTGCATCACTGGGTGCCAGTACACTGACACACCCACATGACCACACTCACTCCAACATCCCCATGTGACACTATCCTCTACAGCACTGTAATGTGTAGTGCAGCTTTAAGAAATGTTAGCCAGTACAGCTTTAAGAAATCTATGTCCTGTAAGTCTTCCTGTGTGTGTTGAGATGAGTTCCCCTTGTGCCTGTGCTATATGGAAGTAAACAGAGAAGGCCTAGATTTCTGTGTGATGTGTTTTCCTTACTACCAAGATCCTGATGTGTTTAAGGTACTTATTTTCGGCCACCAAATACAACAAGCACCATCTGTGGTCACCCAGGTGGCAGAAGAGCAGCAGATCAGAGAAGTCTCCCACCCCCATAGGAGGAGAGCATCTGTTGGGACACTCAATCCTCCTTCCCCAGCAGGCTCTCCCACTCCCACAACTCTGGCTTGTTCCAGAACCCAGGTCATCAGCATTGCAAGCAGCCGTGGTACTGCTGCATCAATGGGCAAGCTTATCTTATTTCTTAACTAAGGTACACAATTTTAAGTTCCCGTGCCTGCCATAAAAAAATGGAATCTTTGTAGTCATGTGCTATTTAACATCACAAACGGGTAAGTAACACCATCCTTATACATCCATGTTACAATTCTACCATGTACATTCAATAAGTAACCTCAACAGTAGAGATTTAAAAAAATGGCAAGTGGCAATCATCTTCAATGACATGAGTCACTATTACAAAATTAGCTATTAAAAGTGGTTTAAAAATATCTAAGAAAAACTAAAAATACTCTAAGGATGAAACCTTAGGATCTCTTAAATACATTTTTTGCTAATAAAAACAAAAACAAAAAAACTACATCAGGAAATTTTGGGCTGATCTAACAAATACTGCTGCTTTAAGGTTAGGTTCCTGGCCAGAATGGTCTTCCCAGAAGTGATAGATGTGTATATGGGCCCGCATCTCGGGGGGGGGGGAGAGAAGAGTGATGAGAACTAGCATGGTGAAAAAGTAAGCTGCCACCCTTATCAAGAGGAGTGGTCCCTCACACAACTTGCAACTGGCACAGTCACCAGGGTCTACCCCCCTCCCCACTGGCCCTATGGCAGCTGTAGCTTTCTGCTGGGGAGGGTGGTGTGACCCTCCGAGGGTGAGGGTGGTCACATGACTCCAACACAGCTTGCCTCATGCAACCTACAGTAAAGTAGAGAGCCCCCTCTAGGCAGAGTTCCCTGCCAGGTTTGCCTTTCAACAAAGGAAGTGATACAGATTTATACATGTATAAAAAGGGCCTGGGGCTGATGTTTCGGGGACTGGAGAAACAGTATGGGGTCAAGGTGCAATTACACTCACAGAGGGCCCTTGGCTGTGCATGGCACCTTTGCCAGGATCTGGCTACCACGTGCCCAGTGCAGGTATGGATCTGCAGGGTAGCAACTGGCTCTTTGACAGCATTTGCCGCACCAGCCATTGTCACAGCCACTGCTGGCCACAGACATCTCTCTCTCTCTGGTTCAAACAGGCAGTCACCTGGTATGCCTTGCAACTCACCCCTAGCCCACAACCATAAAGGGCATTAAACTAACAACCATGATTTTGAAACTGAGCTCCTAAGGTATAGCATGGTTGCCATTCCTCATATTCATTTAAACATAATTCATCGTGGCATCTGAACTGTAACTCCAATTTTTCCTTGCTTTTGTTCCCCTACTGTTTTCCCCTCCCTGGGATATACCTGGAAAACAGGCTTAGCTCAGTGGGCCTTCTCAGTCACCAACTTAAAAATAAATGAACGAATTAGGAGGTCTTATAACAGAAAGCCACCTAGATGTCGGTGATTATGTTCAGCAGCTTTCACATTTAACATTAACTATTAGGAAATGGACAAAAGAAATGCCAGCTCCTGACTGGCCAAGAGGTATTTTCAGCTGGGCCGTTACCTCAGCAGGGCAATCAACCCAGCACAACAGCCTGGATGAAAGTACTGTCTGTAGCATCCAATTCACTAAATAGGACCCGTTTCATAATCACAAAAAGGCACTCCAGGGGGTGCATTATGGTAGGCTAACAACTTTTCTTGGGTGGTGGAAACACTGTTTCACCTTGTACTTCACCCCAGGGTGGGCAGTTATCCCACTAAAACACACTCCCTGCCATGCTTTATTGCTTAAATATCACACAGGTCATATCACCAGGGCATTTAAGGTTGCAGGTAGTCAATCTAAATTAAAAAGACAGCCAAGGTCAAGCACAGAGGAGCAGATTAATATCTCTAGCAGGCATCAGTCAATGAACAGGAGGGTATGTATGAAGGATGTGTGACAGGATTGAATAAGGCCCTGCCCCATTTGTTATGTAGCAAGAGCTGAATGCAAGGGTGTGTTCTATTCCCTCCTTTTCTGTCTCTTGTAGCTCCATGTCAATATGGTGAAGAAATAACGGCAACTACAAGTACAGCAATGGCAACATCGGCTGACTGTCTAATACAGCGACCAGAATGTGCATTTGCTTTGCCAGAGCTTTGCCCCGCACCCTCCTTACTTAGATAGACCCAGAGGACGTAGCACCTCAGGAGGGGGGGGAACCAAATGTTGCCATATGTTCACTCGCCAATTTGTCATCATCGTAATTGCAGTCACCGTACTGACTTGCTACCATCTCGTCTGTCTGCACAACCACATTTTCTTGTGAGACCTAGGAAATGATCATTCTGATGTTTTCGCAGTTCACCTCTCGCTATCCCTCTGCCTTCGCTTGGTATTTCTGTCTTTTCTCCCCCCTTGCATATCTGCAGTTAAAAAATATATATGGCTCTCTGTGTAAAACTGTAAGTGATACTGGGATCCCTTTGTTTGAAACTGTATCCCTTTGTTTAAAACTGTATATTGTTTTACTGTTGAAATTATTGCAAAAAACTATTTGGAACTCAAGGGGTTAACCCAAAATGCAGTTTTTAAAAGGAAACGTCCATGTAAAAATATGCCCCACCTCAGTGTGAGGCAGGGCCCAATTAGGAGAATCAAAAAAGTATATATATATTTTTTTTTACCTGTGGAGATCTTGAGTATTTGAAGAACTCTCCAATCAAAGACACGTCTTGCTGCTAGAAATGGCGACTGCTATATATGAAATAAGGTAGCTGCAGTTGAAAATCTGATTGAAATACTTCAAACTGCAGTTACCTTATTTCTCGTACAGCAGTCACTGGTCCCACCAGCAAGACGTGTCTTCGACTGGAGAGTGGATCTTCACAGTGGGAGCAGTTATGGTGAATAAGGGTGTGTTGGAGGGTCTTGGGGGTGTGGGGTGGTGGGTGCACAGTGTGAGGCCAGGTGGGGTGTGGGTATGCATCAGGAGTGGTGTTTTGTTTGACAGATTGAGAAAAGAAAAAAAGTAACAATTTTCTTATTTTCAGGACACAGGGGACAAGGGAAAGTGGGCAGTACCACTATACACCAGGGCACAGCTGAACATAATGCCAACAGACATCACAGGGTGTGGGGACAACATGACATCATGGAAAAACAGATATTACCAGGGTCGGGCATGGGGGGGTGCCACTGGACACCAATGAAATATATAACAAACTATGTATGGAAATAGGAGAATGGGGGTGTGTGACTAGACACCAGGGCTATTATCTAACATATTAATATGGACTGGGGCACAATTGGAGATGGGGGTACCACTGGCACCAGAGAAAAAATTAATTAAATTGTCTGGAAAATGCTCCCGAATCCTTTTTTGCGAAAATAAATCCAGTGCAATATGGAACATGAAAGGCTTCATTGGCACAAAAAAAGTCTCTAATTCTTTTTGGTGCCAATAAATCCTTTCTTGACATCTTTTTTTGTTTGCTCAAAAAGGGATCTGTTATCATGAAAAAAGATTTCGGACATAGCTTTTTTTTTTTTAATCCTTTTTTCTGAAAATAAATCCTTTTTACCAGCTTTTTTGTTTTGTCGAAAAAGGATCACTTCTCACAAAAAAGGCTTTCGGACTTCGTTTTTTTAAATAATTTTTCACAAGAAAGGATTGTTTATTGTGAATCCGTTTTCATTGTTGTGAAAAGAATCATGTCTTGTGAAAAAGGATTTCTGACTTTGTTTTTCCAGAAACCATTTTTCGTGAGACGTGATCCTTTTTCGCGAGAAAGAAAAAAGACTCAGGAAAAAAAGCAAGCCACAAAAAAGGATTTAAAATAATATAAAAAATGTCCCAGGATCATGTTTTTAACAAGCAAGTGCAGAATCCACGTAATGGAGTTCCGGTGAGCAAGATACATACTTTGGTATGTCTGCAAAACCTCATTTAGGGCAGTTTGGGAATTTTTATAATTCAGAACCAAAGAAAACAAGATGGCAGAAAATAAAAAAAAAAATTTTTCTCAAGAAAAAGTATTGGCCTCTCACAAATAAGAATCCTTTTTCGTATGATCAAATTATTTTGTTGTTCCCGGTAGCTATCCAAAAGACTGTACTACGCATGCTCAGAACTCTAAAACTGAAAATGAAATAAGTTTGGAATGGATTAATATTTTTTTACTGAACCAGTGGAAGTCACTTCTGTGACGCAAGCCCTTTCTACCCTGAAAATGTCATACTAAAATTGTAAACCATCCAGGCACAACACAATGACAAAAAAAAGTGTAAACAACTGCAATTTTTAGCATTTTAGCACTATGTGTAGCTTGAAATATGTAAATCCAACTGAAACAAAACTTGTCACGTCAAGAAATCTACCACACAAGACTATGTATTCAAAATTTCTTACAAATAATTTGAACAGTTGCAAAGTTATTAAAGTGCAAAATGTGATGTTTAACATTGCAGTGCATGCTCAACCCTAACTATAGGGGCGCTACCACACCCCTATAATTCCTTGTTCTCTGTGCTTGACATCATTTAGCTTTAGTGAGCACATCTTATTGCTACTGAAACTGTTTTATGACAAGTGCTATGGTATAAAAAGCAAATGAATTTATTTCTTGACCCCACACCTCAGCAAGCCTAAACTAGTCATAAATAAAAAGGATGCCATCTTCAAAATATACTTGATGTGACACTGTGCTTTTCCATGCACTTGAAATGCTGACCTCTCCACACCCATACATGCACACAAGTACTGTATGCACATTCCCAGCTATGAAAAAGAAAACCATGTCAAGTGATTGTGCAAACTTACTGAATGCTGAACGTTGTTGTACTCAAATAAATACCCAAGCCCAATCCAACCGTAACAGGTATGGGTTTATGTTTCTACATTGTAGGACATGTGCTGGTGTTTCACAATATGCCAGAATGACAAGTCCAGGGCTGATAAAGCTAACCCTGAAGCCTCATTCAGAGAATTAAGAAGTTACATGAGTACACCTGCCCAGCACAGTTCAGTTAAAAAAGAAAAACCAAGAATGACTGTGTACAGTTGACATTGCTTACCAGATGAACTTAAATAGCAGGAGTGCCACTTTTAGTACCATGAGGGGAGTAGGCAGGTGTCTAATTTGACATATCTCACAAATCTTGCTCACCACTCAACCAAAGTGAAGGGGGGGGGCTAGCAGAAGGGAAATGCACTCCAGGATTCCCTGGCCCACCCAGAAGAGAGAGAGAGAGAGAGAGAAAGAGAACATCATGTCCCAACTTTGTGATGTACCTGCCCTAATCCAGCCCAGTCAGCATGAATGTTGAAGTTCTTCTGCAGGTGACAAACTGACAGCACTGAAGAGAGAGACTGAAGTCTTTCTGTTCACCAGCATGACATGTATAGCAAAGGCAAATGCAAAGAAAGTCCCTCAGTGCAACAAAAAACTAAAATAGTGCTAAACATCTGAGAGCCAAAGTAACCTAATATCATTTAATACTCTTCTACAGCCCACCACTGCTTTAGTCACTTAATGTTCATTCTGTAATGGCTTAACTAGCTAAACATGCAATCTCCTGCCCTGCACAGGAGTCTTGTTATTAGAGGTTCCTATAGAACTATAAATAATGTGTGTACCAAGCTCAGCAACATCATCCACTCCATTATCTGCTGCTAAAATTCTGCTAAACTTGTACTGTAAGGAACCTTTGAAGAGTAACTGGGTTATGCTATTTCACTGAGTCTGCTGCTGCACTACCACCCCGGGCATCCTGCAATTTGTAGGGAGTGGGATTTCACATTTAGGCCAGCCCATTGATGTGATGGCAGTGGCACTGTGTTGCCACCTGAGGGTTGTGGGGGTTCATACACAAGTCCTGGAATCCACATGGACCAACTGGGAGTGGGTGGAGGCAAGCACATTATGGAGGTAAGACATTTGACTTCCAGGGAGAAAGTGCTTAACCCAGCCCCATGGGTCGATCAAGGAAAAACACTGGCAGTGGCTATGAAATCAGCTGCTCTCCACCTTGCTGCCTGGTGAAAGGGTGCAGTTATGGTGGCCATGATTGTTAGGGTGGGGACTGGGGTAGCACATGTGAAGAAAATAAATGAATACAGAAAGCTGCCTCAACCCTGTCTTGGAGAGATCCCCTCAGTTGGGTGAGAGGGTGATTCCGACTTCATGCCCATGCCAATTCATTCCTTGGCATCTCTCATAAGACACTGCTAACAGGAGTACCAGGCAGGTTGTGGCAATTAGGGGTGCTCATTGAAACTGGAGAGGGTAGATTCAGGAGGGATATCCGCGAGTACTTTTTCATCATGAGGGCGGTGGTCAAGTGGAACAGATTGCCTGAATAAGTGGTATAGGTCAAACAGTTGGGGACTTCAAAGCAGGGTGGGATGGGCACATAGCCATGGTAAAAAGTTAAGGGCAGAAGTAAGGGTGGAGGATGGCCACTATGGCCCACCCAGAGCCGTTGAGCAGGGTCGGCAGACTGGAGGGTCCTCCTGGCTTTTTACTGCCATCATTTTATATGTTTCATTTTAATGGCCCACTGTCCATCTTCACAAGCTTGCAGGGTTGTGAGCCTGGATACCTTTCCCTTTAGGGACATCCCTAATTCTATGGATGACCCTGGTCACATATCCTGACTGTGCATGACTACGGAGTAGTTAGCCACAACTTGATCATTAATGACATCGCAAGGTTCTAACAAGCATTTGTCAATGCGGAATGTTGATTGCGTTGGTCCATTGAGCTCACCCACAGCCCCTGTGTCACTTGCTTGTCCTGTTTCTCCTGGTGCTGCAGGCTGCTCTTTTGTACTGGGCTCCTGCCTGCATTGGCACATTTATTTGCCCACAAAGAAATCTGCAGCTGTCCCGACAGAGCTCTGTTGAGGTGGGTCACTCCCCCTCTCTCACTCGCTGATTCTGTTTCTGCTGGCGCTGCAGGCTGCCCTTTTGTACTGGGCTTCCACCTCTGTTGGTGACTTTTTCTGCCCACAAAGATATCTGCAGTAGTCCTGACACAGGTCTGTTGAGCTAGCTCACTCCCCCTCTCTCACTCATTCCGTTTCTGCCAGCGCTGCAGGCTGGCCTTTTGTACTGGGCTCTGGCCTGCATTGCCGCCTTTTTCTGACCAGAAAGCAATCTGCAGCAGTCATGATAGAGGTCTGTTGCGCTCGCTCACTCCCTCTCTCTCGCTCACTCATTGTGTTTCTCCTGGTGCTACTGGCTGCCCTTTTGTACTGGGCTTCTGCCTGCATTGGCACCTTTTTCTGCCCACAAAGAAATCTGCACCTGTCCCGACAGAGCTCCTGTTGAGGTCGCTCTCTCGCCTGTCTCACTAGCTCATTCTGTTTCTCCTGGTGCTGCAGGCTGCTCTTTTGTCCTGGGCTTCTGCTAGCATTGGCACATTTTGCTGCCCACAAAGAAATCTGCAGCTGTCCCGACAGAGCTCTGTTGAGGTGGGTCACTCCCCCTCTCTCACTCGCTCATTCTGTTTCCGCCAGTGCTGCAGGCTGGCCTTTTATTCTGGGCTCCTGCCTACGTTGCTGCCTTTTTCTGGCCACAAAGAAATCCACAGCAGTCATGATAGAGCTCCGTTGAGCTCGCTTACTCCCCTTCTCTCACTTGCTGGTTGTGTTTCTCCCAGTGCTGTAGGCTGCCCTTTTGTACTGGGCTTCTGCCTGCTTTGGCACCTTTTTCTGCCCACAAAGAAATCCACAGCTGTCCCGACACAGCTCTGTTGAGGTTGCTCACTCTGCCAGTCTCACTCACTCATTCTGTTTCTCCTGGCGCTGCAGGCTGCCCTTTTGTAGTGGTCTTCTGCCTCTGTTGGCACCTTTTTCTGCCCACAAAGAAATCTGCAGCAGTCCAGACAGAGCTCCATTGAGCTCGCTCACTCCCCCTCTCTCACTCGCTCGTTTCATTTCTGTCTGCGCTGCAGGCTGCCCTTTTGTACTGGGCTCCTGCCTGAGTTGCCACCTTCTTCTGGCCTCAAAGAAATCTGCAGCAGTCACGATAGAGCTCCGTTGAACTCACTCACTCCCCCTCCCTCACTCACTCATTCTGTGTCTCCCTCTGCTGCAGGCTGCCCTTTTGTACTGGGTTCCTGCCTGTGTTGGCGGCTTTTTCTGCCCACAAAGACATCTGCAGCAGTCCTGACACAGCTCCTTTGAGCTCACTCTCCCTCTCACTCACTCATTCCATTTCTGCTGGTGCTGCAGACTGGCCTTTTGTACTGGGCTCCTGCCAGCATTGCTGCCTTTTCCTACCTACAAAGAAATCCGCAGCAGTCATGATACACCTCCGTTGAGCTCACTCATTCCCCCTCTCCCACTCTCTCGTTCTGTTTCTCCCGGCGCTGCAGGCTGCCCTTTTGTACTGGGCTCCTGCCTGCATTGGCACCTTTTCCTGCCCACAAAGAAATCTGCAGCTGTCCCGACAGAGCTCCGTTGAGGTCGCTCACTCCTCTTGTCTCACTCACTCATTTTGTTTCTCCTGGCGCTGCAGGCTGCCCTTTTGTACTGGGCTCCTGCCTCTGTCGGCATCTTTTTCTGCCTACGAAGAAATCTGCAGCAGTCCTGATAGAGCTCCTTTGGCCTCACTCCCTCTCCCGTCTCACTTTCTCATTCCGTTTCTGCCAGCGCTGCAGGCTGCCCTTCTGTACTGGGCTGCTGCCTGTGTTGCCACCCTTTTCTGCCCACAAAGAAATCTGCAGCAGTCACGAATGAGCTCTGTTGAGCTTGCTCATTCCCCTCTCTCACTTGCTCATTCTGTTTCTCCCAAAGCTGCAGGCTGCCCTTTTGTACTGGGCTCCTGCCTGCATTGTCACCTTTTTCTGCCCACAAAGAAATCCGCAGCAGTCTCGAGAGAGCTTAGTTGAGCTCTGTCACTCTCTCCCCCCCCCAGTCGTACGATCCTAATCTGTCCCAAACACTGATTTCTGACAGCTACTTTGGTATTCTGCACCAGAAGCACGGAAACCCATTTCGGCCAGGATGTGAAAAATGACAGCTGTACTGTTCATAAGGATGTGTGAACAAATGCTAGGGTTGAAAATCTGGCGTGAAAATATTACTAATTTGCAAACACGCTCATAACACAGACATTTTATGGAGTTTCATCACAAAATTTTCAACATAGGCATTTCAGGACCTCTTCAAATGAACAATGTCAGTATGATTTTCTTAATATGTCCCGAACACTGATTTCCCATAGTGACCGCGCAATTGTGCGCCAGAAAAGCGAAAACACATTTCAGCCAGGATGTGAAAAATGGCAGCTGCATTCTTCATAAGGAGGTGTGGCAAAATGGCAATGCTGATAATCTGGAGTGAAAATATTGCAAAGTTGTGAAGGTCTGAGCGTGTGTGGAAACTATGCAATGCACATTCATAACACACTCATTTTATGGACTTTCATCACCAAATTTTCAACATAGGCATTTTAGGACCTTTGCTCATGAACAGTACCACTGTCATTTTCTTAATCTGTCCTGAACACTGATTTCCCACAATGACCACGCTATTCTGCGCCGGAAGTGCAAAAACACATTTCAGCCAGGATATGGAAAATGACAGCTGTACTGTTCACAAGGAGGTCTGAAAAAATGCCAATGCTGAAAATCTGGAATGAAAATATTGTAAATTTGCACAGTTACAAGTGTGCGTAGCAACTGGGCAACGCACGCTCGTAAAACAGTAATTTTTTGGATTTTTCCCACCAAATTTGCAGTGTAGGCTTTTTGAGAGCCCACTTCACGAACACTAGCACTGTTGTTTCATTAATTGGTCCTGAAAGGGGATTCCATGCAGTAACCATGAAATCACCTTTCGGGGCCGAATAACACCATGACAGTGCCAGAATTCATGAGGAGGGGTCACAAAAAACCCCATGTTGAAAATTTGGTGCCAAAATTTCCAAAAATGCCTGAGATATGCATCAAAGTTGAAAAAACCCTATTTATTCCATTATACAGCTTACCGGCATTTCCTCAGTTCATGGTCAGCTTTGAAGAGTGAAGGCGTGTTCCTGGTCCACTGATGATCGTTCTTGGACTCCAGAGGTAAGTATGGGGTGGGGAGGTGTGGGGAAGAAGGTGCGCAGTGGGTGGGCGCGGGTTGTGGGGGCAGGAGACTGCCGAGGACCGTTCCTTTTTACAAGTTAAAAAAAAAAAGACATTGCAGGACGGTTTTTGATTTTACAGGGGCATGTGGCATGCTGGGGTGGGCTCCCAGTATGCCAAAGGAGTCTTTTTTTTGGTGAGGGGCAGCTGTAGCTGACAGGGGACTGGGCACCCCCGTTGGCACAAAACAAAAGGGAGGGATGTTACATAATGCCGATAGGGATTGGGCACCCCAGTCGACACACAACAAAAGGGGGGGTGATATTATGCCATCAGGGAGTGGGCTCCCCCATTGGCAACATAAACCTTGGAGCACTCAAGCCGACAGGGACTGGGGCCCCCGTCAGCAAACAAACATGGTGGGGGGCACATGCTGCTGAGGGGGATTGGTCACCCCCTCGGCGGGGGGGGTTAACATTGTTTGTGAACACAGTGGCAAGCCGCCGCCATGTTCATAAACGATATCAGTGTTTCACAATTCTGCCCTGCAATGACGGGTCGCTCCCTCATTGCAGCGAATGGCTGATGCTGCAGTGACGAGGCGGCACCTGATTGCAGCGGCTAAAATTTTACAACTTGGTGGCACCATGGCTGAACTAGTGTCAGCAGCAGCATGCCAAAGGCATTGGGGGAAGTGGGCCAAGCCTTTAAAGTTGGTGGGGGCATTGGCCACAACATTGCTGCACCTCCACAACCTGCTTCTGGAGAAAGCTGCCGCAATATGTTTCTTGGGTATGCACGCAATCAACATCGAAATGGCGGCAATGTGATATCAATATGGGGCAGACACAGTCATTGATATCTGTGGGCTGTGGCTTGTTGCAGGTAAGCTCAAAACCTCTTTTCATGGGCTTTCAAATTATTATGGGCATGGTTCATTAATGCTCCATTTAAGATTTGCACAGCACTATTTGTGACTTTATTGTTTCTATCATTTACCCTGTATCATAATCTGGTTACATCAATACTCTGCAGCCTTCTGATTCATTCATTGCACATTTCATGTCCTCTGTTTTCTTTGGTACATGAGCCATACGAGCTCTTTGCATGTAATGTTTCTGCTACTGTAACATTCTCCCCTCATGTAGAGCATTTTGGAGACTAGTTTGCATGAAAGACACTATAGAAGGTGTCTTTGAATTGTGTTTTGAGCTTTCTTCCATTGTGTGTTAATATATTTCAGTGTTGACCACCATGTGTCAAGTAACTCTAGCTTTGCTCAGTGAAACAAATGGTCAAGGACCTCAGCAGGGTACCACCTGGAATATACACCAGATTCCCTTTTCTGTTCTCCTGTACTAAAGTACCAACTCTTTCCTTCTTTTCACCTCAGCCAATACATCAGACACAGTCTGCAGTGCCCTTCACCATGCTGTCAGATTCAGTAACCAAGGTAAGTAATCAATAGTAATTCCGATATAAATTTTTACAATTTAGAGCCTTAGGGCCCTTGTGAGGACAAGGCTCCTGGACCGAATGGAGTGCACCTGAGAGTTCTGAGGGAATTAGCAGAAGTCAGGGCTGGCCCCATGGTGGACCCATTTAACTCCTTGCTGGAGACAGGGTGCATGCTTCCGGACTGAAGAATGGCACACATGATGCCTCTTCACAAGAGTAGACCTAGGGATGAACTAGGAAATTTTGGACCAGTCAGCCTTACCCCCATTGGAGGCAAACTAATGGATACTATACTAAATGAGAGACTAGTGGACTTTCTGGAGGTTAATGGCCTCTGGGATAAAAGGCAGAATGAGTGGTGTCAAAGTGGAATGAACTGTTGGTGGAGGTGGTATCATTGAAAACTATGGGCACCTTTAAAAGGGGTTGGGACACGGTGAAAGGGAGAGTCCTAACAGGTGGGAAGATTGGTAGGGGGGATGAGAGAGGGAGGGAGGGAAGGAGACTCCATGTAGAAAAGAAAGGGGGGCAGGTCCAGTAAATTCATCTGCACATTCAAGCAAACTAGATAGACCAAAATGGCCTGTTTCTGCTGGCATTTTCATATGTTCGTATGTACAATTGTTTTACTTCAATGACTTTCACAACCAGAATAATGTTATGCTTGTGTAACTGTATAACAATGTTTGTGGCCATTCACACTCCCTATTCCAGTAGGAATTACCACCCTGTAGTGGTACTGAAAGCAAAAAACCCTGCAAGAGGGTTCCACCCCTACAGGTGCCACAGGAAGGGTACCTTGACTGAAGGTACCTTAGGAAGGAACCCCAAAAGAATTGTAACAGCGATCGATGACTAGGAGTTACAGCAGCAGACTAACAACAACAGGCAGCTTACTGAAACATAAATAAGACACACAAGTTAGCAGGATAGCTCCAACAATATGGCTTGTGCTGATGACAGCAAGGGGTTTCCTAAGGAGAGACGGAGTGGCTAGTAGGGCCACCATCCATCTCCTTCCAACAGCAGAACCTACCTAAGTGAGCTAGGGAATATCACTAAACTAACAGGTATTATAACCTGTGGCAATGAGGAAAGAAAAAACACCTTTTGAGGAGGAAATCTCTGGGGATCCAAGGCCGAGATAGCCTACCCTCCAGGCTTGGGATGCTGTATTTGGTGACAGTTCTGCAACTGCCATTTTGAAACCCAAACAAGAGGAGCAGAAAATATTCTAATTTAGAGGAAACTCTCACTCTTTCCCCCTAATGGGAATGCAGTGGAAGGTTGCAAGTACTGACCTCTGCAGCAAACTACTGTACATCAAAGGCAGGAGGAGAGAATGACCACTGAGGCACTCACTTGACCTACAAATCTACTATTTAGATCAAGTGAACCAAGATCGGTCGTAGTGAGAATGCATTGAAGCTGCCTCGGTAGTTGATACTACAGCTAAAGGATAGCAATATATCCTCTCTTTGCAGCTAGTCATAAATTCTACATCAAGAGGTGTCACTGCACACAAACAGCTAAAGCTCCACCTGGAGTAAGGACATTCCCACTATGATCCAGAATGGAAGGATCCCACACCAGGCATTACACACTCAGGATGCAGACTAGGGCACAGAACAAGACCTTTGGCTGAGAGCGAGCTCAGAGCCAATAAATTGAGGGCATGGTTGGCTAATCTCTTCTTGCCATGGAGCAGGTTATACAAGGTAATGTGGAGAATATCAGGTACTGCGCAGCAAAGTAAACACCTTTGGTAATGGTACAGGCCATACATGGTAAAGCAGGGAGTAACAGGCAGTGAGTAGCATGGTAAACACCTGTAGCAATGGGCCTGGTAAACAAATAGTACACAGAAGCATGGTAGCTTGAACTACCAATCTACTAGCATAGGAATTGCACACCCAGCTTAGGTTATCTGGGCCTTTAGTCATACAAACATATGAACGTATGAATCTGCCAGCAGAAACAGGCCTCATGGTCTATTTAGTCTGCTCAGGTATGCAGCTAGCGCCCCTAGTTTGCAGCTGCCCCACCCTCCTCCTCTCCCATGGATGTATCTCCGCACTACCTACCCAGTCTCCCCATGTCCTTTCCCATGCCATTTTGAAACTGCCCACCATCTTACATGATATCACCTCCTCTGGTAGGGCATTCCATTTAGACACCACCCTTTCCGTGAAA
The DNA here is from genome assembly GCA_016271365.2 of Neoceratodus forsteri. Classification (NCBI taxonomy): domain Eukaryota; kingdom Metazoa; phylum Chordata; order Ceratodontiformes; family Ceratodontidae; genus Neoceratodus; species Neoceratodus forsteri. Next base: position 90,762,030 of record CM028132.1, on the reverse strand, counting down.
TAATGCCTCCTCATCTCCCTCTTAAACCTGTCCCCTTCCAATCTCAGCCCATACTCCTCATATTCCTACCCTTCATCAACCTGAAAAACCTGTCATTGCCAGATCTGTTGATCCCCTTCAAATACTTGAATGTTTCAATCATATCTCCCCCTGTCCCTCCTCTCCTCTAAGGGGTACAACCTCAGTTCCTTCAGCCTGTCCTCGTAGACTTTGTCTTCCATCCCCGTATCATTTTTGCCATCCTCTACTGCACTCCCTCCAGCAATCTAATGTCTTTCTTGAGATACAGTCACCGGTACTGCACACAGTACTCCAGGTGTGACCTGACTACAGACCCATAGAGGGGTAGGATCACCTCCCTATGTCTGGATGAGAATCCTCTTACTATACACCCCAGCATCTTGTTGGCCTTAGCTGCAGCTTTCCTCCATTGAACAAAGTTGTTCATGTTCTCCATTACCATCACCCCTAGGTCCTTCTCTTCCTCAGTGGTCCCCAGCCTACACCCTCAACCAATATTCCCTCTTCGGGTTCCCAGCCATAAAGTGCATAACCTTGCACTTCTTCAAGTTAAAGCCCAGCTGCCACCTCACCGACCACTCCTTCAGTTTGGTTAGGTCTCACATAGCCCCCTCCACCACTCCTCATCATCCACTACTACCCCATCTTTGTATCATCTGCAAACAGACTGATTTTACTCCCAACTCCTTGTGAGATATCCAAGATGAATAGCCCAAACAGCACCGGACCCAGCACAGAGCCCTGCGGCACTCCACTAGTCACTGGCCTAGTGGCTGAGAGTATCCCCACCAACACCTGTAGTGAGTGTGAGGCTAGCTGAACAGTCCATCAATATGTCAATTTATGATGGCAAATACCCAGAGGATATTAGCAGTGAAGGTGGTACATGAACACGAGGTAAAGGAACCCACAAGGCCATGACTCTCCACTACAACCCCTCAGGCCTCCGCCATAGGCAAAACAAAGAAGCCATAGTAAAGCATCTTGGCCCACATGCAGATTTATTAAAACTAGTTTACAGTGACAGCTATAGCTGAGCTGACCTCCAGAGCATAATGAAGCAATGTAAAAATAGTGAATAGCATCCAGCAGGAGCTGAGCTTAACAAGCAAGGGACTTTGTAGGTATGGGCAGTAATGCACTGAAACAACAAGAATAATTGCTTGGTACAAATGCATTTAAGAAGGTGTGAACCACATGGTGAATGTAATAAAGACTTATTTAGTCTCTGGGTTGAGTCCCACTGAGTACCAATAAACATGTCTGAGCAGATTAAAAACCCCAAAAGGGCTGTGCGAAGGGGGAAAGTCACATGAAAGGGCAGAAGACTCGGGTGAGATTCTGTTGCATAGCTAGTAGCACTGAATAGCCAAGCAAATTTAATGTCCCACTAAGTGTGGATAAACATTTTGAGCAGATGGAAAATTCCAAAAAGACTGTAGGCAAGCTGGCAATGTAGGATTGTAATAGACTCAGGTTTGAGTCCCAGCAATATAGAAATGTTGTAGACTCAGGTTTGATTTGCACTGATTGCATATAAACATGCTGAGCAGATTTAAATCCCCAAAAGGGCTGGATAAAACTGAGGGCAGATAGAAAGAAGTGCAAAGCAAATAAAGAAATGCTGAGGTAAATAAGCAGGAAAGAACCATAAAGGAATGCAAGGCTGCTGGCAGAATCAGAGAGGAGCTAGCACTGAGAATTGAGAACAAGCTGCAACAGGGGGAGGCAACAAATTGAGAGCAAGAGCCTAGGCCAGGTGCAAGGAATTAACAGAAGCAGCAGCAGCAGCAGCAGAGATGATGAATGGGAGCTGAAACAGACAACAAATGCAGGAAAACCAAGGATGCCAGGTAGCAGGGGAGGACAGGCAACTGGAGCACAGCAAAGGATCAACACAACACAAATAAAGGGGTGACTTGAAGCCCCCCCCCAAAAATACAAAATCAAAGCACAAATGCAGAAGAATAGAAAAACAGCACACAGGGAAGTACACAACAGCCTGAAGCAAAACAAATACTAACCAAAGCAGGAGAAACACAGGAACACATCCAGCAGACACCAAGCACAATCTAGAGCACAAACAAACTAGATGGGGATGGGGATGGGGATGGGATGGGAGAGGGGCCCAAGTGAGCAGACAGAGCTTCCAGCTGTTAGAGAGAAAGTGCTTCTGATGGAGGCTGGGAGGAACTGCATATATATACAGTAGTTTAGGAAGTAGGCTGGCTGGTTGTTCACCCATGAATTGCAGGTAGAGCCTTTCAATTATTACTAGCATACCCAAACACCTTATTCAGGTTGATAAAAGTACACAGACAAGATGGCAAGTCAGAAGTTTATAAAAACGGTGCCCCCTCAAATGTAGACATTCTTATTCTTTCAGAGAAAGTCCAATATACTTACCTGCTTTGCAATGTAGATATCAAGTCATCATCTGGCTGATAGGATTTGTTTTTGCATGTGGAGTCCGTATTACATAGGAGAGTTTGTATAAATGGAAGAAGCCCAGCGCTGGGGAGATTACGAGGAGCGAGATAACCTGGAAGGCAAGGAAAATCTCAATTAATACTGGGGTTCATCAACAGATCATCTGGAGGGGGAGCACTGTGAACTCTCCAGCAGCACAAAGTTCAGAGTTTTCCTTCACTATAGTAAGGGTCCAACAACCAGAGTTATCAGAACTAGTTACTCATCAAACGTTTTAGAGCTACAATTTTTAAGTGTGTTTTGTTTTTGTGAAATTATATTCCAAGATGCTGTAAGCTTATTATTCTGGAATGAGTTAATATTATAGAAACATAGACAATGATGGCAGAAAAAGACCACTGGTCCATTCACTCTGCCCATAACACCCTAACATACCCTGAGACCTTTTGTCAATACCTGCATGGGGTTCTTCTCTACACTACCCAGCCCTCTTGCTCCCTGTCTTACTATGACCCTCCTAAGTAACTACTAAGCCCTCCATTCATTCCCAACCTTGCTCAAACCCATCAATGGTTTTGCTGGCATTGCTGACAGCCTGTTCCTTGGCTCTGTAAAATAAAACTTTCTGACATCCCTCCTGAAACTCCCCAACCCCACCAACTTTCATGCATGTATAGCTATTATTGCTACTATGCTGAAAAAAAGAAAATGTTAAAGCAGCAGTGCAACAAACATTTTTTTTTGTTTCCAAAACACTAGTTTGACTACCATTAGAGGAAAACTGCCATTTTCCTAAACCTCCAACCCCTAAAGCCTTACCTCTAATTAAGGTTTTTGGAAGTAATGAAAATTTTTTTTTAAAGCCTGCCACTTACTTTATTTTATGTTTGTAAACACCACAAGGAGGGAACATGGTGAATGCTGTGTGGTGCTATCTCAGGCTCTATAACGGATGTTTGTATTTAAAAGCATACAAGCAAGCAGTGTGAACTGCACCATAACTCAAGATGGCATCACGCAGCACCCACCATGTTCCCTGCTTGTGGTGTTTACAAACTTAAAGTAAGTGGCAGGCTTTAAAAAATGCTCTTTACTTGCAAAAACCTTTAATCAGGAAGTATGGCTTTGGAGGGTGGGGAGTTTAGGAAAACAGTAGTTTTCCTTTACTAAAACAATTGGCATACCTGGCAAATCTACTTTTCTAGGTATCTTCTATGCTGTGCTTCATGACTTTCATTTTATTTTCTCTATCCTTATGCTTACTAGGTCTTCAATGACATCATTAAGCCAAATGTGGTAGCTATCTTTTTTCTTCAGAAAAAAAATAAATTAACACATTTATAAAATACTCAGATTTTAGTGAAACTAGAAAATATTAACACCAAATAATATTGGAAGATTCCTGGAATCTTTTATGTTGAAAAAATGTAGGGTCAATTGTTTTGCCCAATTTATTTGCATTGCTGCTTTAATTAACAAAAATAAAAAATTATAGAGCAGCTGATGCCTCTGGGAAACAGTTTACCTCAAGAGAACTCCACTCAGGGGCAATATAGTTAGTGATTAAACAGGAAATGATTATCTGGAGGAATTCTCATATCTAGAATTTTAGGTGCAGGAACTGTCATTGTTAGGTGATGGAGCTCTTCTATAGAACTGAATGGAGAAAGTTGACAGAGGTGGAGAAACTGTCATACAGTGTTATAAGAGGTGGTAGAATTGAGTTTCTATGGGCTCCTGTCCAGTTTATCCCTTGATTATATTTCATTCATTGAAAGTTGTATTCCCATCTTTCTCAATTTTGTACTTGGGTCATTCATTGTATCACTTTACATGTACTGGGTACCAGAGACATCGTAAATATCCTTCTCTTTCCATGATATCACTGTTCTCTGACAACTCACCATTGGGTTCTATAGCACTTCCATTGTGACTATACCATTTTACCTTGCTGCAGTTTAACAGGACTCACAGGACATGCAGTTATGGGTGCAGGTGTCAAGGGTCCTGCTGGGCACTACAGTAGCACTGGACCCATAGAAACATAAGAACTTGTCAGAACAAAAAAAAAATTGGTCCATTCAGTCTACCTTTTAAATCCTATCCTACCACAAAATCTATATTCTCGATGTGGTTTGGCCCTTTCTTCTCCCCCCACCCCGTACCATTACTAAACCCAAGTAACCACTTAGCCCATGACTCTGTTCCAACCGTACTTGAACCCATTAATGTTTATTGCAAGCACCACCTCCGATGGCAGGGTGTTCCATGGCTCAATCACTCTCTCTGTAACATAAAACTTTATCATGTCCTTCTGAATCCCCACCAGTTTAAACTCATGTCCCCATATTTTGATTCACCCTTCCTGCTGAATAGTTTCTTGCAGTCTACCTTTAAAAGGTCTCTATTATTTTTCACCTCTCCCTTTTGGCCACCAATGAGTGCATGTTCAGAGCCTTAAGTCTAGAGAGATGGTCTAAGGTTTGGCAGTTGAAATTCAATGGCAAACAATGCAAGGTTATGCACCTACAGGAGAAAACCCCAAGACAGAGTACTGGATGTGAGGGGTTAAACTGAACACTGTGGCAGAGGAAAGGGACTTGGGAGTCATCATTTGTGACCCCCTCAAACAATCAAGCCAGTATAACAAGGCCCATATTAAAGCTAATATGAGTCTGGGGTATAATGTAAGGGATACTGACAGCAGGAAAAGGAGGTATTTCTGCTACTTTGTGTTACCTGGAGATACTTTTGTACCCTTACCCCTGTTAGGGTGTTTCTTATTTCTCCTTTTTTTTATTTCTGTGTATGCCCCCCTGTACCTTCTTTAAATCTTTGTGTACCCCTACTCTGGATAGGATGTTGCTCCTATTACCAGTTTTGGCCCACTTTTGATTGGCGCAGTTAGAGTGAAGGCCTTCTCCCCAGTAGTTTTGTATGCCCTTGGTACATGCAGGAGGTTTCTGGACTGAGAATACAGCTGGTAGTTCTGAGTCTGTCTTTTCAGGAGGTTGGTTAGATAGGCAAGATAGGATCATTGCATGCATTTCAACATTAGGGAGAGACATTTAAGTTCTCTGCTCTTCTCTTGTCAGGTGTGGGGGCAGGTAGGTGTCCAAGGATATTGCACAGGATACAATGTTGTGTTATCTTATCGCAGCTAGGATTAAAGCTGCAGATGTTAAACATCGTGGATTGTTTTCACGAGTATAATGAAAGTGAATTTCATTGCACTGTTCTACCTCTTTAACCTAATGAACCCTCCAAACTCTCACTGTTTCTTGTATTCATTTTTAACTCCTTTGTCCCTAAAGTGAATAGAAGTCAATGCAAACTGAGCCACAAACACTTAAGGGTGGCAAACCAAACCGTACCTGCAGTAACTTATCATAACCTGCAGTAAGCAAGCAATAATACCCAACAGGGTGGGCGATATTGGGCAATACCGGACTGCCAAGGGGTGTAATGAGGCCCGACACTGCAGGCAGAGGGCCTTATAGCTCTTGGAACGTCCGGTATTGCCCATACCGCCCACCCTGGAGGGTATTATTGCACTTAGAAAATGGGCATTGTAAAACAAAATACGTTGAGTAAAAACATGCTTGCAAAAAATTGGTTTAAGATATGTTGTGAAATTAAATAGTTCCTCCACCCATACTGTCCCAGAGCCTCCATATTTGAAGCTTTTTCTTGGTTGTCATTATTACTTCTGTCCCCCAACACACAGGCACATGCACACATCGAGGTAGAGCAAGTCTACATGAGGGCAGGACCATTAGGTGAATGGGGAAAGTAACCTGTGTTCTTTTTCCTTTTTGCCTGCATCTTCTAGCATTGTGGTGGGAAGACCGCGAGAGCAATGACACTGAAAAGGGAGTAGAACTTTGGTAGCTTACCAGGGTCATCGCGCAGGACCGTCAGGTGAATGGGAAAAGGGTCCTGTATTCCTGGTAGTTTTTGTTTTTGCCAGTCTCTTCTAGCATTGTGGTGGGAAGACTGCAATTGCAGTGAAACTGAAAAGGGAGCAGAGCATCGGGAGCTCACCAGCGATCATTGTGCATGACCCTTTTAGAGCTGTGGTGGTGGGAAGACTGCGAGTGCACTGTGACACTGAACAAGGACCGGAACATCGGGACCAAGGTGCAACTTGTGTTTATTTTTTTTTTTTCACCATGTGGATTCCTAAACAAACTGGGGGACAGTGTGTGTAAGGCTGGGAGGGCAGGCAGCTATAGGATTTCTTGTTTATATTGGTGAGTCGTGTGCAACACATGTAATGGCGGTTAGCTGGGAGGGCGATTTCATGGACTATCACTAGCTCTGTAAAAGATTGTAAAATGAGACATGAAACAGGGAAAATGAACATTTTTAAGTTATGTTTTTTTTTGTTGGGCAAAAAAAAACAAGTAAATGGCAATGAAATACATTTGTTGAGGTCTGTTGTGTGTGGCTGATATGAAGATCTCGCTAAGCGATGAAAAAGATGGCGGCAGTTTGAAATTCTGTGCCCAGTGCTTCAGCTAATGACAATGCAGGCTGGGCACAAGGATAGCTTGCTTTGGCATGAGGCACGTTTGGGCTGGGTCTTTTTACTTGGTGGGCATCTATTGAAAATTAATGTACCCCTGTGGAATGGGCATCGGCCAATCAGATGCCTCCAAGTAAAAAGCCCATTTTCTAACCTAATCTAACCCATTAGGTTCAGCTGAATGAGTCCATCAAATGTACTGGCCCCAGGAGAGCCTTTCTTGGCTCACTGTACAATTTCCAGTCAATATGTTTACAAGTCAAGGAAAGAATACATAAGGCACTGTCACAATGATGATTGCTGTTTGGGAATAGGAGAGCAAAAAGACAGAGAGATTTACTTTCTTACAAGTGAAGAAACAGCATATCACATGAAGAAATTCCATGTGTTCTAGTATTGTCCTGGGACCCTGTGAAGTAAAGAAAATACTGGGAGGCACCCAGGCCAAACTAAAGGCGTCTGTAGCTTAATGTAAATCAAGATGTAGTTTGGACAAAAGAACCCATACTCACCAAATTCTTTAAAAAAAATGTAATCACTTGAAGTCTAAAGACGGAAAAAACTCACCCCGCCAATGTTTCAGAACCATACCAATCACTTCATCAGGATGATATGTGTTCTGTATGAAAATACACTAAAATATTATTTACAATTTATATGCAAAATATCGTAAGCAACAATTCATCAGTAACCTGATTGGTAGAGTCAGTCCCTATGCTAAACCATTTGCTAATACATTTTTTATTATTTATTATTTGAAGATTTTATTTTCTATCTTTACTTAATCTCTAGAAATAAGGACATTTCATGAAATGAATCAGCACTTGTTTTTTTTTACCTTGTGTTATTTGACAGATCCTGCTAACTTTTTTTTTTCATTAAACTATGCCTGGGGGAAGGGAAAAAGGGAAGGAAGGCAGAAACTGTTGTTCTGAGGAGGGGAGTGGCCATGAGACTAGCACTGTAGAGGGTTTCTAAAAATGTTTATTTCTAATTTTACCAAAATGTTTGGCCCCAAATACAAAGTACTGAGTAACAAGTACCATGCATCTGTTTGCACAACCATAATAGTGTATGTGTTGGGGGGGGGGGGCTTGTGATTGAGAGGGATGGGTACACATGGACGTGTCTTTGTGTGTGTAGTGGTTTTGTGTACAGTGTGTGTGTGTGTTTGTATGTGTGAGTGAGGCTGTGCTTGTGTGTGTGCATGTACAGTATGTGTTTTCGGGGGGGGGATATATGTAAGTGGGTGTTGTTGCTTTACCGACAGACCCCAGGTACAGTATGCTGTGATGCAATAGACACCAGAGCTGAATAAGCTGCCAACCTTGACTGAAGCACAAAACAGCAGATTGGGCAGAGGGGGCAGATGCTTCAGGAGAAAGGTAATAAAAGTACACCAGACTGGGAGGGTCATGTGCCTCACACACTCACTCACTTACTCACTCACTCACTCACTCACTCCAAAGATTCAGAATCCTACGAGGGGTTGTGATTTTATTGCTTTTATTGGAGGAATGCCCCTACCCCTTATATTCATAGAAACATAGAATTTGACGGCGGATAAGGACTGCTTGGCTCACCTAGTCTGCCCATTTCAACCAAACAAAACAGTTACAAAACTGATACGGCATTTATTACTTAGGCTGATAGTTATCGTCAAACAGTAACTATCAATTTAATTAGGTGGTTTGCCCCTTTTTTAAAATTTATTAGAAACAGACTTACTCTTAAAGGAGTACTACAGTCAAAATTTGCAAAAACATATATTGCGCAGAGTGGTTTGATTTGTGTGTTTAGTCCTGGTGTGTCCTTCCCTTTATCTGCTATTAGGATTTTATTCTCAATTTATCTACTGGTTTTAAAGCTTCTCCTACTAGTTTTATGGCCTCTGGGAATCTCAATATTATGGTTTATTGCTTTTCTTTGTCCTACAATGCCTGCTGTCACACGTGACAGTGATGCATCCAGAACCATAGATTCAGCAAGTACTGGTTTGTGATCAATTGTAAAGCAGTACAGTTGTGATTTTAAGTCACTTTCCTTATCCAGTGGGCACTGATGGCTACGTTTACAGCTTAGCAATCACTTGAGGTCTAATTGAGTGGGTATTCTGTAAGAAAACAACTTTTACTAATTAAAGCATTGATGAGCTAGGGTAATTTGTGTGCTTTTATGACTGGGTGTATTTTGATGAAATTAAAAGTTTTAAAAGCAAAACATTTACTCCAGCTGGAGAGACCTAGACAAACATATAGAAAACAAAAACATTGGATGAGAGTTCCTTAGCTGAGGCCTCAACATCAGGTTTCCAAGCTGGCCCAGTGGCACTGAGGGTTGAGGCACTGGACACCACACCCCACACCACACCGGTGACCCGGGTTCAGAAATGAGCCCAGGTCATCGGGGATCAGCAGGGGAGGGAAGGGATTGAATATCTGAAGGATTGCTCTCCCTTCCTGGGGAGGGATCCGATGAATGCACCACTCTTGGGTGGCCTCTGGTGATAGCTGGGGTGGCACAGGACCAGGCAGTGCTGAAAAAGCTGGGGCAGAGCTGCAGTAGATGTCTACAGACGTCATTGCACATCTGAGCTCTGAGGGCAGGAAAAACCAAGAAGAAAAACCTTCACTGGTCTGGGAGGTGATGAGGGCTCCAGGGGCATCCACCCACACTCCCAGTGCCGGGCTACCTTCCTAATGGCTGGCCGAGCCCCACCACCGGATGGACCCTCTAATTTCAGAAATGCCCCAAGGTAGGAGTCAGTAGGCTCTCCCCCGGGGAGTGATCCAGGGGGCTGCAAAGTCCAGTTGGTGAGGTGCTGAAAGGGAAGAGCATCAGGTGGGGAGTAGAGGTGGATAGCCAAGTGAGCACCTGTGAGAGATGCTCAGACCTGTAAGAAGACTAAAAGAGAAATCACAAAAAAAAAAACAGGCTTCCATCTTCAGATTTTTGCAGCAGTACTTTCCCTCACCAAATCAGTGGTTCCAGATGCATCACTGTCACATGAGACAGCATGCACTGTAGGACAAAGAGCAATAAACCATTCTAGCCCGAAGATCCCCAGAGGTCATAAAACTATATCTTCCTCCCCTGCCATCACAGAGCACCACAAGATGGAATGAGAGGAACTAGCTCTACCTCCTTGATGACATATCGGTGAGAACTAACCAAAAGGACCAATATCTATCTCTCTTTCCTTCTTTCTTTCTTTCTTTCTTTCTTTCTTTCTTTCTTTCTTTCTTTCTTTCTTTCTTTCTCTCTTCTCTTCCTTCCTTCCCTCCCTCCCTCTTTCTTTCTTTCTTTTTTGTTAAGAAGGATGGCACACAATGTTAAAAACAACTTGTTTTCAGGTGCGTCCTGGAGCTAGGGACCCACTATGACAGAACTCAGTTTAGGTGGTCACCTTTCCCTATTTTAAAAACTCACTGAAGCACAATGGAAAGCTCAGAAGGGTTGCTTTACACAGTGCAGCATTGAAAGATATAACGGGCTTGATTTTCAAATGGCCTGTAGAGTGATGCAATTTGCCGCTGTCTAAGGCTGCAGTGAACTCTGGGTACATCAGGGACCCTGCGCCCTATTCTGGAAAATCAGGGGTCCCTGGCAAAAACCCCAGGAATTGCTGCACCTGCAGGCTAGTGCCAAACAGTCAGCACACCTGTGGGAAGTGCCACAGGGATCCGGCCCCCCCCCCCACCTGGCACAACAGTAGAGGGGCTGGGATGGCTGGGGGGTGAAACATGCATGCCAGGAGGGGTCTGGAGGCAGAAGGGGCACTGGAGTACCCTAGGACTGGGGCTGGTAAAAGTTTTGGATGCTGGTGTTTAGGTTTGCAATGTGTATGGATGTACAGAATAACAGACAGTGCTATGTACAGTAACCATGGTGACCATATATGTGGCTATTGGGTGGCTGTGAAATCATCACATTTTAAAAGCTGATATCTGCACTTGATATTTGTAGCCTATAGTCAGCAAATATGATGGCAACTATACCTAGGAGGTGTTGTAGCGGCTGCATTCACCATCATGCACGCTATCAATATTAAGTGCAGACAATATTAGCTTTTAAAATGTAATAATTTTCCAGCCACTCAATAGCTGCATATATGGTTGCCATAGCTACTGTACACAGCACTGTTTCCTTATCCGTATATCCACGCACATAGGAAACCTAAACACCAGCTTCAAATCTTTTATCGTCCACGGTCCTGGGGCACCTCTACCCCAGGCCCCCACTTCCACAACCTCCCCAATCACCTCAGTGTGTGTGGCACTGGCACAAGTCTACTTAGACCACTTCCTGGCTTGTCTAAGTGGAACCCTTTGCTGCATCCATAGCAAGGCTTGCAAACTCCCAAAAAAGGTGATGATGCAGCCCCGCTGTGGCACTAGCCCCCTTGTGACTTGGCACAGGAACGCTTTTACTGCAAGGGTGGAACAGGGCAGGTTGGGTGCATGGCATGCCAATGTTGTCGCAACTAGCATTTGAAAATCAGGATCACCGCAAACAATGATGCAGGGTGCCACTTGTATCATCCCTGTTTGGTGCAGGCACATTGTGTCATAGTTTTCCATTTGATAATCGGGTCTGGTGTGTACAAAAGATACTATATAAAACAAGCATTTGTCAATGCCGAATATTGTCACGCTGGCATTGGCTTTGGTAGTGCAGTGTGGAAACACATTTTTGGCAGGATGTGAAAAATGACAGCTGTACTGTTCATAAGGAGGTGCAAAAAAATGGCAGTGGTGAAAATGTGGCATGTAAATATTGCAAATTTGCGAAGTTACAAGGGTGCATGGGAAATGTGCAACGCACACTTGTAACACAGTCCTTTTATTGAGTTTCGGCACCAAATCTTCAACATAGGGGTTTTAGCACATCTGCTCATGTATAGTGTCACTATCATTTTCTCAAACTGTCCCAAAAAGTGATTTCGCACAGCGTCCGCTATTCTGCGCCGGACGTGCGAAAACACATTTCGGGTAGGATATGTAAAATGAAAGCTGTACTGTTCATCAAGAGGTGTGGAAAAATGCCAATGGTGAAAATTCAGAGTGAAAATATTACAAATGCATAACGTTACGAGCATGTGTGCAAACTGCGCAATGCACGCTCGTAACACAGTCATTTCATGGAGTATCATCATCAAATTTTCAACATAGGCATTTTAGGACCTCTGCTCAGGAACAGTGTCACTGTCATTATTGTAATCTGCCCCGAACACTGATTTCCCACAGCAACCACGGTATTGTGCGCCGGAAGTGCAGAAACACATTTCACCCAGGATGTGAAAAATAACAGCTATATTGTTCACAAGGAGGTGTAGAAAAATGACAATGTCGAAAATCTGGCATGAAAATATTGCGAATTTGTGAAGTTACAAGTGTGCATAGCAACTGTGCAATGCACGCTCGTAAAACAGCCATTCTTTTGATTTTTCCACAAATTTGCAACATAGGCTGTTTGAGAGACCACCTCATGAACACTGCCACTGTCCTTGCATTAATTGGTCCCGAAAGGTGATTCCATGTAGTGACCACGAAATCACCTTTCTGGACTGATTAACATCATAACAGTGACAAAATTCATGAGGAGGGGTCCCAAAAACCCTTTGTTGAAAATTTGGTGCAAAAATTCCAAAAAATGCCCGAGATATGCATCAAAGTTGAAATAAACCTATTTATTCCATTATACAGCTTACCGGCATTTCCTCAGTTCACAATTGGCTTTGAAGAGTGAAGACGTGTTCCTGGTCCACTGAAGATCATTGCGCCGAGCTCCAGAGGTAAGTATGGGGTGAGGGGGTTGGGGAGGCAGGGTGCGCAGCTAGTGGGTGCGGGTGGTGGGTAGGGAGACTATGAAGGACCATTTTCTGTTTACAGGTATTAAAAAAAAAAACATGCGGATGATTTTCTTTTTTACAGGTGGTTTCTTTTTGGGGGTGCACAGTAGCCGGCAGAGTTAGGCACTGTCATATAGAAGAGAGGGGACATGATGCCGACAGGAGTGGGCTCCCCCGTTGGCACATTAAAGTGGGGAAGGGGGGACGGATGCCAATGCGGATTGGGCACCCCATCAGCAAACAACGAAAGTGGGGGGGCGCATAAGCCAAAGGGGATTGGGCACCCTCTCAGCAAGCAAAAAAGGAGGGGGGGCACATTCTGCCTATGGGGAGTGGGCTCCCCCATCAGCACATACTTGAGAGGCAGGGTAAGCCGACTGGGGGATTGGGCACCCCGGAAGTCGTCAGTTTAGCGGCCACTGAACCACCATGTTTGTAGCTGGTGAAGCACGTAGGAAGGGTCCGCTGTGTGTGACGAGCTTTGCTCGCATTGCAGCAGACCTTTCCTTAGATGTGCTTGCCACATTAGTATGCATGGTGTGGCACTGGCATGCAGGCTGATTGGGGAATGAGGGATGCACCTACTGGTGCGTCCCCTGCATTCGCCCAACAGCAACCGCACCTCCAAATCTGCACTACCTCAAGATGTTGGCTGCACAAGCAGGCCAACATAACAAGTTGCATAATTGTGTATAAATCAGTTTGTAAGCTGGAACTTTTTTTACTTTCTTTTACCCCAGAATAGCCCAACTGAGGTGATGCATTTCACTTTCAGAAGACTCCTGCTTGTTACCCATTTTTACAACTGCGTGGAGTGATGTACTAAGACAGTAAGTGACTTGCTTAGGGTCTCACAGTAAGCGGCTAGGGTGGGATTTCAGCCTCCTGGTTCCCACACTTGTGCTCCAGTCACTAGACCATGAAGTCTGCCTAATATAATGATTACACGTATATAAACTGGTTATTCCCCCCCACGACCACCACCACAACCACAGCAACCACCAACCCTTACATGTGTGCACACACACACAGACACACAGACACACAGACACACACACACACACACACACACACACACACACACACACACACACACACACTCTTCAAGGAATACACCTCCATTAATCAAGTAAACATTGTGCTGGCAAAAGTTTCACTTCCCCCTAGGAAAGGATCCCAAAGCCTTGTTATTCATTTTTCAGTCACCTAGGCATTTCCACTGTTGTGCACGTGAAGCTTCATCAGGAAACTGCAAACAGTATGGCTACCTTTCTACTTTTAGGCTGCCATGGGAACAGCCTTGTTTAGTGCTCAGCCACAAGGTGTAACTACACCCTTACATGTCATAACTCTACAGAAACAGCAAAAACCATCTTCCTATGCAATCAGTCTGCAACTATTGCTACTTCAGTCAGTTGACTATATCAGAGAGGGAGGAAGGAATTCACCCTTACTCAGTTCAGGCTCAAAACAGTTCAAATTCAAATCCCTAAAGATTACTTTACAACTAATATTAATAGAATCAGGTACAGGAAACTGAATTACAAGTGATAATTCTGTCAAGGGCTTTGATGATGTCATAGGTTACAAAAGTGAAGCTCAAGGGCTTTGTGGTATCCTCCTAGTCCCAAGATAGAAATAAACAATAAGACACGACAGGGCGTTGGTTGTCTGGGATTAATGCACACCCCAGTGCATTGCATGGCATGAGGTTCTTGCGCCGATGAATGCTTTACATACCTGGAGGTGCAATAAGTAAGCAACAACACATGACAGGATGTGCTGTAATGCTAAATTACCACATGCCTCAGGTGGATTGTGAGGCAAGAGGCACAGCTGAGTGCCTTCAGCTACCGGGGAAGTGCAGAAATTTATGGCATTACCGCAAACCCTGGAGTGTATTATTGCACTTATAAAATGGTTGTATGAGTTAAAAAAGTGGGAAAAAAGAAAGTCAAATTTGAGCTGTGCAGTTATTGAAATTAATGCATGGTCATGTGACCAGTTTTGATCAATCAGATTGCTTGTTTAATTCAAGCCATTGTATAAGTAAGCATTAAGCCACAATGAAGGTGGCATCTAATGAGGAATGTGCATGGTTGGACCGTTTGCGTACGAGGCACTTGAAACTATGCGCTTGTAACATGAGCGTACCAATGCAAGTATTGTCTACATTTTGTTTTGCTTCTTATGAGACAGACATCAGCAGGAGAAATTATTTTTCTTACTGTGTTATGCATTATATCTTGTACTTTAGAAGGCTCTGTCTAACTGCTAGCATGCACGTGCACGTTGAAGTCCCGACATCGCATTATATAGTGCATACCAACTTCTCATACAGTATGAGTTTCCTTTATGTTGCAACATACAGATAACATAATGCTCACAGTTAACAACGTGGCACTTGTAATTGGCTGCTGTTCTCATTTTTGTCCATTTGTGAATCATATTCATGCCATGCTGCATTGTGGGAATGATCTGTTGACTGCATACTTTGCTATGCATGGAGACTAACACCAGTTCTGTGACATTACTGTGCAGCACTGTGGTGCGGTGCTCGACCAACAGGTGGCACTTGTACAACAGCAGCCCTCTTTTGCTCTGTTTCTGAACAATGTGTTTGGTGACATTATAGTTTTGGTATCCTATTCTGCTCTCACTATTCCTGTCTGCATCTGGTGACTTCCTTGCCTCTAAACACTACACTTTCACTTTCCTGACATATATTGTTTGCTACTGATTCTTCTCTGGACTCCAACACATTTGGACGACTGCCCCACACTGCTTTTCTGACCGATAGGTGGTGCTTTTCGTGCAGGATCACACTTCTCACTTCTTATCTCCCCTGTTACTTGGTTGTGGTGCCCACTGCTCTGTTTCACTGTGGTGTGACTGCTGCACTCTGAACTGGCTGGGTGGGTGGGAGACAGCACACTTTGCTATTCTTTCATCTCTCTGGTGGTTCACAGTTGAACGAAGGGGGAACACACTGCTGTACTGCCTGTTTCGGTGCACCGCCTTGCATTTTACACTGTTGCTACCACCACTTATTGGTCAAACTTGTGGCAATATATTCCATGATGACTTTTTTCCTGTACGCGCCACATATTTCTGGCTTGTGCACAGCACGCAGCCTGCTCTATTCTTTTCAATTCCACGCTCCCACTGGCAACACGGAATCTATCGTGGAATAATGACGTGCTGGTGCTGCACCACCTGACGAAATTGTGCCAATTGCGTTACTTGTTTTCCTTCCTCTCATTTTTGACATGTTACAACCCCAAATAATCAATGGACCAGAGAGTCTTATATCATTAATAAAATGGTAAAACTCAGAAACAATTTTAAAATAAAAAGTAAACTTTTTAAAAATAAAAACAGGTATTTTCATTAGTGAAAAGTAACCAGTAAAAAGTAATCCCTTCTACCTTCTTTCCATATATTTAGTAAATGGAATATTTGTTCATTGTGGAATACAGGAATTCAAACTAATGCATAATTTCTATGGCAGAATGTTCACCCACTCCCATACAAAGGGCTGTCTTATACTATATGGAGCCATGGTCACAACTGGAGTTGTGGCAGGGTAAGCAGGGGAGATTTCACTAGCAATCTGGTAAGGCTAGCAGGGGAATTTTTTATTGTCACAAAAGAAACAACAGAAATAAAACTGGGAAAAGGACTTTTTTAAAATTTGTTGATGTGTAAGAAAAGGATCATAAGAAAAAATGATGTTTAACTATTAACTTTTTTTTTTAATTTAAAAGAGTTTTACTTTTAGTAACACAGAAACATAGACTGTGTCATCAGAGAAGGACTGGTACACTCATCTAGTCTGACCTATCTTCCCTGCCTAACACTACACCCTGGACTCTGGTCACAGGTGTCTCTCCTTCGTCCCTTACCTCTATTTATTATACCCATGTGCCTATCCTACACATGTTTGAAGCTCCCCACTGCTTTTACTACTACCACCTCCTCTGGCAGTCTGTCCCAGGCATCCACCACCCTTTCTGTGAAGAAGTATTTTATTTATTTATTTAGCTTTTGTTGACCAGGTAAGCACACTAGACAAGCATTTGCCTATATTCAGGTGCGACCAGGGAGAATTACATGGAGTAAATCCGAACAAAAGACAAGGTTTTCACAAAAATTAGGCAAAATTACATAGTACACACAACATATGCAGGATACAATACAGCAAAATTCAGACAGCAAATGTAAAAACAATTAGAGATTGTCACAACACAGAAGCATGTCAGTCATATTCAGAATATATGCACTAGCTTATGAAATCCTCCCACCAGCATCAGCCAGTAACCAATAAGTGTTATCGTAGATGAAAGATGGAGGACACAATTTCTTAGGGGCAGTTACAGGCTGAGGTCAGCCATAGATGATTCCAAAGTGTGGCCTTAAAGATATTGCGTGAGGAGGCGCTGCAAACAGGCACAGGAAGGGAATTCCAGGTCCGGGGGGCATATGCAGCAAAGGCCCAAACACCCATAAGTGTTTTGGTTTTTGTGACATGGAAGAGAGATGAGTCAGTTGCCCTGAGTTGGTAGGCTGAATATACAGGCTTAAGTAGCTCAGCTAGGACAGGCTGGGTGGCAGTTGTAACAACTTTGTCAGTGAAGCAGCCAAGCACAAACATATGATGGTTCCCCGGAGAGAACAACTCTAGTTTGCCATACAACTCACAACGATGGGTAAGATGGGGAGCGGAGAGAGCAAAGCGGCAAATGTTATAGGCTACATCCCATTTTGACAGACAGGTTTTTGATGCATGGGTGAAGCTTACAAGCCCATAGCAAAGCATTGGGAGAAGTACACTTTTAGCCAGGGCACATCTCACTTGGAATGTAAGACAGCTCTTTCCCTCACAGTACCCTTTAACTGCTGGTTCCAATCAGGTTCCCCGGCTGCCTACCTTATCAGTCTAACTGCCTCTCACTCTTGTTTGTAAATGACACTGTAATCCAAGGAGAATCCTTTTAGCTGCCTTTCTGCTTCCCATCAGTTTTTACTTGTTCTTTTGCTCATATGCACTGGACTCTTGTGACTATTTATGATTCCAGCTTATAAAATGGGTAAAGAATTCTCGAATCCTGATTGGCTGGAAGCCCTCTCCAGCCGTGTCCTTATCAGGACATATCCTTACAACTGGCACTACTTGTGCCAAGCACGACACACCACACAAAGAAATCAGTCCGTGCCACCGCTCCCTAATTCAGCTGGTCAGCTAGCAGCCCATGTAAACACAGCTGCTACACTGGTAACGGGCAGAGCGCTGGCAATGATGAAACTGCAGTGAGAGAGTGGCGGCAACAAGAAAAAAAATAACTAATGACTGTCCAATATCCAGTCCTGCAGAATAATGTCATCATTTTACTTTTCTTTTACTCACTCGCAGCTCAGGTTTCAGCTGTCACTCGGATCCAGGCTTCCGATCGCCAGACAGTGCCCAATACACAGGGCGTTTCCCAGGACTGTTTCTTGATCTCCTGAATCCATCCCCCTCCCCAGAGAAGTCCCACTATAAATACCGTAGTACTTTCATCCTCTCAAAACCTCACAGACATTACTTTTTCTGCTTACCAAGCTCGCAAAACTGTCATAATTTCAAAAATGCGAAGCAGAAAAGCAGTCTGTATGGCGGCTGCTGTGGGACACGTCACTTCCCGGTCAAGAAGCTGCTCAAATTATACATAAACACTGAAATTGCAGATAAAAAACAAACCAAATACACATAAAAAAGCCATATATGTCAGTCTCGGGAGGGAGGGAGCACCCTATAATGCCAATGAAACAGTTCTCGTTGTCAAACAAATGACGCTACAGCTGTCCTAGTTCTCGTTTGTCAAACAAACGGCCGCTACCGCTGTCCCGCTCCTCACCTACCACAGGCATACCTTTATCAGAATGGCTATCTGACAACCAGACATCTAAATTAATTTAATACAGTGTGTAGAAAATGGCATGGAAAACACAACTTCAATAGTGCCTCTGTTGGGGGGCATTGCTGCCAATCAAACAGTTCAGAAATGTCATCAACAGAGGACTATTTTACTCCTTCAGGATATTAAAACCTTACAGTTTTAATTTTCTTGACATATTTTATTACTTATTTTTCATAAATACTAATTTAAGGACCCATTTATAAGCGCAATAAGACACTCCGAGGTGTGGGTTGTGGCCTGATAAACACTTCCCAGGTGCTAAGGCTTTTCAGTATGGCGCCTCGTGCTCATAGCGCACCTGGGCGTGCTCTTATCGAGCCATAACCCACGTTCTTCTGTTAATTGCTGTTTCACTCTGAGTCACCTTGTTCTTTTGACTTCTGCACCTGACTCCTGAGTTTTTCTAAAGGCTAAAAGGCTAATTACTGAATACTTATTGGATGGGTAACCTTGTAATTGTGTTTTATACCTCTGTCAACTGATTGGTGCTGCCTGGTTTATTTTTCCTGCTGCCTCAATAGCCATAGCTCTGCCTACCTAGCCTCCCATTGCTGTTATCACTAGTGCAACTGCCATTGTGTGCAACTGCCCTGGTTGCTCACAGCCCTGCCTGCCTTGATCCCAGTCACCTAGCTGCTGCCATTGTTTTCAATATCAAAGTATGCGTATTTGACTTACCTAGTTAATAGTCTTCTGTCTCAAATTACATCTCACTGTGCTACAAATCCTTTCTATCTTACACTCCTCTCCCTCTTATCCCTGCCCCCTCCCTGTCCCTCCCCAATCTTATTCCCACACCTCTTCTCCTCTGCCCCTTCTTTCTTATTTCTCTACCACCTCCCATACCCCAGCCTCTCCCCTACTCTCTGCCCTCCTCTCATTACCGCCCTCCCATTCTACCCCTGCCATCCACACTGGGCTCTTCCATACCACCTCCCTAAATCATGAATCTTCCCACTGTGCCTTTCTCCTCCTTCCATTATTCCCTCTTTCTCCTTCTCCCCCTCATTGAAGGGAGCAGGAGTCTCACTCTTTTGTTCTCCCCTTTATTCTCTTCCTCCTTGCAGACAATGTTCTTCTTCCTCTCCTCCGACTCTCCCAAAGGCCTCAGCATTTTCATCCTTAATACTCAGAGCATCCTCCCTAAGCTTGACCCCCTTAAAGTCTGGATCTCTCAGCATTCTCCTGGTCTCCTGTGCATCTCAGGATCTTGGGTCTTCTCCAGGGCACCTGGCTCCAGCTTGGGTTTCCCATACAATCATCTTCAGCAGGACCGAGGCATACATAGAGGTGGTCTTACCCTGTATGTCCATCAGAACCTGTCCTGCTCCATCACCTTTGGACAGTCTGTCCCTTTGTCTCATGAGCTCCTCTTAGCCAAGTTATCCCTCCCTTTCTCTCACTTTATGTTTGTCAGTGACTTCTATGCCTTTCCTAAAATCTCTCCTTCCTCTTTGATTGACACCCTTTCATCCCTAAGTTCCCTTGCTGGCACTGGTGAGCTTGTCCTCCTTGGGGACTTCAATATATATCGACTATCCCCTGCCTTCAGGCCCACCATCCATAGGACTGAGTCCCTAAACCTATCACAGCTTATCACTGAACCCACCTTGCTCAGTCCTTACTCCTCAAACCACTCCCTCTTGGACAGCATAGGAGGTTTACTGGACTGCTGTCTGGTATGCTTCCACAATGCTCTGACAAATGTCCACTAATGGTGTTTATGTGGCCCTTCCCCTCCATGAGCCGCATAAACACACCCCCTTCACTGGCGCTCTACTTTTTCTTCTGCTATTGCAGAACTGACAGCCACCATGCACAAGATGGTGGCATCAACTCAAACTGCACATGTGCAAGTATTGTGAATGTGCAGTTCCATTAGCACCACCATCTTGAGCATGGCAGACTCCAGTGTGGCAAGAGCATGGTGAGAGCGCTGAGTATTCTTTTACTTGCTGTTGCCATACTCTCGCCACTTTGAGCAGCCATATCGGCTCTGACCAGAGTTTGTTTTCCATAGCTGTGGTACTTTGCCATCAGGAGCTGACAATAGACCACCTCTAAATTAAAGTGTCCCAGGTTGAAGAGGGTGACGAGGAAACACTACGTGGTCCAGAGATTTGTGAAAGTATGAAACAGACTGCCTCAGAGAAGACAGACAGCATGCACTCCTAGAAAGATGGACTGGACAGGAACCTCGAGGAAAACTCATTGGGGGCATGACAGCTGTGCAAGGTATGATCACTCTACACTCATACAACCAGTGAATAGTGAGGCAGGAAACTAGAGTGAGACAAAGTCTTTATTCACTCCTACTTCCTATTTAAAACCATGATGGTGGGCATGGTATGGGTGGTTGTAGGGAGGGTTGTGGTGGGTTGATTTGGAAGGTGGGTGGGAGAGGGATTGGGCTTATTTTTATTTTTTTTTTTATTTATACCACGAAATGATATTCGACATTTGTATACAATGTTCTGTCTGTACATGGTTTTGCTAAAATCAATAAACTTGAATTTCAAAAAAAAAACCATGATGGCCTACTGTAGCAACAATTTCCGGCTTTTTCTGCCATCATTTTATTTATTTAGGATTTGCTCAATCCAGGATTGTTCATTTAGGTGCTGCATCTAGTTTCCAAGAGGGTTCTAGCAGGATTTTATAGCAGCAAAGCTGAACAGTTACAGTGGTTACAGATTCAAATTAAAGTGAATACATTAGATTGCAATCCTATTTATCAGTGCATTCATCACAATCATGGGATAGTACTGCAATAATGAAGTGGGTAGAGGGTGATGGTGGTAGAAAGAGAGACAGAAGAAAGGGAAAGAGAAAGTACAGGGAGTACTGAAAAAAATCTTTGAAGTTTAGTAGAGGTTTGGGACTTTTGACATTAAGTTATTTTTCCTAGCTGGTTAGGTCAGCTACACAGACCGTCTTGCTTGTTACAGTTTTCTGTGCCCTTGGGACTAAAAGTAAGTCATTAACTTGAGATCTAAGTTGGTAAGTTCCTGTGGTCCTCCTGGGTAGTACGCTGTTGAGGTACTATATTTGGGGTTAAGCATGTGCACAAGATATGTTTAAACCTGACTGACAAATCTATGCTCCATCTTAAGTCTGGTGAGAAAATTACCATTTGGTTGTAAAGTGCAAAGTGGTGAGTGAGATTGTCGCAAGCCAGTGTGAGTTTACACAGTCTATTAAAGGTAACCACTGGTTTATGCAGAATGGTGTAACTGGCTGTTCTGTATACTTCACTTCCATTATGAAAATGGAATCCCATTATATTTGTCCTTTATTTCATTATAAGCCATGGTGAACATTTACAGCCCTATAAAATATAGGAACTTGCAGGCTTATTATGTGCAGTCTGCATGCAACAACTGTGCTAATAAAATTATTTACTACAGGCTATGCATGCATAACTGTATACATTATGGCACAAGCTTGACATTTACCAAGAAAGGCTCCCTGCGGTGACTTTCTCGTTTAGTCTGTTATTCAAAAGGTAAAATGTCATTAAAATCACCATATATTTAATTTTTATACATATCTGTAGACAATATATGTATTTAGTTCAAGTAAACTATCATTTTCATATTTAAAATACTGTACATAACTGTTGTCACTGGGGTTCCAACACTCCATCAACATCTGCTCCATTCACTGCCTCCTTCAAGAAAATGTCCAGATCCAACAGTTGCATTATTTATTTCCCCTTCAGTCCAAAGCAATATAATTAACTTCTCAAATATTAACATTATGACTAAGTAAACTATGCTCAACTAAATACAAAATAAGGGTGCAAAATTCCAGCCCCTTGAAGAAGAGGTAGTGAACTTCAATATGGAGGGGGAGTTAGTGGTGACCCAGGGCCCAGTTTCACTTTGTGCCTATTGGGAGAGTCATATAAAAAATCAGCACTAGGACTTTTGTTTTGTTTTGCTCAAAATAAATTATGAAGCCTTTTATGTGAGCTGCTCTTTAGGGTTGCAGGTAGGCAAAGCCTGCTGCCCTCTTGCATTAGCTCTAAAAACAGCTTACTGTGGAACTTCTTTTTTGGACTTTTGGAAGTATCCAGTCCACAGCTGCAAAACAGTGTGCTCCCCCTCTGATTTTTGCTATTTGCTGCTCCATGTAGCCCCTCAGTTTAACCCTTGCATTAACTATAGACTGAGTATCTGTCCAGCTCAATCAAATAGATTCATTCTAGTTCTTTCAGCAGCCTAGGGGTTAACTCATTATCTCAAGCATACTGAAATTTCCCTTATTAAAGCACTGAAGCAGTCAGACAGACTACAGAGTCAAATTACAGACAGCCCAGCTCATACCTCCCAACCTCCCTCATCACAAGTCAGGGACAAGACTTAAAATAAAATGATCAGGGACAAATGACTAAAATCAGGGACACATCTGAAAAAATAGTAATATTAGTTCCAGAAGCTGTGTACAACATGCTTCTTGGTGTGAATAGCATTTTCTTAATGAGAACTAGACTGTAACACCAATGGCTGGCATTATTTTGTGATTCAAATCCCTACTCTTCAGTGACAGAAATATCAAATTTCAGAGGGACAGAATAAATTTCTGTGGCAAAATCAGGGACATCCCTGAAAATCAGGGACAGTTGAGAGGTATGGATTGTGATCTGAGCCCATGTTCTTCTGTTTTTTTTTATATATTTTCTATTCAACCTTTGGATATTTGCTATCCAGTGCTAGTGAAAGGTGCGGACATACAACAACTCTGTTTATCCACAGACTCTGGTTCACTGCTGTCTTTTCCACTCTGATGTATTTAATGCTCATAAAAGGTACAGCTCAGACAGCACTGGACAGTAAACTAAAGCTCTTTGTTTATCCACAGGGTCAGGTACAGTGCAGGCGCCCCCACCCACTCACCCACTGTGATGAATTTAGTTCTGGTAAAAAGTGGATTAAGCCCTCAGTTTATCCACAGGTACCATGTGGGATAGGCTCAGTGCAAACCTACTCACACTGTGATAGATTTAATGCTGGTTGTGACACTTGGACAGCTGGTTCTGATTACTCTATGCTTTTTGTAAAATAAAAATGTGTTACTGAGTGTCTCTCTTGAGACATGCTGTGTTGCTGGGATGACCCCCAACCCCCAACCAGGGTTTTAGATACAAGATGTTAACCTAAAAGCCAGGAGATAATTAAAGACTAGAAGAGACATAAATTAAGGATCTCCTGTTTATGTGACTTAATTGTAGCATGCCAACTGGTAGGATAGAGATCTTAAATGTTTATGACATTTAGATGAAGAAGACAGGTTATGTCACTTTGGTGCTAAGTCATAAATGTTCTTTGATGTCTGTGAAGGGCAGGAAGACAAACTAGATCAAAAAGTCATATGGGGAAATAATTGCTGATGTCACCTTATTTAATTTTCCTTCTGAATGATATGACATTGTGGTTGTATGATTTTTGATAAACAGAGGAGGAGCTCGGTGACCTCATGGAGAAGGCAAGTTCAAGACAGTTTTTTTAATTATGCTGTGGCTGACATTTAGAGACATATACATGTTTGGACTCTGAAGAAGAAACATCTACTCTAGCACTGTTAGAAGATAGACATTAGATAGATAAGACTAATTGTCTGGTGGTAGGAATTTGCACTTTTTAAACCTTATTCTTTTAAGTGATTATATGCATTGTGATATATTGTTCTGTATTTACATTTTGCATATTTTTTTCTATTTTAAAGTAACCCTCTATTTTAAAGAGACTACTTGGTGTGCCTTCAACATTCTTTCTTTGACAAGTGAAGCATATATGGTTAAAGCTGACACTGTGCATAAGCTTACTGGTTTACCAAACTGGGAAAAAGGTAAGAGTATATATGAGGTCTTTCATAGAGTTTTAAGGGTTCATTTTGTACACCTGGTTAGGTGCCCATAGGCGAAAGATAGCTAGCATTTCCCTGAAGAGCAGAATTATCTGAGCCTGTACATTGGGTATGCTAGCAAGAGGTTCACAGTTTGAATCCCTCCAGAACTTGAGACCAAAGGTGATTCGAACCCACAAAACAGATAGGAGGGTTACACTGTTTCTGTTCACAATACTGCACTCAGAGGTTAGCACTGTGGGAGCAGAGGGCTTGACCTGCTGAGTGGGGTTGTGACAGATTGGTTGGCAGCGGTGTGCATACATTTGCTATTACAAGCTTTTATTGTTCAGTGTGTCAGTTTAAGACTGTCAGCTCACTTACAAAAAAAGAAAAGGCAGTGACTTATTTTTTTAAAAAAGGAAACAGAACTTTATCACTTGGCTTACAGTTAAGTTCCTACCTGTTTTATTTTTTTTTGTGCAAGTTAGAGTAGCCGTAGTTAGGGAAGAAGATGGCTTCCAACTACAGTGGGCACACTATAGACTACCTAAAGCAGTTGTGCAGGGACAGAGGAGTCCAGTATGAGGTGAAAGCCATCAAGCAGAACTTCATGGATGCCCTGATGGTAGCAGATACCAAGAGCATCGAGTCACAGACAATGACTGTAAAGGACTTAACCTTGAGTGTGGAAGAGCTAGCGGCCAGTGCAGTGTCCAAATCCAATGAGGAGAGCAGCGGGGTCAGTGCCAGCAAAGGGCCACAGCAGCAGGGGAAGGTCACCAGCATTCTGGATCCAGAAGTACTCAGGCTGCAGATTGAGTTGCACAGAATGGAGCTGGAGTTCCATAGCGAAGAGAAGTGAGAACAGCAAGCTGCAGAGAAGAGGGAACAAGAATGGCGAGAGGCAGACCGTGAACAGTGAGAGGCAGACCGTGAACAGTGGAAGGCAGACCATGAGAAGTGTGGGTGCCAGAGGTGACATGAACTGGAGAAGCTACGACTCCAACCACCCACACCACAGCAGGTAAGTGGCTTGGGTTTAACTGGGCCTACAGGACTGGGTTACAAATTGAATTCTAAATTGATAGCCGAATTTAAAGAGGGGGAGGATATGGATGTCTTTTTAAAAAGTTTGCATTCAGGCTAAAATTTCTAGGGAGTCCTGGAGCTTCCAGATATCCCCGCTACTTACCGGGATAGTTCAGGATGCATTGGGCCAAATGGAAAATGAGGACAGTAATGATTACAGCAAACTTAAAGCTGCTCTGTTAAAAAAATTTGAATTAACTGCTTAATAATACAGAGCTAAATTCTGTAAGCTCAGGAGAAGCCCTAACATGAGCTACGAGGAGCTAGCCACAAAACAACATCACTTTTTAAAACATTGGTGGGAAGGAACTGAAGCAAACTCTCTTGATAAAATTGAAAACGTGATTTTGTTAGAACAGTTTTTCTGGGCATGCCCAGCAGAGCTGAAAACCTGGCTGGAGGACTGAGATCCCAAAACAGTGCAAGAGGCTGCTGAACTCTTGGACCTCTATGCCAAGAGCAGATCTGTTCTGAGAGCGAATGGGATGGGTGTGGCAGAAAGAAAAAGCATGCTTTAAGGGCAACTAAAACTCTCACTGCCTCCACCAAAACCAGTTAGCCCCAGGTTTCAGAGAAAAGATTTCTCTGAGAAAAGAAGTGAATATTGGTTGTGTAAAGAAACTGGGCATACTGCCAGACAATGTCCCACAAGGGCAAGCAATATGCAACATGGTGCAAGGAAAGAAGTGGGTTGTTTGTGTGTTCCTGGAAGCATGCCTGTGAACATGAGGGGACACATGCATCCAGTCATGGTGAATGGTGTACAGACACAAGGGTTAAGGGACACTGGGGCATCCCTTACATTGATAAAAGGGGATCTAGTAGAGCCTGGTCAGCTAATACCCAATAAACACGTCACTGTACAAGACTAATTACGGTTGGGGAGAAAACATTGCCCTTTGCTAGTGTTCTCCTAGACTGGGGTGAAACAGGGGAAACCGTGCAACAGGTGGCTGTAGCCAAAATGTTGGCAGTGGACGTTATCCTTGGCAACAGTCTCCAACAGGGGATTGTATGTGCAGTTACCTGTAGCCAAGTGGCAAGGGAAAATTGTAGTTACCTGAACCCCACAGAAGCCATTGTGGAAACGACTGGGAGGCTGTTTTCCCCAGCCTGTGTCTCCTGATATGGAGACTGATGAAAAGGGGGTAGAAATTTCCCCAGTAGCAGTTAACCACACAGCTACAGAAGGTTACTCCAAAGAGGGAGGGGTGACCCATTGTCAGAGGGGTAGGGATGACAGTGATCCTGAGTGCCCTGACGCTAGTGCTAGGGACCCTAGTTTAGAGACAGAAGGGGGCCTGTCCCATGCCTTGGGAATGTGTGAGGAGTTTTCAGCTGCTCAGAGAAGTGATCCTAGTCTAGAGAAGCTGAGGGCTTGGGCAGACTCTGACAGAGCACAGGGAGGTGATGGCAGACATAAGATTTATTGGAAAAATGGACTGATGTATACTCAGGCTGTGCAGACAGAGGGAGGGGTGATAGACAGGCAGTTTGTCATTCCCCAGGGGTATCGTGAGCAGTTGATCAAGATTGCACAAGGTATTCCCTTGTCTGGTCATCTGGGAATTGTACGCACTACACAATGGTTGGCTCAGAATTTCTATTGGCCCAACTTCACTCAGCAGGTGAAGGAATATTGCAGGTCTTGTCACCAGTGCCAAAAAATAGGGAAGGTGGGCAAGAAAACCCAAGCTGCCCTAATTCCATTGCCCATAGTGGAGGAGCCATTGCAGAGGGTGGGCATGGATATTGTGGGGCCTTTAAATACCCCCAGCTCCTCAGGGAAGAGATTTATCCTGACTGTGGTGGATTATGCCACCCGGTACCCTGAGGCAGTCACCCTATCCTCACTGAGGACAGACAAAGTGGCAGATGCCTTACTTGGGATTTTCTCACTTGTTGGGTTTCTGCAGGAGGTTATCACTGATCGAGGGGGTTCCTTTATGTCAGACCTGATGAAATGTTTGTTGGAGAAGTTTGGGGTGGTGCAGAGATGCATGATGCCATATCACCCACAAGCCAATGGGCTTGTGGAAAGGTTTAATGGTACCCTGAAGTCAATGCTCTGGGTGTTTTCTGAACAGCATGGGAGGGACTGGGAGAAATACCTTCCCCACCTGTTGTTTGCATACAGGGAGGTACCCCCAGAGTTGACAGGATTTTCCACCTTTGAACCCTTATATGGACACCGGCTACATGGGCCCCTAGACTTGATCTGGGAGGACTGGGAAGTCAAGCACGCCACCCGGGAAACTCCCATAGTGGATTACGTCCTTAGGTTTAGGGAAAGGCTGAAGGAGCATATGGGGAGAGCCAAGAGCAACCCGGCAGCTTCCCAACAGAAACAAAAGTGTGGTACGACCGCAGAGCCAGAGCTTGCTTGTACATGGTGGGTCAGGAAGTCATGGTCCTTATTCTGATCCAGAAAGACAAGCTGCAGGCTGAGTGGGCAGGACCATACAAAGTAGTTAGGAAGGTAAATGACATGAACTATGTTATAGAGTTACCTGACAGAAGATGGACAGAAAGGATGTACCATGTCAACTTGATGAAGCCATATGCTAATAGGGCTAACATGGTGTTTGCAGTGTGTAGTCCTGGGGAGGGGACAGATGAAGGAGACCCCCCTTCTGAACTTTCTGGAAGAAAGTAAATGGGAGTCCTCTGTGGAGGCAGTAAAATTGTCTCCCCAGCTGGGTCCAGACAAGATCCAGGAAGTAAGGAAGGTTTTAGCAGGCTTTGCCCCATTGTTTAGCACCAAGCCTGGACTAACCCCCTTAGAGATGCACAATGTGGAGACAGGGGCACAGACGCCCATTCAGTGGATAGCATATCGGGTATCAGAGGCTGTCCAAAAGGACATTAGGAGGGAAGTGGAGGAGATGCTGGATTTAGGGGGTAATCCAGAGATCCCACAGCCCCTGAGCCTCACCTGTAGTCCTTGTGCCCAAGCCAGATGGCTCTACTTGTTTCTGTGTGGACTATCGTGGACTGAATGCAGTCACAAAGTCAGATGCCCACCCGATGCCCTGGACGGACAAACTCCTGGACAAGTTGGGAGGGGTGACCTACTTTATGACCTTTGACCTGACCAAGGGGAATTGGTAGGTAGAGTTAATGGACAGAGCTTGGGAGAGGTCAGCCTTCATCACTCCGATAGGCTTATTTGAATTTAAAGTAATGCCTTTCGGAATGAAGAATGCCCCGGCCACTTTCCAAAGGTTGGTGAACCAGGTGTTAAATGGTGCTGAGAAGTATGCCATGGCATACCTGGATGACATTGCCATCTTTAGTGCCAGCTAGGAGGAACACCTGTCCCACCTTATGGAAGTGCTGGGCAGGATACAGAGGGCTGGGCTCACTGTCAAAGCTGAGAAGTGCCAGGTAGCCATGGGGGAAGTGGCATACCTCGGGCATGTGGTAGACTGGGGACAGCTCCGTCCTAACCAAATAAAAACAGAGGTGATCCAATCAGTGGCCCAGACCAGAAATGCAGAAGCAGGTCAGGTTTTTTCTAGGGACAGCAGAGTACTATAGGAAATTTGTACCCAATTACAGTGCCCTGACTGCTCCCCTATCTGACCTGGTAAAGAAAAGGATGCCAAAGAACATTACCTGGGATCCAGCCTGTGAGAAAGCCTTTACCAGACTGAAGGAAGCACTGTGCAGTGCTTCTGTATTGACAAGTCCTGACTATAGCAAACCCTTTATAGTTTAGACTGATGCCTCAGCTGTGGGTATTGGGGCAGTACTGAGTCAGACATCCAGCCAAGGGAAAGATCACCTGGTAGTGTACCTGAGCAAAAAGTTACTTCTCAGGGAGCAGGCATACTCTGCTGTGGAAAAAGAATCATAGTGTGGGCCCTAAAGAAGTTAGAGCCATACTTATATGGGCTGCATTTTGTGGTACAGACTGATCACAACCCCCTGGTTTGGCTGATGCAAATGGGAAAAACTAATGGTAGATTGTTAAGATGGAGTCTTGCTTTGCAAGGGTATGACATGACAATCCTACGTAGGGCTGGAGTGAAAAATAAGAACTCAGATGGTTTGTCTCATGTCTATGAGGATTGAACTAATTTGAGAAGCTCATCCCATGCAGGAGATAGAGCTCCCAAATTCAGTCTAGGTGGGGAGGATTGTGACACTTGGACAGCTGGTTCTGATTACGCTATGCTTTTTGTAAAATAAAAATGTGTTATTGAGTGTATCTCTTGAGACATGCTGTGTTCCTTGGATGCCCCCCCCCCAGGTTTCAGATACAAGATGTTAACCTAAAAGCCAGGGGATAATTAAAGACTAGAAGATACATAAATTAAGGATCTCCTGTTCATGTGACTTAATTGTAGCTTGCCAGCTGGCAGGATAGAGATCATAAACTTTTATGACATTTAGAGGAAGAAAACAGGTTATGTCACTTTGGTGCTAAGTCATAAATGTTCTTTGATGTCTGTGAAGGGCAGGAAGGCAAACTAGATCAAAGGGTCATATGGAGAAATGAGTTTTTGCTGATGTCCCCTTATTTAATGTGCCTTCTGAAGGATAAGACATCCTAGATGTATGATTTTTGATAAACAGAGGAGGAGCTGGGTAACATCATGGAGAAGGCAGGTTCAAGACAGTTTTTTTTTTAATTATGGTGTGGCTGACCTTTAGAGACATATACATATTTAGACTCTGAAGAAGAAACATCTATTCTGGCACTGTTAGAAGATATACATTGGATAGATAAGTCTAATTGTCTGGTAGTAGGAATTTGCACTTTTTAAACCTTATTCTTTTAAGTGATCGTATACATTGTGATATATTGTTCTGTATTTACATTTTACATATTTTTATCTATTTTAAAGTAAACCTCTATTTTAAAGAAACTGATGTGCCTTCAAAATTCTTTCTTTGACAAGTGAATCATATATGGTTAAAGCTGACACTGTGCATAAGCTTACTGATTTACCAAACTGGGAAAAAGGTAAGCGTTTATCTGAGGTCTTTCATAGAGTTTTTAAGGGTTCATTTTATACACCTGGTTAGGTGCCCATAGTTGAAAGATATCTGGCATTTACCTGAAGAGCAGAATTATCTCAAACTGTACATTGAGTATGCTAGCAAGAGGTTCACAGTTTGAATCCCTCCAGAACTTGAAACCAAAGGTTGATTCGAACCCACAAAAGAGACAGGAGGGTTACTCTGTTTCTGTTACCTGTTCACAATACTGTGCTCGGAGGTTGGTACTGTCAGAGCAGAGGGCCTGACCTGCTGAGTGGGGCTGTGGCAATGGTATGAGGTGAGGGACTGGCTAATCCACAGAGGCAGCTACAGTGTAGGGAAGGGACAGTGCTTGGTTTCCACACTGTTTCCATTTAGTCCTGGTGAATGGTGAGGGATTGCCAGAACTGGGGACTAAAGCCTTTTGTTTGTCTACAGTAATGGTACAGCATATGACTGGTGAACAGTAAGGGACTGGCACTACTGGAGGCTAAAGCCCTCTATAAATCCACAGGGCAGACGAAGTGTAGAACAGATAGTCCAGGGTTTCAGCACTGTGATAGATATAGTGCTGATGAAAGTTGGCAGACTGACAGCACTAGAGGCAGAAGCCCTCTGTTTATCTGCATGGGTAGGTACAGCATGGGTAGGGACAATGCAGGATTCTCACACTGATGGTTTCAGTGCTAGCAAAAGCTAAGGGATGGGCAACACTGGAGACTGCTCTACTGTCTTCATGTGCACAGTGTCTATTAGCAGGTCATTTTAGAAGGCCACCACCTTCTGGGACAAAATATGCTTCCTAATGTTACCACTAAACTTGCCATCTGTGACCTTCAGAGCATGTCCCTGTGTCCTGCTGGAGAACATATCCATATGTTCAATCCTGTCAATACCCCTGAGAATGCAAAGACTGAGATCATGTCTCATCTCAGCTTGCTGTTCTACAGGGAGATGATGGTAACAACTACTAGTAAACATAAATGTGTATATTATCGTCATATCCTTCCAGGTACTCCTGTTTTGAAAATGTAGCTTCTCCTTAACAGATCTATCTAAACAGAAAGTATACCAGCAAATTTGTTTTTATCTTTAGTACTGAACACATTCTCTTTACTGCTGCAGTAAATGTGAACTCTTTAGGAAATATGAAGAAACTGATAGAGGGAAGCTTACAAAGGATGTCAGTAGGCATTTTATGTGACTGCATAGATATGCAGAATTTAAAATGCTACATAAATTCACTGCCACTAAGCAAGTGGCAGACGGGGGGTTTGTCAACTCAAAAAAGGGGCTTGGTCTGCACTGAGAGAGGAGTGAGAAGGTCACTTTTCCTATGTGGGACAGGGACCAACGTGGTGTAAAAAATGGGGGTTATTGAAAATATGAGGGATCATAATGGTCTACAGAGCCCGTTTTCTTAAAGCAGCAGTTTTGTCTTCAAGGAAGAAAAAAATTGGGTCGGAATTAAATACGAACATACGAAGAAGCCAGTAGAAGAATGCCATTTGGTCTATCGAGTCTGCTCATATTGCAGGGTCCACAGCTTGAGCTAATGTCCCTGCCCTCCTTCCCCACTCCTCCCTTCCTCCCTACCCAAGATCCTTATCTTCACCTATGCCTATCCCAGCCTCTCTTAAAGTTGCCCACAGTCTTGAATGAGTTGACCTCTTTTGGCAGCACATTCGAAGTGGCCACCACCCTCTCTGTGAAGAAGTGCTTCCTGACCTCCATCCTAAACCTCCCACCCTCCAGCTTAAGACTGTGCACCCTTGTGTTATGGTTGCCACTCAGCTTAAAGAGACTCTCCTTATCAACCTTATTTATCCTTTTTAAGTACTTGAAGGTCCCAATCTTGTCCCCTTTCTCTCTTTCCTGTCTTTTAGGGAGTACATGTTCAGTGCCCTCAACCTCTCGTCATATGCCTTACCCTGCTGACCTGCTATCATCTTTGTAACCCTTCTCTGGACCTTCTCCAGCAGGTTAATGTCCTTTTTGAGGTGTGGGCACCAATACTGAACTCCATACTCCAGATGCAGCCTTACCAGTGACCTGCACAAAGGCAGTATAACCTCATCTCTCCTACAACTGATCTCCCTAGATATGCATCCAAGCATATAGTTTGTCTTTGCTGCTGCTTTCTTGCACTGCATGGAGTACTTCAGGTCACTAGTGATCATCACTCCCAGGTCCTTCTCCTCTGATGCAGATACTCAGACTCCACCCAGGTAGTACTCTGTCCTGGGATTCTTGGCTACAATATGCATAACATTGCATTTCTTAGCATTGCAGCCAAGCTGCCAGATTCTGGACCACCTCCCCAGCTTTTCCAGATCTTCCTGTAGGTAATGTATCCCTTCAGCTGTGTCCACTCTCTCACAGAGCTTGGTGTCTTCTGTGAATAAGCACATTGTGTCCTTAATGCCATCCCCAATGTTATTGACATTGAACAACACTGGCCCCAGTACCAAGCCCTGTGGGACTCTACTGGTCACTGGAATTGACAACCATCTGACATTTTTCACAATCCCCACTCAAAAATGAATACCGACACAATTTATCTTGCTGTAGTATAAGACCGCACCAAAGAATTCAGCATTTATGCCAAGCTGGTGTTTTGCTGCTTGACATATGTGTTGCATTCTTTCAGAAGGGTCTTTATAGAGTACAGTACCAGAATAAATTTTCTTTTCCTTATCCTCACTTCTATCCAAGTGCACCCTAACCCCCTTTCTGTTCTGCTATCATGATATTTAGGGCTTGATTAATTAAAGCTGTATCCAAATGTCCTCACTGTAGACCAAGTAAAACTTTTCAATGCCAAAAAAAGACTAGCAATGCATTCCCTGGCTTTGAATAAATTTTAATATGGGGTCATTTTGGTGCAGCAACTCGTGAATGTGACAGCTGTCATTTTTCAACTCCTGCCCAAATTGTATGTTTGCAGCCCAAAAGTTGATTTTGCAGTTCCTGCATGACATCACCTTTAGGCCAGGAGTTGAACATTTTCTCCGCCCTTCTTTATAAGGCAGGGTCATCACAAGGCTGTGTTGAAAACTTGGTGTAAAATTATTTTAAAAAAATTATTTTCAATATTTTTTATCCAGATTCTTCTCCTGCAGCCCTATTAGCTCTGGCCAGAATTCGTTTGATTTAGGGGTGCAAATCTATCTTGGGGTTCTGATGACAAATACAAATCACTCGGCATTCAGCCTCATGGTTTATAAATGTTATAAGAAACACTCAATAGTTTTACACCCTTATTATTTACAGCTGAGTGCACTTGATCCTTTATGTAAACAATGACTAGAAAGAAAGCATTTTGATCGGTGGAGTGCATTCCTACATACATATATTTTTTTACACTATTTTTGCTCTTTCTCCAGTGAGTGGGAATACAGCTTTCTGGCCATCTGGCCATATTGGCTATCCTAGTGCTCAAACAGAGGGGTTTAGCACTTAGTTCCCCTGCTGCTTTTTCTCTCCCCATGGGAACATGAGTGAAAGGGTGGTTGACCAAGCTGAAGTGCATGCATGTGCATGCCCATGCACACTCTGCAACATCCCCCACAATCCCTACACCCCATCTGCTGTACTGCTGTCTGTACTCCTATAGGTACTGATGCTAGAGTAAGGCAATGCAGCCCCACCTCCCTGGAGGAGGTGAGCTTCCTCTTGGACATTCAATTCTCCTTTGGCCAGTCCCCTTAAATCCAGGACCTGTTCCCAAACCCAGGTTGTCACTGTCACAAGTGATAGTCCCAGCACTATGCTGACAGACCAGCCCATACATTCAGTATGGGATGGGAAAAGAAGCCCAGTGGTCCATCATATTTCTACCTGCCAAACACTCAGTTGCATGCTAAAGGGTTATGCTACTGACTGGAAACAATAAAACAATTAGACTGTAAACTATGAAAAGGATAATTTAAAACAAAAATGAAAATATTTTGTTTTAATTATAAATCATCAGTGCCGGTTCATCCAATCAGCACTGAGGACCTGCTTGCACTCCAGAACCTCTTATGAACACAGAGGGTTTTGTGCACAGGTTTGAAAAAGTGCTAAGTTCCATTTCTCTAATGAGGGAACTGTCTTGTGTAAGTTAAAGAAACACATTAAAATTTAAAGCATCAGTATCTGATAGTTGGCAAAAGTTTCATCATATTATAGCTTCTTTTAGCAAAAAAATGTATTTCTGATGCCACAACATTTGTCATCAGTGTGTTTTTAATTTCTTCAGATATTTTTGAAACAGCTTTTATTACTAATATTCAATTAATGACTCAAGTCAAAAAGGATGGTCACCGTGGTCAATTTTTAAAAATCTCTTCTACTGAGGTTACCTTTTGACAGGACAAATGAGATTGAGAGTATGTCTGTATCGGGAAGGTACCGTCATACATTGTTGACAGTAAACAGCTCAGCATCACACCAAGATGTTACATTTATGCACTGTGGGTATTGCAAGTGAGCAGAAACATTTACAATCTAGAAATCATATTTCTCAGTTCAGAAATAAAATAAATGAAGAGAAAAATGACTATACTGTTGCTTTAGTCAAATGATATTACTAATTTTCTTTTCCACCTTTTAAAAAGGTACAACCTTTTTTTTAAATGCTCTTAGATTGAAAATGTATCATTACAGAAACCAGTGTGACACTCTTGGCCAATCAGTCCACTTAGACTGTGTCACCTATTTTATAGTCTATTTTTATTTACAGTACCCTTTTTCCCCTGTCTTGCAAGACAAGATTTTTCTCCGTTTCATGTCTGCTTTAGCATTTTTCTAAGATCTAATATAATTAGAAAGGAAGGGGCTGTTTTTCACATGACTGCCCTAGGTTTTTCATCAATATGCTCAGCTGTATTTTAGTTTACCGTGACGTTCGTTGGGTCTATGATTAACTTGCACTGTTCCCTTGCCTCACAGGACACTGGACACATTAGGGCTAACCCCAAGCCACAAAACTAAAACTCTGACATAGTGAACATCAACTGAGATGTGGACCCAGATAAATGTATTTGAAAGCAAAAATGAACAGCAGGGATTAACATGGGAGAGGTTACAGCACTGCAGAACAAAAGGTACATACACTCACCAAACAGGAGTCATGTTGCACACAGAAAGATATATTTCCTCCTTCTTTGCTGTAGACAAATCCATATCCACAGCCAAGTGTCTACATTATTGGAATTCATAACACCTAAATCAATTAAAAAAACACCCCAGCTATTGGAATTCATAATGCATAAATCATTAAATAAAAAAATACCCCTGAGCTTCACTCTGCAGAGAGCTTCATCTGGTAGTGTCCCCTGATAAAGCTCTCTTCTCAGCAAAGTACTAGGGTGTCTGGGCACTGTTTTCCCAGGTTTGAAGTTTACCTGCCCCATTATTATGATACGAATTCTGATGCCATATGTACTTAACTGTGGATATGGATTTCTCATCAATAAAGGAGGAGGAGGAAGTATATCTTTCTGGGTGCCACGTGATTCCTGCTTGATAAGTGCATATACCTTCTGTCCTGTTTAGAGTTTGTCCTTAAGAGTGGACCTTTCTAGTCTGTGCACCGGCTCCTGGCACCGCATGCCTAACTTCCATTCATGTGTGTTATTGAACGGAAGTACATAATGAAGTATGTCATTGTTTTTTTTAATATGAGTTACTATGGAGTTACTAAACTGTTCTCTACAGAGTGTATTGTTCTGATAATAACAGGTTCAACATACAGAATAATGCATGGTCAGCTATACACAACAAGACCATGTTTCTATCGAGGGGTTGAGCTGACAGCATATGAACCTCAGGAGTTTTCATCTCTGATGTATCTGTTTTGCTGAGACTTTGTTGTTTACCCTATAAATCTGCTTGTAAATGCTCCAGGGACATGAAATGTGCTCTCTATCACAGTTTCTTTATCATATAAGCTGTTTTAGAGTGGATAATATATGCAATAGTCAGCTGTTTTGATCCCTGATTTAATTTCTAGCTATTGACATTACTATTGATAGCCATTTTGAGCAGGGTACAGGTTAGCAGTGTTTTTAATTCTTTGTCTGATAAACCTGCACATATTTTCTGTAACTTTGCACAGTCACCGATGTTTAGTACTTATGAACTCACTGTACATAATGTCCATGAAGCTGCTGTCTGTTTAAGAGCACAGAGTATATAAAAAGAGATAACTGTTGCTGCTTTAGCCTCTTGAGAAAGCGTATAAGTACAAAACATTGGGGCACACTTGCTGCACAACCAAGTTGTTCCTGCACTTTACTGTACCGCTTTGGATATTTAAAATAAACTGAACCACAGAACATTAGTTTTTGCCTTGTGGTGGATCCTTGACTAGCACAGTCTGCTGGTGTGAGTGCACACATGTGGTTTTGTTTCCCACTTTGCATTGCTGTTACTGCCTGCGCCATCACTCCAGATTGAGTGGCTCATGTTTTAGCTACTCTGAATTTAAAATTGTATGACCTTTGAACTGTGCTGAACAACTGTTTGGAGTGTGCAGAACAACACTCTGAGATGCGTATAACAGTTTAGAATGTGCATAACAAGGATTTTCAGCAAGCTGACATTTACACAGAACAAAGGCAAATCGTATACTATAACAGACTTCCTCATGCCCTATTACATTCAAAAGACTTAACTTTCTGGTGAATGGAATGAAGATCTGCCAGAAATAGACAGTATAAAACTGACAGATAACACACAGCATGGATTTCGTAAGGGGTGTTCATGCACCACTAATTTGGTTGCATTTTATGAGAAAATTAATAATAGCCTGGAGCTGCCCATCAGAATTCATATATCTTGATTTTAAGAAAGCCTTTGATAAGTTAATCCATACAATATTAATTCAAAAAATTATCACCCTTGACTTAAATACCTATACTATCAAGTGGGTAAAAAACTGACTAACTAACAGAACACAAAACGTTAGGATATTAGATTCCCTATGCCACAGCATTGATGTCACTAGCGGAGTCCCTAAGGGATCGGTGTTAGGCCCAACAATTTTTGGGATACATATAGCTGATTTTCATCTGGGCATATCAAGTAAAATAAATAAATTCACAGATGATGCTATGATCTCATCAGAAGTGGATTCTGAAGAACGAATCAGAATGCTTAAACAAGATCTGACACTTATTGAAAACTGGACAGTAAAAAATGAAATGTTCTTTAATATAAAAAAAATTGCAGTTATACACCTGGGGTGAAAAATTCCAAGCATTAGTTACACACTAAATGGTATCCTATTAAATCAGCAAAATCTGTAAAATATTGGGGCATTATTATGAAAGACCTTTGCTTGAAAAGTGAGCATTGTAGAAAAACTGCTCAGGTAGGTAATCATATCCTAGCAGCTATGAAAAGATCCTTTATAACAAGGAATGAAAAATGTATCTTCCCACTTTATACATCATTCATAAGGCCTCATGCTGATTACGCAGTCTCTTTCTGGGCCCCCTACCTCTAAAAAGATAAGAAAATTATAGAAAGTATGCAAAGAAGGACCACCAAGTTAATACCAAGGGTTAAGAATCTGTCTTATAAAAATAGATTAACTGTAGATTTTCAAGGACGTTCCTAGCACACACAAGCCAAAAGTCAAGATGCCTGTTATATTAGAACAAAGTTTTTATTAAAAACATAGCCGATTGCTAGCCTGACATATTTTGGAGTAACCTCCTTTTTCAAAGGCTAAATAGTAAATGAACACACACCCTATAAATACAATGCAGTCATAATTAAAACTCTTTAGTGCAGCTGAAATCAATCACCGCTGTTAAAAAACACCACTTGCCCAAACTCATTATTTACACTATATAGAGCAAAGAGCTCAAAGTACACAGTTTATGTTAAAAACTCAGCATATTACATAAAGTATCACACTCTCGTAAATAAGTTTTAGAAAACTATAGCATAACACTGAATCATTCTCACAAAGTAGAAATTAGATAAAAAAGTTAATCAGAGAAACATCAAGACTATAATAGAAGAAAGGGGGGGGGGGAAGCAAATAGCATCCATCCGCAATGTTTATAACTACACAACATTTTCATTTAATATTTTTTTCCCAGTCTTCATGTAAATATTTACAAGTATTAATTTATTGTAAAAATTCTAAAGCAGTGACACTTATTTTCTATATTTCAAATAGGGGCGACTATCCAGCTGTGTATTTAAGCCTGGATTTTTTTGTAGCTCTCAGAGAAAGAATCTAAAAATGTTCACTCTTACAGACTAAATTATCAAAGTCTCCTCTCCGTGGATTCTTATTTACTTTGTCTATTGCAACATATTTAAATTCATGTCCATCTAAATCCACATTATCTATGATGTGCTGTGCTGTAGCATATGTTGCATCCCGTCTCATTATGGCTTTAACATGTTCATGTCTTTAAATTTGCATTTCATTTTCCCCACATAAAATGAGCCACATTTACAGGTAGCTAAATAAATGATACCTTCTGTATCAGAAGTGATACACTGTTGGATTTCAAAGGTACACGAAATATTCACCGAAGAGATATTTTTAGCTTGCAATACATGTCTACAAACTATGCATCTCTTACATGGAGAACAACCCTTTGTTTTTTGTAACCAAGTAGTTGGTTGTTTTTCTATAAAATGACTTTGTGTTAACATATCTTTTAAATATGGTAATTTCCTATAACACATTCTTGGTTGGGTTTTAACAAAATCCATTAGACTTGGTTCTGCCAATAATATTTGCCAATGTTTTTTCAAAATCATTTCTAAGTCCTTTGCTTGGGCTGAATATGTGGTGCAATAATTAAATCTATTACTCTCACTCTGCTCTGTCCTATCTCGTACTTGTAGTAATGTCTCTCTCTCTCTGACAATTCTGCTCTTAATCTTGCCTGTGCTAGCTCATGTTGATTGTAGCCCCTATCTATTAAACGTTTAGTCAAATCTGCTTCAACTATAAAACTACTTTCAGTGGAACAATTTCTTTTTACTCTTAAAAACTGCCTCAGAGGAATATTTTCTGCAACGTGTGGAGGGTGACAACTCTCTACTAGAAGTAATGTGTTGCCATCTGTGGCCTTACTATACAATGTACTTTGTGTATGTCCGCCCTCGTCTTTCTTAATACATACGTCTAAGTGTCACTTGTGTTTGACTCATTTTGTATGTAAATCTCAAGGATCTTGTAGTATTATAAAGAAATTGTACAAATTCCTCAAAGCTGTTTTTTGCTCTCTTCCAGACAATAAAAATATCATCTATATAGCATTTCCAAGCTAGTAATTGTGTAAAATGAAAATGTTGTGTGGTTATAAACATTGTGGATGGATGCTATTTGCTTTTTCTTTCTCCCCCCTTCTTCTACTATAGTCTTGATGTTTCTCTGATTAACTTTTTGATTTAATTTCTACTTTGTAAGAATGACTCGGTGTTATGATATAGTTTTCTAAAACTTATTTACGAGGTTGTGATACTTTATATAACATGCTGAGTTTTTAACATAAACTGCATACTTTGAGCTCTTTGCTCTATATAGTGTAAATAATGGGTTTGGGCTAGTGGTGTTTTT
Organism: Neoceratodus forsteri; assembly: GCA_016271365.2. Taxonomy (NCBI): domain Eukaryota; kingdom Metazoa; phylum Chordata; order Ceratodontiformes; family Ceratodontidae; genus Neoceratodus; species Neoceratodus forsteri. Next base: position 90,721,732 of record CM028132.1, on the reverse strand, counting down.
TAACAGTGGTGATTGATTTCAGCTGCACTAATGAGTTCTAATTATGACTGCATTGTATTTATAGGGTGTGCATTCATTTACTATTTAGCCTTTGAAAAAGGAGGTTACTCTGAAAATATGTCAGGCGAGCAATCAGCTATGTTTTAAATAAAAACTTTGTTCTAATATAACAGGCATCCTGACTTTTGGCTTATGTGTGGTAGGAACGTCCTCAAAAATCTAATTAGTTGGTTCCTATAGCACCACATTTCTGAGTGCGCACTCTTAGCATGTTTATGAATGGTAGAGTTGTATCTGAGTTTGTGGCTTTGTAATTTGATTTTCAAGAGGGGTAGTAAACATTTTGAAATCCCAAGCCCTCATGATACATAAAATCCAGCAGGTATACACCTAAAAAGAATTTTAAGATAATTCCAATTATGAATGCACAGCATGATGATTCCTTGGAAGCTTGGATTTCTCCAAAGGCACCAATGTACGAGCCGATAAGCCTTTGGCTTATATGGAACAACTGATGGCCTCCGCAATAACAGCCAATCCTTTTCTACAAGACAGTGATAATGTGAGTACACAGACACCTGAAGCTCAGTCACTTTTTGGAACTTTAAAAAAATTAGAGAAAATAACACATCAATTACGGAGACTATATTGGAATAATACGAACCTTGAAGCATATATTGAGGTCAGAAGAGTACCCAGGGGCCTTAGACTTTTAAAAAATCCAGCAGGTGGAACAGAAAGTGACAATTTTCTAAAAGAATGGGAACAGATCCTTATTGATGCAAGTTTTAAATTGATATACGGTAATTGATAGTGAATAACAGAAAAGAAAAAGAAGCGCTTCTGAAAGTTGAACTTAAAAAGATATAATTAGAAGTGCTGCAATTTAAAGACCATGGAGACTTTGATACACTGAATCAGAAATTAAAAATATCTATTTTCAAACTAGATCAAGAATTGAGACATTAAAAAAAACAAGTTTAACAGAGATAAAGGAGATTGGGAGAAAGGTCACATTTTTAAATGGATTAACCAGCCGAAAAAAGAGGGATTTTAGAAAAAGCGAGAAATGTCTCTTTTGAATATGCAACAGAAGGTAGTGAATCTGAAACAGAAGAAATTAATCAGAGATATTCTTTTCAACATGAAGGACAAGGTTTAGATCCACAACCTGTTGGACTGGAATATATTCCCAATCATCGAGGTTCTATACAGTCTCCCCACCCTCTTCGAAGGAGTCCCAGATTACAGGAGAGGGAACGGGACTACAATATAGGAAGAAGAAGAGAACTCAATGAGGAAAACAAAGACGTTTATTACCAGAGAGACAGTCATTGCCGGGACAAGAGGAGATGCACACTGAGGAGAACATACGGAGGCAGGAGACAACGGAAGAGGTAGGGAGAAAATAAATAATCAATTTGTCTGGACGTGCACTTACATCAGTTGAAAGTACCTTACTTGTGAGAGGATTACATTTTTCACCCACCAAAATAGTGAATAAAGTGGATGCACTTGTGGACTTAGAACTAAATTGCCACAAGTTAAATTTAAAAGTGTTCTTTGCTGATAAAGTTTTTCCATACAACAACATAGACAAATTTAAAAAACCCTTTGTTTTCTGTGCCCCACCCTGCATGACAGTGACTGTATTTAGAACTTTGGTGGAGAGAGATTTGGAAACATTTTTTGAAACAGAACAGTTTATCCAGTATAACAATATAAGTTGATTGGAGAAAGAAGCAGTGCATACATTAGTCAGATCCAGATATAATTATCAAAGCTGCGGACAAAGAGGGAATGGTAGTGATTTTGGATAAAACGATGTATGTAGCAGAGGTACAGTGTCAATTATAGGATCAGAAGTTCTATAAAAGGTTAACACAATATCCGACTTGGGACTTTAAACATAGTATCGATGAATATGTGATGAGGGCTTTGGGACAGGGTGTCATAGATAAAAAAAAAGTGTGATTTTTTGATCATACAGCACCCTATGAAAGCCACCTTTTACATTCTCCCAAAAGTCCATAAAAATCTTACAAATCCCCTGGGAGACCTATTGTGAGTGGTGTAGGATGGAACCATTATCCTAATATGTAGATTCTTTTTTGAAACCAATTGTTGTGACTTTACCATCGTATCTAAGAGACACTACTGAATTTTGAACTTTCTCCCTTTGATTCATATGGAAGAAGACTGCTGGTTAATAACCATGGATATAGAATCACTGTATACAACTGTGCCCCATCAAGGGGCTTTAGATGCAGTTGCCTTCTTCCTTAATAGGAGAACTGGACCTCTATCTCCAACTAGTGACTCTTTACTAAAACTGCTGGAATTTGTACTTACTCAAAACGTATTTGTATTTAACAAAGATTTATATTTACAGAGACAAGGGACAGCCATGGGGGCCACTTGCAACCCTTCCATGGTGAATTTATTTGTAGGACATTGGGAGAGGCAATATATCTATAATGAGGCAAATAATATGTTTGGACCACAATTACCAGCTTGGAAATGCTATATAGACAATATTTTTATTGTCTGGAAGGGGATAAAAACAGCTTTGAGGAATTTGTACAATTTCTTCATAATACTACAAGATCCTTGAGATTTACATACAAAATGAGTCAAACACAAGTGATATACTTAGACATATGTATTAAGAAAGATGAAGGGGGACACATACAAAGTACATTGTATAGAAAGGCCACAGATGGCAACACATTACTTCTAGCAGAGCATTGTCACCCTCCACACATTGCAGCAAATATTCCTCTGAGGCAGTTTTTTATGAGTAAAAAGAAATTGTTCCACTGAAAGTAGTTTTATAGTTGAAGCAGATGATTTGACTAAACGTTTAATAGATAGGGGCTACAATCAACATAAGATAGCACAGGCAAGATTAAGAATAGAATTGTCAGAGAGAGAAACATTATGATGAGTACGAGATAGGACAGAGCAGAGTGAGAGTGATAGATTTAATTATTGCACCACATATTCAGCCCAAGCAAAGGAATTAGAAATGATTTTGAAAAAACATTAGCAAATATTATTGTCAGAGCCAAGTCTAAGTGATTTTGATAAAACCCGACCAAGAATGTGTTATAGGAAATTACCATATTTAAAAGATATGTTAACACAAAGTCATTTTATAGAAAAACAACCAACTACTTGGTTACAAAAACAAATGGTTGTTCTCCATGTAAGAGATGCATAGTTTGTAGACATGTATTGCAAGCTAAAAATATCTCTTCGGTGAATATTTCATGTACCTTTGAAATCCAACAGTGTATCACTTGTGATACAGAAGGTATCATTTATTTAGCTACCTGTAAATGTGGCTCATTTTACATGGGGAAAACGAAACGCAAATTTAAAGACAGAATAGGTGAACATGTTAAAGCTGTAATGAGAGAGGATGCAACATATGCTACAGCACAGCACATCATAGATAATATGGATTTAGATGGATGTGAATTTAAATATGTTGCAATAGACAAAGTAAATAAGAATCCACGGGGAGGAGACTTTGATAATTTAGTCTCTAAGAGAAAACATTTTTGGATTCTTTCTCTGAGAGCTACAAAAAATCCAGGCTTTAATACATAGCTGGATATTCACCCCTATTTGAAGTATAGAAAATAAACGTCACTACTTTAGAATTTTTACAATAAATGAATACTTGTAAATATGTACATGAAGACTGGGAAAAAAATATAAAATGAAAATGTTGTGTGGTTATAAACATTGTGGATTGATGCTGTTTGCTTTTTCTCCCCCCCCTTTTCTTCTATTATAGTCTTGATGTTTCTCTGATTAACTTTTTGATTTAATTTCTACTTTGTGAGAATGATTCAGTGTTATGCAATAGTTTTCTAAAACTTATTTATGAGATTGTGATACTTTATGTAATATGCTGAGTATTTAACATAAACTGTGTACTTTGAGCTCTTTGCTGTATATAATGTAAATAATGGGTTTGGGCTAGTGGTGTTTTTTAACAGTGGTGATTGATTTCAGCTGCACTAATGAGTTCTAATTATGACTGCATTGCATTTATAGGGTGTGTGTTCATTTACTATTTAGCCTTTGAAAATGAGGTTACTCCAAAACATGTCAGATGAGCAATAGGCTATGTTTTAATAAAAAACTTTGTTCTAATATAACAGGCATCCTGACTTTCGGTTTGTGTGCTAGGAACATCCTCAAAAATCTAATTAGTTGGTTCCTATAGCACCACATTTCTGAGTGCGCACTCTTAGCATGTTTATAGATTAACTGTACTAGGACTCTATCACTTGCAAGCAAGGAGAAGCTGTGGGGACTTATTCCTGCTATTTAATATATTACAAGATGACACATGCATGAAGGAGTGTGACATTAAATTTGTGGAAAAACCTATAAAATTGTGATGTCATAATAGGCAGATCTACATTTCAAGATCCATTACAAATAAGCACAAACACTCCTTTACCATCAGGGCAGCCACATTATGGAACTCCTTTCCTCAACATATAGTTGGAATCAAAAATGTAAAGACATACGAAAATGAATTAGACAGATTCTGCTAGGACTAGATATCTAATATCCCCACTGGTGTGGGGAGGGTGGTCTCGATAGGCCGACTGCCTACTTCCACCCTAGAAAAAAACCTGAGTAATACTGAGTAAATATATATTTAAGCCATGCATTCTTCATAGATGTGTGAATAAATAAATAGGTATAGCAACGTGGCTGCAGGCTATTTCTTCAAGCAGCAATTGTAAGTCACAGAACTCCCTTTTATTAGTTATCCTAAATTCAGTGAAAATATTTATTTTTTAAGTTTATTTGCAGGTGACACATTTTTACAATACCCACCATGACCTTTTGCCCATTTGGAAGCTCTGCGATGACATTCTGTTCAGCAACACCCTTTTACCAGAAATATAGGGTTACAAAACTCCGTTTCACAAGATTCATAGGGCTTGCAAAATTCATTGATGCCATCTTTGAGGTTGCAAAACCTACTGTAAATCTCCCGAATCATATGTGTTACAAAGATTTATTTCATCAGAATCATACAGGTTGCAAACCCCATTTTTCCTGATCCATATGGGTTGCAAAACTTATATTTCCATAGTTACTGGGGTTGTAAACTCATTTAGTCACAATCACAGAGGTTACAAAGTTACCTTTCACCAGTATCATAGAGTGTAGAGTCACATTTCACTAGTCATATGAGTTTTAGTGCCAATGCAAGCATAGGGAATGCAAAGCACCATTTCACTAGAATCATAAGAGTTACAATATTACCAGAATCCTGGTAGTTATAAAGGCCCATTTCAAAGGAATTGTATGGGTTACAAAGTCCAATTTTATCAGAATCCTAGGGGATGCAATGCTTTATTTACCCAGAATTATAGGAGAGTTTCAAAACCCATTTTACCCAAAGCAAAATAGTTGCCTTTTGTAGCAGAACCATCAGGTTGCAATGCCCCATTTCTGCAGAATCCAAGGGTATATAAAGCCCCATGTCACCAAAATGATAGTGATTGCAATGCCCCATTTCACCAGAATCCTAGGGGGAAATAAAGCCCCAATTTACCAAAATACTATATTTAATATTTACTTTTTATTTACTACGTAAGTGCACTAGCCATACAATGTCTAATTTCAGGCACAGCTTGGGTTCATACAAGCAGAATAACAGAAGAGTAGCAGTAAAAGCACTACAACAGTCCATTACATAGTTTACAGATGAAACAGCAATATAATGGTAAAATAATTATAGTAAATACAAGGGTAAAATAACACATTTACAAGGACACAGTAACACATTTGAAAGCTAACATTTGAGATAATCAAACAAGGTAGTAAACACATCTTAGCAAGAAACAACTATATACAATCAATGGAAACGTAATTAAGTAAGGTGCAAATGTACAAAGCAGTCAGGAATTTATATAAATCACACATAAAATGCAAGTGCAAGGTGGATAGGCAATGGGACACCAGAAGGACCCATGCTGGTGAAACATTAACCTCACAACTATCCCACATTATTTTTTAACCATCAGAATTGCTCTGTCACATATCTGTGGCTGCTCTCTTTCTCTCTCTCTCTCTCTCTCTCTCACACACAAACACACACACTGTAAAAGGTGTTGTGAATTCAGACGTTAGACCAGAAATTCATAATATTTTACGATGCTAAAGCAAATTATAATCTTTGCATAAATAAAGGCACTAGTTTCAACACTGTTCAGATCTTGAAGCTCCATGTTTGAGGAAATATCCTGCATTTTAGAGGCCTGGGTCTCATTTGTTTGTTGGCTTGCGCTTGTGTGCCAGCCAACATATTGCAGCCAGAATGCAGGCGATATATAAAGTGGCCACCACATCTAAGAAAAGTGCAGCAGCAATGAGAGGCAAGTTCATCGTGCAGTGGCACAATAACACACCTCCTGACGTGCTCTTCCTGGTGAAGCATTCCAGGAAACATGGCAACAGTGACTGCTGCAACCTCCTGCCACAATGCCGACTTCAGGGGCACCCAATCCTGCTGTTGGCATGCCCCAACCCAGTTCATGTGCCAACAGGGGAGCCCACTCCCCTTCGGCATAGTGTCCCCCTTCCCATTTCAACCGTGTGCCAATGGGGTGCCCAATCCCCCTCAGCATCATGCACCCCCCCAACAGTCTTTCTTTGCTGATGCGTGGCCCAATCCGTGTCGGCTTTAGTCCCCCATTCCCAGTTCAGTCTGCTGATGGGGGAGCACACTACCTGTTGGCATAATGTCCCCCCATTTGTTGTGTACTGAAGGGGGTGCCCAATCCCTAAGCTCTTTCCCCCTTTGGTATGTGCTGACAGGTGTGCCAGTCCCTATCAGCTGAGCCCCAAAACACTCAGGTGGCATGCTGAGGCCACACCCAAGCATGCCAAAAAATATCTATAAAAATAACTTCCCACAATGCTTTTCTTTCTGTTAAAACCTGTAAAACAGAAAACAGTCCCTCGTTGAGTCGGCCGCCTCCCCAACCCACCCACCCTCTGCTCCCTGCCTCCCCACACCACCCTCACCTCATACTTACCTCCAGAGCACGGTGCAATGATATTCAGTGGACCAGGAACACATCTGCACTCTTCAAAGCCTACTATGAACTGAAGAAATTCTGGTAAACTGTATAATGGCATAAATAGGTTTTTTTCAACTTTGGTGCATATCTCAGGCATTTTTGGGAATTTTAGTGCCAGATTTTCAACATGGGCTTATTGGGACCCCTCATCATGAATTCAGTCACTGTCATGGCATTATTCAGTCCTGAAAGGTGATTTCACAGTCACTGCACAAAATCACCTTTCGGGACCGATTAACAAAATAACAGTGCCACTGTTCATGAGGTGGGATCTCAAAAAACCTATGTTACCTGGTGATGAAAAATCAAAAAATGACTGTTTTGAGTGTGCTTTGTGCTGTTTCCATGCACACTCGTAACTTCATGAATTTGTAATATTTTCACTCCAGATTTTCAACATTGACATTTTTCCACACCTCCTTATGAATAGTACAGCTGTCATTTTACATATCCTGGCCAAAATGTGTTTTCACACTTCCAGCACAGAATAGCACAGTTGCTACAGGAGATCAGTTTTAGGAGCGAATTAAGAAAATGACAGTGACACTGTTCATGAACAGAGGTCCTAAAATGCCTATGCTGAAAATTTGGTGATGAAAGACCATTAAATGGCTGTGTTACAAGCATGCATTGCACAGTTTCCATGCTCCTCTGTAACTTTGCAAATCTGCAACATTTTCATGCCAGATTTTCAACACTGGCATTTTTGCACACCTCCTTGTGAACAGTACAGTTGTCTTTTTTCACATCCTGCCCAAAATGTGTTTTCACACCTGTGGCACACAATGGTGTGGTCGCTGTGGGAAATCAACTTTTGGGACAGATTAACAAAATCACAGTGCCACTGTTCATGAGGGGAGGTCCCAAAATGCCTGTGTTGAAAATGTGTCTCTGCAGGATGAGGGTGAGGTTGGCATCAGTTCAATACTTCACTGCCATTCTTATTATGCATCTCGAACTCCTGCACTACTAATGCCAATGCCAGCGAGACATTCGTGATTGTCAAATGCTTGTTTCTCATACTTTCAGAGTCAGTCAGTGTCCCAGATTTTAGTCATAAAAAGTTGAGATTTATATGCAGGGACTGGTCTCTAGATCTAAGATGATACACCTGAATGGGATGCTTTAAAAGAGCAAATAGTGAGGCAGGGATAATAGACTTGGGTATTTTATCAGTGAAGCAACCCAAGACGTAGGAGTGTCTAGCAGCAAGAGACAGCCAGCCCAACCCAAGACAGAGCAAGTAATAGTGAATGAGGTAAGATGTGGTTAAAACAAAATGACAAATATTGTTGTAGGTGGTGTTCCATTTGTCCATGTTACTTTTGGCATAGGTAAACCAGGCCTGGAAGAAATAGGTTAGATTGGATAGGAGATTGTCTTGTGGAATAGCAAGGCAAGCTTTATATAAGCAAGGCATAATTTAATTTTGACAGATTTACAAGCAATAGAGATGTGTAGGGAGAAGTAAAGAAAATGGTCTTGCATTTGGCTAAGTTACTTATAATACCCAGCTGAATCAAGTAAAGTATTATCAAGACAGCTGAAAGGCAATAGATATGTACAGGCCCTGGGCTTATGAGTTGACCCAAATAGCATATATAGAGCCTTATGGGTATAAAGGATCAGTCTGTTATGCAAGAGCCATGTCTGTAAACAGTGGAAGGTCACTATGGTCACTACGGTAATTCAGAACCAAGAAAGCAAATGCCCACAGGAGGTTCCAACACTTCAGTGATAACAATAACGTTTTCTCCATTTATAGTATAGTTGTCCAGTTTATTTTCAGACTAATTTCTTGTTTTACTGATGATAATGTCAGTGGACAAAGCATTCCAATGTATTATTACTCTTGTATAAAGTAGTATTGTCTTATTTAGTTATAATACTGTCCTTTGACTTGTAAAGGATGTCCCCTATTATTAGATGAATTCTTCAAATTTATATTACGCTCATACATGAGATATGGGTCATGAATAGTGTCAAACATCAATAGTTAGTCCATATGAATTCTATAGGTTGAGAGATGCATTAAATTTAATTTTATTAATCTGCCATTATAAGTTGCAGCCATAGATATGTTCAGATATTTCCACATATTGTGCACTATATCTAAAGACATTCTGTATTGCAGTGCACAGTGGTATTGCAGGCAGACAGGGAATTTCTCCAGAGATATCACAGAAATTTCAGGAAATATCTAGCCACTTCTTTGGCTGCAGCTGTATTCTAGTTCCTCGAGGTCATTGTTTATTTATTTTTTATCATATCATTATTTACTCTCCTCCTGCGGCGAAGGCATGACAGGTCATCCAGCCACTGGCACCTGCACACCCAGACCTGGTCTGGCCAGGGACATGCTCTCTTCCACAGGGCTTGGCATGCATACAGTATCCCCTCCCCTTGGGGACCTGGAGCCAGTACCTGGGGACGCACCTCCCAGGTCCGGTGACACAGCGCACAGCCATCAGCCACCATGTCCGCCCCACTATTTTTCTGCCTGGAGCCGATGTGCAATTATGTACAGTGCACTTGCATGCCTACATCTGCCAAGCTCCAACCCTCTTTCTGTGCACTGTAACTGTGTAGTGCATCCAACAGCCACCCGATGCCACTGCAGAGTGACATGAGCCCCATGTCCACCCCAGAAAGAGGAGAACGGTCTTGGGACACTCAGTCCTCTCCCTTTCCCTGCTGACCCCCAGTGACCCAAGTCCATTCCAGAACCCGGGTCACTGGCATGGCACAAGGTGTGGCGTCCATCGCTTCAACCCTCAGGGTCACCAGGCCGGAGGTCATTGATTATTTTTGTTGCTCTTCATTGTACTTTTTCCAAGTTGTTTATATCTTGATTTGTTTGATGGCATCAAAACAGATCTGGAAAATCTAAGTGAGGTCTGACATAAGCTCTGTAAGGTGGAGCAATTACTTCTGAATTTATTTATTGTTTTTGTTTACCGGGTAAGTACCATAGCCAAGGCATGACTATTTTCAGGCATGACCCGGGAGAAATACATACAATAGACAAGGAATTAACATTAGAAATCAAACAGAATGAAACACGATACAGAGCAGTACAAGATATTGACAAAGATAAGTGAGTTGGTACAAAGTTGGTCAAGATTTCACTGTTAGGTTACAGGACATGACAATGGTTCACTAACAACACTTCAATTGAAACAGGAAAGAGTGGCCAGGATACAGAACCTTGCAAGATACTGACAAAATCAATGAATGTGCAGAATTAAGACAACATTTCACAGTAGAGTAACAGGACAGGTCAGCAGTTCAACTACACAGTAACAACAATACATATCTGATTTCAGACAAATGAGGTTAAGCGCAAGTGGATAGCAGTTATAGACTGATAGAAACATAAGTGCATTAAGAGCATATCCTGGTGGGTTGGCCGAGTTGGATACAGTATGCAGCAATGGAGCAGTATAATCTCATATGTAAAGAACAGTATTTACCCTCTGTATTCTCTATACTGATTGCATGTATCCTACCCTTGACTTTATTTTTCCCCAACTATGTAATTTTCCCACACAAATGTATGGAACAATTCTTGTACAACTCTGCACTGCCTAAGCTTTACTATTATGTAAGTGGGTCCCGGCCCCCAGGTCGCATCTGGAATCGAGCATGTTGCTCAGTATGCTTCCTGGTAAATCTCGTAAATAAGTAGTATGATGAGGTCAGAGCCGCATTAGATTCAGGGAGGTTTAAAATAGGCACAGGAGACCTGGCTAAGGAGGAAGTTGTGACAGTTTGTTTTAAACTGGGCATGGCTGGGTGCTAGGTGAACATTAAGAGGCAAGGAGTTCCATAATTTTACCGCCGAGTAAGATAAAGCCAGGGTTCCTTTATTAGATTTGCATCTCGGTGTTGTTAGCAGTGATTTGTCAGATGATCTGAGGCCACGAGATGGGGGCAGAGGATTCAATAGTGAGGCCAGTGATCCTGGGGTCCCTGTTCTTATAACATAGTTGGTCAGAGAGCCCAGGGCATAGGTTCTAGCTGGAGCAAGGGGTAGCCAATTGAGGTTGGCATAGAGCTGACAATGGCGCTTGGACCGGGGTGAGGCTGAGGCATATCTGCAGATGCTATTGTAGGTGGTATCCCGCTTTTTTAGAAGAGTGGTAGATGTGTTAAGATGTGTGACTACCCCATACGATAAGGACGGGAGCAAAATCCCATGGGCTATGGCTAGTCTAGCTGATTTCATGAGGACATAGCTAGTTTTGTAGGCAGCTCCAATTTTGGCATTAACCGATTTGCAGGAAGATGTTTTGTGCATATCAAAGTTGAGGTTTTCATCAAGGAGGACTCCAAGGTACTTGAGAGAGCGTACAGGTTTTAGTACCACACCATCATGACCACATACTCTAAAGAGATCACGGTTGTTTAATTTGACTGTAGATCCAAACAACACTGTGTGCATTTTATCAAGATTAAGGATGAGCTTGTGAGTGGAAAGCCAGGACTGAATAGACTTGAAAGCAGTGGTCAGAGTCTGATTTATATGGTGTATATTCTTGTCATTACAGTATAATACCAGGTCATCCGCGTAATGGATAGATGAGCATTCAGGGCTATTTGATGATATTCCATTAATAAAAATGGAGAAAAGGAGGGATCCTAATATCGATTCTTGGGGAACTCCTAGTTTGTTTGCCATGGGGCTTGACTCAGCAGAATTGAATCTAACAAGCTGTGTTCTATTGGATAGATAGCTCTTAAACCAGGCAACCGAGTTAGTTGAGAAACCAAGTGGATCTTTGACAAGGTCAAAAGCCTTCGTCAGATCTATGAAGACAGAACCTGTGAGGAGGCCATTGTCCATAGCAGTTAGAATGTCATTTGTGAGGAGGAGTAAGGCCGTGGAGGTGCTATGACCTTTCTGAAAGTCATGTTGGCTAGGCGAGAGGAGGTTATATTTAGTCATACTGTATATTCAGTGACTTGAATTGACACAAGTTTTTCCATTAATTTGCTTAGCACTGATAGTATTGTAATTGGCTGATAGTTAGCCATATCTCTTATCACCTTTCTTTAAGACCAGCGTAATTCTGGCCAGTTTCCATACAGCCGGGACAACACCAGTGCAAAGAGAGAGGGTAAATATCCATGATAGCGGCTGCGCAATGAACGGTGCAGCCAGCTTTAGCAATTTGGGTTCTAGGCCATCATAGCCTATGCTAGTACCATCAGATATGGTGTTCAGAAGGCCCAAGACATCAGATTTGTAAATAGCCTTGAAATAGAATGGAGGGGGAAGGGTATCAGGAGTGAGTGGGTTGGTGGGAGGTAAAGGCTGACCATGGGGGAAGCCCGATGAAAGGCTAGATAGGTCGGAGAATTGTTTATTAAATGCTTCAGCAATGATCCTGGGGTTGTTACAATGGGCCCCATTTATGATCATTTCATCAGCCAAGTAAGTATTTTTCGCACCCAAGAATGATTTGATATGAGCCCAGAATTTTCTGGAGTCATTGGATGCTTCCAGCAGGAGCCCTTTACAGTACAAACTTTTTGCTAGCCTAATCCTCTTTTTGCAAATCACTTCTCTGGGTCATGTAGGTCTGATAGTCAGAGGTGAGGCCTGTTTTTCTGTAATGCTTCCAGCTTTTATCCCTAGTATGCAGTGCAGTCAGGAGATCTTAATGTAGCCACTTTGTGGGTGTTACACGAACCCTCCGGGTAACACGGGGTGTAAGTCTGTCCTGTAGTGCATGGAAATGCTCTAGGAAGTATTCCAGTGCCGCCTGTGCATCCAGGGACTGGGTGAGATAGGACCAGTCAATAGATGAGACTTCGTATAGGAACTTAGCTTGGTTTAGGTTCGCATAATTCCTGAAGGTGATATAACGAGGGGGTTGTGTCAGGGAGCAGGAGTGTTGCCACACACAGAAAATAGGGGAGTGATCAGATATACTATCTGGCATGGTACGAGCCTTCACAATTCTGTCAACTCTGTTTTTTAGCACCCAGTCCGGTAGCGTGCTTGATTTTTCTTTAGGGGAGATCCTTGTGGGCTCAGTGATCATTTGATGGAGATTAAAACTCTAGGTTACAGTTAGGAGTGACTCACAAGAGTGACCAAGTCAGTTCTGATTCATGTCCCCTAAGATAAGCAGTTCATTTTGGCCTGCCAGTGCTAATGTATCCTCCAACATATTAGTGAGGGCAGACAGACCTCCCTGGGGTGGATTATAAGACACAGCTATATGTAGCTTTTTGCTCCCAGGCGAAGAATTGTATGAAGGGATTCGCAGATGGAGGACTGAGGTTTGGTTTTCAGCGAGACATTTAGATGCACCTTATAGTACAGCGCGACTCCACCGCCCCGCTTAGAAGATGACCTGTCATTTCTGATAAGGCAATAGCTTGGTAGTGAACAGGCTGAGTCAGGGGTGAGGGGCTTGAGCCACGTCTCAGATAGGTATAGTATATCCGGGTTATGGGTGGTGACCCATGCCTCCAGCTCTGGAGGGTTACAAGTTAGGCTCCATATGTTTAGATGGGCTATGCAGAGCCCAGTAGCAGTGGCCCAGGGGGCACTATTGCATGAATTTAGGTGTGGAGGACCTGGGTTTAGTTCCACATCCCCTGCTAACAGGATAACGAGCAGCATCAGATACCAGAGCTTGTGATGAGTAGAAGGGATACACATGGTAATTTTAGAGTGGCAAGTGAGACAAAGGTATGAGATCATCAAGTAATAGGTCCTCTTTGGGGCTAATAGAGCAATGAGATTCAGACATTCAATAGGTCTAACTAGTATGTTGGAAAAGTTAAAGTTACTAGTTGGGGGCAGTTGCCAGTTAATTTGATAAGAACAGGGGAGTAGGGATAGCCTGGCAAGTGAGGATAGCAACAGGGTGGTCACAACTGGGGCCCGGACTTTAGGTATCAGGGTGGGCAAGTACACCAACAAAATACCAAAAGGTGTAAAAAGAGGACAGAACAGTAATTAATTTATGGTGGGCAGCAGCACCAACAGTTACAATACAAGTAAGCAGGAGCGGAAACAGCACTATGGCAGCTTTAAACCTAAAGTAAAGAATTTAGAGCATACAAGATTTGCCTATGCCTCTAGTGATAGAGTGTGATAAGGAGCAAATGGGAAAGTGGCCTGTTAGACGTCAACTGAAATTGACAAATACGAGTCTATATAGCTAAATGTCGAGATAGGTTAGGTGGGTGAGGAGCCGGAGCGCAGTGCCGGCAGGGTATCAGTTTAAGCAGTTTTTTAAACCTCAGAAATATGTGTCCACCAAACGGCGTTCCTCTGTATTCAGCAAAGAAAAAGGCGCCAAAGAAAGAAATGGAAAAGATCCTCTGCTTCGCTTTGTTCTGATAAAACAGCAGGCGTGTAGGCTGGCGGCAAGGTCTGTGCCCTTATTAGATTTACCTTAGGGATTTTAGAACTGAGAACGGTTGCTGGCGGTCTCCTGCTATCAGGACCGCTGGGGAGAGACCTGTGGCAGAGTCCATTGAGGATCCTAGTCGCACCTGAGTGGGCGGCTGTGTCCTGGAGAAAGATGAGAGAGGGGGGAATGTATCAGTGGGGAAAGAAGGCTAAGCACAGTGAAAGCAAAGAGATAGGGTGGGTTAGGGTTACAGCAGCAGAGACAGAATTAAATTACAGTGTAAGCTCAGCCCACTTATTTAACTCATGCAGTTTTGCTGCAGTTGACTATGTGGCTACCACAGAAATTAATATTACTTAAAACTACATATGTTACATTTGATTGGCCACATAGCCTAATCTGCTTTATCAATATATTCACAATATTGTACATTTTGTTCCAAATTACAAGTAATGAATATAGCCAGATCTCTTTCACATGTTGATTTTCTTAAGGTGATACCACTGAATGCATAAAGATGATCGTTTCTTTTTCTTAGAGATACAAAACACAGCATTTTTGAAAACTGAATTTCATTCCCCACTTAACAGCCCTCTTTTTAGAAACATAGAAACAAAGAATTTGATGGCAGACAAGGACCGCTTGGCCCACCTAGTCTACCCATTTCCTTACCTAATGCATCGGCTGCAGACCCTAGTTAACCAACAGCCTACTTCCTCCTACCACCACTAGAATTGTCTTATGTCTGTCCCATGCATTCTTGAATTCTGCCACTGTTTTTGACTCCACTACCTCCTCAGGAAGGCTGTTCCATGCATCCACAACCCTCTCCATGGAAAAAATACTTCCTCAAATTACTTCGGAGCCATCCCCCCTCTATCTTCAAATTGTGCCCCCTTGTTCTTGCACATCTCTTTTTCTGAAAGATGCCACTGTTTTGGACTCTGTTGATTCCCTTAAAGTACTTGAAAGTTTCTGTAATGGCCCCCCTCTCCCTCCTTTCCTCGAGTGTATACATATTAAGCTCCTTTAATCTGTCTTCATATGTCTTCTGGTGCAGACCCGGCACCATTTTAGTTGCCCTCCTCTGGACAGCCTCCATCCTATCTATATCCCTGTGGAGATGGGGTCTCCAGAACTGGACACAGAACTTCAGATGGGGTCTCACCAACTGTCTGCACAGAGGGATAACAACTTCATGTTTTCTACTGGTGATGCCTCTCCCCATACAATCCTACCACACCTCATGCCATGCCGGTGACCCGGGTTTGGGAATGGACTTGGGTCATCGGGGGTCAGCAGAGGAAGGGAGAGGACTGAGTGTCCCAAGACAGTTCTCCTCTTTCTGGGGTGGGCATGGGGCTCGTGTCCCTCTGCAGTGGCATCTGGCAGCTGTTGTAGGTCCTCTTGTAACTGTTTAATTTTCAAATGTGGTTTTGCAAGAATCACCAGTCTTTATGTTGTTAGCATATTCTGAGCAGTAACTAAGTATACCCCTGTTAAGTCTGCAATAAAAACTTGAAAAATGACTGGTCCCAATACTGACCCTTGTGGGACTCTAACACCAATTTTATCAAATTTACATTTGTACCCATCAATGGAGACACGTTGCATTCTGTTAGGTATTAGCCATTCCTGTATCCCATTAATTGATACAAGATTAAAGGACTTTTGTAATTTCTTTTTCCGTTATAATCCAATAAGGGACCAAGTCAAAGGCTTTACAAAAGTCTACATATATTACATCCACCAGTTCTTTATCATCTAGTGTTTTGCTGATCTTTTCATAGAAACCCAGAAAGTTTGTCATGCCTGATCTTTCTAACCTAAACCCATGTTGATCATCATAGTTATGTGTTCTATTAAATGGTCTTTCACAATTTCTTTCAAGATTTTTCCCAATGTTGATGCTAGCCTAATAGGTCTATAGTTATGTGCTTCTACTTTGCTTCCCTTTTCATGGATTGATGCAATGTTGGCTGTCTTGCAATCAGCAGGTACACACCCATCAATCAATCAATGATTTTTCATCTTTGTTTTTTAAGGGGTCATGGATAAAGTCTCTTGTTAGTTTTTGTAATTTTCCCATAATTACATCAGGGCCTAGAGAATTGTGAGGCTTCAGTTTATCAGTTCTGTTTTTAATATCTTCTTTTGTTATGCTGATCTTAATAGTTCCACCTGTGTTTACTTTTGGAGAAATAGGAGGGTTGTATGTTGAGCATACAGAGCCAAAATAATTGCTAAAAATGTTGGGTATTTCTTGTGGCCTGGTGTAACTGATATCCAAGTACACTAGGGACCTACGGTGTTACTGGTTGGTTTGAGGGAGTTTATATAGCTATAGAATTGTTTGCTATTGGATTTTTTAGCATCAATCGCTAAATTGTATTCCATTTAATTTTTGCATTTTTGTAAGTTTTTTTTAATAGATTCCCCAGAGGACTTTTGACTTGTTACATAAGTAGTTATGGCAAGCTTTAGTCTTTTCATTAATTAGAAATTTTAACTTACTGTTTAACCATTGAAGTTTGATCCTTTTATTATTATATTTTTTGATTCTTGTAATATGTTTAAAACATATACCATATAAAACATCTTTAAAGGTGGATCATGATCCCATGAAATCTTATCCATTAATACCGATTCCCAGTTCAGATGTGTCACATTTTTAGTAATACCAGCTTTATCTGCTTTATTACAGAGGAATATTTCAGTTGAACCTTCACTGGTTCTGAGTGAATAAGTTATAGAAAAGGAAACAGAGTTGTGGTCTCTGTTAGCTAGTAGTGGGCCTGTTTTACAGTTGTGAATTCATGGGCCATTTGCACTGAGTATCGTATCCAGGATATCACTGACTTTAGTCTGTTGTTTTACATGTTGGATTAGATTAGTTTGTTCCGCGAGATTTATGAACATTTTCCGTATTTTAGATATTGCAGTCTTAAGAGTCCCTTTGTCTATTATATTGAAGTCCCTATAACTATAGTTTTACTTAATTTACCCAATGTCACAGCTTCTGAAGCATCAGGGGGTCTGTTGCATACAACCAAGTTAGGATTGTTATTCCCTTTTGAGGTTATTTTAACTCAAAGAGTGTTGGAGGTTGAATTATTTGATTTTATTTTGCTTGAAATAGCAATGCAACTAACATTATCTTTAGTATATATAGTGACTCCTCTGCCATTTTTATTAGATCTATCACGGTGGACTAGATGATAGCCTGCAATTCTTTTGCCCCAGGTGACAGATTAGGACTACCAGATTTTGGTGATGTTGATGATATTGTAGTTATATTTAGTGATTAAACATTCAAGATCCTATCTGTGATTACTTCTGGCATTCAATAAGAGACAGCTGAGTGACAAGTTTGCTTGGGCTTTATTGTTTGCTCCACCTTTAGTATTCTGGGACATATTTTTATCATATCCTGTATCTGCAATTTTATCTGAGAAGTTAGGTTCAGGTATATAACCCTTTTCCTCTTCTTTATTAGTTAAAATGTTTCACCATAATCAGTGTGGCATAAGGTCCCATCTCACCAGAATCAAAGGAGCTGCAATTTCACCAGAATCATAAGCGTTACAAAGTAGGGTTGTGCAGGCCCGAAATATTAATTTCTGAATGCCATGAATGTTAATCTTTCTGAATATTACCCCCAGAGCGCCAGGGTTAGACTCCTAGCCACCCTATCTTCCCATTCTAATCTTTTCCACTCACCTCTTCCTTCCCTGTTGTCTCACAAACTTAAAACAAATGTTCCAAATTGCCAACTCCTGGCAATATGTCAGGAGTCAGACTATTTTTCCATGACCTCCCACTTCATAGCCTGAAGTCCCCTGTTCCCTCAAATTAGAAAACCTACAGCTGAGCCCACCTCCCTTGACCCCAAATATTTGATTTTTGAGAGGGGAGGCTAGTGTTAATGAATCCTGGATAGCCAGCCAGTGTCTCACTCTCAGCACACCCATCCCACTCTGCTCCATAGTGTTATCTCAGCTTAATGACTGGAAAGAGTGAATGTGAGTGGGCACATGCTCATGAGGGAGAAAGTAGGCAGTAGCATCAATAGTGATGCTCAGAGCCTGATCATTTAGTGGTCACTATTAGCGTCACTTATTGTGTTAATGCCCTACCCTGTCCCCTCATGATCACACACTTACTAATGCTATTCAGTACAATGAGCTAACACTAGAGAATGTGCTGGGCACACTGTGGGAGGGGCACCAAATGTCTAGCCAGTATTCATTGGCACTAGCCCACCTCCCTCCTGAAATCAAGGAATGTTTCAAGTGGATGGACACGGATCTCAGTTTTCTGATTTGGGGGAATGTAGAGAGTTGGGCTATGGAGTTATGACATGGAAAAGGTATTATCAGCTTCTGGCATAATGATAGGAGCTGGAATTTGTAACTTTTGTTTGTCCATGGTACATCAGGGAAGAGGAGGTGGATGGGAAAAGATTGGAATCTGGAGGGAAGGTGGCCATGAGATTAGCCCTGGCCATCTGGTGAGTGGGTAAGGCTTTTTCCCCACCCTCCAAATACTAATGTATGGGCTGGGCACTGCCCTTTGTCTATGGTATATGGTGGCATCTCTCATCTAGTGGAGCACCTGCCTTACACATCGAAACACTGTCTCCCACCTTACACATTGAAACACTTTCTCTCAACCCTTGCCACCATTGGTCAGGGTGAATGGGGGACCGGGGCAACAACTGCACATTTTAGGTGTTCTTTAAACTCTGAGACCACACACAAAAACAAAGGTCCTTGCCAGGAGCTGGGATCAAGCAGGATGCATTTTATTAAGCTGCCATGATGTAACACAGCTTTGGAGGGCATTGCCCTCACCTTCTCAAGTTCTTCAATATTATCAGTCATCACATTCCATTGCTGTAATTTTCTGCTACACAGTATGGTATAGTACACTTTACACCAGCACATTTTCAGGTCTTTCTCTCTTTCATTTAAACAGGAATCCACTGCTTCTGTTTAATTCACTACAGTTCCCTTTACCCATCGGTGTATCTGATGCCAGTTATGCTACATTGTTTAGTTTCATTACCAGGTTACCTTTCTTTGCTTTCAAAAGGGTCATCATTATCATAATCCATTATATGCTGTTACTACAAACTTTATCACCCATTATCAGGATGCCTGGAGCACTGGAACTCCCAAGCCCATCTGCACATAGCACTTTCCCAGGCAGGGCAAGCACTACCCTAGGGAGACTCATGTCTGTGCATGTCTTTACGTGTCAACAAGTAGCATCAATTCAAATACAGTACATTAAACATCAGCACTATCATCTACTCCTAAAGTTGTTGATAAGTTAGTTGTTTCAGCTGTGTGCCTCCTTCCAGCACCACCATGGCAGCCATAGTGGCCCAAAGAATGGACTCCCATGCCTGGCCCCATCCTGGAGGCTTATGGACCTCATCTCTTATCAGGCCCCCTCCTTTTTTGGGGGTCTACTTTCCCATCTGCAAATTATACTGCAAAGCCACTAGAGGGCAACAATTCAATTAATTTGCTGCTGCTGACAACTGTTACTGTCCACCGCTACTCACAGTCACTTTACTTCTGCCAATGCCACTGATCTACTCCCTACTGCTGAATAGTATACTCTGATCTATTCTTGCTCCCCCAATCCATACAATATGCCCACCCTTCCTTCGCCACTTCCCCGCTTTCACATTCTTCTATCAATTTTATCTACCTCAACTCCACCTCTTCTCAGTCCAATAAACCTTTCTCATCTTTCCCCTCCACTCTCCTAGCCCCTACCTTTTCCTTGCCATAACTCCTACAGCCCCTCAAATACTCTGGTCTCACTTCCCTTACCTCCCCCCTGATACTCTATTCTCAGCCCCTAGACACCTAGCTTTCCTTCGCCACCTTATCTTCACCTCACCTACCCCCCCCCAAAAAAAATACTTCCAAAATCATTGGCCTGTAACAAATGCCCTAAACTCCACTCCCTCATAATAACACTCCTCTTACTCACATCAGGAAATGTTCATACCAGTCCTGGTCCCACTACATGCACCTCTGCCAGTTGCAATCCTTCTACTAACGTACCAGCTTCCCCCATCCCTTCTGCTCTTCCCAAGGGCTTGAAAATCCTCCACTTAACCATAGAATGTAAAAGGTCAATTTTTGAGACAAGACTGTAGATGTTTATCTCCCTCACACTTCAGCTAT
Organism: Neoceratodus forsteri; assembly: GCA_016271365.2. Taxonomy (NCBI): domain Eukaryota; kingdom Metazoa; phylum Chordata; order Ceratodontiformes; family Ceratodontidae; genus Neoceratodus; species Neoceratodus forsteri. The sequence goes on along the minus strand of CM028132.1, from coordinate 90,701,026 downwards.
GGTTTGCCTCACATCAGCTATTCCTAAATGCCAAAAAGACTGTCTCCATGACCTTTGGCAATAGGCAGAGGCACTTTTGGCTCCACCATTTACCTTCTATCCATACCTTTGATAGGACAATCCTAGAGGACATCTCCTCATTCAGATACCTTGGGGTTTGGTTGGACCACTACCTCAACTTCTCTGGCCACATTGGTGCCATCCTGAAAAAACTACACCCCAAGCTTGGTGCGTTATTCAGGAACCATAGTTGCATCCCTCCTATGGTGCAGTGTGAACTAGTCCAGAAGATGATCCTCACCATTTTTGACTACTGTGATGTAGTCTATGGTGCCGCTCCCAATCCTCCCTAACCAGATTGGACACTCTTTTCAACTCTTTCTGTCATTTTTCCCTTGATGCTCACCTTCAAGCACACATCACTGTGACCTCTACCATGCCCTGTCCCTTCCCCTGCTTGCCAATAGGCACCTCACTCATTGTGCCAAACTTACTTCTAAATTTTGGTTAGGAGAACTTCCCTCCTACCTTTCATGTTCACTATCTTTTCTCCTCCTCCCTCCACTCCCTCAGATCCTCTGACACTCGCACTTTGCTGGTCCCCAGTCAAACCACTCTCATTGGTCAGTCAGGCTTCACCCATTGTTTCCCCCAAATCTGGAACTCTCTCCCCCCAAATACAGCACTCCTCCTCCTCCTACTCTCTTGCCTCTGCTTTACACAACTTTGTCTCATCTAACTGCTCCTGCTTTAACCCTACTTAACCATCCTCCTATACCTCTGCTCCTCTCCATGACTCCCATCCCCTATTAAACCTTCCTCCCCCTGAGCCTGCTTCTCAGCATGCTCCTCTCTCCCTTCACTGTTTACCCTCTCATCCCTAACCTTCTTTCATTACCAACTTGCCCTTGCTTAGTTTTGACCTCTGGCAGGGTTCTCAGCATCCTGGAGGGGGTCTAGCACTGGGCATGCCTCCTCCTCCCCTCACCCTCTCTCCTTTCTACCCATCTTGTCCTCACCTAAGTCTGCCCTCTGTCAGGATTCTTAGCACCCTGGTGATGTCTACTCTCAGGTAAGTTTCTTTCCTCCCTTCTTTTTTTTCTTTCCTCTTCTATCCCCCCTATTTCCCTCTGCCCAACTTGTTCTTGCCTAATTCTATCCCCTTACAGGGTTCTCTGCATCCTGGAGGGGTCCAGCACTGGGCAATTACTCTTCCTTCACTCCCCCTCTCCCTCTATCCTTTCTACCCAACTAGTCCTCACCTGATTCTGCATTCTGGCAGGGTTCTCAGCATTCTGGAGTGTCCTAGACTTAGACAAGCTTCTTCTTTCCCTCTTCTTTCCTCCTTTCCTTCTTTTTCCCTCCTTTCCCTTCATCCTTTCTTTTCTCTCTTCCCAACATGTCCTCACCTACTTCTGCCCCCTGGCAGGGTTCTCAGCATCTGGAGGGGTTTCAGCACTGGAAAATGACTCTTCCTTCCCTCCCCATTCCACTCCATTCTTTCTACCTAAATCATCCTCACCTGACTCTGCTCTCTGGCAGGGTTCTCAGCATCCTGAAGAGTCCTGGTCTTAGGCAAGTTTCTCCTACCCCACCTCCTCCTCCTCTTTCTCTTTACCATCCCCTCTACTATTCCTACCCAACTTGTCCTTGCCTACTCCTGCCCCTTATTCTAAGTCCTCAACTCATTCCACCGCTGGCAGCGATCTCTGCACTCTGAAGCGGCCAGTTCTAGATATGACTCATTCTTCCCTACCCTATCCCTTACCCCCACCTCCCTCCTGCCCCCTACCCCCTGCACTTAAAGAAAGGAATTAGTTCACTTCAGCTAATAACCTGCACTTTTTGTTGTATTTGATGTTCTCCCAGATTGCACTAGTCCTGTGTTACCTTGTCCTTCACAACTGATTTTTTGCTCACTTTGCTCTGGTAATGTTCCTCCATCATTATCCTCTCTTTCCCCCAGCTGGTTTCCCCTGTCTACCCCTCTACCCTCCTTGATGTCTCCTCACTGCACCTCATTCATTCAATAATTGCTAAATAATCTGCTTTTTAATTGTGATCCATTCCTGTAAGCATTTGGCTTCAAGGTTACATTAAATTTCTGTATTATGTTCCTCAGATATGTCACTTGTAATTAAATGCTTATTCCACAGGTATGATATATTTAACTGTATGTTATGCCACAAATGTGATTGTATGATTATTTATGATATTTTTTACCTGCATGTCTTGTTACAAATGTAATAAATTATTTAATTTCTCGGATATGTTAAATGGCAAGCTGTACATCTAATTCTTCATCCAATTTTACACCCCAGGTTGCACCAGGAGATGAGCAACTTGTTGCTCAGTGTGCTTTCCTGGTGAAACATTTCAATAAACAAATAAAAAGAACATGACCATTCCATTCAGGAAACTTCCCAAGGGGGTTACATAAATACATTTACTGTCTAGGCTTTTAACTCCCATACAGCAATTCAGTAAAGGCTAACCTACATATCTGCTCTCTCTCCCTTGCTGACAGATGATGGTAGTGGATCCTCACAGATCCGATGATAGCCCTTGAGGATTGGCCCTCCACTACTCTAGTTTTGCCATTGGGTTTATTCATTCTTGCCGTTCTTGCTGGTAGGAATTCCCTTGAGTCCGTCTCCTACCATCTGATGTTTGGGGGGGGGAGTGTTTGCTTTTCAGGACCATGACTGGATCCCAAGCCTCCGGAAAACCTCATTGGAGGGAAACAGTGCCATTCCAGACCCAAGGAACTTGCTAAAATCCCTGAACCTGTAGGACCCTCAACTAGGTCACAGCCAGAGGAGTCAGACTCTCCCTCTGCTCCTCTGATCTTTACTGGACTGCAGCCCCTTCTCTTCTCCTTCCCCACCCATTGCCTGACTTCCTGCCTTATAGGGTAAAAGGGGGCAAGCAGGACCAGGAACATTCATTCTCAGGTTTCCCACATCTGGCTGAGTTAGGATGCTCTAAGCACAAACTCCAGACACCCTATCTGAAAACTAGGGCCTGGGCAGGTGTTTGAGATGAGGTGCACAGGTGTGGGTAATTGGGTTGCAGGGTGGTATGTGCAAGTTGCTGGGGAGCAGGTTTAAGACTCAAGAGTTTGTGTGGCACCATTCTGATGCTTTTTCTGGGTGGAGAGAGATGACTGTAGAGGTATTCTGGTGGTGTTTCATTTGACTGTTTTTTTTTTTTCATTCAAAAATCACTCTTTTGATGCTTGCTGTTTTTGTCATGGGTTATTTTTGGTTTTGCCATTTTGCTTTTGCTGATATGTTCTTTGCTATTTTAGTTTTTCTAGTATCACATTGAACCAACTATTTATTTATTTATTACATTTTGGTGACCGGGTAGGCCCACTGGGCCCCGAAGGTCCCTTTTTCAGGGGCGACCCAGGATAACAATACTAGTAAGATGCAGAAAGAGCAAAAAAAGAGAACTTTTGTATACATTGTTTGTTACAACATGAGGAAACAATTTAAACAATTGATGATATCTCTGGTGTCCTTTGAAAGAGATGGGAAGCTTGATAAAATAGTCAATAAATTGTGATGCTTTCTCTGCCATTCCTCCTGCACACTTGTACTATGATTTTATTGTACATGTTCATGCACTTATTGTTTTCACTTTGTTATTGCTGTTTCACTGCCTGTTTTAGCCCCTTCCCAGGAAATGAGTCCTGGGTCAGTGGGTCTATCTTGATCCACAAATTGTAAATGAATAAGTAAATCAATACATATGCTGGAAACACTTGGTCTCCCTGGTTATTGATGGAAGCATTTATGAACTTTTGGGAGGAGGTAAAATTGATTTTCTAGGATACTGAATGGTAAAAAAAATTCTCGACTTGCTGACAACCCAAGGTTGGGAGTGACCTCAGGAGTTGGAGGATCAGCCAGGGGGAGGAGGATCGAGCATCCCATGGACTGCTCTGGGGTTGGTACACTGACACGCCAATGGGGGGGTAGAGGTGGGGTAGATGCCCAGTGTGCTGTGGCAGCATGCACAGCACTGCCATTGGCACCATTGCACGTCTTTTCCTCCACACCAGGGGAGATAAAAGGAAAACTGGGAGCATAAAAAGAGAACTTAAAAAAAAAAAATTCTCAGCTGCTGTGATCCAACTGTTTTCTAATGTGTGATTTATGACAAGATCCAGCTTTCTGCTTACAGCTACTGGGATGTCCCCTTACAACTCAGCTTCATATTCTTTCTTGCCCCAAACCAACTGTAAAAGTGTGACTATAAACCCAACATTGGCTCATGGTGCATTAGAGCATACAGTGGTGCATGCCACACTGTGGCATCAGCATAAGGAAACTGGGAAAATCCTAAGGCTTTCATCAAAATAGCTGTCCCCTAAAGTGTGGCCTTCAAGGCGTACTTTACAACTCAGTTACATGATTTCTGCCAGCCAGCATGCATAGCCACTATATTTCTCATCCTGTCTACAAAGGTCTGTCATGCAGCAATGTTAGGAGTGAAATGTTCCACTTCTCAGCCAGGGGCAGGGAAGCTTTATTTAACTTTTGAAATAAAACATATTTTAAACACTTGTGGATCACTCTAGTGTCTCGAGTGATTTACAGTGAGTAACTAAGCCCTCTTTGGATTGTCTCTTATGGTATAACAGACTCTTCTCACAAGGTCAGCGCAGGATTGAGCAGGCGGAAGGCAGCTCTCCCCTCCTCTCCTGGGGGTGGTCGCCGCCATTCCCATAGTCCCACTGCCACTGGGTGGAGGTCCACTGGTTAGCGTAAGTGGCGGGGGTGATGCAGAGGGAGGACACCTTGAGATGCGGCATGTGCATGCCTCCACATGTGCACATGCATCCAAGGTAGGGGGTCGGGATCGGGAAGAAAATGGAAAAAGTACCTAAAAAATACTTAAGATGAAAAGGTTTGGGCAGTCAGAACCTTCAAGCTTCACGGTCCTCTTACCCAGCCTCATGCTCAGAGTGTCTTATACCATGAGAGACACCCTGTAGAGGCCCTATTGAAGTCTGAGTGCATGAATTTACGCGTTATTCAGAAATTGCCATTTTTCATGACAAATAAAAGAGTGACAAAATAATAAAAAGTTTTAAAGCATTGATGTTACAAAATGCAAGCCAGTTTTTTAAAAGAGACACCTAACTTTCCAAACAGGTTTTGCACTATTTTAAAAAAATAGTTGATATAAAGCACTTCAAAAAGTAATAAAACGATTTATCTAATTTCCACTAAAGAAATAGGGATCCTAGGCTGGCTGTGTGGCACTGAGCATTAAGGGATTGCTCCAGCATGCACGTGACACAAAATTGTGCCCCAAGCCCAGGACTGCAGGGGTAGAGACTGGTAGGAGAAGATAATATGTCCTTCTTGGGATGGGAGTTTTTTTCACCTTGCTGTCTTGTTGCCTCTTAGCAATAGGTTGAAGGTGGCATGTAATGGTGATTCAAACCTCTGGAAGGGAGAAGTGACATGTTGAAGATGAATGAAGACATGATAAAGATGAAATGTGTGGTGATGTCTCCTGTCATGGGGACAGAAAATACAGCTGACCTCTATTTTAGATGGTGGTTCTTGATGCCTGCTTACATCTCTGGTTATTCAACACAAAAAACTGTCAACCCAAGGTGCCAGCGCCCCCCCCCCCACCACTTACACAGTTCACTTCCTTCGCCTCCTCCTTCACCTCCTCCTTCAGGACTGCAGGAGCAGACGTCCAAGCACAGGGGTAGATTCAGATGGCAAGAATAGACCTGGACAGCAGATGTGGGATGCAGCTCCGTTGAGATCAAGATGGAACATCTAGGGTACAGAGCTCTGATAAGAGCTGTGATTTTGAGGTACAAAGGTGTGGCAAGGAGCAGCAAACAATAAAATATGGAGACTGACCTTAAACTTCAGGATATTTTCTAATGTTAGTGTGCTCCATAGCTTCTAATGACAGTAGGCATCAGTTTTAGTGAAGTCATTGGATTGAAGATCAGGGATATACCTGGAATTCTACATACTAAAGAACATTTTAATATTCCAAGCATATATAAAATTGTGTGAAATGCCATCGTTTAGACCCATTGTGTTGCAGTGATGCTTAAAGCAGACTTGGGAGCTGGCTGAATAAAGGTGTGAATTTGATATTAGAGAAATGTGGGCCAGCATCTCAAAGGAAAGGAAAGGATCTAACACGCAAGTGATTTGTTAGGTTCTATAGTTATTGAGAATGTAGACTTTCAGATATAGGGGAGGGTTTAAGCCCAAGGAATCCCATGGATTCCTATATATTCAATTAGATTGCTCACTGGCATGCTAGAGGTTAAGTTTTCAGAGTTCTTGCTGCTATGTGCTCTGGTTCACTTGTATGGGAGGAGGGACGTCGTGTTGCATCACTCAGAAGAGCATTAGTCAGATTCAATTTTAGTTTCAGTTCTTGTGGGTGTTCAAAGGAGAGCTGCCTGTACCAGAGATAAAAGGAGGTCTCCTCATCTCATTCCTCTCATGCTGCCCTTGATCCAAGTTGAGCTTCACTGAAATGTTTCACTATTTTCCTCCAGTCTAAGCTGTCATTCAGATGGCAGTTTGTGATGTAGTATGGGTCCTTGGCAGTTGCTTGGGATGGTGTCAGGATGGTTACTTCGCTTCTGATGCTCAGTGGCTGGTTGGAGCAGCACACACAGCGCACATAGATTCTGCTCTCCATGTGCATGAATAAAGGATTTAAGTGTTCAGTGTGGGTGTCCAGGTGGGCCTGAACTCTCCCTTAACATGCTTACAGGTATAGCAAAGTTGCACAACAGCTACCTCTATTGATTTGCTATATGCAGCTACCTCAGTTACCAGCTGTGACTGTCGGCCTCTGGTTGCACAAAGGCCTAAGGTGAACACTCTGTCATTAGTTATCTTGTGAGATCTGAATTGTTTCTTAAAATGCCTTTTCACTGCAATGGTATCTTCCCTTGGAGACTATGATTTGCATGCCAGCTATGCTGTTGTCTTGACTCCTCACCGTCCAAGAGTTCTGACTTATAGGGCTGATGTCACATTCCGGTGAACTTTAGCAAAACATAATATTTGGACACAGTCCGGCTTGTAGTTCCCATTAGTTCTGTATTTCTCCTCCCCATTATTTATTACTGTCTTCTGTATGAAAACAGGATTTCTACTCCTGATAAGTGCATCTATTCCTGCTTTCCCCCACCTGAAGTCGTAGAGCACTGCTTGTGACCTCATAGTTACTCCCATGGCAACAGATTGTGATATCACAACACAGGATTATGATCTGGAGTAGGGAGTAAGCTATAGAGGCAGATGAACTCAAAAAAACTCTAAAGGACAACGATCATATATTCACATACATTTCCTTAGTAATAAATTATGGGAGAGGTGAAATATATAAAATATAAATGGACTGCAAGCAGAATTGTACCTACATATGATGTTTTTTTAAAGTTTTCTTTGAGGCGTCAGTAGCTCTTTAATTGTAACTTTTGGGAATTTGTCATCTAAAGTTCCTAATTTGAATTCATCTACCATGCTTTATCTGCACCTGTTGATACCTGTCTGTGTGCAAATAAAGGGAGATCTGCATTCCACCGGTGGTGTGAACAGTTACTTCATACGCAGTGTCAGTGGCTCAGTAGGTAGCACACTCACCTCGGAGGCCGGGAGATCAGAGGGCTGTGGGTTCAGTTCCCACATCTGGCACTTGGGTTAATATCCCAGTACTGACACTGTAGTGCAGCATGAGAGGGGTGCTGCACTTCTGAGGTACAGTCTTTCGGATGAGATGTTAAACTGAGGTCCCATCTGCCTGGATTGGTGGTAGTTCAGGTGGATGTTAAAGATCCCATGGCACTTATTGAAAAGAGTAGGGTGAATTTCCCCGATGTCCTGGCCAAATTTCCCTCATTCACTACAAATACCACCAACAGCTTAATCTGGTTCAAGGTCAGTTAGCATTCATCTGTATCCCCCCTCCCCGGGTCATGCCTGAAAATAGGCAGGATTTGTCTAGTGCACTTACCCATTCAACAAAAACTAAAAAAAAGAAAAAAAAAACTGTTATTACAACCAATGGGACCCAGTTCCATGCTGGTTTCATTCCCCCACACCTAGGATTCTTAAAATCTAAATGCATTTGTTGTGTGATGTCCCTCCTCAAAAGCCAAGTGTCACCCCTTGAAAATTCTCTACACCAGAGACTGGGCTTACAGAGGTCTCATATGGAACCTCACAACTGGAGCTGTAAGAAATATCAAATGTTCCACCACGTGACTGCCAACAGTTAAATATAGCATTTCAAGAAGTTTTCAGAAATCTTGCACAAAGGAAAAGTTCCCCAAAAATTTGTTAAACTGCTTGATCTGATGCTGTCAGCTATAGTGGGTTGCTCTACCATGTGGGTGACCACAGTCTATGAATCCAGGCGCCCATCCATTTGTGTACCATGAGTACTGCTGCATGTCTTAGTGAATACAAGCCATCCTCCCCCCACACTCCCTAGGTGTGGAGCATGGCAAATAAGCCTTATGTCAGGGAGGTTGGGGGAGAGGAAATAATGGGAAAAAACATGCCTCGGGGGGTTGGAGGCATGATGTCCCACCCACATCCCATCTACTGCCACCACCCTGAACCCAGTGGCGGAGTATACAGGGCCTGCAATGCAGGTTGAAACTGCTGGGGAACAATCAAGGAGATGGTGGCTGAAAATATCCTGGGTTGATTGCTGGATGGTGTTGGGGTTAGGCAATGTGTTTAGGACTGCAGTGAGCAGCCTCTGGGGAAGAAGAATAATCAATCATTTTAAAAAATACAAGACTAACCATCCCCTTCATCAAAACTGACACAAACCACACCAAATTGGAGACATTTTGAAGCAGGAAAATGGTTTTTGCAACACTTCTGGTGAAGAACAGCAAAATATGAAGATGGAAAGAGGGTTATTTTTGTGCCACATAATGCAAAACCAGCAAGAGGGAAACAAATCTACCAATGTGGCTGGTGGTAAAGGAAAAAAAGAAAAGTGTTCGGACCCCACCCTACCTATCTTACAGAGTGACTAGGCAATACACAATCTGCTCTTACCTGAACCTCAGCTTTCTAACACCAGACTCACCTAGCCTCCCGTATGAACACTAATGTACAGAGCTCTGGGCTTGAATAGTCATTTAATATTATGGAATCGCTCTGCCCAGGCACTGCAGAATTTTTCAAACACCACATACTTTTATGAGTTTTGAAACCCACACAGATCCTTTTATATACAACTGTTGAATGCATGATGATACACAGTGATACATTATGTTTACTAAAGCCTTATCTTTTTCTTGTATGTAACCCCTAGGTAGCGCTATCTCAAGGGCTACTACCCCTGCCTGATTGGCAAACAGCAAGTTAAGGGGCCTAGGTTTAGTGACAGGTGCCTCCACCCAAAGGTCAGGGTTGGTATTATTCAGACTATCCAGGCCACAACCCTCTGGAACACTGTGACCCCCCTCATTTCCCACTAGTGGCCCACACAGTACTCAATATGTACCTTCACAATACCCCTGATATGCTCTGTACATACACATATATTTGGCACTTACTCCCAGGACTGGTTTCTTCAGCTAGGCTCTGGGAACCCCCTGTAAAATAAGGTGAGATAATACAACAAGCAGCAATACAATACCATGCACATAAACTGACACCACAGTCAATTCAAAATTGCAGAAAAAATAGATCTGATTTATTCAGGGGGGTAGTAACAATGGTAGGGGCAATCAGGTTAATTAGCTTACTCTGTCTAATAATCATACAGTTATGCAAGTAATCAGACTCCCTAGAACTGTCACACTTCTGGGTACCCAGGTGAATGGGGGTGGGCTATCCAGGACCGTTGCCTGGGGTAGGACGGCGTTGCAGCTGGTAGGGGCCCTGTGTCCTGTGATGAAAAAACACTTGCCCAACACAGTATTTGTAATCCAGAGCCAGGTGGCTCAGTTCGTGAAGAAAAGAAACAACAAGTAATTAGATGACACTCTCTTGATTTATTTATTTATTTTATTTATTTGCTTTTGTTAACCAGGTAAGCACACTAGACAGCAAAGTGCCTATTTTCAGGAGTGACCCGGGAGAGTTACAGGGTATCCATGAGACACAAGATATAGGGTAGGGCTAGCATGCAGGAGCCATGGTTGTAGGGAACTACCCTGATAGTTACTCACAGTACCCAAGCTGAACACAGGATGAATGTTCTGGATTGCCAGAGGAAGCAGGGCCCAAATGAGTTGCTTCTGCATCGTTCCTGTTCTGGCGTGGAGCAGGGTGCTGATTCCCTGGCAGGTCCCTCGTCGACGGATCTTCTCTGGGCAGCAGGGCAGGAGGGCAAGACCCTTGTAGCAGGGCCTAACTGCATTAGCGGGAAATGGATTCAGTCGGAATAAAGCTGGGTATGACTTCCAGCCCTCAACACACAACTCAGCTCGGGGGAATACCAGGTCCCGACCCCCCTCCAGTTTACAGCACATTTATAGGTAAAGAAAATTACTGTTCCAGGCAGACTGCTCCTCGATCATGATCACAAAGTCACTGCCAAACCTGGGAGCGCAGAGGTAGCTAATGTTCCTGACAGGCCGATCACATTTAACAAAGTCTACGGTCTTCTACAGGTTGAGCCTGGTTTGTCTTCAGCAGCTTGCTCAAAACACAGCTCAGATTTAGTCTGAAAACACTCCTCTCTCCCGCTTCTCCTCTCAGGGCAGAACACAGCAAGCAGGCCAGGAGTCAGGCCTTCCATGCTTATCCCACGCAAACTACTGTGCAACTCAACCGCTCAAACTATATGAGCTCCTTCTCTCTCTCAGCTTCCAAATCGAATCTGGCTTGCCAGCAAACAGCTCAGGGGATTTCCTTTAGATCCAAGAGGTCCGATTGGCTGGTACTGCTGTCAGTCACTACATGCTCCCCCTGTTGGTGCAAAAAGGCACCAATAGTCCAAAACTACAATTCCCAAAGTTTGGCACCACATGGTCCCACTTTAGAAGGCTCCATTTTAGAGTCCCCTGATACTGATTGGTCCAATTCGGCAGTTCAGGACCAAAATGGTGGAACTAAAGTGAACAGTCCTTGCTGCAAAGAAGGCAGGTTAGAACAAAACTACATTATCATTATTACTCTAAATGATTTCCAGCAATTAGTTGCATCTTTCTGTAGAACTCCCTCTGCACAATTAGCAATGGTGGAAACGAAGCAATTATTCAGCAGCCCGGGCAGGACTCGAGCATCGGAACACACAGTCCCCCCATTTAAACTAATTATGACTGCAAGTAGGCAGCCCTTAAAGAGACAGTACATGGAGGCTTTAAAAGCGCTCACTGGTGCCGGCCCGGTGGAGCTGAGGGTTGGGGCGCTGGACGCCACACCTCAATCTATGCTGGTGACCCAGGTTCAGGAACGGACTCAGGTTGCTGGGGGTCAGTGGGGGGAGGGAGGATCGAACATCCCAATGGATGCTCTCCTCCATCTGGAGTGGGTTACCATGGGTGCATCTAGCACCCGACGCCCCTAAAGCTGGTGGATGCATGGGCTTTCGGGGCACTAATGGCTCTATTTGAATCAGGAGGGGGGACTCTGTTATGTGCATGGCTGTCGGCATGCGTCAGCACGTCGGCAAACCTGGATGTAAGTCCTAAGCACAGGCGTCCTAGGGGAACAGGAGAAAAACAGGGGAAAAAATGTAACACCCCTGGCTCTATGAGAGGATGAAACTAGAGATGGGATGCGTGGGGATTGCCCTGGCGGACGGAGTAGTAGGAGGAGGTATGAGGTCTCCTCTGAAAGCCATGGGAGCCAGACAAATAACAAAAACGAAAAAAAAAAGAAGCACTCACTGACAATATTTGTAAACGCTAAACGCAGGACACCAGCCTGGCAACAAGCAATTGGACAAGCTCTTGGAAGACTTTTCAGGAACCCCCATTTGTAGGGGGGTTACACCCTTCCTGGCCTGGAAAAACTTGGCATCCACGTCAAGTGGGTACCATCATTATAATTTTAGGTGCAAATTATACCATGCATTTATATCATTAACATGTTATGCCAATCACATTTCATACATAACTCAACATACTTAACCATTACTATACAAATTCTCTATGTATCATAGTGCCATAACATTCTGAATTAAATTATGCATTTGGCACCCAGTTACTTTACACATCCTGCCATACAAATTCAGGTCATCACTTCCTGCATATTGAACAATGAGAGAGAGCCCTTCCTTATTAGCTACCTTAGGGCTAGATGGGGCAGAGGCACCACACCTGGAGGGCAGAACAATCAACCGGGCATTAGCACTTATGCTCAGATTAGGCAGTGAACTCCAGGACGCATAAACACCCTTATGGACTACATTGAGAGGCAAATCCACAGGCCTCCCAGGGGAGTCATAGCTGAGGTGCACTATTGGTTTGACAGCTCGACCAGTCTTCCTGGGGGGAACAGTCACAGTCTCTGTACCTTTAGCTTCACTCTCTGCACTTTCCTTAATTGCAAGGGGGGCCTCCATCTGAGCAGAAAAGTTCAGACTTGGGGCACTATCAGCTTCTGGATCTGCAAATTCTGGTTCCACAGCACTTTGCTCACTTGAAAAGCACTCCGGCACTGGAAGGGAATTATCATCACATTCAAAGTATTCTTCATGTTCTGGCATGTCACCAGTCTGCCTCAGATTATCTGTCTCTTCCTCAGGTAAATCACACAGCTCCACCATACACAGTGACTCAACATCATCAGACCTGACGCTTTGAACTTCACTTTCAGGGAGCATTGGCTCCAAGGATGAAGCTGAGGGGTTAGGCAGCCCAGAAGGCACAGCTTCATCCCCACAATTGACCATGGGGTTACCCCGAAACAGCTGACTCAGTTCATAAGAGGAGTAATAAGCATAGTTGCACTCACTCTTGGCAGAAGCAGACGGACAATCATTATCATTTTGAGATTGCTGTGGAGAGAACCTTAAGTCAGTGACCACGGGGGCAGACTTACTCTGTCTCTGTTTTGCAGCAGCCTGAGTCACTGGTCAAGGGGGAGCAATCTCAGTGGGCTCAGATTCAATCATTATCTGATCAATAGGCAACAAATGGTCACAATGCATGGTCTTGACATCTCTTTAGTTGTTTTCAGGCCGCACTTCATACACATTCAAGTCATTCAATTTGCCTACTACTATGTTGGGAAGATGGTGCCACCGGTCATCAATTTTGTGTTTGCCATGCAATCCCAGATTCCACAACAACACACTGTCTCCAGCTTGAAGTTCTTGAGCCTACACCTTTTTATCATATATTTCTTTAATGGCCAAGTTTCTCTTTGCAGCCATGGTCTGAGCTACTTGGTATGCATGGTTCAATTGAGCTTTTAGTTTTTGTACATACTGTAGGCAATTCTCAGCTCGGACCCCATCAGGGGAAACCCCAAAATAAACATCAACTGGTAGCCAGGCGTCTCTCCCAAACATAAGGTGGTAGGGGGAGAACCCGGTGGCATCATTTCTCATGCAGTTACGGGTGTGAACCAAGGTACTAATCTGCTGGCTCTATTTGGGCTTGTCTTTTAGGTGGAGAGTGCCCAACATGTCAAACAGGGTGCAGTTAAAACGCTCTGGCTGTGGGTCCCCCTGTGGGTGATAAGGAGTAGTTCTAGACTTCTGCACTCCCCACGGAGAGAGCAGTTCCTTGATTAAGTGACTCTCAAACTCTCTGCCTTGGTCAGAATGAATTCTCTGGGGGGCCCCATAGTGAACAAAGAAATTTTCTATCAGTACCTTGGCCACAGTGGAGGCTTTTTGGTCTTTGGAGGGAAATGCTTGGGCATATCTGGTAAAATGATCAGTGACCACCAACACATTACTGATATTCCGCTGATCAGGCTCCAAACTTAGAAAGTCGATACAAACTAGCTCCATGGGTGTGCTGGTAGTGATGTTAACAAGGGGGCAGCCCTCTGGGGCAAGGTCTTTCTCTGTAGGCAGTGGCTGCATGTCTGTACATGATGTTTAACATTGGCCCCCATCTTAGGCCAGAAGAATCGGGACCGCACCAAGTCAAGGGTTCTGTTAATGCCAAGGTGTCCCATATGGTTATGCAGGGACCTCAGCACCAAGTCTCTGAAATCTGTGGGAAGGACCAATTGTTGCTTGTCTACTTGATCCCCACATCTACAGTATCTCTGTACAGCAACTGATTTATTAGCTTCATTTTAGGGCCTTCTTTGTACAATAATGCAGGTCTCAAGTCAGAGGAGCACAGCTTAGACACATATTACCCTGCGTAGAGGGCTTCGAGGGCTGATCAGATCATAGGGTCTCAGGATTGAGCCCGCTGAATGCTGTCATTATCAAACTGAGGCAATGCACTAGTATCTAGTGCGGAGAAGTGGCAGTACGCAACTGGTATACAAGTGTCAGAGGGGCCCAAGCAATCTACTACACAGTCCACTGTATCTGGGGACATCTGTTCCTCCTTGTCAAACTTCTGGCACAGTGCTCGAATTTCAGGTTCGGACAGCCTGACCCAATCACTTTTGGAAGTGGAGCCCCGGGAGAGGGCATGAGCATCTATGTGATTCAGGCCTGATCTGTATTCAACAGCGTAGTCATAGGTAGACAACACGGAAAGCCACCGATGCCCGGTGGCATCCAGTTTAGCTGAAGTCTGGACATAGGTCAATGGATTATTATCTGTCTTTACCAGTATCTTGGCTCCATACAAGTATCCGTGGAACTGGTCAACAATGGCTCACTTCAACACCAAGAACTCCAATTTATGCACAGGATATTTTCTTTCTGATGGGGTCAGACTTCTACTGGCAAAGGCTACTGGTCTCAGGCCATTCTCATGCTCCTGATACAACACAACGCCCAAACCTTGTATGTTAGCATTGGTGTGTAACACATAGGGTTTAGCAGGATCAGCATAGGCGAGGACAGGAGCATGGGTGAGCTGATATATGATTTCATGGAAGGTAGCCTTGCATTCAGGTGTCCAGCAGGACCCAAAAAGTTCACCTGGGCAGAAGTATAGTCTCTCTGCTTCAGTGGAGGCCACTCTCTTGTATTTTTTTGCTTGTGGGAGGGTAACCCTAGGTAAGATTCAGAAGTGGGCGAATCATCCTTGAGTAGTCCTTTATGAACTGTCGGTAATAATCACAAAATCCTAGGAAGCATTGTAATTTTTTTAGATTGCAGGGCTGGGGACAGGTGGTCAAGGCCTCAACTTTGCTAGATCAGTCTTTGTCCCCTCGGGGGACATTATGTGCCCCACATACATCATTGACGTCTGAAAGAACTGGCATTTGTCGATTTATAGTTTAAGGCCAAAATCTTCCAGTCGGTCCAAAACTTTAAAAAGGCAGCTCTCATGTTCCTCCAATGAACTCAAACACAATAACTTTGTCTAAATATACCAGGCACTCCAACAAGTTCATGTCCCCTACTGCTCATTCCATCAATCGCTGAAAAGTGGCTGGGGCACCCGAGATCCCCTGGGGTATCCGCATAAACTCATAGAACCCAAGTGGAAAGATGAAAGCTGTTTTCTCATGTTCTTCTGGGGCCATGGGGATCTGGTAGTACCCACTGTGAGGATCCAACACTGAGAACCACTTGCTTCCATTCAGACAGTTCAAAGCATCTTGAATACGGGGCATGGTATACTGGTCAGGGATGGTCCGCCTGTTAAGGGTCCGATAGTCTACACACATTCTTACTGTCCCATTCTTTTTCCTCACCACCACAATAGGTGAAGCATAAGGGCTTCTGGATTCTTGTATCACACCAGCTGCAAGCATCTCCTGCAGGTGCCTTCTTACTGTACATCATCTATATCAGCAGGTGCTAGCCGCCAAGACCTCTCATGGAATGGCCTTTCATCATGCAGGCGTATGTGATGCTCCGCTCCTTGGGCACATTCCACATCCCATTCCTTCAGTGAAAATACCTGATCTCTCTGGGCGAGTCTCTGGCTGATTCTAGTCTTCCATTCAGCTGGCAATGGGGAGTCACCAAAATCAAACAAATAGGGCATCACTCTATCAGTCACTCCAGAGTGCTTGTTACTGGGCAACATTGCAGTGTCTGTATAGTGTACTGTAGCTAGTGTGCAGACTCTATTCACTCAAATTTCTCGATCTGACACACTGTGGGCCTGGACCATCACCCGCCAAGCATAGGCATGAGCACAAGTGAGGAAGATACTGGGTTTGACCAGCAATCTTTCTGGCAATTTTCCATCACAAGGCGCATCCAGCATAAGTATCTTATTTTTTACATCTTTTTGTAAGGGGATCTCCCCTTGTAGAGTGCACTGCGCATTGGGGGCCAGGATAATTGACTCTGGATCCTTCTTCCACACAACCTCGACTGGTTCAACTTGATCCACCTCCTCGGAATTTGGCCGCGACTCATATGCCCTTTTAATCAATGTAGGAATCCTCAAAGCCCTACCGGTCCTCTGCCCTTGTTTCCCATAGCATAGTTGCGCCAATCTCCCGTATATATGAGCATTGGTCCAAATTAGTAGAGGAACCCCATCATACAGTCCAGTAGGAGGACACACCAGGGCTAGGGCTTCTACTTGTTCCGCCACTCCAGCCACCGAAGTAAAGAAAGACAACTAAATTCGGATATATCCAGAGTAAGGGTATGCCTTTTCGCTCAACCCCCAGACATGCAGTCCTTCCAAAGGCTGTAAAGGCACATCAGGCAAGTGCTTCTGATACCAGTCTTGAAACATTATCATTACTTGGGAGCCACTGTCAAGCACAACCCTGGTAGACACTCCATTTACCTTCACTGTGGTCTCTATGGAGGGCTCCACCACCTTGGACCATTCAGGTGGCACTGATGTCGGTGTCACTCTGGCATTGGCCTTGGTAGCGTATCTTTTTTCAAGCAGCTCCACCTGGGGGGCAGTTATTGTTTGGGTGGGTCAAAGCTAATAGTCTGGTGCAGACCCTCCTTAGATTTCTGGCGAACAGCAGGAGACATGGATATGTCAATCCTCCCCGCAATGGTAGCAAAAATTAGGCTCTCTAGGGTCTCTGGGGTTTACGGGTTCATGGGGTTATTGGGCGGCTCATCTTTGGCTTGTGCTTTGAGTCCTTGATCCTCGGGACCTCTACCAGGGAGGAGATTAGGTGGGTTTCACAGCAAGTCCCCCACTAGAGCTTTCAACTCTCGCACTTCTTCCAGCAGGTTACACCCAGCCAAGGGTTCTGGAGAAACAACATTCACTCCCACTCCACTTTTAGTCCCGGGGGGTGCCTGATACAGGTCAACAAGGCAATAATGTCAGAGGCTAAACTGGACATAGTAGCAATTAGTGAGACATGGTTTACCAGTAACCACACTTGGAAGACTTCAGTACCTGGCTATGTTCTGTTCAGAAGAGACCGAGGTGCAAAAAGGGGGGGTGGAGTGGCCCTGTATGTCAATGAAAATATCAAAGCTGCAGAAATTCAGAATATACATAAGGAGCCAGAAGAACTGTGGGTCACCATGGAAACAGGAAATGGGACAGCCATAAGAACCGGGGTTGTCTACAGGCCCCCAGAATAGGGTGAGGACATAGACACATTACTGTTAGAAGATATACAAAACATGACAGCTAAAGGGGAGGTTCTGATAATGGGAGACTTCAACATAACAGATACAAATTGGTCAATACCAGCAGGAACATCTGCCAGAACTAGACACATAGCGGATTCCCTGCAGGGGGAGGGCCTCAAACAACTGGTACACCAACCCACAAGAGACAGGGCTATCCTAGCTCTAGTACTGAGTAACAGGGAAGGGATCACAGATCTCCAGGTAGAAGGTCACCTGGGGGTCAGTGACCATCATATGGTATGGTTCAATTTGGCCACTACATCTAAATCATCCCATTCCAAGGCAAAAATATGGGATTTCAGAGAAGCTGACTTTGATAAGATAACCAACAGAGTTAAGCTAGCCCTGGCAAAAAGAAACACAGGTGAGGGGGTACAGGCAAAGTGGGCAAGCATTAAGGATGCAATACTTGAAGCAACATCCCATTGTGTTAGACAGAAAAGGAAGTGCAAAAGAAGAAGGAAACCACTTTGGTTCTCAAATACAGTAGCAGAAAAGGCCAGAGCCAAAAGGTTGGCCTTCAGGAAATATAAGGGAACACAGCGGGATGTAGATAGGGGGGCATACCAAACTGCCCTAAGGGAAGCAGGAAAGGTAGTAAGGCAGACAAAGTCCCAAACTGAGGAAACACTAGCATGAACAGTAAAAGAAGGTAACAAGACTTTCTATAGATACATTAGTGAAAGGAGAAAGTCCAGAGAGGGTATTGCTAAACTCAAAGGAGAAAAGGGGGCATGTGAGGAGGAGGACCCTGTAAAAGCATCTATCCTAAATAGATACTTTTGCTCAGTATTTACTGAAGAGAAGGTAGGGCAGGGCCCACAGCTCAGCACCACGGACACAGGGGGGAGGGAGGTGAGCACTACTCCCTTCACAAAAGAAAGGGTCCTACAAGAACTCGCTAAGCTCGGGGTGGACAAGTCAATAGCACCTGATGGCATACATCCCAGGGTACTTAAGGAGCTAAGTGTGGAACTAGCAGAGCCATTAGCAGAACTGTTTAGTAAGTCTCTGAGCACAGGAGAGGTCCCAGAAGACTGGAGAAGGGTTCATGTGATCCCGCTCCACAAGAGTGGTAGTAGGGAGGAGGCAGGGAACTATAGACCAGTCATTCTTACCTCAGTAGTAGGCAAGATTATGGAGGCACTCCTTAAAGAAAGGACAGTGCAACACCTGGAATCCATAGGGGCACAGGATCCAAGACAGCATGGGTTTACAGAAGGAAGGTCCTGTCAAACTAATCTCATGTATTTCTTTGACTGGGTAACCAGAGTGGTGGACCAAGGGGGAGCAGTTGATGTTGCCTACCTTGACTTCAGCAAAGCTTTCGACACTGTTCCACATAGAAGATTGATAAATAAGCTGGGTAGGCTCAGGGTGCATCAGAAGTTGGTCATCTGGGTGGCAAACTGGTTGATGGGCAGAAAACAGAGAGTGGTGGTAAATGGTATATAGTCAGAAGATATGCAAGTTACAAGTGGGGTACCTCAGGGATCACTCCTGGGGCCAGTTCTCTTCAATATCTTCATTAGTGACATTGCAGATGGACTAGAGGGTAAAGCTTGTCTGTTTGCAGATGACACCAAGATCTGCAACAGAGTAGATGATCCAGATGGGGTGGGCAGAATGAGAAGAGATCTGGATAAACTAGCAAAATGGTCAGAAGAGTGGCAACTGGGATTTAATGCAAAGAAGTGCAAGATCATGCACATAGGGAAGAGAAACCCTGAAGTCACCTATAGGCTGGGGGGGGGGGTTGCTAACAGTCACGAAGGAAGAAAGAGACTTGGGCATCATCATCACCGATGGCCTGAAATCATCCAAGCAGACCTCTAAAGCAGTAGGTAAGGCTAGGGGGATGTTAGGGTGTATTAGTAGGGGTATCAAAAGTCATAAGGGGGGGTAATAATCCCTCTTTACAAGACACTGGTTAGGCCCCATCTCGAATACTGTGTGCAGTACTGGAGGCCACACCTTCACAAGGACATTAACCAAATTGAGGCAGTCCAGAGAAGGGCAACCAAAATGGTGCAGGGACTGCATCGGAAGACATATGAGGACAGATTAATGGAGCTCAATATGTATACCCTTGAGCAAAGGAAGGAGAGAGGTGATATGATCTAAACATTCAAACACCTTAAGGGCATTAACAAGGTGAAAGAGTCTAAAATGTTTAAATATAAGAAAAATAGCAGGACAAGAGGACACAGCATGAGATTAGAGGGAGGCCAATTAAGGGGGAATGTGAGGAAATTCTTTTTCACAGAAAGGGTGGTGGATGCATGGAATGGCCTACCTCAGGAAGTGGTGGCTATGAATACAGTGCAGGGCTTCAAACAGACATGGGATATTCATAAGGGAGCAATACAGATGAGTATGAATAGATAGGCCACTGACAGAGCAAAGGCCGATGGCACATTTATAAGGTAGAAAAAGAAATGGGCAGACTGGATGGGCCTTGCGGTCCTTTTCTGCCATCAACTTCTATATTTCTATGTATGTTCTCTGGCTGTTTCAGTCACTTCTTTGATCAGCTCTCTTAGGTGTTGCGCTTCATCTGAGTCATTCCTCTCGGGGGGCAGGCAGGTACCAACCATCCCAGCATGGGGCTCCCAGCCCTCTTCATCAGTCTCGGTCTCACAAATTTCCTTCATAAGATGACAGTACTCAGGGGGGGTTAGCCTTCCTGTCCTGTAACTTGAGTTTCAATATCATTACACTAGAGTATCTGGCTGACTTTAGGATATGGTCCAATCTGACCCAGTTCAGCTCCTTTGCAGGCACTCCCCTTTTCCGGTGGGCCCTCTGCAGAGCCCTCTCAATACTAGTAACAAAAGCGGACAACTTCTCATTTTTCCACTGCTTAGCTGACTTGAACTTCCACAACAAGTCATCCCTGACTCAGTACTGCCAAACACTCCTTCCAGTGCAGAGAGGTATTCGGCCGCCGTAGCCTCTGGGCTAGTTGCTCGCAAGAAGTAGATGGCCTCCAGTGCAGGGCCTCTTAAACTCTCCATTAGTCACTTTCTCTTTTCCCCCTCTGAACACTGCCATTCCTGCACCAAGGGGGTAGCATAGGCCATCCATGTTTCTAAATCATCCTTCCCTGTAGGCACTGGGACTGTGCCTGAGAAAAGTTTGAACTTTCAGTAAGAGTCCAACTGTATCGGGGGAATTATTATAGGGAAGGAGGATACAGGAGAACTCTTGTGAGAAGCTGGGGACATGGCTGGGGAATGCAGGGGAGTGTGGTCATCTGACAGTTCTAACACCTTTATGAGCTCTTGAGCAGTTTGTCCTTCAGACGCTAGCAATTTGAGCAGCTTATCCTTAAACCCTTCTGTACTTGGGGACCCACTCGGGGTAGCTGGATCACTATGTAGGTGAATGACCCTCCACCCCTTCTGGGTATCTTCTGGCAGAATAACAGGGGGTACCTACTCTGGATCTATTGGGGAACTACAGGAGAGTAGCACTATCATAGTCTGCTCAAACAAATCAGCATCTCTCCCCTTTACTTCAACCTTGCCCAACCCTCTAACATGTTGCACAGTGGCTACAATGTCAGCATTAGTAATCCCTAATGGGACATCCAGTAGCAGGAGAGCCTGTTGGGGGTCTAACCCCTAAGCCTCACTCCATCCCATCATTCGATGTACTAACAGTTTATGGGGGGCAATTTTTAGTTTGGGTGTGGCAAGGTCCTCCATTTTCCCACCAAAACTGAACATATAAGGGTCATTTCCTCACTTGGCCACTAGAGGACGCTAATCCCAGTGGTGCCTCCAAGATGTAACCCCTAGGTGGTGCTATCCCAAGGGTTACTACCCCTGCCTGCCTGGCTAACAGCAGGTTAAGGGGCCTAGTTTCAGTGACAGGTGCCTCCACCCAAAGGTCAGGGTTGGTATTATTCAGACCAACCAGGCCACAGCCCTCTGGGACACTGTGACCCCCTCTCATTTCCCACTAGTGGCCCACACAGTACACAATATGTACCTTCACAATACCCCTGATATGCTCTATACATACACATATATTTGGCACTTACCCCCAGGACTGGTTTCTTCAGCTAGGCTCTGGGGACCCCCTGTAAAATAAGGTGAGGTAATACAACAAGCAGCAATACAATACCATGCACATAAACTGACACCACAGTCAATTGAAAATTGCAGAAAAAGTAGATCTGATTTATTCAGGGGGGTAGTAACAATGATAGGGGCAATCAGGTTAATTAGCTTACTCTCTCTAATAATCATACAGTTATGCAAGTAATCAGACTCCCTAGCACTGTCACACGTCTGGGTACCCAGATGAATGGGGTTGGGCTAGCCAGGACCATTGCCCGGGGTAGGCCGGCATTGCAGCCGGTAGGGGCCCTGTGAAGAAAAAACACTTGCACAACACAGTATTTGTAATCCAGAGCCAGGTGGCTCAGTTCGTGAAGAAAAGAAACAAGAAGTAATTAGATAACACACTTTTGATTTAAATGATGGTTGCAGGGAGCTACACTGATAGTTGCTCACAGTACCCAAGCTGAACACAGGATGAATGTTCTGGATTGCCAGAGGAAGCAGGACCCACACGAGTCGCTTCTGCGTCGTTCCTGTTCTGGTGTGGAGCAGGGGGCTGATCCCCTGGCAGGTCCCTCGTCGATGGATCTTCTCTGAGAAGCAGGGCAGGAAGGCCTAACTGCATTAGCGGGAAATGGATTCAGTCAGAATAAAGCTGGGTATGACTTCCAGCTCTCAACACACAACTCAGCTTGGGGGAATACCAGGTTGTGACCCCCTCCAGTTTACAGCACATTTATAGGTAAAGAAAATTACTGTACCAGGCAGACTGCTCCTTGATCCCAATCGCAAAGTCACTGCTAAACCTGGGAGCGCAGAGGTAGCTAACGTTCCTGACAGGCCGATCACGTTTAGCAAAGTCTTTGGTCTTCTACAGGTTGAGCCTGGTTTGTCTTCAGCAGCTTGCTCAAAACACAGCTCGGATTTAGTCTGAAAACACTCCACTCTCCCTCTTCTCCTGTCAGGGCAGAACACAGCAAGCAGGCCAGGAGTCAGGCCTTCCACAGTTCTCCCACGTGAACAACTATGTAACTCAACCGCTCAAACTATACGAGCTCCTTCTCTCTCGGCTTCCAACTCAAATCTGGCTTGCCAGCAGACAGCTCAGGGGATTTCCTTTAGATCCAAGAGGTCCGATTGGCTGGTTCTGCTGTCAGTCACTGCATGCTCTGTCTGTTGGTGCAAAAAGGCACCAATAGTCCAAAACTACAATTCCCAAAGTCTGGCACCACACAGTCCCACTTTAGCAGGCTCCATTTTAGAGTCCCTTGATACTGATTTGTCCAATTCGGCAGTTCAGGACCAAAATGGTGGAACTAAACCGAACAGTCCTTGCTGCAAAGAAGGCAGGTTAGAACAAACTACATTATCATTACTACTCTAAACGACTTCCAGCAATTAGCTACATCTTTCTGTAGGGTTCTCTCTGCACAATTAGTGATGGCAGAAATGGAGCAATTATTCAGCAGCCCGGGAGGGACTTGAGCATAGAAACACACAGTCCCCCCATTTAAACTAATTATGACTGCAAGCAGGAAGCCCTTAAAGAGACAATACATGGAGGCTTTAAAAGTGCTCACTGGCAATACATGTAAACACTAAATGTAGGTCACCAGCCTGACAACGAGCAATTGGACAAGCTCGTGGAAAACTTTTCGGGAACCCCCATTTGTAGGGGGTTACATGTATAATTACAAAAGTAAATATGGGCTCGTAAAACTAATTATTTTATCACCTATCAACATTTTCAGATATAGGTTGGCACAGTTCTTTATTGACTCAGTTGCAAACTACACTACCATACAAACAGTATGGGGCCCTACTATAAAACAGGTTTCTCCCCTATTGTGCATGTGGACAAGGTCACTTGAGAACAGGAGCCTTAATCAGGGATACAGAAGCTAGGAAAATATCTACTTTATGACTATTTTCCACTGTCCCAGTTTTTGTTAGATTAACATTATCTCAACAGTTAACACCTTATTTTTGCTGTGGCAGAGTTGCTTTCAAAGTAACCAATGACTTTTCTACAGGTAGCACTGCAAGGCTTCTGCAGTCAAATTTACTGTCAATCATCACAGCCAAGTGTTATGAGCAATGAAGCACTGAGAGTTGTGTCTTGTTTGAACATCTGAGAGACATGGGTTCAATGCTTGAGCAGTGACTCTCACACTGGGCTAGAGGAGTGTGCAGTCCTGGGTGGGGGAAGGGGTAGGTTGTTGTACAGCTTCTGGGTCCTCTTTGTCAGGTGCAGGAATCTCCTTAACATCATGAGTGGTCGTGCAATATCACACCCAGCTACCCAAGAGTACCATCGGGGCTGTTCACACAACAGGGATGGGGAAGGACTTATAAGGGAAAAATCACCACTCTTGCATAGTTGTGCGATGGGTCACTGCTCTGCCCACATCCTCCAACCTTACCAAAGTACCAGACTCCCACTTTACTCTATAACAGGCTAATTAAGATTCTAGAATTTATAACAGAAGAGCTCAGAACCTCATATCTGCCAAATAAATGTCTACAACAAAAATCTAAAAATAACTTTTTGAAACCTCTGTTCCATCAGTACAACAATGACCTTCAGGGCTTGCAATTATGAAATACCACAACACTTTGATGATCAAAAGCCCTTGATTTCAGCACATGCTTCAAAAGGATTAACAAGGGGGCTGCCAGATGTCCTAGAAGTAGTCATTGGGCTTCCAACACAGTTTTGTATTGCAAGCCCAGGTCCCTGGTGTCCAGGGTGGAGGACACAGACTTTCCCAGGCAACATTCTTTATCATAGGGTTAAGAGGATCCCACTCTTCATGCAACCTCTGGGGCTGGGTGAGAAAGTACCTGGCACGTTATGGGCTGGCACTTCTATCTGTATGGCAGAAACATAGAAAAGAGTATGGTGATACATCTATGCAGGATGGAGGGTGAGATTCATTATGCATGCATATCAGTAACTATTATCCTTTCTTGCCAATGATTCAGGATGTGTCTACCAAGCCAACAACAAAACAGCTCCTCCACTAAGGTGACACTCAACTTCCATGCTGCCTCGCCTAAATCTTATACCCTGTCTGGTATGAAGGAACTCCATATCAGCACCATACTACTACTATAGGTTGGTAGCCCAGCCATGGTTGGGGACAAGATCTGCCATCTCTCTTTGCACTAGATGGTCCTCCACTTTCTCCTTCACCATCCCTTTCTGTCAGACCACCCTTGGCCGAAACAGCATCTCTTACAAAGGCACATAACTTTTTAACAGTCGTCTACCTGCTATCATCCAATGCCCCAGCCCAGCCTCTTTTAAGCAGTCTCAAATTACACCTCTCTCAGCGACCACCTGCAGATGTCCAACATGACATCTGATCTAATTGCAGACTCTGCCCCTTCACTTTGGTGGTGACTCATCTGATCCTAGAATTTTTAAGCACTTTCTCTGTCACTGCACTTCAATGGTTTATTTGTTAGCGCTAATGTTTTGTACTTACAATTTACTACCTCTGTACTTGCTATGGTCCACTTGCTTACCTTGTCTTCAAAGTTCTTTGTAAACAATGTTCTCTGTAAATAAACTGTAGTGCTTCCCATAGGCTAGTACTACCATTAACTCTGTAACCTTGACAGTCTAGCCCTACTCTATGTAACCACAGGATTCATGTGATAATGGTAATTGCAGAAAGATGATCGCCATTAGGGTGACTGTACATTGGTGAAAATCCATTTCACCAAAACACACTCCCAGAGCACGACAAAAGGGCACCGGGAACTTCAATTTTTTTTTGTTTACGTAGGGGGGCTGTGCCCCCTGCACCCCCTCCCCACTGGGGGCTTCCTCCCCCACACCCCCTACTAAAGATTCTCAACTCAAGGGGGGTGCATGTTAGGAGGGTGAAAAAATAATCTCAGACCAGGGCAAAAATCCTGATGTGCCCAATACTGAAACCAGCACCCTCTCAACCATAACCTGCCACAAACCTCCCATGCCACATGGCCAGCTCATCAACCCATCATTGCACTACACCTCACAAACCATCCCTCCTCTTCCACCAGTCAGACGGCGTGCTCGCTCCCCCCGCACGCATATACATATAGCGACAGGATGTCGCTATAACCCACATTTCCTCCTTTCCACTAGCCCTGAGAACAGGCGCTGCTATTGAGTCACCCTTTTTGTAGGCACTCAATAGCGATTGCCCTTCTCATGGGATACTGTAACCACACGTTGTATTTGCAATGTAACCACTTGTATTTATCCCAACTGGACACATGTGAAAATGGGCAACTTTTGCTAGCATGCTTTTCCAGTATAAAAAATAAACTGAAAAAAAAAAATTAACTGAAGATAATTCAAGGAGTACCCAAGGGCCATGTTGGGGTTGGGGCAGGAGTGAAGGTGGTACTTGGTCTAGGAGCCAGCCTTGGGAGGGAGAGATACATAAACAGAATATTCAAACAAAATGAGGCACCAAAAAAAGCAGTGTGGTCCAGTGATCATAGAAAAGAGGACCAAAAAATTTGAGATTTGAAACCAGCTACTGACAAACTGAGGAGTTTGAGGAGGCAATATAGTGCAGTGGTCTAAGGCTCGGAGCTGCAAATCTGGTGTCATCCAGCAGACCAGATGTGGGTTTGAATCCCACAGCTTCCACTTGCATACTGTGTGACCCTGAGCAAGTCACTTAACCTCCTTGCGCTCCCAGGTTGCTCCTGTAAAAAAGCTTTCAGCTTAGTGTGCTATACCTGGTTAAACAACCAAATTAAAAAAAAAACAAACTATGGGCCCTTGATTAAGTCACTTTTCTGACCTCCTTGTGCAGCAGTCCCAGCTGTAAAAAATGATTATAAACATAACAACTCTGTAAAAGCAGAAGAATACCTTTTTCAGTGCAGAACCTTGTGAAAAAAGAACACAGGGATAGAGGAGTCAGTGATGGGCAGCTAGAACACTTCTTTCTTTCTTTCTTTCTTTCTTTCTTTCTTTCTTTCTTTCTTTCTTTCTTTCTTTGGTGTCTGGAGATGTCAATCTACTCAGAGTCACCTGAGTCAGATATGGCATTACCAGCAGCAAGAGGTGAAGAACATGAGTTCATTAACTTGTATAGAGTGTGTCACTTGCTCATACATATACAACCTGTTATAAAAACCTGGTATGAAATAGTGGAAGACATAAACTAACCCCTGAAAGAGGGCTGGCAAAAAATGTGATTTCCGGCTGTACTCAACCTTGTAGGTGATAAATGTGTGTATTTAATAAACAAGACTGTCATAGAGGCATAGGTCAGGAAGCATAGGAAAACTAGGAGCAGTTATAACATTTGCAAACAGAGTTTTATTATTCTCAATAACATAAGAATAAAATTAAAAAAAATGTGCAGAATGTTTTTTTTAACATAGGCAGTTCAAACAGAACAAAGTTCTTCCTCTGAGGGTATCTCTAATTCTAAATTTTAGCCTCTCTCTCTCTCTCTCTCTCTCTAAGATTGTTCTTTTTATGTGAAGTCTTTGCCTGGCAATTAACTTCAGCGTCCTGATCTCGCTAAGAGTCATCCTGTTTTCACATAAAATGTATCAGAGTTCTTATCAGTTTCTTTCCTGCAGATGAACAAAATAGAACATGGTGTCCTAAAACTAATCTCCTGTTGACAGCTCTGCAAAGGAGCTCGTGCCACAGTTAACCCCCTGAGTTCCAAATGGTTTCTGCAATCATTTCTACAATACAATTATATACACTGAAAAACAAATGGATCCTTTTTTCACATACAGATTCACATATATTTTTATGACCACCAATAAGCAAGGAGGAAGAAAAGAAACAGCAAGTGAAGGCACAGATAGTGACAGGCAAAGAATTGCGAGACTGTCAGAGTGATCAGTTCCTAGGTCTCACAACAAAATTTAACTGTGCAAACAGACAGACAAGAGACAGAAAAGAAGAGGTTAGAACAGATCCTTGCATTTAACTCTTTCTGTGTAACAAATGGGACAGGGTCTTATTCAACCCTATCACATAGACCCTTACTGCACAGCATGTGCGTGGTTGTGGCCTTTTTACTAACACAAGGTATAGTACTCATCTTTATCTGTGGCATCAATGAAAAGGAGGGGGTTAAATTTAACTGATTGTAGAGAACTGTCTATGTGATTTCCACTGGGATAATGGTGCTGTAATTGCTATCACAGGCTTCTGGTGATGATAAACCACACCCGTGAAGCATAAATGCTTTATCCATTTTAACAAAGCCATGAGGTAAAGTTATGGTCTTTTTTATATATGGTTTGAGTGTAGTGTATTTGCACGCTGTATTTACCAGTACTGAAAACTGGATAGTACTCAGGAAAACAATTTGGTCCAAATTACCAGAATGGCGGAGACCCTCTTGGTTTATAACAATTAGGAATGCAAGTAACATGTGCAAACAAAATACCAGAATCCCATGTTTTAGAAACATATTATCTGTCATTATATGATGGGTATCTATTGTAAGCAAATATACAGTATGTGGAGGAAAATCATCAATCAATTTTATTAATTTAAATTTTGGTAACTGGGAAAGGCACACTGAACCAGAGCTCATTTCCAGGTGTGACCCAGAGAAGCATGGGAAAACAGTACAGACAGAGGGAGCAACGCAGTGCTGCCATAAGGCAAGAACAAACATAAAAGCAATAACCAAAATTATAATAATGTGAGTACGAAACAAGCAGCAAAAATAACATTTCATATGGAATATGAATACCCCACAAAGTAATACAACCACTTCCTTTGTCAATTATTTACATTTTAAACATTCTCATGGCAGTTTATCCAAATTTGAGACATGCCTATGATAGCTTTTTTTACATTTCAGGCATGCCCATGATACTTTATCCACATCTGCTATAGTCCATGGCCATTGGTAGTTTATCCACATCTAGTCCACAGAAAAAAGGGGGGGAAGGGCTCCTTCCACTTCAGCTAGGACATATCATTTAAAATACTGGTTTCAAAACTCATAGTTG
Organism: Neoceratodus forsteri; assembly: GCA_016271365.2. Lineage (NCBI taxonomy): Eukaryota > Metazoa > Chordata > Ceratodontiformes > Ceratodontidae > Neoceratodus > Neoceratodus forsteri. Next base: position 90,672,305 of record CM028132.1, on the reverse strand, counting down.
TATAACAGTGATAATATTCAGTTAGCCAGAGTATATTCAGAATACCTAGCTTCTGCAGTTGATGAAATACCTCTGCCTATGGCCTTATGCATTTCACCCACATCAGCAGGTTATTGCTTTGTATACTCTAGATACCCGAACATTATCACTTACATATTAATTGAACCTCTTTACATTTACAGGGGTGCACTGCTCAGGATTGCCACTCATGGTGGTTTAGCAACTGAACCCTTACTACAGAAAACACATGCAGGCATTCTTACAGTTACTGACACTTGCAGGCATTCTCTAATTTAATCCCACCCCAAAAACAATGAAATACTAACATAGTCAAGAATATTAGAAAGTAAGACAGAATACTACTTACATGGCTGTTTCACTTCTGGAGGGAACCTGGTTCGAACGATGGCCAAGATAATAAAAATTATTAGAGGCCAGATTATTAAAGCACATGACCATACCTAGAATGCAAAAGAACACATAATGTTTTTTGTTCTAATTAAAGCAAAACGTCTTTTCAAGTAAACCAAATAAAATTTAATTACGACTGGCCATCTGTCTTGCTCTAAGTTGTTGCCACACAATGCTTCCCCAAATCTCTCCATTGGTTCCCCAGTGTATCCAGTTTGCTGTCAAATGATGTAGTGTCCATCACTGCCCTTAGTCGGACAGCTGAAACCTCATTTGTGTTTATGTTTTCTCTGACCCTGATGCTTGTAATTATTTTCTTTTTGGTCCAAGTCTCTCTTCCAGAAACTTAAATATGTTCAAAATGAAACTGACCGTCTTTTGACCTGTACCACAATATATGATCACATTACACCTATTCTAAAACATCTACACATACAAAATACTCTGGATATATTATATAAAGGAGCTCTGGGAGGTGCTGGCTGCCACACGGATGGCTTATTTAACAGCCCACTGGAATTGGATGTGGTTCCAGAGGACTGAATGAGAGCAGACACAGTCCCTCTGCATAAGAGTGGCAGCAGAGAAGAGGCTAACAACTGTAGGCAGGTCAGTCTCACCTCAGAGTGGGGGAAATTTATGGAATTTAGAGAAACACTGATGAAGGAAAGGTTGCTGGAGTATCTTAAATCCAATGGGCTGCAAGACCAAAGACAGCATGGATTCATGGGGGGCGGGAGTCATTCCAGATGAACTTGATTTATTTATTTGACTGTGCAAGCAGGAAATAGATGGGGTAGTGGACATGGTCTTTCTGGACTTTAGAAGGCCATTGACACTGTGCCCCACAGGAGACTGATTAAGAAATTCAGCAGTCTATGAGTAGGAATCAAAGTGGTGAATTGGGTTAGAAACTGGTTAATAGATAGTTAACAGAGGGTGGTGGTTAATGGCACTTACTCTAATGATTATACAATTGCTGCCACTGTCTCTAAAATTTTTCTTGGTTGGTGTGTCTTCATATCTCTCTATCGTAATTTTCCCTACACTCCTAATAATAAACTTTCATTCTTACTTCATTCTCAACTCTCTTGCCTCTGTCTTCAGTTTATTTTTTGTGCTTCCCATGTATGCAATAGCCTCCCAATTCTCCTTACCCACATTGACTGCTAAAGTAATAAGCCATGAGATGGTGTGCATTACTGTGGGATAATGACATGCCTTGAGAAGTGAGGCACCCAAGAAGTGCTGTTATCCCACAATTATGCACACATTAGAGTGCCTTATTATGATTGCCTACAATAGTATCTGCATGTTTGCTGTATCTTCAGCCCACTTCAGACATCACTATGTGTTTTATGATAAGATTGATTGACTGTCCTCAGCTAATAGTTCCCTGTTTACCCTTGGTTGCTTTATTTAGTTATTTAAGATAACATAGGAATTACAACCCTTTGAGTCAAAGACTCATTTTCAAAGGCTCCATGTCAAATAAAAGTAAATATAGTATCAATAAACAGCATCAACAACAGTTAGTACAGTAACAGCAATTATGACAGTGTCAGTGGCTCAGTAGGTAGCACACTCGCCTCTGAGGCTGGGAGATCAGAGGGCTGTGGGTTCAGTTCCCACATCTGGCACTTGGGTTAGTATCCCAATACTGACACTGTAGTGCAGCATGAGGGAGGTGCTGCACTTCTGAGGAGCCATCTTTCGAATGAGATGTTAAACCGAGGTCCCATCTGCCTGGATTGGTAGTAGTTCAGGTGGATGCTAAAGATCCCATAGCACTTATCGAAAAGAGTAGGGGAAAGTTTTATTAAAGAACAAATCGGTACAGTTCCAAAAAAAGGAATAATACATAAAATCACAAATGAAGCAAAACAAGAATCTGGACAAAAAGAAACTGACAAAAACAAATAGTACAACAGGTCTAGGGTAAACAAAAAAAGGAAAGACAAAAAGAAAGAATACACCAGTACCCACACAGTTCAAGTAACAGCCGCATCTGTATCAGTGATCCAGGGCAAATGCTTGCATAATCCAGAAAGGCCCAGGGCAGAAAGATGCAAGCTGTCTGACAAATGTACTACACGGGCATCAGCAACTATCTTGTTACATAATTCAACATAAGTGCAACAGTGTTGTTGCAAAGTAAATAAACAACGGGACATTCAAATATTCCATTTGATAATTGAAAATAAAACACACAGTTTCCAAATCCTATTTTCCCCAAGCGGAGGACACGTGGCCATAAATAAGATTTGCATAAGAAATCCTAGAAAAAAGCGGTTCCCCCCATTGATCAGCTAAATATGTCCAAAAATCTTTAATAAAGGAGCACTTGAAAAATAAATGGTCAATCGTTTCAAGGGAGGCAGTACACTGTGGTCTACTGCAGAACCTGTCAGAGAGCTGCTTATGATTACTCTTGACATTAATCTTCTCATGGCAAGAGAGCCAATGGAAGTCCCACATATGTGCAGGGATCCTATGATTCACTAACAGGAGTTTCAGGGAAGCCCTATACAAGGCATCGCATTTAGGGAAGGGTTCAGGGGAGGGACAGACAGAAGCCAGTAAATTTCTATATAACATCTTATGTGAAGAAACCATCAAGAGCTGATGAGGAGTAACTTTCCATTGTTTTAAATGGAAGAACATGTCTTTTAGGTATTGAAGGACTTCCGAACCCCGGAGAACCATAATAGAGTTCTGGTTCAAAGAATGGAACCATGAGCTGCAATTACCATAGAGCCAGCACTCCCACCCATGTTGTCTATCAATGAAAAGAGGTAATAAATGTGACATGAAAAAAACACTAGAAAAGAAAAGAATTAGATTCACCATGTTCAGCCCACCCTCCAGAATGGGCAGATAAAGAACATCCCTCTTGATTGGGTTAAGACGATGCCCCATATCGCCTGGAAAAACAAACTTAAGAGAGGGGTTTCACGTTTTTTTTGGAATAGGAAACACATGACTTAAATATAAAAAAATAGGAAGAAGAAAGGGTTTCACCAAAAACACACGTTTTTTCTTCCCAACCTTACTATGATTTCATTGAGAAACCTTAAAACGCCCAATAGCTAGCTTTTCCTCCCAGTTTTGGACATAAATCCCAAGGGGGGCAAATTTAATTCCCAGGAGAGAAATACAGGAGGAGGAAACAGAAATTGGGCCAATAGAGGGGACAGCCTGTGAGGAAAAGCCCAGCGCAAAAGCATGACACTTGTTCAAATTCAAGCTAGCCAGCGAGACCAAACCAAAGGAAAAGCATTCAGAAAGGGCTTCCTGAACCGAGGAGGCATCCACAGTCAACAAGCACAAGTCATCCACGTAAGCCAAAGAGGAGGGTGTATCCTGAACAGCAGGATGAGAAATCGGGCGAATACTCGGGGACGTATTTAATTTATGTAATAAGGGGTCAATAAAAAAGACATATAAAAGGGGGCTTAGAGGGCACCCTTGTTTTACACCTCGCTTAATGGGAACCAAGGGACCTGGCCACCCATTGACCAAAGGGACCACAGTGGTGATCCGATAAAGAGATCGTATCCAAGAAACAAATGTAGGAGGAATATGATAATGCAAAAGAATTTCCCACAAAAAATCATGACAAATGGAGTCAAAAGCAGACTTTTGGTCTAAAGAAATGACATACCCCGAACATTGACCAGAAAACCCAGAGGCAAAAATTTCCCACACCCGAATAAGATGATCCTATATTTTCCTGTGAGGAATAGCACAAGCTTGATCAGAGGAAATGACATGATCCGCAAAAGATAATCTGTTGGCCAGAATTTTGGACAATATCTTACAATCTGTATTAGGCATGCATATAGGTCTCCAATTATGAAGTCAGATTTATCCCCTTTTTTATGTAAAAAAAAATCAAGGCTCCTTTAGTAAAGTGAAGAGGAACATCTCCCAGTTCCAACATAGTGTTAAACACCAGGGCCAATTCTGACTCAAGGGAGTCACCCATGAGCTTATACAATTCATTCGGGAGCCCATCAGAGCCCGGGGTTACATTAGGCTTCAAATGACGGACAACAGGCAGCACCTCAGGTGAAGTAATAGGCCAGCTTAAACCTGCAAGAACCTTTGGAGAAAGATCAGGGATAAAAACATCAGATAAATACTGTCTGATCTACCCAACATCTGAAGGGAGTTCTGAAAACAAAGTACAAGAAAAATCAGCCACAATTTGCATAATATCACCTTGGGAGCTATGAAGAGTACCCAAATCATCCAGCAGGATAGTGATGCCTTTCTTGCCAACCTGTGATTTATTATGGGTAAAGGGACAAGTTTCATGCACCACACCCTGAGTGCCAAATCTATGTTGCCAGTAAAGGTGGGCAGCCCAAGTTTTAGAATAACACAACATATTCTGCCGAACCGAGTGAATATGCGCACTCAGATCTTGGCCAGTAGTATGAGCAAGGGACAAAAGGGATTGTAAGCGCTGGCAATCTTGTAAGTATGACAAGTATGCCGAGGTGCTTTGAGCCTTGCTGTACTGCTGAAGGAGCTTTGAAAGATCCAACTTTGAATCCTCCCATCATTGTACAGGGTTCTCATAACATAGGAACACAGATTTCCTGGCAGTTAAAAATTGACTCAAGGTGCATAAAAAAAACATCATCCATAAGTAAAGAAATATTAAATCTCCAAATATCTGGGCCTTTGGGGGGGGGATTATCATCAAAAGTAAGAGAAATAAGCAGGTACACTGGTTTTCTGCATTTGCGGAAAAATGGAGTGGAAAACAGAATCCTGATTGGCCCACGGTATTTCGGCGCCAAAACAGAGCTAGCGTTTGTTCACAGAGTGTCCATCAACTGTAGACTTTAAAAGCACAGCACAGTGTGCTTGTGTTTTCTTGCTCCTGCCTGCTGCTGTTCTGAGGTTCCTCGCAACTCTTTTTGCTGCTAGGAATAAGAATTAATCATCGGATTCACGTAATCATCGTAATCAACAATCTTCACCTTCCAGTAAGCCTTTCATTTATATTTAATTTTATTTAAGTCAGTGACGGCAACTGTGGATCTCTTTGGAAAGCGTGCATAAATGCACCAGATGGATCTTTCCAATTCTACCCGTTGTCCACGGCTACCATTGTATGTGCAATTTTATGTTTAAATAGCTAGTTAAAAGTTTATTTTTAGTTTATTTCTCAGTGCCCCTTGAGTGCTTACAGAGTGATGATGATGATGAATTGTTGAGGCAGGCAGGTAGGCAGGCGGGCAGCAGGCATGGGGGTGAGAGGTTACATTGGAACACATTTTATTTTTCAGCCAAATATTACTCTAATTTTACAATGATTCCCTTGATGCTGATGCCGCCATCTATTGTGGGTGCTTCTGCCGATTGCTCTCTGACCTGATCTCCGAGCTGTGCTTCCAATTTATTTATTGCCGAGATGCTGGTCCAGTTCATCATGGTGCCACTGCCAAGTGATTGCTTTATGACCTGTCCTCCCTGCTGTAAAGTAAGTTGTGTATTTTTCTGGGTCCTGATCAAATTTGCGATGCTGGGTGGGGCAGACTGGACCGGACCTAACCTATGCCTTGTGATTCTGTGTATTTTTCTCCTCGCCATCCTGATTTGAATTTGTGATGCTGCTGGAGGGGGGCAGACTGGACCTACTCCACACTCTGGGTGGGGACCTGCTGGTTGGGTGTCTCTGGGTGGGGACCTGCTGGTTGGGTGTTTGTGGGTGGGGACTTGCTGGATGGGTGTCTGAGGGGTAATGGTCTGTGTTAGGGGGATGGGGCAGGGACATTGTTTGGTTGTCTTGGGGTGGTTTGCTGGCCTTGTGTCTGGGGAGACTGCATGTGTTGGTATGGCAAGGGGAGGCTGTTTATTGTTTAGTGTGGCTTGGGGAACAGTCTGTTTGGTGGGACTGAGGCATGGGGACCCTGTCTGAAGTGGAGGATTTTCTGACCATGTGTGTTTGGGGGGTTAGTAACCTTGTGTCTGGGGGGGTGGAGGTGGTAGCATTGTGTCTGGTTGGGCCTGAGGGGAGGTTGACTACCATGTTTGGTGAGACAGGAGACTGTCTTTGGGGATGGCTGATGTGGTGTGGACACAGGCTGTGTTTGTGGTGGGATGAGGACACTGACCACGTTGGGTGGCGGCATTGGTGGTGTTTGCTGCCCACGTGCCTGGGGGGGGTCACTGGCTGTGTGTGTGTGGGGGCAGTTGGTGGCCTTGTTTTAGGTGGGGGCTTGGGGGGAGGTTGCTGGTCGTGTTTGGGGCAGGGGACTGTCTTTGGGGGGGTAGTTGCTATCAGTGTGTGTTGGGGAGCGGATTAGCTGGCTGTCATACCAAGACCAGCTAACGACTGGCTAGGTGTCTCTTAAACCATACCTGGTCCCGGTATAGGCCATATAGCATGGCTGGGAACAGCTAGGCTCCAAACCAGGATAAATGTGAGTGCAAAAAATCAGAGTGCTATGCAAAATTCATAGCAGTTGAGAGGTATGGTGGGGGGGGTTCTGGCAATGTAAAGATGGTGCGTGGTGGATATACTGGCCGATCCTGGTGGTATGGGGACACTGGTCATGGCAGAGTTGGGGTGGAGAGAGTGGGTGTGCTGGTCTGTCTGAGGGGAAGGGGAGAGTGTCCACACTGAATTCCTTGTCAGCTTTGTGCTGCTAACCTGCTCTACTACCTTCCTTGTGCTGCTGACCTGCCCTTTCTGCTGCCTTGTGCTGCACATGACATGACCTTGCCATTTGCTGCCATGGGACTACTACCTTTCTATGTGCCTGGTATGTTTTTTTTGGTTTGTTTTTTGTTTGGGGTTGGGGGGAGCCATGCTGCTTTCATTTGAATAGGAAAGCATAGGGCATGGGGGTTGTATGTGCATGAAATGTATGCTTAATGTAAATAAACAAGTGAATTATGTTTTTGAAAATGCCACACGTGCTGAAAGAAATGGTACTTGTGTCTAATCATAGTTCTGGCCTCAGAGGGAGGAGCAGACTGGCAGAGAGGCACAGATCCATTTTTTCCAGCATGCATGCCAGGCTGCCGGGTCTGTGTCGTGCTCTGGTGGTTGTTTTGCTAATGGTCAGCAGAGGGACAGGCTGGGCAGACTGGTTCACATGCTGAAAAAAATGGTTCTGGCCTCGGAGGGAGGGGTGGATGGGCAGAGTGGCACAGGACCATTTTTTCCAGCATGCATTCGAGGCTTCCAGGTCTGTGCCACGCTCTGATGGTTGGCTGTTGATGGTCAGCAGGGGGATGGATTAGGGCGGACTGGTTTACATGCTGGGAAAAATGGTTCTGGCCTCTGAGGGAGGGGCAGACTGTCAGAGAGTCACAGAATCATTTTTTCCATCATGCATGCCAGGCTTCCCGGTCAGTGCCACACTCTGGTGGTTGTTTTGCTGATGGTCGGCAGAGGGACAGGCTGGGCAGACCACTACACATACACGCTGAACCATTTTTCCAATATGTATTTACTGTGTACTGCTAGCACCATCTTCACGCTGTCTATCCCGAATGCAAACATGGTTTTAAATGAAAATTAATTTTGGTGTGTGTGTATATATATATATATATATATATATATGAATAGAGACACACATTCAGACAAAAAAATTTATTAAACGACATCAAACTGAATCAACTGTTTCATCTGTGTGCTTCAAAACTGTCTTATGAGACAACTTTGCCATTGTTGGTGGGGCCATAGATTAATTTGGACCGAAAGGATACTGTAGACAAAACTCAGAGGGTATCAGTGCATTTAGAAACGCAGGTAGTTCTCCTTGGTTCCTTTGATCAGTTTTGGAGATGTAGGCATCATATTACCTAGGGGATAAACAAAGGCAAGTTGATTAAGTTAGATTTCTGTGTTGGACCTTTTGAAGGGATGTCTAATGGAATATTGTTGGAAACCTGTCTGGAAGTTTGCTGGAAAACTTACCAGTTCACTAAAAAATTAGCTGGTGTATCCTGTGTGACTGTGTGTGGCTATCTGGAAGTGTTTCCACAAACTTCCTGTGCTGTCTGTTCTCTTGGGTGGTGTGGTGGGACTGCCTTGGTGTCAGGGCAGTTCATGTTTGCTTGGATGGGGCTGACTAACTAGAGATGACTGAGTTCTTGGAGAACTACCAGCAGGCCGAGTGCATACAATGTCCCAGAAGTGAGGTTATCCCAGCACAACCCACACCCTGGAGTGCATTATTGCTATTATACAATGGCTCGCTGTTATACAAAATAAAAAAATAAAAGCTTTCTTTGATTTTTAGTGTGCCAATATGTCTGCTAAGTGTACTGTACGGCATCCAAAGCATGATCCAAGGGATCCAAAGCGATACATTGAGGTTGTGCTGGGATAACCTCACTTCTAGGGACACAGTGGCCAATCAGACCAGGAAATGTTCTTTCCATTGTATATAGTAAATAATCTTTGTACCTGATCACTCAAACTAGTAAATTCTCTGGTGCCCCTGACATTTTAATTATGGCGCTCATGAACATCACACGCTCATGAACTGATGACACTACCTTGCCCCTTCCTCAATAATGCCTTCTGCATGGAGATTGAAGTTTATATCTCCAACGCCCTTTTATAAATCCCATGAGCATGCCCAGGCCACTGTCGCCCAGCATATTGAGAAAGGGGCGGGTAAGGCAGCATCATCGGCTTGCAGTGCTATGAGCAAGAGTGCATCATGTTCAATAGCGCCATAATAAAAATGCCGGGCACATATGATGTGCCAGTTTGTACTAGTGATTAGGGCACAAAGATTAATTTATTTATATTGACTGCAGGGTGGATAACAGATGAAGCCCTAATATGTACAGTGGTCATGGTTATACCTGTGCTGGTAGAACTCCTTTCATGAGGTTGAGCTCAGACATGAAAACTAAGAGGCTCCATTTTTCATGAAGACCAAGTCAGCAAGTGCCCAGTTTACTGTGGGTGCAATTTCAGATTGGTTTATTACTTGTGAGAGATTGTGAATTTGTGTATCTTTCCATTAACATCCTCATTAATCACCTTGTGGATTTTTTAATTGGATGCACTTTGTTTACATATAATAAACCAATTCAGGCAGACTGTTAGGGACTGAACCGATGGAGTCCACCTTGGCATCTGGTGGTTTGTCTTAATTCATGTCTGAGCTCTGACAGACAAGCTTTGGCACATGGCATTGGGTGGGTACTGTCATGATGCCCCTGTGGCTGTCACACCAGAGGGGTGGGGGCTGAACTTGCTGCTGTCACGCCTGAGGGGTGGGGGCTGCACTTGCTGCCATCACACCTGAGGGGTGGGGGCTGCACCTGCTGCTGTCACGCCTGAGGGGTGGGGGCTGCACTTGCTGCCATCACGCCTGAGGGTTGGGGGCTGCAGTGCTGCACCTGCTGCTGCTACGCCTGAGGGGTGGGGGCCACAGTGCTGCACCTGCTGCCACACCTGAGGGGTGGGGGCTGCAGTGCTGCACCTGCTGCTGCCACGCCTGTGAGCCACACTGCTGCTATTGTCACCATTGCTCCTGATTGGCACTGTAGTGCTGCTGTTGTCTGACTTGGCTGCTGTCTAACTTAGAAGATTGAGGAAAGACCACTCTTGCCATTTTGCCTGGAGTTGGAAGTTTAAGTCACTGCTCAGTACTTTCAAGGATGTGCACTGCAATGGATCTTTACTGCTGTTCTGCTGCCATACAGCGCTGGTCTGTTGACTGATGCCTGAACCTCAGACAGTCTAACCGTATCACATCCTGCGATTGTACCACTGCTCCATTCAAAGTAAGTTGGTGAGTGTCTGCTTCATTTTCTTTGTCAGGGTTGTCTGGTTTGGTTTATTGGTCTGGTTGGAGGGAAACAGTAGCTATTCGAGGTAGTATTTGGTGACTGGAGTGTTACTGGCAAGTAAGGCCTCCGAGACAAGGCTCCACCATCAGCAAAGATTACAATGATATAGCAAAGGTACTTGCAGGGATAAAGACTCCAACCCTGACTGGACACTTGGTCCGTAGTGCCCTGGCGGCAGTCCTTGAAAATTCTGTATCATCCACAATGGCAGTGGGTTGTGTTGCTACAGCCTGTTATGTTTACCCAGAGCACTTCATGACAAATATATGGGGGTCTGCCACTGTAAACACATGGTTTGGCACAAAGGTATGTTTTCAGATGGATGGTAATGAGAAGGGTGCAGGGGAGTGTAGGTGGCAAGCTGGGCCACTACAATAGGGCCCTAGCTCCATGGAACTCTGCCTGAAAATGCTTGACTTTTAGGGAAGCTGGATCCAAATATGGCTCCAAATATGGCTATCGATATTGCCTTAGCCCTAGTGGCCTCCAGCTGACATTCAGGTACTGGTTCTGGGGGAGGAGGCAAATAAGCTTAGATATCTAACTAGGTGACATTTATTCATTCTTGTGTTGACCGATGTGTCTGTTAAGAGGTGATGTATTAATTTTAAAATTATGTGTTTAGGTCTTAAAAGTGGTGCTGAATGAGATCTGCTGCTGTGAGTTCTTCTCATTTTTTTAAGGTACAGTATGCTTTCTAGCTCTTCATTTCCATGTAGACTACGGTAACGCTTTGTGGCTTATATAAATCCTGCATGTCTGTCTGTGTGATCTATGTTTCCTTTGGATAATTATTTATATTCTCTTCTAGGTATTCGAATTGCTGCTACCTGTGAGCTGCTACTACAAGGCGCCATCATCATCCGCATCCTCCTGTCAGAAACATAGTCTGTCTGCCTGTAACTTGCTACCAGAAGTCACTTTCCGAAAGGTACAGTCTATATTTAGAAAAGTCAGTGTTGTAGAAATTGGGCACTCACCTGCACACAGAATAGTCTCTACATAAACATTAACATACAAGTTGTTGGCAGATGAGGACTGCTAGGCACATCTAGTGTGCCTGTTAGCTCCACCCTTGTTTGTGGCCTCTGACACTATCTGGTCAAATGCTTTTAGCTCCTCTTTGCACCTCTACGGTTCTCTTAAGCACGATCCAGGCATGTTTAAAGGACTCGTAAACAAGATGTAATCAAAAGCGCTCCAAAAACACATCCTCGTGTGTCAGGGGCTTACCTACTGAATGCAGTGGTCAATTTTGCTCTGAACTGGTAGTAGTCCATAGTCACTAATGCTGAAATGTGTGGTCGACATATAAACAAACCCCTGGCTCCTCTTTAAACCCCCTACCACAGTAACACCCTAAGATGGTGGCAACGTCAGTATGTGATGCATCATCTGAGAGACAGAGCTCTGGCATGACAATGCAGGCTGAATGGGGTCTTAAAGGGTACCTAAACAAGCAGTTTTTTAAAACTGCAAACTCCAAAATCTGGCTTCATCGCAAGGTAAAGTAAAGGCTGCTGTTTACACTTATGCTAAAACTGCATTTATGTAAATAACATAAATACAGTTTCATAGCATTGGAAAAATGTAAACATCAGCCTTTCACTTCCAAAAAACAGCCTTGTCTTCTCCTTAAGATGTCTGCCAAGTGTGTTAAGTGATGAGACATGATGACATCATCGAGAGCCAGAGCCAGTGATCCACATATACTTCTATAGGGCTTACTAGTTCTTCTTTACCTCTTTATTTTGACTTGTTGTACCAGAATGATCAACATCATGTATTACCTCGTGGATTATTTTGAGCTGTACATGTTAGGTTATGATTTTGTTCATTTTGTTTACTTTAACTTGCTGAAAATGTTTTGCAATACAGCTGACTTTTTCTTTGGCAAACTGCATTACAGTTCAACACTTCAAATACCTGATGATCTAGTGGTTATATGATGCACTGAATTTTGTTTTTTGTCAACCAGGAGAGACACATTAAGCAGAAAGCTTGTTTACAGGTGTGGCCTGGGAGCAAAAGGAAGTTTAGTGACTTGCTCAGGGTCACACAGGAAAGTATCAGTCTTGTTCAGTTCCAAAGCTCATGCTCTCTTGTTAATCCACAAATAAGGCTTTCTTTTTCCATGTGAACCCCCTGCATCTAGCCTGTCTTCTGTTGCACACCCCACCATCCATACCCTGTCCTTAGTACTGCCTGGGGCTGCAATATGAGCTTGCGGTCTCGTGAAGAGAATTATCACACAGCAGATTGTAATCTTGTGCCTTAGAGGGTTGTGCACACCTGTACTGATACGCATCATCAGCTGGCACTGTTAAAAATGCCTCCCAAATCACTCTCCAGTTCACATTCTCAATGTTTGACTTCTGCTCCCACAGTAAACATTGAGTGGATCACCACCCTTCTGCACAGTGATGGTAGTATGTACAGTTCCCTGTTGTGTTTTTTTCTCACCTCATTAACTAACAACTAGGTCTTCCTGGAGGGCCAAGCAATAAGCATCATGACCCACCAGAAAAACTGCTGTTCATGCCCTCATAAGGGCTGCACTTACAATGGATAACAATATTATTAGCAGGCGAGGCATGCTAATACCTTGAGCGAATCAACCTGACTTCCAGTGTCAGTCTGATCCTTTACCTGTGATCTGCAGAACCCCACAGGACAGTTCCCAGCAATTCTTCTCCAGTACTTTTCTGTACTTTACTCCACAATGTGAGTTGGCTGGACACCACCCTTCCAAATCTTGAAGAAACTATACACAACTCCCTCAATACTGTCCTAACAAATGTCAACATCTCCCACCCCCACCCAAGGGTAATCTCCCTACACTGAATTCAAGTAACAGTTTAGGTGCAGCCCTGCCACTCTGAGTATTTGTCATCGCTGGCTACTCTTATCCAGAGTCAGGTAGTGATCACGATTCTGGTAGCCCCACATTTCAGATCTCAAAGTGATCTGCCCAGAGTCCTCCTTCATGTCTTCAACTAACCTGAATAGAGCTGTACCCTGCTGGAATGACCTTTTCAGTCTCTCACTGGCATTCATTATTCTCACCTGCTCTACACCAAAAACTGGTGAATTCACTACCCTTCCACATCATGAATGTGGTTAGTACAGTCTCCCGTGTTATAGTTACATATTAATAAATATGATCATCTGGTAAGCCAGGCTGATAGCAGCATGGCACAAGTGGAAAGATAGGCTTTCCTACCCATGTAAGATCTAAGCCACCTATGATTAGACAATATTAAATGACGCACATAATGATGTGCACACCCATCATTTAATAGTGCCTAATCAAAGGTAGCCTAGATCTTTTAAGGATAGGAAAGCCCATCATTCCCCTTGTTCCCTGCTGCTATGAGCCTGACGTACTGGAAAGATATGGTTATATTTGATATGCCAGAATAAAATGGGGGCTGTACTACTTGTATTCATGATGCGGAAGGGTGATGAGCTCACCAGTTTTCAGTGTAAGGAGGAATAGTGAAGAATGAATACCAGAGGGGGACTGAGAAGGCCACTCTAGCAAGGTACGGCTATATTCAGGGAAGGAGAAGACAGAAGGAGAGAAATATGAGCAGATTATTGTGAGAAATAAGATGTGGGGCTGCCAGCACCTTGATCACTACCTGGCCAACATTCCCTTTCCCATAAAACCAGTTCATGCAATTTTCCAAGGCTCTATGTGGATATTAATCTATGAAATGGCTACCACTACATGTTCAGTCACTTCACTGCCAGTCTAGCACTGCTTGTAAAGCACTTTGGAATACAATGTGTATGAAAAGCATTATATAAATACTGATTCTTATTATTATTAGTAGTATTTCTATTATTTCCTGTGGAAAAAGAAGACAAGCATATATTTGAGTTTTGAGAAAGTATGAACTCTAACATTGGCCTCTAACAAGAACGTTGCTACAAATAAATGGTGGACCTAGGGGGTGGTGAAGGGTGTGGCTGCAACCTCCCCCCATAGTAACCTACTTGCTTGCTGCTGCTGCTGAATTTCACTTTGTTGAAGAAGTCTGATTTATTGATTGTACAAATATTTACATTCAAACTATGGATTACATCTGTAAGTTCTGTCAAAAAAAGTACTAGAAAAGAATAATAGCAGAAAATATAAAGGTTTAATAAAAATGTTAAAAAGTGCATATTAAGCATACACACCACCCCAGCACCACCGTTGTAGCATCCTGGATCCACCATAACCACTAGACCACCAGGTTATTTAAGATTTGTGCTTCACTGTGGTTTCCCACAGAGAAAGTCAGTTGGATTAAAACACAATTTCAGCTTGTTAAAGTAAACAAAATGAACAGAACAATAGCCTAATATGTGCATTATACAAAATAATGCACATGGTTTTGACCATTTGGGTGAAACAATTCTATACAAAGGGAATAAAGAACTAGTTAGCACTATAGAGAGCCATAAATCTCTCTGACTTTGGCTCTGATGATGTCATCACATGACACATTTGGTGGCCATTTTAGAAAGCAGGTAAGACAGTTTTTTTTTTTTAAATTGGAAGGCTGATTTTACAATTTTCAAATGCTCTGGAACCACTTTTACGTAAATTATGTAAATGTAGTTTTAGCATTAATGAATAAGCAGCCTTTCCTTTAGTCACCTATGGAGTCAGATTCTTGAATAGTTTGTTGTCAAAATGTTGTTTAGGTATCCTTTAAGGATAAAGTATGTATGACATTACCATATCAAAGCCCTTCTCCTCCAAATCCTTTACCTGTGCAGGTGTGAAATCGGTGGTCACACATACACAGGTAAGAGTTGGAGGGGAAGCACTTTGATTAAGTAATGTCATACTTTATCCTTAAGTCCCCATTCAGCCAGCATTGTCTGCAAGAGCTCTATCACTCAGATGATGTAATCACGTACTGATGTTGCCGCCATCTTAGGGTGTTACGGCGTCGGGGGGTTTAAAGAGGAGGCAGGGGGTTGTTTATATGTCGACCACACATTTCAGCATTAGAGACTATGGATTACCACCAGTTCAGAGCAAAACAGACCACTGGATTCTGTAGGTAAGCCCCTGACACACGAAGTTGTGTTTTTGGAGTGCTTTAGATTTGCATTTATTTATGGTGTACAATATTTGTACCTGTCCTGGGCCAGCTTCTGTAGCTGATCCCCTTGATTGTCTTATTCATGGAAGTCGCAGGTGATGTACCGTCTGGCACTGTCTGGGCCAGCTTCTGTAGCTGATCCCCTTGATTGTCTTATTCATGGAAGTCGCAGGTGATGTACCGTCTGGCACTGTCCTGGGCCAGCTTCTGTAGCTGATCCCCTTGATTGTCTTGTTCATAGAAGTCGCAGGTGATGTACTGTCTGTTTGGCACTGTCCTGGGCCAGCTAGTAGCTGATCCCCTTGATTGTCTTATTCATGGAGGTCACAGTTGATGTACTGTCTTTTTGGAACTGTCCCGGGCCAGCTTTTGTAGCTGATCCCTTTGATTCTCTTATCCATGGAGGTGGCCGATGAGTGAGCTTCATTTTGTGACCTTCTAGGGCCAGCACCTGAAGCTGCCTCTCTGGACTCTCATCCATGGTGGCTTGTAATTAAATGATATTGATGTCTTATGAATTTCTGTTGACAGCTTGTTCTGTAGCTGCTCCACTTGATTCATTCATCCATGGGCCCACATTTACACAATTTGTCTTGTTTGTAGGTACTGATGTAGAAATCGGTCGTGCATCTGATCTCTATTACAAGTTTCTCAGACTTTACTCAGCACCTTCTAATCGGTCTCAATGTGCAATTTGAGATATCTTGGAATTAATTTAAAACATGTCCAACATCTTAGTCTTATGCTGCACCTTTGTTTAATTTTTTTAAACTGTGCTTCACTTGCAGTTCTTTGGAGATAACTGTACTACATGTTAAAATGGCATCCCAACCACCACAGAAAATGACAAAGATCAGTAGTGTCACTGCAAAGGAATGTGCAGTACAATTCAAAATTTACAGCATGTGCGAAGAAGGAGGAAAGATATTCTGTCGCTTCTGTGACCACATGGTTGACTATATTCAGAAGGATACTGTAGTGGATCATTGCAAAAGCAAAAAGCATACCAAAAATTCACGACTAAAGAATGACACAAATGCCAGACAGACAACTCTGCATACTAGTTTTAGTGCTATGATTTCTGCAGCAGGAAATTGTAATGGACACTTTAAAGGCCTGGTGTGGTGCCAACATTCCAATAGCAAAGTTGGATCAGCCCTGTCTGCGAAATTACATGACAAAGTACATAAAAGGAATTGGAGCACTTCCAAAGGCAGACACAGTGCGCCAAAACTACTTGCCAAGACTGAAAAAGCAAATGGAAGAGTCCTTTACTGAGATTGTAAGAGGGAAGACTCTTACAGTCATGTGTGATGAATCAACGGATGCAGACTCTCGCTGCGTGCTGAACATTATTTTCGTGATGGAGGGTGTCAAGTCTTACATTGCCAACACGATGGAGCTGACTGCAGTAAACCACTCAACAGTTGTGCAAGCTGTTATGAAGACACTGCAGAAGTATGAAATAGGAATGGAGCAAGAGATTGCATTTGTGAGTGATAATGCATGCTATATGATCAAATGTTTTAATGAAGCTATCAAAGGTATAATTGGAGACCACATTATTCATGTTGCTTGTTGGGCACATGTGTCATCCCTAGTGGGTGACACATGGATCAATCATTTTGAACTGGTGAACAAGCTGGTTGCCCAAATCAAGTATGCTTTCCAGCAGTCCCCCAAATGAAAGAGGGAATATATTGCATTGCTGGAGGAGAGGGGAGTAGAGACTCAAACACTGCCACCAGTGCCTGTCCTTACCCACTGGAACACTTGGTTTGAGACTGTCAAATACCACTCAATCCACCTACAGCATCTTGGAGAATTCTTTAAAGATGATTCGAATGATACAAACTCCATAAAATGATTGCAGAAATTATTTGAGGATTGGTTTGCAGAGCTATAACCGCACACAATATTCATTGTGGAAAACTGCACAGACCTCATGGAGACAATAGAACTGCTGCAGATGAAGGAAAAGTCCTTGGCTGTTTCAATATATGACACACTACACAAAATCTGTACGTGCTTTGAGACAGGAATGTACAAAACTGGACAACTCAGTGAAAGAACCAATGAGATTCTGAGCAATTTAAGGCAACGGGGCAAGCAAGAACAAGTGGCATTTTTTCAAAAAGCATCTTTCTTAGCACTGGCAAAACTGGTAAAGCACTTGGAATCCAATCCTTCAGTTCTGTTCCTTAAAAGCTGTTGGATTTTGGACCCACATAATCTTGCTAAACTGAACAGGGACTTCCAACTGTACACTGAGGAAATGTCCCTTTTCAGCCTGCACAGCAGGACTGCTATTCAGAAGGATAGGGAACTGTACATTAACCAGGACTTAAAAGAGCTGCCAGAAAGGTCAAAATTTGATGTCAGGCAATACTGGAGTGCAATGAAAACTCTTACACCAATACTTGCCAAAGCAGCACAACAAGCAATCTGGATACCTGTCTCCAGTGCGGATGTGGAACGCTCATTCTCTGTGTATGGGCAAATCCATACAGATCAATGAAGGAACTTGCTGGTGGGCAATTTGGAGACACTATCTATGCTGATGTATAATAAGTGAGAATGTTTTCTGGGTGTTGTCATGGTTTTGTGCTTATTGTCCTAGGTGTACAAATTTAAGTTACGTTTTGTTTCATTTTCTGTGCTGTTTACTACTCCGGAGCCTGTTGCTGTCTAGGTAATCTGAGGTCCTAGGTAGTCTAAGGTCCTCTGATCAGTAATCTGCTTCCCTACTATTGAGGTTAAGACAATTATATTGAGGCCTGTGTAGAGTTTTCGGTGCTGGAAGTCCTACCCAGTCCCATACTAAATGGTACTCCATGACACTCCAACCCTTAAGCAAGCTATTATTTTAGCAGTCCTTATCCAATCCTGCATCCATTCCTGCCTCACACAGGGAGGACTTTTGAAATGGTGAGGGAGGCTGTGTGTTATCCCTCTGCCCGCAGGACTGCAGGCATTCTTCATTCTCAACCAGCTGGTTTTGCAGATGATTGGTACACAGGTGTAGTACCAACCTCAGCTCCCACCCAACTCCCTCTACACCATTCTTCCTATTCTGTCTAATCCCAGGTTGCTAACGCTTTAAGCAGGCTTCGCCTCTGCAACACACTTCTTTATTTTAATTCCACTTGTTGCTTATTTATACACATTTATACAGACTTTAATTGTGTCTTATGATTTTTTGTGCTGTGTTTTGTATTCTATGCTAATTTTGTATATGTGTATATTTACATAGATTTTGACACCAGCTCATTTGTACTTTTACATAATTTCCAGCAGTCTGCATACAACACATTTGCACACTTATGCTATTAAAAGGTTTTAGTTTAGCTGGTGAATTGCACTGTTTGTTTCTGAACACTGTTTAAATGTATTTAGTTTCTCATTTAGTTGAAGATCACTGATTTGTTGCACAGTTTTGCACATGTTAATCTTTTTACACATTTATATTAAAACGCTACTTTTTCTTACAATTTTGAAGTTCGTCATTTCAGTGTCTTCAGTATATATTCTTTAATCAATGAATTGGATGGTGACTGGTAAAGGGCAAGGCCTGCACATTGAAAGAAGGATGGATTTAACATGATCTGGGTTGGAGGGGGGCACTACAGAATTCAGAGAACAAACTGACACATACACATGATATACATGCTCAAAATGTATATGTGAATTATTGGGGTCGACAGGGTGGATAATGGTGGAAGGACAGTATACAGTACATATAGAAGACAAACCAAACAGAGGTAAAAATTGATTTCATCCATATGCCATATTACAAGTACTTTTAATAGGTACAAGGGCTGATCTACAATAGTAGTTGTCAAAATAGCCAAAATGCATGCCAGTGGAGTACAAAAATGGTAAAATATGTGTCACAACACAAAACACCAGTAGAAAACGATTTTGGCATTGCTGACACCGGTGTTGGTAATGATTTTCTAAGTCTGTGAAATGGAATTTGCCTTTTCTCAATCACGGTAAACCAGTGACCCTGGAAATAAGCCTGTGGTCTGAAAACTCAACAGGATCAACAGAGACCTTCGAAAGAACCAGATGGGGGATAGAAAAACATAATCAATTCTGGTTGCCAAGACACCCTTCTGAAAAGTGGGAGAATGTTGTCTTGTAAATTCCAGTACAGCATCCCGCAGGTTCGCAGTGCTACTCATGGAATCTATGGAGCGGGAATCACAATATAACTTCCTAGTAGTAGTATACAAGCCTTTATCTAGAAGGCTAAGCCCACAGTTAAAGTCTCCTGCAAAAATTATATGTTTAGAAGTATGCAGAAAGGGCTGAATCTGAGAAAAAAATGTCAATCCATGCAGTTTTAAGTTGGGGGGCATATAAACAGACAAGGCGATAAGGGACCTGGTGAAGCAAAGCATCAAGAATCAGCACCTGACCAGGGACAATATCATAAAGCTTGAGAAGCACAAAGGCAACAGAGTGAACCAAAATCCCCATACCAGAACATCTGTCCGGACCCAGTGACCAATAAGAAGGGCCCAGAAGCCAGTATCTTTGAGCCTGTTTCAGTTCATGTAAAGCATGAAATCTAACATTCTGCAGGAATATTATACCACCTGGTAAGGAAGCTAGGAAAGTGAAAACAGTGTTATGCTTATCCAGTCTTTTAATACTGTTGATGTTCAGAGAGTAACAGGCAAAGGCGTGGGAAGCCATGGCAAGAAAAAGCAAAAATTGGAAAGGCATATAACCAATGTTATTTTTTCTTATCCTTCCCACCTACAGCTCCAAAAAGACAGTACATCACCTGCGACCTCCATGAATAAATAAGACAATCAAGGGGATCAGCTACAGAAGCTGGCACCAAATTCTCAACATGGGCTTATTGAGAACCCTCCTCATGAATTCAGCCACTGTCATGGTGTTATTAAGTCCCAAAAGGTGATTTTGCGGTCACTGAGTGGAATCACCTTTTGGGACTGATTAATGAATCAACAGTGCCAGTGTTCATGAGGTGGGCTCTCAAAAAGGTTGTGTTTTGTTGGAATGGTGGTCAAACTTGGTGGAAAAATCCCCAAAATGACTGTTTTATGAGCATGCGTTGTGCAGTTTCCATGAATGCTCATACCTTCACAAACTTGTAATGTTTTCACTCCAGATTTTCAATGTTGGCATTTTCCACACCTCCTTATGAACAGTACAGCTGTCATTTTCCACATCCTGGCCAAAATGTGTTTTTGCACTTCTGGCGCAGAATAGTGTGGTGGCTGCAGGAAATCAGTGTTAGAGACACATTAAGAAAATTAAGAAAATCATAGTGATACTGGTTATGAGCACAGAATGTAAAATGCCTATGTTGAAAATTTGGTGACAAAAGTCCATAAAATGACTGTGTTACAAGCGTGTGTTGCACAGTTTCCATGTATGCTCAGAAGTGCGCAAATTTGTAATATTTTCACTCCAGATTTTCAACATTGGCATTTTTCCACAGCTCCTTATGAACAGTATAGCTGTCATTTTTTATATCATGCCCGAAATATGCATTTGCATATCTGGCGCACAATGGAGCGGTCGCTGTGGAAAATTAATGTTTCAGACAGATTAAAAAATCATAGTAACAGTGTTCATGAGCAGAGGTCACAAAAATGCCTATGTTGAAAATTTGGTGAAATAATTCCATTAAATGACTGCAGTACAAGCATGTGTTTCACAGTTTCCACGTATGCTCGGAACTTTGAGCATTTTTAATATTTTCACTACAAATTTTCAACATTGCCATCTCTTCACACCTCCCTATGGATGGTACAGCTGTCATTGTTCACATCCTGCCTGATCTGTGTTTTCACACATCTGGCGCAGAATGGCACGGTCACTGTGGGAACTCGAAGTTTGGGACACATTAACAAAATCACACTGCTACGGTTCATGAGAAGAGGTCCCACATGCTTTCATCCCAAAGGTGATTTTGCAGTGAGACTGTGAAAACAAGTTTCAGAGAGGATTTGAAAAATGACTCCTGTCATGTTCAGGAGGTGGGGTAACACAAGGAATTTGTTGAATGTTAGGGGCCAAAAATCTGGAAAAATAAAGTAATAAGTAAATGGTGGAACAATTCAACATTTCTTCATAACTCAGTTTTTTTCACATTTTGACTGCAGAATTTCAGCATAGTCTTTTTGTTGCCACTCCTTCTGAACATGACAGGTATCATTTATGAAACAGTGTTGAAAATGTCATTTCATGCCACCAGTATGAAAACACATTTTGGCCAGGATTTGAAAAATGACAGCTGTCATGCTCAAGAGGTAGTATGAAAAAATGGCTATGCTGAAAATTTGGGGTCAGATATTGAAAATGACCAAAGTTATGAGCATGCATGGAAAATTTTAATGTACTGTACAATCTTAACCTTTTAAAATATTTTTACCCCAAATATTTTAATGTAGCTTTCATAAGACCCCACCTCATGAGGAGAAGTGGAGACATTTTTCAAATCCTGACAGGAGTCACATTCATGAGATGGTGTGAAAAAATAGTTATGTTGAAAATTTGGGCTCAAAATGTCAAAAATTACCAAAGTTATAAGTGCGCATTGAAAATTTTCAATGCATGCTTGTAACTTTCTTTTTATTTTTTTTTATCCCAAGTTTTCAGCATAGTCTTCTTTTGACCCAACCTCATGAACAAGAGTAGAGACAATTTTCAAATCCTGCCTGAAAGGTGATTTTGTGCAGTGACCATGAAATCAACTTCTGGGGTGGATTTGCATAATTTCACTGCAATTATCCATGAAGCAGGGTCCTAAGAATGCCTTGATGAAAATTTGGGGAAAAATATTCAAAAATGTTATGAGGACAAGTTCAAAACCCATTAAAATACATTGAACTGCATATCTTATTTTCTCAGTTCTAGGTTTAGTGTCAGAGACTGAAGACATGTCTCCAGTCCAGAGAGGATTACAGCATTGCAGCCATGGTAGATAAGTAAGGGGGTGCTAAGTGGAAGGGCTAGGTGGAGGGGGGAGGGTAATAGAGTTTGCCCTTTAAGGGGCAGACCAAGTTGTCCTGGTGCACCCCTCCCCTGTAAAGTAAGATGGTGTACTCAGAGGGAGGGGAGGAGTTAAGGGGAGGGACAGGTGAGGACAGAATAATAGGTAGGTAGACAAGAAAGGGAGGGGCTAAAAGGGGTACATAATGGTCAGCACAGTGGTGGTTCAGCCACTTTTTGCTGAAGTTTTTGTTCTTTAATTACATCGAATACTACAGCACATCAGATAGACATCAAAACTGAAGGTGGCTGAGGTTTGTTTTAGAGCATCAATAAAAGGTAAGGACAAGACAGCAAGATGTGGATAATCAAAAAAAAAAAGAGAATGTGTTTTCATGCAAAGCTTTTGGCCTGTAGGGTGTTTGCTATGGCATTAAAAAAAAATCCTATGAATTTAATAACGAGTCAAAAGTGTTTGCAGTGTGTTTTGGGCCCAGCAGGGGGTCATAGAGTAAGACCTGGGCTGGAGACTGGAGTAGGGAGTTTTGTGAGAAAAAGTGTCTACTAGACTCAGTTGCTTGTTGTGGAGATGCAGGACTGAAACAAGTGAGCGGAGAGAGAGAGAGAGAGAGAGAGAGAGAGCAACTGAGTCCTAGAATGAAATGCTTGAGATAGGAGAGAAGGTTTTGTTTTGTGGTAAGAAGAGCTAAAGATTTGGGGCGAGCTTACAAGAGTGGCTGTTCATAGAGTGAGCCTGCTAAGGCCACATGGCATGATGTCAGATGCTGCAGTAGGGCCTCACAATACTTTGGGAACCATTCAGTCATGGACAGGGGCCCAGAAAGTGTCAGGAAGGCATGGAACAGCAAAAGAATGATAGGACACTGTGCCTGCATTAAAAAGAAAAGAGGGTGTTGTTTGTGGGTAAAGCAGAGAGAGAGAGAGAGTGATTGAGTCCAAGAATGAAATGCTTAAGCTAGGAGAGAAGTTGTTTTGGGGTTCTTGAGATGTAAGAAAAGCTAAAGACATGGGGAAGCTTGCAAGAGTGGCCGTTTATAGAGTAAGCCTGCTAAGGCCACATGGCGTGATGTCAGACACCTCGGTAGGGCCTCACAGTATTTGGGAAACTATTTGGTCTTGGGGCAGAGGCTCAGAAAGCTTTTGGAGGGCATGTAACAGCAAAAGAAAGAAAGGATGCCGTGCCTGCATTAAAAGGAAAAGAGGGTGTTGTTTTGTGGGTTGCAAGAGGTATTAAGAGGTAAAGGCTTGGAGCAGGCCTGCAGGGACGGCTGTCTGTAGAGCGAACATGCTAAGGCTATGCAGTGTGATGTCAGACATTGCGGTTGTTCGTCACAATACTCAGGAAGCCATTTGGCCATGGAGCAGATGCCAAGAAAGTTTTTGGATGGCATGTGATAGCAGAGAAAAGGCAGAATGCTGTGCCTGCATTCAAAGGGGGTGGGAAGGAGCGGGGTTGGGTGAGAGTGGAAACAAGGAGCAGGAGGAGCTCCAATTCCCTGTGGTGGGTGAGCATAGGCTGGGGTGAGTCCCAGAGCTCACATTGAGGGAGCAAGATGCTGGGCCTGTGAACAACAAGCAAGAATGGAGCAGCGGCAGATTCAATTACGCCAGGTGGCCACAGGGCATGAGCGGTGAAACAGCGGATCGGGGAGGGACAAGGAATAGGCCTAGTAGGCCGGGGGGGGAACAGGTGTTGAAGACGTGAGGCAGGGAGAGGCCTAAAAAGGTACACATGAAAGCGGGTTTGTGTGCCAAGAAAAAAAAATGATCAGTAGAAGGAACAAAGCAGAGGGAAAAAAGGCCTATACGGCCCAAGGGTATGGCAGAAGTAGAGCACAAGAGGCAAGGATGGGCCTGGCTACCCAGGTGCATGGCAGGGCCACTGGACAATGATGCCCATGGAGACAGACAAGGACAGGGAAGAGGGTTATCCAAGGGGAAGTGGGGCACGTGAAGTAAGGGGGGTAGCTCAAGGGAGCATAACGGCACAGAAGAAGGACAAAAAGGGGGGGATAGGGTAGATCGGGTAGAAGGAAACAATTAAAGAAGAGTATAGGATATATATCTATATATATATATATACACACACACAGAAATACCTATAAATGGACAAAACAAAGGGCGTGTAGTGGACAAGATGAGGAGAGGTCATAAAGGCAGTATGGGACATTAATGAAGACATCTTTTGTGCAGTTCTTTTCACAGCATTTATACAGGTACCCAAGAAGAGATGGCACAAAAGAGGAATAGGCTATCAAAAGAGGAGGCCTAAAAGGCAATTGTGGAATTAGCAGAGAAGGCCAACAAGATGTGGCAGATGGTTGAAGAGGAGGAACCAGGGAAATCTGGGGAGAAAAGAAAAATGGGAAAAGGGGAAGGAGGTGGTGGAAAAAGGCCTACAGGAAGGCCACACAGCCCAAGAAGGCTGCAGCCACCACAAGTGGTGTATCCCCGAGCAGTCAGCCCAGTCCTACCACTGCCCCAAGTACCGGAGCTGTCAGTACCTCCCAAAGAACAGGTTCCAACACTGGAACCCAGACCGGATACCCCATGCACAGTGGTCCCTCTCCTCAACCAAGAGTCCAGCTGCAAAATACTAAACCAGGGCAAACTGAGGACAACAGGCCAAAAGGAACAGACAAGCCCACAGGTAAAGTATTAGTCTTGGTAGAGGAGAGCATAAGGGAAAGGGGAAATTGTTTAACTAGGAAAAAAAGACTATATAGGCCAAATTATTGTGGCCCTTGGGACAGGGGGTTTGGGACAGATGGAATCGGCCTTAGCTGAGATCAGTTCAGAAAGAGAAATAATGGGAGAAGTGGAGAAAGGGACTGACAGTACAGGTAAAGGAACAAGTGAAATAGGAGCCCTGGGGATGAGACTAGGGGAACACACACCACTGGCTACAAAATAAAAAATTTGGATGGGGGAATATGTAGACATATTAGCCCGAGTAAATAGAGAGGCTGCCTCAAAACATGAAGAAACAGAGAATATTAGGAAGAGCAAGATGATGGCAGCTGTAGTGTTGCTGGGAAAGAAGGAAGAGGACAAATTTATAAACGAAAAGAAGTGGGATGGGGGTTTGTGGGTTTCGTCACATATTCAGCAATAGTGCTGGAAAAGAAACCAGAATTGGGCATCTCGCTGATTACGTACTCGTTGATAATAAGAAGGGCTAAGGCAAAAGGGGGGGTAGGGTGGATGTACTACGACAAATTCTTTCATCAGAGAATGGCAACTTATGGGGATGTGAGATGGGATACCAAGCAGTCAGATTTATGAACAGATTATGTAATTGATCAATCCATGCCAGAGGGAGAAATGGGAAAGAGAGGGAGAGTACCTTAGAAGTGCTGCTGGGGATACAATAGGGCATTTTGCTCATGGCCCCAATGCCAATTCCAGCATGCCTGTTCGAGATGTTGGGGAACCCACCCAACAAACAGATGCAGGACAACATGGACACAAGAGGCTCAAGGGGGAGGGAGTCACGGAACAGGACACCAGCCCTTTCAAGAAGGGCAGGAGTATAGAGTGCAATTCTGGAATAGGGGTTCAAGAGGAAGAAGGTATGGCAGTGTGGGGGCCAGGCTTACTGAATGAAAGGAACAAGATGGGGGTGATGAGGAAGGGAGGGGACTGGGCAATTCCACGGTGTAAGAACCCCCATCAGGTTAAATGAGTGGAAAAAATGGTTAAAAAGGTATCCAGATAGAAAAGTGGCAGAAGCATTGAGGAAAGGTTTTCAAATTGGTTTTCCCTTACACTGTGAAGGCCCGAGAAAGACAAGAGAGGCTAACAATTTGGGGTCAGTAAAAGGAAAGGAGGACATCTTGAGGAAAAAGATAGAGAAAGAAAAGGCAGCGGGTAGGCTAGAAGGGCCGTTTGCAACCCCCCCCCATTACGGAATATGAGAATTTCCCCTTTGGACTTAGTCCCAAAGAAACAAAAGGGAGAATACAGGGTGATTCACCATCTGTTGTTTCCAGAAGGGGAATCAGTGAATGATTTTATAAGTGAGGAACACAGTATGGTGTCCTATGCCACATTGGAGGAAGCGGGACAGATTATCAGAGTGACTCCCAATGCTTGGATGGCCAAGACAGATATAGAGTCCGCTTTCTGATTGCTTCCAGTTAGGAGAGAGGATTGGGTCCTATTGGGTTTCAAGGTGGGGGACCAATGCTATTTTGACAAAGCTATGCCCATGGGTTGTTCCATAGCCTGTGCTACATTCCGAAGCATTCAGCACCTGTTTACAGTGGATATTTCAGGAAAAACAGGTCACAAGATGGTCATACATTATTTAGATGACTTTTTGTTAATTGGCAGTGGTAGGAAGGAGACAGAAGGGATGCTGGCCAGCTTCCAGGAACTGTGTGTAGAATTGGGGGTACCATTGGCACCGGAAAAAACAGAAGGCCCTGGAAAAGTGTCAGAGTTCTTAGGTATAGAAATAGACACACAGAGAGAGTTGTTTAGATTGCCAGATAAAGTGAACAAACTGAAAGGACTCATTCAGTTACACATGAGCAGGAGGTGGGTGCAATTGAGACAGGTGCAACAGGTTATTGGTCATCTCAACTTTGCTTGCAGGGCAATTGAACCAGGTAGGACCTTCACCAAGTGGCTAGCAAGGGCCACAGCAGGAGTAACCAGGCCACACCACTGGGTGGACATAACAAAAGGGGTAAAGGAGGATTTTAAGGTGTGGGAAGAATTCCTTAACAGCTATAATGGCTGTTCCTTTTGGCAAGACGATTGGGTTTACAATATGGACCTGGAACTATATACAGATGTGGCAGGGGGGTTAGGAATGGGGGCCTATCTGAAAGGAAAATGGTTCTCGGAGCCATGGCCAGAAAGTTGGGTAAGAGAGGGGGAAGGTAGAGGACATCACACTGCTAGAAATTATGCCCATTTGGGCATGCACATTGGTATGGGGTGAAGATTTGCCAAACCAGAAGGTTACATTTTGGTGTGCTAACAAGGCAGTGGTAGAGGTTTTAAACAACAGAGGAGCCATGTCCGAGATGGTCATGGGGGTGTTACGACAGCTAGTATTAAGAGCGCTGCAACTGAATATGTCATTCAGGGCTAAGCACACAGAAGGAGTGGAAAACACCCTAGCTGACAGCCTTTCCTGTCTGCAGCTGGATTGGATCTGGATGCTGTCCCCAACAGCAGAGGAGCAGAAAACACCCATACCAATGAACATCTGGGACGCTGGCAAGAGGGAGCTGAAATACTGTTTCGCAGGTCATGGGCACCAAGGACCTTGAGGGCCTATGAAGGGGTTTGGTGGGTGTTGCAAGCATTCAGGGAAACATATCACATGGAGGTAAGTGGGCTACTTACAGAGGAACAGTTAGGGAAGTTCACTGTGGACCAATGGCAGAAGGGAATGGCTCACACCACTATGGGGGTATACCTGGCAGGGATTAGTTTAGTTTACACCCTAAAGAAATGGAAGGACCCAACCAAGACAATGTTGATTAGGAGGATGATGCAAGGGTGGAGTAGGCTGAAACAAAGACCGAAAGACTGTAGGCAACCAATAGTGGAACATTGGCTAGCAAGACTTAAGGGCATATTACCAGTAATCTGCAGATGTAAGGATGAGGTGTAGTTATTTCACACAATCTACTTAGTAATGTTTGAAGGGGCCCTGAGAGTGAGTGAAGTGGTAGGGCATGGCAGAAAAGACAAAGAAGGGGGGTTGGAATGGGAAGACTTAAGTTGGGAAAGGGATGAAATACAGATGAGAACTGGAGGTCAAAAACAGATCAAGAGGGAAATGGTTGTACTGTAACCATCAGGCTTCACATAGATGGCACAATGTGCCCAGTAAAGTCTTTGTGTTCTTACGCCGCAGAGCGTGAGATTAAAAAAGGGAGATTATTTGTGCATGGTGACAGGGGGAAAAGCAACAAGCTACCAAGTAATGGCCATGCCCAAAACAGGCATGGAGTTTCTTGGAGAGAACCCAGACAATTATTCATCTCATTCTTTTTGAATCGGGGCTGCCTCACAATGGGCAGCGGCAGGGGAAACAGTGGCTAACATGTTGGAAAAAGGGCGATGGCAGTCTGCCAGCTATAAGAGGTATATTTGGGCCCTGCAATTTGGAGATTACATGCCAGCTGTGTTTTGTTTTGCAGGTGCAGAACCAAATGGGGGGGAGAGGGGGGTTTAAAGAAGGGGGACAATGCAAACAAGGAGCCAAAAGATGTTTAAGATGTATATTTTTGCTTAAATCCTATAGGTAGAGGGAAGATCACAGAAGTATGGATCTGCAGGCATTCCTACATTTATTGAGCAGAAAAGAGAGCTGAGAAAAAGGCTGGGGGAAAACAGCTGTACCAGGACATAAGAAAATGTAGGTTGGTTTGGCGCGGCATATGAGGGATAAGATGGGGACAGCTTCTTCCTACCCTGAAGGAAATGAAAGAGCGGTGACCCACTCCAGACTTAGTTATTATACACCTGGGGAAATGACATCAGAGGAAAACCATGAGTAGATACATATATACAAGTAAAAAAAGACTTGGAAAGAATATAACAGTGGTGGCCATAGCCTGGTCCGACATGATAACAAGGAGGGTATGGAGATGTGAACACAGTCACGTAGAAGAAGACAGAACCAGGAGAAAGATGAACAGAAGAGTAGGGACTATGGCAAGAAAGATGGGGGGACATGTAATAATGTGAGGGGTTGAAGAATGGGTAGAGGATTTTTACAGATCAGATGGGGTGCTCTTGCCAGATTTAGCAATAGACATGTTTAACACAGAGATTGAGGGATTTATAGAGGCATGGAGGAGACAGGAAGTAAAATAAAAAAGGGGGGAGGGAGGAGTTACCTAAAAAGGAGGGTGAATGCCAGCCATCCAACACAAGCTGGAGACTGGCTATGGGGAAAAAAGGGGGGAGGAGAGGAGGGGGGGAGGATAAAAGGAATATGATGAGAAGAAGAAGAAACTGAAGGAGAAAAAGCGGTCTCAGTTCTCACCGTTACCTACCAGAAAAGAGAAGAAGAAGGCGCCCAGGTTTTTACCTGGGGGAGTGAGAACAGGAAGAAAGAGAGATGATCAGAGATCGATATGTATGGATGCAATAAAGACACAATTATGGAAGAGACAATAAAAAGTGCTGATTGGAATTGTAAATGAAAGCGTGATATATAATAAATTAATTGCCAATCTGAGCACAACAATATATAACTAGTTTTGTTTTTTGTGGGGGAAAGGGGGAATCCGGGACAATGGCAGCATCAATAGAGATTAATGGACCTTTTTTTTATAGGCTGTATAAAAATAAAAAATAAAAAAGACTACAAGGATGGTTTTCTTTATTTCAGATACTGACAGTGGGGATTGGGCACCCAGTGCTGGTGTGATGGTTGTCGGCACTGGGAGGGGGGGCTCTCTGGTGTTGCACCATAGAAATGGGCAGGGTGGGGAGGTAGTAGCTGGCAATGGAGACTGAGTACCTCAGTGTTGGAAATTTGAGAAGGAAGGGGTGGGAGGGATTGTGGGATGATTTTCTTTATTTTGCGTTATGTTGGGGGGGGGCGACCACAGCAGGCTGATCATGACAAATCAGCGCTGCTTCCTGGGTGCAGTTATGTGGATCAAAGGAAAGAGCCATCCTATGATTGGGCTGGCTTTTTCCTTTGAACTACACAAAGTTTCTGCACAGCAGACCTGAACAGTATCATGATCAGCCTGGCTGAAGATTGGTCTGACACTGTCGAGCCCTTTGCAGACTGCACTGCATTGGCCCAACAGTGACACATCTTTCAAAGCCCACTATCATATCAACTTGTTCACCATTCACCAGCCCAAGGGTGAACATAAAAAGCTTTGCTGAGACCAAGATATATAAACAAATATGTTGGCAAATATTATTGTTACTATTCCTGTTCTGGGACTTAGAAAGTAGTCCAATATTGTAAAGCATTTAAAGATGTATGTAACATGCCTAGTTACTGTTAGCACTCTGATCAGAATTTGGGTGGATAGTCTGTTATACTGCTATTATTTTTATGCTTGCTTGCGCATGCGCAAGAAACATTATGTGACAGCTTAGGAGAGAAGCGGTTGGGGAGGCGAGGCAGTGTGACATCCAACAGCAGCACTGCATTTGGGGGCCTGGCCTTGGTGCACCAATGGAGGCACAGTGTGCTGATGACACTGGCTTCCAGAAGGTGCACCAAGTTCTAACATTTTCATCGCAGCAATCATGGTCATTGCAGCCTCAGTGATTGCTGCAATGAGGGAGTGACCCATCATTGCTGGGTGAAACATTGCTGGTGTGATATTGTTTGTGAACCTGCTGGCGTGTTACCACCCTGTTCACAAACAATATCAAAGAGCCATAGTGCCGAGGGGGTGCCAATCCCCCTCGGCAGCATGCGCCCCTCCCCACAGATGTATGTTTTTGCCGACAGGGCACCAATCCCCGTCGGCATCCAATCCTGGTGTTGACTTGCCAGCGGGGGAGCCCACTTCCTGTCGGCAGTAGTGTCCCACTCCCTGTGTGATGTGCTGACAGGGGAGCCCACTCCCTGTTGGCATCAGCCCACCCAAAGAGTAACGTGAGAGACCGAGGGGGTGCCCAATCCCCCTCAGCTCTTGTGCCCCCCCACCCTGATTTTGTACCGATGGGTTGCCCAATCCCCCGTTGGCTACACCCGCGAAAAAAACAATGTTCAGGTGGTATGCTGGGAGCCCACCCCAGCGTGCACAAGGTCCCTGCAGGGGAAAACCGCCCTGCGAAATTTAATTTTTTTTTACAACCTGTAAAAACGGTCCCTTGCAGCCCCTGGCCCTCCCCCCACAACTTGCACCCACCCACTGCACACCCTGGCTTCCCACACCCCGCCTCACCCCATACTTGCCTCCGGGGTCTGGCGTGACGATCTTCAGTGGACTGGGAGCACGTCTGCACTCTTCAAAGCCGACCGCAAACTGAGGAAATGACGGTAAGCTGTATAATGGGATAGATAGGTTTTTTCCAACTTTTTAGCATATCTCAGGCATTTTTGGGAATTTTGGCACCAAATTTTCAACATGGGGTTTTTGAGACCCCTTCTCTTGAATTCTGTCACTGTCATGGCGTTAATTGGGCCTGAAGGGTGATTTCGTAGTCACTGCACGGAATCACCTTTCGGGACTGATTAATGAAACAACAGTGCAATGTTCATGAGGTGGGCTCTCAGAAAGCCCATGTTGCAAATTTGGTGAAAAAATTCATAAAAATGACTGTTTCACAAGCGTGCATTGCACAGTTCCTATGCATGCTCATAAGTTTGCGAATTTGTAACATTTACACTCCAGATTTTCAACATTGCCATTTTAGCACACCTATTTATGAGCCATACAGCTGCCGTTTTTCACATCTCGCCCAAAACATGTTTCTGCCCATGTAGCGCACAATGGCGCAGTCGGTGTGTGAAATCAATGTATAGGACAAATTAAGAAAATCACAGTGACACTGTTCATGAGCAGAGGTCTTAAAATGGCTATGTTGAAAATTTGGAGGAAAAATTCCTAAAATTCCTGTTTCACAGTGTGAGTTGCGCGGTTCCTCATGCGGCAGCAACTTCCTCTTTTATTTTAATATTTCCACTCCAGATTTTCAACATTGCCATTTTACCACACCTTCTTATGAGTAGTACAGCTGTCATTTTTCACCTCTCACCCAAAACGTGTTTCCGCCCATGTAGCGCACAATGGCGCAGTCGCTGAGCAGAGGTCTTAAAATGGCTATGTTGAAAATTTGGAGTAAAAATTCCTAAAAATGACTGTTTCACGAGCGTGAGTTGCACAGTTCCTAAGCACGCTTGTAACTGCACACATTTTTAATATTTGCAGTCCAGATTTTCAACATTGCCATTTTATCACACCTACTTATGAGCAGTACAGCTGTCATTTTTCACATCTCGCCCAAAATGTGTTTCCGAGCATGTAGCACAATGGCACAGTCGATGTGCAAAATTAATGTTTGGGACAGATTAAGAAAATCACAGTGACACTGTTCATGAGCAGAGGTCCTAAAATGTCTATGTTGAAAATTTGGTGAGAAAAGTTCATAAAATGAGTGTGTTACGAGCGTGCATTGCGCAGTTTCTATGCAAGCTTGTACCTTCGCACATTTGCAATATTCTCACTCTAGATTGGCTACATTGCCATTTTTCCGCCACCTCCTTATGAACAGTACAGCTGCCATTTTTCACATCCTAGCCGAAATGTGTTTGCGCACTTCCAGCACAGAATGGCATGGTTGCTATGGGAAATCACTGTTTGGGACACATTACAAAAATCACAGTGACACACTTCATTAGCAGAGGTCCTAAAATGGCTATGTTGAAAATTTTGTGATGGAAGTCCATAAAATGACTGTGTTACAAGCGTGTGTTGCGCAGTTTCCACGCACGCTTATAACTTTGCACATTTGTAATATTTTCACTCCAGATTTTCAACATTGCCATTTTTCCACACCTCCTTATGAACTGTACAGCTGTCATTTTTCACATCCTGGTCGAAATGTGTTTTTGCAGTTCCAGCGTAGAATACCGTGGTTGCTGTGGGAAATCAGTGTTCAGGACACAGTAACAAAATCACAGTGACACTGTTCATGACCACAGGTTGTTAAATGCCTATGTTGAAAATCTGGTGATGAAACTCCATAAAATGACTGTGTTACGTGCATGCGTTGCGCGGTTTCCACGTATGCTCGGAAGTGCAAGCATTTTTTTAATATTCCCACTACACATTTTCAACATTGCCATCTCTTCATACCTCCCTATGGATGGTTCAGCTGTCATTCTTCACATCCTGCCCAATCTGTGTTTTCATACATGTGGTGCAGAATGCCACTGTCACTGTTGGAAGTCAATTTTCAGAACATATTGACAAAATCATACTGCCACTGCTCATGACAAGAGGCCCCAAATGCTTTCATCAGATGGGGTCACAAAAAGGCCATGTTCAAAATTTGTACTGTGAATACCAACAAATGCATGAGGCATTACGGTTTCTAACCATAACATCCTACCCTGTACAGACAGACAGGCATCGGGGTGTGCCTTTGGATTTCCAACTGTACTGCTCATGCCATCCCACCCCCCCCCCCCCCAGCCACTGACAGGCATCGAGGTGCACCTTGGACTCTTTATCCAAAGACTTCATCCCATTCTCCTATGCTGCACCCATTTCAACGTATGTCCTTATGGAATGGGGTGACTGTAAAGCCAAACACCCTATGGCACATCTTAACATGTGTCGGTGTCTGCAGAATAGGGTGAGGTGACATGGCTTGACCGTCATGGGTGATGACCCAAAAACTTACCCCAAATCCTGTCCGTCTCTACAGGATGGAGGTGGGGTTCATGTGAAGTTCAGTACTTCACTGCCATTCCTATTCTGCATCTGTCTAACTCCTGCATTTCTAATGCTAATACCAGCAAGAAAACATTCGACATTGACAAATGCTTGTTCAATATGTCTTTCTTTACTGATAAAGCTTACATGCTATGTGTCAGAGGGGTTACTAGTGGGGTACCACAGGGTTAAGTACTGGGTCCAGTCCTTTTTAATGTCTTTATAAGTGACATTGCAGAGGGACTGCAAGGAAAAGTATGCCTCTTTGCAGATTACACGAAGATCTGCAACACGGTTAATACACAAGGAGGTGTGGAAAGGATGAGAAGGGACTTGGCAAGGTTGGAGGAATGGTCAGAAGTATGGCAGCTTGGATTCAATGCAAAGAAGTGCAAAATAATGCACCTGAGAAACAAAAACCCAGGGGAAGGTTACACAATGTGGGAGGAAGGTAGTAACAACAACAAAAATGGAAAGGGACCTGGGGGTAATCATATCAGATGACCTTAAGGTTAGCAAGCAATATGAGAAGGTAGTAGGGAGGGCTGGGGGGATACTGGGATGTATAGGGAGATTCATCATCAGCAGAAAACAAGAAGTTGTTATCCCTCTGTACAGACAGTTGGTGAGCCCCGTCTGGAGTACTGCATCCAGTTCTGGAGACCTCATCTCTGCAAGGAAATAGACAGGATGGAGGCAGGCCAGAGGACGGCAACTAAAATGGTGCAGGGTCTGCAAGAGAAGTCCTATGAAGAGAGACTAAAGGAGCTTAATATGTATACCCTTGAGGAAAGGAGGGAAAGTGGGAACATGATAGAAACATTTAAGTACCTCAGTGGAATCGACAAAGCCCAAGAGGGTAGCATCTTTCAGAAAAAGAAATGTGCAAGAACAAGGGGACACAATTTGAAGCTAGAGGGGGAATGGCTCAGGGGCAGTGTGAGGAAGTATTTTTCACAGAGAGGGGGGTGAATGCATGGAACAGCCTTCCTGAGGAAGTCGTGAGGTCTAAAACTGTGGGAGAATTCAAGAATTTATGGGACAGACATAAGGCAATTTTTTTGTGGGGGATAGGAAGAAATAGGCTGTTGGGTAAATAGGATCTGCAGCTTATCCTGTAGGTAGGGAAATGGGCAGACTAGGTGCTTATCTGCCATCAAAGTCTGTGTTTCTATGTTTCTATGTCAAAAGAAACGTGTATTGCAAGGTCTGTGGAGCCTTGATACTCATCTCTAATTTAAAGGGGGCAGGTTTTCTAAACCTGTCTTTGTCTTTTATTTTAGAGTTACTGGACATTAATGCCATTAAAGGTGGTCTATAGTGCTGTTGCACTGATTACTATTATCAGACAATATATGTGTGGACAGTGTCCTAAGCTATGCTGCTTAATCACTCATCCTGTTGAACTTTCTTATAATCCACATATTCATTTTGTCAGAACACCAGCATGACATACTGCAGGATAAGTTACTTTCTCTGACTGTGATATTGTTTAAAATTTCCTGTACTTTGAACCAAGATGTTTTTATAATGCCTTATGTATTCTTGAAAACTAAATAAAAATAAAATTAAAAAAGATGTAATTTTTCTAAGTCATTAGACTATGCATTAATGCTCTTGTTTTTAATACACTTCAACTTGTTATACCCTTCAACTTACACATATTGAGTGATTAAGAACTTCAACAGCAGAAAATTGTGTACTGTCCCTTTAAGAGTGCAGTATAAGCATCAGGAGGGGAGGCTTTGTTCTTGTCAAAGTGCCAGGCATGTGTTTTCAGGAACGGTTTCGGTTTCGGAAGATGTGGTTAAGGTCTCAGGTAGTGACTCACCTGGAGAGTAATGATCTCTCAGGCAATTACAATCTGATTTCTGGAACAAGCATAACAGTGAGACAGACCTGATATGCACATATAATGATCTTTTCCTAGTGAGAGATCAGAGTGATGTCTTTATTGTGATCCTCCTTGCCCTGTTATCTGCTTTTGGCACTGATGATCATGCTGGTTTGCTGGGCCTACTCTAGGGGTTTGAGGGATGGCTGGAGCTGTTCTGTAATGGCTCTAGTCATTCCTCAGTGGAGTAGTGCTTGAACTTCGCTGGTCACAAACTGCTGTTCTGGGATGCAACATCCCTCAGGGTTCTGAGCTGTCACTGGTGTTGTTCACAATGCATATGCATCTTCTGGGTGTGATCATTAAACACTATAGCCTGAGTTTTCATTGCTGTTTTATTTATTTATTTGATCTGGTTACCGGGTTAATTAACTGGCCACATAACATGACCCGGACATTGAACAAAGACAATAACAGAAATGTAACCTGATGCTGTGTATCATCAGGCTGCTACCCCTGTCCAATGACCACAATACAGGATGAGGGGCCTGGGCTCTGTTCTGATGGTGACTGGGGGTTCTTTCCCAAATAAAAATAAGTAATAGTGCAGTGCCTCCACCCAGAGTGAAATATAGTGGGCCAGATGTTTGCAGGGTACAATCCCCAGGATGCTGTACCTACCCACTTCCCCTTCCAGTCACCCCACACATCTATTACCAACTCAAATTATGATACTTTTCTATTCATGCAGTTATTGACTATAACTAATAATATGTTCACAGACCATTTTAACAGTAACAATAGTAACAGATTTATTATAGGGAAAGGGGAATAGGAGATGCAAATTTAAAGCAGTGGCATAAAGCTGGTTACTTGTAATGGCAATGAAACACATCAGTAACTGTGCTCACCCTGAACAGCAACAACACATTTAACTTGGGGCTGGCAGTATAGCCTAGAGGTTAGAGGAATGAGGTGTGAACGAGCTTGATACATCCAGCAGAGCAGACCTGAATTTGATTCTCACAACCTCCACTTGCATACTGTGTGACTCTGAGCAAGTCACTTAACCGCCCAGTGCTCCCAGGTCGCCCCTGAAAACAGGCACTTGTGCCTAGTGGGCCTTACCCGGTTACCAAAGACTAAAATAAAAAAAAATAAATAAACTTGCCCACCAGTGTCCTTCAATAGCTATCTGAGTACAAAGCTAAAGGTGCAGGCCTTAAACATTACCATAGGTTGGTCATTGCTGGGGCCATTAGGAATGAAGAAAGAACTCTCTGTGATTTATCTTGTTTGGAAAAACTCCCAGTTAAGGCATGCCCGGGATGTACTCACAGTTCTTAAGACATGACTGTGGGCTGCAATTGTGGCTGCTAGCAGTCGAGGAGCTCGGGACTTGGATAGCAGAGCAGAGTACATGGCTGGCAGGATGATCTGTCAGTTGTATCCTTCTGTCTTGACTGAGAAGTCTAACAGCGCTTCCAAATCGCACCCAGGATACAGGAGCACTGCCGGCAGCTTCCCGGTTCACAAGGAACCCAGACCTCAGGAGCGACCCCACAGTCCAACTCCCTCAAATGGGTTGAGCATTCCCTAGTACTCAGGCATGTGCCTGTAGCTCCCTGTTCCCCAATCTACCCCATTTAATAAGAGCTAGCTGACCCCTCATCTGACTATGAGGTAGCCTGAACAGGATAGTCTCTGTCTCCACATGGATCAACTCAGCACTCTTGCAAGCAGCAGGATTTCAGGCACATTATCTGGCTACCCACAGGCTACAGGAGCTCAGCGGACATCTCCCCAGTGCTAGCTCAGGACTTAGGCAAATACTTCAGTCTCTAGCAGAATTCTGTCTCTGGCAGCTCCCAGTTCAATCCCTCTAACAGGCTGCAGGCTTTCTCAGGATGTTGAGGGAGTTATTCCCAAATGATCTGGATACTCTGAATGTGGGGCTTCCAGACTATGGACAGTTGGGCAAGTCCATAGAAACATAGAAACATAGAAGTTGACGGCAGATAAGGACCTCAAGGTCCATCCAGTCTGCCCATTTCTTTTTCTACCTTATAAATGTGCCATCGGCCTTTGCTCTGTCAGTGACCTATCTATTCATAGTCATTTGTATTGCTCCCTTATGCCTATCCCATGCCTGTTTGAAGCCCTGCACTGTATTCATAGCCACCACTTCTTGTGGTAAGCCATTCCATGCATCTACCACCCTTTCTGTGAAAAAATTTCCTCACATTCCCCTTAATCGGCCTCCTCTAATCTCATGCTGTGTCCTCTTGTCCTGCTATTTTTCTTATATTTAAACATGTTAGACTCTTTCACCTTGTTTATGCCCTTAAGGTGTTTAAATGTCTCGATCATATCACCTCTCTCCCTCCTTTGCTCAAGGGTATACATATTGAGCTCCATTAATCTGTCCTCATATAGTCTTCTGATGCAGTCCCTGCACCATTTTGGTTGCCCTTCTCTGGACTGCCTCAATTTGGTTAATGTCCTTGTGAAGGTGTGGCCTCCAATACTGCCGCAGTACTCAGATGGGGCCTAACCAATGTCTTGTACAGAGGGATTATTACCTCCCTCTTACGACTTGTGATACCCTACTAATACACCCTAACACCCCCTAGCCTTACCTACTGTTTTAGAGGTCTGCTTGGATGATTTTAGGTCATCAGTGATGATGATGCCCAAGTCTCTTTCTTCCTTTGTGACTGCTAGCAACTCCTCCCAGCCTATAAGTGGCTTCAGGTTCTCTTCCTATGTGCATGATTTTGCACTTCTTTGCATTAAATCCCAGTTGCCACTCTTCTGACCATTCTGCTAGTTTATCCAGATCTCTTCTCATTCTGCCCACCCCATCTGGATCATCTACTCTGTTGCAGATCTTGGTGTCATCTGCAAACAGACAAGCCTTACCCTCTAGTCCATCTCTGAGGTCACTAATGAAGATGTTGAATAGGACTGGCCCCAGGACTGATCCTGAAGTACCCACTTGTGACTTGCATCTCTTCTGACTGTATACCATTTACCACCACTCTCTGTTTTCTGCCAGTCAACCAGTTTGCCACCCAGTTGACCAACTTCTGACCCACCCGAGCCTACCTAGCTTATTTATCAATCTTCTATGTGGAACAGTGTCAAAAGCTTTGCTGAAGTCAAGGTGGCGACATCAACTGCTCCCCTTGGTCCACCACTCTGGTTACCCAGTCAAAGAAATCTATGAGATTAGTTTGACAGGACCTTCCTTTGTAAACCCATGCTGTCTTGGATCCTGTGCCCTATGGATTCCAGGTGTTGCACTATCCTTTCCTTAAGGATGCCTCCATAATCTTGCCCACTACTGAGGTAAGACTGACTGGTCTGTAGTTCCCTCCTCCTCCTGCTACCACTCTTGTGAGTGGGATCACATGAGCCCTTCTCAGTCTTCTGGGACCTCTCCTGTGCTCAGAGACTCACTAAACAATTCTGCTAATGGCTCTGCTAGTTCCTCCTTTAGCTCCTTAAGTACCCTGGGATGTATGCCATCAGGTCCCATTGCCTTATCCACCCTGAGCTTAGCAAGCTCTTGTAGGACCCTTTCTTTTGTGAAGGGGTAGTGCTCACCTCCCTCCCCTGTGTCCATGATGCTGAGCTGTGGGCCCTGCCCTACCTTCTCTTCAGTAAATACTGAGCAAAGTATCTATTTAGGATAGATGCCTTTACAGGGTCCTCCTCCTCACATGCTCCCTTTTCTCCATTAAGCTTAGCAATAACCCCTCTGGACTTTCTCCTTTCACTAATGTATCTATAGAGTCTTGTCACCTTCTTTACTGTTCGTGCTAGTGTTTCCTCAGTTTGGGACTTTGCCTGCCTTACTGCCTTACCTGCTTCCCTTAGGGCAGTTTGGTATGCCTCCCTATCTTCATCCGCTGTGTTCCTTATATTTTCTGAAGGCCAGCCTTTTGGCTCTGACCTTTTCTGCTACTGTATTTGAGAACCAAAGTGGTTTCCTTCTTCTTTTGCACTTCCTTTTCTGTCTAACACAATGGGATGTTGCTTCAAGTATTGTATCCTTAATGCTTGCCCACTTTGCCTGTACCTCCTCACCTGTGTTTCTTTTGCCAGGGCTAGCTTAACTCTGTTGGCCATCTTATCAAAGTCAGCTCCTCTGAAGTCCCATATTTTTGCCTTGGAATGGGATGATTTAGATGTAGTAGCCAAATTGAACCATACCATGTGATGGTCACTGCCCCAGGTGACCTTCTACCTGGAGATCTGTGATCCCTTCTTTGTTAGTCAGTACTAGATCTAGGATAGCCCTGTCTCTTGTGGGTTTGCTGTACCAGTTGTTTGAGGCCCTCCCCTGCAGGGAATCCACTATGAGTCTAGTTCTGGCAGATGTTCCTGCTGGTATTGACCAATCTGTATCTGGCATGTTGAAGTCTCCCATTATCAGAACCTCCCTTTAGCTGTCATGTTTTGTATATCTTCTAACAGTAATGTGTCTATGTCCTCCCTCTGGTCTGAGGCCTGTAGACAACCCCAGTTCTTATGGCTGTCCCATTTCCTGTTTCCATGGTGACCCACAGTTCTTCTGGCTCCTTATGTGTATTCTGAATTTCTGTAGCTTTGATATTTTCATTAACATACAGAGCCACTCCTCCCCCCCTTTTTGCACCTCGGTCTCTTCTGAAAAATACATAGCCAGGTACTGAAGTCTCCCAAGTGTGGTTACTGGTAAACCACGTCTCACTAATTGCTACTATGTCCAGTTTAGCCTCTGACATTATTGCCTGCAGGTCTGGGATCTTATTTCCCAGGCTGTGAGCATTTGTGTACATGATTTTCCATTTGCCAGATTTTGGTGTGTTAGTTGTTGGGTGAAGTTTGGCATTACCCTGTGCATCGTATGGAGACAAACCTTTTTCTTACCTGGTGATGCAAATGAGCGGCAAACACGCTGAATTCCTGTTTGACCACTAGCTGAGGGGAGGGTGTTCTTCCCATTCGACGGTATGGGTGCTGCACCCCTCTCCCCATTTGCTAGTTTAAATATTCTGCAAAGACGTCAAACTTCTGCCCCAATGCACTGACTCTCTTTAGTCAGATGCAGTCCATCAAATTTAAAGAACTTTCGCTCCCAGAACTGTTGCCAGTTCCTACAAATCTGTGTCCTTTTCCTGGCACCAGTCCTTGAGCCACGTGTTTAGCTCCCCTATCTCCCTTCTCTGACCTTCCGTCCATCTGCTCCCTTCTCCCAGACTGGCAGGATCTCAGAGAAGGAGATGCCGGATGAAATAGATGATAGTTTGTCACCCAGCCTAGTCAGGTGTTCCTTGGTCTCCACAACTGACCGGCTGGAGAGATCATTAGTCCCTATGTGTACTAGGACATCAGTGTTTTCTCCTGCTTTGTGAACAATTTTAGCAATGCGGTCAGTGTCCCTCCATGCTGATGTACCTGGGAGACATCTGACCATCACCCCTGGCTGGAGATGGGTATCAACTCCCGAATCATGGAGTCTCCTATGATCAGATGTTTTTGGATTTCCTTTGTGCTTGTTTAGTTTTGGTTCCTGATTTGGGTGAGTATTGTTGTGCTAGCTCCTGTGCTGCAGTGTCCTGCTTGCAGTGTCTTCTGCCTCTTTATTTGATTTCAGAGATAGAGGCAGATACCTGTTGTAGTGTTTATATGGTTTTGGAGGTAATATGTTGGAGGCAGAGAGTGAAGGGGCACCTGATTTGCTCCTCCTAACCACCTGCAACCTCCTGGACCAACTACCCTCTGCGGTCGAGGTTTTTCTGTTGGATGCTGGGGAAATGGCGGGTGGTTCTTATAATGTATTTCCTCTTCAATATGAAATTTGAGGCGTGTAATCTCTGCCCGTGCTGCCCGGAGCTGTGACATAAGATCTCCAAAGGCCCAGCATGTAGGACAGTGTCCTAAATCCTGTAAGACTGTCCTTCTGAAAATTGTTCCACAGTACCTGCAGTTAATGAAATCCATTCCAAATAAGTTGCTGGGTTTGTAACCTAGTCAGAGTAATTTGAAGGAAAAAAAAAATGCAAGTAATGGTTTAATTGTGCTTTGTTTAACTTGTTATAACAAGTTAAATTACTAGTGCCCTGTAAATGAGATCACCTTGTGGAGGCCCCACTGATCCGCCCCTTCCTGCTCTGCCACAGGAAATGTTACAACTGTGGTACCCTATAAAAGGAGTGTAGCGTGGGGTGGTTGGGGATGGGGTGGTGGCTGGGTCCTTCCCTGCCTAAAAGAAGAACCACAGACGAAAGAACAAGGAGGTAAGAGCAGAAACAATCAGTCAGCAACAAATGCAGTAACCCTGAAAGCTTATCCTAATGTTAGATAAAACTGTAAAACCTGTAAAGCACCACCTGTAATAATTTCAGAGAAGATATACCCTGTAAGAAACACTTTGCTCCAGAGAAAATAAAGCAGTAACAGAAGATATACCTTGCAAAAGACAATTTGAATCAGAAGATTACAGCAGTAATCTGTTAGCACACACCTGTAGGCACACCTTGTAATAATGCAGAAGAAGGTATACCAGCAACAACAATTTGAATCAGAGAAAAATAAAGCAATGAAATGTTAGCAACAAACAGTAGCAATCCCTGTGAGTAAAAATAAAACACCACCACAGAGTAAATCTGCTTAGCCAAACTAAGTCTTAATCCTTCTCCCTTGCTCTGGTAAATTTCTCTACTCTGCCTTTCAAGCAGTCT
Organism: Neoceratodus forsteri; assembly: GCA_016271365.2. Taxonomy (NCBI): domain Eukaryota; kingdom Metazoa; phylum Chordata; order Ceratodontiformes; family Ceratodontidae; genus Neoceratodus; species Neoceratodus forsteri. The sequence continues at coordinate 90,629,998 of CM028132.1, read as the reverse complement.
TAGAAGGAAAGAGCTCAGGTGAAGCTAGGTGCCTTGGCCAGCAAACCAAGTCTTCTACCTGGTAATGATATGCTCATGGACAGTGTTAGCATTTAACTATAAACCTTATTTATTTGGGAAAGAACAATGGGGTAAGGGGATGCAAACTAAAAGCTGACTGAATGTCATTTTTGATTTGGCAGAATATTCGAACAATGCATCTAGTCCCCCTGGTCAATCCACGTCAATTGCACAGGGCACCAAGATTTTAGCACTTGCAGGCCTGAAGCAGTACAGCTGGTTGGCTGGCACTGCAGCTGGTTGGTCAGCATTGGGGCACTTAAGCAAATGGACTTTTATTTATTTCTTTAATCTTCTCTGTGGAATTTGGAGCAGAAACTGTTAAACATCAAGGAATTGTAAATCCCAGGTCCAATGGCCTGCACAGCAGTTGAAACAGCAAACTTGCAAATAGAACAAGCAACTTCTTAACAGAAATTTACTTTAACTTGGTTGCAAGGACAGGCCCTGAATTTATTCATGGTACTGTGGCTTCTTTGAGCTGGTAATGATGTCAGGCTGATTTGTCCTCGAGCAGGATTCAATCTGCTGACTCTCGACTGCAGGTCACAATCTTCTGTCCTTCTGGAACAGAACCAGCATACAGGGACCAGGGCTGGCACGGCATATCCCCCAAGGTGGCCGTAAACCAATACTGAAACATTGCAGTGGTAGCTGACTCCCCAATCTGGTCTGCAGACAGTGGCAGTTCAAATTTGAACCAGTAACAGCCTTAGGAGCCTCATAGGATGTGGGATCTGCATAAGCAATTCAGTCTCTGATGCAGTTTCAAATAAGCTACACAGCTTACCCACTTGGTAGGTGGTAGTCTCTGGCAGTAAGCTGAAACAGTTATCTTCAAATCTTCTCCAAAGGCAGCTAGGCAGGATATACACTCTGCAACCACAAGCTTTAATTTCGAACTGCAGTCTTTGGGCAGATTTCTTACTTTGCAGCAGTTCAACTTTTCCTTTCACCAGCAAGCTCTGATGCAGTTCAGCAGAACTGGCAGTCTTGGCAAAACCCACACTCTATTTCACCTTGGGAGCTGAAGAGAATTAGTCTGCAGATTCAACAGTTCAGACAGCTCACGTTCAAGCAGTCAGCCAGCAGAGATTTAAGCAAACCTCCCCGCTTCCTCTCAGAGCCAAAAAAAACAGAGCCTCCTTCCTCTGTGGAAGCTCTCTCTGGACTTTCCAGTTCATCTGTCCTTCCTTAACCGAAGAAAAAAAAGAGTCCTGTAACCCGAATGAACGCTGAGGCTGTCCATCACAAATCTAGTGTTCTGATTGACTAAAATGGGCGTCAAGCACACAGTTCACTGTTTCTCCCAGCAGCCATAGCAGAAAGGCCTCTTTAGGACCCTTTGAGTTCTGATAGGCCAGAAGGCAGGGTCAAAGTACCAAACATGGCTGCTGGATGGCAGAAAGTTAATAGTCCAAACTTTAAAGTTCATTTTTAAATACAACAGTTCAGTCTTAGGTTTAAATATTTACAGAATTCAGTAGAGCTCCCTCTGCACTTCTAAGTGACTGCAGAGTGGAGTCTGAAGGAGTACTGCCTGGCCGGTCACGAGCTCCATTTCGCTCAGACTAGCACAGGCTATGGACACTATATACAGGGCTGAGCTTCTTAAAGCTACAGCGTGATGGCACCTTCTCGCACGTCCGTGCAGGGACTATGGATACAGCAATGCTTTACAGTGAATTCAAACTCTCTGCTGGATATTAGCCAGGTTCAAAAGGCAGAACAGAAGCTGAAACATGGCTAGGTGGAGGGACAATGCAGTGCCCGGGGAGATGACTTAAGGTAAGCCCCACCACGCGGGGAGGGTGGGGTTGATTACAGATACATATCTTTTTTTTTTTTTTTGCTATGGTATTTCTCTCCATCCTGGCTGGCACTCCTAGTACCATCTGCTGTCCCCCCAGTACCATTCCCCCAAGGATCAGGCTCTTTTTTGCCAGTCGATTTCCTTTTTTGCCATGGTGAAAAAGGAATGCGAATGGTGAAAAAGGATTTTAACGAAGTCATCGCATCATGAAAAAATGGAGATCTGTTCCCCGAAATAGGCATCTGGTCAGAAAAAGGATGTTTTTTTCCCAGACTGAATCCTTTTCTGCCACCACAGGAAAGGATTGTTGAAAAGGGATTTTGCCTAGCGAAAAAAGGTTCCGCCTAGAGAAAAATGAAAAATAAACCTTTGCTATATATACTGTATTTTTCTGTGTGTTTTTTTTTCAACTTTTTTATGTTGTGACCCCCCCACGGGAAATATCCCTGGTGACTAGTGGCACCTCTTACCCTGTGTTTCATTGGGGTCATCGGCCCTAACTCTCACGCCATCACACGTGTGAACAAGCTGAGGTGGTGAAGTACAAGGGAATGGGGTGAGAGCTAGGACCAACGACGCCAACACACACCCCAATGCTGGTTGGGGGGCGGTGTGGGGTGTGCAAGGGGGGCTCTCAACCTTAATATCAAATTTCCTTGCTTTTGTCACTGTGGAACAATCTTAACTGATGCATTAAACAGAGTTTTTTTGCCATGAATTTCCCTTCTTTTTGAGAATGAGGACTATAAATAGTGAATGGAATGTGGTGGTGGGAGCGCACCATGTGATTTTTTGTCACATACTAATGGTAAGTGCAAAGCAAACGCAAGCGCAAATGTGTACACACATGGTGATGTAAACATAAATAGTAACGCAAACAGTAATAGAAACACAAGCACAAAGTGAAGCAAAAGCGAACAGTGACTCAAACGGAGATGCAAATGCAAGCATGCATGGAAATGCAACTGGCAACATGCATGGTCACGGTACTGCTATTGGAAATGCAAATGGTAATGGTAACAGCAACAATAATGCCAGAGGAAACAGAGATGCAAATACAAGCCCGTATGGAAATGCAAATTGTAACTTGCACGGTCATGGTATCGCAATTGGAATTACAAATGGTAATGGTAATAGCAACAATAATGACAAAGGAAAAAGAAATGCAAACACAAGCAAATATGGTAATGCAAACCGTAACATGCACGGTCACGGTAACGCAATTGGAAACGTAAATGGTAATGGTAACAGCAACGATGACACAAAACGAATGAGAAACAGAAACACAAACACAAACAGAAGGGCGGCCACAAACACAAATGGTAACGCGCATGGTGATGCAAATCGAAATGCAAATACAAACAGTACCAGAAACACAAATGGTAACGGTAACACAAATGCAAACGCAAATGAAAACGCAAAGGGTAATGCACACGGTGGCGTACACGGGAACGCTAATGCAAACGGGTATGGAAACACAAGTGGAAATGCTAAGTGTAACAGTAACAGGAGCACACACCCTGGTTTTCCCCAACAACTGCATAGAGAAACACAGTGACTACAAAGAATGTGTGCATAATAATGGGCCTCAGACCAGAAAATGAGCACTTGGAATACTAAACTGCTTATATCTCAGGTACCATACGATGTAGAAAAAAAATTTAAATTTCATATGATTCATGACTTTCCTTGCTAGTTTTGCACTTAGCTCCTTAGTGCAGGACTTAGCATTTTTCCGACTAAAGTCCATATCTCACACCATTTCTGAGATACGGGCCCCGAAAGACAAGATGGATGCCACAATGTTAGTCTATGGGAAAAAGCGTCACCTTCAGAGAACCGTAACTTTGCATCCCTGCAATATTTTGTCACCAAACCAGTGAAAGGCACATCTGTGGGTTGTTGGCTGCCTTCCTTCCAAATTTCAGCCCAAAAGACCAAACCTGTTATTTTCCCCATAGTGTCGAATAGTAGTGTCGCAAATCACTACACTTTCGCTACAAAAATCATGAAAGTGTCACAGATTTTACACTACTTTGCAACACTACTTTTCCCAAAAATTTCAAAAACATATTTCTGGGATGTTTAACCCCAAAATAAAGACATGCCTAGCATCCTCAGGGGTTGACTAGGTAAACACAAAAAAAAATGTATATCTAGAGGGTCCCAATTTTAAATGCAAGCATTTCTGTGATCAGTAACTAAAAAAATTGTGGATTTGCGACACTACTGGGATAATTTGTGACACTAAAAACTGCATTTGCGACACTGTCAAACTTTTTGTTAACTTTTCCCATTGACTATAATGGGAAACTTGTTTTTTGAATAAATTTCGAACCGTTCAATATTTTTTTTACAAAATCTTCAAAAGGTACATTGGGTACCCTGGCCACATGTTTCCTGAAGTTTCTGGACTGGTCGCACAAACCGTGCGACCTGTAGGCAAGTGCAAAGAATGCACAAAAAAGCGTAAATGTGCTATGGAATGTCACTTAATAACTCTGCAACTGTATATCCGACCAGTGCAAAACTTGGCAGATCCCAAGGTCTATGACACCACTCTGTGCCTGCCAAATTTCAGGCAAATCTGTCAAACAGTGGCAAAGTTATTAAGGTGGAAAATTTCACCAATTAACCTTAAATGGGGTACTCAACCATAACCATGTGACACTACCCGTGCCACTATAATATATATATATATATATATATATATATTTTCTATGCAAAAAACTTTTTTAATGCATCATTTAGGGTTGAAACACAAAAAATCAGGAAATGAGACCTTTAGAGTTGCCCCATCCCCACCTCGTGGACCCCCCCCATCATCCCAAGATTGACAACTGACGGGGTGTGTCATTAGGTTGTGAGGCCTAAATGTCACCCCATTCTTCTTTACTGTGGCTTGTGAATATGATTATAGATGGAATGGGGTGACATTTAGGCCTCACAACCCCAATGACACACCCCGTCAGCTGTCAATCTTGGGATGATGGGCGGGTCCAAGGGGGGTGGGGCAACCCTAAAGGTCTAATTTCCTGACTTTTTGTGTTTTAACCCTAAATGATGCATTAATGAAGTTTTTTGCATAGACATTCCTTACTTTTTGAGAAAGAATAGAAAAGTAGAAAGTTGCACAAGTTAGTGGGAGCGCAGTCTTTTGAGCCCCGTGCTCCCACCAACTTGCAAATTCCTGCCTAAGATAATAGTTCAAGTACTGAATATCATAGAGGATAATGGCTGGGAATCAGGTAATAACCATGCTGTAATCACCTTGAGTGGTTGCTAGTGCAACTTTGTAAACCTCGAGAGCGGAGCTCGAGAGATTTACTGTTTCCCTTAGCAACCATGAGAGGTGATTTCATGTGTGGTTATCACCTGATCCTCCAGCCATTATTTTTTATAGTGTATGGGTAAAAAACTTTAAATGACGCAATAAGAAAGGCACTTCACTTTGCTCTTACCATAGATCAACAATTGGCACCTTTGAGATGGTTTGCCACGACAACATTTATTTCATTTACAAATACTTATTTCCAAATATGCTAGTAGAGAAACACAATTTAAATATTTATTATATTATCACTGTGGGCATTTTTAAAACAGAGACAGTCCATTTCTATGCCAGGTTCAAGGGTTATATTTTTAAAACAAAGAAACAAATCCAGTTGGTTGCTGGTGGTCACCTGGTCTATGGGCTGCGACGTTGCATCTTGTTCTGAGGCCCAAACAAACGAGCATATGGGGTGATTTTCACATGCAAACAGGTCATGATCTAAGACAGAAAATCTACAAGGGGAACAGAAAATATTAGGGATATGCGCCATCAGCTAAGATAAGGTTATGATTTTAAACAATTTCATTACAGTGCGTTTCACTTACTAATCTTCTTCTGATGAAGAATTGCAGATTATTGCCAATCTACGTCTCTTTTGTGGAACATAGTGATTGTGTACATTGATTGCTATTCCTGATCCAAAAAGGTTGAAGTTAACTCCAAGATCACTCGGAGGGGTTCTTACATCTGGGAATGTTGAATGTTCAGTTTGGGTGATTGATATTGAAGCTGCAGAGGTACTGGCAGTGGGGTGAGTGTTCTCAGAGTGAGTTTGAGCACTGAGAATGGTTGAGATCATTTTTTGTTTGGCAGCACTAAGATAGCCATGATTATTTATTGACTGGAGTGACCTGAGTCCAGAGACTTGCTGCACTTCTGTTGAGGATATGTCACTGTTGACAAGGCACTGAACTGAAGTCTTGTGGGTTGAATGGTTGGTTATGCACTTTTCTGTAGGGAGGCCTGCTGAGCTTTTGATTGAGTTCATTATTGAACGCATTTTGCTCTCGCCAAGTGGCATATTTCTGAACCAAAGGGAGGTGCTTGGATTAAAGTTTATGTTTGGGGTTAAGTAGAATGGTGCATTGGGGTTTAACATAGATGATGGCCTCTGCTGCCTGTATAATCTGTAGACCGTGATTGGGTCTCTTTCTGGAAAAGCTGAGTTCTGATACATTCTTGGTTTGACTGTGCGTGTATCCCTAGGGTTTTCTCTGGTACGTGTTTTTGTCTGCCTCTCAGAATCCTCTATGTACTCCTGGCCATCTGTGTCTTTAAGCAGGATCAAATCAGGCCGTCTGAGGCTATAATGCTCTGCCGTTCTAAGTGCAAAATATAACCCATTATAAAAGAAAATCATGTTCATTAGAGCAGTTGGGATGTGGATGCCCAGGGTTTTGAGTCTGGTACAGTTTATCTATGTTGGTGGGTGTTAGAGCATCAGCCCTGTTGTGTTTGCTGCATTTACCTTGTTTCTTTAAAAATTTCTGCTTGGCAGCTAATGTTGCAAGTGTTTCTTTAAAATCAGAGGTGTTGCCATCGAAAATTGAGTGCCCATATTTGTTTTTTATTAGATATCTGTCTATGCTGCCCAGGATGCCCCTTAGTGTACTTGGCTCGTAATCTGAACCATTGTTTCATTTTATCTTGCAGATGAAGTCTGCTACATGCGTGTCATGATCATCTACTGGGATTTCAGTGATGCGGCGCTGCTCCTCCACATCTGCAAGGTACGATTTTAACAATTGTATGTCAGACTCTGTTTTTTTATCATCCGTTTGTTCTCTTGCTCTTCTATGAAGTGCTTGCGGTTAGAGAAGTCACTAATTTCTACATTTACTGCTGCCATTTCAATTGACTTTCTTGGTGAGCGTGAACTGCCGATAATGGAATGTTTTTTAATTCCCCGAGAATGGTGTTAAGTGATCTGTGGGGCTGGAATATTGCAACAGTCATGGTTCCTTTTTGTTATGCCACTGCTTGGACGTTCCAATCCGTGGTTAACAGCTTTTAACATTCTGAACAGTGGCATTACAAGGCTATGCTACTGTTGATTATGGTGGTTAATAGGGGCTCCCCATACATTATGTATGTATTGCTGGCAGCACATATGACTGGGAATGTGGACCCCACCACCTTGAAAGAAAGTAAATTGTCAGTCATCAGAGTGGCATAATTCAACACCTGTTTACATGTCAGACACCTAACCACTACAAATTACCTCCATGGCAGTAACGCTAGGCACCCTATAAATGTGAAGCCAGTACCACAATGCAAAATGCTGTATGCAAAACATAAAGTGTGTCACGCAATATGGGTGCAGCAAATGAATTTTCCAACACCTAAACACCATAATTCACATGGACAGCACATCCCCTCAACACGCTCCAAACTTCAATGTAAAAGACCACACTGTTTCCGAGATACAGTATAAAATATGAAAGTTTCAGGTTTTCATTCATCACACTGGCAGAATTCCACATCTATTAACATTTTACACACCTAACAACTGAAAAGTACATCTATGGCAGTAAGACTAGCTACCCTAGTAATTTAAAGCCACTACCACCATAGAAAATACTGTCCGCAAAACATAAACTGTATCACGCAATATTTCTACAAAAAATGTATTGTCTGACACCTAAGTACTATAATTCACATCTACAGGACATGCCGTCAACACCCTCCAAAGTTCAAGTTAAAGACCAAACTGTTTCCGAGATATTTAATTTGACAAATTGTTAAAATAGTGCTGTCTGGTCACTCCCAATCTGGCCAGCTAGTCCCTCTCTCATGATCAAATAATCTCACAATCAAAGAATTTGTAGGCTTGCAATCAAAGTATTTGCAGGCTCATGATCAAACAATAAAAAACGTTTAAACAATTTTTAGAGACAAATACATGAAACCACAGGCATAACTCGACAGAACAAAGGCCCCTGAGCAGATCCCACCCTAGTTTGCCTTTAGAAGTGACCCCTGTGCTGAGAAAATTACATTTTTCATGTGGCCATCTAGTCGCACCCTTGTGATCAAAGATTGCGATCAAAGAATCTCAGTATCAAAGATTTTGCAGGCTTGCAATCAAAGAATTTGCAGGCCGCGATCAAACAATAAAACATTTTTAAAGTCTATTTTTAGGCAGAAATGCATAAAACCACAGCCATCCCTCGATAAAATGAAGCCTCCTGAGCAAAACCCACCCTCATTTGGCTTAATAAGCGACCTCTGAGCTGAAAAATTTATTTTTTCAAGTGGCCATCTAGTCATGCCCTCGTGATCAAAGATCGCGGTCAAAGAATCTCGGTATCAAAGAATTTGCAGGCTCGTGATTAAAGATCGTTAGTAAGCCACAATCAAAGAATAAAAAAGTTAAAAACTCTATTTTTTTACCTTTTGAAAGAAACTACAGGCATGGCTTGATAGAGGCAAGACCCCTGAGCTAAACCCACCATAGTTTCACCTCAGAAGTCCCCCCTGGGCAGAGATATTTGAATTTTTCTGACCGCAAACTAAAAACAAGATGGCAGCCATCGTGATCAAAGAATTCCTCGTGATCTAAGATTCTTTGATTGTGAGCCTGCAAATTCTTTGATCGTAAGGTGGGACTAGATGGCCAAAACCCCACTCTTCTTTCGCAAAATAACCATATAAATGTCCCCATTGACTTATAATGGGAAATTAAAACTTTAATAACTTTTGAATAGATTAATATTTTTTCACCAAATGAAAAGTGCATGTTCCTTGATGCAAACTTTTTCAGCTGAGCAAAGTTGCAGAGCAGCACACCACATGAAGGCCACACAGTGCCATGGACAAAATCAAAGAAGCTGCCCACAAAACTGACGAAAAGTGCATTTTCAGCATTTTGGTGTGCAAAAACTGTAAGTCCAAGCAAAATGAAATTTGGCAAATCAAATGATCTGCTGTGCCCCACCACACATACCAAATTTCATGCAAATCCGTTGAAAGGGTCCAAAGTTATTAACATGCAAAATTTTGAGTTTAACATAGAAGAGGCTTCATAACTGTAAATATAGGGGTGCAACCACGCCCATATAATATATTCCATGACCGAGCATGCTGACATGCTACAGTAAAGGAGAATGGGGGAGATTTAGGCCTCACAACCCCAATGACACACCAAGGCATCTGTCAGACTGTGGAGGATTGGGGTGGTGTGTGTGAGGGGGGGTTAGGGGTTCAACCCTTTTTTTTATCATAGAAAATTTTTATTGATTTTCTAGGCATACATACATACCAAAAGGCCATAAAAGTGGCCTGACCCATACACAAAAGTATCAAGCTCTAAATACGCATACACATTATACAAATAATGCAGCATACACTTAATCCTCTAAGGTCAGCTAAAGACCTCGAATATTAAACATTCTAATGGTGGAATTATTTACCATAAACATATATTAACACAGGTTGTGAAGGAGGATTACAATAAGAAATTGGCGTCCTGCAAAGAAAAGAATGAAGATAAGCTTCCCATCTGGCATTGTATTTATCCATACGACCTACTTGAATATAGGGCAAATGAGCTAATATAGCTAATCTGGCAAGTGCAGCATGCCAACTACTACGAGGTGGTGGAGTTGGCTGGTGCCAGTGCATAAGTACCGGTCACTTGGCTTCCAGAAGAGCCAGTGCGATCCATTGTCTCTTAGGCTGAGATAGGGCAATGAGAGAGGAAGTGTCCCCTAATAGAAGCTTGGGGTCAGATAAGTGTATCTGAGTTCCAAAAATTGTAGAGCAATCCTGGGCTATAGCAGACCTGAAAGGTGAAAGCAGCGGGCATGCCCAAAGAATATGCAGTAAATGACTTCCAGGGTGTTGACATCGCCAACAGTTGGAGTATTGCAGTAGGCCATGAGAGTGTAAGGATGCAGGTGTTCAATACCAAAACAACAGTATTTTGCGCTGTATGAAACAGCTTTTAGTATCTGCGTACATGTAATGACAATCCCGAAGATACCGGTTCCAAGATTCCTGAGAAATATGGATGTTCAAAATGGAAGCCCATTTCAACCTGCATGACATGGATGGATCTGCCTGTGCATCTCACCAGGTCTTATAAAAACGACCAATGAGACCTCCACTAGAGAAATTTTCATGCCTATGGGCCAACCACTCCCACTTCGGATCCATGACCCCACAGGGCTTTTGAGCCTGTATAGCACTGCATATTTGAAGAAATCTCCAAAAGTTCCTACCTGGGATCTGAAATTTCTGCTGCAGTTGTTCAAAGGACATCAGAGTTGAAGAGCCAGGTAAACACAGATCCTGTATATACCGGATTCCCTGAGCCTCCCAAGTAGGCCAATGAGGAGGGGTATCCTCAATTGTTAAGGCCTTATTATGCTACAACAGAGTATAAAGCCATGGGGGGGGCTTGTGCTTCCCTGGGTGTATGGGTGCGAGACATAAGCAGGTGCCAGGCTCGTTTGGTCTCCGTAACTAATGGTGCCAGGGTACGCTGGGAGCGGGTTGCCGGATGCAGAAACTGGTGCTACTGAGTATTTGCCACCAAGTCCACCTCCAACTGGACCCAAAGGGGACAGGATAATGAACTGGGGACAAACCACTTAATAGCAGCTGCTGCTGTACATGCTAAATGATATCCTTGAAGCCAGGGGGATGCTAGACCCCCTGAGGACCAATGCACTCTTAATTTATGCTTACTCCATCTGGGAGCTTTACCGTCCCATAGAAAATGAGATATGTAACTCTCCATGGAGGTAAAGAGCTTAGGGGAGAGGTGTATTGGAAGATTCTTAAATAAGTACATAACTCGGGGCAGCAGAAGCATGCGGATAGTCGTGACCCTCCCAGGTAGAGAAAGCTGAAGTCTTTTCCATCTATCTATCTCTGCTGAGAGCTGAGACAGCAGTGGTGCAAAATTAGCCCTTTCAAGGTTGGCCCACTTAGCCAGTACTAATATGCCCAGGTACGAGAGTCCCTGACTAGCCCAAACCAGATCAGTCCCCTGTAAACATTGTTTGCTACAAGTTGCATTAAGAGGGACCAGCAGGGTTTTTCTCTGGTTGGCACAGAGACCCGAAAAGGATGAGAACACCTGCAATAAGGGTAAAACATGCCGTAGTGACTCTTCAGGATGGGAGAGGGTCAGGGGCAGGTCATCAGCATAGGCAGCTACGAGGTATGATTTCCCAGCAACTGTAATGGCTGATATCTCAGGCAAGGTGATAAAGACCCTTATAAGAGGGTCTAAGGCAACCAAAAAATAACAGAGGGGAAAGGGGACACCCTTGCCTGGTTCCCCTATGCAGCTGAAATGCAGCGGAAATCGTGGTGTTGGTCAACACTCTAGCCATCGGAGATCCATATAATGTAGCCACCCACTGACAAAAATTAGGGCCGAAGCCATACTTCGGCAGTACCCAATGCAGGTAATGCCATTCAATGGAGTCGAAGGCTTTAGTAAAGTCTATTGCCAAAGTGGTCATGGCTTCAGGGGAGCAAGAGGCTATCCATTTTAAATTAAGGAGAAGCCTGGTGTTATCAGAGCCAGATTTGCCCTGCATAAAGCCCACCTGTGCCGGATGAATAATTGAGCGTAACACCTCCTGCATCCGCGCGGCTAGAATCTTGGCCAAGACTTTAGTATCAACAGGAAGTAAGGAGATCGGATGATAGGTTGCGCAGTCTGTTGGGTCGTTAGACTTTTTTGGTAATAGGATAATCTGGGCCTCTCTCATAGATGGGGGGAATGCACCAGCTAAGTGAGCTTCCTGCAGAGCAAGGAGTAAAGGATGTGAGATTTCATCCACCATTGCTGGATATAACTTGACCGTCATCCCGTCTGGACCAGGAGATTTGCCTTTAGCCATACTGAATAGAGCTTGCCGTAATTCCACTGGGGTTATCAGGGCGTCCAGGCTGGTCCTTTGCAATGGGGTGATTCCAGGGCAGACAAACCTCTGAAAAAAACTGGTCGATCTCTTGCTCCACTTGCTGAGCTGAGAGAACAACCTGCGATCTATATAAGTTTTGATAAACTACTTTCATGGTGTCATTAATATCTTGAGCTTTGTGGGCAATCTTACCCGCTGTGGAACGAAGGGCTTGAATACGGGATGACACTTGTTGCTTCCGCAGCCTAAACGCTAGCAATCTGCCACTTTTTTCACCCCCTTCCCAGTATGCATGCTTGGATCTTATTAAGACCCACTCCGCCTTTTGGTGTAAGGTGGCATTGATTTGATACTTAAGGCCCATGATGAGCCAAATTAGTGACTTATCTCTCCTATGGGTGGGGGAAGCCTTAAAGTGGGAATCCAAGGTCGCCAGATCAGCCTGTCACTGAGCCAAGTTGCCCTTCCGCTCTTTGTTTTTAGCAGTCAAGAAAGCAATGATGCGGCCTCTAATCACCACCTTAAAGGCCTCCCATACCGTGCCAGGGGAGACACCACAATGGGCACTAAGAGTGAAGTATTCCTTCACGGCTTGGGACAACATCCTACAAAACTCCAGATTTTTGAGCAATAACGGATTACACCTCCAACGAGTGTCTGTTTTTCGACTGCCCCCCGTATAGGCTATCGACACAGGAGCATGGTCTGAAATAATAATGTTCCCAATTTTAGCATTAAGAGTGTTCTGAGCTGCTACCGCATTTGTTAAAAAGTAATCTATATGACTGTGAGTAGAGTGTACAGGAGAATAGAATGTATAGTCCCTCCCATCCGGGTTGTCCCTACTCCACAGATCTGTTAAGCCCCATTCCTGCTGCATTTCCTGGAGGGCTAAACTGGCCTTAACTCTGGCCTGAGGGGAAGGGTTGGACTTATCCACAAGTACATCTGCCACCATGTTGAAATCTCCTCCTATTATAATAGGGATTGCCCCATCCTCCTGGGTGACGGAGGAGATGGCCTGGCTGATTGCAGGGAAAAACTCTGCATGATCTATGTTGGGGGCATACAGGTTGCACAAAATCAACTTCCCTTCTGGGGAGGATAGCCTGGCAACCACCCATCTGCCCTGTGAGTTGTGTTTGGATTCCTCCAAGGTCTATGAGGAGGAGCGGTGGACTAGAATGGCTACCCCTTTAGTCTTGGACGTAGCCAAACTAGCGCATATTGCCCCCCCATGCTTTCTTCATCCATGTGACTGCCTTTTTTCGAAGGTGCATTTCCTGAAGTAGGGCAATATCTGAGCCTAAGGAGCGCAGGTACTGAAGCACTTTAGTCCATTTAATAGGGTGCTTTAACCCATTAACTTTCCAGGGTACCAGGACTGTGGAAGAACTAATAGGGCTAGCTATAGCTGTGGGGGGACACATACTGACTTGAGATGTCCACAGCTGCTATTAGCCCCAAAAGTGTACCCAGGTGACTAGCTAATATGTCTCCTTACTAAGTAAACTCTAAATCCGCCAACAAATGCCAATATTCGAATTCAGCTCCACCTATGCTGCCAGATGGGAAGAGAAATAGAGTCCAGAGATGCAAAACGTATTCACGCCTTGACCTGTAAGCTGCTACAAAGGGGTATAACACAGAGATTAAAACCCACTATAACCAATAACTACACAATATCCTATATATCTAAATGTCTTTAGAAAATGGGCAAAAGACTATCAGCTCTCTGATTGGCTGAGAGCTAAAACAGGGGGGTACATTAACTTACGATAGATGCCTGGTTAGAAAGAAGTGCCAATTCAAGGTGCCCCATTACCTAAGAATCTCCCTGGGCACCTCGAATTGGCATAATGAGCAGTCGCCATTTTTTTGCCCTCGATAAATCACTGAGATGTGGTCAGCGCATAGCATCTCATGCGCCACCTTCCCCCACCTGCCGTCCCAGTCTACAGCTGAAAAATCAGTTGAAAACATGCTTACTTCAAACTGCTGACCCTCGCTCTCCCTTACAGCTTTTTCTTTTGGGCGCTGTAAATACCGCGGCTTCCTCGCATCTTCCGTGACCCTTCCATACACTTCCGGTTACCGCGCTGACTGCCTGCAAACAAACAAAAATGAAAAAAAACATTAAATAAAAAAAATATTTAAAACTCCAAATACTTCTTCTGTCTCTCTGTGTGCACCCTAGCTGCAGAACAGGGCGAGTCGCAACCACCAAATTTCACCACGCAGGACAGCGAAAAGAAATCGAACCAATGAGGTGCAGTAAGAAGGGGATACAGTAATGGGGACGGCTGAAACGCGCTCTTTAAATTAAAAAAAAAACAGAATTCCATGCTGGGGTGGGAGTGCACTACTGCAAATCAATGTACACAAAACAAGCTTATCATAGGCAGCAGCACCCTCTAGTGGCATCTCCTAAAGGGACTATTTAACAGAAACTCCTGTTTCTCATATGTTATTTACTTTTGTACCTGTTTTTTCCCTAGAAACTAATTTTTATAAATAAAAAAATGAAAGCCCATTTTCTAAGCGCAATAATGCCCTCCAGGGTGGTAGTATAGGCAATACGGACGACCAAAGGGCTAGTACGCCCCTGGCCTGTCCAGTATTGCTCAATACCGCCCACCCTGTCTGGCATTATTGCTTGCTTAGTATGTGTAAGTTAACCGAGGGTAGGATAGCAACCTTATCCAACCCCTACCCCTAAAGAATCCAACACTTGTATTACACACCTGTAAACTTTACCATCACGCACAAGCGTTATAGGATCGAGGTTCTGTGAAAGAAGCCCCTTCAAATTAGCGGCCTCGGCTACACTAGCCCCAAATCCTTGTAGGAGGTGACTGATTAGAACTGGTAGCAATCCAGCACTCTGGACTGACAGTGATCCAGAGATCGGGCGCCGGACCATCAGGGGGGAAGCGACGAAATGGGAAAGGGAAAAGGGAGCCCCCAAAGAACCTCCAAGGGAGCACCCTGAGGGAAAGGACCTCAGTCAGAGGGAGGAGGGAATGGGGGGAAATGACTTTACCTATCAGTAGAGGCCCCAGGCAAGAAACATAGGTAACGCTGCAGGAAGAAATAGGGTGTCCCTTTACTAGAGACTCCTACTCGTTCCCTCTGCAAACAATACTAGGTCCCAGGGCAATTAACACCCCTGATATAATGTTACTGTATCTATAGAGAACAATGCACAGTTTAGAAGAATGGAGGAAGAACAATAACCATGCCATTATTGATCCCAGGAAGCCGCCACCCTCAATTCCTTCAGGGTATAGTCACAGTAAGCAATATAACAAGTTTAGCTATGCAATCGATATTCAATTGATATTCAGCCATTTTTATAATGCAGCAGCTATACAAGTCCAAACTATCACCCAGGGAGTTCATCCGAGCCTTCACCAGCCTGTGGGGTTGCATCTGTACGCCCTACACCATTCTTGGTCGCTGCAGCCGCATAGGATATCAACCCAGGTCTGATGGGAGTTGCAGCATCAACCACCTCTATCAACGTGGATTCGGATATAGCAGCCCAGTCTTTTGACAAGCTAGTGTCCAAGTCCACAGCTTCCAGGGCAGGAGACTGGCCATTGCAAGGAGGAAAGGCTTTATCATCCTGAGACACTTTGGCTGGAAGGGCCATCGTTACAGCATCGTGTGAGTATTGGCCCCCACTCCTGGATCTCTGTCGATGCTGAGACCCGACGTGGGCTACTCTAGGTGCCAAGGCAGTATGCATCTTGTGTAAAGACTGTGGGGGGGAGGTGATCCGGCTCTACAAACCATGACTGTGCAGGATCAAGCACTGCTGGGGGGCCATACATTGATGTTACATGACCGCCCCTCATAGCCTCCCCTTGATATTGATGCCTGTCCATATGGCTCCCTTTCAAGGTATTAGGTTCCCAGAGCCACCTATCAGGTGAGGAGGGAGTAGGCAACTCGGGCCAGAATTTAGCAAGCCATCTTTCTATGTCTGAAGGGTACTCTGCCACCAAGTCTCTGCCCTCCTTTGTAACCAGCAACTTAGTGAGACTTCTAAATTTAAAGTGAAAGTTATTTTGAGATAGAATTTTTTTGAGGGGACCAAAAGCACGTCTCTTGCTGGCAGTTTCATGGGTGAAATCATGATAGAACAGCACAGTAGCCCCTTGCCAGTGCACCTCTCCTATATCTCTGGCAGCCCTGAGGATTCTCTCCTTTGTGGAGTATCACAGGAAGTATGCTATTATTGGTCTTGGCTGTGCAGGAGACCTGTCCTTTCTAGATGCAAGCCGATATGCTCGTTCAATGTCCATATTTCCCTGCCATCTGTCCCCTAACATGGTAGGCAGCGTTTCATTTAAAAACCTCTCCATATTCTGACCCTCCGCTCCTTCTGGTATGCCTATAATGCACAGGTTGTTCCTTCTGTCTCTATTCTCCTATTCTTCTATTCTATCCTGGAGTGCTGTGATTCTTTCCTCCTGTACCTGCAGCCTATGCATGAGCTTAGACTGGCTCTGCTCACACGCCTCCACCCATTGCTCTGACACATTCATGCGGTCCTGTAAGTCCTGGACATTAGTCACTGTGCCCGATAATTGGGTATTTATAGCCTCCACCTGGATTAATACCATTTCCAACATTTGCATGATATGCTGCAAGGAGTCTGCTACCGATGATGTGGCTGCGGCTGTTACAGTATTTGGGACTGCAAGTCCCCTCTCATTTGGATGGGCCATGTGTGTAAAATGCTCAAACAGGCACCAAGGGGTACAATCTTTGCCTCTGGTATGGCAATGTAGGTAGCGTTGAAGTAACGGGGTTTAAAATACCGACTGATCCACTAACCGTTAGTCGGAAAACTCCCTAGTTACTGCTCTGCCTCAGCCTGCCGCATGTCTTAGGTCTTCGGCCATTCCGATCACTGCAATCCCACTATCTTTCCACTGGGGCTTGGTCAGTTTACTGCTCGTCTCACTGTTCCGACTCTGATGCTCTACCAATTCACGAGAGGGTTCAATGAAGCTGCTACACCGCGTCGCTAGGTAAGGGACATTCATCCCATTTATTGGTAGTGTTGGGGGTTATGTACGCCCAAGGGTCATGGCGCTTGAGCTGTGTCACTGACCGATCCTAGAGGAGCTCTCGATTTAAGCACCCACCATATTGGCATCCTAGCCAAGTCTGGGGTTCAACCCTAATGTCTCATTTCCTTACTTTTTTTTGCTTTAACCCTAAATGAAGCATTAACAGAGTTTTTTGCATAGAACTTCCTTACTTTTTGAAAAAATGTAATATAAGTAGTAAAAAACACGTATTGATGGGAGTGCGAAGCCTAGCTCCCACCAAGTTGCCAATTTTTGCATAACAATATGCATCTGGGCCCACGCTCCCACTTGTGCAAAGCTACAGAGCCATGCAGCAGCACTATAGGGCACCAAACCCTTGTAATAGTAATTTGCACATATCTTGGGAACCGTAAGAGCTAGAAAAAAAACCTAGCATCATTGTAATTGTGATAGTGAGTACTTCACACAACATCTGAAAGACTGTACTCATATGTCCCATTGTTTCTGAGCTAAGGGCACCAAAAAAGCACTGGACAGGCACTCTTTCAACCCTTGTGACAGGACTTTCACAATATCTCATGAACCGTGCAACATACAAACAAAATTCCACTGCAGACTTACTCTACAATGTTATATCTTTTTCCAATACCTAGATCACCTAAAGCTGATCTAAACCACCTGTAGCAAAAAGTCTGTATCTCGCTTTGTTTCTGAGATAACGGCGCCAAAAGTCATGACACAGACTGCAATGTAATCCAATGGGAAAAATGTCAATTACATCACTGAATATCTCTGCAACAAATTATTTCCCCAACACCTAAACAGCATAGTTCACAGCTCATTCTATGTCCCAAGTTTTGGACCAATAGCCCACACGGTGCGCGCAGCACTACAGACAACAAATACACAAAAGTGGCGAAAAGTGCATTGTTTGGCACTTTGCTGTGCAAAATCCGTATGTCCGACTGCAACACAATTTAATAAATCAAGAGATCTACTACACCACAATAGGCACTCCAACTTTTGTGCAAATCCGTTAAATGGTTGCGAAGTTATTAACGTGCAAAATGTGAGGTTTAACATTGAAAGTGCCTACCACAATGCAAAACGCTGTACGCAAAATGTAAAGTGTGTCACGCAATATCTCTGCAGCAACTTATTTTTCCAACACCTAAATACAATAATTCACATGTACAGGGCATTCCCTCAGCAACCTGAAAATTTCAATTTAAAAGACCAAACCGTGTCTGAGATATAACATTTTAAAGTTTGAGATTTTCATTAGTCAGAGTGGCCTGTTTGCATTTTACACACCTAACAAATGAAAAGTACATCCATGGCAATAAGGCTAGCTACCCTATAAATTTCAAGCCACTACCACAATGCAAAATGCTGTCCGCAGAACGTAAACTGTGCCATGCCATAACTCCACAACAAATGTATTTTCTGACACCTAAGCACCATCAATAACATCTACAGGACATCCAGTCAACACCCTCCAAATTTCAAGTTAAAAGACCTAACCGTTTCTGAGATATTTAATTGTAAAAGTTGTTAAAATTGGGCTATCTGGTCCCTCCAGATCTGGTCATCTAATCGCTCCCACGGGATCGAATGATTTTTGATTGTGAGCCTGCAAATTCTTTGATCATGAGGAGGGGCCAGATTGCCAAAACCCCATTCTTTGCACGCAAAATAACTGTATACAGTATATTTTCCCATTGACTTATAATGAGAACTTAAAAGTGCTATAACTTTTGAATGCCTCAATATTTTTTCATCAGACAAAATGTGCCATGTTCGGCCAGCAAAGCTCTTTAAAATGAGCTGTGTCACAGAGCAGCATACCATACAATGGCCACGCAGTGCCACAGAAAGTATCCCAAAAACTGCCTCCAAAACTAGATAATTTTGCATTTTTCAGTGTTTTCATGTGCAAAGACAGTAAGTCCGATCAGAATGAAATTTGTCAAATCAAGAGATCTACCATGCACCACTGCGCATACCAAATTTCAGGAAAATCCGTAGAATGGGTCCAAAGTTATTAACGTGCAAAATGTTGACTTTAACATAGAAGCGACATCTCAACCCTAAATATAGTGGCGCGACGGTGCTACTATAATAATAGCCACTCTGGTGGGAGAGGGCCCCATGCTCCCGACAACTTGTCCATTTCTGCATAACAATATGCATCAGAGAGGGGGCCTGCGCTGCCACTTACGCATAGCTACAGAGCCATGCAGCATTCCTATTGACCACCAAGTGCATGTAGCAGTACTTCATCCATACCTTGGGAACCGTAACAGCTAAAAAAAAATTCAAGTGTCATTGTAACCATGATAGCAAGCAGATCATGCCACAATCACTGACTGTACCCATATCTCACATCATTTCTGAGTTAAGGACACCAAAAAGCACCGGACAGACACTCTTTCAACCCTTGTGACAGTACTTTCACAATATCTCAGGAACCGTGCAACGTACAAACAAAATTCCACTGCAGGCTTACTCTACAATGTCAAATCTTTTCCAAAGCCACCTGTAATGAAAAGTCTGTATCTTGCTTTGTTTTTTGAGATAACGGCGTTGAAAGTCATGACACAGACTGCAATGTAATCCTTTGGGGAAAAAAGTCAATTACATCACTGAATATCTCTGCAACAAATTAGATTCCCAACACCTAAACAGCATAATTCACATCTCTATGACATCCCTTCAACACCCTACAAATTTCAATTTAAAAGACCAAACTGTTATTGAGATATGATCATCTCAATTTGGACCATCTGTTCTTTCCTAGGGCCATCTGGTCTTTCTCATTAACATTCCAAAAATACATATACATTTTCCCATAGGATATAATGTGAATTTCAAATTGTAATAACTTTTGAACAGATTATTATTTTTTCACCAAACAAAAAAATGGCATGTTCCTTGGCTCAAGCTCTTCCCTTGTCCCACATTTTGGACCAATATGCCACACAGTGTCCATGCAGCGCCACAGACAATCAAAGGTGCAAAAGTGGCTAAAAGTGAATTATTTATCACTTTGCTGTGCAAAAACCGTATGTCTGACTGAAATGCAATTTAGTAAAACAAGAGCTCTACCACACCAGACTGTGCATTCCAAATGCTGTGTAAATCCGTTGAATGGTTGCAAAGTTATTAAGGTGCAAAATGTGAGGTTTACCATTAAAAGTGCCTACCACAATGCAAAACATTATACGCAAAATGTAAAGTGAATCACACAATATCTCTGCAGCAACTTAATTTTCCAACACCTAAATGCCATAATTCACATGCAGAGGACATCCCCTCAACACCCTGCAACATTTTTATTTAAAAGACCAAACCGTGTCCAAGATATACCATATTAAAGTTTGAGATTTTCATTGGTCAGAGTGGCAGAATTCTGCACCTGTTTACATTTTACATACCTAACGACTGAAAAGTACACCCATGGCAGTAAGGCTAGCTACCCTATAAATTTCAAGCCACTACCACAATGCAAAACGATGTCCACAAAACGTAAACTGTGCCATGCCATAACTCCACAACAGATGCCTTTTCTGACACCTAAGCACCATCATTCACATTTACAGGACATCCTGTCAAAACCCTCCAAATTTCAAGTTAAAAGACCAAACCATTTCTGAGATATTTAGTTGTAAAAGTTGTTAAAATTGGGCTATCTGGTCCCTCCAAATCTGGCCATCTAATCCCTCTCTTGGGATCAAAGAATCTTTGATCGTGAGCCTGCAAATTCTTTGATCATGAGGAGGGACCAGATGGCCAAAACCCAATTTTTTGTTCACAAAATAACCATACAACTTTCCCATTGACTTATAATGGGAAATTAAAATTGTAATAACTTTTGAATGGATTCATATTTTTTCACGAAACAAAAAGTGGCATGTTCCTTGACCCAAGCTCTTTCTATGTGACAAGTTGCAGAGCAGGACACCACACAATGGCCATGCAGTGTCATAGACAAAATCTGAAAAACTGCCCACATAACTGGTGAAAAGTGCATTTTTCAGCATTTTGGTGCCCAAAAATGGTAAGTCTGACTGAAACAAAATTTGGCAAATCAAGAGATCTACCATTCCCCACCGTGCATGCCAAATTTCATGCAAATCCATTGAACAGGTCTAAAGTTATTAACGTAAAAGTTTTGAGTTTAACATAGAAGTGGCTTCATAACCCTAAATATAGGGGCGCGACCGCGCCCCTAATATATATATACTGTATATTATGGTAGCACAGTAGTGCTACCATAGTTAGGGTTGAGTAGCACTTTTAAGGTTAAAGGGTCAAATGTTGCACCTTAATAACTTTGCCACCATTCAACAGATTTGCCTGAAAGTTGGTATGCACAATGGGGCACAGTAGATCTTGGGATCTGACAAGTTTTGTTCTGGTCGGATATACAGCTGCAGAGTTACTAAGTGACAACCAATTGGGCAATTATGTTTTTTTGCGATTTCTTTGCTCTCAACTACAGGTCGCACGGTTTATGCGACCAGTCCGAAACCTTTAGGGAACATGCAGCCAGAGTGCCCGATGTGCCTTTCAAAGATTTCATGAAAAAATATTAAATGGTTCAAAAGTTATTCAAAAAACAAGTTCTCATTATAAGTCAATGGGAAAAGTTAACAAAAAGTTCGAAAGTGTCGTAAATGCAGTTTTTACTTTCGCAAATGGCCCTTTTACTTTCGCAAACCTGACAATTTCTTTCCAGCTGGTGATCAGAAAAATGCTTGGCATTTAAATGTGGGACCCTCCAGGGACCCAATTATTTTTGTATTCACCTAGTCAGACCCTGAGGATGCTAGGCATGTCTTTATTTCGGGGTTAAACACCCCAGAAATATGTTTTTCAAATTTCTGGAAAAAGTACTTTCGCAAAGTACTTTTGCACTTGTGACACTGTCGAATGATTTTACAAAAGCTTTCGCAAAGTTTGACTACTTTTCCGGGCTATGGCAAAATGACAGCAATTCTTTGCCACCCTGCTGCAAAACAAAGGTTTAGTCTTTTGGACTGAAATTTGAAGGAAACGGAGCCAATATCTCACAGATGTGCCCTTCACTATTTTGCTGAAAAAATATTACGTGGCGGCAAAGTTATGGCACTCCAAATTGACACTTTTTCCCATAGGATAACATTACAGCGTCCGCCGCATTACAGGAATCCTTTGCCGTCCTGCTGCAAAATAACGGATTGGTCTTTTGGGCTGAAATTTGGAGGGAAGAAAGCCAACATCCCGCTGATGTGCCTTTTTACATGGTTTGGTGAAAAAATCTTACAGGGTGGCACAGTGACGGCACTCCGAAGTTGACACTTTTTCCCATTGGCTAACATTATGGTGTCTGTCACGCATTTCAGGGCCCGTATCTTGGAAACGGTGTGAGATACAGACTTTTCATCACAAAAGTGCTTAGCCCCCCAAAAGGGGCTAAGTACAAAACTAGCCAGGAAAGCCATAATTCATATGAAATTTACATTTGTTTTCTACGTCATATGGTTCCTGAGATATAAGCAATTTAATATTCCAAGTCCTCATTTTCTGGTCCAAGGTCCATTATTATGCATACATTCTTTGTAGTCACTGTGTTTCTCTATGCAGCTGATAGGGAAAACCAGGGTGTGTGCTCCAGTTACAGTTACCCTTAGCGTTTCCACTTGCGTTTCCATACCTGTTTGCGTTAGCGTTCCCGTGTATGCATGCATTACCCTTTGTGCATTTAGGCCTCACAACCCCAATGATACATCCCATCATCTATCAATCTCGGAAGGATGGGGGTACACAAGAGGGGAGGGGGCGACTCTAAAGGTCTAATTTCCTGACTTTTTGTGTTTTAACCCTAAATGATGCATTAACAAAGGTTTTTGCATAGAATTTCCTTACTTTCTGAGAAATAATGGAAAAGTAGAGAGTCGCACATGTTGGTGGGAATGCGGGCCCAAAAACTTGCAAATTTCTGCCTAACATAACAGTACAAGTATGAATATCATATGTATTTGTGGGAGTGCATATGGTTGGGAGCGTGACCCTCCCACCACCTTGAAACAAAACAAAGTTTCATCCATCAGAGTGGCATAATTCCACACCTGTTTAAATGTCAGACACCTAACCACTGAAAATTACCTCCATGGCAGTAAGGCTAGGTACCCTATGAATGTGAAGCCACTACCACAATGCAAAACACTATACACAAAACTTAAAGTGTGTCATGCAATATCTCTGCAGCAAATTTGTTTTTCAACACCTAAATACCATGATTCACATGTACAGGACATCCCCTCAACACCCTACACATTTAAATTTAAAAGACCTTACCATGTCCAAGATATAACATTTTAAAGTTTGAGACTTTAATTCATTAGTGTGGCAGAATTCTGCACCTGTTTCAATTTTACACTCCTAACAAATGAAAAGTATGCCCATGGCAGTAAGGCTAGCTACCCTATAGATTTCAAGCCTCTACTATAAATGCAAAATGCTCTCTGCAAAATGTAAACTGTGCCATGCAATATCTCCACAACAAATACATTTTCCGACACCGAAACACCATAATTCACATCTACAGGACATTCTGTCAACACTCTCCAAATTTCAAGTTACAAGACCAAACCATTTCAAAGATATTTCATTTTAAAAGTTGTTAAAATTGGGCTATGGTCCCTCCAGATCTGGCCATCTAGTCCCTCTCTTGTGAACAAAGATCACAATCAAAGAATCTCGTCATCAAAGAATTTGCAGGCTCGCAACCAAAGAATTTGCAGGCTCATGATCAAAGATAAAAAATTGGGCAAACTCAATTTTTACACAGAAATACATGAAACCACAGTCATGCCTCAATAGAATGAAGCCCCCTGAGCAAAACCCATCCTGGTTTGGCTTTATAAGTCACTCCTGGGCTGAGAAATTAGATTTTTTAATCAGCCATCTAGTCGCACCCTCGCAATCAAAGATCGCGGTCAAAGAATCTTGTGATCAAAGAATTTGGAGGCTCACAATCAAAGAATTTGCAGGCTCACAATCAAAGAATAAAAAAATGTTAAAACTCAATTTTTACACATAAATACATGAAACCACAGTCATGACTCGATAGAAGGAGTCCCCTGAGCAAAACTCATCCTAGTTTGTCTTTATAAGTCACCCCTGGGTTGAGAAATTAGATATCATAATCTGGTCATCTAGTCGCGCCCTCGTGAACAAAGATTTCGGTCAAAGAATCTTGTGATCAAAGAATTTGCAGGCTCGCGATCAAAGATCATTATCGTGCCATGATCAAATAATTTACTACTTTGAAACTCTATTTTTGGACAGAATTTCAAGAAACCACAGGCATGGCTCAATAGAGGGAAGACCCCTGAGTAAAACCCGTCATAGCTTTACTTCAGAAGTCACCCCTGAGACAAGATATTTGTTTTTTTCCGACCTCAAAATCAAAACAAGATGATGGCCATCGCAATCAAAGAATTCTTCACGATCAAAGATTCTTTGATAGCAAGCCTGCAAATTCTTTGATCGTGAGGAGGAACCAGATGGCCAAAACCCCATTCTTTGTTTTCAAAATAACCATATCGTTCCCACAGACTTATAATGGGAAATTAAAACTTTAATAACTTTTAAATGGATTAATATTTTTTCACCAAATAAAAAACAGCATATTCCTTGACCCAAGCTCTTTTAATCTGCTAAGTTGCAGAGTGGCAAGCCACACAATGGCTGTGCAGCACGACAGACAAAATCCAAACAACTGCTCACATAACTGGTGAAAAGTACATTTTTCAGTGTTTTGTTGCACAAAAAATGTAAGTTCGACTGAAACAAAATTCAGCAGATCAAGAGATCTACCATGCCCCACCATGCATACCAAATTTCATGCAAGTCTGTTGAATGGGTCCAAAGTTATTAATGCACACACTTCGACTTTAACATGAATTGGCTTCATAACCTTAAATATAGGGTTGATTGAGCCCTATAATATATATGTGTATATATATATATATATATATATATATTCATTGCAAAAACATTGTTAATGCATTATTTAGGGTTAAAACACAAAAGTCAGGAAATGACAAATTTAGGGTTGCCTCCTCCTGACTCGGCTAGTCATCCCAAGATTAACAGCTGAGGAGGTGCATCATTGGGGTCAGGAGGCCTAAATGTCACCCCATTCCATCTGAAATTACATTCACAAGCCACAGTAAATAAGAATGGGGTAACATTTAGGCCTCACAACCCCAATGACACACCCCATCAGCTGTCAATCTTGGGATGATGGGTGGGTCCAGGGGGGAGGGGCAACCCTAAAGATTTGTCATTTCCTGACTTTTTGTATTTTAACCGTAATTGATGCATTAATGAAGTTTTTTGCATAGAATTTCCTTACTTTTGAGAAAGAATAAAAAACTAAGAACCTGCCTAAGTTGGTGGGAGTACGGGCCCTTTGGGCTCTGCAACTCCCATGAACCTGTGGAAGGTAGGAAATATGGGCCCTTCGGGCCCTGTACTACCACCAACTTGTAAACATGTGTACCAATCAATACCCTCCATATTTCAATGTAAAACACCAAACTGTGTCCAAGATATAATGTTAAAATTTGAGATTTTCAGTTGTCAGAGATGCAGAATTCTGTACCTGTTAATGTTTTATAGGCATGACTGAAAACTACATCCATGACACTAAGGCTATGTACCCTAGGAATTTCAAGCCACCAGCACAATACAAAACACTGTCCACAACACGTAAATTGTGTCACACAATATCGCTGCAAAAAATTTTTTCTCCGACATGTAAATGCCATAATTCACATCTACAGGACATGCCGAGAACTCCCTCCAAATTTCAAAACAAAAGACCAAACTGTGTCTGAGATATAACATTTTAAAGTTTGAGATTTTCATTTGTCAGACTGGCACTGTTCCGTACCTGTTGACTTTTAACAGATGCAATGAATGAAAACTACATCCATGACAGTAAGGCTAGGTATCCTATCAATT
The DNA here is from genome assembly GCA_016271365.2 of Neoceratodus forsteri. NCBI lineage: Eukaryota > Metazoa > Chordata > Ceratodontiformes > Ceratodontidae > Neoceratodus > Neoceratodus forsteri. Next base: position 90,603,823 of record CM028132.1, on the reverse strand, counting down.
TCAAGCCACCATCACAATGCAAAATGCTGTCCGCAGAACATAAACTGCGCCACGCAATATCTCCGCAAAAAAAATATTTTCCAACATTTACATCTACAGGTCATGCCGTAAACACCTTCCAAATTTCAAGTAAAAAGACCAAACCGTTTCTGAGATATTTAATGTTAAGATTGGCAAAATTGCTCTATCTATTCCATTATAAAAAATCTGGCCATCCTGTCCCTACTTTGCGATCAAAGATCGCAATCAAAGAATCTCACGATCAAAGAATTTGCAGGATCACAATCAAAGTATAAAAAATGCTGTGGTTAAAAAATGACAAGGAATTGCAGTAAACCACTGTCATGGTTCGACAGAACGAAGCTCCCTGAGCAAAACCCACCCTCATTTGACTTCATAGGACACCCCTGGGGTGAGAAAATAGATTTTTTTAATTTGGCCATCTCATCCCTCCCTCATGATGCACGATCATGGTCAATGAATCTTGCAATCAAAGAATTTGCAGGCTCGTGATCAAAGAAATTGCATGCTCATGACCAAAGAATAAAGAATGGTGAAACGTGAATTTTTGACCAATTTAAATTAAACCATGCCTCGATAGGACGAATCCCCCTGAGCAAGACCCACCCTCATTTGTGTCCCTAGCCCACCCCTGAGCTGAGATAATTGGGTTTTTAGCTCATGATGCAGATCACAATCAAAGAATGTTGCGATCAAAGAATTTGCAGGCTCGCAATCAAAGATTGTTAGTGAGCTGCAATCAAATATTTTAAAGCCTCATAACTCTATTTTTTGACCATTTTGAATTAAACCAAAGGCATGGCTTGATAGATTGGAGCCCCTGAGTAAAACCCATCCAAGTTTTACTTCAGGAGTGACCCCTGGGCCGAGATATTTGTGTTTTTACAATCGGAAATCTAAAAACAAGATGGCGGACCTCGCGATCAAAGAATTCTTGGGGACAGAGATTCTTGAACCACGAGGCTGTAAATTCTTTGACCGCCAGGCAGGACAAGGTGTCCAGAACCCCATTCTTTGCTCTGAAAACATACATATAAATGTTCCCATTGACTTATAATGAGAACTTAAAAGTGGCATAACGTTTGAATGCCTTAATATTTTTCACCAATCAAAAAGTGGCATGTTCAGCCACCAAAGCTCTTTCAAACAAGTCATCTTGCAGAGTGTCACACCACATTATGGCTGCACAGGGCCACATACAAAATCCCAAAAGCTGCCTCCAAAAACGGATAATTTTGCATTTTTCAGCGTTTTTGTGAGCAAAGACTGTAGGTCCGACCAAAATGCAATTTGGCATATCAAGAGACCTACCATTCCCCACCATGCATGCCAAATTTCAGGCAAATCTGTTGAACAGATCAAAAGTTATTAACATGCAAAATTTTGACTTTAACATAGAAGTGACATCTCAACCCTAAATACAGTGGCACAACCACGCCACTATAATATACAAAGGCCTCAATTTTTTTCCCTGGTGTCTAGTAGTACCCCCACCCTCCAATGTCCCTCTTTTCTTGGTGGCAGTGGTTGTATACCCCCCCTTACAGCCTTTTTTTATTTTTGATCACTGAAAAGAAAAAAAAGATTCATCAGTGTCTTTTGCCATTTTTTAAGTTGCTCAAAAACAAAGTCCTTTGCCAATCTCACCCATACCCGCCACTTGACTTACCACTGTGCTCCCACCTCCCCACACACCCAATGACATCCCCATAGACCCTCACTCATCTCAAGAGGTCCCAGGTTTGAGACTTGCTATGCTGATCAAAGACACATCTTGCTGTTGGAACTGGCGACTGCAGTATGAATAAGGTACATGCGCTTCAATGGATTTCAATGGGAGGTGGTAAAACTTTTAGTGATAACTCAGCTGTTTTTCATGATTTTGGCCCCAGATTATCAACATGGCCTTTTGGGGGCCCCACCTCATGAACAATATGTCTGTTAGGCAACTTCTGTTGGAAATGTGATTTTGTGGTTGGTTGGTGAAATCACCTTCCTGTGAGATTTGTGTAATGACAGTACATTGTACATGAGGTAGGGTCATAGGAAGGCTATGTTGAAAATGTGGGGTCAACATTTCAAAAAATGGCTGCATTATGAGTATTCATTGCAAACTCACTAAACACACTTGTAACTTGGACAATTTTCAATATTTTCACCCCATGTTTTCAACATAGTCTTCTTATTACCCCACCTCATGTATGTCACAGCTGTCATTTTTCAAATCCTGATCAAAATGTGTTTTTGCACCTGTGGTGCAGTATGGCACTGCAATTGTGCAGAATTATGTTTTGGCAGGATTTGAAAGTTTTCTGTACTGGGTAACAGTGGTGAGGTCATATGAAAGCTATGCTGACAATTTGGGGTCAACATTTAAAAAAATGATACAGTTATGCCTATTTCTTGCAATTTCACTACACATGCTCATAACTTTATGAATTTAAAATATTTTCAGCCCAAATTTTCAACATTGCTTCTTATTGCACCACCTTATGTATGTAACAGCTGTCATTTTTGAAATCCAGGCCAGAATGTGTTTTTCTACCTGCGCTGTGGAGTGGCATTGCACTTGTGTGGCATTATGTTTTGGTGGGGATTGAAAACATTTCTGGACCAGGTACATGAAGGTGACAATTTGGTGACTTTTGTGCTATAACTGGAAGTGCAGGGGACGTAGGTCCCTGTGCTTCCACAGCTAGATACATATATAGTATGCATCTATGGAGGGATGGGAGCACAGGATCCGATGGAACCTGTGCTCCCACAGTAAAATAAGGATATGATTATACTATCTAATAAAGTAAGGAAATAAATTGCAAAAAACTTCATTAATGCATCAGTTAGGGTTAAACCAACAAAAGTAGGGAAATGTGGCATTAGGTTTCCAACCTAACATCCTTCTCCATCCTGCACAGACCCACAGGTGGAGGGAGGGCTGTCTTGGGATGTGAACCCTAATGCGCACCTCATTCTAGTATGCTGTAGCCCTGTTACCTAATTTTGTAATGGAATGGGGTGGTGTTAGGGTTCACCCCCAATGTCCCTGCATGTGCGTCAGTGCAGGGTGAAGAACAGGATATTAGTGTCGGAAACCCAAATGACACATTTACTTAGTTTTGTTGCTTTAACCCTAACTGAAAACATAGAATCTGATGGCAGATAAGGACCGCTTGGCTCACCTAGTCTTCCCATTTCCCTAACTAATGGATAAGCTGCAGATCCTAGTTAACCAACAGCCTACTTCCTCCTACCCCCCTTAACTGATGCATTAATGAAGTGCTTTTTGCAATCTATCTATCACTCTATCTATATATATAATATATATATATATATATATATATATATACACGTATATCTATATCTATAGCTATATATATATATATATATATATATATATATCTATATATATATAGATATATATATATATATATATATATATATATATCTATATATATATAGATATATATATATATATATATAAAAATATATATATATATATATATATATAGATCAGTAGTGATCCCAGGACCAAACCCTGCAGTACTCCATTACTTACTGTCCCATCTTCAGAGAATTTACCATTTAGGACCACCCTTTCATTCAACTAAATAACCAGTTTTTGATCTAACCAGTTATTCCATCACCTAGCTCCATCTGGCTCATCTTCCCAACTAGGCTCATACCTGGTACCAAGTCAAATAACTGCTAACATCTAGGTATAGCACACCCACTGCCTGACCCCTATTTGCCATTTGTGTCACTACATTAAAAAGTATATTACATTGGTTGGGCACAACCGGCCCCTGGTGAATCCATGTTAGTTGCTTTGCATTCTCCTATCCATTAATTTGTGTTTTTTCCAAGAATGCAACTACCTTCTCTTTAATAAATTTCTCCAGAAGTTCTCCCACTGTTGATGTCAGGCCCACCAGCTTATAGTTACCGATTTTTCCTCTCACTCCTTTGTGTTGCGGAACTACATTAACCCCACCTCCCAACTCCCCCTGACAATCTACAGATTCAGTACGACACTTGTTGCTTTTTGATTCCCCATAGAGGAGTAATAGCAGTTCCACCAGCGTCTGCATTATTTCCTTTAAAATTCTCTCTAAATGTCTTCAATTTAAAAAAATAAATAAATAAATAAACTCTCTCTAGGATGAATCCATCAGGGCCTGGTGGTTTATGGATTTTTAAGTTTTCTAGTCCCTTAGCATCCTTTCCGTTGTAACTCCTCCAATTTTAAACTTGTCTCATGTATCACCCATGATTTTCTTTCTGGTGTCTGGACATGGAACACAGAACACAAGTAAGGAATAAGATATAATGAGGCGAGTGTGTGATGAGGTACAAGGTGCTTGTGCCAAGTGCCTTTAGCACCTGGGAAGTGCTCTTATAAGGCCATAAACCCTAACTCGTAGTGTCTTATTCTGATTATAAAATGGGTCCCCCATGAAAAAATGTATTTACAAATTTCAGATAACACGTTTTTAAAAAGTATGTTAATATGCATAATAAATTAGAAAAAAATAGAAAAATAGTCCCTGACATTGTAATAAGAGTACTGTATATGTAAAAGGAATCCACTAGAGGGCATTGGTTTCTGTGTATCCTCCTGCAACCCCCAACACACACCTATTTATTTCCTTATGTTCTTGTTTTGTTTTAAGTATCAGGCTGTGTTTCCAGATTTCATTGGAATCAGATGGAACTGATTTTGGTAATGTTGGAAGGGGACACTGTATCAGCATGTGGGATGAAAATAGAACAAATGTGTTATCTTGACTATACACAGAAAATAAGAAATAAGGGTTAAAATTATGTCTGACCATGAGGTATTCAGGAATGCTTCATACAGGAGAAATAACCAGAGTCAATGAGGATCTCCACAAAATATACTGGCTTTTCCTTTACCAATGCATTCCTTAAGTGGATTTCATCATTGGGCTGGCTTGGGGGTCCCATTGTTTTACCACCTGCACTCTGGTGACCTGAGTTTAGGAGCAAACTTGAGTTGCCAGGGATCAGTCAGGTGGGGTCGGGGTGGGGGGACACAGGGGATCAAACATCCTGAAGAATGATCTCCTCTCCTGGAGAGGGATAGTTTGGTCAATGTTTTCTTTAAATGAGCAAAACAAGAGAGCAGCTGGTTTTCAGTGGGTGCAGGTGGAAAGCTAGCACATTCCTTTACAGCCTCTATACCAAGCATTGCTGAGCAAGAGACGGCCACACTAATGGTTGCCGGTGGTGCAATAGGTAGATTGCATAATGGGATGTGAAATGTTAGGCCAAGGGTGAGTGGTAGTGCTATCGCTCATGCTGATGGTCACTGACAGTGTGGCACCATGGCAGATAGATAGTATTTGTGGTTAAATGGGCAGTTAATGATAGTTTCAAAAATCAGTGCACGGTACTGTTTTTGTTTTACCATTTCCTTCTGTGAGCTTGGTTGGATGGCAGCAGAATGGAGGGGGATGGGACCGGTGACTGTAAGCAGGCTGCAGACAGAATTTTTTTTTAAACTTTTCTCCAAGGCATGGATCTCAGCCTGTACTGCATCCTGCTTGACTGAAGAGGCACCAGTTGGCACAATATGCACTGATAAGGACACGACCGAGAGTACCTCTCAGCCAATCAGGAGGCAGAAAACTCCCATCCCATTTTATAAATATTCATTTAGTACACTTCCCTTCCCTTTCATCATCAACTACAATAATCGCTTCTTTCCTTATCCTTTGTAGGCTATCCCTTGTCCTCCTTTTTCATTAGAGCATTAAAAAAGATTTGTCATTTTCCTTTACTTTTTCCACTAGCCCTATTTCTGCCTTTGCCTTAACCTCCCTGATACTACTTGTGCTTATACCCTGTTTATCCTTACAGTGCACAGCCCTCTAATTATCTCACTATGCTCTTTCTTATGGCTGTCAAACCATACTCGTTTCCTGTGTTTCTTTAACTTTTTTGTGATCCTAACACTTTCAGGGATTGCCTCTGAAACTGTGTCCTTTAATGCTGCCCTTTTCTCCTTTACTCCAGAGTTAGGAATATGTAGACCCATACTGTCACTGGAACTCAAATCATGAGTAACCTTTCAAATAGAGATCCAACAGCTACTGAAATGAATTCTGTTACTATCAGCTCATATCTGGCATTAGTGGAGGACTAAGGACCTGCACTGTAAATCACATATGTCACAATAAATGACCCATACATCATGATAAATGATACATGCATCACAATTAATGATGCATGTGTCACAATAAATGACCCATGCATCATAATAAATGATGCATGTGTCACAATAAATGACCCATGCATCACAATGAATAACCCTTGTGTCACTATATATGATCCATGTGTCACATTAAATGTCCTATGCATCACAATAAATGATGCACGCTTTAAATAAATGAAGCATGCATCAAATATATGATATAGTTATCATTTCCTTGCCATAAACCATGACAACTGTTGCTAATCTATCCAGACCTTCGAAAATAGTGTTCAAAGGTTTGAAAGCAGGTTGAATGATGCTGGCTGCATCAGAAATTAGATGCTGTGCATGTGTCATTCAATCTGAAAATCCAGCCCTGGATAATTTAAAACAGCTGAAATTATTGATCACAACCGGGGAAAGCCATGTTAAAAGGAGCACTAACTCCTTTTGTTACTGCAAATGAAAAAAAAAAGCTAATGCATACTCCAAATGGGGGAAAAAGGTATAGTATAAGAGAGGAGATGAGGGGTAATAGAAAATAATAGGTAAAATGTTTTACCATTAACATGGATTGATGCTTTCATTCGCAGCATGTAGAGCTTTCTTTCATTCTACATACAGTATGTATACAGGTACTCATAATACAATCTAGACGTAACATCCTCATAAAATTCAAAGATTAGGCTATTTATAACTGGTGCAGTCCCGGAACTTCAAATCTTGAAAATGAAATTATATTCTTTTTTTCACTATAATATTACTCCTTAGAGCATCTTTTATGGTTCTCAGGCAATTATAATGTGTGTTGATTTCGCACAAGAGACATGTGTTACACAGTGAAGAGATGCTCTTGTGCTGAGTGTGCAGTTGTTATGCTGACAGCTCGAGTGGAACCACCATCTATTGCAAACAAAGATGGTAAAAAGCAACACAAAACACAACTATATCAATTAAAAAGCAAGGATTAATAATGTGTGAATATGATGGTAAAATGTACTCTTATCACTCTAAAGGGGTGTTTATATAATCCTAGGTAGAGCTGCAGTATTCTGCATCCGGTCACACCTCTTCCTTTTGTGCCAATGCAAACGGTACATCCTACATGATCCCTCTCAGAAGAGATGCAAGCCATGCTAAGAGGGGCCATGACTTCAAGGGGTAGGTGGGTGTCCCCTGACATCAGCGCTTGTGCGCTGAATGATGCACAGACAGCAGACATCACACCCACTGCAATACCAGCTCCACTTTTCCAATAGTGCCTTCCAAATCTAGAAGAATCTGGAAGGTAGCAGCAAAGATTTGGTCTGCATCTGGGAGACTGTCAAAGGAGAATGTACTTGCAGAAGGTGACTGTTGTCCAGATCTGAGGGTAAACTGCTTGAGTTCAGGCTGCAGTGCTCACTGCTCTCTCTCTCTTTCTCTTTCTCCCAATTCTGCATAGGATTCAGGGAAAGAAAGTGAATGGCTGCCCTTTCATTTCTCTAACAGCTGACAGAAGAAAGCAGTAGTTGGAGGCTCCAGCCCATGTTTACAGTGGTTTTCACATGGTTCCTGAGGCCATAACATCCTATTTATAAACAGGGCATTGTGAACAGTGCTGCCATTTCACATGACAGCCTACACCACTCGCTTTGCTGCATGTCCCCAATTCTGTTTAGGCATCAGAAGCAGAGGGTTCCATGTCATAACGGCAACCACCGAAAGGCGATCGTCGTTAGGGCGACGTCACATCACTGAAAATCTATTTCGGTGATGTGAATCCCCAGTGTACAGCAAAAGGGCCCCGGGGACTTATAATTTTAAATTTTATGTAGGGGGATGTACCCCTCACACATCCCCATTTTAGGATTCTCAACTCCAGGGGAGTGCATGTCAGGGGGATGCAAACCATGAAAAAAAAATTGAGGCTGGGCACAATAAAAATGTACCTGCACCCAGCACCCTGTCCATCCAAGCCTGAACCCACCCACCACACCATGGGGCCAGCTCGGCAGCTTACACGCAGCACCACCCCTCAAAAACCCTCCCTCCCTCCCTCCTGCTCCTTGCTGAGCGTGCTCACTCCCCCCGTGCGCGTACATGTAGTGACATCCTGTCGCTATATGCACGAACCCCCCAATCTGGTCACCCTACCTCATTCATAGCCCCCATGACATATGCTGCAATTGAGTCGCCGTTTTTGTTTGCGCTCAGTCGCAGTTGCCAATGTCACGGGCTACCGAAGCAGAGCATAAAACTACAATATTAATACATGAACTGTATTTATTTATTTATTTAACAGACTTTAAGATTACAACCTTTTAGTCAGGGACTCATTTACAAATGCTCTGTGTCCGAAAAATATAAAAATATTACATTTATTACAAAAATAAACAGAAAAATAAAAATATTATATAGTAAGGTAAAATAATCTGTTCAAACAGAAATATGTCAGAAAGTCTGTACACTGCTAGGTAAAGTCCACAGTATGAGTGGGGGTCCAAGAACTATTTCCAATGGAAAATATGTACTGTAGGTAACAACATAATAAAGAAAATTATATAGATTATAATCTACATTTATATGCATTGACGTAAGCTTTAACCCATGACAGGGCCTGGGTATATTGAAATTAATGCACACTCCGAGTGCATTGTGTGGCAGAAGGCAGAACGCCACTTGCTCCCCAATCACCTGGGAAGTGTGGTAATGCCCAATACACCCATGCCCAGGAGTGGGTTATTGGACTTATAAAATGGGTTATAGTCATTAAAAAACTAATTTGAGAGAAATTGTTGAAATCCTTTTAAAATAGGAGAAATATTGTGATATCTGCCACATTATAAAGTAGTCTCAAACAATATGTGGTAAATTTAGCAGTTTGGTTGTACAATGTACATCATAATTCACTAAATAAACAGAACTGTTAACTTTTTAAATAAAAAAATTAGGTACAGTTATTCTGTTTATTTCAATATTGGTGACGTCAAGGCTCACAGACATTTCAAAGGCAAACCTGATGCTGTGTTGTCTGAAACAGACTGGCTGTACTGTCAGCGTTTCACTCTCCCAGTCACTCCCCACTCCCCAGGACATGCACACTACTAATTGCTTGCCCTCACCTCAACTTACAGTTCTCAAATTGTAATAATTCCCTCTAGTTTTCTCTAAGGATGCTACAGTAGTTAATCACAGGAGATACAGCGATCGGGATGCTGGATACATTATTTGTTCATTCTGGTTTTCTCTCTCTCTCTCTCTCTCTCTCTCCACTGCTGTGCAAAATATTGCTCCTGTAGCTACCTCTGACTACTACACTAAATGTTTGATATTAGTTTATATTATTTTGCTGTACTTACTCAAACAGCTTTTCATAAAAAGGCTGAGGCACATAGAGAAAGACTGGTGTCTATATCACTTGATTGTTGAGGGATGAGAGATCAGTCACGAGGCAACAATTGATAAAAAGTAAAAAGGAAAAAATCAGAACCCTAATGTTCAGTCAGAAGTACTTATCTTAAATTCACTGACCTACACAGCCAGTATAGTATCATGCTTGTGCAACTGTGTTAATTTGGTTTTCGCCATTCACACTCTCTATTCCAAAGGAATTACCACCCTGTAGGGTTACAAAAGGCAAGGAACTCTCAGAGAGGGTTCCACCCCTAAAGGTGCAACAGGATGATTCCCGTGACTAAAGGTACCTTAGGAATCCCCAAAATAAATGTATAATCATCCCCAAAGAAGGAGGCAACACGGAGCATATGAGCAAGCAGTAACTGTGACATAGGAGCAGTAACTGTAACGTAGTAGTAGAGAAGCACAGGCAGTTTGATAATGCAATGAGATGCTCAGTTGGATAATGTAATGACTGCCATGGTTTGTGTAGCATGATACTGAAGGTTTGCGTTGAGATTAGGTGATCCCTAAGGAGAGGGGGAATGGCAGAAGATCCTCCACCTCCATCCAACAGTGGAACCTACCTAAAGAAACTAGGAGAAACAATTATGCTAACTAAGTGTTATGACCTGAGGCAATGGAGGAGAGAAAAAAAATCTGATGAGGAGGAAAACTCTGGGGATCCAAGGCCTAGGTCGCCTTCCATCAGGGCTTAGGATAGTTTGTTTAGTGACACCTCTGCAGCTGCAATTTGGAAAACCCAATTAAATGGAGGTGGAAAATATTCCAATTTGGAGGAAGGCTCTCACTCAAAACCTCTAGCGAAATGCTGTGGAAGGTTGTGAGAAAACTGCAACAATACGTGCAACCAAGGTGCACTAGGAGAACAATGACTGCTGAGGCACTCACCTGACCTACCCACCCTAAACTCAAACCAGATGAACCAGAGGCAGCCATAGGGAGAATGCAGTGAAGGTGCATTGCTAGGGAAACCCCTAAAGTCAATGGCTAATCGTTATAGTGGAACACTAGAGCCAAAGGAGATCGTCGTAACTACCCTTCACCATTAGTCTTAAATTCTACACCAGGAGCTGCTGTCACATAGCAGTCAGCTAAAGCCAAGCCCAGGGTGAGGACATTCCCAGCTATGGGCCAGGTGAGGAGGATCCCACCTCAAGTTGGACAAACTCGAGATGCGGACTAAATGCAGAGTGAGACCATCAGCTGCAGGAACCCTACACGAGAATGGCTGGCATACCCCAGAAGTTATTGAGAGCTGAAAAGCTGGTGAGCTGAATGAGCATGGCATGCTAAGATTGTAATGAGCTTTGAGTGCTGAGACCTTGCAAGGTCGAATGCAGATTAAGTGCAGCAGAATCCCAGAGGCTGAAGCTGAGGGGATGGCAGTAGGAATGAAGCAATGGTTTGCGTAAGCAAGGAGCAATGGTTGCATAAGCAAGTGTGGACCTGCACGTAGGTCAATTAACAGAGTAATAATAAGTGGACCTGCACATAGGTCTGCATAATATAGGGCAAACAGCACTGAATAGTGGGGCAAGCCAGCCAGGCATTTCAAAGCCAAATCAAGATGACAAACTTTGAGGATTTTTGGCAGTGAAGACAGGATTTAGAACAGAAATAATTAGCCACGTTGGCCATGACCCCCCAAATACCTCCCAGTCCCTGCCATAGGACAAACATGGAAGCAATTGAAGGGCCTCTAATGCCAGAGGGTGATCAACAAGCGGGACAGCAAACCTTTCCTTCCCAAGAGATGAGAGCAGTCCTCCAGATGCTCAATCCTCTCTCTCCCTTGCTGAACCCCAGTGGCCTGGGCTCTTTCCCAAACCTGAGTCACCAGAATGGCATGAGGTGTAGTGACCAGCACCTCAACCTCCAGCACCACTGAGATGGCATGACACCTGACATTTTAAGAGTGTCTCTGTCCTCATATATCCAATTGATGGGGAAAGTGTGAATCAAAGGTGAGCATTGCCGATGCTATAAGGATACAGGATTGTAAGAGTCTTCTATAATTATATTAAGAATCATCAGATTTAAAAAAAAAGTGAAATAAGGTATTTATAAAGAACCCCCCTCCCAAATGCTATTACGGCAGCATCCTACATTTTCAAATATGACATGAGAGGCCCTCTTATTATAATTATAAGACAGCATCACACACAAGAGAATTGCCAATGCTGACTGGCTACATCAACACTTATTACTCATAATAAACGACAGAACTACTACTAATATACATTTTCAGTGGGCTTAAAACTCATAATTTAAGCAACAGTGTTTGTGAGTCAACATGTAGTTTTTTTCAGCAATTATTTTTTTCTGACAGAAACATCAATATAACAGTTTTCTCTTCATTTTCTTTTATTTCTGAACTAAGACACATGATTTTTAAAGTTTTAAAAAGGTTTCCACTTCTGTGCCATGCCTGCCGTGACACTATCAAATATCTTAGTGCAGTGCAGCACTGGTTACCTTCAGAAACATGTGATAGCACCATTACACAGAAATACATCCACAGTAGCAACCTAGTGTTGATATTCAGCAGGTAAATTCAACAAAAGAAATGTGAAATAATTGCTAGAGGTGGTCATTTTATAATGACTTGAGTCATTAATTACAAACTTAGATATAGAAACTGGTTTAAAAATATCTGAGGAATTTAAAAATACGCTGAGGATGAGTCTGATGTAAAAAAAATGTTTTTGATAAAAAAAAACTATATGATGAAAAGTTTTGTTGAACAACAGATAGTACTGCTATAAGTGGCTGATGGATCTGAAAAAATAGTGCAGCACCCAGAGTAAGCGAAATATGTTTATTTGAAAATTGGTAACCAGAAAAGGCACACTGGGCCACAACTTGTTTTCAGGTGTGGATCGGGGAGGGTGAAAAAGGGATGCAAAGTAAGAATAAGGAAGCAACATTGCACACTGATCCCAAGAGAAATAAGACAAAGAATTAACAGGTACAATTAATTATAAAACATGCACTATGCAAAACAGCAGTGTAGCTCTAGAGCATATTTTACATACAGAGATAGGAGTGGGTTAAAAATGAAGTAGGGAGTACCAGCAACACACAGGGCTCCCTCTTGTGCACCCAGCGCTTCGACTTCTCGCAAGTCTTCCTCAGGGGTGTGGTCAAGATACGGGAAACGTCATCATTTAAATACACATACCAATTAATTATACATGACCCAATGGTGTTAATTTCAGTGGGTACATACAAAAGTGAAGCATGAATAATAAACAATATACTAACAATATTCAAATGTTTAAACTCATTAAGTTAGTACAATATTTGCTAACTTACAAACATATAAAAAAGGAACATTATATCTTTGTGTGAAGCAAATAAACAAAACAAAATGATGTAAGAAACCACTATGGTTCTCACAGGAAGTGGCAGTGAAGGTTCGAGAGAAAAGAAAGCATTCAGGAAGTACAAGGAATCACAGAAGGAGCAGGACAGAGAACTGTATCAGTTAAAGCAAAAGGAAGCTGGGAAGGCAGTCAGAACAGCAAAGGCCCAAACCGAGGAAAAGATAACCAGCTCAGTTAAGAAGGGGATAAAACCTTTTATAGGTACATCAGGGAGCAAAGGAAGACCAAGGGAGGGATAGTGAGGCTTAATAAAGGGAGGGAGGGTGGACAGAGGGTGACTGTGAAAAGGCAGAGATACTAAACAAATATTTTGCTCAGTATTTACAAAGGAAGAGGGGGAGGTACCTAAAACAAACAGTAGAAACACTCTGGATACAGAAGTTGATACCAGCCCATTTACAGAAGAAAGGGTTCTGAAAGAACTCTTAAACTGAAGGTGGACAAAGCAATGGGGTCTGTTGGGATTCATCCCAGAATTCTAAAAGAACTAAGGGTAGAACTAGTGACACCACTGACTACCCTTTTTAACAAATCATGGGAGGATGGGGTGGTACCGAGGACTGGAGGAGGGCAGATGTGATTCCCCTTCACAAAAGTGGGAGCAAGGCAGAAGCAGGAAACTACAGACCTGTTAGTTTAACCTCAGTGGTAGGGAAAATGATGGAATTACTTCTGAAGGAAAGAATTGTTAAGTATCTAGAGGCCAGAGGGGCACAGGACCCAAGACAGCATGGATTCACAGCGGGAAGGTCACGCCAGACAAATCTGATAGATTTCTTTGACTGGGTGACCAAAGTAGTGGATCAGGGAGAGGCTGTGAACATGGCCTACCTAGACTTTAGCAAGGCATTTGACACAGTCCCACACAAAAGATTAATATACAAGTTAGCCAGCCTGGGAGTGGGTCCCAAGATGACAGCCTGGGTAAAGAATTGGCTGGAGAATAGGACACAGAGAGTAATAGTAAATGGAGTCCACTCTGAAGAAAGGGGGGTTACTAGTGGGTACTGCAGGGTTCAGTATTAGGATCGATCCTCTTCAATGTCTTTATAGCGACATTGCAGAGGGACTGAAGGAAAAGTATGTCTCTTTGCAGATGACACAAAGATCTGCAACAGAGTTGATGCACAAGGTGGGGTGGAAAGGATGAGAAGGGACTTGGCAAGGTTAGAGGAATGGTCAAATGTATGGCAGCTTAGATTCAATGCTAAGAAGTGCAAGGTAATGCACCTGGGAAACAAAAACCCAGGGGAAGAGTACACAATGGGGGTTGAGATACTAACAACAACAAAAATGGAAAGGGACCTGGGGGTAGTCATATCAGATGACCTAAAGGTGGGCAAGCAATGTGAGAGGGCAGCAAGGAGGTCTGGGGGGATACTGGGATGCATAGGGAGGCATCACCAGTAGAAACATGACGTTATTATCCTCTGTACAGACAGCTGGTCAGACCCCATCTGAGTACTGCGTGCAGTTCTGGAGACCAATCTCGCAAAGACATAGACAGGATGGAAGCTGTCCAGAGGAGGGCAACTAAAATGGTGCAGGGTCTGCACCGGAAGACATATGAAGAGAGACTTCTAAGGAGCTTAATATGTATAGCCTGAGGAAAGGAGGAGAGGGGGGAACATGATAGAGACTTTCAAGTACCTCAAGGGAATCAACAAAGTCCAAGAGGGTAGCATCTTTCAAAATAAGAGGTGTGCAAGAACAAGGGGCACAATTTAGAAGATGGGGGGCGGCTCAGAGGTAATTTAAGGAAGTATTTTTCACAGAGAGGGTTGTGGATGCATGGAACGCCTTCCGAGGAGGTTGTGGAGTCAAAACAGTGGTGGAATTCAAGCATGCATGGGACAGTCATAAGGCAATTCTAGGGCATGGGGGTAGGAAGAAGTAGGCTGCTGGTTAACTAGGATCTGCAGCTTATCCATTAGGTAGGGAAATGGGCAGACTGGGTGGGCCAAGCGGTCCTTATCTGCCGTCAAATTTTATGTTTCTATGTGTTTATTTGTATTTTTCTCTACCAGAAACAAATAAACCACTTTCTTAACATATTGAGCAACATTTTTTGCAATTATGACATATATTCAATTTAATTAATTATATTTCATTGGAGGCCAATGTCCCAAAAATAGATTGGCATAGCTGGGTGCCATGGCTGCACCCATGGCAGTGCCACACTTTTGTAAGTAGAACTGGCTCTCAAATTTGAAATAATTATGTTTCAATATATATTCAAGGGCCTGTACCACAAATTCATTAGGAATGGTGTCATCCAGAATTGACTTATCCAAAAAGTATTGTACAGCTAGCAAACCATGATTATGTTGGATTGATGTATACAGAGACTCGACATCTATGCCTAGCCATGTCATGTTTTCACTCTTGTCCAAATCCTTTATTTTATTTAAGAAATCCTTAGTGTCCTTTAAGTAGGATTCCAAACTACTAGAAAAGGAAAGTATGTGGATATTTAAACTTAATTGTGTTAAACCTCATGGCCTAAATGAAAGATGGGATCTGAAGCCTTTCTTGAAAAAATAACAAAGTAGTCATATGAATTATGTTTGCCACTGTAGACATATATAACGTTTTTTCTCTCCCTCTCCCTTTTCTAGAATCTTTCATCTACCAGAAAGCTCGAGACACAGATAATGTCTTTGTAAATCAAGTAAGCCATGACATAATGGATGTTTACCAGCTAATCATTTTTACATATATTAAAAGTCTGTTACAGATGGAAGAGCGCCAATGGCAGTCTCCAGTGAAATAATTAATTAAATTGAATATATGTCATAATTGCAAAAAAATGTTGCTCATTATGTTAAGAAAGTGGTTTATTTGTTTCTGGTAGGGAAAAATACAAATAAACACATAAATATAATTTTCCTTTTTTATATGTTTGTAAGTTAGCAAATATTGTACTAACTTAATGAGTTTAAACATTTGAATATTGTTAGTATATTGTTTATTATTCATGCTTCACTTTTGTATGTACCCACTGAAATTAACACCATTGGGTCATGTATAATTAATTGGTATGTGTATTTAAATGATGACGTTTCCCGTATCTTGACCACACCCCTGAGGAAGACTTGCGAGAAGTCGAAGCGCTGGGTGCACAAGAAGGAGCCCTGTGTGTTGCTGGTACTCCCTGCTTCAATAAATTTCTTTACATTTGCATTTGGCTTTTTCCTGGATTTATTTTAATCAACAATTGCGGTGGGAGACCCGAGTGACACCACTTTCTGGACTTTGGTTTTCAATTTACGAGCTGGCTGCTCATTGAGGTGAGCACCAATTTGACCGTGCACTGTCGTAGCATTACTTTGTTTGTTTGGTTAAAAATGAAGACAGTACACAGGCCAGCCCATTGCCACCACGTGTGGAGATGTTGGTTGAGTGTCCAAGGGACAGCTCTCCACCTGTAGAGGGAGGGAGTGTTCATGGAGCCTGGTAACTGGGTCATACCCAGTTGAGGCTAGTTGCACTACCAGCCAGGAACTATGTACAGCGGGGGAAGGCAGTGGTGGATTTCTACATGGCATGCGTGGGGGCGAGGCAGCTGTTGGGCATGCCAGCCATGGGGTGGTGTACTGAGTTGGGGTACTACCCCACCTGTAGCAGAGAGCATAAAAATACATGTATATATAAATTTTGTAAAAGACAGTACATAAAGTGCAGGTCAACTAAATTACCTGTCAGGAAGGTCCAGAGACCCATATGAGAGACTATGGGTAGGGTCCTAATCCAGAACACCAGAGAAAAATGGAGACTGAGGGGCAGGAGCAGAAAAGAGGACTAAAGTTTAGTAGCAAGAATTTAGGAGATGGATTGAAAGAGTGGCAGAGAAACTGGGAGGTTTCTCCTATGAATAAATGGGTTATACCCACTGAATTGGGGTGGGTTGGGGAGAAGTTAAAGAATCAAAGATCTTCTTTGCGTGTTTTTGTATGCTCATACAAAAGCAACACATCTACGTATCTTAGATAATTTCCTCATAATTATTTTGATAACCTGTTTGTTTTGCAATCTCATTAGCCCTAAGGGCATTAACAAATATAATTGGTGGCATGTACTGCAGTTTTGAAAATCAGTGCTATATCACAAGACTAACAGGCTTGTGTCCAGGATGAATTTCTCAACGCTAGCCGTATATTTCTATACCTTTAGCTGAGCCTGATTTTCATGGCTGCCTCTAATGATGATCTCAAACGTGTCACTGGCCCTACTGAAATGGATGTCTCTGGCACTGAAGGAAACGGCTTTAGAGGCACAAAAGCCAAAATACTGGCCAAAAGTTTATATCTTACAGGGTCATTTCTATTGTATACCAAACCTCAATTGTTATTGGACATCTGAGGATGAGGCAGCTGACATTTGGCATGTTCAAAAAGAGGTGTCTGGCTTTGTAAACCTAGTCAGTATTAACCTGCTATGCCCCATGTTGCTCAGATGCAAACTGTGTGAAAACATAAAATTATCCGATGTAAAAAATTAATGGTCTGCCAGGTAATGTAGAAGACAGCAAAACATAAACATTACTATTGTAATATTTTTATTCTATTGAAATCACTTTTGTTATTTAGGACAAAAAGATGTTCTAGCATTGTCTCAGATATTGTTTTAAAAATTGAACTACTTAGTTGGACCGTTGGTGCAGCCGTAGCCCCACTGCTTGTGACAGTGATGATACAAGTTCCTGAATGAGTGTGGAACGTCGTAGGGCCAGCCAAGGGGAGGAGGTTTTATTGTTTGGTAGATAGCTCATCTCCTCTTGGGAGGGTTGGAGAAGGCCTCCAGCAAGACAATGACTCCTGGAGGTGGCTGGGAAGCAGTGAGTCAGGGCCTTGGAGATGCTGGGAACTGAGGATGCAGCCATTCTTGGCTCATCATGCATGGGTGGTGGATGTGTGGTGCACCAGGCATTATTGCATGGCCACTTCTCCAGGGGACTAAGATTGGAAAATCCCTGAGACCTCAACAGCATGAGGCTTGAAGATGGCCTTTATCACCTGCAGCCTAGTCAGGGACCAACTAGCTGATGAATCTAATTGTTTTTAAATCCACATTTTTAGCTGTTTTCACTAGCTGCTGCATATACATCTTAAGATACATACTGTACTAGGATTTAGAGGCAGAAGTCAGCTGACTGTGCTTATCATGACTGTCTTCTCACTAACGCCAATAGTACCTTAGTATGTTTCTCTCTCCATATGCCAACCTAATTCTTCCTTGAAATGATCATTCCTTGCCTCCATTATACAGCATGAAGCGTGTTTCATATACCTGTCACTCACTGTGTGAAGTATGAATGTTCTTTTTACTGTTTTAAACTGCCTGCCCACCAACCACAGTCCATAACCTCAGGGTACTTCTGGTACAGTCATTCTGCAAATGGCCCCAAGTGGCTATAGAATTCAGTTTTATTTGTAAGTTTTGACCAGGAAGGACACACTGAGCCATGACAGCACATTTCAGGTGTGTCCGGAGGGGTTACATGGACCTGTTTGATTGAGAGGAGAAATGTCAGGACACCATGGAAAATCCTCTGTTCATGTGGTGAGCACCATGGGATCTTTAATGGCCACCTGAACAGCCACCAGAGATGGCAGAAGAAACCTCATTTCAACACCAAGCATGTCTATTGAAATGGGAGGTATTCCTCTCATGGACCTTCTTGTAAAATAAGTTATAAATAAAAACAAAAAATCATCTCAGTCTGGAAGTGCCACAGATTAACTTCAAATCCAGAAATTTTGCACTGACTAACATCATTTCTGTTTTTGGAAGAGTTTGTTTTTAAAAGTGTAGCTCGCTCACTATATTAACCGCCCAGCTCACTATACTAACCCCGCCCCCCCACACAACAAAACAAACCAAGATGGTTACATCTAACACATCTAGCATATAGTTTTTCCAGTTTGGAAGCAGAGCTGGATGAGTGTGGGGGGGGGGGCAGCATTACAAACATCTATACTCCACACAAGTAGTAGTAACTGTCCTTATTTACCTAAGATAGTAAAACTGACATCAATGTTACAAATGTACCCCAGGTGGGAGCAACAAGGCTGCAGTAATTCAACATTTTACACATCAGTAATAAAGTACATATCATTTAAAATGATCACACAGCTTAGTAGAGAAAGATGCAGAAATACAGTTCACGGTTTAAAATAAACGACAAATCACATCCAGTAGGGTACTGAAAGAATACCATTCATTGGGGGCGGGCAGAGCATTTAACATGAATGAGAAAGTTAACGGTACCAAACACCTGCAAGGAACTTCCAAGTATCATTGTTGGAGCTAAAATGTTTGGTCCAAACCTGAACTGAGGAGGTGCTGGTCTAAGATTTCTGAATGGCTTTATTTTGGCTTGGCTACAGCACTTGGGGCCAGTATGGCCACTTTGGGGGTAGTCACATTTGAGAAGTCCAAACACTTTTATCTAATCTTTTTCATTGGTAAGGGGAGTAACAGAAGAGAAATACAGCTGAGTTCTGAACCAACTGAATCTGCTGGGGAGCTGACTTGAACACTGAGCTTCATCATTGCATTCCATTTGAATCTTTTGGACCAGAGGCTTTAAAATCTGATTTATTGGGGTAG
Source organism: Neoceratodus forsteri (assembly GCA_016271365.2). Taxonomy (NCBI): domain Eukaryota; kingdom Metazoa; phylum Chordata; order Ceratodontiformes; family Ceratodontidae; genus Neoceratodus; species Neoceratodus forsteri. Next base: position 90,584,188 of record CM028132.1, on the reverse strand, counting down.
TGACTAAGCCACCTGAAAAGTGACTGAGGCAAAGTAACTCTGTTTTGAAAATCTTATTTGTTGAAAGTTACTTGGCACTTCAAAAAGGAAAAGACTTATCATCACCACTTGGATGTGCTGCCTTAATTGCCTGATCTCATGATTGTTCAGTTTAGATTTACAGTGTGTCTGAAACACGACCTTAACCTTGCGTTGCCTTATGTATTTATTTATTAGGCTCTGTTTTTTTTCTCCTTTGTAGGACAGGTGGATATATCGCCTTCTGACCATGTTGGCCGTCATGGTGCACGGATGGAGGGGATTTACTCCTTAGTTCACTGGTGATTCTCCCTCCCTGTGAAGAATTCAGTCCAATGATGACTGTCCAGGCTGTGATGTGTGCATGCACATACCCTGCCACATGCACTGCAACATTCTCTCCTCCCTTGTACCCCCATCTACTGCACCGCAGACTGTACTTGTACAGGTGGCAGTGACAGAATGAGGTATGTAGTCCTTGCTCACTGGAACAGGAGGACATCAACTGTGATGTTTACTCCTTCCTTCCCAGCTGGCTCCCAATGTCCCAGCCTCATCTCAGAATCTGGGTCAATGACATCAGCTGGTAGCGCTACTGCTGTGGTGATAGGCTGGCCCATCTTTTTTAATATAATTGATAATTCAGGAATGTGTGCAGCTGTTTTAAGCTACTAGGCTTTTTCAATTGTTCCTTTTGAGATGATCCCCACCCACCCCATTTTCAGAGCCTAATGTGGATTTCTCCCTTTTCTCCACCTTATTTGTATTGCCTTGACCTGTTTGTCTATTTTTTTTTGTTTGTTTATGTATGTTGTAAAATAAGTGATAGCAACCTGAACTCAGACCCCACATTCTCTGTGTCAGCCTGGTATAGTGTCACATCAGGTAGATATGGAAAAAGCCACAGCTGATCCGTCACCCACGGGAAAAAGTTGTCAGGCTGTCTCACCAAGTGAAAACAGCTGTGACAGAGACTTTCTGCTCACTTGTTCTCCCTCACGCTTATTTCATACACTCTCACTTGCTCACTCTCTATTTTTATACAGAATTGACATAGTTCTCATCATGTACTGGTTGACATTAGACACTAACAGATCATATACAAAATAAAAAGGGTGACTGTGCAACTCAAATTTCTTCCCACTCTTGTGTGTTTTGCCTTTATAAACCACTCCAGCTTGACTCTCATTGTTTCTGTGGCAAAACAAGCATTGGATGTATAAAAAAAACCACGCCACACAGTAACCTATACATTATTCTATATCTATGTCATGTACTATTGCTCCTGCTGTCACAGGATACCTGTGGACATTATGCATCTCACAGGGCTTCCCTAGATAATGTTTCAAAAACAAATATCTTACAAAACATCCCGCCATATATTCAGGCATCTTGGAAAACACCTTTACTGATTCAGGAATGCTCAGTATCTTGACAGCATTTTGGAATACATACTGATGTCTGGGCTCAGAAGAGAAATCACAGTCCCTGAATGGATTCAGCAAAATAACTTAAAGGGATTAGTCTCTCCAGGAGAGGGTAAATCCTAAAAAAAAAAGCCTCTACAAGGACAAAAGGGGAGCTTTTTACAAAATGGCATTGTATGACTAATATGTTATTTTAATCACATTCAGTTCAGACTAGTTTCATTTTGCTAGGCTTTTCTTATTTTCCTTTTCTTATTTATCTTTCTTATTTCTCACTAAGCTGCTTGCTATTTCCAACAATTTAGCTACTAGGGAAAGCCACAGTCAATACACACAGCACAGCTGAAAAACTAAAACCCATGAGAAAGGAAAATGTATACATGGTGACGTGATTTTCCTGTCAGTAGTGTCTCACTCACCGGGTGTCTTTTTACTCCAAGCCAGTTCTTCCAAGTCAAGAGTCAAGCTGTTGTAGAAAGGAAGGCATCTCTCACGTGCAACTCAACAGTGACACTAAATTTAAAACAAAAATGACAAAAATAAAAATAAAAAAATCTCAGACTTGATGTACACACAGTGCCCTACTCCACTCCCAGTTTCAGGTAATGGACAGGGAAGGGTGGGTGCAGCAGGAAGAGTTAATAGAGAAAGAGTGAGAGCCAGGGGTAGAAACATGCTTCCCTGTCTGTTAAATCTTCGTTCTACTGTAGTTGCGGTGAAACTGAATAACAACACAGCCGCCTGGAGCTATACTGCACCTTAACACAGCAGGGATTGCATTGGGTGTTCCTGAACTCTCCAGTTTCCTCTTCAGTGTCATTGAGGAGGCAGGAAGAGAGAGAGGAGAGAGAAAGAGAGAGAGAGAGAGAGAGAGAGAGGGAGGAGGGAGAGGGAGAGAGAGAGAGAGAGAGAGAGAGAGAGAGACTAATTTACCTTGTTCTTTGACCCAATATTCCTGCTAGGTGTCAGCTGCTCTGACAGAGCTCCATTCTGTGCATCTGAGATATGTAATACTGATAGTAGGAGGAGAGTTAGTTAAACTGAATAGGTAAGGTGTGGTGCCACTCCTACAGTAGCACTACCCATGCACCTGTCTTCTAAAACAGAAGCTGAGATTAAACTCTGGCCCTGCCCATGACAATAGGGTAAGGGAAAAAAGGAAAAGGAAAGCAAGTCTAGACAGTGAGAGACAGTTAAGAAAAAAAACACAGATTTTAATTCAGTTAATATTTCTAAGGATTTCTAGTCTTTAATAATGCCTTTGTAATAATTCTAAACACCAGCATGTATTTTCATAAAAAGAATGCACGAGCTTTAGTAGTTCACACAAAAATACATTTTTTGCCAGTTTTCTTTTCCAGAATTTATAACATATATTGGTAGCCTGTCTACGTATGTATAAAAAGCATCGGATTGCCCCCAACTGACCTCATTGAACTTTTGTTTATGATATCATAGTGCTTACTGTGAAAAAGGGCTGTGGTATCACAAGTAGCAACTGTGTGATCTGTTGAAGACAGAGACTTCTGAAAGACATAGTAAAATTAGTACAGTGTTGTCAGCTATTTAGTAGATCAACAATGTGAGTAACAAAAATAGAACTGCACTTGCATACAATTGTTGTAAATATCACAGTAAACCTTTTATTTTAGTAGTCACCTGCTCTTTAAGCCAGGCAGAGCATAAAACAGATAACAATCTCATTTGCATCTGCTACTGTGGTATACAGTGTTTTTTTTTTTTTAATTTAGAGGTTTTGCTGCTTGTGCTGCCCCGCCTCCCCCATCTGACCGGTTCCCCCCAGCCCTGTCACTGGGCTTCTCTGGGGCTTTCCTGGATCCACTATTGCCTTCTGCCATGGGGCCTTCTCTGGAGGTGCCTGGACACCGGTGCAGAGCCTGCATGGATCAGGCTTCAGCCTGAAGCCAGGAGAGTTTCCACCATTTTCTGCCCAGGCTTGCCACATGTGCAATGAACATGATGTGCGCACTTCGTCCAATGTGTGGGGCCACTCCCCTTCTGTGGTCCATGCTGTGCTGTCGCCCAGATTCCTCCAGGCCATAGATGAGCAGCAGGATGCAGTGAAGTACTGAGCTTCTAGAAATGCTTCTTACTTTGCAGGATCCTAAAGTAGTATCGTTTGTTGGAGGTGACAGCAGCAATCACCAGCACCCACTGTGCCTGATTCATTCAGAGACTTGCTCACTTTTATGTTCTTATAATAATAATTGGGATTATATTAACTACATAGAAAGCAAATGTTAGCCCCATCTGGACTGGTCCTCTTGGCCCCATCACCTGACATACCTGGGACTTACCTGGTTGCACTGATGTCCTGCCAGGTGACTTGTCTAGTTGTACCCAGTTGTTGGTGAGGGACCTGTGAGGCACCGGGTCATCACCACACTGCAGTCAGAGGTGTTTTTCTCCATTTTCTCTCTTTAAAGCCTCTACACATGGAATGATGTGATGTCCATGCTCCATCTCTGCAAAGATGCCTCCTGCATCTGTGCATGGGGTACCCCTACCCACCCCTGCTGCCCCACATCACAACTGCCTAGATTCCTCTAGATGCCAGCTGAACCATGAGACATGCTGTCCCCCCTCCCAGAGGAAGCAGAGTTTTTCTATAGATGCTCAGTCCTCCCTCCCTCGGCAAGCCCCTGAGCAATCCTCGTCTTCTTCTGAACCTGGATCACCACTGCACAAGGTGGTGAGGTATCAGCCAGGCACTCCAGTGGGCGGCTCTCCATGACACAGTTGAGGAACATTGGCAGGTCAGTGTGAGAAGCTTTCACTGTGATCGCTCATGCTGCATCTGCCATGTGGATAAACAGAGGCTTTAGTGGGATGCCCATCTCATCACTCCCAGCTTATTTCCCACTTTTTTACTAGAGAATCAATATGAGTCTCAAATTCAGATGCTGGTCAAATTCCCATACCCAGGTATCTGTAATTCGGTACCTGGGTTAGGAGCTGACTATTTCTGGTCCTACTCTCAAGAGTGGTTTGAGAGTTGAATTTAGTTCTCATATCTAAGCTATCCCTGTTTTGAACCACTGCTCCAATAATCAAAGTCTGCCTGAAGTCGCTCTCAACTTCATTAGGGTCAGAGCCCTCTGCGACAATTATGGTATCATCAGCATATAATGTTAGTTGGGGAGCAGGCATACATTTGGGGAGGCAGTTCATATAGACCAGAAACATCAAAGGGCCTAATATAGACCCTTGAGGTATGCCCCTAAGAATAGGAGTTAAGCTAGATTGGGAATTTCCTATGGATATCAGTTGAAGGTGATTTTCTAAGTGTGATCTAAACCATACTATGGGTTCATTATTTACTCCAATTGTTTTCAGGCAGGCCAAGAGTCTACTATGTTCCACTAAATCAAAAGCTACAACTATATCTTGTTTTAGTACTTCAATATGGGCAACTTGCTAGACACAAACGGTAAACATACATATATACGAATAGACTGCAATAGAAGAAGTTTGAACGGTTCATAAAAAGTAATTGTATAGGAATGCTACTGCCAATCAAAATTATGTGGGCTACTCTTGCAAAGAGGGGAAAGGAAGGTGTGTGGGTGTGAGCAAATTATGAATGCATGTGTAACCCTCACCCTGCCTTTTGCTAAAACGACAGGTGGCATGCTGTTGAAGCTGACAGCAGAACCTGGAGGGACCTGGGTTCGGGGAGGATGAGGTTACTCGGCACAGGGGGACCTAGGTTTGGCTACACTGCACAGGGGCAGCCAAGTAAATCCAAACACAGGAAGCAATAACTGTAATGTACAGAACCAGGAATGGGATTCTTCAGTGTGGCTTTTATTCACAAACTAGCTGAACAAAACAAAGCATAGACGGACCCCCATGGGGCTACATTTCCTGGTAATGCAGATTAGAGACTACAATATGGTCCATTGGAAGAATGAACCAATTATACTGTTTTCAGGCTCTGGACCCACCAGGCACACAGCCCGGACTTGCACGTGCTTTGGGTACACAGTCTGACTAGTCAGGTTCCCCCGCCGGCCACTTGATTCACAGTCCATTGGAAGAATGAACCAATTATCCTGTCGTGGCTCCCTACACCACTTAGAGTCTATGACTCCTAGAGAGATTTCTTCCTTACTTCTTATGACTCCCATCTCACAAAGAGAATTTTTCTTTACACTTGTTGTGGCTCCCCACACCACTTAGAGTCTGCGACTCCTAGAGAGATTTTCCCTTTTGCAACCCCACGTCTGGGTATCCCCCATCACTGGCCAAGTACATGAGGCAAAGTAGCAACCACAGCAGAAATCTGTAGAGGTGGACCTGGTTAACAAAGATGGGGGGTTTGCCCACCTCCAGCTCCCACAGCCCATACCCGGCCATTTCCCTGGGAAAACTGAAACTTCTGAGTGTAGATTAAATGGTAGATGAACTGGTGCATCTCCTCTACATATTACTTGAAATCACACAGCACTCTAGCATTTGACACTACTCCACTCATTTGGCCTAATCCTATAGGCCTCCCAAAATGTAGCTCAATTCCTAGATTCCCACACATGTCCCAGGGTGAAGAAAACATTTTGCCCTCTCATGTTAGAGCAAACACTCACCCTTTAGTTGCAGGTGCCCCACAGGTGAATCACAAATCTTCCAACTTTCCAAACAAAGGCTGAACTGAAATGGCAGCTTTCTTCCTCTTGGCAGAATTAAGGGATTGCCCAGGAATCTGCATAGGGATCTTCACCCCAGAGGAGGGGCACTGAGACCAGACAGCGGTCTCCACACTTGAGCACACCTTACTTGCTCAAGACAAACTGGACACTGACTCCTTCTTACTGAAGGCAAACTGGAACTGAACTACTAAGCTTTGAAAACTCCCAACGTTCTATCTAACTCCCTCTGCTGCAGATTCCAATGTGGCTTATGCAGCTGTGAAAGTTCTATTGGTGATGTCATCCCTCAGTCTCAGCTGAGACTGAGAACAGAATGAGACAGCGAGAAACCCATTTAAATGGAGTTTCACAAGCTGCCTTCCCTGCCTACCACTAGGTCTTACTGGGATTCTAGTAACCCCGGGTAACAAGGGGTTACACTTGCCCTCGACCAGGAAAATGACTGTCCGCAGTCATTATTTACCTGGCCTTAGGCCATCCCACCCTATGTGCTACCTGTGGAGGGGGGTGATCAGGCCCCCTCCTACCATGTGCAACCACAGACAGGCAACACTAAGGGCCTAGAGGCCTGTAGCTAACATATCAGCCTCTACTCTATCCACTTACTATGGACACCTAGTGGCTCTGGTAGAACTATCCAGAGCATAGCCCTGATAGATCAGCACTGCGGACCCCACGGCCATTGAGGACCACAGCCTGTCTATCCCCCCTAACCCTCTAGGAAAACCTATCTGCCTCTAACATAATATTCCAAAACAAAAACAACCCGGGGACCTCCCTGACCTTGGGCAACCTGCAACCACACCATTAAAATACCACATTACTGCCTCCTCCCTACCCCCACAACCACACCTGTGGAAGGAAAGGGTTAATACAGCAATAACCATAACAATTACACCACAGTACTTTAAATTTCTACACAATAAAGCACTGACGAGGAACTCCGATGAGCCCCTCCTCCTATCTTGTCTTCTCTTCTGTCTTCCCAGGAACACCTGTAAGAAAAAGAAAGACAAGACACACTCCTAATCTGCATACACAGTCTACCTAAACCCCCACCATCAAAACACTGAAAAATCCCAAAAAGATTTTTTTTTTTTTTTTAGAAAAAAGGTAGAAAAACAGTATTTACATTAGATAACAACAACATTATTTACAATACACATTTGGGGGGATGGAGTGCCCTAAAAGTCCCAACTAATGACCACAAGGCCCGAAGGCTAGTCCAATAAAGAGTCTCTCCTGGGCCGGAGCCCGGCGAAACACAGTTCTAACAGGCCAAAGTCCTGAAGGGGAGAGTCTTTGAGGACAGTTCACACAATTTGAAGTCTGTTAGTGTAGGGTGTGTACTGCAATGTCATAAAGATAGAAAAGTTCGGACTTACCAGCCACTTGTAGTACGAGACTCGGCAACAACATGCACCTCTGACGAAGACTCTCCCTGGCAGCATTTCTTCCGATACAGCTGGGCGGACATCTTCCGGGAACCACAGGAGGTACATCTGGGAACAGCTGGGCTGATGTCATCTCTGGAGATGGAACCTTAGAACAGGAACAAAAAGAAAACAGCTGGTCCGACGTCATCCGATTACCAGGCGATGAACAGGAAACAGCTGGGCTGGTGTCCTCTCTGGATCTGAAGTCATCTGGTGGGCCAGTTGATGGATGCTGGGCAGGACAGTACACTGTAGACCGATGAATGTGGGGCATCTGAGTCCTGGATATTCATATTGGCGGATCAATAAGGCACTTCACAGTCTGGTGTGGCAGTATTGACTACCACTGCTCAGCTCTCCATTTTGTAGGCACGGGCTTATTTGCTGAGAGGTCCCTGCACTGAGGCCAATAGTACCGGGGATCAGGGCTTGAATTATTACCCCATCTGGGCGACATAATTCACACAGTTGAGATTTCACGTCCCTCTCCATCCACTATTCTCACTCTGTCCATAAACAGTGTCCTGCCTCTCTTCCACTGGGTATACTTTTCGTGGAACAGTCTATTCTTTTACATGCTGGTTGGCCCAAGGATGCACACTTTTCATGGCTTCATCCCAGATCCAGGTTTCCTGCAGTTCTCAATCTCTTCCCAGACTTTTCAAGGAAAGGTAGGAAAGATCATACCATAGATCTCATTTGCCTTTCTCAACCAGTCTCTCCTCTTTACTTGCTTTGGTCAATCTGAGACCAGCTGGCCTGCTTGGGGTGGCCAGTCCTGGTTCTGCCAGCTACGCATCCTAAGGAAATTAGAAACGGATCCTGACTTCTTCATCCTGTAAAGCCAGGGCAGTGGCATTATCACTTTCTTCCATACATTCCTCCGAGGCAAGATCTTGAGGCTGTGTACCCGTTCCTTTTCACAAGGCCACATAGGTTCCACCTCATCTTCCTCTTCACTGAGGATCTGAGCCCAGGAGTGAGCAGTCGTTCTCACCCCTGAGACTATCCACTCATCACTAGGCGCGGAGGTCGACACCTCCTATTCAAAGGTCTCCCGCATCTCATCTTCACCTAAGTGACTCGGGCTAGGCCCCCCCACCCAGGGGTCTATTGATGCTTTATCCGAACTTTCCTTCTGGGATCCAGCATCCAAAACTTCAACTTCAGGTTCTGTCTCTAACTCTGCACCCTCTAGCTTTGTGCCACACTCCCCCGAGGGACCTTCCTCCACAGACGCCACCTGGTGCTGTGTGCTGCCAACTGCAGATTCCTGAATTTTTGTCCATGGGCAAATGAATTGGAGGCGCTTATACAAGCCATATTTTGTAGGCATCCAGCACAGTGAGGAATCATGAAGACATCCCTTCCAGCACTCAAGCATATTTGGCATACACACTGGATAATTAGGAATCGCCACATCAGGAAGCAGATGCCTCCATAGCATCACTTTTCAATATCTCTCAGTCTATTTACTGCTACTACTGCTGTTACTGCAACCCGGCATGATCCGGTAACGAGCTGGTCCTGAGGCCATAACTGCAGAAAATAAACAAAAGTTCACTGTAACTGAAAGTCCCACTTTATTGAACACACTCTGTAGCTGTAAAATGGCTCCTCTGCTGCTGTGTTTACTTTACTACCCCACCCTGTAATGGCGCGGCAGCACTCCTGTGCATCAACATTCAGAATCTGGATCAGCACTATACTCGATTTACACAAGCTACTGATAACTTTTGCTCAAACTGCACAACTTGCTCTGATCTGGCTTTAAACACATTTACAGGATTTTCCATTGACTTTTTACATGCTGGTATCATTTATTTTATTCATTTTATTCACAGTCCCTTAAAGCTTCAGGTTTTAGCAAAGGATTGCCTGCTTTTACTAGTGCTGCATTTTGCTGCAACCCAAGTCTCTCTCTGGCTGCAAACTTTAAACTGAGGCTAATTTCACTCCATGCACACAGTCAATGGCTTAACAGACTTACGCACTTGCTGGCAGGACTTAACACAGTGTTACTTGCAAGCGACTACACTGCTGCACACACATTTTATATGGCATAGACTGAAAATCACTGTTTGAGCAGTTTCTTGGTGGTTTACTTACTGTTATCAGTAGCAGCTTGCTGCGATGGGGAAAAACGACCTGCAGCCAGTTCTTGAAGGCCTCGGTACACAAAGCGGGTGAGCAGTCCTAGCAATCTTTGTTTTAAACACCAAACTTGCAATTTGATGATCGATTAGCGGGTTGAGCCGATTTTAAGCAAAAAATCTATTTTTGAACTGTTTACAACGCTTTAAACACCAGCGATGCTCCTCCACTGCCAGTATATGCACTCCACTCTCACTCCCTCTCGAATGCTGGGGCAGTCTCTGTAGAGCTGGCTGAGGGGCGGGACTGATTGCAACCTGACCAACCACACAACGCCATGCAAATGAGCCTCTTCTTCCTCGCGAGGGCTCTTCTCCTCATGGTGATTGTCGAGCAGGCAAATTTAAACTGCAGAATGCAACTTTTTTTTTTTCAACTGACTCCACGGCGGGAGCCCATTTCAGCCATATAACATAGCCATTTACACTGCAGTCTCTCAATTCACTCAGAAATCATTTCCAATTCCATTCGTCATAAACAATGTGAAGGGTTATCTAATGCTACTACTTTTTGGAAAACAATTAATAATTTCATAAGGCCTAATGTTTGTCAACCAGGTTCAATGAGGTTGAACGGCGACCTGTTGTCTTGTCCACTGAAGATAGCTAACGAGTTTAATTTGAAATTTACTGCATTGCCTGATTCCTTTAGTGACCAGTCCAAGGTGAACTACTTGGGATTGACTGAAGATTTTACAGTTAATCCTAAACTGTACTAAGGACTACTACTCCGAAGGAGAGTAGAGAAGTTATTGCGTTGTATTAAGAGGGACAGCTCAGCTGGTTCTGATGGCTTATGTCCTAGTTTATTAGGCGGATGCTGCCTCGGTTATAGCACTTCCAGTTAGTGTTATTTTCAACTTGTCTTTTGTTACAGGTACCATACCTAATATATGGAAACATACTTTGGTCACTCCTATATTTAAATCTGGTTCACAACATGAGTTTTGTAACTACAGACCTATTTCTATCTTGTCTGCTTTTAGCTAAAGTTCAGGAAAGAATAGTTTATAATCAGTTGATTGGGTATGTGGATCGCTTTGGATTATTGTCTTAGAACCAACATGGTTTTAGAAAGGGAAGGAGTACTGAGACTGCCTTGGTCGAGTTCACGAACGTGGTACTTAATGGCATAGATAAAGGGTGTCTGATGGGTGCCGTGTTCGTGGACTTGACCAAGGCATTCGACTCAGTTGATCACCAATTGTTGATTTCTAGACTTGAGTCATTGGGAGTTGGTGAGTCTTTCTTGGACTGGACGAGGGATTATTTAACAAATAGGTTTCAAAGGATTAAATATAGGGGTGCTGTATCAGACTCTGTAATGGTTAAGTGTGGGGTTCCACAAGGTTCTATTTTGGGGCCACTTTTGTTTTCTTTGTTTTTTGATCAACTAGTAAGTGTGATTAATAATGCTTCTCTAACACTTTACGCTGTGATGCAGTAATTTATACAGAGGGTTTGTCATTTGGAGATCTAGGTGTTTCTTTAACAGAGGAAATGTGCAATTTTCAGTCTTCACTTATGGCCTGTAAATTACTCTTAAACAAATCTAAGACAAAGGTGATGGTTTTGGTACCCCACCTAGCCTGAGATCTGAGGTTGGTACTTTGGAAGTTAAATCTCTTGATGGATTACTGTTTGACTATGTTGATACATTTCAATATCTTGGGGTATTACTAGATTCTCATTTAAGTTATGAATCTCATTTTTGAGGGTTACCTCAAGAATACATATAGATTAGGTTCTTTGTACAGAATCCGTTCATTTCTTATTCCTGAGTCTAGCTGGTTATTTCAAATTGCTGCTTACTTCCTATTGTGAACTATGCAGCTATGATTACTGACACTGCTTCTGCGACAGTGATTTCAAAGAAATCCACTTTACTTCACTTGATAGCTAATTTTGCTTTTAAATTGTTCTAAGTCATCTCATCATTGTGTGATTTTGAAAGAAATGGGTTGGTTACGGTTTCATTAAATTTCCAATACTGTGTGGCCAAGTTCATATATAAAGTCATGGACTCTGGAATTCCACATAGTATTTCAAAGTTTTGAGACCATATATTGATGGTCATTATTCTAGACATAGGTCAGACAGTAGGTTTCTCGAGATTCCTTTATGAAATCTAAAGTGGACAAAGATCCTTTGCTTATATTGCTCCATTTATTTGGAATGAAATTCCTCAAGATATTAGGTGGTTGTGTTCTGTCAAAAGTTTGCCGATGCATTGAGGATGTATTTGAATCTCAATTTAATTGTAACTGTTTTTTATGAATTTTTTTTATGAATTTTATACGTAACAAAGACATTTTTGTCTGCAATTTGCTCCATTGTATATGTATGTTTGATTATGTATTGTCTGTATGCAATATATGTGGGTCGCACCTGTAAAAGGAACTTGTTTCCAGTGTGCTTACCCGTTAAGCGAATAAACAAACAAACAAACAAACAAACAATGTCCAAGGCATAATTTTCATTTTGCTACCCCTAGTCTTCCACACTTTCCTTCACAACAGTTCATTTTGAAAGCATTTCAAACATCCAGGGCACAATTTTTCTGTTGCTACCCCTAGTCTTCCACACTTTTCTTCACAACAGTTCATTTTTTAAAAGCATTTAAAACATCCAGGGCATAATTTTTCTGTTGCTACCCCTAGTCTTCCACACTTTTCTTCACAACAGTTCATTTTAAAGCAGGCAAAAATGCTGTAAACTATTTTGATGCAGGACAAGGGCACACTCTTTGGCTTTACTGCTCCTTGGTAAACAGTTGGCAATTTTAAACAGTAGCACAAGATCCACAGCACACAGCAACACACACTAGGAAATTGCTTCAGCTTTTGGGCTACCACTGCCAGATAGCCAAACGCTAGCCCCTTGCCCAAGCACCTTCCTCCCAGAACAAAATCCAAAATGGTGCCTCCATTTTTGTAACCCCTCACCCCTGCCTTTTGCAAAATGACAGGTGGCATGCTGTTGAAGCTGACAGCAGTACCTGGTGGGGACCTGGGTTCGGGGAGGATGAGGTTACTCGGCACAGGGGGACCTAGGTTTGGCTACTCTGCACAGGGGCACCCAAGTAAATCCGAACACAGGAAGCAATAACTGTAATGTCCAGAACCAGGAATGGGATTCTTCAGTGTGGCTTTTATTCACAAACTAGCTGAACAAAACAAAGCATAGACGGACCCCCATGGGGCTACATTTCCTGGTAATGCAGATTAGAGACTACAATATGGTCCATTGGAAGAATGAACCAATTATACTGTTTTCAGGCTCTGGACCCACCAGGCACACAGCCCGACTTGCACGCGCTTTGGGTACACAGCCTGACAGGCCAGGCTCGCCCTGCCGACCTTTGATTCTGATCCATTGGAAGAATGAACCAATTATCCTGTCGTGGCTCCCCACACCACTTAGAGTCTGCGACTCCTAGAGAGATTTCTTCCTTATTTGTTATGACTTCCATCTTACAAAGAGAAATTTTCTTTACACTTGTTGTGGCTCCCACACCACTTAGAGTCTACGACTCCTAGAGAGATTTCCCTTTTGCAACCCCACGTCCTGGGTACTTCCCCATCACTAGTCAAGTGCATGAGGCAAAGTAGCAACCACAGCAGAAATCGTAGAGGTGGACCTGGTTACCAAAGTTGGGGGTTTGCCCACCTCCAGCTCCCACAGCCCACACCGGCCATTTCCCTGGGAAAACTGAAACTTCTAGTGAAGATTAACATGGTAGATGAACTGGCCATCTCCTCTACATATTACTTGAAATCACACAGCACTCTAATATTTGACACTACTCCACTTGTTTGCCTAGTCCTATAGGCCTCCCAAAATGTAGCTCAATTCCTAGATTCCACACATGTCCCAGGGTGAAGAAAACATTTTGCCCTCTCATGTTAGAGCAAACACTCACCCTTTAGTTGCAGGTGCCCCACAGGTGAATCACAAATCTTCCAACTTTCCAAACAAAGGCTGAACTGAAATGGCAGCTTTTCTTCCTCTTGGCAGAATTAAGGGGACCCAGGAATCTGCATGGGGATCTTACATCCCTCTGGGAGGGGACACTGAGACCCTAACAGCGGTCTCCACCACTTGAGCACACCTTACTTGCTCAAGACAAACTGGACACTGACTCCTTCTTACTGAAGGCAAACTGGAACTGAACTACTAAGCTTTGAAAACTCCCAATGTTCTATCTAACTCCCTCTGCTGCAGATTCCAATGTGGCTTATGCAGCTGTGAAAGTTCTATTGGTGATGTCATCCCTCAGTCTCAGCTGAGACTGAGAACAGAGTGAGACAGTGTGAAACCCATTTAACTGGAGTTTCACAAGCTGCCTTCCCTGCCTACCACTAGGTCTTATTGGGATTCTAGTAACCCCGGTAACAAGGGGTTACACATGAATAAGGAGAGAGTGAAGAGAAGGCCACTGGCCCATCAGTTCCCATGATAAAGAAACAGTAGGAGTCACAAATACAGGAAGACTACATAGGCATGTAGGATAAGCAATATGGTGGAGCAAAACTCAAGCAGGCTAAATGTGTAAGACCATTTAAGATAATGTAATATCAGATTTTAATGAACATATGCCACTGTGATATATGGCAGTTGGTATTTCTGAACCTGTTACAAATTTGTCTTTCTGTTATGCAATACTGTTTCTCTAGCTTTTATATTATGCAATCTGGTAATGCAAGAATTATGCAATGAAGTGTTTTAACATTTGTAAAACCTAATGGAAATTTGGGACACCTATGAAAATTTAATAGGGCTATTAAAAAAAACACACGCACTCTTGTTTGTCACTCACTGTTGAAATAGACTGGGGACTGCACTGCAAATTGCACCCCCTTCAGTCTGAGTCAAGAAGGACTGATCTAAGAACAGTACTTGATTCATTGTAATGGGCACCTCTCAGTGCACCCCTTCAAAGGGGAGAAGGCAACCAAACTTAAAAGGATAATTCAGCAGCTAACACAGGATGCAGGCTACTGACAGCTCACCTGTAAAAGGACCACTAGGCTCCACTAAAGGTTTAGCATTGCATTTCATGGCAAACAGTGCCTCCTATATACAGTACCTCTCAAACTTTCGTCAACAAGCCAAATGAGATGCGTCCCTAATTCTTAGGGATATCCCTGATTTGGCATCAATATTTTCCTTACCTGAAGAGTAGGTATTTACAAAACTAAATAATACCAGTCATTGGTGTCACAATCTAACTCTTCCAATAATAATCCTAATTTATCTTTTATATTCTAGTACTTCGACAGCTATCAGATACAACAACAATGGAAACCTTACTGAATATTTTTTTTAACAACCAAGGGTATCAAACAAGGATGTCTTTTGGCTGTATTATTACTAGTATTTAGTATTTACATTGATACACTGTTACAGTTTGACACTTCTTTCCCATTGGACTTTCCTAACCTCAAGAATACTTATAATCATTCATTAGCTTATGTTGATGACGTGGTTCTTTTTTTCCTCTTTCTCATATTGGCCTACAATGTAGAATTGACCAATTAAAGGTCAAATGTGATCAACTTGAACTAAAGTGAATCTAAAGAAAAAAATTTATGACTTTTAGGGCACAATCCCCCAGATTAATTTATTCTTGGAAAAAGCCCCATTTGAGGCTGTGTTTTCATATACTTATCCAAGCATAAAGTTCCTCCTAATGGTATTGGTCAGCCATTTTAAAGAACAAATAGCAAAGGCTGGACAAGCGGGTAAAGCCTTACTTGTCTTAAGTTACAAGTACAGTGGCCTCACAGTGGTTCCTGTAATTACTGCGGTGAGGCTAAAATAAATCTCCTCCTCCTATATGGGGCAGAAGTTTTTGGGAAAAAAGGTTCCTAATTTGAAATTGCCTTTATCATACTATTATAAAGCAATTTTACAAATTCCTTCATTCATTTCAATGTAATAGTTAGATCTGAATTGGGTAGAATTCCTCTAGCCTCATTAGGAGACTTAATTTAATCTCATATTGGCTTAGAATTGTTAATAATAAGGATAACCTTATGCCACGAGACTGTTCATCTGAAAAAAAAATCACATGGTTAAAAAATGTTTTTTCCTCCCTCTGGTTGAAAAAGCTTATCACTGTTCTTAATGGAGTGAACCTCTCACAACTTTAAGAGGACCATCTCCAGGGAATTATGATCTCCCCATTGTATAAGAATATACCAAAATCTAAATTGTTCTGCGTGGCTCAAAAAAACCAGATGGAACAAGTAAAACTACAAAAACAGGCCCTGTGGTATAGTTTAAATAAAATTGACTTAGCCTTGGAAGACTATCTTGTGCTTCCAATTTCACCAAACTCAAGAAAATGGATTACATGGGGCCAGATTCAGACTTTTATCCTCTAAATATACATAATTGAACAAACATTATTTTGAGGGAAATTTGCAAGATACGAGCTGCTCTTGTAACAGAGGTTTTCAGGAGACCTTATTCCATATCATTATCCAATGCCCTCTTTATAATTTTCAGAGAGATAGAATCCTTAAAGAATTCCTTGTCAAATATGTCAATTTAAGCTGTGTTTACATGATGGTATTTGCACCGCAGCAACCAGAGTGCTCTGATTGCTGCAGTGCAAATGCCACCATGTGGACACTTAACAGATCATGGTAAGCTAGTCCCTGATGTGCTCTGCAGTCCCAGAAAGTATGGCAACACGTTCCAGGAGGGAGCAGTTCAAGTGACCATGTGGATAGACTGCACTGCTCGCTCCCATACACCTGACCCTGGGGCATCTTTCCCTTTACAGCAGACTGCCCCATGACTGCAGACCCTCTCCAGTGCATCTTGCACCAACACTGAGAGGGGCTGTGTAGATCTGCGGATGCTGGGAGTCTTATCATTGGGGCAGGGTTGCAATGCTCCCCAGAAGGAGCAAAGTCAGCCATGTAAACACGGCTCATGACTATGATCCACTGTTTATTCTGCTGCATCCTATGGTAAAGAAGACACAGAAATGATAGCTAAATTTCTTTCCTATGTGGTCAGACATAAGAGGAAACGTCATCTTGTCCACTGCTCATTGTGTCTAATATTTATATCTGAAAATGAATTTTACTATGTATGGCAATATCTTTATAGTGTATGGTAAAACACTGTGTATGAAATTCAGTAAGTGGAATAACATTGTTATGCTGCAGGAAGTACATCAGGATTTTGTTGTGCTGCACTAGCTACACCACTGCTGCAGCACAACAAGATGGAACGCCATCACGTGCGTGACTTTTTGACCCTGCAGCTCTGACTGCCAGTTGAGACAACCTGAAAGGCATCGGAGATCGTTGGAAGACGCTTTCCTTTTCTTTTTTTTTCAAGTTTTCAGTAATGGTGATCCTGGTGTGATGAACAGTTGGGCTGCGGTGGTGAGAACTGAAAGTTTGAGGAATAGTGGCTGCCATGGTAAGAGAAAGTGGGACCTTGAACTAAGTTTCAAGAAATAATCAGAAAAGTAAGAGTGGGAGTTCAGTGGGGGTGGAGTGAGCAGGTGACATTCTTTATTCACAGCTTTCTTTTAAGCGGTAACCATACTATAAAAGACTGCGTATGGTCACCCTTACAGACAAGCCTTGTATGACTCTCGAGGTTGCCATGGCAACCAGTAGGCCAAAGTCACCTCTCGGAGTCATACACAGGCTTGTTGTGTGGGTGACTACACACAATGCTATATGTTTTCATTTTATACTATTTGAAATGTCCAGTTCAGTAATGTTTGGATGATCAATAAGCTTGACTTGACTTGAACTCTCTCTTGGTTTTGACACTAAGTCATATATTGTAGCAGACTTCTTCACAGTATTTTTTCAGTCTGCTTGTTTACAAAATTGAATGGCCTGTTGGGCTGCATGGTAGCCCACTGTTCACTTTTCTACACATTTGGTAACATGTCCTGAATCTGGTACAAGAACCTGGCACAAGAGGCAGCTTACAATAAGGGCAGCAAAGTCCCCAATACTGCATGTGACTTGGCCTTCAGCAAGCTCCCCTCTGACCTGTGCTCAGATAATATGCTATAGTGCCCTGGATTTTATCAGAAAGTCCCAGTATTGCTTGGAACCTTCTGTGTAACATGCAGCTGTGCCACTGGTAATAAGCCCCTGTGTCACAGCAGCGCACATTGAACATATGGCTGACTGCTCCCTATACTGAACTGCTCATTGGGGCATCATGTCCTGAACCCAGCAGAAGAAGAAGGTTTACCATAATGGTCAAAAGGGTCCCTGCTATGCAAGTTAGTGACCGACAAGCCCCTGTGTCTTACATTCCATTTGTGCTATGGTGCAGTACCCACTTTTATCAGAGAACCCCAGTATTGTTCAGGACCCTATTTAACATCTGGTTCTGCCAACAGTAAGTCCCTGTGTCCTGACTGGTATGCTACAGTGCCCTGTTTTTTTTTGTTGGAGAACCCCCAATATTGCTTGTGACCCTCAATTCTTCCTTCTCTGGATTCTGTCCCTCACCACCTGCTCTTTTCATTTGACTGAATATCAACACTATAATCGGACTCTACGCTATCAGTGATACCTAACAGAGTGGGTGGCATTGGGTTATTCTGCATCACCCTAAGAATGTAAAGAGGCTTGATGCCACAGGCAGAGGACCTAACCCCTGAAAGATCAGGTATAAACCAACCTACCCGCCCTGGAGAGTATTATTGCATTTCAAAATGGACAAGTTATGACATTTTTATTCAAAATTAAAAAAAATAAGAAGACATAAAATACATAAAACTGGGCATTTATGCATGTTTAGTGTGAAGTAGTCCCTCACCTGGTAGTATTGACAGTAGAGGGTGCTGATGTTGGATGCCATTGCATTCATATGTGTGACCGTGGTAAGCTCTCCTTCCCACCCCCATAATTGATTCCCATGATTCTTTCCTAGCTCACATTTTGCTCTGTGGCTCTTCACTGCAGTTGGGGATGACTGGAGCAGGACTTTTGGGAACTTCTCTTCTGCAGATGGAGATGTGCTGCTGGCTACGAGAAGTGGGCCTGTGGCTGGGTGATAGTGGAACAGCGCAGACAGGAGAGTGGCGCTATTTAGCAAGTGTTTAGCACATTTGGGAGAAATCTACATCATTGTCCCTCTTCTATATCATACTTGAGTGCTTCTTCAGTTTTTATAACTTTTAACTTTAATTGGGAGCTGCTGTAGGAGATGGCATGCTGTTTGTGGTCAGGTGGGTCACAATGTGTGAGACATGGTAAAGAGGGCATTATGGCAGGGATCAGCAGCAGTTATAAAGGTACTCTAAAAATTAAGTTAAATATGTGATGGTAATTCCAGATTAAAAATTGTTTGTGCAAGGGGAAAGAAGGAGATCGGCCGTCAGCTGAAGGCTCATTCTGTAAGCAGGGGAAAAAATGGTGTCTGGTCAGCATTTTCAGATCTCCTTCTGGATGCCAT
Organism: Neoceratodus forsteri; assembly: GCA_016271365.2. Taxonomy (NCBI): domain Eukaryota; kingdom Metazoa; phylum Chordata; order Ceratodontiformes; family Ceratodontidae; genus Neoceratodus; species Neoceratodus forsteri. The sequence continues at coordinate 90,565,031 of CM028132.1, read as the reverse complement.
TGCATCCATATGTGAGTCATCTGGCAGTGGGTACTGTTATTTTCCAGTCTGTACTGGCACATAATGAACACTTTTTGCAAGGGGTTCAGCCCATGAGAGTCCAAGAAATATTCAATCCCATTTTCTAATAAGTGATAGTTACCTTCTGAGCCATTTTTTTGTGCTGTTTGGAACAATAGTGAGCTCCCTTTTAGATCTTTCTTCTGGGAGCTACCTGACTCAGAATGCATCTCTCTGGGCTTGCATCCTGTGCCTCTGATCACCATGGCTGCTTCTATTTTGTCAGGCTGTGACTTGGAACAAGTTACTGGTGTCCAGTCACAACCGCGACAACAAATACCGTTGTCAAAATCGTGCAGTCATAACAGCGCTGTGCAGTTTTGGAGTTAGTATATCTAATCTAGAAACAGTTCTGTACTGACCTAACGGTTTTGTACTGACTGCATGGTTATTGACTGTGCTGTTTTTGACCACATGGTCTTGACATAGTGCCCAAGTTACTGCATGGCTGAACAGGATCCTCCAGGACACTGCTGAACTTAAAATCATGGTTACCAAAACCTCAAGGGACCTTTCATCTTTGAGCTCCAGACTGGGAGTGACTGAGTCCAGAATCACTGTAGTGGAAACAGGAACATAACCTTCAGGCCCAACTCTAGGACCTGGCACATACTAATAGATGCTTGCTGGATAAGTTGAATGATCTGAGAATCAGGTCCTCATGAACAATATGTCAGATCATGGGTTTTATGGAGAAAATAGAAGGGTGGGAGGTGACTCAAACTTGACTCCTTGGTGGAGCCTTCTAAGCTGTCCTGGAGCTTGGGGGTGTCTTTAGTATCAGAAGATGCTGCTTGTTTAACCCCAGGGTCCTAATGCTTATGAATGCCTCTTCAGGCCACATGTCACATTCACCTGGCTGTTTTCTTTATTAGCCCTTTTTGTTATCCTCCATGCACCCTTCCCCTACCATGAAATTACTAAAATATGTCTCAACCTCACCCTCATGGTTTGCCTGCAGGAAACATGTGGCCTGCTCTATTTTCCCATTTGCTGTCCTGGCTACTATGCTTTCTGGATGTGCCTCCCCTTTTTGCCTTAGGTGTCTCTGGCCTTCTCTTGAGTGGTTCTCCAGTGATTGAGACCTAGGAACTCATGCTAGCTGGCCTAGATTTCATTATGGAGGTTTGTGGGGCTCAGTGTCTTTGCTGTGTCCAGTCATCCTCCTCTGACCTCCCCATCTGATACTCCACATTTCATGGCTAAATGTCCAAATCCTCTGGAGACCTTCTTGCTGGGAAAGTCACGGAGCACTGCAGCCTTGCCCTTTAAAATACTGTTTTTTACCTTTATCTCTTAACCTCCTATTGCTAGCTCAGGCAGGGTACATCCCTTTCTGTATTTCCTCTCAGGCACAGCATATAGGGATCCTGAGTGGTATATCTGCTGAATAACTGTTTAGAGCAATAGGAGACACTGGCATTTGGGGTTTGTAGCACTTCTTTTGGGCTTCATTGACAGGAGTTTACTACTCATTTCTCCTTTGGGGCCAGGCTTTCCTTACTCTCTTAGTGTTGGTATAAAACCAACATGACCTTTTAGTCACCTTTCCCTCCCTCCCTCCTTCCCCTTGGGCCATGTGCCCCTTTAGGGACCCCCAATGGGTAGCCACTGTTATTACCCTCCTTCTTCAGTGTTTGCCATGGAAGCGGGGCTAGGTGAGGAGGTCCTTTCTCACCCTCTTTGATGGACCTGTCATCTCCCCAGGGTGGAGACCGGCTGACCTTGAGCACTGTCAGTCATTTAAGTGATATACTGTTTCCTACCCTGGATAGAGTTTTATTTACTAAATATGTGTAACAGCCTCTTGAATCACCTTGGCTGTTTCGCAGCCCTCAGGGTCCACACTGCTTCCATCTCCAAGGGAGCTAGTCTGGATTCACTGATGGATGAAACACCTGGATGAAAAAATGGCACAGTGCCTCCATCTGGGGTAGTGATATGGGATACCTGTGGACAAATTGCAGGTTACCACCCTCAGGAAAATAAAATAACTGCTCCCTCAGGCACTTCTGCACACAGAGTAACAAAACACACTTTGTAATAACCAGCAGTACCAAACTGTAGCATAAACTAACTTCACTTTTATTATAGGGAGGGGAAAAAAGGGGAAACTCTAGCATAACAATAATAAATGCAACAACAATTATACCCCCATACAGTACTACCCACCTCCCACCTGTGGGTGCACCAGACTTCCCCCAAATAGTCATGGCCAACAGTTACCAAGTTGTGGTGGGTATCACACAGGATGTGCTAAGAGGGTGGCAGTCTAGAGGCTAGAGCTTGGGTACTTGTGCTGGGGCCCAAAACTTTAAAACACAACAAATGGCTTGTAATTTGGCAATTTTTTGGGGGGGAGGTGCTAGTTGAGTCCTGCCCAGGACTTAACCCCCTTTTTCTAACCAGCTAGCTAGCTAATTTAAGAACTCCTCTGAGCTACGTCCCAGTGGTACTTACAGTTTTGAAGCACGGGGTTTCAACAGGGTGAATCTGCAGTACTGGTATCACAGTTGGTGGTGCACCACAGCAGTTGGGGATGCAGGACACAGCAGCTGGCTGAAGGATTGATGAATGCTGAACTTCACCTGCCAGGCTTTTCGAATCTTTGCCTCTAAGGTCTTTGTAAGCAGTGTTCACCTGGCAGGCCTCTCGACTTCTGCTCTTCTGAGGGATGCGGGGTCCTGCCAACAAGCAGCTTGGCTTTGCCTGGTCATGTACCAAGAGATAACTTACAGCATCTGGAAGTTATCTTGGAGCACACTTCCAGCAACTGGGCTTTGTGACAAAGTCTCTAACCCCAACCAGTACTTTGCTATGACAATCAAACAGTTCAGTTCAATCAGCCCTAGCAATCTACGCAATTACACATCCTCTGTACTTGTAGGCTATAATTCCCAAACTTCAAATTCGAAACTCAGCAGGGAGTCACTCAGCAGTTTACTTTAATTTTTTCACTATACAGCTCTTTTCAGGCACTCTGCTTCTATGCCACCGGGCACTAACCAGACCGATGGGCTGCAGAAAGATACCTGGGCAAGGTAGCCACCACAATCTCTCAAACATGATCCTCTGGGAATCTCTGGTTGGTAAAAAGCCCCACAGATGAGCTTTCACAGGCTTTTATAGACTGTAATCCCCACCAGACCATTGGCTGAAAAATTCCCAGGCACCAGCTAAAGCCCCCTGACCTTCCCAGTACCCCCCACTGCAGGGATATAATGGGGGCTACCATTCCTGTTTATGTTGTGCCCCAATAAACATAGCCCAAATATTTTTATTTCAAGCCCTTTCAGAGGTTGGAAGTAACTTGTCCTAGCTCCGCTTAGCTAATGGGAGCCAGGACACATTTTGGTGAACTCGTGGGAGATCTCTTTATTTCAACCAGGTTCCCAAAGCACACTGTCCCCTTTGTCATCCTTTCTAATGCTGCCCTAATGGAGCTGTGGCTCCTGTAAGGATTCCTGATCATGCATGCACACATAGCTTATTGTGTAGAGCTGTGTGGAATGAGAAAATTTCAATCTGTGGAATTTCGATGAAATTTAGCAAAATTCCATGAAATTGTGTGGAATTTCTTTGGAATATCATAGAATTTGCCATAGATCATGTAATTTGTTAGGATAGTTTCAAAATTTCAGTTACTCAAATGTTGTCATTGTATTGTTTGTGTGAAATATAATGAACATTTTTTTTTCCATTCAAACTTTATTGAGATTTTACAATACAGAGAACAGAGCCAGGAAATAAGGTACATAGCCTGTAGAAACAACATATGAGTACATACTGGTTCCATTCTCTCCCCCCACACAACCCACTATGCCACCCACCCCCACTTCCACATAGCCCAGCACAGTTACATACTCAGGGTCATACTGTGATGAGGTTAGTGAAACTGAGATTCCCCGTGTCTTGAAGGAATACAATGATAATATGGGACCCATATTTTGTTAAATTTCTTGGGTTTATTCTGAAGATTGGCTATGGTCCTTTCAGTCCTGAGGTTAGCCATAAACTCCTGCAGACTCTATATACACAATTTCTACACTATTTTTCCAGTGCCGAAGGACCACTTTTTTAAGAGATAAGGCAATATAATGAACATTTTTTATCTGCATATACCTTAACCATCTATTGGATAAGGGATAGTACATTTGGCATGATTTCATGATGATAGGTGTTCTGACAATGTACCAGATTTCATGACAATATGATGCATCGTCTCAAAATTATATGTGCTCAAAATGTGTCATTTAATTTTTTTCTGGAAATTTCATGAAAACAATTTCATCTGCATATAACTCAGGGACCTTTGGAGCTAGACATGTGTAAATTAGTATGGGTAACCTTTTTTGTCATGCTTATAGAATGATCTAAATATGGAGAGAATTATATAAGTTACAGAGGTTCAAAACTTTAATATGGAAATATAAACAAAACTTTGTGAAAACTATCAAAAATATAGATGTTTGTAACTTCTCCATGTATCCTGGTGCCTAACACAACTGGATAAATTAGTTAAGCAGTTTTAATTTTGCTGAAGAAAAAAAAATTATAAGTAACATTTTCTCAGATATTTATGATAGTATATTCTGTAGATGAAGCGTCCATAATTTTTTTTGGTAGAATTTAACATTAGCAATGCACATATCACTACTTCATTTGATAAGCTGGGCTGAGCTTTTTGCAGTCCTGCTGTTCCTCACTGGGTAACTATACTCCCCTTCTCTTTTGGCATAGCCAGATTGACTCAGTAGAAGTACTGATCCCACTGATATCCTCTTTGTTCTTTACAGTGACAAACTCCCTTAAAATGTACATCACCTGCTCCTATTCCTACCCCGTTGTAATAGCCAGAATTCTTTCTCCCTGCTGCTCAAGACATTGTCTCCCCCCCAACACCTTTTTGAGTATCTCTAAGTCCTAGACTTGCATGTATATCAGGCTCCCTAGATCATAAATTTACTGTATGTGATCTTTAAATATCCTGCATTCAGGTTGCAACTGTTAACACTCTTTGCTTTCTTTCTCCAACTTGGGGGTCTACCACTGTTGTGCTACCCAGCTCAGCTGTCAATTTCTTGGTGAAACTGCGCATCTAACTCCAGAACCTGGTGACCCCCTGCACTACCTGCCTCTTATATCCCTATCCTGTAATAAGAACCCCCCAGATAAGGCTGAGTGAAATTAGAAAATTTCAGTTTTATTGAATTGTCATGAAATTCTGCAATTTTCACAAAGACTCATGGGATTTGACTTTAAGTACATATGTTATTTTACAATTTCTCACTGCAAGCAATTAATAAAATTGGCACACACAGTCTCCTTGTAAGGTCTAAGAACCTGCCAAATTTAGTGGAATTAAATTCTCTAGTTTTAAAGTTTCAGGGGTTTATAAATTTGTAGTTTACATTCTTGCAAAATTAAATTTGTAAATGCTGTGAAAGTTTGACTGCTTTTAATTCAGTCCCATTTAAAGCTGAAAATGTGAACTTTTTCAGACATGCCCATGTGGTATAGTAGTTTAAATGTTTCAACACTGATTAAATTTGGATATGAAGTTTTAAAATTAGAGGGAACTAACTGGAATTTAAATTTTGGCAACATGTTTGGCAAGCAATAACACAATCCCATTTAAAGCTAGAAATCTGAAAGTACAGTATGTGCATATACAAATGTAGTGATAACCTGTAAACATGCCAATTGTTGAAATATTTCTATGAATACTGTCAAAATTACACTAAAATTACAGAAATCCAAATTTTGGCAAAATATTTGGCTACCTATAATTCAGCTCCCATTCATTAAAGCTTGAGCATGGGGCTCAAGAACAAGATGTCAGTGGCTGCAGCCTTGAGGTTGGGGAACCAGGGCTCAAATCCCACAGAGCCACTTGCAAGGGTGCCCACGAGGCTGTAGCCCCCGTGGGATAAGCTCCAATGGGAGGGCCCTTACACATGGGTAAGATTAGTTTGGAAGTTTGCATGGTCTCTGTGTCTGTACTTTCAAAACTGTCATTCCTCAGTGAGTTACTGGACGGTTTTCAAGATGGTGGTGGTGGGGGGTTCAGTTTCTGATCTTTGAATCTGTTAAGTTTAATGGTTATACATACTATTGTACTACAGCACAAGCCACTTAATCGGGACACGGTTTAAGGGGACATCCCTTTAGTCACCGATTAAGTGGCCATACATTTCTAGAGTGTTTGCTTCCTTTATTTGGGATGGTAGATTCGTTTTAAGGAGATTCAATTCAATTCTATTCAAACTTTATTTATAAAAGGCACCTTTCCAAAACCAAGGTGCCTATACATAACATAATACAATGAATCAATAAATAATTTAAAACCATAAATAAAATAAAATCCATGGCAGCAACATTAAAAATCATTATATGCAAGACTAAAAAGAAATGTTTTTAATGCTCCCTTAAAGCTTTGGATGGTCGGGCAATCTCGCACCTGATGAGGTAGAGAATTCCACAGGGTTGGGGCCATAAAACTAAAAGACCTGGCCCCAGATGCCTTTAAACGAACCCTGGGAATCTCTAGCAATCCCTCGTCAGTGAATCGGAAAGCGTAGGAGGGACAGTAGGGATGAAGGAGATCTTTCAGGTAACCAGGTCCCTGATCATGTAGGGCCTTATAGATCATCAAACTGACCTTGAAGGTGAACCACCAGCATATTGGCAGCCAGTGCAGTCCGCAGAGCACAGGAGTTATAGGACTGGTCCTAGAGGAACCAGTCAATAACCTGGCTGCCACATTCTGTACTAGCTGCAAGTGGCGGATATTAACCCCTGGTAACCCAAAGTAAAGGGCCTTGCAGTAGTCAAGGCGGGAGGTAACGAAGGCATGGACCAAAGTTGGAAGATCGTCTGAAGAAACCAGGTGCTTCACCCAGGTGATAGTTCTCAGATGGTAAAAAGAGGCTTTGACAACTGCCAACACCTGAAATTTAAGTGTCAAACAGTCATCAAACACAACACCCAGGTTCTGCACCTGGTCTGAGGTAGTTAACTGAACACCTCCAAGCATTAGACCTGAAGGTGATCCCGCCAACAAACCCACCTCCCGGTGACCTGGGTTCACAACCAACACCTCAGTTTTCTCTGGGTTCAACTGCAGCCAACTCATATTCATCCAATCCTGGATTTCAGCGAGACAGTTATTAAAGACCAAAACGGCAACATCTTGGCCGGGCACAAAGGACATGTACAGCTGAGTATCATCTGCATAGCAGTGAAAACCCAAGCTGTACCACCTAATAATCACTCCCAATGGCAGCATGTACACTGCAAACAACATGGGTGCCAAAATGGAGCCCTGCGGCACCCCACAGGATAGGGAGAATTATGCTGAGAAGAAAATACCAGGCACCACCCTCTGAGTCCTACCCTCGAGGAAAGATCAAAACCAACTGAGGACTGTACCAGACAGTCCACAGAAGAACCTCAAGTGCTCCAATAGCACACCATAGTCCACGGTGTCAAATGTTGCAGCGAGATCAAGAAGGACCAATATGGAATGGGTCCTTCTATGTCTCGCTATTAGGAGGTCATTTAGTACCCGGACAAGAGCTGTCTTGGTACTATGTTTCTTCCTAAATCCAGATTGGAGAGAATCATAGACATTGTGACTGGCCAAATGATCATCCAGCTGCGACACGACCACCTTCTCAATAACCTTACCCACAAAGGGCAGGTTAGAGACAAGCCTGTAGTTAGCCAGACGATCCGGGTCCAAGAAGGACTTCTTAAGAAGGGGCCGAACCATGGCCTCCTTCAGAGGATTAGGAAAATTCCCCCTCTCCAAAGACCTCCAGACTCTCTCAGCAAGGACTGGACCAATTTTATCCACACAGCCCACTAAGAGATGTGTGGGGCCCAGATCCAAACTACAGTTGGTAGGACACAATGACTGGATGGCCATCACAATGTCACTGATTGTGGGAAGGCTGAAGTCAAACCCCACAAACTCAGTGTCTGACATCTTCTGCTGACCATCACAGCTCCCATTAGGGAGGGTCAAGTGGATATCAGACCTGATTGTGGCAACCTTATCTGAAAAGAACTGAGCAAACTTCTCACTCCGTTCTTGAGAGAAAGCACTTCCAGGCTGAAGACGGATTGGATTGCACAATCTGTCCACAGTCCGGAAAAGCTGAGTTGGTCGATTCTGTGCAGCAGCAATCTCTCTGGACAGGAATTCTGCCTTCTTACGAGAGATTGCTGATTGATAGACCACATAATGGTCCATCAAACTAAGTTTGTCACAATCCAGGCTCGACTTCCACCAGCACCTCTCTAGCCTTCGTCCAACTCTCCTCAATTCCCTCAGAGTCTCATCAAACCAAGGAGACCTGGGGCAAAGAGTGAGGGGATGAACATGAACAGGAGCAATGGATTCCAGGACCCCTATCACTGCCTTATTATAGGCAAGTTCCATGTCCCCTGGATCCATGTAATCACTCGGTAAACCTAATATGTCAAGTACTGCCATTAGGCCATCTGGGGAAACACCCCTCAAAGGGCGGTACTGGACCATCTCCATAGGGGCTAGCCTCCTAGGTGTGGCCTCAAAACTGAACCCAATGGTATGATGGTCAGACCACCCGACTGGTTCCACCACCAAATCTGATATCTCCATCCCCAGTAGGAACACCAAGTCCAGTGAGTGACTACCATTATGGGTCGAGGAGGAAATAACCTGTGTGAAGCCCAGTGAAATCATTAACTGGTGGATGTCCTGACCAAACTGCAAGAGTTCATCATTGACCCATGCACTTGAAATCCCCCAGAACCAACCATCTGGGGAATCCCAATGTCAGGTTGACAATGAAGTCTGCGACTTCCCACAGGAAAACATTCCCGTCACCTGGTGGACGGTAGACAATAAGTATCCTGCACACCACACCCTGGCCCATGATAAATTCAAAGGAGTTGTTAGTTCCCACTGGTACCTCCATTAGGCCCAGTTCTGATCTAAAATGGATGGCAACACCCCTGCCCCTACGATCCATCCTAGGGCGGTGTATCACCAAGTACCCGGCCAGAATTGCTGATGCCAAAACTGGGCCAGCATTCTCATCCAACCAGGTCTCGGTGATGCACGCCAGGTCAGATGATCTGAGGAAATTCACTATTATGGCAGTTTTGTTTTTAATAGACCTGGCATTGCATAACACCACCCGAGTAGGATGAGAATCCGAGGATGACCATGCTACCTGCCTGCTACAAGCAGAACCCTTGGGTATGGGAACCAGATAGGGAGGACCCTTTTCCTGGACCCATTTCACCCCAGGGCATCTCCTTGTCCCCACTATCCCAATCCGCCCACTCCTTTCCATTCCCTCTCCAGGCCCAACCCTCATCTTCCTCCTCATCTTTCTAACAATCCCCAAAGCCCTACACCGTCTATATACCTCTGGTGACAGTGGAGAACAAAAAAAAGGACAGAGGTCCCTGAGCCTGGAGGGGGAATAATACCCAACCGTCCTTATACCTTCCCAACACATCTTCACCACACTAAGCAGACACCAGCAAGTAAACAACCCCAAAATACAAATTTAACCCACACCCAAACATACAGTACTCAAATACTCTTTCAAACATAATGGTAACCGACTGCCACTTTAATAGCTAATTGCTCCTCTTTTTTGTCCAACTAGCTATTTTGCTGCTCATTTTTGTTCAATCAGGTGATAAAACAAGTGAGATAAATGTAACTGTTTAGTGTGCTGGAAGCTTTGCTTTGCTGGCAGAGTTGCTGTAAAAGCACTAGGAGTTTTGTTTTCCCTGGATCCACACTGTGCTCTTTCGTTATGGGTTCCAAATGAGTAGATCTGCCTCTGTCAGAAAAAAATCAAAGTTATCGCGGCATTGCAGCAGCCAGGGGCATCCATGGCAAAGGCAACTGCAGAATTCTGAATTTCGAAAAGCCAGGTTGGATGCATAAGTAAAAACAAGGACAGCCTGCAGTCTGACTGGCTTGCAAATGCGAACCCTTCCCACAAGAGATAAAGAGATGGGAAGGATGCACAGGTGGAACATGCCCTCCACCTGTGGTTTGGAAAAGCAGTAACGAAGAAGGGGGCATGCCTGTCAGGACCTGTCCTAAAAAAAACAAAAAAACATGGAGATTGCCACCCACCTACAGAAAGATGAATTTGATGCCACAGATGGATGGCTGTCTCGCTGGAAGGCCCGTCTTAACATTTTCTGCAAAAAAGAACAAGGCAAACGAATGGATGCAGACAATGCTTCAGCTGAGCACCGGATATGAAATGCACTCCCTGTCCTTCTGGCCAACTATGCCCCAGCTGACATCTTCAACGCCGATGAAACAGGCATTTTTTACAGGGGCTATCCGGACAGGGGGGCACATTCAACGGGACGTAGAATTGCTCGGTGGAAAAAAGCAAAAGACAGGGTTTCCCTTTTGTGTTGCTGCAACATGCTAGGAACAGAAAAATTACCTCTCCTAGTCATTGGCAAAAGAAAATGCCCCCGCTGTCTCCCGAAATATCTAACGACACTTCCAGTCACATATATCAGTTCAGCAAATGCCTGGGTGACCTCATTGCTCTTTCAGGTGTAACCCCCTTGCAAATGGGGGTTCCTAAAAAGCTTCCCCGGAGCTCATTTTCCTGCTCCATGCCTGGTTGGTGATCGGCATAAAGCCGTTTAAATGGGGAGCAAGGAACGTTTTTAAACCTTAGTATACTGTATCTTCAAGGGCTGCCTGTTGCAGCCATGATTAACTGAAAATGGGGGGGGGGGCTGTGTGGTTGTATGCTCGAGTCCTGCTGGGACGCTGAAAAAATAGCTCACTCCTGCCGTCGCTAGCTGCGAAGGGGGAGCTTTGCTGTGGGATGTGATTGTTTGTTGAAAATAACGTAACATAATAATGATAATGTGGTTGTTCTAACCTGCCTTCCTTTTGCAGTGAGGACTGTTTCGGTTGTCTCCTCCATTTTGGTCGGAACTGCTAAATTGGACAATCAGTACCTTAGGACTTGGGAGAGCTGTCTGACCAATAGAGTAACTGCTTATAAGTGGAGAAGGCATTATGGGCTATGGTGCTTTTTTGCACCACTGAGGGGCAGCAGATTGACGGACTGACAGGTGTGCCAGCCAATAGAAACGGGTAGTGCCCGAATTGTAAAGGAAGCCCATGCTGAGAAGGGGCAGACAGTGCTGTAGGAAGGCATTTTGGTGCCCTGGGCAAAAGACAAATGTTGCGCCCCCCTCAAAAAATAGCTGGGGGTCTGGGGCCACAACTCCCTCAGAAGCTCTGAGGTGTTTACATGCTCTGTGGTGAGTTTTGGGGCTTTTCTTGCAGAAAAAAAACATACTTTTGTTACATGTTCCCTACCCCTGATTTCAGGGAATATTGTGCTACCATGGAATATGAGACGTGGGAGACACTGGCTGGCTGGCATCAGAGTATATAGCCACATTGTTGTGGACAAGTGGCTGACCAACAAGGATCATGTTAGTCAAGCGGTGCCTTTCATTATTGTGTTACTGGCCATTCTTGATGTTAAAAATGAATGAAAACTCTAGCCCCATTCATTTCAATTGGGCACACCCCATGCTCTCCCTGGCCAGACGTCATTACATGCTTGAGCATGGGGGGGATGTGGCTCTAAAAATGCATCAGGCAGCCAATGCTAAAACTAATTTATGAGTAAAATATCTGGATTATTAGCTGCACACATTATTTCTAACCTGGCTAGAATGACTGCCTCGGAGGGCAGCTACCACACCATGCGAGTGGTAGCTGCCATAGGGTAAGTCATACATTCACTTTAAGGGATAAAGATCTAGTGTTCTTGTAGATTTCTGCAGATACATGCAATACACATACTGAATTATGTCTAAAATCTAAATATCAAGTTATGTTTTTGAAAGTTTTCTCTGAGGCATCAGTAGCTCTATAGACAAAAAAAAACAAAAAACATTATGACTGGCCCCTGGGCACAGCTGTAGTGCTACCTGTTGTGATGTTGGTGACCTGAGTTTGGGAGCTAACCTCGGTTGCTGAGGGAGGAAAGAGGAGGAGGATCGAGTGTACATGGGGAAACCCTCCTCCTCCTCTTCCGGGGAGTGTAAGGTTGTCAGTGCTGGTGCAATACTGCCACATGTCACATGTGAGACAACAGGTAGCAATGCACAAGTAGGGGTAAGGAGTATATGGGGAGGGGAACACCAACAGTGTTGCAATCTCTGTATGCTTGTGTGCAACACAGCTTGCACACCACAGCTGTCATCCACCCAGGGGGATTGGGTGCACAAGGTAAATCATTGATCACCCAGGCAAAATAATGAACTGAGTCCAGGCAACCCCTCACAGTCAGAGAGCAAGAGCCGAGCAAACACAAACAAGTCAGGCAGGCAGGCTGGCCGCCTGGCTGCCAGCAGGTCAAGTTTCACTTCCAACATAGTACTAACATCCAACTAACTTCAACTAAACTTGACCTCCCTTGGCTGCAGCTGCTTCCCCACAAGAAAACAAACAGTACATACAGTACTTTTATATAAATAGAATGCAAGGGCAATTGCCCTCACAGTGGGCGAATGCCATCACATTCTATTTATTTATATACAAAACACAAAAGTGCTATAGGTGCTGTTTGTTTTCTTGTGGAGAAGCAGCTGTAACCAAACCATATTCTATTATTTAAATAAGACTAAGGAGGAGTGGTGGACAGACCGCCCCGGATGGAACAAGTGGTCATATCTGCTCTCAAATCTAAGTTTCTATGTTTCAGAGGAGACACTGGCATAAAAGGAAGGAGATAATGCTGTAACTGAAATACTGAGAGGTGTAACTGGGAAGAGACACTGGTATAACAGGAAGCTGATACTGGCATAACTGTAACTGGGTGGGAAGAGAAACTGCTGTAATAAACAAGACACTGTTTAACTGTAACTAGGAGGAACTACATTCTTTGACTGGGTAACCAATGTAATAGACCAGGAGGGGCAGTGGATAAGGCCTACCTAGACTTTAGCAAGGCATTTGACCCAGTCCCACACAAAGATTAACAAACAAGTTAGCCAGCCTAGGAGTGGGTCCCAGGGTAGTAACCTGGGTGACAAGCTGGCTAGACAACAGGTCCCAGAGGGTAATAGTAAACCAAATGGAGTACATTCTGAAGAAAGGGAGGTTACTAGCGGAGTACCACAGGGTTCAATATTGGGACCAGTCCTCTAATGTCTTTATAGGTGACATTGCAGAGAGGCTAGAAGGAAAAGTATGCCTCTTTGCAGATGACACAAAAATCTGCAATAGGGTTGATACACAAGAAAGGGAGCAAAGGATGAGAAGGGTCTTGGCAAGATTGGAGGACTGGTCAAAAATATGGCAGCTTAGATTCAATGAAAAAAGTACAAATTAATGCACCTGGGAAACAAAAACCCAGGGGGAAGAGTACACATTGGGTGGGGGGGGGGTATAAACAACACAAATGGAAAGGGACCTGGGGGTTGTCAAATCAGATGACAGTCAATGTAAGATAGGTAAGCAATGTGAGAGGGCAGTAAGAAGGACTGTGGGGATACTGGGATGTATAGGGAGAGGCATCACCAGTAGAAATAAGGAAGTTGTTATTCCTCTGTACAGACAGTTGGAGAGACCCTATCTGGAGTACTGTGTCCAGTTCTGGAGACCCCATCTCCACAAGGATATAGACAGGATGGAGACACTCCAGAGGAGGGCAACTAAAATGGTGCAGAGTCTGCAACAGAAGCCATACGAGGAGTGACTAAAAGAGCTTAATATGTATACCCTTGAGGAAAGAAGGGAGAGGGGGGACATGACAGAAACTTTTAAGTACCTCAAGGGAATCAACGAAGTCCAAGAAGGTAGCATCTTTCAGAAAAAGTGATGTGCAGGAACAAGGAGACACAATTTGAAGATAGATGGGGATGGCTCAGGGGTAATGTGAGGAAGTATTTTTTCACAGAGAGGGTGGTGGATGCATGGAGTGGCCTTCCTGAGGAGGTTGTGGGGTCAAAAACAGTGGGGGAATTCAAGAATGCATGGGACAGACATGGTTAACTAGGATCTGCAGCTTATCCAGTAGGTAAGGAAATGGGCAGACTAGGTGGGCCAAGCGGTCCTTATCTGCCGTCAGTCTATGTTTCTATGTGTAATGGGACACTGCCACACTGACATAAATGTGAGCAAAGACTGATATAACAGAGAAGACATTGCTGTAACTGGTATACGACTTACTGTATCTGTTATGTTAACAGATACAGTAAATCAATATCTCAGACCACAACAATAGACTGACGATACACCTGGTATGGTACACACTAGCATTGCTGGCAGATGTCTAGTAGCTACAGACTAGTAAGCAGTTAATTTAAATAGGGCAAACATTAAAAAAATACTGAACTTCAACAAAATAAGAAAATCTATAAAAAAAAAATTACAAGTAATAACACAAACAGCAACAATACACTTATTTGCAATTAAATTTGAATTCCTGGCTAGAAACTTTTGGTTCATACTCTCTCTTTCTCAGTGCTGGACCAGCACACTCACACAGAGAAAGAGTATGACCCAGAAGAGCCTTCTAGCCAAGAAGTTGATAGTTTTGAAATGATGACTACTACTCTTGTCTCTCTTGCTGCCTGCTGAGCCTGCCCCCCGGAGCAAAGTCAGACAGCAATTCAAACACTGTACACACTCAGAAATTCATTCATTTTATTTTATTTTTTCAATCGGATGCCCCCCACCCCGGTCAAAGATCCAAGAAAAGATCGAACTAAGGCAGCGACGATGATCAATTCACCAAAAATTCCAGGCACTCGGGCAGGCACACACGGGGGGGGGCGCACACACACAAGGAAATAAAAGTTTTAACTTTTATTTTATTCATCAGGCTCAGCAAGCCAACAGTTGAAAAACTTGAAAGCAAGTCTAGTCATCACAGACTGACTCAGTCTCAGTAGTAGTGCCCTTTTACAATTTGCACAATGTATTTATTCACTCATACTTCACTTGGGACACGGAAGAAAAGATTTTAGACCTGTCCTGGCCTCCAGAGTAGACAGTACCAAAAGAAAGGATGGAACGAAACTACAAAAGCAGTGAGCTAGGGCAGGCCTCCTGACCTCGGGAGTCAGCAAGATGGGGAACCGGGATCAAGAATCAGGAGGACGGAGTCAGGGTGTGGGGGAGAACGCAGCTGCGGCAGGCAGCCCAAGGTCCAAACTACAATTGAAACAAACACACTGTAGTCAAATAATCCTATTCCTATCCTAATCTCTTTGCCTTCTTAAACAGATCAGTAGTTTTTGTTTACTATTTTTTCCAACCCACTCCACAGCACAGATCACTAATATAATTTATTAAACAGACGTGCTCATTGAAAATCCTGCAGCACAACAATGTCTCTACTCCGACCTCTCTCTCTCTCTCTCTCTCTCTACTATCTCTCATCTCAAACAGTTCTAGACTGCAGCACGCACATTTCTCTCACCTCATGTACTTGCCGCCGGCCAGACCACATGGCTGTCTAAAACTGTACACACACGATTCTTCTTGCTGAGGCTGCAACGCACCATGTGACCCCAACACTGGTCCTCAGATGAGCCCACTACAGGCAGCAAGTAGTAATTACTGTTAAAGTAATTAAAAAAAAAATTTAAAGTGGCAGTACTCACTTTTGAACTTATAGTACTGGCTTCTGATTGAAACTGCGCCCCTAGGAGGCTTGCACCGGGTAGCTGCCCCACCACCCACCCTTCCTCACGTACTGAGGCAGATGCGGTGTGGCTGGTGAGAAGAGAGGAGCTCTGTGCTTCTGCGCTAGTGGAGTGTTGCGCAGGGAAGCGCGTGAAGGTGTGCATCGGCCGTTTGTTTGCCGTTGAGTGAGTCTGATTAAATCCGCTGTCTGCAGTCAGAGGAGGCTGGTGCCAGCCCAGCTACCCACCAGGATTGACCTGTTTGGAGGAGTGGAGAATCTGCTGTATCGCGCTCGGTCCTCGGGAAAGCTGAAGCTGCCGTTGCAGCACCTTAGCCAGCTGAGAATTCGTGTGAGCCTCGGAGGCTGCGGCCTGGTGTGGTACCCCTCTGGAATTGCCATATAAATGTGTGAGGAGGCTGGTGAAACTCGGGCTTAGCCCTGCCAGTGGTGCAGAAACTGTTGCTTGCTGGAGTCGTGAGTACTAAACCAGGGTAGCTCCCTGCTAAGTTGCAACAAGTGGTCTCAGGTTCTTTTATTCTACTGCCGGCTGCTTAGCCAAATCTCCTTTCCATCCTGACTTTTACCAGTATTGTAAAGGCTATCTGTGTCAGGGCCCCAACCAGCTGCCACGGTGGACTAGCCATTAGGGCTTGGGTACCCAGGGACAGTAAATATTAGGGTCAGGCCTGTGCACAGAGCCCTAGGTAGATAAGTATAGTGATAAGACAATCAACTTGATCCTTCCCTGTCCTTGTTACTTCCCCCTCAAATAAATCAGATTGTTTGTTTTGCAACTACACCCTGGCTAGTTTGTGCCTTTATGGTGAACTACTGTATAGTGACTGCAATATAACTGTACCTTATTTTACAGGGGTTCCCCAGAGTGAGCTGAGAGATACCAGCCTGGGGGCAAGTGTACTGGGGAAAAGTATTGCCGGTACCTCAGGTGAGCCATTAGTGGGATGAAAAGGGGGTTTCAGTAGCCCAGAGGGCTGTGACCGAGGCAATCTCAACAGCATTAACCCTGACCTCTGGGTGGAGGCACCCACCAACGGATCTGTGGCCCTTACCCTGTCTCCGTGGAGGCAGGCAGGGGTAGTAGCCCTAAGGGTAGCGCCCCCTGGGGGTTACACAAGAATGGCTTGACAGCTGGAACAAGAGGCTGCTGTGTAGAAGGCTTAAGGTGCTGCTGCTAGTGGACAACTGTAGGGCACACCCTTCCAGCCTTGTTGGAAAGTTCACAGACATAAACATTCAATCCCTGCCACCTAACACCACCAGCCTGATACAGCCACTTGATATGGGGGGTGATTAAAAATCTAAAAGGTCACTACAGGTCCTTGTTTTCTGAGCGTATAGTCAGAATCATAGACAGTGGGTCCGACTGCATGACTACTGAGATTGACCGACGTGTTAATCTTCTAGATGTAGTCTATATGCTCCACAAAGCTTGGGCATCAGTAAAGCAAAGCACGATTGCAAATTGCTTCAAGAAAGCAGGGTTTGGGCCGCCCGGTGGTGTAGAGGTTGAGGCGCTGGCGCCTTACTCGACCTCACACGCTGCACCCAGGTTCGGAACGGACTCGGTCTCGGGGTCGGGTAGGAAGGGGGGTGGATCGAGCCCGATGGACTGCTCTCCTGTTCTGGGGTGGGTTAGGGAGTATCTTCGCTCGTGCAGAGGCCCCTAGTGGAGACTGGAGGCAATGCATGTAGTGACGTAACTAGATGGGGGGGAACAAGAAAAGCGAGAAAATCCGCACCGGAAGTTAACCGGATGACGGACGTCGGTCCCGGGCTTCCTTGAATACTCCCTGAGAGCCACAATTGCCTCAGCAGCTCCGAGGGTCTGAGACAATAGTAGTGTGCTGGTTCTGCACCCGCTGGTGCCTTTCCCCTCGGAGAAGGGGGACCCATCCGGTGCAAGGTTTACACCGGACTTGCCCGAGGAAGGCTGCAGATATGAGGTAGGTGGCTAAGGGGAGTTAGTAGGGGAACGCCCGGGTCCTAGGCGGCCTGAAGGAGAGGTAACTCTGGGGCACATAGGAGGGAAAAGAAAATGGGAAAAAAAAAAAAAAGAAAGCAGGGTTTTATCCTGAACATGAAGAACCAGCAGAGGGGGCTGAAATGCAGGATAATCCCTTAGCCGATGCTGTGCGCCCCACCAACTTCACAGAGGAACAGTTTCTTCATTTTGTGGATATCGATGCAGACGAACAGGCTGAGGGAGAGATATCTGTTGGTGCAATTTGCGATGCTGTATCCAAGGAGGAAGAAGTGGCGGACAACAACGAGGACCCCACTGATGTAGATAATGTAGCCCCTGCACCAGTTTCACACCAAGAAGCTCTCGCTCATATTGCGCCTCTCAGAGACTGGTGCTTGCAGAATGGGGAGATCACTGAGTGAGAGAATTTATTTGACCTCGAGAGCAACTTACTGTGCAGAATGTCTGATGATTCAAAACAAAAATAAATTACAGACTGTTTCCTGTAAGAAACATTGTGGCCATCAACCAGAACTACAGACTACAGTACAGATAAGTGACTGTGTTTAATCATTTGGTAAATAAAGATTAGAGCAAAGACAACCAGCACCAGTTCTTAAAAAAACTGTAATCACTAACTATGCGGTGTCTGCTGACTGTTTGACCTTGTGTGTATGTGAGCGTTTGTATGGCAGTGCTGTTGTTTTTTTTTTTGTCCGGTTGCACTTCTGATAAAGGTGACAATCACTTTAAGAGGACGATTACTTCGCCACGGAGCCATCCCCTTAAAGCGACTTCTACTGTATCTCGAAATGTAATGAAATAAATTGCAAAAAGCTGCATTAATGAGAACAGCAGACACAGACTTATCAGTGTGCCATATCTGTATCTCAGCCCAGGGAGAGGAAGCCAGCCTGTACGGGATCTTATTTGTTTGGGTCATGGGCAGCCCAAAGTAGAGAGACGAAACACGTGTCTGTTGTTATCAGCCTTTACTGATTGTATTGTGAGACCTTCTGGCACCATGCAATTTTGCTTAAAGTTGAGCTGGTCCAAATTAATTCATGAGCATTTGCATATGATTCCCATGATGCCGCATTATTGGGGTATGTGCAATTTGTGTTTATATATATATATATATATATATATACGCACACACACAAACATAAACACACCCTCTAAGTTCTGGAAGGTCATACACTCTCTCTTCACACTCCCATCTGCTTCACCCACCCCACTTCTTATTGTAAACAATACTCAAGTTTCTGATCACCTTAGCGTTGCCACTGAATTTTAATACTATTTCACCTCCTGTGCCTCAGCCCTTCTATCTGCATGTCTATCTTCCCCACCTGTTGTTCTGCCCTCCCTTATCACCTCATCCTCCCTGTCTCATGTTTTCATCTTCTCTAAAATTTCCCCGTCTGATACTCTGGCTGCTTTGTATGCTCTTGATCCTTACAAGGAAAGCTCACCTGACAGATTGGATCCAAAGCTGCTTTACCTAGCAGCTCATGTTATCTCTACTCCTCTATTTGATCTGCTCAACCTTTACTTCTCAACTGCTACCATCCCTTCTGCTTGGAGGCATGCCATTGTTCTTCCCCTGCCTAAGGGTGGTGATTCTTCTGCAACTGTGAATTACTGTCCCATTTCTCTACTTTCTGTGATGCTTGGCCAGCTGGTTATGATTGTTGTATGATATTTGTAATATAAAAATATAGTATGTGATTATCTCACAAAAGACAGCCCGTGCTTTGAGCTTCCATGGGTGCCCCCCCCCAGGTTTCAGTGAAGCTACAGGATATGTAACTGACCAGAGGATGTGAGAATTGGCCTACATCAAGGTGTCAGCAGTGACAAGTGACCTGAAACCAGGAGGTAATTAAAAAGATCAGAGACCTGATTAAAGGTCTCCTGGTTTTTTGTCTTAATTAGAACTGACCCAGCTACCAGGATATAGGGCTCATTAAGTTTTATGATTCCTGTGGGAAGAAAGTACATTTATGTAAGAATTTACCATAACAGTAGATCTTCGAGAGGAGCTCTTGCAGCAGGTAATACCACTAGAACTGAAGCTGGCAGCATCAGAACCCCATGGAAAACTTGTAGCTAGCAGTCTGAGGCAGGGGATCTCCCCTGACGTCGGCTCTGCCCGACGTCCTACGTGGAATAAAGGGGGCGGTCCCCTGGCGCCACCCCAGTTCTCCCACCAGAGACCCAGCTAGATAGAATTTGGAGAACCAGGTAGCAAAAAATTCCACATCCTGGATGGATGGAAACCCATAATAATAATACTAATTATAATCCCTAAGCTATCCTGGGGGAAGGAGGGTGGGAAAGCCACCTGTTGCAAGAGCTCCTCTTAAAGATCTACTGTTATGGTAAGTTCTTACGTAACTGTACTATCTGTCTTCAAGGGTGGAGCTCTTGCAGCAGGTAATACCATTAGGACTGAGTCCCAAGCAGTACCCAAGGATAGGCCCAGGTCTGATAGGGAGGATGGAGATATATAAGAAGATGGAGCGGACATCTATGAGAGAAGGCCTTGCAGGACTGCTAGTCCGAAACCTGCTGTCCTTCTGGAAGTGATGTCCAGGCTGTAATACCTGATGAAGGTGTGGACAGAGGACCACGTGGCAGCAGCACAAATATCTGCTGAAGAAACGTTCTTCAGTGCCGCAAATGAAGACATCACCGCTCTGGTGGAAGGACCCCTAGCAGCACCTGGGAGAGGTCTGTCATGGTGCTGACAACAGAACATAATGCAATGCACTAGCCAACGGCTAGTGACTGCTTAGATACAGGAGCTCCTAACATTTGCTTCATGAAAGAAATGAACAACTGGTCCAATTTCCTGGAGGAGCGAGTCCTGTGGAGATAATGTTGCAAAATGCCATGAACATCAATGGTGTGCAACAGTGCTTCACCCGTGTAGGAAGAGTTAGGGTAGTATACCAGAAGGTTAATATCTTGGTTCAGGGTTAGTACGGATACCACCTTCATCAGGAATTTGGGGTTCATACGCAGATTCACCCTGTCCCTGTGAGAGACTATGTATGGTTCTTTATACATCAGAGCCTGGAGTTCCAAAACCCTTCGAGCAGAGGCGATGGCCACCAAGAGTAGAGTCTTCCAAGAGAGGAAGTGCAACTCACAAGAGGCTGCCAGTTCGAAGGGAGGAAGTGTGAGTTTCCCCAGAACAAAGAACAGGTCCCAAGGAGGGACGATGTCCCTCTAGAGAGGTTTGATGTGTAATACCCCTCGAAGAAAAGTCTTGAAAGCATTCAATTGAACCAGAGTTTTGTCTCTGATTGGGTTATGATATGCGGAGACCACACACATATGTGCCTTGATTTGAGGAGTAACTCAACCCTAAGTCCAAAACCTGTCAGAGATACTCTAGCACATGCCTGACCGGACAACCCAAGGGATCTAGGGAATGGGCAGATGCCCACAAACAGATACGTTTCCATTTCAGAGCATACGTGGCTCTGGTAGAAGGCTTCCTGACTGCCACCAGAATTTCAGCCACTCTGCTTGACACTCCTAATCTCTCTTCCATTAGGACTACAGGAGCCAAACATGCAAGTGAAGAGAGTGAAGAGCAGGATGGATGAGAGTACCCTGTTCTTGAGACAGCAAGTGAGTGGAGAGTGGCAACTGAACTGGAAGTTCCAGAGACAGTTGCTGGAGCAGCGGATACCAGATTTGACTAGGCCATAGAGGAGCCACCAGAATCATTCTGGCTGCCTCTGACTACAATTTGAGCAGTACTGTCTGAAAGAGGGAGAAAGGAGGGAAGGCATAAAGGAACTTCCCTGTCCAAGAGAGGGACAATGTGTCTTGCCAGAAAACACCAGGCCCAGGAGTGATCGAGCAAAAATTGTGCAGTTTGGTGTTGCACAGGGACGCAAAGAGGTCCAACTCTGGCTGTTCCCATCTGTCGAAGAGGTTGTCTGTGACATCTTGGAGCAATTCCCACTCGTGATTCTGAGAGGGAGAGTGACTGAGACTGTTGGCAAGAATGTTCTGAACCCCTGGCAGGTGAACTGCGGTGAGGACGAGACTGTTCTACTGCCCAATCCCACACTCTCATAGCTTCTCTTCAAAGGGGGTATGAGTGAGTTCCCCCATGTTTGTTGATGTAGAAGATGACAGGTGTGTTGTCTGCCTGCACCAGAAGAGGATCTGGTACAAGCTGGTCTCCGAATGCCAAGAGTGCACCCAGCACCACTCTCATTTCCAGGACATTGATATGACGAGAGCGCTCGGTGACAGACCAGGACCCCCGGGTCCTGTGATCCCCTAGATGAGACCCCCAATCTGACAGAGAGGCATCTGTGGTCAGGGTCTGAAGCGGTCGAGGTCTGTGGAAAGGAACACCACTGCTCAGATTGTCCATGCAGAGCCACCATTTCAGAGAATGATGAATTGCTCGAGATATCTGGATTTGGAGATCCAGATTGTCCACCAACTGGTCCCATTGTACCCTGAAGTGCCACTGCAATGCCCTCATGTGGAGTCTGGCTAAGGGAATCATGGCAATGGCCGCCACCATATGACCTAGCAGCTGTAGAACCACCCACACAGGGGATGAGGGGTTTCATTGAAGGCTTCTGGCTAACCCCTGAAGGTGTTCTGCTGTGTCCATCATCAGAAAAGCCTTCCCCTTTTCGGTATCTAAGATGGCTCTTATAAACTGCAGCAGCTGTACTGGCCAAGGGTGTGACTTCGGCCAGTTGACTGTGATGCCCAGGGACAAAAACAGGGCCCACATTTCTGTTAGGGTGATTAGAAGCTCCTCCTCTGACTGTGCGGAGAGGAGTCAATCGTCCAGGTAGGGGTAGACAAAGAGACCTCTTCTGCAAAGGGCTGCTGCTACCACCGCTAGGCACTTGATGAATACCCTGGGTACTGATGAGCGGACGAAGGGCAGAACCCTGAATTGGTAATGCTTGTCTCTGAAGCAGAGCCACAGAAATTATCTGTGGGTCTTCAGGATCTTGATGTGCAGGTAGGCATCCTGCATATCCAGAGAGCATAGCCAGTCTCCTTGTTGGAGTAAGGGGAAAAGGGACCCCAGGGTGACCATGCGAAACCTCTGATATTTTATTGAGAGGTTTAGCTGGCTGAGGTCCAGAATGGGATGAAGGTCTCCTGTCTTCTTTGGGACAAGGAAGAAGGGGGAGTAGAAACCTTTCCCTCTCTGGGCCGGAGGGACCCTTTGAATCGCTCTTTTGTCTTAGAGCTGCTGTATCTCTCCTTCCAAGAGGAGATCCTACTGCGGTGGACAACGGGACATGGGGGGGGTTGTCTGGTGAGATAGAGGTGAATTCTATCGAATACCCTATCCGAATGGTATCCAGTACCCATTGGTCAGTTGTGATACTGGACCACTTGAGCAAGTAAAGCGCAAACCGGTATCCTACCTGCTTGTTGTGCCGGTCCCCAAGAGGAGGAGGAGGGCAGCCCTGGGAGTCAGGTAGAGGAGGTTGGAGGGGCCTGGGCCCTGGGAATCTTGAGGGGCAGGGTGACCCCGTCTCTTAAATCCCTTTCCTTGGGATTGTCTGCCAGTTTGTCCTTGGGTCTGACACTGACGAAAAGGACATCGGTGGGCAGTTTGGGGTTGAGACTTGTACATCCTGTGTACATGTGTAACCACTTTCCCTGATTCCTGCTGTTGTTTCACCATTTGCTCTACCTCGGGGCCGAACAAGACCAGGCCCTGAAAGGGGAATCCAGGATAGAGTATTGAAGATCTTGCTGGAAACCAGTAAGCCTGAGCCAGGACTGCCTTCTCATGCATAAGCCTGATGCAGCGGCCATGGAGGCAATATCAAGGGCATCATAAGAACACCAGAGGGCATGCTTGTCCATGTCCAGGCCCGACTGAGCGCAGGCCAAAATCTCCTGTTTTGAATCGGAGTCAGGGAGAGTTTGTACCAAATCCATGGTTTTTCTCCACAGGGATTGTTGGTAGGAGATCATGTGGGCCATGAAATTCAAGGACCTGATGGACCTGTAGCCAAGGAAAAAACCTTTCAACCCCAGCTGTCCAGTTTCTTGGAGATTGGATCTGAGGGCTGGGAGCTTAAATGCTTTGGTTGGGCCCCCTGACCGTGAGCAGCTGTAAGGACTAAAGAATTAGTCTTAGGTTGTTCCACCATGAATGATTCTGATTTGGGAGGCTTGTAAAGTCTGTCAACCTTCCTTGGTACTGCCGGGATAGATGATGGTGTATGCCAGATAAGACGAGTGACATCCTGGAAA
Organism: Neoceratodus forsteri; assembly: GCA_016271365.2. Classification (NCBI taxonomy): domain Eukaryota; kingdom Metazoa; phylum Chordata; order Ceratodontiformes; family Ceratodontidae; genus Neoceratodus; species Neoceratodus forsteri. The sequence goes on along the minus strand of CM028132.1, from coordinate 90,541,010 downwards.
GGTTCTACGAATGGTGGGATGACCAGTGGCTTTGGTTCCTTTTCTCCCAGGAACTTAGCTAGATGTTTCCATTCTGGGTCTAGGGCCTCGGTATCCCATTCATAAATAGTCTGGATGTGCCTCATGATGTTAAGGAATGAGGGATCAACCGGAGGGGACCGTGGAGAGTCCCTGGGTCCTGATGAAGTGGGTAGAAACCTGTCCTCTGAGGAGTCCGAGTCGATGCCTGCCTTTTCCGAGGAGGACGTGTTGTGGGGGGAGATGAAGGAAAAGGGGATAGAGACTGGGTCTTTCACTTACCTTTTGGATGTGGAGTTCAGTGCTCATCCAGTTGGCCCTTATCTGGGGTAGGAGGAGGACCCATAGGAGGTGGAGTAGGGACCTTGTCCGGTGGCCTGTATAGCAGGTCCCCCTTGACAGTATTCCACCAGGTGGTAAATAAATTCCCTATGTCCGCCACTGGGACAACCACTGGAGCTGGCATCTGGTCAGATGGACTGGGCATCGGGTCTTTTGGGATGGGCGTCTGGGGATCCGGCACCTCTATTGGTGTGGTGGGCGTTGGGTCAGGTAGGCTGGTGTCTGGTGTCAGCTGGCGTCGGGCCTGTAAGAGGAAGGGCCAATGGCTAATCCTCATCTGGCAACCACCCCGTGTCTGGCATCAGGGAGTGGGTCATCTGGGTAGGTGAGTGGCTAGGTGGGTGGACGTCTGGTGGTGGGCACACCTTAGCCTGGGGAGGAGGCATCCGAGCCCGGATGTCCCCTTGCCTCCCAGCATGTTAATCAGGACGTTTCTTCTTTTCCAAGGAACTAAGCCTATCCAGAGCCCTGGGCACTCTTTCCTCAGTCGACCCTGTGGGTTTATGAGGTCAATAAGCTAGGGAAGAAGAGCGATGTCCCGCTGATGCCGACTCCCATTGGCAGCCCTGAGGAGGGGGAGGAGCAGACTTAGAAGAGCGGGAAGAGTCAGTTGCTGGAAGAGAGCCCGACCTTTCGATGGAAGATGACAATGACACCCGTTTAGCTGGTGATGGATGGCAGGATTCAGACCTGGTCCAATCCTTCTCCTTGTGGTGCTTCCCCCCCCCAAAGGCCTTTTATTTGGAAGGGGAATCTCTAGTGGGAGAGCTGGCCCCTGAACCTCGCTACATGGCCGCAAGCTTCTTTTCTAAGAGAACCTTCTTCAAGGCATGGGCTCTCCTGGCGCACGTCTTCTGACTGAACTTCTGGCAGTGGCTGCAGAAGTCAGGCTGATGGTCCGGGCCTAGGCAGGTGAGGCATGCCACGTAGCCATCTTTCTCTGGGATCTGCTTCCTGCAGGCACACTTAATTTTTCTCCGCGATGGTGACGGCGATGACATAAATGAGGTGTTAGGTTAAGATTTAGACTAAACGAGAATAGAAATCACTTATCTTGCATTTGAAGCTGTTGGCTGCAGAGAGAGAGGCATCCGTGGAGCCGAACTACGCAGGTCAATGGTGGGAAAAGAACTGGGGTGGTGCCAGGGGACCACCACCTTTATGCCACATAGGACGTCGGGCGAAGCCAACATTGGGGGTGGTCCCGTGCCTCAGACTGCTAGCTACAAGTTTTCCATGGGGTCCTGACACCTGCCGGCTTCCTTCCTAAAGGTATTACCTGCTGCAAGAGCTCCACCCTCGAAGACAGATCATTTGATACCAACATGGTGTTAAAAGTTGTAAAACCCTTTGAAATGCCTTGAGAATAGGAACCACACAAGATCAAAGAGAAAATGTTTAATTAAGGAGTCATATTTAGGAAGTGGAATTTTTGCTGATTCCACTTTATTTAATATACTTTCTGCTACAAAATCTTATTTGGAATTTTTAATTCTAAAAAGGAGGAGCTAGAGCTAGACGACTCACCAAGAGGGTGAGGAAATGGGGCTGAAATGTATTCTTGTAACTGGGGAATTTGTCATATCATTTTGGGACTCTAGAAAGACCCTGATCTCTGATTTAATGTAACTGCACTTACAGAGGTAATACATTATATAGAAAAGATCTAACTGTATGTTGGTAGGAGTTTGTTCTGTAGTTTTCCTTGTTTTTCTTTTATGCGATTGTGAACTCTTTGATATATTGTTCTGTGTTTACATTCTTCATATTTTTATCATCTTTTAGTAAAGTACCTTTTATTTAAAAGACTGCCTGGGTGTCTGCCAGTTCTTTTTGCATGTGATGTATAGATGGTTAAGTCTGACAATTGTTCAAACAGCTTGATGGTGTTACTAAACTGGGAAAAGGTAAGAATATACCTAAGGTCTCTTACAGAGTTTTAAGGGTTCATTTTGGAAGCCTGGATGGGTGCCCCTGGCATAATATTGAATCGCAATCCCCGAAGAGTGTACGTATCGCAGCCTGTACATTGGGTATGCTAGTATAAGGTTCACAGTTTGAATCCCCCCAGAACTTGAGACTACAGGTGATTCAGACTCAAAGCCAGACAGGAGGGTTACCCTGTCTGTTACCTGTTTACACTATTGCGCTCTGAGGTTGGCACTGTAAGAGCAGAGGGCCTGACCTGCTGAGTGTGTTTGTGACACTTTCTACCATTGCTAAGCTTCAAGGACATCTACTTCTGGCCCAACTCGCTTCTTACCTCTCTGATTCTAACTTTTTCACTCCATTCCAATCTGGGTTCCAGAAAAAACATTCCACTACTAGTTCCCTGATTCAGCTCTCTGACTATCCTCACAGGGATGAACAGTTGCTAAATCACTTCAGCTATCTTTGTCAACCTTGCCAAGGCATTTAACACCATCTCCCAGACCCTTCTCTAAAACATCATCCCCGTGACAGGTTTAACCACCTCCGCCACCAACTGGTTCAGAGCCTGCCTGGTAAGCAGAACCCAGTCTGTCAGAATAGCTGATGCCATTCCCCTCCACTTGCCATTAATACTGGCGTCCCACAGGGGTCCATGTTGGGACCTATCTTATTCTCCATATTTCTAAATGACCTTCCCTCAGCTGCTGATGACATGGTCCTCTTCACCTCCGACCAGTCCCATGATGATGTAGCAACCAGATTCCAGCATGACTTCAATAAAGTCCAGCACTGGTTTTGCTCCTATCAACTCCCCCTTATTGCCAAGAAGATAGTCTCAATGACCTTTGGCACTAGGCAGAGGCTCCCTAGGCTCCCCTCCCTGCTATCCTTCTATACGCTTGACAGGACTGTCCTTGAGGACACTTTATCCTTTAGGTATCTTGGAGTATGGCTTGACCAACACCTCAACATCTCTGGTCATGTGGATGCCATCCTGAAAAAACTGCACCCCAAGCTTGGTGCATCATACAGGAACTGTAGCTGCCTCCTGCTACAGGCTCAACTTGAACTTGCCCAGAAGATGATACTACCTATCTTTGACTACTGTGATATAGTCTACTGTGCTGCTTCAGTTTTCCCTAACCAGAGTGGACACCCTATTTAACTCCTTCTGTTGGTTCTCCTTGACTCCCCCCACCCATCACTGCAAACCTTACAGCTCTCTGGCTTTCCTTCTCATTGGTAAACCGATGCCACCTCCATTGTGCAACATTTGTATCTAAATTTTGGTTTGGTTCACTCCCCCCACCTAACTTCCTCTCTGTCTATCCCCCTCCTGCCCATTCTCTCAGATCTTTTGACTCCCGCTTAATGGCAATCCCTTGTAGGTCAACCATGGTTGAACAGATGGCCTTCTCCCACCAATTGACTAAACTATGGAATGTGCTTCCTACCCAGATTCGTCACTCATCCTCCCAACATTCCATCTCCTCTGCACTGTACAACTTCTTCTCTGTAAATTGTACCTGTGGTTCATCCCTTCTCCCTCCTCTTCCTCCTTTTTCCAATTCAATACCTAAACCTACCCTTTTCAGCACCTCCCTCCCTACCTCCCCCCTACTGTATCCCTCCTCTTAACTCCCATACCCTCCCCTTCTACCTATTGCCTACTTCCTCCTCTTTCTCTAATCATCTGCTAGCTGAGTTATTGTTTTAAATTTCCCTCGGATAATGTGTGTCTGTAGAAATGTCAGCATTTAACTGTTCCCCATGTGTTAACTGCATATGTTCTCTGATCATTGTAATGTATATGATATATTATGTATATGTATATACAAACATAGGAAATTTGCCAGCAGATAAAGGCCTAGAGGTCTATCAAGTCTGCTCAAATGTGCAGCTAGCACCTCTTATTCTGCAGCGGCCCCTTCTTTCCACCCTTCCCCTTCATTGACCCTCCCCTTGTCCTGTCCCATCCCGTTTTGAAGCAGTCCACTGTTCTACTGGATACAACTTCTGCAGGTAATGCATTCCACCCAGCCACCACCCTCTCTGTAAAAAAGTGTCTCCTCATCTCCCTCCTGATCCTTCCTCCCTCCAGTCTCATATCATGGCCCCTGGTGTCCCTCCACTCCCTTACTTTGAACAGCCCCTCTGTACCTGTTTTGTTTATTCCTTTCATGTACTTAAAGGTTTCAATCATGTCCAGAGATCAGATGGCTGTGGGTTCTATCCCCACACCAGGCACTTGGGTTAGTATCCCAATTCTGATACTGCAGTGTAACATGAGGGGGATGCTGCACTCCTGAGGTGCCATTTTTTGGATGAGACATTAAACAGAGGTCCCATCTGCCTGTTCTGGTGGTTGTTCAGGTGGACGTTAAAGATCCCATGGCACTTCTTGAAAAGAGTAGGGGAATTTTTTTTATTTTAACATAAAACAAAAGTACATACAAGAAAATATTAGTATGTCACATAAATTCAAAGGAAAAAGGGAAACATAAATAAGTATTGCATCATGTTACACTACAGATACATTTGTTTGTATAAGTGTATACATTTTATACCTAAATAACCAAAAATACAAAGATTTTGTTTAATGTGATTTTAAACCTTTTAGAGCAGTGTATAATGGATGACCCAGAAACAGATCTTCCATAAGTTTGACAATTTATGTGCAGTCACATGTGTTTCTTCCTCTTTATAAATTTATTTTAAATTTGCCACTATTTGGAAAAGAATTTGATTTATATATATATATATATATATATATATATATATATATATATATATATATATCTTTTGTTGCAACAAAAAGTGCATATACATGCCAAAGATAAAATCTGCAGAGGTTAAAGATAAGTCTACTAGTACTAGGGTGATATTTTGACTATCCTGATGGAAATGCTCCGTAAATCAATACTTCAGAAGAGATGTCCAGAAGACTTCTATCACCTCATACATTGAGCAAATGTGTCCAGAAAACTTGAGAAAGAGGGCACTGTATGAAAAAATGCTCCATTATCTCAAGCTCTCCAGGGCAAGAAATTCTAGGGCACATGCTATCCTCAAAAGACTTGTTTATGGGTGTTCCTCACCCCTAATCTCCCATGGCAAGACAACCAAGTCATATCCCAGCATTTTATGGGAATTCTTTTATCAGTTAATTGTGAAAAAATGGATTCTAGTGGAAACCCTCATAATATAGGTACTACTGGGATTTCATAAAAAATAAATAGCCAGTTTTTCTCCATATAATTCCCTTCTTGTTTTTGTACCTAAAGTATTTGATGGTAAAGCCCATTGTTTTATTTAAAAAAAAGTTGGAACCAGAAATGTGGGAATCCCATGGTATCTAACATTTTTTGGAACCAGATATGGTTTCTTCCTCCAAACGTCTAGTAAACCCCAGATAGAAATTTTAAGAAAAGTATACCAATGTGAAGCATTCTCTTTTAGCAATGGACATATGTTCTATCCAGGCTATAAATAAAATCTGGAAAAAAAAATTTATCATTCTCACCCTGTCCATAATCATGGTATGTATGTATGTATGTAACCGCTTTATAGGGTTTAGGCTGCTGCCCCAGAATCCATGAAAGAATAGATTGTAGATTCTTGTTTCCAAATGTAATGGGAGGGGAAAGATATGTGCCACATGCAAGAACAGACAGAGGACTAGAGTCTTAAATAAAAATACTCTTTTCCTTTTAGCTATGGTCTTCTCTCTCCATGCCTGTACTATGCCTGTCGCTTTCCCTGTTGCTGTTTCCCAGTATGTCATGGGGTCATCCATGCTCCCAAATTGTAGTCTTAAAATTTTTAGTGGAGTGTTTGTTATGGCTATATTTGTCATATTAGGGTTTAGATACTCTTGGCCTTCAGGACATATGAGCATACCTTTGCTTTTCCCATAATTCAATTTTGCTCCTGAAATTTTTTCGTATGCTGTAAGCACTTCTGTGATAGCTTCTGATTTTGCTGCTATTGTTGTATGGATGCATAAATCATCTGCATATGCAGTAATTAGGGGGAACTGCTGTTTAGACTTTAACATGAGTTGAGGAATACTGGGGTTATACAATATAGAGCATACTAGATAGCTAACCATGCAGAACCAGTGTTCTGCCACAGAGGTGCTGATTCCTGTGACCTCAAGAACAAAGCTTGAGTGGTCCTTGGGAATCAGAGCTAGAGGTGGCAGAACATGCTGGTTCTGCATGGGGTTACCCATCCTGTATTTTTTTATAGTGTATGGTGCCCCATAAATTATTTTTAAAACATTTTTAGGCTTCCAAAGTGTATTTAAATGATGGATAAAGAAATTGTTGTCTCCCCTAGCTAGGAGACAGAGTTGGGTGGTTGCTAGGGACTGGGCGTCCCTAATGTTGCAGCGCATTTGCACACTGGTTGCCACTCTGTTGTAGGTGGGGTTTACAAAAAAAAACCTGGCGGTGGAAACTCGCTTAGTGAAAGCAGAAACGGACATGATGGCGAAAACTGTAAGTTAATCTTACATATCTGGTTGGTCCTCTATTCTGCATTAAGGCAAATGAACTGTTCCCCTTTCAAAAAAACGCTGCTGCAATTAGCTTGTACCCATAAATGATGTTGATGCACTGGCGGTTTTCTGTATATGCTTTTAAACCATGGCTTGAGCTTTCAATTCTAAATGAATGAAATGCTGTTCTGCACGTACAGTCAGTACAGTATTCCATTCATTCTTGAGCGTGTGGATGAACAGCATTTTGGTATGGTGGAATTTCGAGTTAGTATAGCATTCCACCATACAATATATTTTCCTTAAGAATGGATCTAACTGTAGAACATACAAAAATGGGCTTAGTGGACACCCTTGGAGAACCTCTGTTCTCCCTTGGAAAGTTTCTCCTGGTATTACATTAGTGTAATGCATTCTCATATAGTTTCTGAATCCAAGAAACTAATCAAGGTGGAATGTTATATTTATGTAAAATTCTTATCACAAAATTATGATTTACCCGTTGAACACCTTCTGTTGATCTAATGAGAGAAGGACTCCAGGAATCTCCAATTTTCCTTATTTGCTATAATGTCTCTTATTAACATTAGATTATAGAACATAGACCTATTTGGGACCACACATGATTGTGCAGAGCATATTAGTAAGTGTGCAACAGAAGTTAATCCTGTCTATCCCCGGACACAGTACTGTGGTTCAGATGCTACCTCACAAACAGGTCACAACGAGTCAAAATTTGGAAGTTACCCTATCATCTGCTAGGGAAGTGTCCTAGGGGTCCCACAGAGCTCTATTCTTGGCCTGCTTTTCAGCTTCATCAACTCTGCACCGCCTGCATGTACAGCACGCACTATTCTCATGTGCTGACGTGCAGTGACATTTGCTTGCTGGGAAAGATCACAACTAAATCACAACCAAACTCCAAGACAGCTTCCCAAGCTTGACTCCTGGTTCGCACAAAACAAACTACTACTAAACCATAAAAAAATGAAAAGTCTACTCTTCTCTACCTTCCCAAGCAAAAAGAAATACCAGCCTTTGCTCATCCAGAACCATAATGGTGAAACACTGGAACAAGTAACAAAGTTCAAATACTTGGGCATCACCTTTGATGATACACTAACCTTCTTCAGCCATACAGACTCAGTCGTCAAGTCAGCGAATATAAAACTTGGGGTCCTCTACTGCCATAGGCACTCTATGACACCAGATGCTCTGAAACTTGCCATCAGTAGTTCAGTGATGTCCTCCATAGGTTATGTTCTGCCTATATATGTGGCAGGCACTAAAACTGCCCTAAACAGGGTCAGCACACTACTAAATAAGACCTGTTGACTAGCTAGAGGGGCTTCCCAGGACACCCACACCTGCACGCTCTACACTGAAACTGGGTGGCTCCCACTCCATCTTAAAGCACAATACCAAACCTGCCTACTTCTGAAAAAAGTGCTTCTTGGGATCCCCCCCCCCCGCACTGGGCTGCCTCTTTATGCTGGCAGTTCCCACCAAATCAACAAGAAGCACGGCTACAGACAGGTTAGTGATTCCCTTCAAAAGGACAAAACTCGCCCAGAACTCCATCCTGTACCAAGGACCAAAATGGTACAATGAGTTACCTGCTAACCTTACAGAATTACCCAAGGTTAGTACCTTCAATTCTGGGCTCAGATCCCTTCTTGACACAAAAAAGAATTGTGCTTGCCTGTACTAATATGGCAGAATTTCAGCCACCCAATCCTCTCCTTTCAGCCCCCTTTTATCTAATCAACTCCCCATTCCCAAAATGAGGCCCACTCAGCTGACAAAACCTTCCACCACCACAACGCCATCTCTGGCTGACCCCCTACTCCCCTTAGGCTAGACTGACCAACTAAATAGTGAACTTCAAGGCTGAACCCTATTTACCCTATCCTCGTTAACCTTTAATTGGATATACAAGATTTCTTTGGTATTTGAATGTCTGTGTAACTGTTTTCTGTTCTCTGAAAACACTGTTATATTTGTAATGTTTGTTCAACACTGACCTGGAACCTTTGAAAACGAGTACTGGACTCAAAGGTATTAATCCTAAACTGAAATAAATAATAAATAAATAATAAAATTGTTGTGAGTATCTTATAATCTACTGTTAGCAAACTGATAGGCCTCCATTTTTTAAAATCTGATCTGTCTCCTTTTTTGAACAACAGAATTACAATAGTTTTTGTAAAGGAAGCAGATATCTCTTATGAGTACAATAAGTCATTTAACACTCCAGAACTCCAGCCAAGATTGGTGTAAAATAATTCTGAAATTTCTGATAGAATTCAATGGGTAGCCCATCGTGCCCAGGAGAAACATTTTTTTTTTACTTTTTCAAGGCCCATTGGACTTCTCCCCCTGTGATGGGCTGAATTAACCGTCTTCTGTTTTCCTCAGGAACTATAGGGATATCCAGATTAATGAAAAATTTATCATTCCATTCAGTTGCAAATGGTATAGCAAAATTGATTGGCTGTATTGCTGTACAAAACAATGAGTTTCATTTTGTTTTGTTTTTTGAAATCCTAGAGGTTACTGGGTGTTTCACTAATTCTAAACTAGCATTTAATACACTTTCTTTACACCCTTTAAAAATATCCAAAACTGTTTTTTTCCCTAGTATCCCATATTGGGCTTCCATCTTTAAAGATTCAGCCCTATTATATTGGTAGACTATCATTTCTGTTTTTACCTGTTCTAATTCCAGTTTTAAATCTGTTTTAAACTCATGTGTTCGTGATATTAATTTAGCAAATTTTCCCCTTAGTTTTAAATATTTCCAATAACCTTTGTTGGATCTCTGTTTAGCTTGCTTTAAAAAAATGTCTTAAAGTCTTATTTAGAGTCTGTCCACCAGTTCATTGGCTTTTCATATGCATCCATAATTGAAATTTGTGCTTTTATGAGCACCTCACATTTTTCTGAGATATATCTATCTTCTAGTAGTGAACAATTTAATTTCCACCATAATATATATATCTTTGAGCTTTCCCTACCCTCTAACTCACATGAAAGTGAAGTAATGAAGAGATCCAATGTTTTACATGGTATCATCTTGTATTTGTATGCCCGCAACTGTCGTGAAATAAAAATGTAGTCCACCCTGGTGGCAATTGTGCCTCTAGTGTAGGTTTTTGGTCTTACCGTATTAATGGACATGTATCCATCCTGTAGGCCAGCAACTTTCAATATATTTAATAAGCAATTTACATCCCCAAAGACTTTCTTTGTCAACCCTCTCCTATCTTCTGGGGCTAAGCTAACATTAAAGTCTCCCCCAAAGATGACGTGCTTTCTAGTATGGAGAAAAGGTTGTATACTTTTAAACAATTCCATCCCTAATGCAATGCTCTCGGGGGCATATATATTTAGTAGCCTGTAATGAGAATTCTGATACCTTATATCTAGCATTAATGTCCTCCCAGGGGCTATTTCCACTGGTCTTTTTATCTCAAAATGATAACCTCTAAAACGTACACCCACCCCGTCACATAAATCATTTCCCTGCAACCAAAAAGAAGGCCCTACTGTGCAGGATTTTTTTGCTTGATTTACTTAAGCTATGGTTTTTTAACCTTGTATCCTCAATAAAAAAGATGTTTGATAAGTTCTGTAGGAAATGTGAGGTAGTCAGCCTCTTTTTATAAGTTTTAATGCTGTTCACATTTAAAGAAAGTAAGTGAATTTGTTCCCTCTGCATTCAGGGCAGGGTTCAGGTGCCTGGTTCTGAGTACTTAGCTGATATCCTTTCTCTTGTTTTTCCTGCAGCCTCCGGCAAGGAGTCAGAGGAAAAATCTTTTTTTGAGGATGCGGCAGAAGAGGAGTCCGACTCATCACCCTCCTCCTCCTCTGCATCACCACATTGTCTGCATTTGGCTAATGCCTGGTATCTATTTCGGGTAACAACCCATTTTTTGGGAGGTGTGATTTCAGCTTTCCTTTTTCCCTTCCCTTTCTGTGTATACTTTACTAGTTCAAAGGTTTGTTGAGTAGTTGGGGGGATGCATAACCTCATCTGGGATTATAAAAACTTCTACTAGAGGGTCTTGCTCTACTCTGGAAGGAGTTAAGGCATCCTCAGAAGAAGAGTGGGCTGCCCTGGGGGTACTTGCTTATTCCAAACTAGTATGAGGGGGCTCTGGTCCTTGTGTTTCCTCCTCAGGGTTGGGGGATTCTCTGATTTTCAAGATTCTGATCTGGGCGTCTGTTATAATTTGTTCCCGATCCTGGGGAACCTGGTTTAGTCTGCTGTGGTTAGCCCATGGACACTGCTTATATTAGTGTCCTGACTCATCACAGAGGTTACATCTGAAGGGACTGGGCATCCCAAGCTCACGTGTCTGTATTCTAGGCATAAATTGCATCTGGGTTGTGGAGAGATAGAGCTAAGGTATGTACTAGACCCACAATTGTGGCATGTCCTGGGCTGCCCAGGATAAAAACATAACCCCCTGTCTCTGCCTATGTAAAAGCTTCCTAGAAGATGTTGAATTCCAGTGTTTGTTTGCTTTAACTTTACTTTTATCTTCCAACCTCTGTGCACACAAAGTCATCATCTAGAATTGGGTTGGGGTGTTCTAGTATTTCACAATTCTGGCTTACCCAGTACTGCATGTCAGCTATACTCACACATTTGCTGCTAAATAACAAAGTGATAGTTTTAATCATAGGTTTGGTTAATGGAATAGCAAAAAAAGGGGCCAATAGAGTAATATGTTTTACCAAAGCATATTGCCAGAATTTTTCTAAAGTCTGTACATTCTTAAAGCTAATGTCATAAGTTTGTTCTCACCGTACATGGATAAAGGCAAACCATTCCTGAGCTCTTATCTCCATAGTGTCTTTCAGTATGTCATGTAAAATAGTTTTCCTTTCAGGTGCAGAATTTATGTCCCCATGGAATTTTAAACATATCGCATTTCTAAGCTGTGCAGGGTCCCCCAGTTGCTTAAACAAGTCTGACATGTGGAAGACTCTGATTTCTGAGTTTTGCTCAGTGTTAGGTGGTCCTGGGGCCATAGCTTCTTGGGGTTGCTTGTCCTGGGGATTACCCGTATGTTTGGTGGCTGTCCTGGTTACCGGGCCTGGTGTAGTTGAGTCCATAGCTGTTTTGGCATCTGTTTGCGGTAGTGTTTTATTTTTTTGAAATTGAGGTACCTCTTTTGATTGTCTAGAAGCCTTGGGATTCTTGTCCTCAGCCGCCACTTGGATTATTTCTGCTGCTCGCACCGAATCAGGAGAGGTCCAGCTGGTGCACTCTGAATGTTCCCAGCCATCTGCTTGGAATGCCACTTTGGGACACCAAACACTTTCAGCAATATTCTGCTCTGAAGAGTACCCTTTCTGCAGCTTTAAAGAAGACAGTGGGTGATAAGTGTGAGTACCAGATGTGCTAGGTATCACAGGAGAGTTCATTATTGGGAGGGCTGTCTTTATTGTAGATGGAATAGAAAAAGGGTTGTCATTACCATTTGAGGAGCTGTATTCTTGTAGCAGTTTCAGTAATAAAGTTTTGTGCAACTTCATGGCATTTCATAATATTTCCTCTTGAGATGGTGCTTCTGATGCTCTTGCCTCCATTCCTTCTGAAATAACCAAAATATCTGCATCCATTTCTTTTGAGTTCACCTCTGTATTTAATACTTTTGTAGTATCTGTTTCCATAGGATTTTCATTTACTGTGGCAATCTCTGTTTCCATATTATTGTACTCCAATGCAGCATCCTTTTCTTGGATACTAGCTTGCTGTATGTTGTTTTTAATGAAAACCATATCTCCTGCAGCATCCAGACCTCCTCCCTCATCCTCCTGGATGTCAGCCATCTTGGAGGAGGCCAACAAGGGTTCCCCCTACAATCAAGTAGGGGAATTTTTATTGAAAGTGGACTTCATTACAATACAAAACACTCATAGCACACAAATACAAACATTATCAATAAGTAATACAATTCAACATATCACACATAAGTGCAAAATTGAAAACAGATATCAAAAAAGAATAAATGCATTCATAATATACAAAGGGTGAACTTCCATAATTTATAAACACATTTTAGCCTAATCATGCATCACAGTGAATCCATAAGTGTTGGACTTTTTTAAAAATAATCACCTTATGTCCTGCTGTTGTGTTTGTAGTATAGAATGCTGGATGTTACTCAGTAATTCTAGATGTGTGACAGTTTTCTGTTGTAAAACCAGCATACAACGAGCTTGCCATAGGAAAAACCTAATTGTGGCTAGCACTGCATATACAGTGTCCTTATAGTATTTGCCAAAACCACTGTCATCTGTCCCATACAGAAGAATCTAGCATGGGAAGGTTACGAAAAGGGGTTCTGACCAGGAGTGTGACAAATGGTTCCAAAAGGACTGTGCATAGGGACATTCTAAAAAAAAGGTGCTGCTGGGTTTCTAGTACCTGGGAGCAAGAAGTCCTGGAGCAGGATCTTTCTGAAATCTGCTTATGCTTGTTGTTCCCCTTAACTCCTAACCAGCCATAGTTACTTATCCAAGTGCAGTCCCATGCAAATGGTGGAATGCTAGGGTTATTCAGCTGCTTCAGGACACATGGTAGTTTTGCTACTGAACACCCAGGAAACTCTAAAGCTGAAGTACTTTCTGAGGTCAGAATTGTAGCATAGATTGCCTTTCTATCCGAGGTTAGAAGTTGGGTTGGAGTAATGCTCCATTTAATGGCATTCTTTACACAATCTCTACCATATGCAGGGAGTCTATCAGATGAGGGAAGGAACCGCAATTTTTTCCCTCCCAGGAAGGAAGGCATGGAAGCAGCCACCCCTGAACTAATGGCCTCCAATACTTCTCACCCGGGCATAGGATGGGGCTAATGTTAAAGGAAAAAAACAAACTGAAGTAAAAGGCAATAGGATGCATCATACCCACACCGCCTCTATCAATAGGGAGATATGTGAATTTTTGCTTAATCGGATTCAGACGTGAGCCCCAAAAGGCCTGGAAAAAAACCTTAACAACCCTGTAACCACTACTTGGGAAGGAGGGAAGATATAGCTGAGGTAAAGGAACTGAGGGACTAGTAAGGATTTGATTAAAACTACCCTCCTCTTCTTAGATGACTGCTGCTCCTTCCAACCCGTAACCAGTCTACTAGCCTGTGTCAATCTAGCTTACCAATTTAATTTTGACATGTCCCCAGGACCAAACTTAATACCAAGAATGGATATTGGGTCTGCTGTTACTGTAATGCCTGCCCACTGACCTGTTTGGGGTACAGAGGTGTGACTCAGAATGACCTCTTACTTTTACCAATATTTATCTTGGTCCCTGAGATGTATGAAAATTGTGCCAAAACTGCCATTAGGGCTGTTTCAGAAGAAGCTATGTTTAGTGTCAAAACAAGATCATCTGCATAGGCCAATACTTTAACAGGTAATGTATTTGTGAGTGCAGTGATACCTATCAGATGATCATTAACCAAAATCAATCTAATTAAAACATCTGTACCAAAAACATAGAGGAGTGGACTAAAAGGGCATCCTTGCTTTACTTCCCTACATATTTTAACACTCCTTCCAAACCAACCATTAATATTTGGACAGAGAAAGGAGGCACTATACATGGCCCGTAACCAGGTTACAAAAACATCCAGAATCCCAAAGGCCGATAATGTAGAAAATAAAAAATGCTGGGAAAGCCTAACAAAGGCCTTCTCCTGGTCCAACCCAAGGACATATCCTTCTATGCCATCACATTCCCCTCTGAAGAAAAATTCACGTAAAATTACTAAATTATCATGCTGCCTACGTCCTGCCAGTGCACAATTCTGATAAGGGCTAATAAGATACTGAGCTACCATACATAGATGTGCCAAAAGAATTTTGCTTAATATTTTTGTGTCAGAATTCAACAGGCTTAAAGGATGCCAGTTCCCAGTATCCTGTAGTGTCCCTTTCTTGTGAATCAGGACCAAGACTGCACCCAACACTGAGGCAGAATATCTAGATGTAGTCAAAATATGATTGAACAAAATTACCAGCACTGGGGCCAGCTCTTCTACAAAGGTTTTACAGAGTCCTGAGCTAAGGCCATCTGACCCTGGAGCAGTATTACGGGAGAGTTGAGAGATTGCCACCTTCACCTCCTCAAGGGATACCTCAGTTATTAGTTGTTGTGCATCAACCTCTGAGACTTGGGGTAATCCTAGGGAGGTCCGTATGTCCTTAACCTCGGGTTCGGGGATACCAAAGGACTGAGCCACTTGGGTTTCTACAATTTCCAAAAGTTCCTGAGGGGAATGCACTATTCTCCTGGAAGGTGCTTGCAAATCAGTAATGATTCTCTTATCAGTCCTCTGTTTGCATTCTTTATAGGGAGCTAAGGAGCCCTTAGCAATCTGTGTCCCAAATCTAAGCTCTTGGTGAATGTTTTTGGCCCTATCATACTATGGGGGACATTTGATGTTTGCTAGTGCTAACCTGCGCACTAAAGTCATGACCCGTTACTTCTGTTTGGGAAATGAGGCACTGCAGTTGATGCTGAAGCTGTAAATATTTTAGATTATCAGCTGCAGTTCGAGAGGGAACCCTGTTTTGAAAAAAATTTGTGCAAAGACTGTTTTGTGTCTTCCCACCATTCAAAAGGTGCTTTTACACACAGGTTTTTAAAATGGAATCAGCGTTACCTGTGTGGCGTCGTTGTACTCTGTTGTATTCAGGTTCCTTTCTACACACACTGTGATATTCTGGCAACATTTGTCTCCATTTGTTTCCGTCTCCCCAGAGTTTCGCTCTACAAATGTTGTTTCTGCCTTTGTGCGAATGTCTGTTTTACTGTACGACAAAAGCGTGTACCAGCAGTTACAAACCGCAATAAGCAGTGATTGCGGTTTGGACGAACGTTCGCCTAGGGACCGAAACAGATGCAATTTACACACAAGGGATGTAACGGAATACTGTTTCCATAACAGTTATTCCGTTACATAAACCTGTGTGTAAAAGCTCTTTAAGATGTCTGTATAGCATTCTACCACTGATAGTCTAGCTGCTCACTCTTTTTTCCAGGCCTTTTGGAGAGGAATGTCAGTAAGAATAGACTCATTCAGTCTCCACTGGTTCTTACTGCACTGTGGAATTAATCCCCATGAGATCTTTAATTTAACAGTCATGTGATCCGAGAATTCACAGGGGTAAGTAAAGATGTCCATAATGTTCAGTGCAGGGGACAAAAAAATAAAATCTATGCGAGTTTTGAGGGTTTCTCTGTAGTATATATACCCCCCTGTAGGATGCACTTTCCTGTAGGAGTCTATAAGGCCTGAGGTGTGTAGAATATTCTGCAGGAAAGTACTGTCATTAAACAATTTATCTGTTTGAAGTCCCCTATCAGCTCTAGACAGACCACAATTAAAGTTCCCCAGCCAGATGACAAACCGGGATGTATGCAGGAAGGTTGTACTTCCCTGAATAGAGAGACCCTTTGTGCCTTGGTCTGTGGGGCATACACTGCTGTAATCTGAAATCTACCAGAAGAACAAGAAATGTCTAGTAGAAGGGCTCTTCCAGGATGGATACCCACCAACCTAGAGACCTGTAGCTGAGGATAGAGAACAAGATACCCACCCATCACAGGTATCTGTGGCTGTAGACCAAAAGGATGAACCCAGGGGCCATGCTTTAGAGGCCTGTTGTAATTCATTAAGAGTTTTTAAATGAGCGACTAGTACACAGATTATATCACTGTGAAGTCCCTGCAAATAAAGAAGAGCCCCAGGTACTTTCTCATTTTAATACTATTTATGTTGATAGTGCATATGGATTAGATTTTGCCCAGGTGGGGTATCGATTAAAAAGGAAATCATAACCATAAAGGGTCCTTTCTAAGAGTCTTTGAAGTCCAGTGCTGCCTGGTCCATAGCAATTGACCCTTCTCCCCCCCCGTATCCATATTGGAGGTGTCAGAAGAGAGTCTGAACCATCACCCTCCAGATCCCTATCTGTACTATCTGTTGGAGAAATGCATATTTGTTCCCTGCTTTCCAGGACAGAACTTCAAATGGTTTTCCCAGTAGTCTGCTTGGATTTCTGAGTTCATGCTCTCCCTTACCGTGGTCTTTTTTTTGGGGGGGGGGGCAACCACTGTAAATACTGTAGCTTTGTCCCCTGGCGGGGAGGCATAGTCCTCTGCTCTGAAGTAACTGCCTCAGGGGACTCCACAGTCCTAGGGGGAGGGGTGTCAATTACTGGGTCTGAAGGCAAGGTAATTAAGGTGGCATCTGTAACCTCTATCTGTTCTGAAGTCGATGGCGCTGCTGGTTGTGGGGGGTCCTGGGCGTCTTTCTCAGAAGGAGTCTGCCTATCCTGCTCGGCCACTCACTTAGCATGTTGATGCTGGGCAATGTTTATGAGTCCCTCATGTAAGGGGAAATCCTCCCTGCTGTGTGAGGCCCACGGACAGCAACCATAAGTATATCCTATGTGCTCACACAAGTTGCATTTAAATAGATTCAGGTAGGCATACAAACATACGAACATACGAAATTTGCCAGCAGATAAAGGCCTAGAGGTCTATCAAGTCTGCTCGAATGTGCAGCTAGCACCCCTTATTCTGCAGCTGCCCCTCCCTTCCACCCTTCCCCTTCATTAACCCTCCCCCTTGTCCTGTCCCATCCTCATTTGAAGCAGTCCACTGTTCTACTGCATACACTTCTGCAGGTAGCATTCCACCCAGCCACCACCCTCTCTGTAAAAGTGTCTCCTCATCTCCCTCCTGAACCTTCCCTCGCTCCAGTCTCATATCATGACCCTGGTGACCCTCCCTCCCTTACTTTGAACAGCCCTCTGTACCTGTCTTGTTTATTCCTTTCATGTATTTAAAGGTTTCAATCATGTCCCCTGTCTCTCCTCTCCTCAGTGAGTACATGTTCAACTCCTTCAACCTCCTCTCATATGATAAGTCCCCAGACCCTTGATCATCTTTGTCACCCTCGCTGCACTCCCTCCAGTAACTTAATGTCCCTCTTCAGATCACGGACACCAGAACTGCACGCAGTACTCCAGGGTGGTCTAACAAGACCTATACAGTGGCAGAATCACCTCCTCCTCCTTGAGGCACCTGAGGAAGGCAGAGGAAACATGACCAAACCCTAAGCAATGACTGCAGCGTGGAGTGTCACACACAGAGCTAAGGTGGGTTCTGGATCCACACTTACAGTAGGATCTAGGCTGCCCACTGTAGAAAATAGATCCCAGGTCCCTCCCAAAAGAGGAGCTTGGGAGGTGCATAGGCCCAAAGCAATAGAATGCAATTTAACTTTCTTCCTTCACCCGTCCCAAATCTGCTCACTATCAAAGTGTTGGATGTGGGTTTACCCATGATTTCTACAGCGCTGCCACAACCAAAATAAAATGTCTTCTACATGAGCGTTTAAAATTTTTAAACATAACTATTATAATTTTAACTTAGGGTTTGGTCAGTGGGATGGCGCGAAATGGTATCAGGCTGGTGTATTTTTTCAGGGCCTGGTATTGGGCTCAAAATCAGTCTAGATTAGTAATGCTCTTGAAACTAATACCATAGTTACCGTTCCCCAGACTAATCAAGGCAAAAATTTCAGGCGAAAGTAATGCATAGAGTTTTTTAGTAATGTTCAGGCAATATGCACTCTGCTAGAGGGATCTTTCCAGACCACCTTTGTACAATAGCCTGACTGCGTTGTGCTTCTAGGGGCTAGTTCTCCCTTAGTTGCAGAGGTCTGACAGTCTAAACAGGGGTCTGGAGCTGGTTTGTCTGCCTGCCTATCATCCAGCCCTTCTGGAATCCTAGGGGTCTCAGTAGGTGGTGTATTAGGACAAAAGTAGTACCATGGTGCACATTAGACACAGTATCAGAAGAAGCATTAAAATCATCAACCTTATGTTGCACAGTTATAATATTAATAGTGGATGAGTTACCTCAGGGTGAGTTAGATCTCAGAGGAGATGTAGCGTTGATGGCCACAGATACCGCTGTCTTCATGAGCATGTCTTGAAAGGAGGGATCCTTTGGGTTAGGTAACCATTGTCCCAAAGTTCTTGTACCCAGCTGGCCCTTTCCAGAGCAGTTTTTGGTGACCAGTCTATTGCATTCAGTTCCTTGTCCATGATATCTCCCCAATCCCGAGAACGCTGCCACTCAGTAAAGAAAAAGGTTTGCTCTGCATTAGGAACCGGCACAGATGCCATAGTAAAGGAGAACTGAAGTTGAGCCTGAGACCACATTGCTGAACCAGGCCCTAAACCCTGCCTCATTTTTTGTCATGCTGAGTCAGTGTTAACTGAGCGAGGAGGCTGCAGGCACACGGGATCAGACCCGTTTCCATTGCCAGCCTCCGTCGGTACTGCTCTCGGTTGTCTCCCAGGATTGTCAGTCTGGTTTGGCTTTGTAGTTGCTTGGACTGAGATTTTTTCAGGGTGAGTCATCTCCTGCTGCTGAGCAACATTACTGTTGACAGGAGGGTTGGGCGGGCTGACAGACGACTGAGTCTCTGTCAAAGTGTCAAGAGCGGTGTCTAGCTCCCGCAATTTCCTAATTTGTTCTCTTTTTTACACTTCAAAAAGGCAAGCCGCATCTGCAGCTGTTCAGGTACAACTTGTCCTGCCAGGTGCACATAGATACTAGGCCTCACATTTTTACTGTCAGATGGCATAGTACTTACTGGCCCAATCTCTTCAACCAGGGTGGTATCCAAATCAGATACCAATTCCAAATTCAAAGCGACATCAATTGACTCTGGTGTAGCTATTACAGGAGAAGAGGCTCCTTCTTCTGTATGACCCACATCCATCACCTCTGAAGTTTCAGGTAGACTGGCCATCTGTGTAGACCAGCCAAGGGGCCCCCCCTACTAACAAGTAGGGAAATGTCCCTGGTGTCCTGGCCAAATTTCCCCCATTCACTACAAATACCACAAACGGCTTAATCTGGTTCAATTTCAGTTGATTACCATCTGTATCCCCCTTCCCCCTGGTCGCCCATGAAAAAGGGACTTCTAGTCTCAGTGGGCCTACTGGGTCAAAAAATTCAATTCAATAAATAAATAAATAAATAGATTATGTTTATTATCTTCTGTAACCTAATCAATGTTTACTATGACATGAGTTCAATGTATAATTTGCTTGGATGTATGTAACATATCCAGTACCTCTCCCCAGGACACACTAGAGATAAGCAACTTGTTGTTCAGTGTGCTCTTCCTGGTGAAACATTGACAATAAATAAATAAAAAAATATACACACACACACTCACACACACACACACACACACACACACAGACCAGCTAAAATATAAATATTCCATGATGCTTTATATATTCTTTGCAAAAACAGTGTTAATGCATCGGTTTGGGTTCAACTTCATGCCAAAAAGTAGGGAAATGTGATATTAGGGTTTCCAACTCTGACTCCCACCCCACCCTCCAAAACAGCAAAGGACAAGACTACACAAGCAGCCACAGGCAGCCATCATCAGGTAAGACAAGCAACATACAATTGTTTCCAAATATCATAAATTCAGTAGCAGTGATGTGCTACCACCATGGATTGCATCTGCAGCATGCACTGCAAGACATACACACCCTTGTCACTGCAGATAGAAATCCATGATCCAGAAATCACAATACTACTAGGTGCAGAGAAACACAGACAACTGCAGCCAGATATTAATCATAATACCCAAATTACAAGAGTTCTTTTCTCTGCTGAAGTGCAGGCCTCTATAGGGCTAGTGCTTCTGTAGTTTCAGATCTCATGGTAAGACATACAGTATACATCTTGACAAATAGCAGCAGTACTTCTGTGCAGAAGTGCAGGCCCCTGAGGGGTCTGTGTCCTTTCAGCCACATGTGTAAGACATCCAAACTAACTTCTGGCTCCAGAAGGCAGGCACTGTTGGGCCTGCAGTACCATGAACAGAGTACTTTTGCAATTAAGTATCATGGTTTCAGTAGCAGCTCTAGAAATATTTCAATGGAGTAGTAGTTTGTCAGTTACATAGCTGCATATAGAAAACCATGCAGCAGCGGATCATGCTAGCTAGTGTGTCAATTCAAACAGCATGCATAAGTATATCTGGCTGCAGAGATGCAGGCTCCATGGGGTCTTCTCTCTGCAGAAGTACAGGCTTCCATGAAGCCTGTGCCTCTGCAGCCCCAAGTACTCATGCAGACTGTACAACACATGCACACTGGTGTGGCTGCATAAGCATAAGCCCCTGTGGGGCCTGTGCTTATGCAGCCAAAGACACAAATCCATAAAGGAAGCACATCAATGCTACTACATTTGTGTCATCTGGAAACAGTTGTCTGTTGTGTGTCTTACCTGATGACGACTGTCTGTTGTTGCTTCGTTGTCTTGTCTTTTGCTGCTTGGGGGGTGGGGAGTTAGAGTTGGAAACCGTAATGTCACATTTTCCTACTTTTGTGGTGTTAAGTTGATCCTTAACTGGTGCATTAATACAGTTTTTGCAAAGAATTTCCTTTCCTTTTGAGATAGTGGAAACATGAGTCACAGGGCCCTCTGGGCCCCGTGCCAAGGGAAGACTCTGTCTGCCCATGGAAGTGCAGCAACTGATGTCAAGAATTCATGGGGCTGTCTAATGGACTATGGAAGGACGGGGCCCTCTGGGTTCTGCACTTCCATGTGGCTACAGATACAGATCAACAGGACAAAGAATCCATCTCTCAGCTGAAGCACAAGACCCTATGGCACCCATGAGTTTAGAGGTGCAGGGCCCTATGCCAAGAGAAGAGATCCCTGGGACCACGAGGGCAACCATGCACCTACCATTCCCAGGTTGGGGGTTGTATCACATGACAGTGTCATCCCCAGCTGCAGCCCATCCAGCTGGGTCACTGAGCTTGCACCTGATGTAAGCACACCAGCGCGGGATTACAAAGCACTACCCACTGGGGTAAAGAATGGTACTACTGACAATGGGCCCAATTCTCAAAAGGTTACACTTGGTGTAACTTGACTGCACCTCAAAAATGGTGCAAATAGCAGAGTTATGCCAGCATTTGCAACATGTGGTATTCTGCAAAGCAGCCAACGACGTGCCACAGGCTGCTTTTGCCAAAGTGGACAAATGCCACCAGTTACACCCAAAACCCCTGGCACTGGGGGCTTACAGCAGTAGCTGCACCCTATTCTGGAAAGGCAGCAACCAAGTCCTGCAGTTTGCTATTCACAAACAACCCCTGGGGACATTTGCCAAAGTACAGTTACACCAGTTTTTAGCTGATGTAAGTGGACTTTAGGCCTCAGGAGTTGCTCAAATGTGCCCCTATCCATTCCTCAGCACATGTAGCCACCCAACCTCCAGTCTGTAAAGCCTCACAGGGCTGCCCATGTTCCTCCAAGACCCACGATATTGTAATACAGCCCTCAGGGCATTGTGTACCCTAGACCCCCATATTGCAATACAGTATCTCCAGGCTTTGACATACTCCCTTGACCTGATATATTCATACAGTCCCTCAGAACATTGTCATGCCTCCTGGCCCTTCCTGATATTTTAATACAGCACCTGGGGCTCTGTCCTTGCCCCCATTCCCTGATAGCATGACAAAGCCTGACTCCCACTGTGTGTGCATAGCACTCCACCCCGACCAGTCCCCAATGTGTAGTGGAACGCTGAGTCCCCATTACCGTGGTGGTCTAGTGGCCCCCACCTGGCAGTGCCTGACCTCCCACTACCACCCCTGACACCTTTCAAGCTGGTGACTGGCACAACCACCTCTCACCACCATGGCAAGCCACTGACTTAATGTGAATGAGCACATACTACTGTACTGTACATACACACTCAGTGAATGACCACCAGGGTAATGAGGGCTTGTGCTTTATTTCACTACCTATCAGGAATCAGTGAGGGGTTGGTGCTGTTCATACACTGCGGGGGTTCAGAAGCTTTGTTATGATGTGGGGAATAAGGGGGCATGGGAGGATCCTCAGGGCTGTGGTAAAATATGGGGGGGCAGGGGGCACGACAAAGCCCTGAGGTGCTGTATGACTATATCAGGGGTTGGGGGCATGTCAAAGTCTGGAGGAGCTGTATTGCAATATCAGGTTATCGGGGGCATGACAGAGCCCTGCAGTGCTGTACAGACTGGGATTGGGGCATGGGGAGGATTACACCTTTCACAACCAGGGTTGCGACTTGTGGCAAACCCTCCAGGTACACCTTTTGTTAGGTGTACCTGTGGGTTTATAGCAAGCTTCAAGACTTAGGTGCCAGGACCCTGCCTCTTACAGAATTGGGTGCAGGCTCCTTGGCACAGCTGCACCCCTTGTATGTTGTAACTTTCGACATGCATGGGGTGCTTCTAGAATCGGCCCCAAAGTTTCTTAATAATTATTTTTTATTTTGACCCCAAATTTTCAAGAAGAAATATGACAAGTGGCATTTACAGAATACTATCTAGAATGCCATTTTGCACCACAAGTGTGAAACCACATCTTGTCTTGGATTTGAAAAATGACATCTGTCATATTTATGAGATGGTGTGAAAAAATAGCTGTATTGAAACTTGAAGGTTTGGAGTCAAAATATTGAAAATTAGTGAAGTTATGAGAGAACGCTTAAATATTTCAATGGTCACTCATAACTTGGCCATTTTACCATATGTTCACCACAATTATTCAGCATAGTCTTCTTATGATCCTACCTCATGAACCCTGTAGATGAAAAGTTTCAAATAATCTTGCAGAGCAATTGCAAAGTCACCATTCAGGATGGATTTGAAAACTTTCTCCTACCTTGTCCATGGGGGAATCCCAAAAAAGCAATGTTGCAAATTTGGTGTAAAAATACTAAAAAAATGACAATCTTATGAGTAAAAGTTCAAAACACATTGAAATACATTAACTGGACTTACCTTATTTTCTCATATTGCAGTCGTTGGTTCCAGCAGCAAGATTTCCTTTTAGATCAGGCAGTGGATCTATGCCATGGGACACTTTTAGATGAGTGAGAGTTTGTGGGGGTTGTGAGATGGTGGGTGCTGAGTGGGGGGTCTGGGAGGGTGGGTAGGGTTAGATGGAGAGGGACTGTTTCTTCTTTGCAGATTTCTTAAAAAAAGATCAACAAGGGACAGTTTTCTTTTAACAGGTGGAGTGGACCCTAACTGACACTAGGGATTGGATGCTCCAGTGCTGGGACACTCTTCAGTGGCACAAGGGTGGGCATTCTGGTGTCACCATATCTATTTTTTGGGGGGCTGAGTGTTCTGGAGGGAGGGTATAATTTAGTGGTAACTTGGGTACATCCTGGTCTACTTAGAAATTAATATGTTGGGGCAGGTACAGTAGATAGGTAGGTAGATAGATATCTAGAGATAGAGATAGATAGGTACTGTAGATGGATGGAACAGGAAGCATCCTGAAGATGGAATGGTCCCTCCTGGTCTCCCCTATCTCAAGAGAGTGCCTCCTCCTTGTGGATTTAGGTGCCCAAGTCTGCAGTATTACAAGTGCCAGTTCTATTTTCCTATTCTCAACTTACTGTGTAGTTCTACATTTAGTAATTTGTGCCTTTTGTTGCTGTTATCATTGCACTTATCAAAAAAGGCCCTTGAATCCAGTATAGATTTCATTAAAATTATGAAGACAGCCAACACTTGTATTAGTTTGGCAATTCAGAGTATGCATACAGATAAGGCTTCCTAGACTGTTTTGCTAAATAAAGAAACTTGGTCTGTGCTTGCCACTGTTCCCTTTACTAGAAATTCCTACATGATGTTGGAATGTATGTGTTACTGTTGAGTCATGCTGGAAAAAGAGTTTGAAAACAGGCTAGTTACCACAAAAGCAGCAGAGCAAATAGTAGTACTGTGCATACACAGCTGCTTTATTTCTTCTCTGCTGACAAGTATTTGTACTTCTGTAATGGTATGCATGGTGTATGGATTATGTATGTGCATCCTATATACTTCAAGCAGAGGACATTGAGCAACTGTCCATGTATGCTGAGAACATGGTGCTGAAAGTTCAGGCATTTATTGTCTCTCATGAGTGGTACACATTTTTATTTTTTGCCTTTAATTTTCATGTTCCCTTTTATTGTTTCTAGAGCCCTATAACTATAGTATGCCCTGCTTCTGGGTGCGGGGTGGTGGGAGGGGCAGATATCTACAGTAGGTGCTTACCACCCAAAGTGTCAAGGCCTCTCACGAGTCACTTTTTGCTTTTAGTGGCAAAAAGTTTAACTGAGAAACTATATTAATGTTTGCTTCATCTGTTAGGATTACCACCATTTAAGAAGCCCAAAGTAGGAAATGTTTTACTGAAACATGATTTTTGCAGGACAGTATGAAACCTTGACCAGTGCAAGAGACTTGTTTTCACTATATAATCAAAATTAAGATGAAGTGTAGTTTGTTTTAGCTGCGCTATTATATTCTTCTGCAACATTTGGAGGAACTTTTTTTCTACTGTAAGGTCAGAACATGTAGTATTTTTGGCAGGACACAGCTGCCCAAATCAGGACTGTCCTGCAAAAATCTGACAGGTGGTAACCTCTGTATGTATGTCTCTAGTGCAATTGGCATGCTATTTTTTTCCTACTGGCTTTCACTATCACTAGTTTTTGTGATGTATGCCTTTATTTTTGTGCTTTATTTCCAATCTGTATCATTTTTTTAGTAACGACCAGCTGAGATGCAGTATCTTATTCTCAGCATGGTAAGGCTATAACAAATGTTACAGTTGAGTGGACTAGGGTTGTGGGGGGCTAAATGCCATACTCACTAATGCACAATGATGGAATTGCTCTAATGCAGGGTTTCTCAAATGGTGAGGCCAGCCTCCAGGGAGGCCCAACCTGTTCGGGGATGCTCAAGCCAGTCTTAAAATGTACTATATTTACTGTAAATGTCAAGTTTTGGGTGTTTTGTGTGAAAGGATACAGCAAACTGAAAGTGAATAATGGCATGTGAATTTATGTACAACATGGTTACCAGGAAAGACATGCTCAACAAACTCTTGTTTCCTGGTATGACATGGGGGAAAGCTGTATGGAGGAAATACAATTCTTGGAAACTGTGCAAAACAAAATGCAAAATAATGCAAATGAATAGAAACAAGGTAACAACTGACCCATTATACTGGCTGTAGAAAAGCACAAATACAAAGGCTAAGCAGAGAGATACTAGGAGCAAGGCCAGGAGGGAGCAAAATGGTCCCTGAGAAGGTGTTTAAGAGCAGGGTAAAACTGACAAAGAAAACAGTCTGACTCATAGAAGTATTGCAACGAGGGGTAAATAGGGTCCAAAAGTCAGAAGTGTGGAGCAAGTAGGCTGACCTGGAAGGGGGGGGGGGTTATAGAAAGGGAGAATAACAAGTTCAATAAAATGAGAATAAACTCAGCTACTCAAATGCACTCATTGGATTCTTCCTGTAATGTGCAAAGTATGATAGTTGTTCTAACTATGGGGAGGCCCAAAATTATTTCTATATTAGGGGGAGGCTCAAGATCTTTTCCAAGGCTTGGGGGAGGCTCACTAAGACAAAGTGTGAGGACTCCTGCTAATGGTACTCTATATGAACTGGGTCTCATGGTCTGGTCAGCATCTCAGAGACATAAACCTTAGAGCTTTACTGCTGTCATCAGAAACTGAAAAAAAAGAAAACCTTTTTTTTTATAATGAAACAACAATATTCATTCTGGTTTTCAAAACCTGATGACTCCACCATCTTTTAATTTGATAATTTGATGATGCCATAGTAAACCCATAAAGGATTTGACAGTACTCATTTGTGCTGCATCAATATATAGGGGGGGGCAACATATCATGGTGTGATCTGTATTGTTTGCTTTACCTGTTAGAAATAAATGTGCAATGTTTATCATTAGATAAAACTATCAACAAAAAGAAACAGAAGCTAACTAAAATTTGTATGTATGAAAGGCAAACAATGTCAAGACAACAACATGATGTGGCTAACCCACCCCTTCCCTAAAACATGCTACTTTACAAGTGTTGTCAGTTGAATGGGTAAATCGTTTGTTGATTGTGCATTTATTGATAAATGCCACTAGCATCAACATCATCATGTATGCAAGACTGTTCACATTTTTTTTAGACCCATGGAAATGAATTAATAATATAATGCAAACAATATAACATTCAACATAAGTTACAATGTGCTCAAAGACTGATGAAAATGCTACACAAATTCACAAAAGTAAAACAGTGCATTTTGGGACCTATTCACAAAGCTCTTCGCAGGGAGGGCAGATGCATAGTTATACACCACACAAAGTACATGTGTGCCTAGGGGGTGTGGCCATATAGTGGTGTGTGTGCAGCACTGTATGCACATGCACAATCTGCACTACATCACCCAGGTGTGCGGACCAGGGCGCGCAGCAATACATGGGGTGGAGGGCAGCCATAAACCCATGCATGTAACACAGGCACACAAGGTGCACCAACGAACGGCTGGCATGCACAGCCCCACAGGCACAGCACCAGGAAGATGCCACTGCAAGGACACTCCACAGTATGCAGGACACAGAGCAACACCCATGAGGCCAGCCAGTGGTGGACATGGTATATACTGGCACTGGGAAATGTGCAGGATATCAGGCACATCACTATAGTGGAATAGACAGACAGGGAAGACAATTACTCACTATACCTCACTTCTGGCTGGCTATATGATAGTTGTCCACACTGGGGTGGGCACCCAGCGTGGCATTTTGTAAGCGTTTGGGGGGAGGCGGAGGAACGACAGCCGACGGGATTGGGCACCCGTCGGCTATGATGGTTGCCACGCTGGGGTGGGCACCCAGCGTGGCATTTATAAGCGTTTGGGGAGGCGGAGGAGCGCGGCACAGCCGGCCAGGGATTGGGCACCCGTCGGCTATACAATCTTGCGTCGCGTCGCGAAGCGCGCATGCCTGCAGGCGTC
The DNA here is from genome assembly GCA_016271365.2 of Neoceratodus forsteri. Classification (NCBI taxonomy): domain Eukaryota; kingdom Metazoa; phylum Chordata; order Ceratodontiformes; family Ceratodontidae; genus Neoceratodus; species Neoceratodus forsteri. The sequence continues at coordinate 90,513,268 of CM028132.1, read as the reverse complement.
TGTGGGGGGGGAGCTGCGCGTGAGCAGCCATATCTTATCGCTGCTCACTCAAGCGTAGCTCCCCCTTTCAACTGTATGCCACTGCATTTTGAAGCATGTCATAGACAGCTCCAAAATGCATTGGCTTACAGGGGCCGCGCCTGCCAGCATACTGACTGAATTGGAGGAGGAGGTGACACACCTCCGAAATCTCCGATGATGGCACTATGTTTCTTGCACATGCGTGCGAGCAAACATAAAAAGGAACTAAACTGAAGCCATACCTCTGAGCAGCTTCTGACTCACCTCCCCATCAGCAGCGTGATCGGGTTACCTCATGCACTTTTTAAATGGCACCACACTTTCCACTGTTGACAGCTTCAGGGAAAAATGGCACAAACTGTCTAAATGGATTTTTATTTTATTTAGAAATCACCTCTGTTGGACTGGGTTGGTATTCATATTTCTGTCCCCCCATCCCATCCCATCCCTTCCGCAGGGTGATTCACACATATTTTGTGTACCATTTCAACAGCACACATTGCACTCACTCACCTGTTCATGGCTGGGGCAAGAAACGGCCCCACAGATTAAGTTACCATTTTTTTCTTAACAACTGGAAGCATACATGCACTTAGACCAGGTGACTGGGCAAAGAGTTCACCAGATACACACCACATGACAGTGCAGAAAGGGTGTGTGTGGGGGAGGGGATTGCTGAGACATCATAGAACTGAACACACAGGCATTCTGCAACAGCACCACTACTGACCAAACCAAAAGCAGGGATTTTTTTTTTACTTACTACGTCTATGCTTACAAAAATCTAAGAAAAATATAATCTAAAGTTACTTTTCACCTTTTTCTTTTTGTAAATGGAGTCATTATATAATAGCAATAAGGCACTCAAGGGATGTGTGTTACTGGGCAATAATGTCACTTCTCAGGTGTTGGGCAGCACTCAGCGTGCAGTCTCGTGCTTCAACCATTTGAGGTATGACATTATTACAGAACAACACACACCCTGTTGAGCCTTATTACATAAATACTTCATGAGGGTGAATAGGGTGCAGTAGAGGAGTCTCTTTCAAATGAGAAAAGCATCAGGACAAGATGGCATGTGATGAAGCTGGAGGAGGGAGCTTAAAAGGGATGCAAAGAAGTACTACTTCACTGAAAGAGTGGCAAATGCCTGGAACAGATTGTCAGTGGAAGTGGTGGATGTGAAAATAGCATAGGGCCTTAAGCTCATGTGAAATAGACATGGGGCATATTAGTGATAAGGCCGAAGGATGGAGGGAGGGAGGGTAGCTGGAGACCAGTTGGGGTCTGTGGAAACAGACTAGTCAGGGACCAACTTGGCAGACCTTGTGGGCCAAATGGTCCTTTCTGCTGACAAATTCTATGTGTATTATATTCCCATACCCAAGGGCTCCACTGATAGTGGGCAAGTGGCTCTGTCCCTCCACGGCCTGTCATCCAACCCAGGCGGTGTTGTGCAATGCCAGGTCAACAAAGAACAAGACAGCAATTATTGCTGATCTTGTTGAGTCATCTGACCTGGTCTGCATCACTGAGACCTGGCTGGATGAAAATGCTGGTCCTATATTGGAATCAGCTATTCCAGCCGAGTACTCGGTGATACACTGCCCAAGGTTGGATCGAAAGGGGTTGCTATTTGTTTTAAATTGGAATTGGGCCTTGTGGATGTTCCAGTGGTGACCTCCAGATCCTTTGAATGTTTCATGGGAGCAGGTGTGAGCTGCAGAATTCTGCTTGTTTACCGTCTACCCTGTGATGAGAAGGATTTTCTGCAGGAAGTTGCAGACTTCATTGTCGATTTGGTGTTGGAGCCTTCCAGGTGGCTGGTCCTGGGGGACTTCAATGCCTGGGTCAATGATGAACTCTCGCATTTTGGCCCAAACTTCCTCCAACTAATGACTTTGTTGGGCTTTACACAGGTTGTTACCGCTGCTACCCATATTCGGGGTCACTCTCTTGATCTGGTGTTCACCCTGGGGATGGAGATCACTGAGCTGGTGGTGGAACCAGTTGGGTGGTCTGCCCATCACTCCATAAGGTTCAATTTCACAACCCCCCCATGAGATCACCCCCTTTGGAGATGGTCCAGTATCGCCTTTTGAGAGGGGTTACCTCAGAGGGTCTGATGGCGGTACTGGACCTATCGAGTTGGCCTGTGGAGTGCATGGAACCAGATGCTTTAGTGGTGCACTATAATAGTGTGGTACTGGGGGCACTGGATTCCATTGCACCTGTCCGTATTCACCCCCTCTCCCTTCGCCCTCGGTCCCCATGGTTTGATGGGACTTTGAGGGAGGTGAGGAGAGTGGGACGAAGATTGGAACGCTGATGGAGGAAATCTGGCCTGGAGGAGGACAGACTTAGATTGATGGCCCATTGTGTGGACTATCAATCAGAAATGTCCTGTAAGAAGGCAGAGTTCCTGTCCAGGGAGATAGCTGCATCAAGAAATCGACCGGCTCAGCTCTTTTGAACCATGGACAGACTTTGCAATCCAGCCTGCCTGTGGGGTTGGAGAGCCTTTTCACAAAAAGAGTTTGATGAGTTTGCTCATTTTTTTGATGATAAGGTGTCCTCGATCAGGTCAGAGATCCGCAGTATGTGTTCAAATGAGCAGGGCGGTGATCAATACGAGGTCACAGGCCCTCAGTTTATCTGGACAGACTTTGACCAGCCAGCGATCATGGACATCATGAAGATTGTCTAGGGCTTGCAACCGACCTGCTGTAGTTTGGATCCTGGTCCACGCGCCTCCTTGTGGGGTGCATGGATGTGATCAGACCAGCCCTTGCTGAGATTGTCCAGTGCTCATTGGAGCAAGGGCTGTCTCCAGAGTCTCTGAAAGAGGCTATCGTAATGCCCCTTTTAAAGAAATCTTCCCTTAACCCTGACTGTCTCGCCAACTACAGACCAATCTCTAACCTACCTTTTTGGGCAAGGTTATTGAGAAAGTAGTCGCATTGCTGCTCAAGGATTTTCTTTCCGCCCATGAAGGCTATGATCCTCTCCAGTCCAGCTTCAGGAAGAGGCATAGCACTGAGACGGCGTTGATACAGGTATTGAATCATCTCCTAATAGCGAGGGATCAGAGGAGTCGTTCAGTCTTGGTCCTCCTTGATCTCTTTGCAGCGTTCGACACCGTGGACCATATGAAGTTGCTAGATCACCTGTGGTTACTCTGCGGACTGTCGGGAACAGTCCTCAGATGGTTTCATTCTTTCCTTAGGGCAGAACTCAGAGGGTAGTATCAGGAATTTTTTCCTCTGCCCCCTTTGTTCTGCCTTGTGGGGTGCCACAGGGCTCTGTGCTTTCCCCATGTTGTTCACGGTGTATATGCTGCCATTAGGAGACATTATAAGGTGTTATGGGCTGAGTTTTCACTGCTACACGGATGATACTCAGCTCTATATGTCCTTTTTACCTGAACAGAATGATGCATTATCGGTCTTTAACAGCTGCCTCGCTGAGATTCAGGACTGGATGAGTGCTAACTGGTTAAGACTGAATCCAGACAAGACTGAGGTGTTGGTAGTGGACCCGAGTCACCATGTAGAGAAGTTGGCTCCTGGGCTTCCCTCTGGCCTTGTGCTAGGGGGAAGCCGGTTGAGACCTTCTGAACAGGTGCGGAATCTGGGCGTAATTCTTGACAGCGAGCTGACACTGAAGGTACAGGTATCAGCCGTTGTCAGGTCTTCCTTTTATCATCTGAGGAATATAGTCCAGATAAAACACCTAGTTCCCCACGATGACCTTCTGATATTGGTTCACGCCTTTGTTTCTTCGCATCTTGATTACTGCAATGCTCTATATCTAGGGTTGCCGGGGGTGGACCTCTGCTGTCTGCAGCTGGTGCAGAATGCAGCAGCCAGGTTGTTGACTGGATTGGGAAGATCATGTCACATCACTCCTGTGCTGCATGAGCTGCACTGGCTGCCGTTATGGTGGAGAATCACCTTCAAGGTCACGTTGTTGACCTAAAATACCCTACATGGTCAGGGGCCAGGCTACTTGCAAGATCTCCTTCGACCCTACCACCCTCTCCACTCACTCCACTCTGCCAATGAGGGATTGCTAGAGATTCCCAGGGTCCATCTTCAGTCATCTGGGTTCAGAGCTTTTGCTTTTATGGCCCTGACCCTGTGGAACTCTCTACCTCGTCAGATTCGAGAGTGCCTGTCAACAGAGTCCTTTAAGTCAGCATTAAAAACATATTTGTTTGAACAAGCTTTTATTGAATAGATCATTTTGCTTTTTTTTACTGTTTTTAGTATTTATATTTATGTTTTTATTGCTGATTGTTTTTATTATGTATGTGCGCTTTGATTACTGAAAAGCGCAATATAGTAGCAAGCACGGTAACCTTCTCAGAGGTGCTACCAGTCCATGGCAGGAGTGAGGCTAGGGTACTGCACACCATGCAGTTTAATGAATGGTTGCAAAACTGATGCAGAGCACAGGGCTTTGGCTTCATTGGGGACTGGGGGGCCACCTGGAGAGCTAAAGGTCTATACTGGCATGATGGTCTGCATCTGTCCATGAAGGGAACCAAGCTCCTAGGTGATAGGTTTAAATGCTTCCTTGGCAAGCTTTTAAACTAGCCAAGGGGGGAGGCGCTGATAAAAGGCAGGAAATTTCAAGCCTCCCCCCACAAAACATGGCAGGTACTAAGGTAAACACTGAGATACAGGGCTCAACACAGGGCAGGACAGGGGTAAATGGAAAAATTGACAAGGACAATAAGAGCAGGGATGGGGGAAAAAAGGATAAAGCCAACATTAAATGGAGGGCAATGAGTTCCAATGCCCGTAGTCTGGGAAACAAGCTTCCTGAGCTAGTAGCCCTGATGGAAGATGAACAATTGGATATTGTGTCAGTCACAGAAATGTGGTAATCGAGAACCGTGACTGGGATGTCAACATACCAGGTACACAATCTACAGAAGGGACAAGAAAGGAAAAGAGGAGGTGGAGTAGCTCATACATAATGGAAGGGATCAAAGCTACAGAAATAAAAAGTAAAGGAGAGGACAAGAGGCACTCTGGGTCACCTTGAAGACAGGAATGGCATCACAATCCACAGGGGTTGTATACAAATCCCATCTCAAGGGAGGAAATGGACAACAAAATGATAGAGGACATTCTCAAAATGGCTGAAAAGGGGAGATACTGTTGTTGGGGACCTGAATATGCCAGATGTTAACTGGATAACATGTACTGCAGCCGCATCCAAGAGCAGGGTCATTCTCGATGCCCTGCAGGGGGCAGGCCTTAGACAGCTAGTGTTGGAACCCACTCGGGAGGGAGCAATACTAGACCTGGTACTCTCAAATAGAGAGAGGATCACAAATTTAGAAGTCAGTAGACATCTGGGAACAAGCGACCACTGCACAGTGTGCTTCACAATGAGCACAACCATGGAAATAAGTCATACAAAAACAAGGATACTGGACTTTAGAAGGGCTGACTTTGGCAAAATGGGTGAATACCTGAAAAATGCACTAGTAAATGACCAAAAAGGAGGGGTGGAAGAACAATGGAGAAAAATCAAAACTGCCATCATAGAGGCAACAAGCCTTTGTGTGAAACAAATAAAGAAAACAAAGCGGAGTGAAAAAAACACTATGGTTCTCAAAAGAAGTGGCAGGGAAGGTCAAGGAGAAAAAGGCTGCATTCAAAAAGTATAAGGAATCACAGAAGGAGCACGACAGGGAACTGTATCAATTAAAGCAGAAAGAAGTGGGGAAGGCAGTCAGACTAGCAAAGGCCCAAACCGAGGAAAAAATAGCCAACTCAGTTAAGAAGGGGGATAAAACCTTTTATAGGTACATTAGGAGGTAGAAAGGTTAAGGGAGGATAGTGAAGATTAATAAAGGAGAGGGGTGGGCAGAGGAGACAGTGAAAAGGCAGAGTACTGAATGAATACTTTGCTCAGTATTCACAAAAAGAAGATGAGGAGGAGTTACCTAAACCAGACAATAGAAGCACTCTGGGTAGGGGTAGTTGACACCAGTCCATTCAAAGAAGAAAGAGTCCTGAAACAACTCTTAAAACTCAAGGTGGACAAAGCAATGGGGCCTGACGGGATTCACCCCAGAATCCTAAAAGAACTAAGGGAGAACCTAGTGACACCACTGACCACACTTTTTAACAGATCATGGCAGGATGGGGCGGTACCTGAGGACTGGAAGAGGGCAGATGTGATTCCCCTTCACAAAAGTGGGAGCAAGGCAGAAGCAGGAAACTACAGACCTGTAAGTTTGACCTCAGTGGTAGGGAAAATGATGGAATCACTTCTGAAAGAAAGAATTGTTGAATACCTAGAGGCCAACAGGGCACAGGACCCAAAGCAGCATGGATTTACAGCAGGAAGGTCATGTCAGACAAATCTAATTGATTTCTTTGACTGGGTGACCAAAGTAATAGACCAGGGAGGGGCTGTGGATATGGCCTACCTAGACTTTATCAAGGCATTTGACACAGTCCCACACAAAAGATTAATAATCAAGTTAGCCAGCCTGGGAGTGGGTCCCAGGGTGGTAGCCTGGGTAGCAAACTGGCTGAACAACAGGACACGGAAGGTAATAGTGAATGGAACACATTCCAAAGAAAGGGGGGTTACTAGTGGAGTACCTCAGGGCTCAGTACTGGGTCCAGTCCTCTTTAACATCTTTATAGGTGACATTGCAGAGGGTCTGGAGGGAAAGGTATGCCTCTTTGCAGATGACACAAAGATCTGTAACAGAGTTGATACACAAGGGGGTAGAAAAGATGAGAAGGGACTTGGCATGGTTGGAGGAATGGTCAGACATATGGCAACTTAGATTCAATGCAAAGAAGTGCAAAGTAATGCACCTGGGAAACAAAAACCCAGGAGAAGAGTACACAATAGCAGGGGAGGTACTAACAACAACAAAAATGGAAAGGAACCTGGGGGTAGTCATATCAGATGACCTAAAGGTGGGTAAACAATGTGAAAAGTCGGTAAGGAGAGCCAGGGGGATACTGGGATGCATAGGAAGGGCCATCACAAGTAGAAAAAGGGAAGTGGTTATCCCTCTGTACAGACAGTTGGTGAGACCCCATCTGGAGTACTGTGTGCCATTTTGGAGACCTCATCTACGTAAGGACATAGACAGGATAAAAGCAGTCCAGAGGAGGGCAACTAAAATGGTGCAGGGTCTGCAGCAGAAACCATATGAAGAGAGACTGAGAGAGCTTAATATGTGTACTTGATGAAAGGAGGGACAGGGGCACATAATAGAAATGTTCAAGTACCTCAAGGGAATCAACAAAGTCCAGGAGGGTAGCATCTTTCAGAAAAAGAGATGTGTAAGAACAAGGGGGCACAATTTAAAGATAGAGGGGGGATGGCTCAGGGGTAATGTGAGGAAACTTTTTTCACAGAGAGAGTGGTGGATACATGGAACAGCCTTCCTGAGGAGGTTGTTGGGTCTAAAACAATGGGGGAATTCAAACATGCATAGGGCAGACACAAGGCAATTATAGTGGGGGGTTGCAGGAAGTAGGCTGTTGGTTAACTAGAATCTGCAGCTTATCCAGTAGGTAGGGAAATGGGCAGACTGGGTGGGCCAAGTGGTCCTTATCTGCCGTCAAAGTCTATGTTTCTATGTTTCTATATATATAAATTTGATTTGATTTGATATTCAGAATACACATAAGGAGCCAGATGAACTGTGGTTCACCCTGGAAACAGAAAATGGGATAGCCATAAGAACTGGGGTTGTGTACAGGCCCCCAGACCAGAGGGAGGACATAGACACATTACTGTTAGAAGATATACAAAACATAACAGCTAAAGGGGATGTTCTGATAATGGGAGACTTCAACATGCCAGATATAGATTGGTCAGTACCAGCAGGAACATTTGCCAGAACTAGACACATGGTGGATTCCATGCAGGGGGAAGGCCTCAAACAACTGGTACAACAACCCACAAGAGACAGGGCTATCCTAGATCTAGTACTGACTAACAGGGAAAGGGTCACAGATCTCCAGGTAGAAGGTCACCTGGGGGCCAGTGACCATCACATGGTATGGTTCAATTTGGCCACTACAACTAAATCATCCCATTCCAAGGCAAAAATATGGGACTTCAGAGGAGCTGACTTTGATAAGATGGCCAACACAGTTAAGCTAGCCCTGGCAAAAAGAAATACAGGTGAGGGGATACAGGCAAAGCAGACAAGCATTAATTATGCAATACTCGAAACAACATCCCATTGTGTTAGAGAGAAAAGGAAGTGCAAAAGAAGAAGGAAACCACTTTGGTTCTCAAAAACAGTAGCAGAAAAGGTCAGAGCCAAAAGGCTGGCCTTCAGGAAATATAAGGAAACACATCAGGATGAAGATAGGGAGGCATACCAAACTGCCCTAAAGGAAGCAGGGACGGCAGTAAGGCAGGCAAACGCCCAAACTGAGGAAACACTAGCACAGACAGTAAAAGAAGGTGACAAGACTTTCTATAGATACATTAGTGAAAGGAAAAAGTCCAGAGGGGGTATTGCTAAGATCAAAGGAGATAAGGGGGCGTGTGAGGAGGAGGAGGACCATGTAAAAGCATCTATCCTAAATAGATACTTCTGCTCAGTATTTACTGAAGAAAGGTAGGGCAGGGCCCACAGCTCAGCACCATGGATACAGGGGGGAAGGGAGGTGAGCACTAGCCTCTTCACAAAAGAAAGGGTCCTACAAGAGCTTGATAAGCTCAGGGTGGCAAGGCAATGGGACCTGATGGCATACATTACATCCCAGGGTACTAAAGGACCTAAGGGTGGAACTAGCAGAACCATTATCAGAACTGTTTAGTGAGTCTCTGAGCACAGGAGAGGTCCTGGAAGACTGGAGAAGGGCTCGTGTGATCCCACTCCACAAGAGTGGTAGCAGAAGGAGGCGGAGACTACAGACCAGTCAGTCTTACCTCAGTAGTGGGCAAGATTATGGAGCCACTCCTTAATGAAACGATAGTGCAACACCTGGAATCCATAGGAGCACAGGATCCAAGACAACATGGGTTTACAAAAGGAAGGCCCTGTCAAACTAATCTCATAGATTTCTTTGACTGGGTAACCAGAGTGGTGGACCAAGGGGGAGCAGTTGATGTAGCCTACATTAACTTCAGCAAAGCTTTTGATACTGTGTCATATAGAAGACTGATTAATAAGATAGGTAGGCTCGGGGTGGGTCAGAAGTTGGTCAACTGGGTGGCAAACTGGTTGATGGGCAGAAAACAGAGAGTGGTGGTAAAGGTATACAGTCAGAAGAGATGCAAGTCACAAGTGGGTACCTCAGGGTCAGTCCTGGGGCCAGTCCTCTTCAATGTGTTCATCAGTGACATTGCAGATGGACTGAAGGTAAGGTTTGTCTGTTTGAAGATGACACCAAGATCTACAACAGAGTAGATGATCCAGATGGGGTGGGCAGAATGAGAAGAGATCTGGACAAACTAGCAAATGGTCAGAAGAGTGGCAACTGGGGTTTAATGCAAAGAAGTGGAGGATCATGCACATTGGGAAGAGAAATCCTGAAGCCACCTATAGGCTGGGAGTGGAGTTGCTGGCAATCATAAGGGAAGAAAGAGACTTGGGCATCGTCATCACTGATGACCTGAAATCATCCAAGCAGACCACTAAAGCAGTAGGTAAGGCTGGGGATGCTAGGTATGATAGTAGGGTATCTGACAAGTTGGAAGAGGAGGTAATAACCTCTTACAAGACACTAGTTAGGCCCCATATGGAGTACTGCGTGCAGGTATTGAGGCCACACCTTCACAAGTACATTAACCAAATTGAGGCAGTCCAGAGGAGGGCAACCAAATGGTGCAGGGACTGAATCAGAAAACATATGAGGACAGATTAATGGAGCTCAATATGTATACCCTAGGGCAAAGGAGGGAGAGATATGATTGAAACATTCAAACACCTTAAGGGCATTAACAATTTGAAATAATCTAACATGTTTCAACATAAGAAAATAGGACAAGAGGACACAGCATGGGATTAGAGGAGGCCAATTAAGGGGTAATGTGAGGATGTTCTTTTCACAGAAAGGGTGGTGGATGCATGGAATGGCCTACCTCAGGAAGTGTGGATATGAATACAGTGCAGGGCTTCAAACAGGCATGGGATAGGCATAAGGAGTAATACAGATGAGTATCAATGGATAGGCCATTGACAGAGCAAAGGCTGAAGGCACATTTATAAGGTAGAAAAGAAATGGGCAGACTGGATGGGCCTTGTGGTCCATATCTACCATCAACTTCTATGTTTCTATGTTTTTAAGTGACATAGGGCAATAGTTCCAAGCACTCGTGCCACCTACTTTGTGAACAATTATGACTTTAGCTTGTTTCCAACATTGGTGAACTGAGCCAAGCTGAAGGGAGAGCTTTAGAAGTAATGAGAGGAGTAGCTATAGCCAGGGCAGAAACATGAAGGAGTCTGAGGTTGAGGCCATCAGAGTCATGGCCTTTGGACAGGGTTGAGGAGAGCAGAGCAGACAGGACCTCAGTGGTAGTAACAGAGAAAAGAGAATGTAACGTGGAGAGAGAAGGGAATGGAATAGGGAATTAGAGAAGCAAAGGAAGAAGTGGCACAAGGATGAAGTGCTGAAAGTGGCAGCCACCACAACAAGATTGAAAAAGATCACTGAGGAGTTTCTAGAGTATGAAAGGGAGGCTGATACCTGGGTGAGGATTAGAAATGGAGTGGGTAACCATCCAGAACTTATTTGGGTAAATAATATTGTTCTAAAGGTTGGAGGCAAAATAGTTGGCTTTTGCTTCATACTGGGACTTCGTGCAAGCATTCTGTAGTTGTTTGCACCTCAACCAGTCCTCTGAAGAACCAGAGGACTTGCGGTGGGACCAAGCTGGATCACAAGTCCTGAAAAGAGAAGTGAGTTCAGAGGTTAGCCAAGGGAGGTAAGCACCCCATACTCAAGAACTCTTCAGGCAGACTTGTTTATCCCAGAGAGAAGAGAAGAGAACTTAGACTGGAAGAGAGAGAGAGAGAGGGCAACATTTATGTCTGAGCAGTGGACAAGGGGAGCCCAGTTGAAGGACCTCAGGTCAGTCTACAGGGCATACAGATTGAGGGAGCTGAACGACCTAGTTCAAACATAAGGAGGGTGGAGTTTTGGACACTGGATTTTCCTGAAAACAATAGACTACACAATGGTCACTGACAGAGTCCAGGAGAGTACAAGCAATATGAATTCTGTGAGGGTGAGCAGAGAGGACCCAGTCAGCATTTACTGCCACTTTGAATATGATTTTACCCCTTAGGATACATTACGTATACTAAGGACCTTGCATTTAGAACATATAGAACAATGTGCCAGTTGGAGAGTTTGCAATGCAAAGGAAGACAACAGTAAATCTATACATAAATGAATATATCAGTAAATATAGGTGTGGTGAATAACATAGTTAGATGGGTGGGAAGTTGGTTGGAAGGGAGACAGCAGACAGTAGTGGTGAACAAAGTCAAATCTGGGGCTGAGATCACACGTAGGGTGCCGCATAGTTCAGTTCTGGTTCCAGTCTCCTTTACAATATGTTCCTCAGTGACATGGAAGGAGGACTCCACGACAAGATGTGTCTCTTAGCAGATGACTTTCGCTCCTTGGTAGAGGTAGACAGCAAGGATGGGGTTAGGGGAGTTCAAGATGAACCTGCAAAGGTTGAAGAGGTGAGTAAAAGTTTGGCAATTGAAATACACCACCAAAAGTGCACGCGATGCACATTGGCTCAAGAACCCCAGGATAGAGCACTGATGGAAGGGATTTAGCTAGACACCTACTACTGAGGAAAGGACCTGGCGGTCATTATAAGTAACTCCTTAAACAGCCTAGTCAATGTAGCAAGGACTACAGCAAGGCTTGGATGTTGTGGTGTATGGGAGGGTTTTGGCAGCAGGAAGAGTTATTACTACCTCTCTACTTATAACTTGTGAGGTTGCATCCAGAATACTGTGCCCAGTTTTGGAATCCCTCTTAAGTAAAGACAGAGGCAAGCTGGAAACAGTGCAGCGTAGAGTAAGCAAAATAATCCACAGCCTGTAGGACAGATCCTATGAGGATCAACTGAAGACCAGAAGGGAGAGGAGTCCTAAAGGGAATGAACAAGGTGAGCAGAGACACGCAATTCATCAGGTGCAGCTAATCTGGAACATGGAGACATGAGTGAAAGTTAGCAGGTGGTGGCAGTCATGAGGAATGTGAGGAAGTTCTATTTTACAGAGAGTGGCTGAGCCATGGAACAGCCTGCGAGCTGAGATGGTGGGGCATCAAAAGCTTTAACGGCTTCAAGCAAAGTTGGAACAGAGTTACAGGCTTAATAGTGACCAAGTGAGATAGTAGTAAGGTGGGTAAGATGTGGAATTGTAGCAGTGCAACAATACTGCTTAGGAAATATGTTTCTGGTAGGATAGAGTATTAGGCAGACTAGATGAACCAGTGGTCTTTTGTGCTGTCATTTTTCTCTGTTTCTAATTAAGATAACCAACAAGAGTAGACCTTGGGGTAATCAAGTCGGATGCCCTGAAGTTGGCTAGACAATGCGACAACGGTCAGGAGAGCTGGTGGGATGCTGAGATGTATCACGTGAGGGGTTCCTACCAGCAGGAAGAGGAAGTGGTGTTGCCACTATTTAGATCTTTAGTAAGACCCCACCTGGAGTACCCTGTCCAGTTTAGAAGACCACATCTCAGGAAGGACATAGACAGGATGAAGGCCATCCAAAGCAGAGCTGCCAAGATGGTACACAGTCTACATCAAATGTCCTATGAGGAGAGGCTAAAGGAATTAAACATGTACCCACCCTGGAGGAGGAGGAGGCGCTTATGATCAAGACCTTTAAATACTTTAAGTGGGTGAATAAAAGAATTGCAAATTAGGAGTATGTTTCAGAGGAAGAGGTGCTCTAGAACAAGGGACACAATAGGAAGCTGGAGGGTAGGTTTAGAGAGAGATGTGAGGAAATATTTCATAGAAGAGGTTGTGGATGCCTGGAACTTTATTCCAGCAGAGGTTGGGGGCAAAAACAGTGGTGGGATTCAAACAATGCTGGGATAGGCACAAAGGAGTCATAAAGGATAGGTAAGGGGGTGGCAGAGAAAGTGCCATAGACCTGGTGGGGTCTATAGTGTAAGCAATGCGATGAAAAAGGGTACACTGGATGGGCCATGCAGACCTTATCTGTCATCAGCTTCTATGTTTCTATAATTATGGGTGGTGGCAAAAAAGTTAAGCTGGGAGTGGTCCATAAACCAAAAAGGAGGAGGGTGATAAAGAACTGAGTGAGTAAATCAGGAAAGGAGTAGAAAAAGGGAAGCAGAAAGGGGGAACTAGTAATAGGGGAATGAACTCTACCAGACATTAACTGGGATATACTGGTAAATAGGAGCAGCAGGAGTCATGCACGGCTGAACACACTGCAGGATTGTCTGCTAGTGCAATTAGTCAGGGGACCAGCAAGGCAAAACATCATCCTTGACTTGGCACTTACCAGCTCAGAGGTAGTGAGTGGGTTGGCAGTCAAGGAACTATTAAACCTGAAATGGACAGATTTACACCAGATAAGGAAACTTATCAGCGAAAATTAGTGGCGACAGGCCAGATAAACAGGAGTTGAAGAAGTAAGGAAATATTAAGAGGTACATCACATACAGCAGTGTGGCCCTCAAGCATCTACAAAACAAAACAAACACCAGGAGGGATCTGCTCCATAAGCGTCAAACAGAATCCAACTACACAGTGGAGACAAAGACCAACTTACTGTTGTTTTTTTGTTCAGGCATTTTATTCAAAAAGATCACAACACATTGACCTATTATTGCAACTAATAAGCTTCAAACCAGTACAAACTGCAGATTTGTAGACCAGATTGGAAGAAGAGTAGAAGTACTGTCCTCCCTCACTATAATGAACAAAATGGGAGCCACAACATGAATTCCTTATAGCTCCCCATTTGTTACATTAAGGGACACTGAAAAATAAGGCTGATTGATCATTACTAAGTTTTAAGCTGGATCCTGGTGTACTTGTTTAGCAATACTATACATTACAGCTATACTTGTCAAGTAGTATAGTTTATTTATTGATTTTTTAGTTTTATTATATCAGATATTTAAAGATTTAGTCACGTAATTGTGTCTCCTGCTCGCTTCCCAGACTTCCTAAACTAATTCCTCCTTCCCCAAACTGCTTCTTTCCATTCTGAGGCTGGTATTAGTAAATCATGGTTTAAGCAACATGGTCTAAACATTTTGCACTTAAATGCTCATAGTCTTGTTCTGAAAATGGCTGAACTCAAGTTCTTATTAATGTGTACCATCTGTATGCAATTGGTATTTCTTAATCCTGGTTGAAGCCCTCTGTACTTGATAGTCTTTGTATGTTTCCTGGTTATAATTTTATTAGTATTAGACAGGATCACTTAGGGAAAAAGGGAGGGGGGTATTGCTTATTTTAAAGATCATTTTAAAGTCAATATGGTCTCAAGTAGTTCTAATAGTAACATTTCTTCTGACTGGCTCTTGTTCTGTCTTTTATTGGGTGGCAATAAAAATGTTAATTTAGGATGCTCATATAATCCACCTCAATGTGACTCACCTGGTCTTAGAGAATTGTTGGTCTCTGCTGAGTCTCTCATTACATTTTATTATTTTGTAGCTGTGGGAGACATTAATTTAAATTGGTTATCTAATAGTAAAAAAGATTATGAGTTGTTATTGCAGTCCTATCAACTTGTCCAGTTAGTTGTTGATCCCACTAGGTTAAACTTAAATAGTTAAAATCACTCCTTATTAGATTTGTCACTTACAAATCGGATCATAGAGTTTCGTCTGTTGGCGGTTTGATGATTCCGTAAGTGACCATTTTGCCATTCATTGCGTTTTATCTTTTAGGCCACCACATTTCCACCTTTACTTGTTAAGTCATGTAATTTTAAAGGTGCTGCTATTTCTGATTTGGTCTTGGAACTGTCCCTTATTGATTGGTCTTATATTAACTTAATACCTGATGTTGACTTGGCACTGGATTTTTCATCAACAGCTTCTTCCATTCAGTGAACATCTTTGGCTATGCATACTTGGAGAGTTGGGGTTACTCCAAGTAAGTGAATTACTGATAATATTAAACAATTGATTAAACAACATAAGTTAGCTTGGGTTTCATTTAAATCATCTTCATTGGTTTATTTGTTGTCCCAGTACAGATAGTTAAGAAATAAAATTAAATCTTTGATTAGAACCACCGACATTGAGTATTATAAGAAATAACTGAAAATGGATTGGTCAGATTCCCGTCATTTTTGGAATAATGTTAATTCTTTGATTTCATGTGGGGGCTCATCTGGGATGTGTTTTGGGATACATGGGCAACATTTGTGACTTTTCCTAGGTGCTGGGTGAAGACGTTTCTTGCATGAACTTTTGAAATGCTGTTTGAGACTGAACAATATGGCACTGGAGGGCTGTGAAAATTCACACCTTAGGATGGAGTTTGGGTGCCTGAATGTCTGGAAGAAGGGGACTTTCATGTCCGGTCCATGTGAAGGATATGTAAATGGACTGGTACAACCAATGGATGATCGGGCTGTTCGAACTGTTGGGGTGGAAAGATGTTTCCTGTGCATGTGTCTGTTGTTGCAGGGCAGAACTGTTTGGGGCTGAGGAGAGATAACAGTGTTCTGTGCAACCATGGCATCTTATACCTTTTGGTGAGTGGTTAAACAGAGGAAAATGGCTGAGGCACCAGCAGCATCAGTTGTTCCTATGCCAGCAAAAATGTTTTGTTGGATGTGTGAGATTGTGACTAAATCTTCTGCATCTGGTGAATGTAAAATGTGCCAGAAGAAAGGGTGTGAAGTTGAACTGCATCCACTTTGTCATCAGTGCTATGGAGATCACTCCAGGGATTGCGGTATGAGTTCTCGTTATCGACCAGCCATTGGACCAGCATGGCCATTACCTCCCTGGAGTCTGAGGGATGGGAGGATTTTTCACTGCCAGCAAGTCAGGAGGAAGAGCAGAAGCCACATTTTCGAGTGCAGCACTAGAGAGACCCCTGGTGCTTGCCCAGGTGAATAGCTCTGCTGTTCAGCCACTCGAAACAGCACACCTTATGACCCTGGAGGACTTTTTTATGCATTTGCAACTCACTGACGAGGAATAGCCAGACATCAGAAGCAGTTAAAGCTCAGGCACCCGAACTGCAAGAGCCTTCTATAAAGCCTGAGTCAGGTCAACACTTAGAGACTCAGCCCAAGTCCACCATAGAGATACCCCCCCAGTGTGAAAGGGGTGAGAGCAACCAGTCCAGAGCCACCTTGTTGGGGTTGGATGTTTAGAAGGAAAAAGTGGATGCCGCTGTCCCAGACCACTATGCCTCAGTGGTTTAGCTTACTAAGAAATCATCAATTCCTCACCATCCAGTGTTCCTTTGTCAAATCCCATGGAGACCCACTATCAGATACAACAACAGGAGCACCACTAGAGAGAACACTGAGACGGGAACTGGCTACCAGAGGGGCAGGTGCCCACGACCATCATACAGAGTCTGCCTGAGTGGCTGCAGGCCAAAAGAATTGTGTGACACCATGTCCATGAAAAGTACCCAGAGTATGAGTATCCCTACCTTCCAGAGCAGGTATGGGATGAAATAGAGTGAAGAGAAGGGACTGGGTGTTTTTTTTCTTCCATACACATTTTTCGTTTCCTTCAGAGCTGGCAGGTGGCTCCGGACCCTCCCTCGGAGGGGACTCATCTCTCCTGTGAGGCTTTCCCCACACCCACCCCAACTGGCCATCCCCCATGGGTTACCCCCCTTCATGACAGGGCTGGTGGTGAGGGGCACCAGCCTCCCCCCACCCCCGGAAGCCAACATCTAGATTGCTGGGGGGAGGTGCGGGTGCAGCCTGCCATCATTGAGCCTGCTGTCTCCAATCCTTTTTCCATTTTCTCCCTGTACCCACACACGTGGAATGGGTGGAGTGACTGTCTCCACTTCTGCAGAGGCAGTCTTGCACCCTGTGCATGGGTCCAATCTTTCTTGCATCATGCCTGTGCTGAACCCCAGCCTCTGCTGGGTGTCAGTCTACAGCTCTTTGCTGAGTCCCCCCCCCACCCCTGAGGAAGGAGAGCTGTCGGCAGACACTAAATTCTTCCTTGCCCAGCCAACCCCTGAGTGACCCGAGTCTGTTCCTGAACCTGGGTCACCAGCATAGCACAAGGTGAGGCATCCAGCACCTCAGTCCTCTGCACCACTGGGCTGGCTGAGGACTGGGTGTTTTGTGGCATTTTGGATAAACTGTATTAGAGGCACAGACTTGACAGCTTCAGCAGTGCCTCAGCATTGCAAGAGGCCTAGTGAGCTGCCCGTCACATCTGTTTGAAGTGTGCATATGAGGGCCTTACCAATATCAAGAACTGTGCTGTTCTGCAGGACATTGATGGAGGGTGTACCAAGTATGCTGTGGAGGTGACCGACTCCTTTGGTCGACCATGCACAAACCCGACCCCTGATTTTACTTTGACAGGCATGAATGGTAAGTGGACTGGAGCCCCCCCAGCTCCTGGAAGTGAGTGTTCATGGACTTATAATGGGACTTATTGTGCTAACTGTTTACTGTTTCAATTTTGGAATGTCATTGCTGTGGAGGTGATGGGAAATGGGTTGCAAAATGCCTACATGTAACGAGTGCTGCATGTCATGTGATAGCTTGTTTATGCATCATATAGCTATGAAAAGTGTCTCCATTCTGAGCCCCATTGTACTGTAGTGTTAATATGTTTCTGTGTCCATGTACTGTTACAGTAGTGGGTTGGGCCATTGCACCGTAGGGTGAGCTTGAGATTAGACTGGCTAATGGGTTGACAAAAGGGATGTCTGGCAACTATGTTTAGGCAAGCAGTTAGGTTGGGCAGTATTAGGCAGCAGTGTTACAGGACAGTTTAGGCTTGAGATGCTGCCCCTTGGGTTCTTGGGCAAACCACTCCAAAGTCCAGGTGGGTGGGTGGGTGGCCAAGCGGGAGCTGAAGTGTTTTTTGTGAGTCAAGCTTCAAGGGGCTCTGGGTTTTGATTTTTCCCTGATTAGGAATTTAAACCACCACACTGTGGTGCAGCCTGTAGCTCCTTGAGTTTTTGGTGGAGGGGAAGTGCACATACCCATCGACTGGGGGCTTGGTGGACTGGCTGTTTATACCTTAAGTGCTCACCCCCTGAGATTGTGCTGCTAACAGCACAACAGCATTATGCACCATTGCCCCTTCCTGTATTGTGCCCTATGTACAGGGATTTAACAACCTCTATGTCTCCAGTGCACTGCTCTGTTTTCACAGACTGTGCTTTAATGCTATGTGTATACATAGCATACACATAGCATTTAGGCAAAGTCTTTGAAAATAGAGCAGGGCATAGGAGGTAGGAGATATGGAGAGTATTAAATCTCTGTATATCGGGCAAAATACAGGAAGGGGCAGTGGCGGGTCGTGATATTGCATTGTTGGTAGTGCGATCATCAGGGGATGAGCATAGGCAAAAATGCCTGCCTGCTAAAAGAGGATTCACAGATTTTAGGAGAGATAAGGTATGGACACATTTAAATGAAGGATGTGCCTGCAGGGAGGATCAGGGTACTGAAGTTCTGTATTGTGCAGCTGTGGCTGCTTCATGCATAACATGACTTCTTTAAAAGTCTGCAAAATCAGTTCAGCATGATCTACTATACTGCACTAAACAGTACATAAAAAATGTTTTGCACATGAAGTGCAAACTGGGACCAGCTCCACACTTGGGTGTGGGGCTCTTAGTGGTGACTGATCCCCTTTAACTAAGATTCACTTAGGGCAGTCACACTGTAGTGATACTTTTCAAACCATGTTTCTAATTCAGGGAGATGGGCCCGTAGACTACATATATTCAGGTGGGTAAATCATGACCTGGGGCCAGATATTCAAAGGTCAGTGTCAGCCCTAACAGGGGTTTGTGCCAACATTATCCAGGTTTGTGGTGGTCACTGAGGGGGAGCTATATTCATAGGTCCCTGTAGTATGCGCTAAACCTGTTGATGCCCCGATGCTAACATAATGCTGCATCCATGCAAATGAGAGTTTCCCTCCTGCATGTGAGTGCAGCAGCATGTTCAAAGGTTTGTAATGGCAGTAAATGGCACCCAAAGCGGTGCTATTTACTGCTACCAAAAATCAAGTCTTAACTGGGTGCTAAGCCCACGGCCCCACTCCACTGATGGCAGGACAGCCATACTGCAGCCACCTACCCCCAATTGCCATCACATGAGCAAGGAAGCAGGCCCTGGCATCCAGTGGCACCCCCCAACCCCAAACACCTGTTCATATACTGTAACCTAACCCTGGTATTTACTGGCACCCTTCCACCCCCCGGGCTGTGTATAGTCCAGTATCATTGGCACCTAGTGGCACCCCTGACCCCCCAAACAACCATCTTATGTTTGGTTTCCAACTCCCTGGTGTCTAGTGGCCCCCCAAAGCATCTGACTCATGTACCATATATGTTTGGTTTCCAACTCCCTGGTATCCAGTGGGATCCCCCACCCCCAATCACCCATCCAGTGTCTGTTACATGTATCTCTGCTGTCTAGTGACACCCCCCCCACCCCCAATCACCTGTCCTGTGCCCATTAGACATAGTCCTCATGTATACTGGCACCCCTCACCCACGAACACCCTGACCATGTACTGTATACTATCCCTGGTATCTAGCTGTACCCCCACCTGCTGAATGCCTGTCAACAAACTGACCGGCAAACACTGACAGTTCAGTGTCCACCCACCTACCCACCCTACCCGCACCCAGAACACCACCCAGCCAACGCCCCTTACCGGTGTGTCTGGGGACATGCCTAGAATCCTGACACAGCTCTCCTCTCACCACCTCAGCTGGCTGCCATATAAGCTCACAGTGAATGCGGGTACAGACACCACAGCACCAGTGCCTGGGGTGTTAACTTCCCATAGCTACAGATTACTTTGTAACCACAACCCAATGGCACAACCTTTTCAACTGTTTCTCAGGACACAGCAAAGCCCACAGTAACAGCACTGCAGATGTGTAATCATAGCTCAGAACAAGTGTTTCCACGTGATCTTCTTTCACCCTCTCTATTCCCATTTAACCAGTACTGAGTTTGCCACTGATCCCTTACACGTAGCCCAGCAAGCCTCTCCTCCCCCTGACGGTTGCCTTTCTCTTGATCCATTATACCCACCAAACCAAAGCGGTTCTACTGTATCCATAACAGATGCAGACATGTCTTCCTGGCAGCTAGGCCAGCAGCTTCCATTATATTTTGTGTAAGAAAAAGAAACCACATCAAGGGAACAGGTGCTCACATTAAGAAACCACTGTATAGTTTTATTCATTTATTTCCTTCACACAGAATCCTTTAAGCAGTGCCTATTATCAAAAGATACAGAGTCATAGACAACAGTTACATATAATGCAATGTCTACAATACAGTCAACTAAATGTACAAAATAGCAGGTGGACACTCAGGCTGGAGATTATTCAACGTTATACTGTAGCAGTGAAAAAAGGAATATGTGCGCAGCAGGAGTAGGTATCTAACATATTTGGAGCAGAAAAACAAGTTTCCCTTGTCAGGACCCATCAAATTCATTTAAAGTGTAACCCCCACCACCACCACCACCACCAATTTCAGGTTAACCTTAATGTCTTCCTGGGCTCTATCCATGCCCACTGCCAGGCTGACATCCTTTACAGGTAGTGAATCCAAGGGCATTGGTTTGCTCCTGTTGATTTACGTGAGAGTGCCAATGTTCCTTCTCGCCTGTCCCTTAAGACTCTAGCCTGTATGTGTATAGTAAATTGTCTGGGCTGGGTCTAGAGTGCATCAAAGCTCAGCGACTGGCCAGGCACTGCTTTAAGTTGCTCCACTCTACTGTTGATAACAGAGCAGAGGGAGCTTGAACTGGAACTGTAATTATTTATTTCTGACTCGCTGTTATATTTGAAACAGTGTTTGTTCTAACCTGCCTTCTTGCAGCTTTGCCTATTTGAATGGGAGCCACCATGTTAGGTCCAGGGCTTCCATAATTTGGACCAATGGGACTTAGGGGCCTTAAGGGTGCTTCACCAAGTGCCTCATGGAAAGAAAACTAGTTTTTGTAGTTCTTAGGTTGGTACTTAAACTGAACTGAAGGGGCACCCAAACTGTGACTGACAGCTTTCCCAGCCAACCAGAACTCTGAAAATCAAGGGAAATCCCCATGAATGTTAGAGACAGTGGATCAGTTAGAGTTGAAGTTTAAAGAGTGAGCAGCTTGAGCTTTCGAGCAGCTGCTCCCTGGAAGGAGCCGAGGGAAATAGGAAGGGGAGGCCTGACTTGCCTCTCTGCTACTGTTCTGCGTTGGACTGCCTGATTGCAGTAAGCGGAATAATCCATGAAGGAACCTTTACTTGAGACAGAAAGCTCCAAGATATTTGAAAGTACAGCCTGAGATTTGGACCGAAAGGAAGCTCCTGTGAAGTCTTCAGCCCAGAGGTTGTTCAAGACTGATTTAATGTTCGAGAGGTTTGCTCAGTGAATTGACTGCAGTAGTGACTGGTACAGAACCAAACTAAGTGAAGGAACGTTAATGCTGTTCTTGTTAAATGTGCTGAATGTTCATCGCTGGTTGAGGCCTGCTTTCCCATGACCAGATTTGTATGCCAGCTGGAAGCTTCACCAGCAAAACAAACTGAACTTGCCAAAGTGTTCATCATGCCTGGGCTTTTGCCCACCTGGCCCAGACCGACTGTACTGCACCAGAGACTGCCCTTGGTGAGAGACCGCTTCAGGATCCAGCCCTGTGCATAGAAAACTCACAGGTTGCGCCACCTGGAGGGAAAGGCTGTGAAGTGAAGGTGTGTTGTGTCGGCCCTGCTTCCCCAAGCTCATTGATGATCTACATGAGGTCTCCATATCACCAGACTCATCACAGCTAATTGGTAGAGTGAGTACATCCAGGGTAGCTCCCTGCAACAAATCATTTAATTATCTGTAGTACCTTCAAATTGCTTCAGTAATTTTCTGGGTTACAAGACACTGGGCCAACTGGCCAGGATTACAGATAATCAAAGCTCTGTTGTGCATGCTGCCTTTTTCGTTCCATCAAGGGCCCCAACAATAGCTGCAATGCCAAGCACCCCTGGGCAATGCCTCTGGATAGCCAGTATAACATCCTGGGTACCCAGTGTTGTAAGACTGATCATTTGGGACTAAAGTGCATGCAAGGTAACCTGACATCTAATCAGTATAGTAATCATTCATTTAAATTCATGCCCCATCCTTGTTCAAGATCCCCTTAATAAATCTGATTGCTGTTTCACATTTAACCTGGATTATGAGCACATTATTAGTTGGGTTACTGTAATATAAGTGTATACCTGCTTTGCTAACTTTGCCTTTACAGGGGGATCCAGAGAATTTGCTGAAGGCCAGACTCTGGAAGGCGAAGTGTAAAGGGTGTGTGCATATTATTACTGTTCACTGCTGACTGTGTGTTAACTGCTACTAAAAGTACAAGGTCAATAGATGGGTTCCCAGAGTGATATAACAGGCTAGACAGATACCCCTACTATTGTTACTCTGGGTGGAGGTACCTTAATATCGAATCCAGGACCCTCAACCATTGTGGTCAGAAATACAGGCTGGGGTAGTAGCTCAAGGGATAGTGCCACCTAAGGGTTACAAAACATTTACAGTGTGTAGTCCTTCAGTGAGTTGAGCAGCCTAGATCTGAATACATTAACAGAGTTGACACAGTTACAAAATGAAAATGGAGCACTCACCACTGGATGAGAGGCATGAATTGGCACTATGTTATTGTACCTCTTTACGTAAAACAAATGTGCCCCTGGATACAAAACTTTGAATGAAACCTTGCGTGATGTGTTTCTCACTTATTGTAAATGCTTTTTCAAAGGAGATGTCGCTCAGCCCATGACATCATTTAAGGAGGGATTAAACCACAACAGGGTATGGGTTTACTGACCATTATTCCAAGCCGGGGGTCATGAGGCTGCAGGCTGAGTGACTTCAACCACCCAGGCATGGATTAATGCTTGGTAAACCCATACTCTGGAGTGGGTTAATCCTCTTATAACATGGGCAATGTTATGTTAGAGGTTTATCTAAAGAAATATTAAAATAAATCTCTTTGAACATGCATTTGTAATAAAATAGTCCTTCCGCCTAATGAATATTGTCTACTGAGGATGTTGTAGTTGTCCTCTAGGTGGATTTGTTATCAGGATTTAAGTGCTGGAGCCAGCTCTGTGGCGCTGAGGGTTGAGGCTCTGGACACCACACCTCGCACCAAGCCAGCGACCCGAGTTCAGGAATGTAGCACCACTGGTGGTGCCTAGACAGCAGCTATACCTGACTTGTCCCACACACATGATGTATGGAGGACTGGGCCACTGTGCAGGTGGACACACAATTCTGTTGGTTGGTATGTAGTGGCTGAGGCACTGTGTACCACCTCAGGGGTCTGATCACAACTCTCTTTTTATCTCCTACAAATCTCACCACACAACCTATGCAGGGACAGGAGGAGCAGGCGCAGGGCAGGTAGAGCAGGACAGAGTCCTGGGAGGAGTTGGGAGGCCATGATGGGGTCCATGGCAGTGATGCAGAGAGGAGGTGACTTGGTGAGTAGGATGCTCTGTGCACAGCACCTGGTGTTACTCATGTACATGTATAGGTGCCTTCACAGGATGCATAGTGGAGACTCTAGCCCAACCACTGTCTTGAGTGGTGGGCCTAGACTCCCACGGTGCTCCCTCAGCTATATGGAACTAAGGCAGGTTGCAGCTTACCACATCCACATGGGCTATCCGGGTGATTTGGGCACCACACCATTTGCGTTGCAGCATGGGAGCCAGCAGTATAGGGGACAGTGGTGCACCTGGGCATGGTGACACATGTGTCTGTGGTCATGTCCCATCGGGGAATGGCACAATGGGCATTTGTACCCCATGTCCATGATGTACCACCCCTTAGGCAGCCGTGGGCAGGGGGGACTGCTGTCAGGGGTGTGGAGATATACATCGGCCATGTTCACCCTTAAGGGGTGGTCCAGGGTTGCTGACTGCCTTGGGGTGGCCGCACACCTACCATGCCTGGCACAGTGGTGTGCACCCTGTCCATCACACATGCACACTTTGGCACCTGTTCCTATATCTGGCATGTGTGTGTCTCTGTGTGGGTCACTATACAGGGTGCAGCCATATAGGGGTATCATCTCAGGGTGTTGGGTGCTGGACACCCACCATGCACAGGGGCATCAGGTGACTGGTACTACTGTGCCACAACTTGGTTTGTGCACTGCACGGCAATGTTCAGCCATGCTGCAGGCATGCTGCCCCTGTCCCTGTCTAATGCCATGGCCCCCACTGTGTGGTTAAAAGTACTGTGTGCCTCAGGTCTGCTGCAACGGGGGATGGTGACAGTGCACACCAGGCATGGTGGGGTCACCCACAGGTAGTAAACCCCTAACTTCCTGTGGCCAGGATGGTGGACAGGGGTGGTGGCGGTGGCATGCATCTGTCCGTGTCTGGTTGGTCCACTGCCATGGCCAGCTGTATGCCACCGATGCCCACCATGGTAGTCTTCCTGTGCTGCCAGACTATCTGTTGCCACATGTGGTATGTGGCATGCTCCAGAGGCACCCTGAGGAGGCCATGGTAGTGGCATGGGTGTTGGATAGCGGGGCCGCTGGTGGGTGGTGCATGTCGCGGACCATGCATACAGACATCAGGCCATAGCAATGGTGGAGACCACAAAAAACAGTGTCAACTCGGCTATGATGATACCAATGCATATGGGTCCACTGGCCACATAGCAGCCATGCTAGGGCTGTGCAACCAAGGCCACAATTTTTCTGCAGCAGTTTGGGACCAAGTTCTGCAGCAGAATTACCATTTGCCACAGAACTTCTGTGGTGGTGGTTTGTGACATCTGTGGAAGTTCTGCGGCTCCAGTGAACTGCCACATTGCAACATCACTTGTCATCCTAACACTGCTTCCATGGCAATGGCTATGGTGAATGGGATGGGGATACACAATACCCACTGTGAATCGCTTATATATTTATATGCAATCTGAAAGTAGTTTTTCAACGATAAAGTTCCCTGTTTGTGATTGTGAAATTGTGTCCTCATTCATACAAGTCCCTTTGGAAGTGGAATAAACAGAATAGTGGAGCTACTTCAAGACCCATCTTTCATGCCAACCCAATTCTCCTGACGTACTACATCACCCCATCAGGTCATGACATGCACATGAACCACTTGAGAGGGAAGGCTCCCCAGCCCATCACAAGTTATCACCTGTGTGACAGAAAACTGCAGTATACCTTCTCAGGTTCCGTGCATTGGTGTGTGACATCGCTGGTCCCCATCCTTGTTTCTGCCCAGCCAGCTCTCCAAGGTCATCCCCGAACATGAGTCACTAGCACGGGAACACAACATGCTACCTGCTGGCCCTGTACACAATGTTTCTTCATAACTTTTAGGTAAATCTATCAACCCATAATAAAATGTATTCAACAGCCTTAGTAAAAAATGTGTACAGCACTATTTTTCATTTAACAAGTCTGTTCTTTCTACATCATTATATTCTGCCTTTCTAGGCATAATTTTTTAATTTTTATTTTTAATGACAGGTTAATTCATTTTACCAGTTATTCAATTTTAGAGGGCTTCCCTGTACCTTAAAGGCACAAATAAAGCTGTACAAAGTAAGGTATCCAGTTAATCTATACTATTGCCAAGTATTTGTTTATGTTAGCCCCAGGATAATGACCTCAGAACTGAACATTTTATATGGTCATTGTACAGGCTGAGCAAATATTACAGTACCTGATGTGCTGTGCCACTTCCTCAGAGAGTGGGAGCAGTGGTAGATAAATGACCATTCATTTCTAGGACAGAATGCAGCCCTGTCATTAGCTAAATGTGACGCAGTGTTATTGAGAACATCACATACTGAGCATAGAGGGGTTTTGGATATTAAAAAAGGGGAATGTAACCAGGTGCTATGGAAAAACTGTGAATGTTAATTAAGGACCACCAAAACAGTAAATTCTGTGGCACTGCAGATATTCTGCAGTATGTTGCAAGTTCTGTGGAAAATTCTACAGCCACTGAATTCGAGGGGCCTTGCATGCAGCCAGTGTCCTGCACAGGCCCTATAGTGGCTGACATACCAATGGTTGGTGTAGAGTTGGGGGCACACCTAGCTAGTGTGTGCTGGGGCCTGTGGGGCCACTCAGTGGAGCAGGGCATGGGGTACCATGGTCTTACACCTGGACAGTGCACTGTGCTACCATGGTGCTGTGCTTGCACTGCAGTGGCTACAGTAGACCATCTGCCTTGGTCAGATAAGGTGTGGATGCCACATGCTGTGACTTTCAGGGTATATGGGGTCACCACGCATCCACCAGGGGCCCACATGGACATGTCTGGGTCTGCCTTTGGCCTTTGGCCACATCTAGTGCTGGCTACACTCAACCTAGGCTGCACCAGCAATGACAGTGACTTTGCCACATCCAGACATAGCACCTTGAACCCCTGTGTTGTGCAGACAGATGCACAGTATGTGCTGCGTCCACCCATGTACACCACCACAGCAGTTTTGTGCACCATGGTGTCTGCACAGTGCCTCCTGTTATTCCAGACCATGTGCAGTTGTGTTGTGTGCCCTACGTGTGTGACTCCACCAATTTCTGCCTGCAACCTGAGGAGAATCCTGGTTGTTCATGTCCAACACACCAGGATTTGTCAGGGTGCGGGATGCCTGGTCAGTGACTTTGGGGTGTGTTGGCACTCCTCCATGCCATGGAACATGACACAGCCCCATATACCTTGGCACAATGCTGCCGATGCCTTTGGCACTGGCATACCTCTACCATGCCCAGTGATGCGTGTGCATATGCCATAGCCTGGCTACCGCATGTACTGTACAACATGGCCATGACAATGCCTTCCTCTAGTGTAGGGGTCCACAGTGCTGTTCATGGTGTGCCATGTTTGCTCCATTGAGAATGTTGACCAGCTGTCCTCCCTGTGTGGCATTGTGGTGCATATGCTGGCTGGATTTACAGTGGGAGTGTGCTATGGATGTGATGTCATTCCCCATCTTGTGCGCACAGTTGGCTGAGTTCTTTTTCTTCTGTTCATAGGTGTGTGGCAGAACCCTGACCAACACAGGCAGACAGAAACCATTGAGGGTCAGGATGACCTCCACAGGCAGCTGGTTATCCTACAAAGGCTGAAAGAAATTAATGAGGCAGTCCAGGCAATGGTGACAATGACCTGGTGACTGGACCCAGCAGCACCCCCTGCACATCCCCATCCAGCACCTTGAAGCTGACAGGGCATAGCCACCTTTCTTATGCCCTTCTGGACTCACCCTACCCCATGTTGCTACCCCACCCCATTTACCCTCTTGCCTGTTGCCATTTGTTTTTAATAAAGTTTATTTTTGTTACTGACACAGCTGTGTTAGCGTGTATGTCCTTGGTGCCCTCTCTGCTCACCACAGCCACCCTTGCTGTGCAGCTTCAAACCCACTGCTCTGAGCAGGGCTGCACCTTTGCACACACCTTCATAAGCCACACTGTCCTGAGTGCTCGCTGCATGCACTACGCACATTTGTGCTGGACCATGTCCACCCTATATTCAGATGTCATGCACCAGCACAATGCCTCTGAATATTGCAAGCTGTGGGACCAGTGCAGGCACTAGCAGCAGTGCAGCACAGAGTTTGTGCCCACACTAACCTTTAAATATCTGGCTCCTGGAGTTTTGTCTTTAAGGAATTTCTTCCATCTGATGAGCCTAGGATGTGAGTTCGTTGGTGTGCCCCAGATGAGGTATTTTCCCAGCAACTGATGATTGCTATCCGGTTGATATACACGTGCCCAAATTCAACGCCTGTGCTTTGTGACTGTTTCTGTGGATAGATAATGTTTGCCATACCCTGCTCATTCATTAGTGGTGCATCGTTATCAAGGAATCAGATGGGAAACCTGAAGTGGTCCAGCTGAGGGAGTCACACCTGAGAGTGCTTACATGCAAGAAGTTTTAAAATATAAAGGTATGCTAGAATTGCCATGGGGTGCTGGTGATTAGGTTCTCAACCTGCAAATTTACTTCACTCAGATTAAGAAAATTCTCTCTCTTTTGCTTTCCATAACTGGCTATGGTTCATTATGGTCAATGAGCCAGAATACTTCAGGCTTGGACAGAAGATATCAAATGTGGAGCTGGAACAGGAGTTTCAAGTATGGAATTTTGTGCTTTGGGCAAACAATTTAAAAAGAGAAATTCTGAAGGGCTTCTATACCTTTATTTATCAGACTGAGTGTAAGCTGAGGACATGGAGTGGCAAAGCAAGGTACAGCCTAAATTTGAAAACTGATATTTGGCATTTGGATTTTGTGAATATTGATGTGAGTTTCAGAAGAGAACACTATGAAATTTAATGCCTCCCTTAAGTGGTACTTTGAGAACAAAGTATGTTTGGGTAGCATACCACAAACTGTTTAGGAGTGGCTTGAGTTATATGAACTAATGGCACCATTATAAGAGGACAGTATACTTTGCATGCTTTATATGCACTTTTTAAAATGAGTTTCAGGTTACATGTTATATGTTATTTGTTTGAAGTGCAATGTTAGATGTCGTATGTCTGATCAGTGGTCCAGTGTTATAGTAACATCATAATAATACAGTGCAATGAATGGCTAGAAATATAAGGAGCAGTAGGGTGCAATTTTAAAGGCTAAAACAATCTCTTCTAATATTATTATCAGTCTTCTGCATTCTACAGTATGAGGTGAACATAGACTGGTCTTGGTCCCGGTCAAGTACTGCAGTTTTGTGTTAGTACAGAAAGGGTCCGCATAAGTGTCTGTAAGCAGCAGGTTTGAGGAGGACCTTAGGGATAGCTTTATGCAGCTTAGTTGTTATGACACCTCTAAAAGTGGACATCTATAGACACATACTGTATTGGGAGCAGATAGGAGCTGTGGCTTAGGCCCATTATCAGCTACAAGGTCATGGCATGGGACAAAATGGCCTGACATTGGGGAACATGTCAGGCTGCAGGCCCCACATTTGGTGCCTAAAGTGTGGCGGTGCAGCAGGATTGATACAAGGGTCACAAATGAGGGCATGCGCCACACGGTGCCTATTGGAGCTTCCTGAAGTTGGCATATTCTATCCGTGGAACAGGTTGGATCATCTCAGGCCCAGTGGCTATGGATTTCTCAGTTCTGTCTGGGACAAAGTAGTTTCATGCAGAGATCTTTGGTTTCAGGCTAGGAGGTCATTTGCTGTGAGTCGGCTCTGTCCCTATATGGCACATGAAAATGTTCTGCCGAAGTGAGGTGAGAAGTGACTTATGTAGCAAGTTACACTCTAAGAGATTTGAGACAGTCTTTCCCTGGATGGCAGCAATATTCAGCTCATTTTGGGCCCCAGATACAACCCGCACCCACCCTGCGCACCCTGCCTCCCCACCCCCCACCCCCATGCCAGCTCCGGACCTCAAGCGCGACAATCTTGATGGACCGGGAACACGTCTGCACTCTTCAAAGTCGACCGCGAACTGAGGAAATGCCGGTAAGCTGTTTAATGGGGTAGATAAGGTTTTTTCAACTTTGTTGCATATCTCAGGCATTTTTTGGAATTTTTGCACCAAATTTTCAACATGGGGTTTTTGGGACCCCTTCTCATGAATGATGTCACTGTCATGGCGTTATTCGGGCCTGAACGGTGATTTTGTAGTCAAGGCGAGAAATCACCTTTTGGGCCTGATTAATGAAACAACACTGCCAGCGTTCATAAGGTGGGCTCTCAAGAAGCCTATTTTGAAAATTTGGTGAAAAAATCCCAAAAAATGACTGTTTTACGAGCGCGCATTGCGCAGTTCCTACACATGCTCGTAAGTTCGCGAATTTTCAATATTTTCACTCCAGATTTTCAACATTGCAATTTTACCACACCTCCTTATGAGCAGTACAGCTGTCATTTATCACATCTTGCCCAAAATGTGTTTCCGCCCATGTAGCGCACAATGGCGCAGTCGGTGTGCAAAATCAATGTGTGGGACACATTAAGAAAATCACAGTGCCACTGTTCATGAACAGATGTCTTAAAATGGCTGTGTTGAAAATTTGGTGAAAAAATCTCTAAAAATGACTGTTTTACGAGCGTGCATTGCGCAGTTCCTACGCACGCTCGTAAGTTCTCAAATTTTCAATATTTTCACTCCAGATTTTCAGTATTGCCATTTTACCTCACCTCCTTATGAGCAGTACAGCTGTCATTTTTCACATCTTGCCCAAAATGTGTTTCCACCCATGTAGCGCACAATGGCGCAGTCGGTGTGCGAAATCATGGTATGGGACACATTAAGAAAATCACAGTGACACTGTTCATGAGCAGACATCTTAAAATGGCTATGTTGAAAATTTAGTGAAAAAATCCCTAAATATGACTGTTTTACGGGAGTGCGTTGCGCAGTTCCTATGCACGCTCGTAAATTTGCGAATTTTCAATATTTTCAATCCAGATTTTCAACATTGCCATTTTATTAAACTTCCTTATGAGCAGTACAGCTGTCATTTGTCACATATCTGCCCAAAACATGCTTCCGCCCCATGTAGTACACACAGTGGCTATAGTCAGTGTGCGAAAGCAATGTTTGGGACAGATTAAGAAAAATCACAGTTGCACTTTTCATGAGCAGAGGTCTTAAAATAGCTATGTTGAAAATTTGCGACAAAGTCCATAACATGGCTGTGTACGAGTGAGCATTGCGCAGTTTCCACGCACCCTCATAAGTTCATGACTTTGTAATATTTTCAGTCCAGATTTTCACCAGTGGCATTTTTCCACACTTTCTTATGAACAGTACAGCTGTCATTTTTCACAACATGGCCGAAATGTGTTTTCACACTTGCAGCGCAGAGATGCTTAGTCACTGTGGGAAATCATTGTTCGGGACAGATAAAGTAAATCACAGTGACACTGTTCATGATCGGAGGTCCCAAAATGCCTCTGTTGACAATCTGCTGTAAAAAATTCCCAAACTAATTACATTACGGGTGTGCGTTGATCAGTTTCTATGCGCTCATGACTTCACCAGTTTTTTAATATTTTACTACAGATTTGAACATTGCCATTTTTACACCTCCCATGAACAGTACAGCTGTCATTTTTACATCCTGTTCGAATGTGTTTGCACCTGTGGTGTTGTATGCCGTAGTCATTGTGCATAAGCAGCTTTCAGCTAACAAACATATATTGCCACTGTTCATGAGGTGGGGTCACAAAAAAATATGTTGAAAATTTGGAGTGAAAATACAATGAATGCCTGAGGTATTACGGTTTCCAACCATAATGCCCAACCCGTAGAGAATGACAGGCATCAGGGATGTGACTTGGGATTCTTGCCTGCAATGCTCATACCATTCCACACCCTGCAGCCAGTGAGAGACATCGAGGTATGCCTTGGACTCTTCAGCCCCAAAGTTTACCCCATTCTCCTATACCACACCCATCTCACCGTATTTTCTGATGGAATGGGGTGCACATAAGGGCCAAAGACCCCAAGGCACACCGTGATGCTTGTCAGTGTCTGCAGGGTGGGGTGTGGTGAAATGGCGTGGCCGTTATGCCTGACGACCCAAAGGCACACTCCAATGCCTGTCACTCTTTGCAGGGTGGTGGTGGGGTTGGCTTCAGTTCAATACTTCACTGCCATTCCTGTTACGCAGCTCTGTAACTTCTACACTACCACTGCCAATGCCAGCAAGCAAACATTCGGCATTGACAAATGCTTGTTACATCATATTACTGTATTTCTAGTTGAAAACCCGTATTTTATGATTGCTTACCTTCTCTAAAACCCATTGAAGCTGTTGGCTGTTTGATCTGTTTCCTTTCTTAGTAGAAATGGAATGCATGGGATTGGTACAATTATACACAACCTTGTTTTGCTTCAAATCCTTGATCTTCTCTTTCTGTATACATCCTGAACATTAGAAGACCCCCAAACAGTGCAGCCACTTATGATACGATATTATAAAGGCTGTCAGAATGCTGCCACTTGATTGGTTGTCAGCATTCTCAGAGCCCTGTGTTAATATTTTCATTAATGTATGTGTACAGCCTAATCACAGGAGTATTAATTTGCCTGGTACTAACTTTTCTTAATTCCACTATCAGAATTCAGAGCTGCTATCAAGTTTACCAGTAGTGTAAATCAGAATATTAAATAAATGTTACAGTAAACCACTTATTAAATATTTTAAAGAGATCCATCTCTTTTATTTGTGTCTGTGCGCCTCAAAAAAAAATTCCACTCCTTGGTCCCAATTTCATAATCTTCTAATGGTGGTGGGGTGATTAAAAACACACACGGCAGTGGTAATTTGAAGAAGTAAACAAACAATGTTTTGACACAACTGTTACTTCTGGATTTTCATTTCAAAATCTCTAACCAGTAGTGTGGGGTGCATAGTTGTTCTGTAGTGTGTAACTTTTTTAAAGCACATTTCTCTCACTGACTGTTGCCACAGCAACACAGTGAGCACCTTGACTACTGCATTCACAGTCACACAGGATGGCATAACCCATGGGCATTTGTTGCTACCGTTTTGTTATTTTGGCTGTTTAAAAGAAATGCAAAGATCCCTGTTGTTTTGCACCTTGAAAATGCACCTACTTTCTCCGTAGGTCTTGAGCACATGTCTTGTATGACCTTTCATGTTTGAATTTGTTAGGAAATCATTGCCATAGACACCATACTGATGCTGCTCAAAGCACTTGTACTGTAAGGTGGATTAACTATTTTAAGTCCTCTTTCTTAATAAATAAAAACAGTAAAAAGTATGTTTAAATACTTTGTTTTACTTTAATAGCAATAAGGCACTCCCAGGGGTTATATTAATGTCACCCCTATAGAATAAGGCACTCAGCTGTGTCTCATGACACATTACACCCCAGGGGGATTAAATAGAACATTAACATAACTTCTGGTCAGATCTTATCCCGCCCCAGAATTATGAGTGGCTAGATTGTGTTATGGGCAATCCCAATTCCAGGAAAGATGCAGTGGAAGTTGATCAAACAATGCAAACAGATTTGTCTGTGGTGACACCAGTATGGTAGGCAGTCTGTTTTCTTACTTTTATAAAGAAAAAATGAATTAGAGGCAAACAACCAGCTACACCAGCAACCTCTACAGAATGTAAGTAATCCCTTCACAAATACTAAAGTGTGTTTTTGTTAGTTCATGCTGAAATGCATTTTCAGAGTCAATTTTGGGTTGCATTGGCAAGTTGACAACTTAGTGTTTGTGAGGTGGGGTGGCAGTATGGCCACCCTGAAAAACTGTGTTTCAAAATGGAAAAAATGAGCAAATAATGTATATAAAAAAAAAGGAAAAAAGTTTTATGTCAATCATAATTAAAACCCCAATAAAATGCATATGAAAAATGTTCTGAGTACAACTGTAGAAAAAAAAATGAAAGCAGCAAAATGGCTGTAAAAAAATAATATAATGTATGCAATATATATGGCACATTAGAAAATGGTAAGAATGGATTCTCCATTCTGATTGGCCAAAAGAAGTTCCAATTTGGGCATCTATTTTTCAATAGATGCCCAAGTAAAATAAGTACCAGTCTAAGTGCCACTTCACTAGGTACCCTTTAATACTGGGGCCCAGCCTGCTTTCTCATTGGCTCAAAGCACCTGATGACATTTTAAATCCCCACCATGTTTTTCTCTCAGTCTCTCTTACCTCAGTGCCAGCAAAGAAAGAAAGCCCACAGTCTGGATATTTCGCAGTTGGGAAGAATGACAAAATAGCAATTTCACACAGCTGTGTTCTTATACAATGCTCCACTCTCCGACCAGCTCTTGCACTACCATGCTGAACAAAAAGGAAGTCGTCAGTCCATTTGGCTTCATGCTGGGAAATGCTTATCAAAACGGCACAAATACCACAATGTCCCCACACTTGGTTGAGCTGCTGCTTCAAATTTAAAACAAATTAATAATTTACCTCGGGCTGTCCTTGTCAACAGATGCAGGTATCCATTAGTGTCATGCAAGGTCATTGCATGCTAACAGACAAAAAAGTCTTGGTAGAAAGGAGACAGACGAGGTCCAGGACAGCTGAGGTGTATGTTTTCTACATATTTCTTGTTCAGCTCTGTGTGTGTGTGTGGGGGGGGGGGGGTCAATAGAATAGAATAGCTCTGTGGGGAGGAGCAACAGTAGCTGGAAAAGCCTTTAAACATATGGACTACTTTTTCAATCAAAATAAAATTCTACTACTATTCATTTTTAAACTTATTTTCTCTCTTATTTTACAGCTTAATTGAAATTTACTAAGACGCCCATTTTCTAAGTGCAATAATACCCTTCAGGATGGGTATTACTGGGAAATACCAGACCTTCCAAGGGCTATAAGGCCCTCTGCTTGCGGCATCGGGACGCATTATTATCCTCGGCGGTCCGGTATTTCCCAATAATGCCCACCCTGTCCAGTATTATTGCTTACATATTTATTCTTTTATTTAATATCTCCACCCCTCCCTCTATACCACAGAATAGTGCTGTTGCCAGGTTCACATGATCTGACACAAGTGGTCCAATAAATCCCGTCTCAGTCAGTAATCCCATTGTTGTAGTCTGCACTTACCCTCTAGCACTTCTTAACCTTGTCACTGTTCCACTGGGTAGCCCTGACCTTGCACTCGCTGACTCAACATCCCTCCCATGGTGCTACCATGCTACCCACCTCTCTTCCTACCTACCCTACCCTTCCACCTCCTACCCCCACCCCCACCCCCCACACCATTACCATGCCATCTTCTCCCCCCTCTCCTCCCTCTTTCTACTGTACTGATTTTTATCTCTTCTTGATGCAGGCATACATTGTACAATGCCTCAGTAAAGTGTAGCCATGAACTTTATCTGTATTGTTGTACCATAACATGTGTTTGTATATTTGCTACCAAACCACTCTGTATTTGCAAGTTTATGTATCACTCTGTACTTGTTAACTGATGTGGAACCAGTTAACAAGCATCTGCTCACTGGTGCCATCCAAGATTTCAAAATAAATAAATGATAACTACTGTACTATAAGTAATGTTTTCTTTTTAATTTACTCTCTTCCCTCATTGACTGCCATCCCACTCTACACAGAACTGGGAACTCCTTCTGTGAACAAGTTCTGTTTATGTTCCATGCACACACGCATAGTGAACATTTTGTTAGAGTAGGTTTCAGAGGTGTGTCACTGTTGGTCCAATGCAGAGTGGTCTGCAAGGGGCTGGTCAGTGTCACAACAATCATCAGCCAGGCTGATCATGACACCATTCTGGCATGCTAGGCAAAAACTTTGTGTAGTTCAAAGGAGATAGCTGACCCAATTATAAAGGCGCTCTGGGGAGCTTAGCCCTGTGGTTCAATGTGGGAGCAACTCTCACAATCTACTTAAGCCCTTCACTAAAGGCACCTCTCCTGCTTAGGAGTGTTTTTTGTCTGGCCTTCCTGCATGGCATGTGGGCTGTGCTGCCTCGTGCTTGCTACTCTCTTTCATTCTCCCTGGCTGTGCTGTCCTGTTTCATTTTCGTCTCCCCTCTCTTGCCTCTTGCTGTGTTTGCTCAGCTCTGTCTATTCCTTTTGTTCTCTTGTTCTCATGTGCTTCCTAGCCTGTCTCATTTGCCCTGCCAGTGTGCTGTCTCCTTCCTTCTCTGTGCAGCAGCTCATGCCTTCCTACTCCATTTCTTGCTCCCTCATTTCCGGTTCCAGGGTCCCTTCCGTTGTTCTCCTTTTGGTCTCCCTTTCCCTACCTCCAGTGCTTTTGCACCTCCCTGCTCAGCCTGACTCCCAGACTTAGGTGCTTACTGGCATCTTTGCTACATCCTCCTATCCAATCCTCTTCTCCTTCCATGTGCACTCCCGCTTTCCATTCTCCATGCTTGTTTTCAGTCCTAAAGACTGCATTGCTCTCGGGTCATTTCATCTTGTTTCTTCCTCTCCGAGGAAGAATTTTACATCAGGTTTTGGATAAATCTGTTGACATATTCTTTGTCCAAACACCAGGAGATGATGAAATCAGATCTCTGTCAGGTCCATCCACTCTGACGGGCAGACTGCTGTTCCATGCAGAGGATTTCCTATGTTCCTCTAGGATCACTGAGCCCTGTAAGAACCACATGTTTCACCTTTCTATCTGATAGCAAAGCACACAGCTTGACTCAGCAATCCTTCCCCTTTACCCATTGCCTCCCATAGCTCTATCTCTTCAATCCACCTTGCGGGATTTCCCTGGCCTTTATTTCTGCTCCTTCCTGCCTACTTCCCTCCATGGATGAATGGACTAACCCAGCTGCTTCTCCAGTGCACTCTGCAGTAAGTATCTCTCTCTCTCCTTTAGTAGACATGCAGCATCAGTTATTTTTCTGTAATGCATGCTACTGCAACCACTTTACTGGAGCAATGGCTTCTTAGTTCACTACCCCGCATTTCTCCTACCACATGGATCTATTCCACTTATTCGTAGTAATTTATTAATTTTCCTCATTCTCTTGTCTACACATATTCCCCATGCCTTGTGTCACTGTCCCCATGCAAACTACATTATCTAAATTTCGCCTTAGCTACTGGGGGAGGGGGTCACTTGCCCACTTACCACATGAACAAGGGAGGGGAAGTGGGGGGGTTTTTTCAGGTCACTTCCATAGGGTGCTTTATATGCCTCATGTTGCCATTTGCCTCCCTCCTTCACATACATCGGCCCTCTCCTATCATGGCACCCTACCATCCATATCCCAGTCATTTGGCTACACTACTTCCTCCCTTATCCCCTTTGCTCATACATCCTCCATTACATGACCAGCACCCTTTGCCTGCTTTCATTCAGCATGGTTCCTTCCTCCATCTATGCCCTAAGGCACTTCTCTTATATGTTAGCCCTACTTGGTGTTATCATTCATACCATCCCTCCTATATCTCATTGTCAACTACTGCTTCGTCATCCTATCCCTGTTTACATGTCCTAATTCTACCTTCTCTCTAAAGCAGCGTTGCACCCTAGCCAGCTCATACCAGCAGTATTCCAGTCTCCATCCCTAACTCGCATCTTCTGAGGTGCTGAACAAAGGTAGGCTTCCCCTGTCTACCGGGGATGGAATTCTATTACATTCTCTACCTCCATATCCCTACCAACTTGACATTCTCTGTCCCTACCTCTGCTGGACAGCATCGAGTAAAGGTTAGCTCACCCTGACTACCAAAGATGGGAGCT
This sequence comes from Neoceratodus forsteri, assembly GCA_016271365.2. Taxonomy (NCBI): domain Eukaryota; kingdom Metazoa; phylum Chordata; order Ceratodontiformes; family Ceratodontidae; genus Neoceratodus; species Neoceratodus forsteri. The sequence goes on along the minus strand of CM028132.1, from coordinate 90,475,843 downwards.
ATGTCTACTATCTTCTTAGTTACCATACCTTCTCTGTCTCATACAAGTTGCCACTTCCCTTCCGGAATGGAACTTCTTTGCCCCATGTACCCTCGTCAATCAACCTCTGATTGGCTGCTTCACATCACCATCATCCTGCTTCAGCCATCCCCAACAGATATCTGAGTCTACATTCCACTGCTCTGCTTACACATTGTTGGCCTGCTAACTGCATGCTTCTTCCCTTTAGGAACTTGACTTTGTCTAACTCGCCTTCTCTGCCATACATAGTTTGCAGCCTCAGTTCAGTCCGTCCTGCTAACTCCAGGGCCAGCAGCCTGAATCTGTAGTCGACTGCTTCCATTGTCTGCCTCTCATTCCTCATCTAGGTTACCTTCCCTTCGGGGACGGAACTTATTCACATATGTACATTTCACAGTCATACCTCATTGCTGCATGTAGTCAGGATCATCTTGCCTTTATAATCATGAATGGATGCCTAAGTTTACATTCCATTGTTTCCTATGTATCTGTTCTTGACCTGCTATCGGATGCCGCAACCCTTCTGGACCTGGACCTCCTCCTGCTAGTAGTCTCCGTTTCCTTACCTCCAATATCCCCTCAAGTCTCATCGCCCTACCTGCCCTGGTCCAGAGCCCAAACTTACATCACTATTAAGAATAAACTTAATTAGTTAACAACAAAGCCACTTTATGTTAGGGGAATAGATTAGGAGAAAGTAATTATGTCTAGATAAGTTATATGATATACCTAGCTCTATCACTACACATAATATAAACAGGTAAATACACACCAACTTCCACCAAAAATCTGTTTGTCCTCCAAAACAGATCAAATCACAAGTATTTAAGTAAATAATGGTGGGAAATGGAGCATAGTTCCTATATACATACACTCACATACACAGGAAAGATTTAATATTAAACAACACTTCACATGCACTACTGAAGCTGTGGTTTACCTGCTACAGTGCCCCTGTGATAAGATCTACATTGGCCAAACGAGCCGTGAACTAAGACGTAGAATACAGGAACATAAAGGTGATATCAGGAACAATGTTGAGCATTCACCAGTACCTAGACATTTCAATGAAGCCAGCACATTCAGGGGCCTTGCTTAGATTTTGGGGTTTGGAACAAGTTTCACTTCCACCAAGAGGAGGGAACCTAAGGGATGTGCTATTGGCTACAGAAATGAGATAGATATTTTATATGCATACTCTGGACTGTTGTATCGGCATGAATATTGAAGCCAATTGGCAGATTTGCACCTAAAAGTGCCCAATATCTGTTGAGCAATTTCACAGATAAATATAAATATACTTTAATTTTTGTAGTAGGACTCCTCTTATGGACAAGGTCACTCTCTTAAGTATAATATCATATTCAGTAATATGACATAAGCAACTACTGGTCAAAAATGATTTAAATTGAATGATTTATTAATTTTGACCTTTTGACCTCCCTATATAGCAATATGGGCTGTTACCTTAATTTAACCCATTAATATGTATTGGCCATCTATATAAACTTGTGAATATCATGTATATACATATGTACACATATATTAATTCTCACAATACATAAAATTTATTTAATCTTCAGTGAGCATGACTTTTTGACCTCCATGGCAAATATAATTAAGAGTCTTCTGGATATAGTACCTCTGCCTGTTATTGTTTCAATGATGAGTCTATGTCAGTTATCGATATAATGAATTAGACATATAGATATTAAACCATTTAATGAATCAAAATATAAATATTTAACCCACCTTGCCCATAGAATTGGTACTACTACACTGAAGGAAGAAATGGGCACAAAATTAATATACACATTTTGTTACACCATAAGTAAGATGATGGACTAGTAGTGTTATAATATTTAAGAATTTTGTAACTAATTGGATGCGTTGTACAGCTCCTAATGGCTTTCCACATATGTCTACACATCCTATTTGTACTTATTGTCATTACATGTGTCTAAGAGATTCTGGAGGAATTTTAGTTTAAAATCAAGGAAAGTATTCTTTTTACTGCTTCATTATTATTGGCAATTTAATTTATGTGAAAAAAAAATGGACATGATATGCCATTATTTTTTCAATAAAAAAATCTCCCCATACACTTTTGAAAAACCTGTGGCGATAGATAAGTGCCCATTTTGCTGTATATCCATTGTCCTCTTTTGGGGACAATCAAACTGCTGAATCAGTCAGTTCGTGCATGCACGATAGCACGAGTGTGATGTCATCGCAGTATGATGTCCTCTCGCGATAATACAGCAAAACGGGCACAAGAGGAGTCTAGGAGCACTCCCTAAGCTGAAAGGATGCTTTTTGAAACTAGAAGCCATTTTGTATGGTGCAGTAGAGTTTCCTTGGCAATCTGGCTGTTATATTTAACTTAGGTAAGAACCTTTTGGAAATTACCAGTAAAACTGTTGCTTATTATAGCATTTAGTAACAAATTATTGTGGCACAGACTAAAAATCACCCATTTTTATGTTTGCTTGCATGCATGTGCAAGAAACATAGTGCCATCATCCGAGTTTTCGGAGGTGTGTCACCCCCTCTTCCAATTCAGTCAGTGTGTTGGCAGGCGCGGCCCCAGTCCTCGAATGCATGCTGGAGCTGTCTATGACGGCTCCAAAATGCAATGGCATACAGTTGAAAGGGGGAGCTATGCTTCAGTGAGCAGCGATCAGATATTGCCTGCTCATGCACAGCTCCCCCTATACACACACACACACACAAACACACACATGCATACTGCGTGCTGCCCCCCCACACACACACTGTATAGCCGGCAGGGGTGCCCAATCCCGGCCGGCTGTCCGCAACCCCAAAGCCCACATGCCACACTGGGTGCCCACCCCAGCGTGGCAACTCATGGTATAGCCGAGTAAGCGTCCAATCCTGTCAGCTCCACTGATTGAAATATTCAAACACCTTAAGGGCATTAACAAGGGGAAAGAGTCTAACATGTTTAAATATAAGAAAAACAGCAGGACGAGAGGACACAGCATGAGATTAGAGGGAGGCCGATTAAGGGGGAATGTGAGGAAATTATTTTTCGTAGAAAAGGTGGAGGATGCATGGAACGGCCTACCTCAGGAAGTGGTGGCTATGAATACAGTGCAGGGTTTCAAACAGGCATGGGATAGGCATAAGGAAGCAATACAGATGAGTATGAATAGATAGGCCACTGACAGAGCAAAGGCTGATGGCACATCTATACTGTAGAAAAAGAAATGGGCAGACTGGATGGGCCTTGCAGTCCTTATCTGCCATCAACTTCTATGTTTCTATGTCCACAGCCCCTCCCTGGTCTACTACTTTGGTCACCCAGTCAAAGAAATCAATTAATCCCAAATTTAACCCCAAAATAAAGACATGTCAAGCATCCTCAGGGCTCGACTAGGTAAACACAAAAAGAAATGTGTCCCTGGAGGTCCCAATTTTAAATGCCAAGCATTTCTGTAATCAGTAACTGAAAAAAATGGCTGACTCACGACACTACAGGGGTCATTTGTGAGACTATAAACTGCATTTGCGGCACTGTCAAACTTTTTGTTAACTTTTCCCATTGACTCTAATGGGAAACTTGTTTTTTGAATGACTTTTGAACCATTCAGTATATGTGTATATATATATATATATATATATATATATATATATATATATATATATATATATATATATGTACATCTATCTATCTATCTATCTATCTATCTATATATATATATATATATATATAAATTAATCAACCACAAATTTTTCAAATTGTGTTTTAACGAACATAATTGAGTTGTCCTTATATTGCTCTTCTGTATACCCTATGATGATATGAGTTCCTAAATTTTCACCAAGTTTGAATTATTATCTCCTTTCAAAATCTCCCTTCTTCAATGGCCTTTGTTATAGGTAGCCATTCTCCGATATAATTGCTTATTTGTTTTATCGTATAGTAATATTCTCTTTTTAAAGTCATGGTTTTCAGAAATTTCTCATAACTGAATCATGGGAATTTCTGTATCTTTCCATATTCTAGTAATGCATTCTTGGCTGTCAAAAGGCTATATGTAAAATCTCTTTGTTTTTCATGTATATACAGAGATGTAATATTTAATAAACATAATTCTGGTTTATATATCAAGTTTAAATCCAATGCTCTATTTAGTATTTTAATAATCTCTTTCCAAAATATTTGTATATATGGACATAAAGCTAAAACATATACTGCATTCGCTATATCACCACACCCTCTATTACATGTCGGAGGATAGTAGACCTAAATGTATTTAATAAATAAGGAGAATAATAAATCCTTTAAATCATATAGAATTGTATCTGGTTTAGACTATTGTTTTGACAACTATTCCAGGCCATGCACACATTTTCCCATTGTGAAGTTGAAATATTAATATTCAAGTCTTTTTGCCATGTTGTTTTTAAAGACATGGAAAAACCTACTTGTTTATCCTTAAGTAATGAATACAGTTTTGAAATTAACATTTTTCTATTATCAGCCATCATCAATGTTTCCAAAATCTGGTTATCTAACATCAGTTTCCCTTTTTTGTGTATACTGTATCTATAAGGGCAGATCTGATATGTAGATAAGTATAAAACATATAGAAACATAGAATTTGACAGCAGATAAGGATCACTTGGCCCACCTAGTCTTCCCATTTCTCTACCTGATGGATAAGCTGCAGATTCTAGTTAATCAACAGCTTACTGACTCCTATCCCCCACTAGAATTGCCTTTTTTCTGTCCCAAGCATTCTTGAATTCTCCCACTGTTCCTGACTCCACAACCTCCTCAGGAAGACTGTTCCATGCATCCACAACCCTCTCTGTGAAAAAATACTTTCTAACATTACCTCTGAGCCATCCCCCCTCTATCTTCAAATTGTGCCACCTTGTTCTTGCCCATCTCTTTTTCTGAAAGATGCTACCCTCTTGTACTTTGTTAATTCCTTTAAGATACTTGAAAGTTTCTATCATGTCCCCACTCTCCCTCCTTTCCTCAAGGGTGTACTTATTAAGCTGCTTTAGTTTCTCCTCGTATGGCTTCTGGTGCAGACCCTGCACCATTTTGATTGCCCTCCTCTGAACAGCCTCCACTCTGCCTATGTCTTTGTGAGATGGGGTCTCCAAATTACACAGTACTCCAGATGGGGTCTCACCAACTGTCTGTACAGAGGGATAACAACTTCCTGTTTTCTACAGTGGATGCCTTTCCTATGCATCCCAGTATTCCTTCAGCCCTCCTTATTGCCTTCTCACATTGCTTGCCCACCTTTAGGTCATCTGATATAATTACTCCCAGGTTTCTTTTGATTTTTGTTATTATCTCACCCCCATTGTGTACTCTTCCCCTCGGTTTTTGTTTCCCAGATGCATTACTTTGCACTTCTTTGCATTGAATCTGAGCTGCCATATATTTGACCATTCCTCCAACCTTACCAATTCCCTTTTCATCCTTTCCACCCCACCTCGTGTATCAACCCCATTGCAGATCTTTGTGTCGTCTGCAAAGAGACATACTTTTCCTTCCAAGTGCTCTCCAGTGTCACTTACAAAGACATTAAAGAGGACCGGTCCCAGTACCAAACCCTGTGGTACCCCACTAGTTACCTTCCTTTCTTCACTGTGGACTCTGTTTACTATTACCCTTTGCGTCCTGTTGTTCAGCCAGTTTTTTATCCAGGCTACCACCTTGGGACCCACTCCAAGACTAGTTAACTTGTATATGAATCTTTTGTGTGAGACTGTGTCAAATGCCTTGCTAAAATCTAGGTAGGTCATATCCACAGCCCCTCCCTGGTCTACTACTTTGGTCACCCAGTCAAAGAAATCTATTAGGTTCATCTGACATGACCTTCCTGCTGTGAAACCATGCTGCCTTGGGTCCTGTACCCCACTGGCCTCTAGGTACTCAGCAATTCTTTCCTTCAGAAGTGATTCCATCGTTTTTCCTACCACTGAGGTGAAACTAACAGGTCTGTAGTTTCCTGCATCTGCCCTGCTCCCACTTTTCTGAAGTGGAATCACATCTGCCCTCCTCCAGTCCTCAGGTACCACAACATCCTCCCATGATTAGTTAAAGAGAGTAGTCAGTGGTGTTACTAGTTCTACCCTTAGTTTTTTTTAGAATTCTGGGGTGAATCCCATCAGGCCCCATTGCTTTATCACCCTCAGTTTCAAGAATTCTTTCAAAACCCTTTCTTCTGTGAATGGACTGGTATTGACCCCACTATTCAGAGTGTTTCTCTTGTTTGGTTTAGGTACCTCCCTCCTTCCATTGTGAATACTGAGCAAAAATATTTATTCAGTATCCTTACTTTTCCATTGTCACCCTCTGCCATATTCCATACTCATCCTGAATTTGTTGGAAGATTTCAAACAATGTTTGTATACAAATCCCCAATAATTACTACTTCCTTATCTCCATTTTTTAAGTATAGGGGTATTGAAATAAGGATGGAAGTTATTCTGATATAATGGAGAATTTTACATAGTTTATTTCCCCTAATGTGTCATAATTGAATTCCAAATTTGTAGTGTATGGCTAAAGAAAACATTGCTGTTTTGTTTAATTTGCTTCTCCCTAATTTTTGTAGATAATAGATGTAAAAGATTTGATGGAGAGGGATTTTGAAATTCATAATATGCTGATGGGGGAGATTTCTACAGCCCAGAACTCTTTAAGAGGTTCTAATACTGTTGCCCAATGACAATGTTGAAAATGAGGGAGTTTAAGACCAAGGTGTGAATAGTCCAACATTAACTTTTATTTTTTAAGCCTTGGTCTTCCCTTGTTCCATAGGAACTTGGTGACTATCTAATCTATCCTTTTAAATATGTCCTGGGTTATCATCAATGATATTGCCTGAATGCATACAATAATCTTGGCAATATATTCATTTTAATTAACTGTACTCCCCTTAACAATGATAATGGAAGAGTCTCCCATTTTTGTAGATCCCTCTGTACTTCCCCTATTAATGGACATAAATTGACATCAAACAATTTGTTCTGTCTATTTGTAATCTGTATTCCTAAATATGTTAAACTATCTTTTTTAATTGTAGTAGGAAAGGCTGTAACATTAATATTTATTTTATCAGGATGAATAATGAGTGCTTCTGATTTGTCCCAAATAATGGAATACTCTGAGTATTTACCATATTTGTTTATAATTTGCATAATAATTTTTAATTCATATTCAGGGTTTTTTAAGATAGAGCACAGTGTCATCTGTGAATAAAGAGAGTTTTAAATATTTCTGATTAGAATATTGGAACCCTACAATATCTTTATGTCCTCTTATGGCATTAGCCAATGGTTCTTTTACTAGAATAAATAGAATCGGTGATAAGGGACACCCTTGTCATGTTCCCCGAAACAGGGGAAATGCAGAGGAAATCATATCATTAGTTATCACCTTTGCCTTAGGTGTAAAATATATCACTTTGATCCAACCTAAATACCTGGAACCTATTCCCAACTTCTTAAGGATATAAAAAAGATAGCACCACTCTACCTTATCAAAGGCTTTTTCTGCTTCCAGGGACACCACCACAGCATTCGGATCCTTGACATTATACAATACATTCATTGCATTTCTGATATTGTTATGGACCCTTCTCCCTTTGACAAAGCCTGTTTGATCAGACTTGATCAGTTCAGGAAGTATTACTTTGAGTCTTGCAGCAAAACTTTTGCATATATCTTATAGTCCATGTTCAAAAGTAAAACTGGATGGTAAGACTTGCATGATGTTCTATCTTTAACTTTCTTAGGAATAACCATAATTAGGGCTTTGTCAAATGAAGGAGGGAGTCTTCTCTGAATATCATTATATAGTTTTCTCAGTCTAGGACCAATGTCCTTAATGAAAGTCTGATAAAAATCTATTCCTATACCATCTAAACCTGGTGCCTTTTCTGACTTTAAGTCCTAAATTGCTTTTTCAACCTCCTGCACTGTTATATCTTGATCAAGCCTTTTTTGGTTTTCCTGCTTAATATGTGGAATATTAAGAACATTATTATTTTCATCTTGCTTGCTCTGTGAGGCATATAGATTTTCATAGTATCTTACAAATTCTAAATTTATATCTTGTTTGGCATTGCTCACTTGATAATTAATTTTTATTTCTAAGATGTTTCTGTCAATCTGGGTCATATAGGCTAATAACTTACCCCCTCTATCTATACGCATCATTTTAGCTCTGAAAATTAACATTAATCTTTCCATTTTTCATTATATAGTTGATACTCATATCTAACTTTTCTAACTTTTAAATGGATATTCAAATTTGATTGTAAATGTAATTTCTGAACTTCAGATATTTATTTTTCCAGCTGCTCAAATCTTAATTTTTGTCATTTTTTTCCTTTTAGCTGCATATGAAATGCAAACTACCCTTAGGATTCTTTATATGCATCCCATAGGATTTCAGGTGGGACCTCAGAGGGTCATTATTAGCATAATAATTTTCAGTTTCTTCTTTTATTTTGCTTATGAATGTTTCTTCTTTTAATAAAATTGGATCTAATCTCCATTGCTTAGTAGTGGTGGTGTCCCTGGTCACAAGCTCAAGACATAGTGGTGCGTGATCCAAAATATGTATTGATTTATATTCTACCCCAATAATGTCCCTGAATAGCTGTTGTGATCCTAAAAACAAATCAATTCTTGAATATGTCTTAAACCTGCACAAAAATCAGGAATATTCTCTTTTATTAGGATAAGAAATTTTCCATAAGTCAATCAATGATAGGTGTTCCATCCTGTTCTGCAAAGTTTTAATATCACTACTTTTATATTCCCTTTTTTCACAGTAGTATCTAATTGCTCATAAAGGATCGTATTAAAGTCCAAGTCTATCAAATATGGCTGTGGATATTTTATAAGTTTTGTAAAAAATTCTCCCAAGGTAGCTTTAGCTTTGTCATTTAGGTACATATAAAGATGCTAATGTCAAATGGTTTCCTTTAATTTTTGTTTTGGCTATTATAAATCTTCATTCATCTTCAATAATTTGACTTTCTATGTTCACATTTAATTTCTTCTTAAACAGGATGGAAGCCCCTCTTGACTTAGCTGTAAAAATGGAGTGTATACCTTGTCCACCCCACACTGTATTCACTTTAACCATTTCCTTCTCTGTTAAATGCGTCTCTTGAAGGCAGATGATATCAATACTATTATTTTTATATAATTAAATATGTTTTCCTTTTAGTGGGGTTACTAAAACCATTGATGTTCCAAGATAATACCTTTAGTTGGTCAAACATTTTTTTTCTTATATGAGGTTCAGTAGTATAGAGAAATAAAAAATCGATTTCTGACATCACATATTAGTCAGATCCCTTGTTCTCAATCAATTACTTCATCATTACCTCCTACACTACTCTATCTTATGGATCCAGGAATAATCTACATCCTATTTAATTTATAGTTTAATTCATAATTTTTGTTTATTTTAGGTAAAAAGGGAAAGGAAGAGAGGGGAGAAAACCTTTCCCTTCTCAGCCCGCCCATCCACCTCATTGTTTATTAATTATGACGAGAGCACCAAAGGACTGGACTACCATATTTCTTTGAAATCATGTTCTTTTCCACTTTTTATATACTGTATGTGTTCCAGTTTCATGATATCTAACATATATTTAATCCATGTTTCCACTACTGGGGGTTTGTTGTCCTTCCGCTTAATCAGTATACATTTTTTTGCTACTGTTATAGCTAGTGATAGAAAATTTTGTTGAGGTTGATTAATTACCTCTTTCTGGAGAGCAAACATTGTTAACAAAACACCATCTATTAATTGTATTTGTAAAACTTTATTAATTATTTTTAATAACTCAAGCCAAAAATTGGTCAAATATGGACAACTATGTATTAAATGTATCAGAGTTCCTGATGTATTAGAACATCTTGGACATACATATCTCAAAGTTGGATTAATCTTTATGTAACTTGTATGGAGTATAATATACCTTATGCAAAATATTAAATTGTACCTGTTGCATATTGCTGGATCTTAAATTCTTAAATGGGGATACTGCTATTGCTGACCAGACATTCTCCAGCTCACTTTCTGAGAGTTTCTGTCCCATATCCATTTTCCATCTCTTTTTTAACTTTACTATGTCTTTGTGTATGTCCAAGAATAGTGCCTCATAAATTTTTGAAATTAAGCTTTTATTTTCCTTTTATTATAATAATATATCCAATACTGGTGTAGATACCAATTTTTGGCCCTTATTTATTTGACTAATTAAATGTTTAATTTGTAAATATTGACATCTATGTGTCTCCGGAATATCATACTGTAATTTGATATGTTCAAATGTTTTAAACTTCTTGGGCCAGATATTCAAAACTTTACCCCTGGGCTAAGTTAACACTGACTGGTGGACAATCGTAGCCTGGAGCACAAAGCAAGTTATATTCAAATGGAATAGCCCAGGGCAAACAGATTCTGAATATAGCATGGGAATGTGGCCATGCAAACTGGGCTGGGAGTGCAGGGCAAGCATAGTCCTGGAATAAAACAGCACTGAATATAGCAACCAGGAAGTGCAAACCACAACAACAACACAGTGCACAGTGATGTGAGGGTAGGTAGAGATGAACTATGTGGTCAATGTGTGTGCCAGCAAATGTGTGGACCCAGTACAGCTGCAGGCAGCAGCAAATGTGAAAGAACAGTGATCAAAACTGTATAACATTCCCTGAACCATTATTAACACATTAGTGCGGCTTTAGCACAGAGCTAAGCTGTTTTCCCAGTGCTAAGATTTGCCATATTCAAAAGTGACATGCAAATGAGCCTACTTAGGTAGTCTCTGGGCAAACAGCCAGATTAGCATCTCATTATGCCCTGATTTGCATGCAGTTTGCCCAGCATTACTGCAGGGTCCCAAAGCTCCACCTGTAGGTCAGTCTGGAAGTACAGGGCTGGCCAGGTCTGACCACAGTTCCACCTGTGGGTCACTCCAGGCAGTGCATGATGATAGCTGCAGGTCACGTGTAAATAGTGCAGCATAGCATAGCATATCATACCCCAGGGGACAACACAGTATAGGCACAGGTGGTGGTGGTGCTCCATGCAACCGTCACACTGTAGGTCATGCTACAGTGCACAGCAGACACTACAGTAGCAAAGGGCTGGTAGTGTGAGGGACACAACAATGCCTATGGTTTGTAGGGCAGTGATGACCACTGCACTGTACACAGTGACAGGCCCAGCTTGCAGGTGATTACTGACAGTGGACAGTACTGTTACGCTGTTGTGTGATCTACAGATGATGCACCTGTGGCATGGGATACTCACAGTGACATACACATGGCTGGCTGTGTGTGCTGTGGCATCTGTACAGTTGTGCAGCATGTGGCTGGGGGGGCACATAAGATACAACAGACACACACAGGTGGTGGGATATTCCAACTACTGGACCATGTGCACTGCATGATGTGTCCCAGCCTTGTGGCCACACCTGGGCTGTGGTGAGGTCTGGCCACCCGTATACCCTTCCCTCAATGGCCACCATGCCCACAGTGCTGCATGTGTGTGCTGGCATCTGTTCATCACCACAGACGTATGGTCTGCAGGTGTGCACTGTATGGCCACACTACCATGATGTCCCTTGTGGGTCAGATCACCCCTTACTGTCTGGCATGGCTGGGACTGGTGGCAGCTGTTGGCATCATGGTGGTGCCATCAGTGAGTAGCATGTGTCCTCCATGTCTGGCATATTCTAAATGTCATACTCATATGTTAGGGTCGCGCAACCCACGCAAATCCCATGCAAACACCATACAAAGCATCAATGTTGTGCAAAGCTGTTTGCCCAGGGATAAGACCAGCTTTTCCTGGGCAGTAATTTGTATCACGCTAAGGGTGGCGCTAAGTTGTGCTAAACACCTTAGCGTGATGCTAGCCAATGAATATCCCATAGCACCTGTATTCATGTTCAGTGTGTCTCTTGCATATAATTATGGTTTTCCGGTGCTAATGCAATTTTATGCACTATGTGGCCTTTGAATATAGCAAACCCGCTCTAATCCCGTGCAAACAGTTTGCACACCATGCAAATCTTTGAATATCTGGGCCCTTATCTTCAAATAAGTGTCCACATTTGTATAGACCCTTCTTATACCACTCTTTAAATATACAATCTTTTTCTAGTATAGAATAATTATGATTATTATAAATCCGAGAGAATTTAGTAATACCCAACTTGATTTTTTTGTATTTTATGAATTTCAGCCGAAGATTTTATTGTTGTTAGAGTAGTTGAACTTTCTATTTCATTGTTCTTAACACCCTTTCTCAGATTTATCCCTGAGAATAGTACATTTATTAAATTTTGATATTCATATTTTGTACTTTCCATCTGTGCTGATTTGGTAGGAAATTCTTTATGATTAATCCAGTTCCATATTATTGCTACCTGTACTGCTAAATAATATTTATGGAAGTCCGGCAAGGAAAGTCCCCCTTGTTCTTTTGGTAATTGCCATTTATTTATTGAAATTCTTGGTCTTTTATTAAGCCACATATAGTTTATCAACATTTTATTTAATGATTTGGAAAATTCCACAGAGATTTCTATTGAGTGCTTGATACAAATACAATAACCTTGGTAATATCTGCATTTTATTACCTTCACTCTACCTATTAAATTTAGGGAAGAAAATGCCATTTATTTATCTCTGTTTTAATAATCTGCAACTGTGGGTCAATGTTAAGTTTATATAATTCCTTCCAATTATTACTTAATCTTATCCCCAAATAAGTAAACTCATCTACTATCAGACATATACAGTTCTTCAACCTTTGTAGATGACTATCTCTATTATTTTAAATATGAATGTTTTTGTACATTCATTTTATAATCTGATTAATTTTCAAATGCATCAGATACTTTGAAAAACTCATTTATGGATTCTTGAGTATTTGTAATATAAAGGAGGGCATCATCTGCGTATAAGCTAATCTTATGTTCCTGTGTAGTGTACATTATTCCCTGCATTATTACATTTTGCCTAATTTTTTTCTGCAAATGGTTTGACGACCAAGGCAAAAATTAATGGGGAGATAAGGCATCCTTGCCTGGTACCTCTTGTCAAGCCAAAGGGTGTAGAGAGCACACCATTAACTTTCACTTGTGCCTTTGGTTATTGGTAGATTATTTCAATCAATTTCCTAAACTTAATCCCAAAGTTCATCTTCTCCAAAACAGCCAATATAAATTCCTACTTTACTCAATCAAATGCTTTTTCTGCAACTATTGTTAGTAATATAGAGTTGTCTTTTTTATTATTGGGAATAATATTCAATGTACATCTTACATTTTCTGTAATTCTTCTTCCTTTAATAAACACATTCTGGTCTTGATTGACCAATACTAGTAAAACCTTCTCCATCCTATTGGCCAATATCTTTGTCAAAATCTTATAATTGGAGTTTAGCAAAGATATTGGCCTGTAGGATTTACATAGCTGTGGATCTTTATCCTGCTTATGGAAGAGATGAATATGAGCTTCTTGAAATGTACCTGGAATCTTTCCTAATTCTATAATTTTATTAAGCATGGTTGTAAGTATTTGTATAAATATGGTCTTGTATTTCTTACAGAATTCTAGTTGAGCACCATCTGGTCCAGGAGCATTTCCTGACTTCATCCCTTTAATTGCTGTCTCCACCCCTGAGTTGACAAAAGGTTCTTCCAATAATGATTTTGCCTCCTCGGTCAATTGATTCATTATTAGATCATCTAAAATGTTCCCCTGTCCTTAATTTACCTTTATATACTGTGATGTATATAACTCCTTATAATATTCTGTAAATATTGTATTTATATATTGTGGATTAGTATGCAATGCCCTCCACATCTTTTATTTATTTTACATAATTTTGTTACTGATCCTTTTTAGCTGCCATGCTAACCGTTTCAGTAGTTTATTTGAATTTATATAATATTTAGATCTAGTCCTCAATATCTGACTTTCTGCTTTTTCTATCAAAGTATTGTGTGCATCCTTTGTTTTATTAATTTATTAAATGTATCTGAATCCAATGAACTGTTATGTATTTATTCTAATGTATATATTTTTCTTTCTAATTCTTTCTGTTGTCCTTCCCATTTCTCTTCCTTTTTCCCTGTAGTTCTGAATTTTCCCTAAGCCATGATTTGAAAGCATCCCAAATTATCATTATATCAGTATCCTGCTCAGAATTTCTTTCAAAATTCCATTATTTCTTGAGTTAGAGTATTACTAGCTTCTTCCCTTTAACCAGTGTCATATCCATTTTCCAATTTCTAGGATATATATGACATTTGATTCCACCAAATATCTGTTATACAGGGTGAATGGTCTGATATTAATATACCTGGATATACAATTTTATCTATGTTATGTTGTATTGAGCCCGATATTAAAACATAGTCTATTCCTGAGTATACACAATGCACATTAGAATAATAAGAAAACTGTTTATTTTTAGAGTTACTACAATGCATGGGTCTATGAAATTCAAGTCAGACATAAATCCCTTAATAGTTTTTATTGAAGTTTTGTAATTATAAATGAGCTTAAAGTTATGTCTGATTTATGTAGAGCTACAGTAAAATCTTCTCCCACAATGTATGGGTCTTTAAATGTTGATAATTGTAGAAAGAATTCTGAGAAAAAACCCGGATTATTATAATTAGAACCATAGACTGTAGCTAGGGTGAGCCACTCGGTCCCCACTTCTATTTCTATTATAATACATCTTCCCTTCTGATCTATATATTTTTTATGCATAATTGGTTTCGGTACTTTTTTATAAAAAACGATAGCCACTCCCCTAGCATTAGAGTTATATAGAGCATGTACTCCTGGTCCCCAATTCCCTTGGAACCACTGAAAATCTGACTCTGAGAAATGCGCCTCTTGTAACAGCACACCGTTAATTTTTCCTTTGGTAAAATAATGTATTACTCTATGCATTTTATTTCTTTGTCTCAGTCCTTGACATTCCACATTGCCAGCTTTAATGTATCCACCATTTATTAATAAATTTGCAATCTAAAGTGAAAAATATATTCCTGGCTCCAACAATGCTTTTATCTTTAAAATATACTAAAAATCATATTTACTATGATGTTTCTCTATTTTGATTGAATATACAACCCTACACCTAACAAACCATATACCTGTGATTGCCCCTTCAGGAAAAATTATTTCCCTATACCCTCCCCCATTCATTAGCAGAGATAAACAAAATGTCATCTCCTGTGCCCATGAGGTACAGCAGGGTCCATGCCCTCTCTACCTTTTCTCTCTGCATCTTCACCTTATGACCTGGGCTATTACATCTTATAGCTCTAGCCACTAAAATATTACCAAATAACATATGCACTGGGGGGGGGGTGGCAAATTGAAAATTATAGTTTCTTAATATCTTCCTTTCTCTCCTTTCCCTCTCTTCTTACCTATCTTTCTCCAATATTAACATAAATTCAGTTCATCCAAACCTTCCTTTCTTTCCTTACTTTTCATTCTTTACTTATATCTTAAGTCCTAGTAAGTTTTAGTTATCCTAATACCCAAATGAAAGAGGAAGCATGAATGAGATTAAATACAAGAGGGGGGAAGCATGATTTTACCAACTCCCTTCCTACCTCTAATCTTTTACTCTCCCATTTTTCATTCCTTTTTCAACTGCTGAAGTTAAAATCATAGCAGTAAATTACGTTTATACAGTTCCTTATTAAACTATTTATGTTTCTTGGTTATGATTAGAGCTTTCATGATTTGAAGGTGTAGTCTGTGTAGGATGTTGCTTTGATTGGCCATAACAACTTTCAAATGCTTCCTCAGCTTCCTCATAGTCATCAAACATCTGCAGTTTCCCTTTGACCACAAAACATAATTTTACTGGGTGTTGCATACTAAACTTGATCCCCATATCATACATCTTTCTCTTAAGTGGGTTAAAAAGTTTTCATTTATTCACTATCTTGTAACAAGTCTGGGTATGCATTTGTAATCACATTTTTAAATGTAAGCCCTTTATCTATTCTTGCTTTCTGCAGCACTGCTTCCCTATCCTGATACCAATGTGATTTTATCAGGAAGGGTCTTGGATAGGATTGATTTGAGTTCACAAATCTTGATCCAGTTCTATGAGCCCTGTCCATATCAATTTTCTGTTCTGAATATTTCTTCCCCATTATCTCTGTAAGTATTTTTTCCACAAATGGTATGGGGTCTCCTGTCCCTTCAAGGCCTTCTGGGACATTCAGTAACCTAATATTTCCCTTTCTTGACCTGTCTTATATATCTGCAACCTTTTGAATCAAGTCTTGTAGTTGCTTTTCATGCCTTGATTGTATTCTTAACATAGGACCTTTATCATCTTCTATTTGTGACACCCTCTCCTCTAATTCTTGAATACGTGCCTTCAAAGAATCTATTTTATCTGATAGAATATTAACTGAGTCTGAGAGTCCTTTAATAGACACATGTATTTCTCCTAATGCTTGTAGCATCTCTATTTTCAAAGATGCAACTGCTTCTGCAGTTACTTCTGATAATTCTTGATTTGTTTGATCAGGGGTCTGCCTGATGTTCTTATTAGTTTCTGTTTAAGTTGCTCTTGAGTTTCAAATTCCTTTATTTGCTCCCTTCTTTCTTTAACCATCTGCACTTGTACTCTCCCCCCTCCCTTGTTCAAAATCTGTGTTTATTTCCCATTCCTTCACCTTTTCATTTACTGCCTGTATATTTTTTTCCATCTCATTCATCTTACTTCCTGCTTCCACAGTTTCTTGTATATTTTCGTCACCCTGGTTTATCAACGATGGTTCTGTTGTTGTGTCTGGTACAGAAGTCAGGAAAAACATTATTTTTCCTGTGGATTTAAGGGCGCTTTAGATTTTGGTGGAGTATCCGAATTGGAGATAAGTTACCGCATGCTAAATCCTCATTTAGATGTGACTGAAATGAAATACCATCATGTGTTTCTTCTGAATCAACTTCTAAAGTAAACTTGCCTTTTCATTCGTTTACCTTTTAAATGTTGTCTTGTTATTTCTTTGACCCGCCTCACTGATTTAGACATATGGTGTGTAAAACAGCAGTTAGTTCTTCTGTTGGTTCTCTCACTTCTTTTACTCACCGACTAAACAATTAAACCCGAGATCAAAATTTACTAGGACCACTTTTCCTAGCAGTACCAAGTTCTGATCTCACTGCTGCTGCTAATTCTTTACACTGCGTGTAATTACAATTCTTGCAGTTTCCTCCGGTCCTCCTATCGAGCTATTTTCCACGTGCAGAGATACCTTTTGCAGTTTTTTTTAAGTAGCTCAACAGATCATAACAAACCAAAAGGATCAAACAACCCACCAGAATAAAGAACCTTTAACCAGTGTTTGTGTCTCCAGGGCTCCCAGCATCTTTTTATTTTCAGGTACTTATATTTTCACTAAATATGATTTCAGCTCAAACAAATTCCTCAATTTCCCTAACAAGCTGTCTTTTTCCACAAATAGAGATCTTTTCCCTCTTTTTACTAGCTCAACAAGCCATAACAAACCAGAAGAATCAAGCACACATGATTATATGGAGAGCCTTTTACCACAGCTCATAATACCAAGGCTCAGTGTCATACAAATGCTCTTGTTTCAGGATTCAAAATTTCCACCATACATACTGGACAGTTATAGTATGCACAGAAAATATCTTAGCTTCCACAAGAAGCTGCTCCTGCAAGTGCCATAAATCTTCAATGCGACATGAAACCCTACTGTTTCTCTCATGGCATCTTGCTCAGCCCCGCAATACCAGAACTGACATCATTCCCAGTCAAACATTTTTAAAATAATTATTGCCAACAAACTGGTTGTGGCAACTTTTAACTATATGAAGAAGTACAAAAATATTTAAGGAAGGGAAGTATGTCTTATTTTCCATTTTTCTTATACATGCATTTGTTACATACTGTACACTAGGTTTTACAGATAATTTACTCAACAGATGGTCAGTACCCCCCTTCTCCCCAATGTTATAAAGAAAAATATCATGGCTTGATTATACTATATACCCACAATAGCTCATCTGTCGAACCTCCTGGGCTTCATGTTGCATCTATGAACATCTGTAGCCTCCTTAAAAAATTCGACTCACTCTAATGTTGGGTTATAGTTCATAAGCCTGACGTTATTTCTATAGTTGAAACCTGGCTGTCAGAATCTACCCCTGACTCCCTGGTCTCACTCCTGGGCTACTCCCTTTATTGAGAGGACCGTGTTGTTGGTAGGCGGGGTGGGGGCTGTGCTATCTATATCAAGACTCACTCATAGGGCGAGCCCTCCAGCCCCTGTCCTTGACTTTGGGGCTCAGGTCCTAACCTAAAACTGACCCCTGATCCTTCAAGGGGTCCCCTCTATCTGACCACAGCTTACATACCTCCAAAAATCAGGCACTGGCTCTGGTTCCACTAACTGATTACCTTACTTCCCTGCCCCATTCCTCTGATCAAATCCTTGTGGGTGATCTAAATATTAACTGACAGCCCCTCATCTTCTGCTACCCATGACACCTTTACATCTATTGATCTAACACAACTCGTTACCCATCCAACTAGAGAGAATCCTAGAATGGGCACAAGCACACTTCCTGATGTGGTCCTCACCAACCGTCCTAACCAAATCTGCAATATCCAAGTCCTTCCTGATGGACTTAGAGACCACTCCACTATTCTCTTCCATTGGTCAACCTCCTTACCCAAATCCACAGCGCAGTCCACCTTTCGGCAGCGGCTAAGACCAGGTAGGCTGAAAGGCCTTAAGCAACTCCTAGCCCATATTGATTGGTCTCCCATACCATATGCCCTGATATTGATACGGCTCTAACCTTTTTAACCAAACCTTTAACAAAGCCTGCAACATTTTGCACCTCTAACTGCACTCGGTCCAAAGTATGGCATGCCCCTGGGTTACACCCCCACGCTAACTTCTTAAGAACAGGGATAACCTATGGCACATTGCCATGGAAACTGGCTGCCCTGCCGACAGACAGGCTTATGCAGCTGCCCAGAACAAATGTACCTGGGTCATCCGCGAGGCTAAGGCTGATCACTATCGGGCCTCACTCACCTCATCCTGGGGAATGCCAGGACCTTCTGGGACAATATCAAACAACTGAATGGTGGCACATCCCCCACCCTCCCAAATCAACATTGATGGCTCTGTCTCCACAGACCCAGCCCACATTACCAACTACCTCAACAAATCCTTCACTGACCTTAGCCCTGTTCTCCCGAGCAACTTCTTTGACCCCCCCATCTGACCCTATTCTCACATGCCCCAGGTTCCACCTACACCGGGTTACTGCCATGAAGTCAGACCCTACCTAATCAAGGCCTTAAAGAGCAATACTATTGGCAGTGACTCTCTCGATCCCAATCTTCTCCGTCAGGTTCTGGATCTGGTTAGTTCCCCTATCACCAGCCTCTTCAACAAATCTCTCTGCCTGGGGCAATTTCCCTCTGCCTGGAAAATTGCCACAGTCACCCCCATACACAAGGGTGGTGATAGGTCTCTTTCTGGTAATTATCAGCCAATCTCTATCCTCTCCCCTCTCTCCAAGGCCTTAGAAAAAGTTGTGTCCACCCAAATCTCAGACTATCTAGCCAAATACAGCATCCTCTGCCCTGAACAGCATGGTTTCCATGCTGGCCATAGCACCAACACCGCCCTTCTTGAGTTCTCTAATTTTCTTCACTCCTCTCTGGACGCCGGCTCTCTAGCGGGCACAGTGTTCATTGATTTATCAAAAGCCTTTGACAGTGTCTCCCACCCCCTCCTGCTGGATGCCCTCAGCCACATAGGCTTTGCCGCTGGGCCAGTCTCCTGGTGCTCCAGCTACTTGTCTGCCAGCTCACAGTGTGTTAAAATTAATGGGACACTCTCCAGCACCTGTCCTATCCACTCTGGTGTCCCTCAGGGCTCCATTCTTGGGCCCTTGCTCTTTTCTCTTTATCTCAATTCCCTGCCAGGTGAATGTACTGGTAATCTCTTACTTTATGCAGACGATGCCGTTATCTTTGCCTCAGACCGTAACCCTATCACCCTTCAGGACTCCTTGCAATTATCTTACAATGACGCTGAAGCCTGGTTCAAAAAGCATAGACTCATAATAAATCTTAAAAAACTAAAACAATGTTCTTTGCCCACCCTCAAAATAAAGCAAGCAATTTTCCTCTTCAGGTCCTTGCCAGTTCCAAGTTCACACTCAAGCAAGTCTACTCATACAAGTACCTAGGGATATCCTTAGACCCCCGCTCTCTCATTTCATGCCCATATCTCTGCCATTGCCTCAGCCTCCAACATTCGGCTGGGTATCCTTTACCGCCATAAAAACTGTCTCCCCCTTGATGCCCTCCGACTCCGCAGTCACATCCTCTGTACTATCCCTAGAAGATTATGGCTTGCCAGTTTATGGGGCTGCTGACCAGACCTCCCTAAACAAGATATGCCTCACCCTAAATAAGGCTTGTAGGCTAATTACCAGTGTGCCTAGACTAACTCATACCTGCCATTTATACACCCTGGCTAATCTGCTTGACCTAGATGAATGCCTTAGATACCAAACCTGCCTCCTAACTAAAAAGACTCTCCTTGTGCTATCCCCGCCAGGGTTGACTACTTCTATCCACCGAGCTAATTCACTAGTGCATACCTGAACCTCCTGCAAAACCGCACTGTTAGTACCAAGGGTAAGAACCTCACAAGGGCAAAGGGCATACTCCTATAGAGCCTCCTCCTGGTATAACACCCTCCCTTGCAGTATCACTGATGCTTCCATGATCTCTCGGTTCAAGACCACCCTGCGAAAACACCTGCGAAAACACCTATTTACTACGCTCAGCTGTGGCTGCCCCTAAGTTTACTTCAGCTCAAAGCCCCCTGAGTGGCTGCACTAACCCATTGCTTATCACTAGCTGTGATCCTATACACTTCTCCACTAGTCTCTACAATGATTATCTCTGCATAGTTTCCGCCACTGTTATCTTACTGTACAAATTGTCTGTACCTACTTGTGCACTGCCAAACCTGTATTACTGAAATGTAACTGTTCTAACTACTCTGAACCAACATGTGCTCGCCAACTCCTGTAATTCTAAAATGGTATTCTGTCCAATGTTCTCATTCCTTACAAATGTTTTGTACCCTGTTTATTGAAAAATGTTGTTTGTACTGTTTTTGTCCTCTCTGTGACGAGGTACCTTTGTAAATGAGCTCCTGGCTCAAAGGTTGTAAACTGATGTTCCAATAAATAAATAAAATAAATAAATAAATACTATCCCCTCATTCATTTCCGAATGCTCCGTTGGAGAGCTATACTGGATGGTACAGCTCTTCAGTACCACTAGTACTCCTTCCTTAACAAGAATAAGCCTCATCATACCAGTGTGGTTGGGTAACCGCTTCCCCCCCTTAGAAAACCATTAGCCTATACATTAGATGCATTTCGGTAAGGCCCATCTGAGGAACTTCTATTTCCTTAATCAAATAATGTCCTGCATTAGGTAATATTCTATTCCAGCTCTTTTGAAGTGCTTTCCCCTTTTTCTTGCCCTGTATTGGAATCTTGAATAATTAGCCCCTCTGTAGCTCATGCATTTTCTTCTTGTTGTTGAGGGCCTACAGTTTAGTTTGGCTCCATTGTAGCATCTGATGCAGCTTCTGATTTATCTTTTTCCTTATTACATGATTTCTGTTTCTCAAAAACCGGTGCCCTATCTTCAGTAGCTTTTTTAGGGACATGTTCTTGTGAATGTTTTTTAACTGTTATTCCAATTGTCTCTTTAGAGAATGCTTCTGCTGTGTTAACAGTCTCAAAATTATAAAATTTTCCTTGGAATAGAATCCTTAATTTATTTGGATACGAATGCTGAAATCTTACATGCTTTTCCCAGAGGTCCTCTTTTAGTGGATTAAACAACTTTCTTTTTTTGTAAAGCTTAGGCCCAGAGTCAGGGAGTACCAATAGTTGATTTCCATCTATTGTCAAACTTTTTTTCATGCATAGGATATTATTCTTTCTTTATCTTGAAATTGTAAGAAGCATGCTAAAATTATTCTAGGAAATCTTTGTGCCAAGTTTTCATTAGCTGTATAGCCAGGAAAGCGGTGAACTCTGCCCAATTCAGTTCTGTAACTGGCCTGAAGTTACTGTTTAAGAGCTTCATTAATCCATTCTTCAAAAGTTTTGTGAATATTCTGGCCTTCCCATCCTTCTAGGACATTCAAAACTTTTAGATTGTTATGCCTTGAGCGCTACTGTAGATTGTCCATTTTCTGCCTGATTTCCTTAAGCTCTTTTGTATGTTCCAGTATTTTAGGTTCCAACTGTGGCAAAAAATCTTCCAAGTCTGATATTCTATTTTCTAATTCCAATATTTTGCTGTTTACATCTCCAATTTCTCTTCTTACTTCCCCTATTTATTTTCTTATTTTGTCCATCTTTACTGTAAATGTATTCCTGCAATACCCTGCTTGATTTCATTCAATAGTTGCTTATAATTATCCATTGGGATATCTTGTTTTGAATTGCGCATTTCTTCAGCTTGCATGTCCATATTATAAATTTTGGTTTTATTTTTATCTTTTTGGGATTGCTCCGGTAAGGTTACCATGAACAAATGTAAATTCGAAATCAGCAGGTATTTGTGAAGAAGTGGGAGTACTTTCTTTCTGTATGGATGATCCACAGACTTTTTTTTACATTACGAACATGCAAAATTGTCGTCAGAAAATGGCCCACAGGTCTATGAAGTCTATCCAATTGTGCAGTTCTTAGTTTCATATTACTACAGCTGCTCCAGCCCCACCAAACCCCTCCCTTCCTCCCCTTTCCTGTTCTTCCCCCTCTTTGTGTTCTTGTCTGTACTAATCCTGCCCTTGACTCTATCCCAACCCCACTTAAAGTTATCCACTGTCTTCAGTTCGATTAACTCCTCTGGCAGTGTGTTCCGTCTCACCACAACTCTATCTGAAAAGTTGTGCTTCCTCATCTCCCTCCTGAACCTTCCCCCTTCCAACTTCAGAATGTGTCCCCTGGTGACCATTCCCCCCCTTTAAGTGGAACAATCCTCCTCTCTGACTTTGTTTATGCCTTCCAAGTACTTAAAGGTCTCTATCATGTCTCTTCTTTCCCTTCTGTCTTCCAGCGAATACAAGTTGAGCTTCCTCAATCTTTCCTCATACAATAACTCCCCCAGTTCCATGATAATTTTTGTAGCCCTGCACTGAACCCCCTCCAGTAATCTCACATCGTTTTTGAGATATGGACACCAGTACTGCACACAGTACTCCAAGTGTGGCCTCACCAGTGATTTATACAATGGCAGGATGATCTCCTCCTTTCTAGAGGTGATCCTCTGGCATGTACCCCAGCATCCTATTTGCCCTTGCTGCCACTTTCCTACACTGTGCTGATACCTTCATGTATCCTGTGACTATTAACCCGGGGTCCCTTTCCTCCTCTGAAGATGTTACCTGAATTCCCCCAGCCAGTAGCTGGTCCTGGTATTCTTGCTCCGAGGTGCATGATCTTGCACTTCTTAATGTTAAGGCTCAACTGCCCTCCCTAGACCAGTGTTCAAGTTTAGCTAGATCCTCCCTGAGTGCCTGCCTCCCTTCCTCATTGTCCACTTTTGCACAAATCTTAGTGTCATCTGCGAACAGGCTGATCTTACTCTTGACCCCCTCTACAGTGTCTCCAGTGAAGACACTGAACAAATCAGGGCCCAGCACTGAACCCTACAGTACCCCACTTGTTACTGGCCTTGGCTTGGATGTCTCCCCCCTTATAACTACTCTCTGTTGTCTGCCCTACAACCAGCTCTCAACCCACCCCACCAGTTTCTCCCCCACCCCCATGTCCCTCAGCTTGCTCATCGGTCAAGTTCTGAACCACTCCTTCATTTGAAACACTTGAGGAATTCATGTTTCCATTCTCTTGATTTGGTATTATCTGTTTCTACTGGTTATTAATATCTTGATTTTCCAACTCAGTTCCATCACCCTCATCTACTAAATTTCTTTTTTAGCCCATGTTTCCAAGGGTTTTACATCCTAAGTCTGAGCTTTGAGTTTTCTTGATGTATTTCTTTCAGCTTTAGATTTAATGTTCTCTGGTTCCAACTCAGATTTATTTTTATTCTTCTCAGCAGGCTACCTAAAGAAATCCTTCAAATTGTTGATCTTTTTTACACATTCTTTCCCATCCCCCCACCTGTTTTAGGGAGGTGGTTCTGTGTTGTTTCAGTTAGCACTTGCTCACGCAGTCCCCTGATGTACTGTCTTTCAGAGCTGCTTCAGTTAAAGTTTTAGAAATACAACTTCCAGTACAATTTTACTTGCCCCCCCACACACACAATTATGGGAAGGTGGTTCTGCGTTGTTTCTATTCAGCACTTGCTCATGCAGTTCCCTGGTGTACTGTCTTACAGAGCTGCTTTAATTAGGGTTTTTATAACTGGACCTTTCTGTAAAGTTGGTTTTCAGTCCCTTAGGACACTGGGTCTCTCAGTCTTCTTATAGAGTTTTACCAATCTTCTTACTTTTTAATTCTGTCCTAACTTGGCCTTTGTCAGACTATCTGTTCCCCCCCCCCCAATTTAGGGAGGTTATATCATGTCCTTTGCTCATGCAGTCCCCTTATGTATCAACTTACAGAGCTTGCTTTTATGCTGATGCTGTATTGTTTGTAGTCAACATTCACAAACATGCTTTATTTATTTACAATTTGGGTCCACATAATACTTCTTACAGATTCACATAGCTCATTATTAGGGCTGTAACTTTTTCATGGGGGTCACAGATTTCACAATTACCTTGAAATAGGTGGTCCCCCATGAGAATCCTCAACTCTTCCTTAATTTTTTTCCATTGCTGTACCTGAGAACCGTGTGGCTAAACAGCTTATCGGCAATGGTCTGTCTCCTAGGTCGCAGTATTGCTGCATGTATCTACTCTTTTAAATTCAGAGAGAGAGAGACAGAAAGAGATGGACACTGTTTAAAAAGAGTGACAGCAGGTCTCAGTACTGACACATACCTACATAGCGAGACTCGCTGTCACTACCTTTCTCAACACTACTGGGAACATTAATGGGGGAATTCTTGTCTTACAGAAAGAGACAGTGAGCGGTAGAAGAACAGATTCCTGCCACGAATAGCGCTACTGTTATCACGTCAGACAGAGGGCACTGTCTGAAAACGAAGGACAGGGTGCCTGCATAGCTCAGATACAGCAGAGCAGGTAGGCAACTCAGACAGTACACTGCAGGGAACTAGAAGGTAGATCCGTCACAGTGACAGTGGGTCTCAGTACTGACACATGCCTGCATATCAAGACCTGCTGTCACTACTTTTCTCCTCACTACTGATGCTATTGACAGACCCTGCAACCCTAGGAAGGCACATTAGAACACAGAAAACTTGGGACAAGGGCCCTCATCAGCTCTCCTAATTATATACCATTGTCAAACTATGGTATATAATTGGGAGTCTATTGATACTGTGCTTCACCGTGAAAAATGCAATTCACACTGTGAACTGGCTGTGAAATTTGGCATTTTTTACCATGAATTAATTACAGCCCTACTCATTACTGCTGCTCCACCAAAATGCATGGTAAAACAGCAGGCCTAGTCTGTACAGCAGAGCAGAACACCTGACTAATTTATATTAAATACCCACTGCTTAGTTTTCCTTGCTGCAGCTTACTTCAGAAAGAATCAAATATAAAGAGAGGAGTAACTAATTTTATTTAAACAACATGGCAGCAACGCATATGCAACTTATTTAATTTAGGATTTTTCAGACATTGTATGTAGGAGTTCACTACAACTCATCCCAGCTCCCTTGGATAAAAATCCATTCACGTAACTACTTCAAAGTCAGCACTTGTGTCAGTTTTACCTGCCATCGTGTTTTCAGACATGTTTCATTCAGCTTGCTCTGAATACTCCTACCACGCTTTGTTTCTTTCAACATGACTTTTCCTCACAATCAGCTCCACCGAGCTTTACTCAACCGTTTAACTTCAAAGTGGCTCCCATCTCTCGCTTGAGTTTGAACTGATTGGGACTTTACCAGGCTCTGGACTTCACACTGCTCTGGATCAGGCTTCCAACATTCTGGTAAAACCCATTATTTTTCTCGTACTATTTTCATTAGTTATTTGTCTAAACTGCAGCAGTTTTACTCACATTATGGGAGGTTTGGCACTACCCCTCACACTACGGTCTCCTCAATCCTCACTGACGGCCGCCATCTTGCTCCACCCACCTGGGTAGTATTGCCTCTTTTCGCCTACTATCAATCCCCTCCAAATGCATCCCAGCATCCTGTTGGCCTTACGATAGGCCTTGTTGCACTGACTAGTTTGTTTAAGGGAATTACTGATGGTAACTCCTAGAGCCTCTTCCTCATTTGCAATGCTAAGTCTCTCCCCTCCCAACCAGTATTCTATCATGGGTTTTTATTTTCCCTAGGTGCGTTACCTTGCACTTTTTTGCATTGAATTTTAACTCCTAGACCTTTGACCACCCCTCTAATCTTAGCAGGTCCTTTTGCATATTCCTTATTCCTTCCTCACAATCCACCATCCCACATAGTTTTGTGTCATCTGCAAACAGACACCATTTGCCCTAGATTCCTTCTCCAATGTCACTAATGAACATGTTGAAGAGGACTGGTCCCAGGACTGATCCCTGAGAAACCCATTCATTACCTACTTCTCTTCTGATTTAACTGCATTGACCACCACCCTCTGTCACCTAACTGCTAGTCAGTTTCCCACCAACTCACTAGAGTTTTAGCTGCCCCCACGTCCTCCATTTTCTTAAGCAATCTCTTGTGTGGTACTGAATCAAAGGCCTTACTAAAGTCAAAGTATAGCAAGTCTACTGCCTGGCCTTTGTCCATCTCTCTTATCACCCAGTCAAAGAAGACTATCAGGTTGGTCTGACAAGACCTTCCTGTGACAAAACCATGTTGTTTATCATCCTTGAGTCCATTGCTTTCCAAGTATTCTATGAGGTCCTCTTTAATCAAGGATCCCAAGCTTCCTCACAATGGAGGTCAGGCTAACAGGCTTATAATTCCCTGTTTGCTCCTGCCCTCCCCTTATGTAGTGGTACTACATCCGCTAACTTCAATCTGCTGAGACCACCCCAGTCCTGAGTGAGCTGTTGAGCAACTCAGCTAGTGGATCAGCCAGTCCGGTTGCCAACTCCCTCAGTATCCTTAGGTGCAACCCATCTGGATCCAGGGCCAATCAATCTTGAGGGCTGCGAGCCCCTTCAAGGTCCTTTCCCTAGTAAACACTGGCATACTCATTTCTGGGATTCTCTTTGAGCCTCTTTGATGCCACTCTCAGGCAGGGGCCCATCTTCTTCCTTAGTGAAGACAGAGCAAAAACAATAGTTCAGAACAGCAACCCTTCTGCCCATCTTCTTTTATTGCCCTACCCCCTCCACTAGTTTTGCAATACCCCCTTTTTGCATTTTTCGCTAATATACCTAAAAATAGTTTTTCCTCATTCTTCACCCCTTCACAATGCACAGTTCTGTGTCTGCTTTTGCCTCCTGATCATCCTCTTAGCCTTCCTGGCTTTCTGAAGATATTCCTCCTGTTCTGCTCTCCTTGATTGCTCTTGTATTTGTAAAAGGCCCTCTTTTGGCTCCTACTGCTTCCCTGACCCTAGATTAAATCTATTTTTCTTTGTCACTGCTTTTATGTATGTCTTTGATGCCTCAGGGATAGACCCTTTGATTGTTTTCCATTTCTCCTCCACCCTGCCTATGTCCCCCTCCCCTTCTAACTTCTTCCTTACCAGTTCCCTCATCTTAACGAAGCCCAATCTTCTAAAGTCATGGACTGCAGTTTTTGAGGGTGACTTACCAGCCCCTAGGGCCAGTTCAAACCATACAGAGCTATGGCTGCTATTCCCTAGAGGCTCCCCACCTCACAGCACCCACCAGTTCTGTGTTGGTGAGTACTACATCTAGGACTGCAGACTGCCTGGTGGGTTCCTTAACTAGCTGCACAGGTAGACAGTCCTGAAATGCATCCGCATCAGTGACTCAGCAGAACCTCCCAATCAATGTCAGACAAGTTTGGGTCCCCTACCACTACCACCTCCCATTTTGCCACCGCTCTTCTAAGTTCCTTCTCAAGGACTCTGCCCCTTTCCTTCCCTTGACCCGGGGGCCTAGAGACCTTCCTTAATCTTATCTTTCTGCCCGAGGCCACCATGAATTGCTTACATATAGAGTCAGTTTCCCCATCTGCACCTCTAATGCTCCTATCTTCAGTCACTTCAGTGTCTTCCCTGACATAAAGGTGACCTTCCTACCTGTCCTGTGAGCCCTCCTGAATAATGTGTATCCAGGGACCGCCATCTCCCAGTCATTGTTTTCTGTGGCCCATGTTTCTGTGATGGCCACAAGATCTACCTCAGTGTGTGTGTGTGCCATCATTGTTTGGAGCTCACTAAGTTTGTTCCCCAGGCTCCTGGCCTTAATGAATACTCTCTTCCACTTGACCACTGCTCTGGCTCTGTTGCTGTCCATCTGCCTACTATACTGTTTCCCCTCTTTCTTATTGCTTTTACCCACAGTTTTTTCTCTTATAGTCATTCCCCCCTTACTTTAATTTCCCCTACATTGTTCCTTGTGCCCTGTATCTTGCTACTATCCCCTGGGTGTGGGGGAGTACTGTCTTGGATCCCTTTCTGCTCATCCTCCATTGTGAATCCTGTAGACCTAGACTCCCTAGCAGTCAGTTAAATGCCTGATATAGACATCAAACTTCTGCCCCAGTGTGCTGTCCCTCTCTTTTGTCAGGTGAAGTTTGTCACCCTTGAAGAGTTGTCTGTTTCAGATATCCTCCCAGTCCCCTACAAAGTGGTACCATATGCCCAGCATTACCCCTTGAGCCAAAAATTGAATTCTGCTATCTCAGCTGCCTTAATCCTGTCCTGCCACCCCTCCTGGCCCCACACATGGAGGACTTTGGAGAAGGCCAGGAAGCCAAGTGCACCACCAACCCATGCCCCAGTCAACAGAAACTCTGCTTTACTGCCTCTACTGACTGGGGTGCTGGTTGGCCAGCACCTAGCTTCCCCTCCCTATTCTATGTAAGTCCTGATTGGCTAATGCTCCAGGCAGGCACCAAACCAGCCCTCCTCCATCTGCCCGCCAACACCCTGTCCATATCTCTAACCATTGAGTCCCTGATTACTAGGACCTTCTTTACAGTCTTACCCTCCTTGGGTGCCAAAGTACTCTATGACCCATCCCCTGAGACTGACTCAGAGTTCTCCCTTGCGGAGTAAGGAGCTTGAGTCTCCTCCAGGAATGCAAAGTGTTTTTCTGTCTGTATGCAACTGGGCTGGAAAACTTATTTGAGGCTGTCCCATATAACCCTCCCATGCTGCGCCACCCTCCACACTCCCAGACCAGTGGGCCCCTGGGGAGTGGGGATGAGGTAAGTAGGCCACTGCTGAGCTGAGAGCACAAATTAGTAATTTCTATCCTGGCTGATACCAGCTGAACATGGAGTTTCTCTATGGTCCTGCAGAAGGGTCAGTGTCCTCTTCTACAGAGCGCTTCCCTGGAGAAGTGTGCCCCACAGTCTCTACAACTGAGTGCCTCCTCCCCGTGCCACATCTTACCAAGAACCGTATTGATGAGAGAGTGATTTAAAGGAGACCTGCAAAGTAACTGCTGTAGCCCACTCCCATCCCCATGTGCCTTTCTATGATGCTGCTGGAGTCAGTGGCTGCAATGATGATCATTAATAGAGCAATCTGTATATTTTAAAACAGTGCTGAAACTTAGCTCCCAATGCAGAAGTGCCACATGGATCCCAATTGAGCATGCACAAGTTCTCATGGGTATTCTGACCATTTAGTGATGTGAATAACACTACTGGTCTGAATATAGCAGCAGCAGCTGAAGCTTAGTATACTTATTTTTATTGCTTCCGCGGGGTCTAATGCCTAAAATAATACTTACAGCAACAGCCTGTCCTGTAGAAGTTTGATGTCTATATCAGGTATTTCTGTGCAACATTCATTTCAAACTAAGGTAACTATTTCTGTGCGATGTTCATTTCAAAGTACAGTGACTATTTCTGTGAAATGTTCATTTCAAACTAAAGTGACAATTTCTGTGCAATGCTCATTTCAAACTAAAGTGACTACCTTTGGGCATTTTACATTTTAAACTAAAGTGACTATTTCTGTTTTTCTTTTTTTATTTACTGTTTCCCCCCCCCCCCTTCACCTTGTCTGGCCCTCATTCCCTCCAATCCTCTTAGCCCCATCCCTCAGCATCCCCCAGAATTTACCTTCTTCCCCAGTCCCCCCAAGGCTTCCCTCTGTGGCTGGGGATGTACGTGAGGGAGGTCCTACTGCCAGGAGTGAAGCCTGTGGAGGTCGTCGGTCATCCTGCCAGCCAGGTGTTTTCCTCCATTTCTGTCCTCCTTCATTGCTGCTCTATCCCTCCCTATAGGGTATGCAGTGCATGCATCCTCCCTCCTCCTCCTCATATCATGCTTGCCCAACCACCCACACTACTGTGTGTGGCAGTGCTGCCATGAAACACAGAACCCTCCCTCCTGGGAAGGAGAGCATCCTGTGGGATGCTCAGTCCTCTCTCCCTCCGAGAGGAGAGCATCCTGTGGGATGCTCAGTCCTCTCCCTCCTCGGCCGACCCCTGGCAGCCCAAGTCTGCTACTGAACACAGGTCGCCGGGGTGGCAGGAAGTAAGGCGCCCAGCGCCTCAGCCCTCCATGCCACTGGGCCAGCTGAAAGTGACTATTTATGTGCAATGTTCATTTCAAGCTAGAGTGAATTTCTGTGCAATGTATATTTTAATCTATAGCGCTTATCTGTGCACATTTTTCATTTCTAGCTAAAGTGTTCAGTTCAGGTTTATTAAGGTGAGCCACAGGCTTTCATTAAGCTAAAACCAGTGTAACCCCTTGTTGCAGGGTTACTAGAATCCCCAGTAAGACCTAGTGGTAGGCAGGAAGGCAACTTATGAAACTCCAGTTAAATGGGTTTCACACTGTCTTACTCTGTTCTCAGTCACAGCTGAGATTTGAGATGACATCACCATAGAACTGTTGCAGCTACATAAGCCACATTGGAATCTGCAGCTCAGGGTGAGTTTAGAACTTTGGGAGTTTTCAAAGGCAGTTTCTGTTTACCTTTTGTTGGAGAAGGAGGTATGATCCTGTTTACCTTTTGAAAGTGGTGGAGACCGCTGTCCAGGTCTCCGTGCCTCTCCCTCCGGGGGATGGAAGAAAAGTCCTCTGTGGGTTCGAGGGGCAATCCCTATTTCCACTATGGAAGAAAGCTGCCTGTTTTCAGTGTCTGTTCTTGTATAACAGTAAAAGAAGTGGTACTTTGCCTGTGGGGCACCTGCAACGAATGGGTGAGTGTTTTGCTCCATTTGAAGGGCAAACCAATTGTTTCATCAGTTTGGAACTATAAAGGAAGTTGGGATGTGGACTGCTATTTTGGGAGGACTATTTTACTAGGACAAACAAATAG
This sequence comes from Neoceratodus forsteri, assembly GCA_016271365.2. Lineage (NCBI taxonomy): Eukaryota > Metazoa > Chordata > Ceratodontiformes > Ceratodontidae > Neoceratodus > Neoceratodus forsteri. Next base: position 90,444,185 of record CM028132.1, on the reverse strand, counting down.
AGCAGCCAAAAAGTCTAAAGTTTTAATGGATTTCAAGTAATGCTGTAGAGGGGGTGCTTCAGGTCATCCACCGTTTAATCTACATTTTCACAGTTTAAGTTTATGTTTGTCCAGAGAAATGGCTGGGTATGGGCTGTGGGAGCTGGAGGTGGGAACACCCCCCATCTTTAGTATCCAGGTCCACCTCTATGGATTTCTTCTGTGATTTGCTACTTGCCTCATGCGCCTGGCTAGTGATGAGGTGGGTACCCAGACGTGGGTCGCAACTTGAAAATCTCTCTAGGAGTCGCAGACTCTATGTGGTGTGGGGAGTCACAGGATGGGAAATATTCTCCTTGTTTGATGGGAGTTCATGGAAGTAAGAAAACAAATTTCTCTAGGAGTTGCAGACTCTATGTGGTGTGGGGAGCCACAGCTTGGGAAAATATACTCCTTGTGTGATGGGAGTTTCTCCAAGTAAAGTTTGGGTTCATTCTCAAATGGACCGTCAGTCAAGTGGCCGGCAGGGGAGCCGGGCCAGTCGGGCTGTGTATCCAAAGCGCATGCAAGTCCGGGCTGAGTGCCTGGTGGGTCCAGAGCCAGACAATAGTAAAAATGTGTTCATTCTTCAAATGGACCGCCTTTAGTCTCTATCTGCATATACAGTGAACGTAGCCCCTTGGGGGACCATTCAATGCTTTGTCATGTGTCAGTTAGTTTTGAATAAAGCCACACTGAAAAATCCCAATCCTGGTTCTGGACATTACAGTTATTGCTTCCTGTAGTTGGATTTACTTGGGTGTCCCTGTGCAGAGTAGCCAAACCTAGGTCCCTTGCGCCAGGTAACCTCATCCTCCCCGAACCCAGGTCCCCACCAGGTATTGCTGCCAACGCCAACAGCATGCCACCTGTCATTTTAGTAAAAAGGCAGGGGTGAGGGGTTACACCAGTACAGTACATGCTTATAAAACACAGAGTATAACAACATCATAACTATTATACCCAATTTCAAAAGCCCATGTATTAGGCATAGTGAACTGCAGATAAATAAGGAGCATACTGTATTTCTTTTAAGAGGTGTGAAATGTTGTGTAGGTATAATGAATTGGAACACACAGGTTATGGAGTACTATAATATGGATTATAAAATGGGTAGAAAGAATACTGAATTCTGACTGGATGAGAGCAACTTTCAGCTGGGCCATTATCCCAGCACAATGGCCCAGCTGAAAGTAGTATGTTTAAAAAATGCATGAAAGTTAGTTAAAATGACCCATTTCATAATCGCAATAAGACATCTAGGAGTGCTGTGGTGGGCTAACAACCTTCTCGGTGGTGGAAGCACTCTTATATGCCTCATGTTCAACCCACCCGAGGTGGGCCATTATCCCACCATAACACACCCCCTGTCATGCCTTATTGCTTAATTAATAGAATGCTTATCGTGCTCACTTCCTGATCACCCTCATAGCAAAGGAGGCCAGTGCATAGATTAAATGGCGATCTGCACCACCATGAACAGTGCAGATGAGTTGCACAGGTGCAGATCAGTAAACAGCTTGCAGAGCACTGTAGATCACTCCATTGCAGCACAGTGTGATCTGTGGTTTAATGGGTTTGGGTACCGGTGCAGAAGTTCTTTTGCTAGCATGTAAACATGCTGTTCTGCCTGCACCAGTACAGCTCCACAGCACCTCTCACCCAAAAAATATTGCACCTGTCAAAAGTAAGAAATACAGTGATTGTATGGCAAACACCAGATGGGCAGGTCATGCAGAAAATTCAGCTTCTCCCCTGCATGTTTAGTATCCTGTGCTGAATGTTCTATAAAGCTTGTCATTCATACTAACCCCCTGACTTTCATTTGTCTGAAGCTGAGAACCTTGCTACACTGCAAAGAACAAACTATAACTCCGTTTAGGAGCTGGAAACTTGGTAAGGCATACTATTGTAAAGCAGGGGAGCTACGCTTTCTACAAAGAGTTTCATTTTTTTTTCCTCATTGGCATTAAGCAGAGAATTGCAGGATTCCGTTAAAAGTGTAGTAATTTTATAACCAGAGGGAGTGAGATACAACTGAATTTGCTTGATTGTTGGGGTTGAGACCTAGGATTTGGAAGGATATTTTTGCAACATTTTAAAAGTGTCCTGTTGGCTGAGAAGTTAAGTTTTTTCCCTGGTTTCACTGAACGATTTTGTGTATTGGAATCAGACATAGCAGACTGCCTACATTGAAAGGCCTGCTTACATCACAGGTGTCACTAGTCAATCAATTGGCTTAATTCTTAAGATTTTCTTTTTTTTTTTTTGAAATTACTGTTTATTTCTCCTCCCAGCCTGCCACCTCCGACCCTTCGGGGGGACAATTGGACATCCCACTGCCCGGAACCCTACCCACACAGACCCACTGGCCCCATGGAGCCTCGGATTACCCCCCGGGTGGGGATGAGGTGAGGGGTCAAACCCCATTACTTACTTTGCATCGGTCTGTGGTCTGCTGGGTGGGCACAGGCAAATCGTGGGCACAGCCATGGTTCCCCCGTCTTCCCGGCTGTGGCAGGCTTTTTTTTTTCCGCGATTTTCTCCCTCCCGAGCAGTAAGTACCCTCCCCGACGTCATGATGCATACGCCGACGTCCGTGCTGCTCAATAGCCGCCCATCTCCCCAGGTGGAGCCTGCAGTTCCTCGAGCCTCTGCTCTGGGTCATGCAGGTGTCGGGCAATGGCTGAATCCCTCCTGGAGAAGGTGAACTGTCGTTGGGCGCTCAAGCCTATCTCCCCAGTAATGACCCACCGACTGACCAGTCCGCTCCGAACACGGGTCTCCGGCATGGAGCGAGGTGTGGCGTCCAGCGCCTCAACCCTCAGCACCACCGGGCCGGCTAATTCTTAAGATTTTCAGTGCAGGAAGAGTGTAAAGCACAGCTGACTTATTTGGGACTGACTGCTTTCAGAGCACAAACCACCAGGCTGTTTTGGTGCTGGGGAGGTTTACCTGTGTCTGACTTGGATGTCTGGATTTTTCTCTGTTTGATTAGCAGGGTATTTCCTCTGTCAAATTGTTGTGTAGGGCATCTTGCTGACAGGAAGGCACTCATCGCAGCTAGGTCAGAGCTTTTAGCTGATTGTTTTGTGAGGGCACAGTTTAGGCCCAACCCTTCCACCCCTCACCCCACCCACCCCTGGAAATAGTTCCTTTATACCTGGGGTTCTGACATCATTTCCTCAAGAGTGCAAGGTGCATATCACTGTCATATCCTCTCTAGCACACTGCACTGACAATATAAGCATACACATTGTATAATATATATATTTCTACATAACAAACCAATCACACACACACAAAAATAAAAAGTAGATAAACATGTGGGGAGTAGTACAATGTAATGGCTGTGGGGCAGCAGTCTTCCGGGAGTCTTTCTGGAGGCTGAGATGCTGCCCTATTTGCAGACAACTCTCTGCCCTGAGGGAGGAAGTTGCCTGTCTTCAGGTCATGCTGGACAGTAGTAAGGGAACCTTCCCCCGGCCACACTGGATGGTAGGAAGGGAACCTCCCCCATCCAGGGGGCACCAGAGCCACCACCACCACTACCTCAAAGGTTGCGAAGAAAGCACAGAAGTTGGACCACAGTGGGCTCAGGAAGGGTGAGGATGGTGGAACAGGGGCACACCCAGTCAGTTGTTCCACTCCACAATCCATACACCATTCTGGGAGAGCATAGCTCCCTTATGGATGCACCTGCAGAGGAGACTAAGGAGGCTGAGGACAGCTGTCACAAGGGAGGCCCACAGGAAGGAGACAGAGGACACCACAAGGAAAGGAAGCAGCTCCTGGTGGGGGACTCAATTATTAGGGGGATAGAACTTGGGGAGCAGGGAAAACTGAAGTAAGGTGCCTGCCTGGTGCCATGGCTTGGAGGGACAGGAAGCACATCCTCAGGATTACAAGAACAGGTGCACGGGAGTCTGAGCTGGATGTCATTGTCCACCTAGGGACAAACGACTTGGCTCATCATGAGATTAGAGCAGTGCAGAAGGACTTTGTAGAATTGGGGAGGGGCCTAAGACAAGTAGCACACACAGTATCCTTCTCAGAGGTGCTGCCTGTCAATGGCATGAGTGAGGCGAGGGTACTTTGCACCATGCAGTTTAATGAATGGTTGAAAAAATGGTGTGGAGCACAGGGGTTTGGCTTCATTGGGGACTGGGGTTCCACCTGGAGGGACACCAGCCTATACTGGCAGGATGGTCTGCATCTGTCCAGGAAGGGAACAAGGCTTTTGAGCAATCGGTTTAAATGCTTCATTGGCAAGCTTTTAAACTAGTCAAGGGGGGAGGCACTGATAAGCAGCAGGAAAATCCCAGCCTCTCCCTACAAAACAGGGTACTAAATGAGAAAAAGACCGAGGTAGGAAGGTCAGTGGGGGATGCTGCAACAGAAGGTAAAGCCATCAAAAATGGAGAGTAATGAGTACCAATGCCCATAGTCTGAGTAACAAGCTTCCTGAATTAGTGGCCTTGATGAAGGAGGAACATCTGGATATTGTGGCAGTCACAGAAACATGGTACACACAAAACCATGACTGGGACGTAAACATACCAGGATACACTATCTACAGGAGGGACAGGGAGGGTAAGAGGAGGAGGAGTAGCTCTTTACATAAGGGAAGGAATCAAAGCAACAGAACAAAAGGGTAAACAGGGAGGAGAAGAAGCACTGTGGGTAAATTTGGAGACTGGCAATGGCACCACAATCTGCACAGGGGTTGTATACAGACCCCCTTCTCAGGGGGAGGAAATGGACAAGGAAATGATAGAAAGTATACTTAGAAAGGCAGAAAAAGGGGAGATATTGCTGATGGGTGATCTGAATATGCCAGATGTTAACTGGAGTGTAGTTGCAGCAGCCACTTCTAAGAGTGGGGTTATTCTAGCTGCCCTACAGGGGGCATGCCTTAGACAACTAGTATTGGAGCCCACTCGAGAGGGAGCAATCTTAGACCTGGTTCTCTCAAATGGAGATGAAGAGAGGATCACAGATGTAGAAGTGGGTAGCCATCTGGGAACTAGCGACCATCGAGCAGTATTGTTCACAATAAACACAGCAATAGAGTCAAGCCATACAAAGACAAAGGTACTGGATTTTTAGGAGGGCTGACTTTGCCAAAATGGGTGAGTGCCTAAGGAATGCACTAGCAAATGGGCAGGAAGGAGGGGTGGAAGAACAATGGGGAATAATAAAAACTGCCATCACAGAGGTAACAAGCCTTTGTGTAAAGCAAATAAACAAAACAAAACGAGGTAAGAAACCACTATGGTTCTCAAAGGAAGTGGCAGTGAAGGTTCAAGAGAAAAAGAAAGCATTCAGGAATTACAAGGAATCACAGAAGGAACAGGACAGAGAACTGTATCAGTTAAAGCAAAAGGAAGCTGGGAAGGCAGTCAGAACAGCAAAGGCCCAAACCGAGGAAAAGATAGCCAACTCAGTTAAGAAGAGGGATAAAACCTTTTATAGGTACATCAGGGAGCGAAGGAAGACCAAGGAAGGGATAGTGAGGCTTAATAAAGGGAGGGAGGGTGGGCAGAGGGTGACTGTGAAAAGGCAGAGATACTAAACAAATAGTTTTGCTCAGTATTTACAAAGGAAGAGGGGAGGTACCTAAAACAAACAGTAGAAACACTCTGGATACAGAAGTTGATACCAGCCCATTTACAGAAGAAAGGGTTCTGAAAGAGCTCTTAAAACTGAAGGTGGACAAAGCAATGGGGGCCTGATGGGATTCATCCCAGAATTCTAAAAGAACTAAGGGTAGAACTAGTGACACCACTGACTACCCTCTTTAACAAATCATGGGAGGATGGGGTGGTACCGAGGACTGGAGGAGGGCAGATGTGATTCCCCTTCACAAAAGTGGGAGCAAGGCAGAAGCAGGAAACTACAGACCTGTTAGTTTAACCTCAGTGGTAGGGAAAATGATGGAATCACTTCTGAAGGAAAGAACTGTCGAGTATCTAGAGGCCAGAGGGGCACAGGACCCAAGGCAGCATGGATTCACAGCGGGAAGGTCATGCCAGACAAATCTGATAGATTTCTTTGACTGGGTGACCAAAGTAGTTGATCAGGGAGGGCTGTGGACATGGCCTACCTAGACTTTAGCAAGGCATTTGACACAGTCCCACACAAAGATTAATATACAAGTTAGCCAGCCTGGGAGTGGGTCCCAAGATGACAGCCTGGGTAAAGAATTGGCTGGAGAATAGGACACAGAGAGTAATAGTAAATGGAGTCCACTCTGAAAAAGGGGTTAGCAGTGGGGTACCGCAGGGTTCAGTATTAGACGGTCCTCTTCAATGTCTTTATAAGCGACATTGCAGAGGGACTGGAAGGAAAAGTATGTCTCTTTGCAGATGACACAAAGATCTGCAACATAGTTGATGCACAAGGTGGGGTGGAAAGGATGAGAAGGGACTTGGCAAGGTTAGAGGAATGGTCAAATGTACGGCAGCTTAGATTCAGTGCTAAGAAGTGAAAGGTAATGCACCTGGGAAACAAAAACCCAGGGGAAGAGTACACAATGGGGGGTGAGATACTAACAACAACAAAAATGGAAAGGGACCTGGGGGTAGTCATATCAGATGACCTAAAGGTGGGCAAGCAATGTGAGAGGGCAGTAAGGGAGGGCTGGGGGATACTGGGATGCATAGGGAGAGGCATTACCAGTAGAACAAGAAGTTATTATCCTCTGTACAGACAGCTGGTGAGACCCCATCTGGAGTACTGCGTGCAGTTCTGGAGACCCATCTCCATAAAGACACAGACAAGATGGAAGCTGTCCAGAGGAGGGCACTAAAATGGTGCAGGGTCTGCACCAGAAGACATATGAAGAGAGACTTAAGGAGCTTAATATGTATAGCCTCGAGGAAAGGAGGGAGAGGGGGGACATGATAGAAACTTTCAAGTACCTCAAGGAATCAACAAAGTCCAAGAGGGTAGCATCTTTAAAAAGAGGCATGCAAGAACAGGGGCACAATTTGAAGATAGAAGAGGCGGCTCAGAGGTAATTTGAAGTATTTTTCACAGAGAGGGTTGTGGATGTATGGAATGGCCTTCGGAGGTTGTGGAGTCAAAACAGTGGTGGAATTCAAGCATGCATGGGACAGTCATAAGGCAATTCTAGGGGGTTGGGGTAGGAAGAAGTAGGCTGCTGGTTAACTAGAATCTGCAGCTTATCCATCAGGTAGGGAAATGGGCAGACTGGGTGGGCCAAGTGGTCTTTATCTGCCGTCAAATTCTATGTTTCTATGTTTCATATGTATGATTTCAGCAAATGTCAGATATTGATATACTCTCATAAAAGCCAATTAGGCCCTATAATTTATATATTATGCCTGCTATACCCATTGTCTCCTTTTTTCTTACTGGTTAAATGGTTTTACTGTGCCTTGTATAAATGTAAATTGTTGTATATTATCACTTTATGTCATTGTACTACTGTTTATGTTATTCTTGTCTATGTAAAAATACTTGTACTCTTATTTGTATGACCACTCAGGTCCATCTTGTAAATGAGCTACGCCAATGATGTTCTCTGACTAAATAAAGATTTTGATTGATTGATTGATTGATTGATTTCAAACTTGCCAATATTCCATATTTGTACTTGTGGAGGGCCAGCGGTGGGTTCTAGGTCACTGTGTGATATTCTGTGGCTAGTGTCCCAAAACCCTTTCTGCATGAAGGGGAACTTTCTCCCTCTCTATGTTCCATCTATGGCAGAGTGCATCTCAGCTGTAAAACTTCTTTACATTTCAATGTACACTGTACAGTGTAACAACACCCCCCACCCTTGACACCAGCAGAAATGCGACCAGCAACACAGGAAGTTCAGTCTGAACCCCCGACTGCTCAGCAATGATGCACAGCATCTGTGGGATGAACAGGAGTCTGAAGTGATAATAATAATAATAATAATAATTTTATTTATATGGCGCCTTTCCATTGCCAAGACGCCTAACAATATAAAAATCATATAACATCACACGACAGAACAATACTGTTAAACTCGTATGCCAATATAATAATAAACACTTCAGTTATCTAAAAAAGCTTTTTGCCACAGATAGGTTTTTAAGCCCTTCTTAAATTCCTCCACAGTTGTGCACTCCCATAACCGACAGGGTAGAGAATTCCAAAGGGTGGGGGCTGCATAAGCAAAAGCTCTTGAACCAGATGACTTCAAATTCACCCTTGGAATCTCTAACAACCCCTTGTTGGCTGAGTGGAGTGATCAACCAGGGCAGTAAGGAACCAGAAGCTCTTTCAGATAGTCCAGGACCTGTCCATGGGTTTTAAAAGTCAGTAAACTGACTTTAAAGGTGATCTGTCACCGTATTGGCAGCCAGTGCAGCTCGCGCAGCACCGAATAATATGGCAGGATCGAGTAGAACCTGTCAAAAGCCGGCTGCCACATTCTGCACCAGCTGCAGGCGATGGATTTCAACCCCAGAAAGCCCTAGATAAAGGGAGTTGCAGTAATCCATGTGTGACTGCCAAAGGAGGACCAGGGTGGAAGGTCGTTGACGGAACTAGATGCCTAACTCTGGTGATATTCCTAAGATGATAAAAGGAGGTTTTGATGACAGCCAACACCTGGGAATGTAGGGTCAGTCCATCATCAAAACTACCCCCAGGTTACGCACCTGTGCAGAGGTTGGAGTGGATGCTGCCAAGAAAAATTCAGCGAGCACACCAACACCCGACCCCCATCTGACAACCAGGGTCCACAACCAGTACCTCAGTCTTTTCCGAGTTCAACTTCAGCCAACTGGAATCCATCCACTCCTGCATTTCTTTCAGACAGTTGTTAAAGACCGAGAGAGCTCCATCCTGGTCGGTTGCAAAAGAAAGGTAGAGTTGGGTATCATCTGCATAACGGTGAAACCTCAGCCCATACCTTCTTCCAATGTCTCCGAGGGGTAGCATATACACCGCAAACAGCATGGGTGACAGCACTGAACCCTGAGGCATTCCATAAGACAAAGCAGTTGGGCCTGAAGAAAAAAACCCAGACACAACTCTTTGTGTTCTACCCATGAGAACGATGTAAACCATCTGAGGACTGTCCCCGACTAATCCACAGATATGCCTCAGGTATCCTATCAACACCATGTGGTCCATGGTGTCAAAAGCTGAAGAAAGATCCAGAAGAACCAAGATGGAATGGCTTTTCTGATCTCTCGCCATCAAGAGATCATTGAGCACTTGAACCAGTGCTGTCTTGGTACTATGTCTCTTACGAAAACTGGACTGAGCGGTTCATAGATGCCATGGATGGTCAGATGGTCTTCCAGTTGTGCTGCCACTACTTTCTCAATCACCTTCCCAACAAAGGAAAGGTTAGAGATAGGTCTGTAGTTTGCGAGACAGTCTGGGTCCAAGGTAGCTTTCTTCAAGAGTGTCACCACTGCCTCTTTCAGGGAGCTAGGGAACTCTCCCGATTCCAAGGAGCACCAGACTATCTGCACAAGGACTGGACCGATGATGTCAATACAACCCAAAATTAGGGAAGTCAGTCCAGGGTCACACTACAGCACATAGGGTGCACGCTCTGGATAATCCTCATGACATTCATGAACTGCGGTCGACTGAAGGTACTCAAGGAAAACTGAGGTACAGTGACCCCGTACTGATCACGGACAACCCCTGTAGGGTGTGCTGGCTGCAGTACCGCCCTGATATCAGCCACCTTATTTGCAAAGAATTGAGCAAGCTCATCGTACTCTAATCGCGAAAAAGCTTTCCAAACATGCAGACAGGCTGGGTTGCACAGTCTGTCCACAGTTCGAAATAGCTGAGCTGGTCAATTCTGAGCAGCCGCAATCTCCCCGGACAGGAATTCTGCCTTCTTATGGTGATTGCAGATTGATGACTAAATAATGGTCCATCAATCTAAGGTGGTAGGCAGGATGGTCTTTGGCCAGCAACGCTTAACCTTCGTGATGTGGTGGAGCAGTGCCAAAATGAGCTTAGTGTTAATAAGTAGTTGGCTTAGACCTGTCATATTTTTTAAACAAAGAAAGATTATACTAATTTCCAAATTTCTGGTAGTTTTAAATTAATGTTTATAGTTGTAAAAAGAGCAGCAAGAATTTTAGCCCAAACATTGTCTAGGGAAATGAAGGCTTCTGCAGGAGCAAGACTGGCACTGGAAGCTTTCTGTTTTTTTGCAGATTAATCAGTGCTGCCACTTGACTAGGTGAAACATAACACCAGGCAGGTAACTTCTCTGGATTTTATTTATTTTTATATATTAATGGTTCCACTTTTGGTGTCTGCAAAGGTAAAAAATCTGGCCGTGATCCTAGACAGCGGATTGACATTTGAGGCTCAGGTGTCATCTGTTGTCCAGATTGTTTGTTACCATTTTAGGAATATCACCCAGATTAAAACCTTAATCCATCCAGGTGACATACTATCACTAGAGTATGCTATTGTGATGTCCAAACTCGACTACTGCAACACTTTGTATCTCAGGGTGAGTGGAGGGGTCCTGCGCCACTGGCAGCTGTTGCAGAATGTGGCAGCCATGTTGCTTACTGGCATTCCGAGGTCCTGTCATGTGACCCAGGTTCTGCACAACCTGCACTGGCTTCCTTTAAGATGGAGAATCTTCTTCAAGGGGGGTTTGCTCACCTACAAGACCATATATGGTTTGGGTCCAGGTTATCTGCAACACCTCCTGGCTCCTGCTGGCCTCCTGTGCTCTCTTCGCTCTGTTGAGGAGGGCATCCTAGAAGTTCCCAGGACCTGGTTAAAAACATTGGGTGATCATGCCTTTGGGCTGGTGGCACCAGTCCTGTGGAATGTGTTTCCTGGGCCCTTGATTTGTACAAACCTTTCCAGTCAGGATTTCGGGCTAGGTATAGCACAGAAACCATGCTTGTTCAGGTGCAGAATGATGTCCTAAGGGCGAGAGATCGTGGGGATAAGACAATTCTTGTTCTCCTTGATCTCTCCTCAGCATTTGACACTGTGGACCATTGTGTGTTGCTTGACTGCCTTAGGGAGCTCTGCAGACTCACTGGTACTGTCATTCACTGGTTTGAGTCCTTTTTTACCAACAGGAGGCAACGGGCTGTGGTGGGGAATTTTTCCTCCACTCCTAGCCTCCTATCTTGCGGAGTTCCTCAAGGGTCGGTACTGGCCCCAATGTTGTTTGCAGTGTACATGCTACCCCTGGGAGGGATCATCAGGAAGTGTGGCTTGGGTTTTCATTGTTATGCCGATGATGTGCTGAACCCCGACAAGACGGAGGTACTGGTAGTGGAGATGAACAGTGTGTGATAGGATGGTCTCTGATTCAGCAACTGGACTTGTTCTGGGAGTTGTTTCATTGAAGGCCTCCTCTTGGGTGCAAAACCTTGGTGTTATTTTGGACAGGAATTTGACTATGGAGGCACAAATATCCTCCACGGTCCGCTCCTGTTTTTTCCACCTCCGAAATATTGCCAGAATAAAGCTCCTTGTGCCGCCTCTGGACCTCCCTACCTTGATACATGCCTTAGTTACATCAAGGCTTGACTACTGCAGTGCGCTCTACCTCGGGGTCACAGGAGGATCTCTCTGCAGGCTGCAGCTGGTGCAAATCGCAGCTGCCCAGTTACTTACTGGGCAACAAAAATGTTGCCACATTACACCGGTGCTGCATGAATTGCACTGGCTGCCAGTAAGGTGGAGGATCCTCTTTAAGGTGGGTCTTCTCACCTATAAGGCCCTACACGGGCAGGGCTCTGGTTATCTGTTAGACCTTCTTGCACCTGCTCTCTCTGTCCGCCCCCTCTGCTCTTCCAGTGGGGGCTCCCTGGCGATTCCTAGAATGAGGCAGAGATCTGCTGGTGACAGAGCTTTCAGTGTTGCTGCTCCCGTTCTTTGGAATTCGCTGCCATCTGGGGTTAGGGGAGCCCCCACTATAGATATTTTTAAGGCCCGCCTGAAGGCCCTCCTATTTTCCCAAGCTTTTTGGGATTAAATTATGGAATTTAGCAGAATATGATAATTATATGATGGGTTATAAACTCTTTTTTGTGTATTTAAATACGTACAGTATTATGTGTTTTTTGATGCTGTATTTATTCATTTTGTACAGCGCCCAGAGTCCCTGGGATTTTTAAATAAACTTTGCCTTGCCTTGCCTTGCCTTGAGGGAGGCCCCCTCAGTAGAAGTTTTCAAATGGAGTCTGATGGCACACCTTTTTAGAGAAGCCTTCAGAGCTTAGCATATTCTCCTTTTATTTATTGCTTATTTTTGCTGATGTGTTTTATGTGCTAACTATAATTTTTCTCATCTGCCTGTATTCTGTACAGTGCCCTGAGCCTCAAGGAAAGGCACTTAAGAAATAAAACCTTGCTTGCTTGCTTTTATTAAATTTTGTTAAATGGGTAGGCCCACTGGGCCAAGAGTTCCTTTTTCAGGGGCAACCCAGAATTAATTACACATAATACATATATTATGGAATTATATAAAGTCAGAATATACAACAGCGGGCATAACAAGGCAAGTACATTTTCTTTATGAATACAGTATTCAGAGGGGTACAGGAGATTAGTACTCAGGCAACTCAAGATAACACAGTAATGTACATTCAAGACAAGTACCATGGCTTTATGTTGTGGTTCAGGGTACAGAAAGATAGGTACAGTTAGGAGGCATAATATCACCGAGTGCAAATCAGAATCCCTGAGGAGAGGCAGCAGTTACAGGTCAGCAATTACAAGAGTACAGGCTGTGCTCAAGTAGATACACCTTTAGTCCTTTTCTTAAAGCCTTCAAGTGAAGTGGAGTTTTTTAAGGGAAGCAGGAAGAGTGTTCCATAGGGATGGAGCTGAGTTGGCAAAGGTTCTCCCTTCCACACTAGATCTTGCTCTGGGTATTTCTAATCAAGGGCAGGCGGAGGACCTAAGAATTCTCCTGAATAGTTTATGATGCAAGATTCGTTGGAGACAGGGAGGAGTGGGACCTTTCAAGATTTTGAATGTGAGGCAGAGGAGATGATATTCCAGCCTGCCCTCCAAGGATGGCCAGTTCAAAGAGAGGAAGATATTGCAACAGTGCATCCTAGGTATAACTTTAAGTTTCTTAAGCTCAGTGCTTCTTAGAGAGTTAAGAATTGGAGCTCCATATTGGAAGAGGGGGAAGAAGCGTTCTTCTGGCAATGACCTAGTCAGTATACCAGACCAATTTTTTTGGTGCAAGGAATTGGAAATATAATCAATATAGGTTCTGAATGAGACTTCTTGGTACAGGAATACCCCAAGGAATTTTACTGCCTCAACCACTTCAATGCGGTTACCATCTGAGATGGACAGATCTAGTAGGTGCACCTGTCTGTACCCAGATGTCTGGGGCTAAACAAAATGGCTTTTGTCTTTCTGGTGTTAAGAACCAGTTTATTGGACAGGGACCATCTTTCAAGTGTGTGGAAGTCGTCAGCAAGAAGACAGTTAATGAGGGGGACATCAATAAAACTCCTATATAGAATTGCATCATCAGCATAAAGCTGAATTTGTGCCCCTTCACAATAAGTATGTAAATCATTCATGAACAGGGAAAAGAGCAATGAGCCTAATATGGCCCCATGAGGGACTCCATCAGTTGTTAGTCATACTGAGGATTGAACGCCTTTCCATTTCACTTTCTGGGACCTGTTAGTCAGGTAATGAGTGAACTATCCAGACCCAACCTCTTGAGTTTTTCTAGCAGGAGACCATGATTAACTAGATCAAATGCTTTAGTGAGATCTACTGTATAAAGATTGCACCAGTCACACACTGTCTGTCCATATCACCCAGTATATCAGTGGTCAGTTTAACCAGTGCAGTGTCTGTACTATGGAAATTTTGAAAGCCATGTGGCCAGTCAGACAATACCTCACCATTTCAGCATGTGTCCCCGTTTCTAACATATTAATTCATTCTTTGTATCATATATTTGGCTGAAATACAAAATCCACTGATTTTCAGTTATTTAATCCATTGTATCTGCCCAGGCAGTTTGAGCTCCAGAGGCTATCAAATTACAAAATTACCTGGTATTTTTATTCTTTACAGCAGTATTTAGTTGTTCTCATATATTCCCTTTGAACATACTTCTTTTTTCATTTAATAAATGTCTGTCCTTTTTGCTGCAGTTGTCTATAATAATTATACAACTTGTAAAGATTTTTCTTGCTGTATTTGCAGTCCTTGTTAAACTATCATTTGTTTATGGTTCTGTCATGTTGGATGTTATTCTTACTAGTTGCTAACTTATCTCCTTTAGTACAGTATTGATAATGTTGTTATAGCTCTGGATGCTATTCCCAAAGTTTTTTTGAAACCCATTACAAAATGCTAAAGCTTGAATAATTAAAAAGCTTGATGCAATGGAATCATTGACTAAGGCTTTATGCTGGTTCTTAACATAGTGACACCATTTAATTCTCTTAAATTTAGAGATAATTAAATAAACATCCCTTTCCTCTATAGTGGCATTGTTTCCATGATGATGATGTATCCAATAACATATTAAAACATTTGGGCATGTGGTCTCTCTTTGGTCTAGTTAATACTTCAAACAATAAAACATCATGAAAATCAAAAACACTAGTGATGTAAAAATCCAGAGCACTCCTATGTTTTTTTAGCTGGAAATATCACTTTGCCACCCATATCACCTTTCATCTTTGCATTCAATAAATGTAAATGGTATTTTTCAGTAAATTCCATAAAAATTCCTTACCATAGGATTTATGACTTTATCCTGTGAAGACTTCCTTGGAACATGAGAGAGATCATTCACAATTAAGCAACCTGTAATAAGCTCACTTACACATCCCATTCTGGTATTGAAATCTCCAGGTAATATTAGAGCAGCACATTGGTAGGTTCTCATGTTATATTTGACTAATTCTGAAAGCGATTTTGATATGGCAGACTACATTTCCAAGTGAATAGATGGCAGAATATACAGATTAATAACTGCACATAAACATCTTGGTCCCTGACTAACAATAATGGGTAAGAAATAAGGGACCTCAATTTACGGCATCTCCATATGCCAATCAAGAAGTGTAGAAATTAAAGTCATCATGCCTGTTTTTTTTTTTCCTACCACATTTGCTTTTTTGTCAGCTACATTTTCAAATACTCTACAATCATTAGGCTCCTAGCTTGTCTGTTTATTATTCCAGAGTTCTTGTAATAAAATTACATATGAGTATAAAATAAAATCAATCCATGACCCTTCATCAGCTTTATCAAAAGCCCTGCAATGTTCCAAGAAAATAATTAAATGTTATAATTTTCATTACCTAAGCCTGTTGTTCTGCTTGTCAATTAGGTTCCACGCTGCTAACCAAAATTTAATATGAATTTGCACTTTACCAAATCAAATGTTATTCACTATAGAGTCTATGCATGAATGCATAAACAGCACACATAAGCACTGTAGTAGCAGTGCACAGCTATGCGCTGCACAGGCATGGAGAGTTACAAGCAATGCACTAACATGCACACAGGGTGCAGGAATGCAGAGGAATAGTAATCTGAGACATGCAGGGCCATGCAGAGCAGGCAGTGGGTGAGCATGCAGACCCTGGCCTTACCCCTTGACTCCGCAATATATGGGCACCCCCAACCCTGCACACAAACACAGAAATGGATAGTGCTATGGAGAACACAGATTCAACCATGGCACTCAGGGTGCCACCAGTGCCTGATGGGACCAAGCATGGTTGCTCCATGATGCATGGACCAGGCTGGACACATGGCTGAGACCATACCAGGTACATCAATTTCATTGCTGCACAGATGGCCACCATGGTCCACAACATTCAGGAGCACTATGACATCATGTATGAGGCAAAGATATTAAAGGCACCAGCTGAGACCATGATACAGCTGTGGCTGGACATACAGGCAACCATCAATGCGGTTGGGCCACAGACATGCACACTACCTAACATCAAACATAAGTGGCATGATAAGTGATCCACTGTCAAGTGGGAGCTCACATTTCTCAAGTGCCAGTGGAACAGCATGGATGGAGGACTGCCTACACATGGGTACAGCCTGACATCAGTTGATAGAATGGTGGCAGACACCCTCACAGAGGTGACCCTACAAAGGGAGGAGGAGGGCATGGACAACCTGTGAGGTAGGCATCATAATGCGGGGGGGTTACACACAACAGACATACTAAAAACCCTGCATTGTACCCTACAAATGCAGAGACTAGGCACACCACTGATGAGGAGGAGGATGCAATCCTCTGCCAAGGAGGCCATGTAGCAGGAGAGTGAAATAGTAACCAGTGAACAAGGCGACTGTGATTAAGAGCTTTCAAAATGGGGAGACTCGGTCATGGCGCCTGTGTTCTGGGCTACCTGGTAGGGTAGTGACCAGATACAGGGGTAGGTGAGTACAGTGACAGGATGCCACTATAAAGACACACGTGTTGGGGGAGGGACTACGTCACATGATGGGCGAAAGGGGATGGAGGGTATGGGGTGTAGTGTCAGCAGTCAGCTGCTGAGCTGGCCATGTGGTGTGATAGGTAGGTGGCAGGTGGGAGTTGGGAGGGTGCCAGGTTCAGTTCTGGGCACAATCATTTTTTATGTTGGGTTATTGTTTCATTTAGTTCCATTTTACACACCCTGACATGCACCCCCTTGGGGTTGAGAATCCTTTAGTAGGGGGAGTGAAGGGGCACAGCCCCCCAACATAAAATAGAAACCAGTTTCTGGTTTTCTAGTCGCTGTGAGTGTACATCGCCGTAATTCATTTTCAGTGATATACACTCACCCAAACGGCGATCACTATTCCATGAGTGCCATTATAACATAGAACTGAGTGGAACAGACAGCTTATGGCTGGAGGATGTTGCACATATGTGTTGCCATAGGTGTCCCACTATACACTCCTAAACATACATAGCAGTGGCATGGCATGTAGTAAACATCTTTCCTCTCACCCCCTACTGCAGCGCTAGTGCCCGTGTGCACACCAGTGTTGGAGCAGTCATTGAAGGCCACACCCTGCCTGGACACAGTGGAGGACAACCAGGTGGATGAGGAGAGAATGAACATCCCCATCAACAGTCCACAACCAACCAACCCTGCAGATGACCTGATGCAGTCCTACCCATGGTAGCCACCCAGGATGTCCCAAGTGCCACAGCTGTCACACTTAACCAGCCACATACAGTAAGGCACACTGAATGGCCTCTCTGCAATGCCAGCCAGACACAGGACACAGGTGTCTGGCACAGCATCAGTGGTCAGTGGAGAGCAGGGTTATGAGGGGGAACACACAAAGACACCTGAACAATAGAAACATAGAAACATAGAAGTTGATGGCAGATAAGGACCACAAGGCCCATCCAATCTGCCCATTTCTTTTTCTACCTTATAAATGTGCCATCGGCCTTTGCTCTGTCAGTGGCTTATCTATTCATAGTCATTTGTATTGCTCCCTTATGCCTATCCCATGCCTATTTGAAGCCCTGCACTGTATTCATAGCCACCACTTCTTGTGGTAAGCCATTCCATGCATCCACCACCCTTTTCTGAAAAAGAATTTCCTCACATTCCCCTTAATCGGCCCTCTAATCTCATGCTGTGTCCTCTTGTCCTGCTATTTTTCTTATATTTAAACATGTTAGACTCTTTCACCTTGTTAATGCCCTTAAGGTGTTTGAATGCCTCGATCATATCACCTCTCTCCCTCCTTTGCTCAAGGGTATACATATTGAGCTCTGTTAATCTGTCCTCATATGTCTTCTGATGCAGTCCCTGCACCATTTTGGTTGCCCTCTCTGGACTGCCTCAATTTGGTTAATGTCCTTGTGAAGGTGTGGCCTCCAATACTGCATGCAGTACTCCAGATGGGGCCTAACCAGTGTCTTGTAAAGAGGGATTATTACCTCCCTCTTACGACTTGTGATACCCCTACTAATACACCCTAACACCCCTCTAGCCTTACCTACTGCTTTAGAGGTCTGCTTGGATGATTTCAGGTCATCAGTGATGATGGTGCCCAAGTCTCTTTCTTCCTTTGTGACTGCTAGCAACTCCCCTCCCAGCCTATAGGTGGCTTCAGGGTTTCTCTTCCCTATGTGCATGAGTTTGCACTTCTTTGCATTAAATCCCAGTTGCCACTCTTCTGACCCTTTTGCTAGTTTATCCAGATCTCTTCTCATTCTGCCCACCCCATCTGGATCATCTACTCTGTTGCAGATCTTGGTGTCATCTGCAAACA
The DNA here is from genome assembly GCA_016271365.2 of Neoceratodus forsteri. Lineage (NCBI taxonomy): Eukaryota > Metazoa > Chordata > Ceratodontiformes > Ceratodontidae > Neoceratodus > Neoceratodus forsteri. The sequence continues at coordinate 90,425,912 of CM028132.1, read as the reverse complement.
GACAAGCCTTACCCTCTAGTCCATCTGCAAGGTCACTAATGAAGATGTTGAAGAGGACTGACCCCAGAACTGATCCCTGAGGTACCCCACTTGTGACTTGCATCTCTTCTGACTGTATACCATTTACCACCACTCTCTGTTTTCTGCCCGTCAACCAGTTTGCCACCCAGTTGACCAACTTCTGACGCACCCCGAGTCTACCCAGCTTATTTATCAATCTTCTATGTGGAACAGTGTCAAAAGCTTTGCTGAAGTCAAGGTAGGCGACATCAACTGCTCCCCCTTGGTCGACCACTCTGGTTACCCAGTCAAAGAAATCTATGAGATTAGTTTGACAGGACCTTCCTTTTGTAAACCCATGCTGTCTTGGATCTTGTGCCCCTATGGATTCCAGGTGTTGCACTATCCTTTCCTTAAGGAGTGCCTCCATAATCTTGCCCACTACTGAGGTAAGACTGACTAGTCTGTAGTTCCCCGCCTCCTCCCTGCTACCACTCTTGTGGAGTGGGATCACATAAGCCCTTCTCCAGTCTTTTGGGACCTCTCCTGTGCTCAGAGACTCACTAAACAGTTCTGCTAATGGCTCTGCTAGTTCCACCTTTAGCTCCTTAAGTACCCTGGGATGTATGCCATCAGGTCCCATTGCCTTATCCACTCTAAGCTTAGCAAGCTCTTGTAGGACCCTTTCTTTTGTGAAGGGAGTAGTGCTCACCTCCCTCCCCCCTGTGTCCATGATGCTGAGCTGTGGGTACTGCCCTACCTTCTCTTCAGTAAATACTGAGCAAAAGTATCTATTTAGGATAGATGCCTTTACAGGGTCCTCCTCCTCACATGCTCCCTTTTCTCCATTAAGCTTAGCAATACCCTCTCTGGACTTTCTCCTTTCACTAATGTATCTATAGAAAGTCTTGTCACCTTCTTTTACTGTTCGTGCTAGTGTTTCCTCAGTTTGGGACTTTGCCTGCCTTACTGCCTTCCCTGCTTCCCTTAGGGCAGTTTGGTATGCCTCCCTATCTTTATCCCGCTGTGTTCCCTTATATTTCCTGAAGGCCAGCCTTTTGGCTCTGACCTTTTCTGCTACTGTATTTGAGAACCAAAGTGGTTCCTTCTTCTTTGCACTTCCTTTTCTGTCTAACACAATGGGATGTTGCTTCAAGTATTGCATCCTTAATGCTTGCCACTTTGCCTGTACCCCTCACCTGTGTTTCTTTTGCCAGGGCTAGCTTAACTCTGTTGGCCATCTTATCAAAGTCAGCTCCTCTGAAGTCCCATATTTTTGCCTTGGAATGAGATGATTTAGATGTAGTAGCCAAATTGAACCATACCATGTGATGGTCACTGGCCCCAGGTGACCTTCTACCTGGAGATCTGTGATCCCTTCCTTGTTAGTCAGTACTAGATCTAGGATAGCCCTGTCTCTTGTGGGTTGCTGTACCAGTTGTTTGAGGCCCTCCCCCTGCAGGGAATCCACTATATGTCTAGTTCTGGCAGATGTTCCTGCTGGTATTGACCAATCTGTATCCGGCATGTTGAAGTCTCCCATTATCAGAACCTCCCCTTTAGCTGTCATGTTTTGTATATCTTCTAACAGTAATGTGTCTATGTCTTCCCCTGGTCTGGGGGCCTGTAGACAACCCCAGTTCTTATGGCTGTCCCATTTCCTGTTTCCAGGGTGACCCACAGTTCTTCTGGCTCCTTATGTGTATTCTGAATTTCTGTAGCTTTGATATTTTCATTGACATACAGAGCCACTCCCCCTTTTTGCACCTCGGTCTCTTCTGAACAATACATAGCCAGGTTGAAGTCTCCCAAGTGTGGTTACTGGTAAACCATGTCTCACTAATTGCTACTAGCATGCCAGTTTAGCCTCTGACATTATCGCCTGCAGGTCTGGGATCTTATTTCCAGGCTGTGAGCAATGTGTACATGATTTTCCATTGGCCAGATTTTGGTGTGTTAGTTGTTGGGTGAGGTTTGGCATTACCCCTGGTCGTATGGGAAACAAACCTTTTTCTTACCTGGTGATGCAAATGAACTGCAAACATGCTGAATCCTGTTTGACCACCAGCTGAGGGGAGGGGTGTTCTTCCCATGACGTATGGGTGCTGCCTCTCCCCATTTGCTAGTTTAAATATTCTGCAAAATGTCAAACTTCTGCCCCAATGCACTGACTCCTCCTTAGTCAGATGCAGTCCATCAAATTTAAAGAACTTTGCTCCCAGAACTGTTGCCGTTCCCTACAAATCTGTGTCCTTTTTCCTGGCACCAGCCCTTGAGCCACGTGTTTAGCTCCCCTATCTCCCTTTCTCTGACCTTCCGTCCATCGGCTCCCCTCTCCCAGACTGGCAGGATCTCAGAGAAGGAGATGCCGGATGAAATAGATGATAGTTTGTCACCCAGCCTGGTCAGGTGTTCCTTGGTCTCCACAACTGACCGGCTGGCAAGATCATTAGTCGCTATGTGTGCTAGGACATCAATGTTTTCTCCTGCTTTGTGAACAATTTTAGCAATGCGGTCATTGTCTCTCCATGCTGATGTACCTGGGAGACATCTGACCATTACCCTGGCTGGAGATGGGTATCAACTCCCGAATCATGGAGTCTCCTATGATCAGAAGTTTTTGGATTTCCTTTTTGCTTTTTGTTTTGGTTCCTGATTTGGGTGAGTTTTGTTGTGCTAGCTCTATGCTGCAGTGTCCTGCTCTGCAGTGTCTTCTGCCTCTTTGTTTGATTTCAGAGATAGAGGCAGACACCTGTTTGTAGTGTTTATATGGTTTTGGAGGTAATATGTTGAGAGCAGAGAGTTATGGGCACTGACGGTTTCTTTCCTAACCACCTGCCAACCTCCTGGACCAACTACCTTCTGCGGTCGAGGTTTTTCTGTTGGATGCTAGGGGAATGGCAGGTGGTTCTTATAATGTATTTCTCTGAATATGAAATCTGAGGTGTGCAATCTCTGCCCATGCTGCCCGGAGCTGAGCCCTAAGATCTCCAAAGGCCCAGCATGTAGGACAGTGTCCTAAATCCTGTAAGACTGTCCTTCTGAAAATTGTTCCACAGTACCTGCAGTCAATGATATCCATTCCAGATAAGTTGCTGGGTTTAAACCTAGTCAGAGTAATTAGAAGAAAAAAAAATGAAAAAAAAATGCAAGTAATGGTTTGATTGTGTTTTGTTTAACTTGTTATAGCAAGTTAAATTACTAGTGCCCCTGTAAATGAGCTCACCTTGTGGAGGCCCCACTGATCCACCCCTTCCTGCTCTGCCACAGGAAATATCACAACTGTGGTACCTTATAAAAGGAGTGTAGTGTGGGGTGGTTGGGGATGGGGTGGGTAGCTGGGCCCGTCCTCTGCCGAAAAAAAAAAAGAATGAGGATGAAGGCCCATCAGCCAAAGACCATGCAGGATGTGGAAGGTGGTCTCCAGGAGTATACTGCACACATGGTACCCCAAGGCATGGCAGCTGGAGCGAGATCACTTCCAGGCACAGAAGAAGAACATGGAGGCACTAAAGGGCTCACAACAGAGGTGAGTTGATGCACAGGGGATAGACAAGACTGGATCTACTGGGGAGGCTGACAGACCACATAGTGGTAAGTACAGGCACACCCACCATGACAGTCACCAAGGCCACACAAGTATCCCTGACACAACACACATCTGAGAACCCTTGCATCACCGAGGATGCAGAGAACAGGCAACCACAACCAGAGCACAACACACAGGTGGACAGGCAGCCCAGTGATGGTGGCAAGGTAACAGCCAAGACATGTCACCTAGGCACATGTTCTTCAACATGGCTTGGGCAGCAGCAGACAAGGAAAAGGTGATGCACTCATCCTACAGCACCTGACTCACAGTGGAACATAAGCACTTACACCAATATTGACCCCTCATAACCCCCATGTACCACCAACAGTATGCCCCCCATAACCACAGCACATAACCCATGTATATCACCAGTCATGTACCTAATGCCCCCCACTACCACTGGGTGGAATGGCACTCAGGGTGCACAATGTCATCATCAGCAGCATGCCACACCAACATGCTACACCCTAATGCTTGAATGATGCCTGCACAAGTCCCTGGCACACCATATGGTCAGACAGTGACTCGGCACCCCTCCCCCTGGTGTGCTCCCTCTCCTGTTCCCTACTGGGACATAGCCCTGCATGTCCTGTGGCATCAATAGTTGATGCTGCACAGTCATGTTGTACAACATGACACATGTGGTGAACACTCTGCAAGTCTTCCCAGGGGGCAAGCATCATTATGCCACCAGTCAGATCCAGACACCAGAACCTTATCTACAGCTGATCTATTGTCTGCTCAACCACTGACTGTGTCTTCTTGAGGGCCTTACTGTATGCCTCCTCCTCTCTGCCCTGAGCTTCTAAGAAGGTTGTCATTAGCTATGGCTGTAGAGGATATCCACTGTCACTTGTGCAATGGAAGAACAATGGCATTAGTACATTACAGGGTCTCTGCATACACATCAGGACACCTGTGAGGAGTACCAACACCCACTCAACAGCCATGCATCCCTGGCAATGAGTGCACTGAATTGGGCACCAAGCCATAAGTTCTCAAATATGAAAGCGTCATGACAGGATCCCAGGTATTTGGACACACATTAGTGATGATACCTGATGCATCTGACACTATTTGGGAATTAATACTGTGGTATCCCTTGCAGTTACAGTAGGCCTCCTCGTCCATAGTCACAGCCAGGCTCATCCCATGCATGCAGTCTATGGCCCCTGGTACATTAGGCATGCCATGCATGACATAAAATGCATCCTTTGTTGCCCATTTGTCTGTAACTGCTGTGGGAAATGATATTTAGTCCTGCACATGCAAGAGCAGGGAGTTGGAGACCTGATGTAGTATCCTGCTCACAGATAACTGGCTGATACCTATGACATCCCCTACCATGCTCTGGAATGACCCCATGGCATAGTACACCAGGGCACATAGCACCTTTGTCTCCAAAACATCACCAGTGACCGCTGTGTCATTGGGGCCACATGGTGCCAGACTATGTCACACAGTCCTGCAACTGTGGCATGATTCAGACTAAAGCGCTTGACACAGTATCTGTCCCACAGGGTGTTGGCATCCAGTCATGGATGAAAGACATGTGGGCATGGCCTTGCCCTCATTGCCTGCTCATGTGCCCTCTCCCCATCCAACAGAAGAAGATTCAATAATACTCCTGGGCACCTCCTCAGTACCCCTGTTTTGTGGACCTTGCTGGTGGTACAGAGTCCAGTTGCTCCCACTGGTGTGTGCTGTCACCCACCCCTGCAGTATACAGGGCTTCTACATGGCTGTTACTTTCTTACCTGCTCACCTTTAAAGGGTGTGTGTACACAGCACACCTGAGGGGTGACACACTGTGTAGAGGTGTTGCCAGGCCATACCTTGACAGAATCTGTGATGGTGTAGATGCCAGTGACAACAGGCACTGTGGGGAGGGTGGATGTTTACCCACAAAAGCTGTGTCAGGTATCAAGGCTCAGGTACCAAGAGTCACTGGAGAGTGGACCAATCTGGGAAGTTAAAGAGCCAGGGGAGATATGTATGCAGCAGGTGAGGGGCACGGGTGTCTGCATGCCATGTGTGCTGTTTAATGTGTAACTGACCATGTTCCACATGTGGTGTTTCCACAGAGTTACCATGGGAGGCTAGACGGAATAGTCCTTGAGCATCTGGACCAGGCAGGTGGTGCAACAGCACAGGTGGTGGCCAAGGCTCTTCATGGAAGCTGCATGTTCCTTAGTGGTTGTCCTGGTGGATGGGAACACAGGATGCATACTACAAGGATGACTGGGGTATTGCTGAGCCATACAAAGTATGTGCATGGGGGGTAGTAAGGGCCTATGTGCCCACTTAGTGTGGTGTCCACAATGCATGCGCAGCATCCTGTTCATAACTGTTCCCTGTATTCTTCTCTTCTCTTTCCAGGATTATCATGATCCACTGTGCTGCCCGGTGCTTGTTGGGCAAGGATATGTGGACACAGCACCCATGTGGTCGAGTGAGGACTCCCAGGAGGAGGACAGTGACTGACTGGCTGTCCATGCCCCTGGTCCATCTATGTGACCAACACATTTCCCTATGTGGCTAGTATAGTTCCATATGTGTATTTGCATATGTCCCATAGGGTGATGGGTGTTTGTGTATTGTACTATCATGCTGTGCCTTTATTAAATGTTTATTTAGGCTGCATCCCATGTCCATGTCATTATACCAGTAAGCAGGTGTATGGTGCTGTCCACGACCACAGTGGCCATATGTCAGGGAGATGGTGGGGGAGGTACTGTTATGGACAGGTGGGGGGGGAATGTGTGAACTGTCATGTGCACGCTGTGTCTTTCTGGTACCTGGGGTGGCATTTCCTCCTGTGTCTGGGGAAGAGGGTCGGTTCCCATGTCCCATCCAGGTAACAGGTGTGTCTGTATGGATGCCATTTTTATGCCTGGCCCATACAGTTTGGTCAGCCTGGTGCTGTTTGTGGCTATACACACAAAGAATGGTGTACTGGAAGCTGTCTCTCCTAAAGGTGCTGTCTACAGAATATAAACTGCAGAACGAAAGATGGACGCACACACCGATATGGCAAGTGAAAAACTTTTATTACTACACAATAATAGAAAAAACTCATGTGCATTCACTCCTGAGCAGAAATATCCAAATAGATAATTAAAATGTGAAGTTCTCCTAAATGAACCAACATGTGACTAGTGCAGAGAAGCAGCGATCACCAATAAAATCCACAGTGAAGAATGAAAAACTCATTAAAACAATTACAGACACTTTCTGGGCTATTTTGATTAATGGGCATGGTTTAGCAGCCTGACAGTGACAGACGTCAGTTGTATTAATTTCTCTTAAATCAACAATTCAATTTTTATGACAGCAGACCCGGGGGAGAAAGAAGGTCCATTAAAAAGGACATACAGTGAGACTGCACATCATTATATGTGCTTTTCAACAGGAGAGCTCCCCTCCAAGTCTGCTCTCGAAACAATGGAATTCATTTGAGAGCAGCAGTGAATTATGAAATGTTATTTAAACATATTAAATTAGGGTGACTAATTACATTGTTAGTTAGATAGAGATGAGTGGGGGACATTCAAATTATTAATAGACATCAGGTATGCCACTATCAAGCTGCTAAACGATGCCCATTAATTAAAATAGCCAAGAAAAGTGTCTGTAATTATTTTTAATGCATTTTTCATTCTTCAAGTGGATTTTATTGGTGACTGCTGCATCTCAGCACTAGTTATGTGTTGTGTCATTTTGAGACTGTCACATTTTAATTACTTAATGATTATCAGTTTGGATATTTATTCAATTTTGATAAACCGGAGTTTACATTCTGCATGTCTTGAGATAAGAGCTGTCCACCTGATGAAGCCTGGTCAAGGGTGAATGCACATGGGTTTTTCATTACTGTGTAGTAATAAAAGTTTTTCATTTGCCACATTGGAGCTGTGTCCATCTTTCGCTCTGCCATTTGTGGCCATCCGTGGCATTGCAGGTCATTGTCAGCAGAGGCCCATTGCAACCATGTCCCTGCCCATTATAGTCCCTGTTGTATACCCCAAGCAATCTTATGCTCCGCATGGTGCACATGTGTGCAGGAAATTTATAACAGCCATCCATCTTGTGCTGCACCCTTGGTCCCACACATCTGGGCAGTGTGCTGGGCTTCATACATGAAGTAAGAGCCTGCTGTTATGCAGCCATGCCCTCCGGCACATGTGGCCTGCATTTGTACACCTCTACAAACCTTATGTGCATGCCGTGTAGCCTTACCCTGCACATGTCTGTGACATACGCACATATGTACACCCATTGTACACCGTGCATCAGCAGCTGCACATTAGTGCATATGCATCTAATTGAGCCAGTGCTTGTGCGAATTCACTAAAAATGCAATCAGCAGCATAACCTCATTCAATAGCTTAGTATGCATCTGTATCTCCACCCCCACCCCAAGAAGGAGGTTGAAAATAGGTAGAGTTGCCTAGCCCTCCATTCCTGGTCAAAAACAAACTAAATAGTGTAATAAAAATAAATAATAAAACAAGTCGTCTTCATCAATACTGTCTTCTAACAATAAACTGTCATTTATTATTTGCCCTTTTTTCTTCCTCTAATACAGACTCCGGACATTTCATAATTTCCTTCCATTTCAAACAAACTGGTCAGAGCTGATAGGGCGAGCCAGCAAAGTTACAAGCCTATGTTAGCAAAATGTAATGTAGGCTTATAACTTTGTTGTTTTGCAATATTTGTACACCAAATTTTCAACATAGCCTTGCTATGACCCTGCCTCATGAAGAAGGGCAGAGCAAATGTTCAACTCCTGCCTGAATGGTGATTTTCTGCAGGGAACAGCAAAATCAACTTTTGGGATGCAAAAACACTTTTTGGGCAGGAGTTGAAAAATGACAGCTGTTACATTCATGTGTTGCTGTAAAGAAATGGCCATGTTGAAAATTTGGGGTAAAAATATTAAATATTACCAAACTTATGAGCCCGCATTTGTACAATTCAACATAGCCTCATAACTTTTGTTTTTTTAAATATTTGTGCACCAAATTTAGAACATAGCCTTCTTATGACCCTATCTCATGAACAATGACAGAGAAAACTTTCAACTTCTGCCTGAAAAGTCATTTTGCCCGGGGACCCCAAAATCACCTTTTAGGATGTAAAAAAAAATGTGGCCAGGATTTGAAAAATAACAGCTGTCACATTCATGAGGTGCTGTAAAGATATGGATGTGTTGTAAATCTGGGATACAAATATTGAAATATACCAGTTATAAGCCTGCATTCACAAAATTCAGTGTAGGCTCATTACTTTGTTTTTTTTTATTTTTACAACAAATTTCAACATAGCATTCTTATGACACCACTTCATGAACAAGGGCAGAGAACATTTTCGACTCCTGCCCAAAAAGTGATTTCACACAGAGACTGCATAATCACCTTTTGGGACAGATTTAACTAATGTCAGTGAAATTACTCATGAGGTGATGTCCCAAAGAAGGCATGTGGAAAATTTAGGCCAAAAATATGCAAAAATGCCCAAGTTATGACACTAAGTGCAAACAATATACATTGCACTGCATCCCTGATTTCCTCAGTTTGCAGTCCAGCTTTGAAGAGTTAAGACATGTCTGCAGTCCAGAAAGGATTATGGCATTGGACCCACAATTGGTAAGTAAGGGCTTGGGCTTGGGGGGCAGGTGCAGGGTGGTGGGTGCTGAGTGGGAGGGTTGGGAGGGAGTCTAATGGCTACAAAAGACATTGATGGACAGTTCTTTACAGGTAACAAAAAAAAAGACAGCGGATTCCTGCACTGGGGATTGTGCACACCCAGTGTTAGTATTACATTTCTTGGGGTGAGTGGGGTAGTGGGTGCTGAGAGGGAGGGTTGAGTGGGTGATAAAAATAAAAAAAATGCTCATGCGTGGTAGAGGATGTGGGGCACACCAAAAAAACATGATTGGTGATCACAACACTTGGGGATTGGGCACCCAGTGTCACTCTTATGTTTCTGGGGGGAAGGTGGGTGCAGAGAGAGAGGGTTGGTTGGGGGGATATGTACAATTTAAAAAGAAAAAACAATGGTCATGGCACACTCCTCTGCGACCAAGATGGCAGCTGTACTCTACTGCGCATGCGCAACTACTAGCGCATGCACAGTAGAGTGTGGCAGCCATCTTGGACATGGAGGAGTGTGCTGTGTTCTGCCTTGACTGTTGATTTTTTAATTTAAATTATAGATATTCCTGCCAATCAACCCTCCCTCTCAGCACCCCCCCCTCCAAAACATAAGAGTGACTCTGGGGGTGCCCAGTCCCGGTGTCATGATTCGATGCCGCCAATTTTAGACAAAAAATTGTGCAGTGCCATTGAGACAATGAATGGAGTGCTCCTCAGTTCGAAGGCCACTATGTTGCAACTCCAATATGTTGTTCAGTCAGAAGAAATGCAGGTGTCCTTTTTCATAGCAAGAGGTCTGCAGGGCTACCTCCACTGCAGCCCTAAAATGAATTATATTGGTTCATATATTCTGTGATTTCTTGTCTGCTTTTCATGACTGGGTTGCCAACAAAATTGACTTCTTTAGCTTGGCTACATTTCTAATTCCATTGGCCACCCAGTTGCCATCTTCTTTGTAGTGTTCTTTGTCAGCATAATTCCTGACTGTTCTAAATATGTTGCTCTCTTAAGAATTGTATCCTGACTGACTTCTGATCCAGCTGATAGCACACAAATCCATCCTCTGTTTGGCTTTATTGAGTACCTACATACTGACACTATATCATTCCATGTAATCATGTTCTTCATGCCCTTCAATACAGTAAATCATATGTTAGGACTCTCAGGATGGTCTTGTGTTCATTATTTGACTGATGAACTGCTGGAAGTTTATCCTTGTAGATTTTATTAATTGTATCTTTATGTTTGCTCTTGGGCTTAGCACCCATAGGTTGAGCTGACCTGGACTTTTTTTTACTATTTCATTGTGCAATTTATCACTAAGATGGAGTTGTTCCTGTTTTTTTTGGCCATTTGTAGTACTCTCCACCTCCCAGAAGTCAATTAAATCTTTAGAATGAGTCCTACCACTGAATGTTTTGTCTTTGACCCCCTTACAGGGTTTTTAGTTAATTGTTCTGTTTTTTTTTATTCTTTTCAACCACATGCTTTATTTCCTTCACTTGCTTGTCAGTTATATGTTTTGATATACTGTACTCTTAATTGACTTCTTTTGTCTTACTGGCAACAGATGTTTTGCTACATCCCTTTGGAAGTTTTGGTTTAATTCTAGTTTATTTAGCTGGCCTGGTGATGCTGAGGGTTGAGGCACTGGTCACCACACCTCATGCTATGCCGGCGACCCGTGTTTGGGAGTGGCCACGGGCCACTGGGGGTTGGCCGTGAGGAGGAAGATTGAGCATCCCAGGGGCAGCTCTCTTCCTCCAGGGAGGGTGGGTGAGGAGGACCACTGAAGTGCTGACTCCTGGTGGTGGCTGGGGGCTGTGCAGCCTCAGGGCCAACAGAAGGAAACAGTGTTGGCGGTGTCTGATGTGCAATGTACGGAAGCGTGCAGTGTCATTGATGCCATTGCACACCAGTGCTGGGGGGGTTACCACTACAGAAGAAAAAACCCTCAGCGGCATGATGGCTGCCCCAACAAAACTGCCATGGACACACCCAAATTAACTCCCTCCTGTGCCCCTCCCAGGTCTCCATGGTAGTGGTGGGGTAAGCACCTGATGCAATATGACCTGGGAAGGGTTGTGGGGCTGAGCTCTGGCTGGCCAGGGTGGGGGCAATGAGGGTGGATTGATGGGGGAACCAAAGGCACAACCCACCCAGCTGAGGATATAAATAATCAAAAAATCTTGTTTATCTAATTCCACTTTTAAAGACTCACTGCTTGATTCTGAGAAAGTACATTTGTCACCACATTGCTACAACATATTTATGAGAAATCAGTAAATACAAGGATTGTACATTAGGGACTAGTAAGAGGCAGATGTTGTACCTATTTTTATGTTTGCTTGTGCATGCAGTGCACAAGAAACATATTGAGATAGTACAGCATTGCAGAGGTGTGGCAGTGTTGTGGCCAATGCAGTGGACACTTTAATGGGCATATCCTTGGCCACCAATTAATGCTGAAGCAGCCGATGGTGGCAGTTTCCATAGTGAGTGCTTCATTTGAAAGAAATCAACCACTACAATTGAGGGCAATTTCATCATTGCAGCAGCAGTCCTCCTCCCTCCCAACCAGACACACAATAGGACAACACATTTAAATGTTAGCCTCCCACTGCTGCTGCCCACCCCAGCACCCTCTGTTCTCCATCCCTGCCAACATCAGGGTGCTCAATCCATGTCAGCAAGCATCCCTCCCTCACATCGTGGCACACTGGGAGTCCACCCCAGTGTGCCAAAAATACATCTTTGATGTTTCTGATACTGGGATGCCCACTCCCAGTGTTGGATGCACTGCCCCCTCCCCATGCCCCTATGTTCTCAGATGACCTCAGGGAGCCCAGTCCCTGGGTTGGCATTGATCCCGCCCAGTACTCTGTTACACTGGCAGCCCTCCCCAGTGGCTGAAATACATTTTGCTAATATTTCACCTGTAAAAAAAGAAAACAGCTTCACAACATGTTTTTTTTAAATCTGAAAAAAAAAAAACCACCCCTTGTCATTCCCGCCAGCCCCCTTCCCCAACCTTCACCCTCCCTCTGTGCACCCTAACTCCCCCCCATGGAGGTAGGGAACAACAATCTTCTGTGGACTGGGAACATGTCTGCACTCTTCAAAGACCAACCGGAACTGAAGAAATTATGGTAAGCCCTATAATGGCAGTCAATGAGGGTTTTCAACTTAGGTTGATATCTCAGCCAATTTTTGGAGTTTGGTCCCAAATTTTCAACATAATAAGGGTTCTTAGGACCCCACCTCATAATTACTGGCACTGTCATTTCATTTCTCAGCCTAAGGTGATTTTGCAGTCACTGTGCAGAATCACTTTCGGGACCAATTAATGAAATGACAATGCCACTGTTCATGAGGTGGGGTCCCAAAGTTCTTGTTGCAAATTTGGTGGAAAACTCCAAAAATGACTGTGTTATGAGCATCCATTGCACAGTTTCAATGCACATGCTCTAACTTCATCAATTTTAATATTTTCACTCCAGATTTCTAACATTGCCATTGTTTTCCACACACCTTATGAACAGTACAGTTATAATTTTTCACATCCTTCGAGAATTAGTTTTTGCACCTGTGGTGCAGAAGGCACTGTCGCGTGTGAAATCAACTTTCAGGACAGATTAATGAAATCACAGTACCACTGCTCATGAGGGAGGTCCCAAAAGGCCATGTTGAAAGTCTTGTGAAAACATTCCAATAAATGACTGCGTTACGAACGTGCATTGCACAGTTTCTACACACTAGTAACTTCATCACTTTTTCATATTTTCACTTCAGATTTTCAACATTGCCATTTCATCACACCTCCTCATGAACAGTACAGATGACATTTTTCCATCCTGCCCAAAATGTGTTTTGCACCTGTGGCACTGAATGGCACACTCACTGTGTGAAATCATCTTTGGGATTGAGTAACAAAATGATACTGCCACTGTTCATGAGTTTAGGTACCAAAAGTCCATGTTGAAAATGTGGAGCAAAATACCAACAAACACCCAGGGTGTCAGGGTTTCAACCATACGCCCACCCTGTACAGACTGACAGGCATTGGGGTGTGACTTGGGGTCATCAGCTGTAATGCTCATGCCATTCCATCCCCACCATGCAGCCACTGACAGGCATCAAGCTGTGCCTTGGGGTCTTTGGCCCTAACATTCACCCCATTTTCCTATACTGCACCCATCTCAACTTATTTCCTTATGGAATGGGGTGAGCATAAGGGATGAAGACTTCAAGGCACACTGCGACACCTATTGGTGTCTGCAGGGTGGGGTGAGGTGGAATGGCATGAGTGCTATGGCCAGCAGCCCAATGGCACACCCCCAACACCTGCCAGTCTCTGCAGTGTGGGGCTGGGGGTTGGCATTACTTCAGTACTTCACTGCCATTCCTATTATGCATCCCTCTAACTCCTGCATCACCAATGCCAATTCCAGAAAGCAAACATTCAGCATTGACAAATGCTTATTAAAAAAGGAGACACCTCAAGTCCTGGCGACTATAGACCAACAAGCCTCACCTCAGTCCGTGGAAATGTTTTGAGGGAATTATTAAAAATAAAATTAATGCTGTTATTAGAAACATTGATCCAGGACAAGCAGGATTTAGTTGCAGAAGATCAAGTATGACTAATTTAATTTCCTTCTACAAAAACAATAGTAACCTGCTTGACAATAAGGCTGTTTGTGATACAATTTATCTAGATTTTAGCAAGGCTTTTGATTTGATGCCACACAGAGCCACTATTCAAAAAATGAATGATTTAAAAAATTGACAGTAGACTAATTAAGTAGACAAATGAATGGCTAAACAACAGATCTCAAAGAGTGGTAGTTACTAGCTACCACTCTGCACCAGGTTCAGTCAGTAGTGGTGTCCCACACAGATCAGTTTTGTGACCACTAATTTTCACATACTTGTTTCTGATTTAACTTCTGGACTACATAATGGAGCTGTAAAGTATGTGGATGATGTGAAGTTGGGAGGGGTTCATGTTACTATGGAAGATTGTGAATCCATTGAACATGACGCTGATTACATGCAGCTTTGGACCACCAGTGGGGTCTGAAGTTTAATCCAGATAAATGCAGGGGTAGTCACCTCAGAGGAAAAAAACCCTGCCATGAATATAAACTGGAAATGTCTTATTAGCAACAACAACCAATGAAAAGCACTTTGGTATTACCATCACACAGGATTTAGATAACAGCAGCCAGTGCAACTATGGTAATGCAAGAGCAAATAGTATCCTTTGAGCTGGCCCAGTGGCACTGAGGGATGAGGTGCTGGACACCACACCTTGCACCATGCCGGTGACCCAGGCTCGGGAGTGAGCTCGGGTTGCCAGGGGTCAGCCGGGGGGGGAGAGGATTGAGCATCTGGATGACTGCTCTCCTCTCTCAGGGAGGGTGGGTTGTGACTTTGCTGCTACTAGAGACCCCCAATGGATACTGCATGAAGCAACAGCAGGGACCTCCAGGAAATGGGGCAGAGGTGATGGCGGATGTCCATGAGAGTGGTGCGGGAGCGCATCTGTCTTTTGCTGGACATCATTGCATGTCCGAGCCTCCAGGGAACTCACGCCTCTCGAACAAGGAAAATCCCTGATGGCAGAGGAGATGATAACACACCACCAGCCCCATGCCCACTGTTGGATCCCGCCCTCCCTGGGTCCTGATATCCCTTGGCCTAAACCCTACCTGCAGAACACTGGATTCAAGGCGTGCCTGTGGTAAGTGGATGGCGGTCCTGCCCTGAAGGGCGAAAGCCAGGGGGTTTCCTTGCAGGTTGGTGGTGTCAGGTTATGGTTTGTGGGGTCCAGGGATAGGGAGGCTCTCAGGCCAGGCAGAAGAAGTTGGGGACATCTGAGGGATGCCGCTGCAACTGGTGCCAGGAAGAACAAAGAAAAAAAAATAGCATTCTCTGGGCAATCAAAATAAACATTGCATCACAGGAGATCAAGGTATGGTTCCCCCTATACAGATCCTGTGTTCATCTCCACCTAGACTATGCCACTCAGGTGTGGTGCCCTTTACAAAAAAACAGAGGTATCAAAGAGATAGAAAAGGTACAATGATGAGCCACAAATCAATGGAATCTCTGAGGAATCTGAGATACACTGAGTATTTAGTGAAACTAAAATTATGTCATTAGAACAAAGAAGGTTTGGGGGACATTTTATTCATATATGAAATCATTAAAGATGACTGCTTCTCCAATTAAATGAACTTTGAATTTAAAACATCAGAAAACACTGGAGGGCACCCACTCTGAATTTGCAGAGCATGATGTAATACCAAAAAAGGCAATACTTTTTCACCCAAAGGATGGTTAACCACTGGAATTGACTTCCAACAGAGGTTATCATGAGTAAGAATAAAATGGAATTCAGAGAAAGATTAGATGAGGACTCTGGGTTCAACCGTGTATTAAAATACTATGGTTAATGGAGCAACATGGGCTTTCTCGCCTAATCAACTCCTATTCTTCTTTATAAGAACCTTTGCATGAAATGTTGAAAATTTAAGACCCACAGAAATAGTCACTTTAGTCTGAAATTTAGCTAAGGCCTTTAATCTTGTTGACCATGCTGGATTCTTCCCCCTGCCCTAAACATTTGCACCCTAACTGGTGCTGCTCTTGAACAGGTGAACAAACATATGTGCCTCAGGGGGGCTCCTTGACAGTATGCTGTCATTCACTGCCCATATAGGCTACTTGTTTAAGGCCATTAACAAATTAATTGGCTTTCTCTAATATAATAGGAGATATTTCCTAACTGAAATTTAAAAACTCTTGGTTCAGTGTTTCATCTTCAGCATTGTTGATTATGGCATTGTGGTCTTTGGTTCAGCAAGTAACTGTGTGCTGTCCAGGGTTAAAAGTCTTTCAGACAGGGCCTGCTGCTTTACACTGGACCTCAGGCTTGACAATCATATCTGTGTCCTTTACAATACTTCAGGATGGCTAAATTGTAACTTACAGGAGCAATTCCGCACCATGCTCATCAGCAAAAAAAAATTACTTGGGCTACTGATCCCAGGGGCTTCAGTCCAAATTTAAGTTTATTGACAATAAATACTTAACTAGGGATATGGCACCTAACTATTAATCCACACTACATCAGAATTCATTCTTCTGTATAGTTGCCCAATCCTGAAATACCTCAGTAGACATGTTAAGGGGGCCTGACTGTAGTCTTTATTTATTTATTTATTTATTTATTTAACAAATCAGAAAGACCTTTGAAAGACCTTTGAGCCAAGGGCTCTTTTACAGAGGTTCCATGTCAAGTCACAAAAATAACAAATGACAATGGTTTCAGTAACTAGTACAACATGAGGAAAGAAATTATATAAACAAAAGAATAATACAGCAAGATAAATATTGTGTCAAGTGCAGCCAGTGGCCTTGTCTGAAGAGGGATGAAAGGGGTTACAAGGAGAGAAGGACAGGGAGTGAATTGAGGGGGTGGAAGGAGCAGAACAAGAGCAAGGAAGGAGATGCCTCAATGAATCTTATGCAGGAAAGACCCATGGGGGTGGAGGGTAGAGGAGAGAACAAGGTGAGGAAACAGAGGAAGGAGGAAGTGGAAGTGGAGGGATAAAGGAAGGGGATGAGGTAGGATGAAAGAGGGCAGGAATGGGGATGGGAAAGGAATGAAGGAAGGAAGTGCTGTAAGTGGAACAGTGCAGCAACAGGGTAGGCTACACAGGGTGAATGGTAAAAGAAGGAGGTCCCAGTGCATTTAGCTGTAAGCAAATATTAGTTATAGCAGTCACAAGATGTTCTGGAAACTAGGAATTGATGCAGCTTCCACTTAAATGGTCCCAAGGTTGCAGTCGTTGCAATCTCAGGAGGAAGGAATTAAATAAATTAGCAGCTCTAACTGCAATGAATCACTGTCAGGCATGGTTCGACAATGAGGGACAGTAAAAGTTTGACTCTACAGAACTTCATGTATTCGAGTGCTCCAGAAGGGATTGCCTCTTAGAAAAATAAATTACTGGTTGTGCTTACTGCTATTAATACTTGCAAATGCTTCTACATTCTATGTCTTCATCCCCTGTAATTCTTGCACTGGATATTCACATATAACACATATAATTTATTTAGAGTCTTTGAAAATAGGTTCTTGCCTAAAGGATTTTCTCTGCAATAAAAAACTGAAACAAATGTAAATTGCACAGTGTGGCGTGTTGATCTTTACCATTGTTAGCAAACTGGAATGCTAATATATGACTCACTTGTGATTTATAAAGTTTGCTAGTGGGGCATACTTATGTTTTAATATAATTAGCTAACTGGTATGTACTGTATGATTCACAGATGTTTTGTAAAGTTTGACTAGCTAGGTCTCTGTTGTTCACATGGGTAGAAATCCTACAGGTCACAGACCTTCTCTGGGGTGACAACTTAATGTTTCATACAATTAATGGCAGGCTAAAGAATCCCAGCAAATATTGGGAGGTCAGTCAGATCAAATTCCAAAAGTCACAAATTTGGACTGGCTGTTTTTCGATTGGTTTACAAGGGGTGGGGTGGAGATAACAAGATTTATATGCTCCAGAGTATTCTGAAAGATGGCAACATTTGACACTGTTTAAATGTATGTTGTTTGTGATTATTTGGGTTTTCTTCCTTGTAAAACACATTTGTTCTTAATAGGCACAAGGCCTGCTGAGATTTGAGAACTGGTTCTATAACAGCGGAGCTGTTTTTTACCCAGAGAGAGAGAGAGGAGTCATCATATCATATACAGAAAGGCTTGTGAGGCTGGAGACTTAAAGGAGAGAACTCAACTGTAAGTTTAAGTTCTCTGAAGACAAGAGACTGCTTTTTTTTAATGTGTCTGCCTGTAAGGTTTACCCTAGCTAGCAGGAAGCTAAGATGTGTTTTGTGGGTTACCTCAATTTATTTTCCATGTTTTTTCCTGCAAGTGCTGTTATTCTGTCTTGCCTGATGTGCAAATATATTGTGTAAATAAAGTAGTCATTATTTAACACAATGTACAGACTGGTTGTGTGTTTACATATAAGAAGAAAAGGAGGAGGGGAAGGAACCCTCAAGGAAGATGGACTATACCAAAGCAGGGAACCAACAGGGGGCCACTGGGGATAGAAGTATAAATATGAGGGGGAAGAATGACAGACTGGGAGTAGGGGAAATGATCAAGACCAGGGGGACAGGTACTAACAAGAGAAGGATAAAGGGGATACTCAACCAGGAGGGATCTGAGGCAAGTGGGCATTCAAAGGATGGCAGGAAGGAGATGGTGACAAGGGTTTCTCTCATAAGGAGTAGGGAGGACTCCCAGGGGAAGGAAATAGTGGATCAAGGGGGGAGGAGCAGGGTTGGCAGTACAAAACGGAGGAAATCAATGGTTGAAGGGATCATTAAGGTTCTTCTGCTGGGGGATTCCATGCTTAGGGGGAGACACTGGGAGGGATGGGGGGGTCACCCCAGCCATGTTAAGATAGTGAGCATTTCTGGGATGACAGTTCCTAGTGTATGAGCTGGCTAGGAATTGTGAGGAAACCAGATTTCTGTGCATCTGGGAACAAATGATATAGAGGGAAATCCAAGCCAGATTCCTAGAACTGGACAGAGTATGTTGGATATTGATGCAACATTTCTCTCAGAAATATTGCCAGTACCAAGGGCTTCAGTGGATTACAAAATAAAGATAGTAAAGGTGAATGACTGGCTTCCTAAGTGGGAGTAAAGAAAGGAGGTTGGGGGTATTGGGGTGGGGTTGGAGGATAAGGGACTGTATGCAAGGAATAGGCTTCACCTTAACCTGATAGGGAAGGAGGTCCTTAAGCAGAGGTTGGTGGACTATATTCAAACTAAATGGGGTTTAAACTATGAGTGGAGAGAGGGTTAAGGGAGGAGTACACTGGAAGTCCCTACCTCTCCAGGAGTGGCCTAGCCTTCAGCCCAATGAGTAGGGATGGGTAACAGACCTGGGGAGGGCAATACAGTGGGGTGATAAGTGGTCTGATGCATATGGTATCTGAGAGAAGCATGGCAAAGGGGAGCAGGGACAAGGATTGGGGGTAGCTAGTAAAATGCCAGGAGCTTGGGAAATAATGGGCCTGAGCTCTAGCCCATGTTGTTCAAGGGAGGTATATGGCAGCAGTAATGGAAACTTAGGCCAATAACAAACCACGACTGGAACTTAAATGTGAAGAGGTACACAATGCTTAGGAAGGATAAAAAGGAGGGCAGAGGGAGAGGAGTAGTTATGTTAATCAGAGATAGTATAGAAATTTTCAGGGTGGAAGAGGCAGATGGAAATGTGGAGGCCTTATGGGTCACCTTGTGTACCACAGTAGGAGGAAAGGTCAAATTGGGAGTTGTATATAGGCCCCCAGGAATGGGGGATGTTCTGGAGGATTGTCCGCTGGATAACATTATAGCCCAGTGTGGATCAAAGGGGGGAGAGAGTAGTGTTAATGGGGGACCTTAATATGCCAGCTACAAACTGGGAAACCATGACTTCTAAGGTGGCCAAGGAGCAGAGACTGCTAGATGGCTTTCAGGATGTGTTCTTCACTCAACATGTGTTGCAGCCTAAAAGAGATGGGCATGTCCTGGATGTGGTGCTGGCAGAAGGGGAACTAGTGAGGAATAATAATAATACTTTTATTTGTAAAGCACCTTTCAATGTATTGAGGTGCTGAACAGTTTTAAAAAACAATCCAAAACTCTAAATAAAAATCATATTTTTCTGACCAAATCTGACAGTAGAGGATTCTCTGGCTGGGAGTGACCTTGACACTGTCTGGTTTCGAATAAATCTGGGGAAGGGGGACAGTTCTAGGACTTGGCTGTGGATTTCAGGAGGGTGGATTTTAGGGGCATGGGAAAGGTAGTCAAGGACCATTTGAAGAGGATTACAGCTAGGATGGATGTTGAAGGGAGATAGGAGGTCATCAAACAGGGACTGTAGGAGGCATTAGGAACTGTGCAAAGGTGAAGCGTATGGGGCGAGGTTATGTAAACCATGCTGGTGGTCTAGGGAGATTCAGGACATGGTCAGGGAAAAGAAGGCTGCATACAGAGTTTACAAAAAAACAAGAGGCAAAAAGGAAAAGAAAACATACCGTATTGCAGCCAGACAAGTCACCCAGATGGTAAGGGGGGCTATGTCCAGTAAGTAGTGATGGCTGGCACAGGGGATAAGGGGAGGGGAAAAGGGGGTCATTAAGTATATTGGGGAGCAGAGAAAGACCAAGGGCCAGATCAGCAGATTGGGAACAGAAGGAGGGTGGGTGGAGGAGGCAAGGGACCAAGCAGATGTCCTAAATGAGTACTTTGCCTCTGTGTTCACTAGGGAGGAGGATGGGAAATTTACAAAGCGGAATCAGTTGGAATTACAAGGGACAGAGGGCAGAAATGGAGGAGCAACAGATAAAGAAAAGCTGTGAGGGATGGGTACCCCACTGGTTTCACATCGGATAAATTGGCCAGTAGGAGGGAGGGACAGATAATGAAATCACCACTGAATGGGTGTGGAATGCACTTAGGGCCCTAAAAGGAAAAATCTCCAGGGCTGCATGGCATACATCCAAGAGTTCTATGGAATTGATAGATGTACTAGCTGAAGCCCTTGTGGACGCTCTATAATAGTTCACTTGAGACAGGGATAGTGCCTAGGGATTGAGAGAGGCACATGTGATGCCAATCCGTAAAGGGGGGGGGGTTGAGGGAAGTGACAAGTAACTGTAGACCTGTCAGTCTGACTTTGATGGTGGGTAAAATAATGGAGAGTATACTGAAGGAAAGTTTGGGGGCACTTGGAGGAGACAGGATGCCAGGATAGTCACCAATATGGGTTTGTGCAGGGTAGATCATGTCAAACTAACCTTGTGGAGTTCTATGAATGGGTAACATTGGAACTGGACAGGGGAAAACCTGTGGATGTGCTATTCTTGGACTTCAGCAAGACGTTTGACTTAGTCCCACACAAAGGCCTACTGGAAAAACTGAGGGGGATGAGAGTAGGCCTACTGATGGTCAAATGGATAGGAAACTGGCTGGCTGAGCACACTTAGAGTGTAGTGGTCGGTGGGGAGATCTTAACCCCTAGAGGGGTCATTAGTGGGGTACCACAAGACTTGGTCCTGGGGCTGATCTTGTTTAATGCATATATCTCAGATATCAGGGAGGGTAAAGGGTGTGAAATTAGTCTCTTTGCTGATGATTTCAAGCTGGGGGCAGTGGTTTGGGGGGTAGGGTGGCCCTGCAAGGGGACCTGGAGACCCTGGGTAGGTGGGCTCGCACCTGGAAATTTAATTTTAACTCCTCCAAGTGCAGGTGTTACATCTTGGGAGAGGGAAGCCTAAACACAAGTACACCCTGGGTGGGGAGATATTGGAGGCCATAGCAGGGGAAGAAAACTTAAGGATTCTAGGGGATTCAAGTATGAATAACTCTGAGCAATGTAGGAGAGTGGTAGTCAAGGCTAATAGGATGTTGGGTTTGCACTCAAGTGGGATCACCTTAAGGAGTAGGGAAGTGATTCTGCCACTGTACAATGGTCTGGTTAGACCACACCTTGAGTATTGTGTGCAGTTTTGGAGACTGCACTTGAGGAGGGAAAAACAGCTCCTGGAAAGGGTCCAGAGGAGGGCAACCAAGATGATATAGGGTCTAGGGGATATGACGTATGAGGAGCGACTGGAAGAGCATGGCCTGTTCTCATTGGAGGAGAGCAGGGATCTGGGAGACATGATTGAGGTCTTCAAGTACCTTATGGGAATTAATAAGGTAAACAAGGAGGGGATCTTTAGATTAAAGGATGGGGGTATGACCAGAGCGTATGGTCTGAAGTTGTAAGGAGGAAAGATGAGGGGGGAAAAGAGGAGGAAGTATTTCACTGAGAGGGCGGTGAAACCTTGTAATGCACTGTCTGGTAAGCTGGTTCTGGCTTCTACAGTGGAGGGGTTCAAGAGAGGGTCAGACAGGTACAGAATGGTGAGGAAGCAGGGGTGGGCCTGGCCCCGGGGCCCGGGATGGATGACAGGAGAAACAGAAAAGTGATGGGAGGGGAAGGCCTTGGTACCCAACTGGGGTTCTGAGGACTGAGCAGACTTGATAGACCATAAGGCCTATGCTGGCAATTAGTATGTTAGTATGTAAATAGTTGGATTGCTCCATGTTAAAAGTAAGGACCATTTGAACAGCCAGAGAATGTAGTGTGCTCCTTTATTCTGAAGTTGGCAGTTGGTAGACAGCACAAATGGCTGATTCAGATGGAATGCCGACACCACTTTAAGAAGGAACTTAGGGTGTGTGTGGATAACTACCTTGTCCTTGTGGAAAACAGTACATGGAGGATCTGTGACCAAGGCATGGATTTCAGACACTCTGTGAGCAGAAGAGATGGCCATTAGAAAAGCCTTCCAAGTTAAAATCTTCAACCCACATGTCACAAGGAGCTCAAACAGCTTGTGGTGAGCATATCCTGCACAAGGTTGATATCCCAGGCAGTCACCAGCTTCCTGATGGGAGACCCTGTGTACAACATGCCTTGAGGACCCTCCTGAACAGTGGCATCTGTGCCAGGTAGAAGGTACTGATGGACTTGTGGTATGCAGAAATAGCACACAAGTGGACCTTAACTGTGAATTACTGTTGGCCATCTTAGAAACATAGAATTTGACGGCAGATAAGGACCACTTGGCCCACCCAGTCTGTCCATTTCCTGCCTTTTGAATAAGCTGCAGATCCTAGTTAACCAACAGCCTACTTCCTCCTGCCCCCCACTAGAATTGCCCTATGTCTGTCCCATGCATGCTTGAATTCAGCCACTGTTTTGACCCTACTACCTCCTCTGGAAGGTTGTTCCATGTGTCCACCACCCTCTCTGTAAAAAGACTTCTCACATTGCCCTGAGCCGTCCCCCTCTATCTTCAAATTGTGCCCTTGTTCTTGTACATCTCTTTTCTGAAAGATGCTATCCTCTTGGACTTTGTTGATTCCCTTGAGGTACTTTAATGTTTCTATTATGCCCCCCCCTTCCTCCTTTCCTCTAGGGTATAGATTTGAAGCTCCTTTAGTCTCTCTTCATATGGTTTCTGGTGCAGACCCTGCAACATTTTAGTTGCCCTCCTCTGGACTGCCTCTATCCTCTCTATGTCCTTGCTGAGATTGGGTCTCCAGAACTGCATGCAGTACTCCAGATGGTGTATTACCAACTGTCTGTATAGAGCGAGGACAACTTCTTGTTTTCTACTGATGATACCTCTCCCTATGCATCCCAGTATTCCCCCAGTCCTCCTTACCGCCTTCTCATATGGCCAGTATTAGACAGGTCCAACAAGTACTACAGAACCTTGTCAGGCGGGCACCCAAAAGGGTTCATGCAGATTTTGGGGCACCAGATGGAAAATCTTTTTACATTTGACTGTGTAAGTCATCCTAGTAGAAGGTTTGTGGACAGCCAAAATAATTTCAGAGACCTTCTGAAATACCTTGTACCTGCTCACTTCTGTCTCTTCAGAAGTCAGGCCCAAAGTGAGAGGAGCACAGGTTAGGATGGACCAGATGACCCTGAGTCAATAAGTTCCCCCCAAGTGCAAGGAGCCTCAGTTAACTGACTTATAGTCTGGGCAATAGAGGAAACCATATGTGTCAAGGCCAGCAGCCAACAATCAGAATCATCTTGCCCCATTTGCCTCCAGTTTGAGCAGTACCCTTTGCATAGAGGGATTAGAGGGAATGCATACAGAAAAATATTTTACCATTGCAGTCTGAATGCATCCTGACAGAGTACACCGTGTCCTAGATTTCTGGAGCAGAACTGAAGCAGTTTGGTGTTGAGTGGGGATGCGAAAAAGGTCCACATCTGGGGTGCCCCACTTGTTGAACAGCAATCTCACAACATATAGAGCTAATGACCGCTCATGAGGATTGGTCACTGTTCAACTAAGTTTGTGTGTCAGAGTGTTCTGGACTCATGGCAGACATGTCCTGGAATAGGAACCCCTGCTCCAGGCACCCTTTCCACATTCTCATTGTTTCCTGTGGAGAGGGTATGTGTGTCCCTCCTTGTTTGTTGATGTAATACATCACAAATGTGTCTGTCTGGAAGAGGACTGTTTTGTAGCTGATGAGATCCACTATGGTTCACACACCATACAAAACATCTTGCATCTCCAACAGACTGATGATGAGATTAAATTTCTGATGGGTCCCATATAGCTTGTATTTGGAGAACCCACATAAGGTCCCAGCCAGCTTTTGTTTGGAAGCTCAGACAGTGGGCTCCCCATCCCAACAGGGAGGCATCTATGGAGACATCACCAGAGGTTCTGGTTGGGACAGGGGAAATCCTGAAGGAAATTGTCCTTCAGTGATCACCAGGTGAGTGGCAGAATCAGGGACTTGGTTACCTGAAAGGGGTAGGTCTGAGGACGTGATGCTTGTGACCACTGTGCACTAAGCATCCATTGAATCATCCTCATGTGTAACTATTCCAGGGACACTGTGAACACTGAGCAGGCTAACAGATCGATCCAGCATGCCTTGCATGTGATGGGCTAAAACAGATCCGTGTTCCACAATGTTGCATGCTATCTACAGGGTCACCTGCCTATTCAGGAGCTAACTATCCTGGAAGAAATTATTGTAAATTTCTGACTCAAGAAAATGATATTTCTGTGGTATAGGGAAAGGTGCATTCACCCTGAGAGTGAACTAGCTGTCTGAGCGAAAGATACCTTCTAATGCAGATGACTAGTGGGAGCAGAAGCAAAGGTATCCAAGCGACTTAGAGATGATGACTGTTGGACTAAATTCTGTAAACGGCAGTCAGCAGAATCCTTTTTTAACTCTGTCAGGGACTTATGCAAGCTCCAAAAAGGATAATCATAAATGGAAAATTGCCCTCAGAGTTAGCATTCCACATGCCTTAGGGAGCTGCTGCGCAGACCCATTTTCCCATAGTTTCAACTTAACAAAATCCTTTTAAGAGGGTGCATGGTGACCTCTTAAAGAGCTGCTGACATAATTTTTTGCTCCTGGCAGGCAACTCGTATAGTATATTTGCCTGCCCTCTGAGCTTTTTAGCAGTAAATATTTTCTGTTCTGAAGTTATGAACAATTACACTTGTAAAGCCCAGCTCGTAATCTCCATGTAATTTAGACGAGCAGCTAAGGAGTGCTGCTGTCCCACCGCTAAAAGCATCATAATTATGTCAGGTCTGGAATGGGCTGCAATCTGTCTGTGGGAACTGTGGTGGAATAGGGAAGAGGGCTGCCTAAAAATACTAAATCTATAATGATATGCGCTGAGATTTTATTTCACTACTGTTTTAGCAGTTGCCGTTAAGAAGGACTATAAGTATTCAGTAACAGTGAGTCCCAGTCTTGCAAGCTGAGTCCATAGATGTTTGAGGAACCAAGGTATGCTAATTACTTAGCCTTTTACAGTCTGCAGATGGGTTTCTCCAGATGGTTTTGCCACACCCCTGGGATTAAATATTACCACTCTGGGCCCAAGAAAAACAGTCAAAACAATAATGTAAACATTTGATCAAAGATAAACATAATACTTTAGGCAACTCCATGCTAAAATTCCACTACTGTCACCATAGATAGCCTGTAGCACCATTCCAGACCTGACATCATAACTGACATTTTTGGGGGTGGTGCTGCAACTCTCCTTAGATGCTCATACATGGAAGTTATGAGCCAGGCTTTATGAGCGTAATAGTTTTAAAACTACCGAACAGAAAATGTTTATTTATGGCCGAAAAAGCTCCGAGGGCAGGCAGCTACACAATATGAGATGCCTGCCTTGTTTGTATCAGCAGGTGTTTAAGAGAGAACAGCCTTGTCATTCTCCAGAAGAAGAATAATGGCATCAGCTAAGGCTGAGATGCATACACTGTACTATTTAGGGGCAGTGTGTGTGTATATAAACAGTATGGGCCAGATATTCAAATTGCGCTATTTTGAGGAGCAAGCCCTTGCGCTGCACAAAATAGTTGTGCAAGGGTGTGGCCAGAGCGATATTCAAAGGAGTTGCGCCCTTGAGCAACTCCTTTGAATATCACCCCCGGCCACAGCCACTGTGCATGGCGCAGTGGAACTTGCGCCACCGCAAGTGGTCAGAGTGGAGCATTCAACTTGCGGTGCATCAAGTACCATTGCACCATGTGCAAAATCCCGATATTCAAAAGGTGACATGCAAATGGGGCCATAATTCATGCAAGGTGCGGGGGGGGGGCATTTGCATCTGATTATGGCCCTATTTGCATGCCATTAACATGCAGGTGCGCTGATCCCTGAGAACTTGCGCCTGACACCCTGCTAGGCAGCAGCCATCAGGGACTGATGCCCTCTGCAGCCCGATCGCGGGCTAAAGAGTGTAAAATCCCCACCACCACCACCCCCCACTAGCCCAATCGAGGGCATTGCTTAAAGCCCCCTCACCAGCCTGATCACGGACAGCAATGTGTCTCTCCCCCAACACATCCCTGGTGGTCCAGTGAACCGATAAGCCTGATCCTGGGCTGGAGTTTTCAAACACACACACACCCACCTCCCAAACATATCCCTGGTGGTCCAGTGGACCGCAAATCCCGATCTCGGGATGTAGTTAGTCAAACACCCCCACCTCTCGAATATTTGATGGTCCAGTGGACCGAAAATCCTGATCGCGGGATGTAGTTGTCAACAC
Source organism: Neoceratodus forsteri (assembly GCA_016271365.2). Taxonomy (NCBI): domain Eukaryota; kingdom Metazoa; phylum Chordata; order Ceratodontiformes; family Ceratodontidae; genus Neoceratodus; species Neoceratodus forsteri. Next base: position 90,398,953 of record CM028132.1, on the reverse strand, counting down.
ACTTTCACCCTCCTCGACAGGGTTCAGTGACCCAGGTTTGAATCGCGGGATGTGTTGCACAACACTGAACATGACCCCTGGCAGACCTGGGGTGTCCTCACCTTGCTCCACGAAGCCCCAACACCTCATCCCCCCCCACGCAGCTGGCGGCAGCAGCATCCTCATTTCGCCACCCGCGCCACTGCCGACCGATCGCCCGGTGGTTGCATAAGCCCATTGCGTTGCCACCGGGCGCAGAAGCCATACCGTTATTAAGATAGTCCAGTTTTGTGAATGAAATTATTCACAAACTGGACTGTCTTGGTACAGTATGGGCTCGCACTGGCTCTTGCTCTGCACCAATGGGTGTAGCCCTACTGGGCAATCAGTCGGCGGGCGCGGGTGGTGATGGTGGGATGCTGTTGCCCGCCGCTGTGGGGAGCGGGGTGGGCTTGGTGGGTGGGGTGGGGACACTAGGTCACCAGGGATGTGTTTGGGGTGGTTTTGCAACCACATCCTTAATCAGATTTTCAGTCCACTGGACCACCAGGGATATATTCGGGAGGTGGGGGAGGGTTTGACAACTATAGCCCGGATCGGTCTTATCAGTCCACTGGACCACCAGGGATGAGTTGGGGAGACACATTGCTGCCCGCGCACTGGGCTGGTGGGGAGATTTAAGCTATCCCTACGATCGGGCCTGTAGGGGGTGGTGGTGGATTTTACACTCTTTGCCTGCGATCGAGCTGCCGCAGGGGGGCATAGGGGTGGTTGAGGGCCAGCCAGGTGGCAGCTGCTGTGTTGTGCCCTGCAATGCAGCAGCTCACCTGTGGGTGGCCCTCGACTTGATCCTTTTTTTTTCTCTGTAGTTGTGCAGGCACAGGTTGGGGTTGCGCCTGCACAACTCTGCACAGCCCGGCTGAATATCGGGCTGTGCAGTTTATGCATGGTTCCTCCCCCTTCAGTTCAGCATGCATTAATTTGCATTGCGCTGTTGCTCAGCATGTTTTCAGTGGCGCAACTGCCTCCTGCTGAATATCGCAGAATGGAGCAATTTCAGACTTGCACAGGCACAACTCTATTGCGCATGGCACAACCCTTTTGAATATCTGGCCCCATATATATATATATATAGCAAAAACTGTGTTTAAGGAAGTAACAATGCAGCTCATTGCAAAACCTGTGTTAATGCATCAGTTAGGGTGTCTATTACAGCAACAAAAGTATGGAAATTTGGTGCTGGGGACTGGGCAACCTGATGTTGGCAAAGCAGGAATAAAATTAATATTAAACAGTATTTTGGAACACTGGGGATGGGATCCTCGTGTCCCACAATGGGGGTAAGACATAACTGGGGACACTGGGGCGGACTCACCAGTGTACCACACTGACGGGGGTGCTTCTACCTGTCAGCATAGGGATTGGGCACCCTGAAGTCAGCAAAACATTTTTATCATTAAAACATACCTCAGCCCTCTTTGAGGCAGCAAAGGAGAACATCTTCTTTATTACGTAAACACCAACAGGTGTTCACCTAAACGAGGCAGAAGAACACAGTTCAGAACTTATTTGGCCCAAATGTGGCCGGAAATGTTTTCTTTTTTTCTTTTACAGGGGCCATGTTTTGTTTTGTATTGAAGTACTGCCACAAATTTTAAAAGTTTATGTAAAACAGTGCCACAATTTGCAGCAGTTTTCATGCAAGAATGCAGTAAGTTGCGAAAACTGCCAATTTGCGGTAATTTTGCAAAAATAGTGCCACAATTTGCAACACTCGATGACCTAATTAAACATATTTCAATGCATTATTTTCATATCTAATGCCAGGGTCATGATCCTCAGGCCCCGATAAAGGTAAACACAACTGTTGCTGTTTACAAAGGGGCAGTATTTTTGAATTACATTGCTTTTACCCATCACTAACTGAAAACAAAATGGCAGCAGCATGACTCTACTGAACCCATTTAGGCAGTAAAAGTGCTTTTGCAAGGTACATCTATTTTTCCCATAGATTATAATGGGAAAGTTTAAAGTTTAATAACTTTTGAACAGATTAATATTTTTAACCAAACTTTCAAAAGGCACATCAGTGACACAAACCCCATATACCCTAATAATTTCAGACCAGACCCTAACCTGTTTCATACTTATGGATGAGCAAAGAATTTGCACCTAAATGGTAAATTTCACATTTTGTGGCACTCACAGCTCCATAACCACACACTGACTGGCATGAAACTTGCCAGATCCAGAATTCTGTGGTACCAGATGGTGCATGAAAATTTTGGCACATCGGTCTTATGGTTGCAAAGTTATTAAAGTGCAAACTTTGGGATTTAACATATAAGTGGTCAGGCAACCTAACTATAGTGGCACTTCTGTTCCACTATAATATAATATAATATAATATAATATAATATAATATAATATAATATAATTACCACACCCCATGGTTAAAGCTGAGTAGCATGTTTAATGTTAAACCTCAAATTCTGCACTTCAATAACTCGCAACCGATCAATTGATTTGGTTAAAGTTTGGTATGCGCTGTCCCGTGGGGTAGATATCTTGATATGGCATGTTTCTTTCTGGTTGGATGTGCGGAGTCTGAGATCCAGACAGTGCAAAAAGTCATAAAGTTGCCACTTTTTTGCAGCTTTTTCCCCCATCACCCTGCATCCAGACAGTGTAGAATGTTGGTGGGATTTTTATGGTAGAACCAACTTGGGTAAAGAACAGACATGCTTAGGTTTGTGAAAAAATATTAATTTGTTGCAAAGTTATAATGTTTTTCATGTCCTATTATATTCAGTGGGAATATCACTTTTCAGGATGGAGGAAAATCAGCAAAGGATTTGTTCTTGTGAAAAAGGATTCACTCTTGCAGTACCCATTCCTTTTTCATGAGAACTAAATCATTTTTCATGAGGAAAAATCCTTTTTTGTAAGCCTCCATCTAGATTTTTTTTCCAGTAACTAAAAAGTCTGGAAAATACATACACATTTTGTCATTTTAAAAATCAAACTCCATAACTTAGCTAGATTCTGCTGTTTGTTTTCAAAATTAGGGCCAGAAATACTTTTTCTGGGCATCCAAAATCCCAGATTCCCAGCTTAGTAAGAGAAGCCTTCTGCTGCATTATCTGTATGAGAACAACATATTTTATTAGTTTCTGCAGCCACAACTGAATTCCTGTTGCCAGTTGCAGTGTGCGTGTTATCCCAAGTCCCCACCCCTCCTCCTCCCCCCAACGCCACTGCCACAGCCTCTGGCTTGCACTGCAGTTCAAAGGGCAAGCTGCTGCCCAGAAGTGGGAATTGCATGCCCTCACTCAGGCCCATTCTAGCCCCATAAGGGTAGGGGGCCCAGGGCACTTATTTCACACATCTAAGGACTGGAGCTAGCAAGGAAGGTGAGACGAGACCCCACTGATCAGAGAAGAGACTACTATTGCCTCTACTAGAGTGCTGCAGACCATTCCTGAGAGAAAGAGAAAGAGAGAGAGAGAGAGCGAGAGACCACTGGACCCATCCTTCCCTGTCCAGGATGACCCAATACCACTGCACACTGGACTCAAAATGCCAGGGGGAGGAGGAAAGAGGAAAAAATAGTCAAGCTGAAGAGCTAAGAGAGTAGTGGGGTGAGCAGGAGTGGAATTGGACAGTCCAGGCAGAAAGAAAAAAGTAGAGAACTGTAAACGAAGTTGCTGCTAGTCAGTGTTGGGTGCAGCTAGCCTATGCACTGTATGCCTGCCGTCTGTCCTGCTCTGACTTGCATCCCAGTCCCACGCTGCCAGGCTGCTCTGCTGTAACCAGGGACTGTCTGTCCATCTACATCCAGCTCTTTGCCTGTGGTGCAGTGATGTATAGGGAGTAGTTTGGTACGCTAGCCACTAGCTCATTAATGTAGTTCTGCAGCCACTGCTGAACCCATGCTGCTGGCTGCAGTGTGAATTAATAGCCCCATTTTCCCTGGTGTCTAGTGGAACCCCTCGCTCCCTGATCACTTTCCCCATTCACTGATGTGGCCCCCCTCATCCTCTGACCACCATCCCCTAGTCCTTTTATGTTTTATTTATATGTCTCTTTATGTAAAAAATGTGGGGTCAAAATATGGAAAATTGCCAGTTATAACCACTTGTTGCAATTTTGCTACAGCCGCTCGTAACTTTGAAATTTTAAATATTTTGACCCCAGATATTTAACATAGTCTTCTTATTACCCCACCTCATGTATTTCACAGCTGTCATTTTTCCTGGCCAAAATGTTTTTTTTTTGTGTGCCAGTGACATGGAATGGCATTGCAGTTGCCCAGAATAAAGTTTTGGCAGGGATTTGAAAATTTTCTGTAATGGGTACATGAGTTGGGGTAATAAGAAGGCTATGCTGACAATTTGATCACTGTTGTCCTAAAATGGAGGCTCTGAATTTCCACATTATTATATATATATATATATATATATATATATATATATATATATACATTATATATCTATATATATTCATCTATATATATATATATATATATATGTAATAGATATACCACTCTAGGGTGTGTGGTCGCTCTCTGATATGCATGCACCTTGGTGTGCGTGCTAGATGCACGCAGGTCGCAGGTCGAGTGCATTCAACCACCCAAGGCATGGATATCAGAGTGCCAATCTACACACCCAGAGTGGTTTATCTATTTTGAAAATGGCCACACATTTTTGGGGTGGGTGGAAAAATAATCCCTTTGTCTAGGTGGGAAACGATATGCTGGCAGAGTTGAAAGTAAGTCCTGTGTTTAAAAAGGATGAAAAGTGTGTGCCTCCTGTTAGGTTGTGTTGGTTTATTGTAATGGCTCTTTGTATGTAGTAAATTATATGTTGGCAGAGTTTAGAAAGTAGTCCGAAGCGAGAGGCAGTGATTAAGTATAGCGTGACCGAGCGGTGCGCATTGCAAGCTGTTACGACTGATAGTAGTATTTTGTAGTTTAAAAGATATAAAGTTTCCTCCAGTAGTTTGTTCATTTAGTAGCAGTCAGAGTGCACGAGCGGAGCGAGGAGACTGTAGACGGCAGTTTTACGTAAGGTAGACGCAAGCCAGAGCAGAGTTGTCATAGCAACGCCGCCTAGCTTGCGCCTGCCTTCGTAGCTGCCGACCACGGGCGCCTCCTCGCCCGATCTAAATACACTCTGCACCTTGTATTACGGAAATTAAGACAAAGTAACAGGAGGAAATGACTTTATATCTTTTTTTAAACACAAAGGACTTAACACTCGCTTCTCTGGCTTGTCAGAAGCTTGCCGACTCACTCGGGCCTCGCCCGATCTAAATACACTCTGCACCTTGTATTACTGAAATTAAGAGAAGTAACAGGAGGGAAAGGACTTTATATGTTTTTAACACAAAGGACTTAGTTTCAACTGGTACAGCTTGCTACTTCAAGAATGCGCACTGCTCGGTCACACTATACTTCAGGTAGGAAAAGTGAAAGTGGTAAACGATCGGGCAAGTCTGTGTAGAAAGGAGATCTTTTAACAGAAAGTGAGAGTAGGATGTAAGAGAACTGTAGTTTCTCTTGTTTTTTTATACACAGTTAGGTTTCTGTTAAATGGGCTGTATTATGTTGTTTTTAGAATTTAGGTGGTGAGACAGTGTGCGTAGTAATAGTGTGTGTGTGTTTGTATGTATGTGGCTGCTTAGCTGCATTAGGCGTGGAGTGATCTCACTGCTGGTGAGAAGGTTTTGAGGGCTGGAAAGTAGTTTAGGCTTGCGGTCGTACTGGGAGGCGTGCGGTCGTTGGGAAATAATGCACGGTCATGTGATGCATTCTGTCCAATCATGTTACTGGAATTTCTATGATTTTACCACACCATTTTATATATATATGCATCTTCAGAGGGGTGGGAGCACAGTGTTCAAAGGACCCAATGCTCCCACAATAAAATAAGGATACTATTATATTGAGGTTAGCAGCCTAACACTCACCCCATTCTCCTATGCTGTATCCACCAAGTTTATTTTCTGATGGAATGGGCTTGAGTGTTAGGGCCGACAACTGCATTTGTGAAAGAGAACGACACTTTATGAAAGAGAAACACACTTTCACTTCGGACATCTAACTTTTCCCATAGGAAATAATGGGAACATTTGAAATTCAATAACTTTTGAATGGATTGATATTTTTTCACCAAACCTACAAATGGCACATCTGTGACCCAAGTCCAATATACCCTAACATTTCAGACCAAACACCCAAGCCATTTCTGAGAAATAGCGTGACAAACATTTACGTAGTTATTTTATTTTCACATTATTTGACACACCACATTTCACAACAACACATCCAACTAGAATGAAATTTGCCACACCTAGAGATCTTTAGTTCTTGATGATGCATGCAAATGCCATGCAAATCAGTCAAACAGTTGCAGTGTGTTATTAAAGTACAAATATTGGGTTGAACTTAGAAGTAACTGTTGAACCCTAAATATAGGGATATAGGGTATGACAAAATACACACACATACATATATATATATATATATATAAAATCTATCTACTTGTAGACAGATGGAACTTAAGCAGACCTACTCCAGGTTGCATCAGATAGGGTTTAAAATGTGTGCAGAATAGGGGGAACTATACTGACTGGCATGATTAAAATGATTAACCAGTCATCAATGGCTGCAGACTCAGAATTAAGTGGAAAAGCATGTCTCTGAGGTAAGCCTTGAAAGTTACATCATACTGAGGCACAACAGTAGGGCCTAGGTCTGAAGCGCCCAGGCTAAGAAAGTCATAGTCAGCTGTGATGCTTGGCCAGCTGGTTATGATTGTTCTATGATGTTTGTATATAAAATGTAGTGTGTGATTTTTCACATAAGGCAGCTATGCTGGGGTGCTCCCCCCCAGGTTTCAGTTACAGTAAAGTGACCTGAAACCAAGAGGTAATTAAAAAACCAGAGTGACTTAATTAAGGGTCTCCTGTTTTTCTGTCTTAATTAGAACTGACCCAGCTGCCAGGATATAGGACTCATAAAATGTTATGATTCCAATAGGAAGAACATGTTATACCACCATGGTGCTAAAGGTTATAAAACCCTTTGATATGGATTGGGAATAGGAACTGCTCAAGATCAAAGAGAAAATGTTAATTAAGGAGTCATATTTGGAAAATTATTTTTTGCTGATGTCGCCTTATTTAATGTACTTCCTGATAGGACATACTGTTTGTGATTTTTTTGTATTCTAAAAAGAGGAGCTAGATTACTCACAGAAGGGGTATGGAGAGACACAGTTTAGACTAGTATTGATGTCTGATCTTTGGGACATATCAGTTTTGTACTCAAGAAAGACAGATCTAACTTAGGCACTTAGAGGTAATACATTAGATAGACAAGATCTAAATGTACTTTGGTAGGAGTTTGTAGTTTTTTCTTTACGTGATTGTATGCTCTTTGATATAGTGTTATTTTTATCCATTTTAGTATAACCTATTATTCAAAAGACTGCCTGGTCTCTCAGTCTCTTTTTGCATGTGACGATAGATGGTTAAGACTGACAAAAACTGTTCAAAAGCTTGATGGCGTTACTAAACTGGGAAAAGGTAAGAATATACCTAAGGTCTTTTATAAAGTTTTAAGGGTTCATTTTGGAAGCCTGGCTGGGTGCTGCCTGGCATAAGATTGTACCGCAATCCCCAAAAAAGAGTATGAATCTGCACCTGTACATTGGGTTTGCTAGCATAAGGTTCACAGTTTTAATCTCCCAGAACTTGAGACTAAAGGCGATTTGGACCCACAAGCAGACAGGAGGGTTACCCTGTCTGTTAATTGTTCACATTATTGTGCTCACAGGTTGGCATTGTGGGAGCAGAGGACCTGACCTGCTGAGCGCTTTTGTGACAACCACCATTAGAGAAGATGAAGTTATTATTTATTATTTATTTATTGAATTTTGTTGACCGGGTAGGCCCACTGGGCCCCGGAGGTCCCTTTTTCAGGGCGACCTGGGGGTAAAAAACTACAATACAGGTAAACAGAAACAGTAAAAGCAGGTAAGAGCTGTAAAATTAACATACAAGTTAACAGACAGTACAAGTAGGTAAGCAGGGCTGTAAACTTGCATAAATTACAAGTGGTTTAAACAGTGATAACACACATAAGGCAAATTCCATACTGTATAACTGTGATAGACTTAATAGCATTTACCATACAGAAGGTGGAGAGGGAGGAGGGGCCGAGGCATAAGGTCAGTTCCTTGTGCATTGGCAAGTGCTCCTTGTGAGCAGGTGAGCTTGAGCTAGACCGAAGCAGGTGATAGACCCTGCCTCCGCACTCCAGTGGGAGTTTGTTCCAGTGGGAGGGTGCAGTAAAAGCAAGGACCTGGACCCAGCTTTTGTCTTTGTTTTGGGGACCACTAAGAGGTTTTGTCCTGAGGAATGGAGGCTCCTCAGGTTGGTTTTGACACTAACTAGTCCTTTGAGACTAGGGGAGGTAAGGGCCCCAGAAGCTTAAAAGCGAGACATAGAGTGGGGTAGATGAGGCGGGCTTCCAATGACGGCCAGCTGAGCTTGGCTTGAGCCTCGCAGTGGTGTGTCCTGGGGTAAGATAATGTTGCAAATCGGACAATCTTATTGTATAGGGTCTGGAGCCTGCCAAGTTCCGTAGCAGCCAAGCCTAGGAGAACAGGTGCCGAAAAGTGAGCTTGGGGAGAAGGACGCTTAGTTGCGGGACAACTCTGGCTTCAGGGATAATCTGGTCCTTTATTCTGTAGAGGATACCGAGTTTTCCATGTATGGCTTTGGTGAGTTGGTCAACATGATTTTTAGGTGAAGCCTTGGTCCAAGGTTAGCCCTAGGTATTTAGTGGAGGTAACCACCTCAAGTTTATCACCCCTATGGACTGGAGCTGATGGAGCAGACCTATCGGTACCCAAGGATCTGGGCCCAACAACATCGCTTTAGTTTTGCTGGTATTTAATACCATTTTATTCCGAGTGAGCCAGTCCTCCAACAGAAGAATGTCCACTTGGAGGGCTTTCCCAGTTCTCCTAGGTTAGGAGGCTCGGAAAATGACAGCATCGTCCGCGTATTGATGACGCTGCTCTCCACAATGTGAGTGCAGATCATTTATAAACAAAGTGAAGAGAAGGGACCAAGTATTGACCCCTGAGGTACTCCTACTTTGAGCGGTGCAGACTGGGAGACATAGTCCTTCCACTTGACCCTCTGGGTCCGGCCCGTAAGGTAATTAGCAAACCATCCAAGGGCATGTGCGTCCATGCCAAGAGCGTACATTTTTTGTAAAAGGAGGTTATGTTTTACCAGGTCGAACGCTTTAGACAGGTCCATGAAGACCGCGCCTGTGCTGACCCCCTGAGTCAATATTGCCCAGGATATCAGTCGAAAATTTGGTTAGTGCAGTATCCGTCCCATGCTTGGCTCTGAAGCCGTGCTGCGATGAAGAGATTATCTGGTGTGTTTCCAGATATTCCCGTAGTTGATAGTATACAGGCTTCTCTTGTAATTTCGCTATTGAGGACAACAGGGAGATAGGTCTGTAGTTCCCAATAGGCTCGGTGGCCCCTCCCTTGTGAATGGGGATCACTAGGGCCTGCTTCCATGGCTCAGGGACAGACCCTTCCATAAGGGACCGGTTTATCAGCCAGGTTAGGGGCTTGGCTAAAGATGGGGCGCCCTCCTTGAGGATTCGAGTCTGGATCCCATCAGGGCCCCCAGTGCCACTCGCCCGCAGGGATTTAAGGATGAGCAGTACCTCCCTTTCCCTAACCAGCCGCAGATGAAACAGAGGGCGGTCTAGTTCAAGGGTCAGGGGCCTATTGGGTTTGCTCTTGTTATCAAAGGGACCCACCTTGTACGCATCCAGGTTTGTGAAGAAACTGTTTAGGGCCTCTGCGATGAGAGGCGCCTCTTCGAGTACTCTGCCCATTCACCAGGATAGGGCCAGTTGTTGATTTCTGCACTCCTTTAGGAGTTCGTTAATGTGTGACCAGAAGCATCTAGGGTTTCCAGGTTAGCTTTTTGGAGATTGGTGATATATTCCGTTTTGGCTTTCTTTATGGCCAGTTTGCATTGGTTTTAAGGGCCCTATAGCTAACAAAGTCCACTGGAAGCTTAGATTTCTGAACTTTTTCCACGCTTTGTCCCGAGTAGACATCAGGGCTTTTGGGGGTGAGATCCACTTATAATAGCTACCTTTGACCCTATAGGTTTTCATAGGGGCAAAGAGGTCAGTGGCTTTAGTGAGGGTGGTTTGGAAAATTTGACAGCATCCTCCAGGTTAGGTAGGAGTCTAATGGGTTCCAGTCAGTGCTATTTAGGTAGCCAATGAACTGGTCAGGGTGGAAGTTGGAGTAGTCTCTGGTAGTAAAAGACCTAGGAGGGACTTTAATAGCATTATTCTTCCAAATGACAAATATAGGCGAGTGGTCGCTCAGGGCATCTCCCAGGATCCCGGCCAGCTTTACATTACTAGGGGACGAGGTCAGGACCCAGTCTATTATAGAGTGCCTACCTGATTTATGGTTCATTCTGGTCGGTAGGGTAATTATTTGAGCGAGGTGGGAGTCGTGTAGAGTTTCGTTGATGGCAGATTTCCCTTCCTGTCCCCAGTTTAAATTGAAGTCTCCTAGAAGGATAGTCTCGGAAGCAGTGTCAACCGCTGGGCTCTTCAGGAGCTCATCCAGAGAGTCGAGTGCATTGGATGGTGGGCTGTATACGCAGCCAATAGTGAGGTGCTTAGCCCCACCTATTTTGAGCCGAACGAATATAGCTTCAGCATTCAGGGACAGGTCAAGGGGCTGCCTGATGAGGGAGGAAGAGATATTGTCCTTAACATAAATTAGCACACCGCCTCTTTGGAGGGTCTATCTTTTCTGAAAAGGACATATCCGGAGATTGCTACTTCATGATCCGAATGTGGGGTTTAAGCCAAGTCTCCGAGACCGCTAATAGATCCGGATTATAGACTGCCAGCCATGCCTGTACCTCTGAGATCTTAGGTCTCAGGCTGCAGATATTCATATGCACCAACCTCAGACCCTTGGCTCCGTCCCAAGCCTTATCAAGGGGGGAGGAGATAGAGACATTTGCTGTCTCTGGGCCAGGGTTAGGTTGGATATCTCCTGCCACTAGTAGAAGGGCAGCTAATGAGCTCAGGAGAGAGAGGGTTGGAAGGGGTATGGACAGGATGACCTGACTAGGGGTAGGGCTCCTACTGAAGAGAAGGACCCTGTAGAGGACCCCTTTCTTAGAGAATTCATGTGCTGCCAGGAGAAGGGAATTGCACCTTGGGGAGAGAAACGCAAAGTGTCCGAGCCTCCCCTCTCTCAACCTCCCATGGGTGTCGTGGGGGCAGAAGGCAGTTTTAGCGAGGGCGTCAGTCCCAAGTTGCCCCAGTATGTAAATTATTGCCAGGATAATGCCCCTGTTCCAGTAGGGAGGAGGCATGATGTGGCTTATCTGTGCTTCTCGCCTAGATAGCAAAAGTAGGGCCTGAGGCCAAGGGTTAGTAACAGGCACAGTGACTGTGACAAATTCCCAAGAACCGCCCTTCCACTATTAGTGCGCGAGCAAATTCGGCAGTCTGATTCATAGAGCAGCTAAAGTAAGAGCAGTTTGCTCTAATTAACAGGAACCTAGGAAGAAAGTACTAGCCAGGGTCATAAGGTGAAGAAACAACTAAGTCAGGCTCCACAGGGGTACCACAAGCACCCTGCCTCGGGGAAGAGCAAAACTGTCAGGAGACACTTAAGTGCTGGGTTGTTTATGAACCCACGCAGCACTATGCCTTGTCACAGAAGAAAGCAGGATGAAAACTTACATCGCAGTACCACCTAGAATAAGTAGTGTCAGCAATACCAATGACTAACATTTAGGCAGCTAATACAGAGCTAAATTATTATGTAATATTTACCACAGGCTTCAATTATAAGTCCTGAGGCTACGTTATGAGAAGCACGAGGGCTACAGGGTCAGCGGTAGACAATAGGCAGACAATTAGAATTAATTCTGTAAGTTTAAAGCTAACCTAGGTTAACAGTATTAAGGATCCTTAGGCACCAGAACAGTGGGAGACAGAAAGAATCAGGTTAAGTATGCTACAATTGAGATTAATGCAAACAGTCAGGCAAATTGTCCAGCAGGCACCAGAACAGTGGGAGACAGAAAGTGTCAGTTTAAGCTTGCTACATATGGAGTTTGATGCAAAAAGTCAGGCAAATAGTCCAGCAGGAGAACACTTCATAGAGGTAGACTAGCCTAGTTTGAGAGAGCTCAGTCACAAGGGGGGAAACCGGGTGCACTCCGATGTGCCTGGCATGAGGAAGTTAGCTCGAGGAAAGTCTAGCGCTTTTTGTGAGGCTGAAAAGCAGGGCACACACCAGAAATCTGAGGCCACGGCAGGAGTAGAGAGACCCAGTGAGAACACGGCGGTAGGTCATTGCAGACTAACGTGGCTTGAGCGGTGATCAGCTGGTGACGTGTGAAGGTAGCTCCTCCTAGTGGAGTGTGTACGGGAATTGGATTGGGGAGAGATAGAGCCTGGGCAGGCTACGACCGAAAGCAGCCTATTTAGCTCAGCACAACCACAGGGCAGGTGGGTGGGAAATCTAAAACCAAGGAGCCAGCTCTTCCCTCCGCTTGCTGGCTTGTGTTCTGGGAAGGTTCAGTGGAGGTCCGCCTGGCTATGTGGAGCTGCCAGCGCCTACAACCAAGAAGCGATGAGCGGGGGGGGGGGGACGCGATGCAGCCAGTCGCCCACCCACCCCAGTCCGTTGCAGAGAGTCCCAACACAAGAAAAAGGGCAGCCTTTTAAATCCCGCCGCATCGTCGCTGATCCTTGCAGCCAATAGCGAAGGGGTTTTCCACCGCACACCAAACAAAGATTTCACCGCAAGGAGCCTGCTCTTCCCTCCGCTTGCTGGCTTGTGTTCTGGGAAGGTCCAGTGGAAGTCCACCCGGCTATGTGGAGCTGCCGGCGCCTACAACCAAGAAGCGATGAGCGGGGGGGTGGACCCGATGCAGCCAGTCGCCCACCCGCCCCAGTCCATTACAGGGAGTCCCAACACAAGAAAAAGGGCAGACTTTTAAATCCCCGCCACGTCGTCGACGATCCTTGCAGCCAATAGCGAAGGGGTTTTCCACCACGTGCCAAACAAAGATTTCACCGCAAGGAGCCAGCTCTTCCCTCCGCTTGCTGGCTTGTGTTCTGGGAAGGTCCAGTGGAGGTCCACCCGGCTATGTGGAGCTGCTGGCACCTACAACCAAGAAGCGATGAGCGAGGGGGGGGGACCCGATGCAGCCAGTCGCCCACCTGCCCCAGTCCATTGCAGGGAGTAAGGTTGGGGTAAGATGCGTCCCTCTCCACATCCTTCCCGGAGGGAGGGGTGTAGAGATGGGTGGATTGCAGGCCATCTAATCTAGAGATGTGGCTGTGGCAACATTGATGACACTGGCCACAAGGAAAAGGTGCATGTGCCAGAGACAGTTCCAGAACCAGAACTGAATCTGGCACAGGGAGATCCCTGGCACTGAGGGCCCCAGATGCTGATCAGTGTAGCCTTGATGCAGATATGACACTGATCTGGTATCATCACAGCACCAACATGGCACCGGGATCAGCAATGGAATTAGCACTTGGCCAGGCCCCAAAGGGCCTAAATCTGGCACTGGTACTAGAACCAGACCTAGTGCCAATGACCCAGCTGGCACTGAAGTGTCCAGTTTCACCGACCCTAAAAAGCTAGGGACCAGATCTATTGGCAGAGACACATAAGCCTCAATGCTTCATCCAGTGCTCTGAAGAACTGCCCAAGGGTAGAGCTGCCAACTGGGGTCTCACTTAAAGACAGAGGGGAACTCCTGGCACAAGACCTTGACATGATAGAAACTTTCAAGCACATCAACAGTATAAACAAGGTGAAGGGGGGAGACATCTTCCAGTTTAGGAAGAGTACAAGAGCAAGGGGGCATGACATGAAATTAGAAGGAGGCAAGTTGAGGGAAATATAAGGAAGTTTTCTTCACTGAGAGGGTGCTTGATGCATGGAACAGCCTGCCACAGGAGGTGGTGGGAGCAAGGACTGTGGATGGATTTAAACACACCTGGACAGGCGAAGGGAACCTTAGAGATGGGGAGGGAGGGAAGAGGTCATTGACCAGGTAGGGTCAGTAGCCACATACTAGTGTGGGGCTTACAGGCAGAGTAGATGGGCCTGGCAGTCCCTATCTGCCAGCAATATCTATGTTTCTATGAAAATTAAATATCGGCTAAAAGGACATTTCACCATTACAGACAGAGGTCTAGTAACATTAGCTACTGCCTTCTAGAGCAAACTTGGCCAACGTTCTTTGCCTACAGAAATATTAAATATCAGACTAACCTAGTGTGTACAATTGGTTCTGCAGATCACTGGCATCGATGTTCATCTCCGCCTTGATAAAAGTCTGCACAAATGAGTTTCCTAAGGCTCTCTAGAACAAGACAAAAATTATTAAAGCAGTCATGCAAAAGAGAAGATGATGAGATTAAACCCTATAAAGTAATTTCAGCAACAGAATGAAACTTGCCACAATATGAAATGGGCAGTGAGAATCCTGGTAACCTCATTAGTCAAAACAAGTCACATGACCTTTGATTATTTTCTGACAACTGCACATTTCACCAGAACTACATATTTTTTTAACAAATACAATTCTATTTTATAAGTGGGATTATACACTCCAGATTGTGCGGTGATAAGGGAATAAGGCACTTGTTTAGTGGCTGTGGCACTCAGCTATGCCTCATGCTTAACAGCCACCAGAGGTGGGAATTATTTCTTTATAACCGCACACCCTTTCGTGTGTTGTCCCTTACATAATACTTAGCTGGAACATCACACCATGTTATTAGGACAACACCAACAAACCTCCCACAGTGCTTTCCTCAGATGGTGATTACTGGTAATGTAAGCGCAATTACGTGCTGAATAAGTGTTTAAAAATTTTTATATGCATAAAGGCATATAGGTGTCCCCAAAACTTAGCCTGCTCTGGACATCATTAGAGGGCTGGCTACTTGGATTCTGGGTACAGTAGTTGCCAATAAAGGCCAGCAGGGTCTCTCAGGATCAACCAAACAAAAATAAATATTTCTAACAAGTCAGTGTCTTAAAAATTTGACTCTTATAAGTTATGTTGCTTTAGCAAGCTGAGAGTTCCCCTTCAACATTATCTACTTCCATATATGATCAGTAGGTGCTTGTTTTGTTTGGTGGTGATGGTGGTGGTGCGAAAAGCTTTGCACATACTGAAATTGCCAGGATTTGCAATCCCCCTTTCCCCAATCCTTTTTTGCTCGAGAAAGGTATCAGACTGACTGTGCTGGAGGCCAAGATTGATATTTAGAGAGTGAAGGTGTCCATCCCTCACCATCCCGCTACCCACAAGTGGAACACAGAGTGTGATGAGACAACATGCAGTGCACAATGGGCACATGATCATTTTAATGATTACTACCAAAGCTCAGAACACTGGGGAATGATTGTATGTTCATGGTCATAATGTGTGCTGTTGATTCGGTACAAATAGTTTATATGAATTTTAGTTTTAAAATCACAGTGCACAATGTGAAACTGGACTTTCCGTGGGTGCCCCTCATAGTGTTGGACAGTTGAGTGACATATACAGTACAAAGAGGTTCAAAGTGTGAGAGGGATTTTCTGATTTCCAAAAAATCATTCACAAATGGCATCAGAGCAGAATTCAATTATAGACAATGCACCATCCCTAAATTTGAATGTCTGAACATTCTGTTTTTATTACTGAATGCAGCTGCATGAAAACACGGTCTTTGCCTTTTTGGCTTTTGCTATTCCCCTTCTGTTTTCCTGTTTGTAGTCAGAGTCCTGCTTGTGACATCAGAATAATTTTAGTGATGGCAGATTGTGACATCACAGCAGAGGATTTAACTTCAGGAAAAACAGGGACAGATGACTAATATGGGACAAAGAGCCTGTTTTCTGCATGTCTTTAGTATTAAAAATTGGATTGTTCTGATATTCTAGTATCTACTGGAATGTTATTGAATCTGAGTCATGTGCCATCTCTTACTGTTTTACAGAAATTGGAAAATCACTCTAAGTAAGAAACGTAATGTGGGAGAACTGAGAGTCATATACTGTGTAATGAGTTCAGATAGTAAAATAAGGAACATTTCTCTTGATGTGCGACAGTTGAGAATTCTGGACAGGGGGCTTCAGCATGGTAAAACAAAGAAATAATGCACAACAGGGTGTGTGTTGTGCTGGGATAATGCTATGCCTTGGGGGGTTGGGCAGGAGGCTGCAGGCTGAGTGCGTCCAACGCTCCAGGCATGGCCTTATCCCAGGACAATTTGCACCCTGGAGTGCATTATTCCTATTATATAATGGCTTGTTATATACAGAATAAAAAATTATTTTAAAGAATGTTTTTGTTAGTGTGGAAAAATAATGTTGTTTCTTAGAGAAGATGCAAACAAATGCAAATGAAAACAGTAAAATAATATGTAAATAATTAGTTAAGAGGTTCATAGTGCTGAGACTAGACCTGAGATGTTATGCTGCTAAAACATCACAGGTCCAGCATAGACTGACCAGTCAAAGTCCAAGATTCTTTCTTGCCATTGTATAATTAAGCAATAATATACAACAGGGTGTGGTACATCATGAGTTATCATCATGCCTCAGGTGCATTGGAGACACAAGGCCACAGGCAAAGTGTCTTATGCATAGAAACATAAAATATGGCAGATAAGGATCGCTGGCCCACCTAGTCTCGCCCATTTTCTTACCTAACAGATAAGTTGCAGATCCTAGTTAACCAACAGCCTACTTCCTCCAACCCCCACTAAGACTGCCTTATGTCTGTCCCATGCATTCTTGAATTCTTCCACTGTTCTTGACTCCATGACCTCCTCAGGAAGATTGTTCCATGCATCCACAACCTTCTCTGTGAAAAATACTTCCTCACATTACCTCGGAGCCATCCCCCTCTATCTTCAAATTGTGCCCCCTTGTTCTTGCATATCTTTTTTCTGAAAGATACTACCTCTTAGACTTTGTTGATTCCCCTGAGGTACATGAAACTTTCTATCATGTCCCCTCTCCCTTCTCTCCTCAAGGGTATACTAATAAGCTCCTTTAGTCTTCTTCATATGTCTTCTTGTGCAGACCCTGCACCATTTTGCTGACCGCCTCTGGACAGCCTCCACTCTGTGTCTTTGTGGAGATGGGATCTCCAGAACTGCACACAGTACTCCAGATGGGGGATGCACCCGAGAAGTGACAATATCCCATGATATTCCATACCCTGGAGTGCATTATTGCAATTATAAAATGGTCCTAAAGTGTTTGTAAATGGCTGATCTTGGTAATCAGTTTTGGACCATGACAATATTGAGAGATATCGTCACAGGTAAAAGTCTACTTCAGCCAATCAGCTTCTGGGATTTCTTCTCTCCATTTTTTTAATAAAGAATATCCCTTTTAGAATGGACTGCTGAGAGGTATAGATGTATAGTTTCTTATATCAGAGGAGTAAATGAAGAACAAACCTCTCAAGATGGGCCATTTGGGAGGTATGGATTGGAAAGATGGATTTTGTGTAGTAAAATGAGTGAGCTCCTTCCTAATGTGGGACAGTTGAGAGATATGAATTTACGGGTGCCAAGTGGTAAAATGAGGGACCTCCCTCCTAATGCTGGACAGGTAAGAGATATGATCAGAAAGATTTTGAGCCATAAATTGAAGAATGTTCCTCCTAATATGGGACAGCAGAGTAGAGCAGTGGCTGCAGTGGGGGCTTCCATGCCACCCTGCCAATGTGCCTCAACTCAGCAATAAAAGGCCACTTCTAATGGATGAAGGGGCAATTAAGACTCTGTGCCATAGAGTCTTTGAATATGAGACTGCCAGCAAGATAAGCACACCCCTTTCATGCCCTCAATAAATTATGGACTAGATTAGTCTTTCTAGGTGAGATATACACCCACAATGTAAACCTGATTTGTAAGGCACAGAAGCAGGATGTGCTGGCAAAGAAACCCCATGAACATTCCCTGGAAATGTACAAGATAAACAAGTAATAAATGCCTACAGACTCCATGCTTTAGGGAAGTATGCTGCATGACGCTGGTGTCAGAGTACTCGTCTGATTATAACTGGGGAATTAATAAAGGAAATAAAAAAATACAACAAAAACAAAATTGAACAGTTGAAGTAAAACTGATCTTAAAATTTGACAGTACCTGAAGTATTGGAATGTTTTTCTGGAGCAGCAGAGCAGAAGAAATCAAAATGGTGAACTCTTCAGCTGTCCTTAGCGCTCTGTGCCAGTTCTGCTAGTTGCTGGAGTGATGCATTGGCCTTGACAAGTTAAAACAAAAATACATAAATAAGAAATTCCCTATATTTTCAATGGCAGCTTTGAAACAGGCATGTATATTTGATGGCTACACTACACTATGCTGCAGTCTGTCTGATAGAGGTTTTTCTGTGTCATCCAGCATATTATAAGAGTTCCTAGGGAAGAATGTCACCAGAGCATGCTAGAAAGTCATTCATTGGCCGTGAGACCCAGGTTGCTATAGTGTATGACACAGCACTCAAACATTCAAGAATGAGTAGCATAGCAGCTGTATTATTCATTTCTTTTCCAGTCTAAAGGAGCTTTCCACACTTTTCTGTCCCCAGTGCCTTTACTTGGAGGTGTGACTAAGACGTTCACAACTCAGAGTAAGAAGGCATTTGCTGGGCTTGAACAACCACATAGTGAGGAGACAGCTAGGAGAGAGTAAACGAGACCCTGCATCCAGCCGCTGAAGGAGTTGCCCTGCATCTGGGAAATGTCTAGAGAGACTGTTCAGAAACAGGCCTAAATGGTCCAAGTGCAACAGAACCAGCTAGGGCCTAAAGTCATCTTGCTGATCACCACCACCAGAGAAAGCCTGTGAAGAATTTTGCCACGTGGTTTAAAAAAGTGCGCTGCAGAGGCCTGGGATATTTTAGACCACCCTGAAGGAGTGAAGGACCAGTAGAGAGAGCTCAGGTGATTTCCTGAGGTAACAGAGGGAGACCAGCAGAAGGGTGCTGAGGGAGATGTTGGAGGTATGAATGAGACTCTGGTTGAGAGTCAATGAATCCAGACAGAACTGCAGAGACTGGTGGTGGCTGTTGCTACCAAGGGTAAACCTTGAATAACCTATCAGGGCTTCTGGGTCCTGCACCCCAGCATTACAGACCACTTTAGATAGGGCACCAGCTTGGCTAAAGAATGGGCTAGATTATCTGTCCAGGAATTTATTTAGTTAGTTTTTGTTTACTGGGTGAGTGCACTAGACAACAGCAAGTTGCCTATTTTCAGGCATGACCTGGGAGGGTTACAGAACAAAAACAAGCATTTGTCAATGCCTAATGTTTGCTTGCTGGCATTAGCAGTAGAAGTGCATGACTTAGACAGATGCAGTATAGGAATGGCATTGAAGTATTGAACTGACGCCACCTCCACCTTCACCCTTCAGAGATGGACAGGCACTGGGGTGTGACTTTGGGTCATCACCATGACAGTCATGACATTTCACCTCACCCTACCCTTCAGACACTGACAAGTGTTGAGGTGTGCCTTAGGGTGTTTGGGCTTTACGTTCAACTCATTCCATAAGGAAATACGCTGAAATGGGTTTAGTATAGGAGAGTGGGGTGTACCTGGGCCAAAAGGGTCCAAAGCGCATTCAATGCCTGTCATGGCTGCAGGGTGGGGTGGGGTGGAATGCTATGTGCATTACTGTGACAGTTCCAAGTCACATCCCTGACGCTTGTCAGTCCCCACGGGGTAGGGCGTTAAGGTCAAAAACCCTAATGTCCTGGGCGTTTCTTGATATTTTTTACTCTAAATTTTCAACATGGACTTTTTGTGACCCCACCACATGAGCAGTGACACTAGCAGTTCATTAGGTGAAAGGTGATTTTGCATGACTGCTCCATTTGGCACCACAGGTGCAAAAACACATTTCAAACAGCTGTACTGTTCATGAGACGTAAAAAATAGCATTGTTGAAAATCCTGGAGTGAAAATATAAAAAAACTGGAGAAGTCACAAGCATGCGTAGAAACTGCGCAATGTACACATCTAATGTAATTAGTTTGGGGATTTTTTACAGCAGATTTTCAACATAGGCATTTTGGGACCTCTATTCATGAACAGTGTCACTGTGATTTTCTTAATCTGTTCTGAACACTGATTCCACAGTGACCACGCTATTCTGTGCCGGAAGTGCGAAAACACATTTTGCCCAGGGTTGAAAAATGACTGCTGTACTGTTCATAAGGAGGTGTGAAAAAATGTCAACGTTGAAAATCTGGACTAAAATATTATAAATTCATGAACTTATGAGGGTACATGTAAATTGCACAATGCATGCTCGTAACACAGTCATTTTATGGATTTTTGTCACTAAATTTTCAACATAGCCAATTTAACACCTTTGCTCATGAAAAATATCACTGTGATTTTCTTAATCTGTCCTGAACATTGATTTCACACACCAACCACTCCATTGTGTGCTACATGTACAAAACACATTTTAGGCGAGATATGAAAAATGACAGCTATACTGTTCATAAGGAGGTATGGTAAAATGGCAATGTTGAAAATATGAAATAAAAATATTAAAATATTAAAAATTCTCAGATACAGTATTAGAAACTGTCAACACACGCTCATAAAACAATCATTTTGGGAATTGTTTCACCAGATTTTCAACATAGGGTTTTGGGGTACTTCCTCATGAAGTGTGACACTGTTGTTTCTTTAATTGGTCCCGAAAGGTGGTTCTATGAGTGACTGTGAAATTACCTTTAGGGACCGAATAACAAAATGACAGAGACTGAGTTCATGAACCCCATGTTGAAAATGTAGTGAACAAATTCCCAAAATGGCAGAGATATGCACCAAAGTTGACCTCCCATTTATGCCATTATACAGCTTACTGGCATTTCTTCAGTTTGTGTTTGGATTTGAAGAGTGCAGACGTGTTCCCGGTCCACCGAAGATCATCACGCCAGCCTCTGGAGGTAAATATGGGGTGAGGCAGGGGTGTGGAGAGATGGGGTACGCAAAGGGTGGGCACAGGGTTGGGGAGGGGGCAAGAGAGTCAATGAGAGACCATTTCTTCTTACAGGTTTTTTTTTTTTTACAAAGAAGTCGTGGACTTTTGCTATGCTGGGGCGGGCTCCCACTGTGGCATCTGGAAGTCTGTTTGGGGGCAGTGGAGCCAAGGTGATATTAGGCACCCCATCAGCCATATGGACTTTGCCACACTGGGGTGGGTTCCCAGCGATGCACATAGAAGTCTGTCTGGGGGGTGAAGCCAATGGGGATTGAGCACTGCTGTCGGGCGATAGTGTGAGGGGTGGGGGCACATGAGCACACTGGGGTGGCCCCAGCATGCCACTTGGTGTTTGTTGGGGAGGCACTGGAGCCAACTGGGGTCACAAGAAAAATGGAGCTGTCTATGACAGCAGTTCAGATAAAGTGCTGATGCGTGAGGCTTTTTCACACTGCTGATGGCAGTATGCAAATTGCCTGCTGCGATAGTATGCAAATGCACCACATGTCACCACCGCTGATGGTAGCGGTCTTTACTTCGAACTGTATGCCACTGCATCTAAACTGCTGTCATAGCTTGAACATTTATTTGTGTAGGGACCGCACCTGCAAAAGGAGCAGGCATTGGAATCGGTGTGCACACCCATTTAAAACTCATGTGGTACTGAGTGTTTCTTGCACATGCGCAAATAAACATAATGAGACAATTATGAACTATAAGTACAGAAATTAACACAGCATCAAAATGTACAGTACACAATCATGAAATAAGTAGACTCCACTAACTATTAAGCATAACTAGAGCATTGCTATAAAAGTGCCAGTCATGTGTTATTTACTTACATGCATAAATGCTGGCAGCCATGCACATGCAACTGTCACTGGGCCTGAAAGTTTGTACACCTGCAGGGGTAGGCCTTGATCTTACCTGCCAGACAAGTTGACTCAAAATTTCTAGCTTGCAGAAGGCCGCAAAGTCCACAAATGTAATGGAGAATTTTGTGCATTTATACAGTAAAATGAAATTCAAGAAATATTCAATGATTACAGAACATTTATCCTGCTTATTCTTTACTTCTCCACTCCCAGACAAAACACAAAAGACATTCCATGCAGACACATGCAAACCACATTCCCACCCATTCTGTGCTGCAGCTGTCTCTCTGCCTCTTCCATACCTCCCACCATGAACCAGATGATCCAAACGGTGCAGCAATTCAATTATGCAACCTCAGCCAACATACAATAGCCAATGGTGTTTCTTTGGCATTCCTCACCACATTCCTGCCCCACCTACAGAGCAAAGAACAAAGTTGGACCAAAAGACATGCTCAGCCCTGTGTATGGACTAGACAGAGAGTTACACTTTGCAGGTGACCATGTCATGCTAAATGAGCAGCTGCAAGTGACAGCAATGTACACAGCAGCCACTGAGGACCTGTACTAGTGAAACTGACAGACAGAGGGGTTAGCTGCACTAGACTGGCAATCTGCATTATGCAATGGAGAATTCAAACAATGTTCAAATTGACGCCTGACCTACCTTGGGGTCCCAAGGACTAGGGGTAACAACACTGGTACCAGGTAGTGCCTAGTGCTCAGCTGTTCAGTCAGACAGAGGCACTTCATTGGAGTTGGGTGGATAGGATGACTGCATTAAAGATGAGGGAGTCAAAACATGGGCATCACATTTAGTGCACTTCTCCATTAACCTTTTCCTTCCTCAACATAATAAAATAGAAATTAACAGACAAAAAGAGACTTGCAGTCCATATAATCCTCTCAGTTCCCACTTTCATCCCTCTAGTCTAGCACTAGCAGGTCCTATGTGGAGCTCCATTTCATAGTTCTGCTTGGTCTTTCCCATTGCCCTCAGCTGCCTCTTTCCCTTGTCATCTTCACCAATCCCACATGTCTAGTCAACCCTACTTGAAACTGCCTTGACATTGCCAGTTCCTCAGGGAGACTGCTTGATTTCTTCACCATCCTTTCCATGAAGAAGTGTTTCTAAGCTGGCCTGGTGGATCTGAGGGTTGAGGTGCAGGACACCACACCTCATGCCACATTGACGACCCAGGTTCAGGAGAGAGCCCAGGCTGCCTGGGGTTGGCTGGGAGGGAAGGAGGGTGGGTGCAAGATTGAGCTGCCACTGGCAAACTCTCCTCCCTGGGTGAGATCTTGTGCATCCTGGTGCTTTGGCAACACCCAGTGGTGGCTGGATGATCATGCAGCTGGGAGCACCTTGGAGAGAATCGGAGGAGGCAATGGCTTATGTTGGTCACTCAGGAGCGAGCAACCTGATGTGCAGGTTTCATTGCACCTCCTACTCCTGGGCACTCTACACAAGGAAAATGCCTCACACACATGCACAGCATAATAATAATGATAAAATGTTTTTGTAAAACACAATTCAACAAGTATCAAAGCACTGTACAGGGATTCAAACACAAATAAACAATAAAATATCTGAATAGATCAATAAAAATACAGTATTGAAACATCAACAACTCCCAAAGGCATGGCGAAATACATACAGCTATTAAAGAAAGCGACCACTATCCTGGCTAGGGCAAAGATAGGTAGAGCTGGGTATCATCTGCATAACAATGAAACCACAGCCCATACCATCTACAGTGTCTCCCAATGGCAGCAAATACACTGTGAACAACATAGAGGACAGCACAGAGCCCTGAGGAACCCTACAGGCAGGAGAATAAGCCGAGGAATAAATCCATGACACGACCCTCTGAGTTCTGCCAGCAAGGAAATATCTAAACCAACTGAGGACTGTACCTGACAGGCCACAGATGTCTGTCAGGCACTCAAGCAGCCCCCATGGTCCATGGTGTCAAAGGCTGAAGAGAGATTGAGAAGGACCAAGACTGAACGACACTTCTGATCTCTAGCAATCAGGACATCATTGAGCACCCAACCAGAGCAGTCTCCGGCAATGCCTTTTCCGAAAACGGACTGGAGGGAATGATTGATGTCATGATTAGCCAGGTGGTGATCCAACTGAAGAGCAATGACTTTTCTATCAACTTCCCAGTATAGGGAAGGTTAGAGATTGGCTTGTAGTTGGCAGGCAGTTTGGTCAAGAGAAGATTTTAAGGACCGTGTAACTACTGCTTCCTTTAGGAAGTTTGGGAACTCACCTAAGTCTAAAGAGAACCAAAATGTCTCTACCAGAACAGGGTAATGACATCTACACACCCAAAATGAGGTGTGTAGGGCCTGGTTCAAGACTACAGCAAGTAGGCCGCATACTTTGGACAAATTGCACAACATCATAGATTGCCAGCCAGTCAAAGTGATCCCAGGAAGACCGAGGTATAGTAATCATACACCGCCCACTGCAAACCCCCATAAAGCATGCTGAATGGATCTCAGCCCTGATGTCGGCCACTTTATTGGCAAAGAACTGAGCAAACTCATCATACTTATCTTGTGAAAATGCTCTCTGGACCTAAAGACAGGCTGGATTGCACAGTCTGTCTATGGTTCATAAGAGCTGAGCGGTCGACATGAGCCACAGCACTCTCCTGGACAGGAACTCTGCCTTCTCATGGGAGAGGGTTGATTGATGGACTCGATAATGTTCCATCAATCTAAGGTGGTCAGCATCCAGGGAGGATCTCCATCAGCAACGCTCTAGCCTTTGCCCCACATGTCTCAACTCCCTCAAGGCCCCATTAAACCAAGGGGACCAAGGGAAAGAGTGAGGGGGTGAACATGGGCAGGAGCGGTGGAATCCAGGGCATCACCCACAGCCTTATTATAGGCCTGGACTAGGCTCTCTGACACTCACTGGCATCCATACATCCCAAAAGGTCAAGGACCGCCGAGAGACCAGTGGGAGTAACATCGGTCAAAGTGGTATCTGACCATCTCCACAGGGGCACATCTATAGGATGGAGCTCAGAAATTGAATCTTGCAGTGCAATGGTCAGACCAACCAACCAGTTCCACCACCAGGTTGGTGGCTTCCATTCCCAGGAGGAAAACCAAGTCAAGTGAGTGACCATGGACATGGGTTGCAAAGGCATCAACCTGTGTGAAGCCCAACATATTTATAAGTTGGAGGCAGTCCTGACCAAATTGCAAGAGTTCATCATCGACCCAGGTGTTGAAGTCACCCAGAACCATCAACCTGGTGACTCCAACACCATGTTGGTGATGAAGTCCGCTTCCTGCAGAATCACACTCTCATTCCCTGGTGGACTGTAAATGAGAATGAACCTGCACCCAACACCTGCAGCCACAGTACACTCATACAATCTGTAACCTCAACTGGAACCTCTGTAAGGCCCAATTCTGTTCTAAAACAGATAGCTACACATGATGTCCCTGAGGGGCCACCATGTCTTCCACCAAACAAAGCCTGGTGTAACATGGGGCAGGAGCTACAGGTGCTCTCGGTCTCTCCCTTGTTCAACCCCCACGAGGGAGTCCACCATAGGGGGCAAGCTACAGTAGGTCCTCCCAAAAATGCTGCTGAGGTAGAGGCCGGTTAGTAGGTGTGCTGAGGGTCCACACACAGGCGGATTGGGGGGGAAGGTAACTCTGCTGTTTGGTGGCAATAAAATTCAGTTAAAAAAAAGGAAGTATTTCCTTACAACCCTTCGAAGTTTGCTCCCAACACATTTATAGTTATGGCCCCTTGTAATTAACCTTCTGTTAAACCTAAACAGTTGCTGACTGTAGGCTCTGTTTATTCCCTCAGATACTTGAAGGTTCCAAACATGTTCCCTCTGACTCCAGGAGTCAGCCAGCCTTTCCTCATGGGTCCTCCCCTGCTGCCTGTGAATCATTGTGGTCACTCTCCTTTGAACCAACTCCACTCAGTCCTTGTTCTTTTAAGTGAGGGTTCCAGAATTTTGCACAATAGTCAACATGCAGCCTTGCCAACGACCTGTGCAGGGACAGGATCACTGCTTTCCTTCTACCTGAAAAGGTGCTACCTATGCAAACAGTATCCTGCTACCTTCCCATAGCAGGATGTTGAGGTGCACAGGCATGGCATTTTCACTCAGAATGCTGATTCTGCTTATTCCAAATAAACCCTTTATTATTTATTGGCATATCCATCATGAGCATATTACGAGGGGCAGGGATGAGCATGTGATTTGTAATGTAACAAAGTGCTGGATTTGGGTAAACTGCATGGGGTTGATACTCTTGCCAGAGGGTATTACTGGCGTATGACCCAGCCTACCCAATTTCCCTTGTTGGAGGCACCATGTAACTACCATCTTAACTAAACATCTTCAAGTAATGATTTCCTAGAGGGGTTAATGCCCCAGCCCCCTCAACCTTATTTAAGTCCATAATGCAGGGGTAGCACACAGAACATCTACAGTCTTCAGGGTTACACAAATATAAACTTGTGGAATTAAATTTTTTTCAATATTGTGAGAGTGGAGTCTTGCTGGTGCTGTCATTGTTTTGCAGGGATCTGGCAAATTACTTTTATATTTACAAGTAAAAAAATTGTTTTGCTACAGTAAAATTACCATTTGCATGCCATAAGCAGCAGTATTTGTTAGCCGGCAACACATTTCATCATATAGTTTTCAACCTTAGCATATTTCCGATAGACTGTAAGTAGATTTATCATCAGCGTTAGTGAGTGTTGCTATAGCTACGCTTACTAACACTTGCGTTGAGTCTTCTGAAGCCACTGAGTCACTCGCTCTTCTGGCTCTACACTCAGTGGTCACTTCAGGAAAATACAAAATCAGTAACCTCCCCACAAGTGGGGTTCCCAAAAGTCTTCCATGAGCTTGCCAAATGCTCACTGACAGGCTGGTGTCCTGCATTTAGCAGTTAATCGTTATTGCCAAAGGGTGCCAGTGTAGCCTCTATGTACTGTCGCTTGAAGAGCTGCTTAGATTGTAGTAATAATTAATCTGGGAGGGGGCTAAGTGTTGTCATGCTTGAGTCCTGCCCAGGCTGCCAGGTAATCACTTCATTTCTGCCATCGCTAATTGCGCAGAGGGAGCCCTGTTAATCGATGTAACTGTTTGCTGATCATTCATTAGAGTTGTAATAATAGTGTAGTTTGTGTAACCTGCCTTCTTTGCAGCAAGGGCTGTTTTGTCTATCCCCACCATTTTGGCCTGGAACTGCCGAATTGGACCAATCAGTCTGGTGAGACCTAAAATGGAGCAATCTGTAGGAACTGTAGTTTGGGGCTTTTGGTGCTTTTTTGCACCTGAAGGGGGAGCCTTTGTTGTAACTGACAGACAGATCAGCCAGACGAATCTTTTGGATCTGAGGGAAATCCCCATGCTGCCTGCTGTTTGTCAGTTCTGAGCTGGGAAGTGAAATGAGAGCAACTCAAATGATTTGAGCAGTAGTTCTGTGTAGTTTTGCATGGGAGAACTATGAAAGGGCTGAGTTTTGGCCTGCATGTCTGCCTGCTGTCCCTAAGAGTGAGAGAGAAGAGAATTATTTTGGACTAAATCCAAGTTTGTGAGAACTAGGGTTGCCACCTTTGGATGAGAGGAAAATCGAATACTAAACCACACCCCCAAACTCCACCCCCAACCCCACCCCTTTTATGAATAATGAGGGCATCGCTTAGACTCTGATTTGTTTGGTTTATTCAGAATTGCTGCTGATATAACATTGTGCACAACTTCTTTAAATTACATCATGATTATTATTTTTGGTTTGTTTGATTTAGATTTAAATATTTTAAATGTCAGTGTGTGTTAACATTTGGTGGGGTTAGAGAGGGGGTCCAGGAGACTTTCCATCCTATGTACACAGCTGAGCTGACAAATCGAGTGACTACAAGGACACCTTTGACAACCGCTTATTTTGGATCAGGTGGCCCATTCTCTTAAAACTCTTCGATAAATAAATAAATAAATAAACTACACCAGTAATGGTGGATGAGATGTAATTACAAATATCATCTGCCATTTTAAGATGTACTACTGTCCTCCCATTGCTCCTACTCTAAAGTTACTTGTAATGTCAGAGAAGTTTTAAAAGTGGTAGGAACTAGTCTATGCTGTTAAGCACCTATTTTTTTCCATGTCAGTCATACATAGCAGATAGCATGATATGTGATATGTAGCATAGAGGCAGTATAGCGCAGTGGTTTAAAGCTCTGAGCTGCAATTCTGGACACCAGGGTTTGAATCCTACAGCCCAAACTTGCATACTGTGTGACCCTACACATATCACTTAATTCCCTTGTGCTTCTAGGTTGCACCTGTAAACAAGCTTTAGCTTAGGGTGTCTCTTCTGGTAAAAAAATAATAATGTTTTGAGAAATATTGGATAAATTGCCTAAATTTGCAGTGCCATCAAATCTAGATTGTGTTCCTGTCACCTCATCAGCTATTGTTCTCTCTCTCTCTCTCTCTCTCTTTCTCTGCTTCATTTTCTCATTTCTGTAGCTTAGCATTACATTGGCCACATTATTCTGTGCTGTTCATCTGAGAGGCCTGGAATGGTCTTAACGTAGAAACATAGAATTTGATGGCAGATAAGGACTGCTTGACCCACCCAGTCTGCCCATTTCCCTACTTCACTGGATAAGCTGCAGATCCTAGTTCACCAGCAGCCTACTTCTTCCTACCCTCACCCCTAGAATGGCCTTATGACTGTCCCATGCATGCTTGAATTCCACCATTGTTTTTGACTCCACAACCTTCCTCCGAAGGCGCCCATTCATCCACAACCCTCTGTAAAAAATACTTCCTTAAATTACCTCTGAGACGCCTCACTCTATCTTCAAATTGTGCCCTCTTGTTCTTGCACACCTCTCTTTTTTGAAAGATGCTACCCTCTTGGACTTTGTTGATTCCCTTGAAGTACTTGAAAGTTTCTATCATGTCACCCCTCTCCCTCCTTTCTTCGAGGCTATACATATTAAGCTCCTTAAGTCTCTCTTCATATGTGTTCCGATGCAGACCCTGCACCATTTTAGTTGGCCTCCTCTGGACAGCTTCCATCTTGTCTATGTCTTTGCAGAGATTGGGTCTCCACAACTGCACGCAGTACTCCAGATGGGGTCTCACCAGCTGTCTGTACAGAGGGATAATAACTTCCTGTTTTCTACTGGTGATGCCTCTCCCTATGCATCCCCCCAGCCCTCCTTGCTGCCCTCTCACATTGCTTGCCCACCTTTAGGTCATCTGATATGACTAACCCAAGGTCCCTTTCCATTTTTATTGTTATTAGTATCTCACTCCCCATTGTGTACTCTTCCCTTGGGTTTTTGTTTCCCAGGTGCATTACCTTGCCCTTCTTGGCATTGAATCTAAGCTGCCATACATTTGACCATTCCTCTAACCTTGCCAAGTCCCTTCTCATCCTTTCCACCTCACCTTGTGCATCAACTCTGTTGCAGATATTTGTGTCATCTGCAAAGAGACATACTTTTCCTTCCAGTCCCTCTGCAATGTCGCTTATAAAGACATTGAAGAGGACCGGTTCTAATACTGATCCTCTGTACCCCACTAGTAATCCCCCTGTCTTCAGAGAGGACTCCATTTACTATTACTCTCTGTGTCTTATTCTCCAGCCAATTCTTTACCCAGACTGTCATCTTGGGACCCACTCCCAGGCTGGCTAACTTGTATGTTAATCTTTTGTGTGGGACTGTGTTAAATGCCTTGCTAAAGTCTAGGTAGGCCATGTCCACAGCCCCTCCCTGATCTACTACTTTGGTCACCCAGTCAAAAAAATCTATCAGATTTGTTCCTGGAATATCCAGGTAGTATGACAACTGACAGCAATAACTACTAAGGAGAGAGAGGTGTAATATTGCTAGAAATTAAATAAAATATTAGATTATTAATTTAACAACAAAAGGGGTAACAAATATTAAAATATAGGACAGACCCTAAAAAAATGGTGAGCATTTAAAGGTATAAAAGTGGTCCTTATCACTGCAGTCAAAGACCATACTCACAATGCAGCCTGGAAAGGATTAGGTTGATTTGCTGCTAATGGTCTTAATAGCCCTACTTTACACCTTTCAGACTGACTGGTATACAAACAAAAGTCTGCATGACATCAGAATTTGTTTGTAATCTGAATATGCAAGTAAAATAGTGAAGGATTTAACAGAATATGTTTTACAAGTATGTGAGCATTCAAAATGACTGAAAAAGTGCTACCTCTGAATAAAACATGATAGCAGGTAAAGTTTCTGAAACACATTGTTGTCTATTGTCTATACAACTATTGTCTCCATATATATATCCCACCCAGGGACCCTAAACATGGATTCAACAACGTCCTAAACTGTATCAACTCACATCCTCCCGAAACTGAACTTATTCTACTAGGGGATTTCAACATAAACTGGTTATCATTAAGTGCCAGTGCCTATAAAGACTCCATCTCAGCTGCTAACCTCAAGCAAATGGCAAACTCCCATACTAGGATTAACTACAAGACTGGCACCAGTACCCTCTTGGATTGGGTCCTCACCACTCACCCCACAAGGATTTCTCGTACGACCATTCTCCCAGACTCACTCAGTGGCCACTCCCCAGTCATGTGTGCATGGTCTAACAAATTCCTAAGCCCTCCCAAAATTATCACTAGCAGAGTCCTTCCTCGTGGAACACTTCCACATCTCAAACAACACCTGCTTCTACAAGACTGGCTACCCATCTATGAAGCAACAGATATTAACTTGGCTCTTGATCACTTCATCTCAATTTTCAACAAAGCCTCTGACCTCTTTGCTCCTGCTAAAAGGAGCAAAACAAAATCTCTCTAACCCATGGGTCACCGTGCTCTTCTCTCACAGCTGAAACTAAGGGATCACCTCTGGGAAGTTGCCAGGGCCACTGGCAAACAACTGACATCCAAATTACAAACAAGAACGAAATGCTCACACAAAAGCCATACAGCTAATGAAATCCACCTATTACAAAGATGCTCTCACCAATACATGGGGAAATGGTCGTGCTTTCTGGGACAATATCTAGGATGTCACAGGGAAGCAGCCAAAAACCTCTCCAGCCATGTTAATGGTTGATGGATCCTCAACCCTTGACCCCAAGGTGATTGCAAACATCTTTAACATGGCTTTTTCATACCTTAGTGCTGTTCTACCCCATGACTTTTTCGAAAACAGGTCCTACTCCCCAAATACCTCAGCCCCTCAGTCTATCCATCCCTTCTTCTACTTCAGGAAGGTAAGGCTGAATGAAGCTCGCTGCTATATTACTGCAGCTATCTCTAAATCTAGATCTAGTAATGACACCCTGACCTTAAGCTTCTTTTTGCTCACCCCGATGGAGGTAATTCATCCATTAACAAAAATCCTAAACCTCTCTCTCAGCTGTGAAAAATTCCTGGACCTATGGAAAACAGCCACCATGACACCCATCCATAAAAGTGGGAACAAGACGATTCATTCAAATTATCGCCCCATCTCCATACTGCCCCCACTCTCTAAGGCACTTGAGCGCATCGTGGCTGATCAACTTACCGACCACTTGGATAAATATACCTTGTCCACAACAACACGGCTTCCAGAAAGCTCACAGCACCACCACAGCCCTTCTTGAGTTCACTGGAGCTTTGCACAAATCCCTTGACAACAGCCTTCATCAGGGGCCATTTTCGTCGACCTCTCCAAGGTCTTCGACACAGTACACAATGGATTATAAATACACCAACTACTGAATGCCGGGCTATCACCTGACTCTTCTCTCTGGTTTAACAGCTACTTAGAAAACTGGTCACAGAGAGTAAAAATTGCGGACGCTTTTTCTAACACCCTGCCTGTTCGCTCGGGTGTCCCACAGGGATCCATACTGGGACACTTCCTTTTTAGCCTTTTCTTAAACTCCCTCTCTTACCACTGCTCTGAGCAGATCATACTATATGCCGATGATGCTGTTGTATTCTCCACTCACAAAGATCCAGCAACTCTTCAACACAACCTTCAACTTGGTTTCAGTTCTGTAGAGATATGGTTTCTAATCATAAACTGGTCCTCAATGACAAGAAAACCAAATCTATGCTCTTCTAGCTCTCATAACCCACACAAGCTACACCACTTGGCTATCTCCACCACCCAGGGAACACTCTAGATCAGGTGGGGTCCTTCCAAATACTTAAGGATAGAGCTTGACCCTAATCTCTCCTATGGACATCTTGTAGATAATGAAGCTAGAGCTGCTAATACACGGCTTGGTCTCCTCTACAAACACAGACCACACCTCATGCCAGAAGCTTTGAACGTTGCAGTCCTGAGCTCTATGATCTCTGTAATAGACTATGGTCTCATCATTTATGGCTCAGCCACAACCACAACCCTTAGATGCCTCTCAGCTACCTTAAATAAAGCATGTCAGCTCATCACTGGTGCTCACCGTCTCACCCACACATGTGACCTGTACACTCAGACCAGCTGGCTCCAACTATCAAACCATATAAATGTTCTCACCTGTCCATGGTGAAAAATCTATCTTGGCCTTGCACCTTCTGGGGTCTCAACTCTGTTACAACACTCGATTAACAAATGGCACCTTAGAGATCCACACTACAGCTACTGAAAGTCCCCCACTGTCATATTTCACAGGGACAACGCTTCTTTGCTTATTGAGCACCACTCTGGTTCAATGGCCTCAGCCCAACCATCTCCTCTGCCCAACTATTGGTATGTTTAAAACTAGGCTCCAGGACTATCTCACCACCAACAGCTCCTGTGACTGCCTAACTTAACCTTGTTTCTCCACTTCCCTTTCTGCTCTAGTCCCTCCTCCTCCTCACTGGATTCCACCTCACATCTTGGTATACCCAGTGCTGCACTTTTCACCCTCTTGCCACCCTTCCTACATTCCCCCCCCTCTTCCCTCTCCCTATGACTCTGGCACTTCTTATCTGTTGTCTATTTTTCTGACAAATGCCGCTGTTGCCTTGTTGCAATGCTGCCCTTGAACTGTATTAATCTGTACTCTGTTTGTAATATCCACATTGTTGTAATGCCTGTCTTGATGTTCCCCATAATTTGTATTTCTCTGACGTGGAACCTTTGTAAAAGAGCCATGGCTCAAAGGTATTTGTAATCCTAGACTTGATAAATAAATTGTACAGTCCATACTGAGACAGAAAGTTACCCTAATGTGGTGCCTGTCTGGTTTCAGAAAATGAAGGTGTTAATTAAGGTGGTATTGTTTACCCTTCCATGAATAATCTTCCAATTTGCTGGTGTGAAGTTAGAGGTGACAACTGAGCAGACAGGGACACATTTGGCTCTTTAAGTGCCCTGCTTTGAAGGCACTTCCTGATTAGCATGCACTGCAAGCAAGCAAGCACACTAAAATGTCAGACACTTGCTTACAGTCAGATAAGCAGAAAATGAAACAAGTTAGTAGGGAATCTCACAGGTGCTGCTTGACCCACCATAAAAACCGAATTTGCAATGGTGAAAACGGGAGGACCGAATCTGAACCTAGAAAACCGAATCATTCAGTCAAAAACCGAGTAGGTGGTAACCTTAGTGAGAACGAAGTAAGCCACAGATTTTTTTTGCAAGGTTCATACCTGAAGAAGACCGAAGATTTTGCTGAATGCGATTGACCTGTCAGGATTTCCAGCTGCTTTTGAATCCCCGGTTTGTGCAGAGACTTTGTGATTGGACCAGAGAGCGGTTTGCCTGGCACAGTGGAATTTCCTTACATGTAAATGTGCTGTCAATTGAAAGTGGGTTGTGATTTCATCCCCCACGGTGAGAACTGTGTTCTGCTTGCTGAAAGCTGTATCTAGCCCAAAATGGACTGCATCCGAATTTGGCTCCATTTGGCCTGGGTCTTGTCACACTGGCCCAGCAAGACTACCCGCTGCACAGGGAAAGCCATCGACGAAAGACCTGCCTGGGGATCAGCCCCCTGCTCCATGCTTGAACAGGAATGATGCCTTGGTGATTCATATGGGCCCTGCTTCTCCTGGCACTCCAGATTAACCACCTGCTGTCTTGATGTTCATCTAGCCTGTGTCCAGTCTTGGGTATTGTGAGTAATCATCAGAGTAGCTCCCTGCAACAACAGCCTAATCTAAAAGTGTGTCATCTGATTGTCTCGTTGTTTTCTTTTCATGAACTGAGCCCTCCTGTTCCGGAATTCAAATAGTATGTGTTGTGCATGTTGTTTTCTTCCATCACGGGGCCCCAACCAGCTGCAATGTTCCTGGTTAGCCCACCATTCTCCATCTGGGTACCCAAAGTGTGTGACTGTTTATGGACACTGAAGTGCATGCATAACTGTTTGATTGATATAGCCTTTAAGCAAATTAACCTGATTACACCTCTCCCTTGTTCAAGTTCCTTAAATAAATCAGATCAAACTCCTTTTGCATTTACCTGACTATGGTTCCAGTTTGTGCAAAGTACTATACTGCTGTTATTTGCTGTGTTTAACCTTGTTTTATAGGGTGTCCCCAGGGCTGAGCCAGAGAAGCCCTGGTGTGGTAGGAAGTGCAAACAGTGCGGGTACTGTGTGCTGTATCAGGGTATTGTAAAAGTGATTATTGTGTATTGTTCAGGTCACTGGTAAGGAAAGTGGGGTTACAGTGTCCTGGAGGGCTGTGCCCAGGTTAAGCAACCACTACCAACCCTGACCTCCGGGTGGAGGCACGGTTTCAGAACTCAGGCCCTTAACCTGCTACTAGCCAAGCAGGCAGTAGTAGTCCTTGGGATAAGCGCACTTAGGGTTACAAAGGTACAAGAAAAAGCATAACATGTTTCTTACACTTCTTAGTGCTGTTTTCTGGAAAATGCCTACAATTTTGTTTATGACACTGGACTGCTTGGTCACGCTGCAGTCTGAGAGGAAAGTGAAAGTTGTTTGAAATGCCATAATAACCGGATTTTTGGTTTCATGGCTTTTGGGAGTTTTGAAATCCTGTTATTACTTCATTTGAAGAGACCAGTAATCCAGTTAATAAATAGGGTCACCAGTAATTATTACTACTTACTGGGTAATACATTGTAGAGGTGTTGTCTGTTCTGATCAGGGCAAACTGATGCTGTAGCTGGGAGGAGAAAGCTAGCAATGGCAGAAAAACTTCTCTGAATTCCAGGAGACTGCTGTTTCGCTGAGTCTCCTTCGGGTTCCAGATGCCACTCACTGTGAGATATTCCAGGTGGTTATTCAACGTGAGGAGTGAATAATCTGTTGTGAGGATGCTTGTTGGGGATCGCTGGAGGAAGGGATTGCCCTTTCTGAAGTTTCTTTCTTCCTGTCACCACTCTAGTGTCCTGACATTTTATTCCTGGCATTAGGTTTGAGAGGAAGCCTCATCTTTGAAATCAGTGGTCTCTTAGGTGGTGCTGGATGTCCTTCTTCTAACACCTGGCCCATGGGACCACAGCTGTGGAAGCAGCCATGTGACCAGTATTGTAGAAAATTCCTAGCAGGTGTTGGTTAGCCCACAGTTAAAGCTGTAGCAATTAGGTTGCTACCCTCCCTGAGGGAGGAGGCTTTCCCCTACATGATAACCAATTCTGTGCCTATGAAGTCCAACATCTGAACAGGTTCTATTTGTGACTTCTGCTTTTTATCAGGAAGCCCAGTTTTATTGCTTACCCTGTACATTCTGGATAAAGCACATTGGGTAGGATTTTCAAAGGCCAGAGAATAACACAGGGTGCTTGCATCACAAACAACTGACACAAGGAGCAGGATCTGTCAATGCTTGCTTCAATTCTGATTCTTAAATGGTGCTTGCATAAAAAATGGGTATGCATGTCATGCTTGCACCAAAATAATTCCTGGGCCATGTTGGAAGGGATGCCTGCGTCACTGAAATGAAGCACCATGTCGCTGTTGGACCAGCCAGAGCTGGTCTAAGGGATACTAGAGTATATAAAGAGTTCCACAGTAGTCTGTCAGACCTGACTATACTACATTTAAGGGCCAATATTCCCTGCAGGACTAGTTTAGAACATTGTGGGGCTTAGTCTTAACCATTTCATTTGCTGTATTTTTGACTAGCTTGCATCATTCTTGTTATTTACGTCATTTTTGTCTCAACCTGCACCATTTTTATTTACTCAGCTTGCACCATTTTGTTTTTACTCAGCTTGCCTCATTTTCATTCTTTGTGTAATTTTTTTGACTTAACATACACCATTTTTGTTTCTCAAATCATTTTTTTTCCAGCTTGCCCCTTTGTTTGGTGCAGCTTACTTTATTCTCATCCCTTACATTATTCTATTGATGCAGTGGACCTCTTGCATCAGTTTGGAGGACTTTACCACAGAGAACACTTTTCTTGCAAAATGTGGCACTTAGTATTTGGCGGACCTAGATCTGACACAAGGTGACTGTTTGACACAGTTTGCTGGATCTAAGGGCCCTTTGAAATCCAGCCCCTTGACTCTTGTTCTTTTTCCTTTAAAAGCCAGTCATCAGGTTATGAAAAAACACCACACCTTACCTTTTCAGGTGTACTGTCATCATGGCTAAACACTTGTGAAGACCCTTGAAGTCAGATCAAGGAGAAGGGCTATAAATTGGTATTGGTAGTTTCCTAGCCTGAACCTGAGGTATTTTCTGTAAGCAGACCTGACTGGAATGTGCATCTTTCATCTCCAGGTACCCTAGCCAATGCCCTGACTGTAAAAATGGTATCACCGTGCCCAGTGTGACCAACTTGAACCTCTCTTTCTTTATGTGTTTGTTCAGATATTTACGGCTAACTTGGGTCATCACTCCCCATTTTTCCTGTAGGTCAGTCAGTACCTAGAAAACAGGCCCTTGCTCCACTGAGAGGCAGGAACCTTTTCCACTGCTGTTGCTTCTAGCAGTTTGTTTACTTCTAGTTCCAGCAAATGTCTTTCTGTTGGAGAGTGAGCTGGAAGAAAATAATTACTCACCATAGTAATAGAAATTGTTTCTTCCAAAGGGATCTCTCCTTATGCTTAACACATGCAATCATTCCCTTGGAATGAGGAGCCTCAGCGATTTAAAAATTGTATGCTAATTGTGGAATTTAGAGTGAAATTCAAACTGTGCTGTGTGGTCACCCTCACCCTTGTACTCTAACATCAGATTTATTTCTAAAGCTAGCATGAGCAGTGACCACTGAACTATCTAAATAACTACCAAAAAATACTAAAAGCTTGCTACAAATTTGGAAAATAGTTTAACAAGGCAGAAAAAACATAATTGTTATGAAAAATTAGATAACTCCAGTCACTAGACAACAACTGTAAAGTCACTGTACCAAGTAATACTCAAGCAAATAGAAAGAACAGATTTGTGTTTGAACCTTTGACCAGATTCTGGAAGAAGAAGTAAGGATTAGGGATAGTTAAGCATAGTGATGATCCAATTGGAAGAAACAATATTACTAGGGTGAACACTTTGATTCTTCAAGCCCCAGGGATCTCTCACTTATGCTTAACAAATGCACACTCCATAGCAGTACCTTTGGAGGCTGGGCACAGAATCTACTTAGGGAAAAGATTCCAAGGCAGTAGGGCTAAAACTGGCATTCCTTCTGAACTGTTTGTCCAGAAAGTAGTGCTTTGTGAGAGTGTGAACTGTTTCCTAGGTAGCTGTTTTACAGATTTCCTGCAGGGAAATACCCCTTGAAGCTGCCACAGAAGCAGAGGTGTCCTTTGTGAGTGCAAGGCCTTTAGGAATCAATTTACCAGTTGTTTCATCGCAGTACTGTATGCAGAAAACTATCCAATGAGAAACTGCTGGTTTACCTTTTCCCCACTTCAGCATAGGTGACAAATGCCTGAGTGTTAGTGGATCTGCCATCTTATGTCCAAGAAGTAGCTCAGTGTCCTTTTCACGTCCAGACTGTGGCACTACTTTTCTCCTAAGCTGGATTTTGTTGTAAAGAAAACAAGGAGGGTTATTGGTTGATTCAGATAGAATTCAGGCACCACTTTGGGAGGAATTTTCTGTTGTTTCTTAGGACTACCTTGTCCCTGTGAAAGATTATGTAGTTAGGATCTGTGCAGAGGGCTTTCCAGCTCACTCACCCTTCTGGCAGATGTCACTGACACTAGACACACTGGTTTCCAATATATACTTCAATGCAGCAGTTGCCATGGGCTCAAAGGGAGCCTTCATCTGCTCAGCAGTGCCCACATTCTTCAAGTCCAATGGAGGAAGGGGGCCCTTATTGGTGGGTACAGGTGATTAAGGCCTTTGAAAAATCTTTTGAAAATGGGTGGTGAGGCAACTAACCTGTCTTTGCCAGCTGATGCATAAGCTGACACTGCTGCCAAATGAACCTTCAAAGTTGAGGGACTGAGGCCCAAGGACTGGAGATGGACTAGGTAGTCCAGGATTGTAGACAGACTTCCCCGGATGGGGTTGAGCTACCTCGGAGAACACCAAAGGGCAACTCTTTTCCATTTTGAAGCATGTTTTCCTTGTTGCTGGTTTCCTGGAGATCTTCAGCACTTCCATCACTTTTACAGAGAGATTGTGTCTGGAGACCTCTAGCTTTTCAAGAACCATGCCTTGAGACATAGAGTTCTCAGGTTTGGGTATGTTGTCCTGCTCTGGAACAGTGTTGACAGACTGTGTCTCAGGTGCAGGTTGATGGGAGGTCTGCTAGAGAAGGACAGAAGCATGGATTACCAGGTCTGCCAGGCCCATTCTGGAGCTAAGAGAATCACTGTTGCTGACTCCTTATCAGTTTGAACAGTACTCTTAGCAAAGTGGGACAGGTAGGAAGGCATATAGATACTTCCCTGACCAGTTGAGAACTAAAGCATCCTCTAGGACTGAACCAATTGATGTGGATCTGCAACAGAAGAGTGGGAGCTGGTTGTTCTCTCAGGAAGCAAACAGGTCTACTTCTAGTGTACCCCACCATCTGAACAATGCTGCCATTACCTGCTGGTTCAGGGTCCATTTGTGATTTCCCTGACTGATTCTGTACAGGGAATCTACCAGTACATTGTCTTTCCCCAGCAGGTGTACTGCTGAAACCTGACCTTCCAGGGAGTAGGCTAGGTTCCAGATCTTCACTGCTTCTGTGTACAGCTCTGAAGATCTTGTTGCTCCCTGCTTGTTTATGTAATACTTTGTTGTGGTGTTGTATGTTCTGATCTGGACAGACTGACCCCTGATCCGGGAGGAAAAAGCCTGCATTGCCCAATACACTGCCCTGAGCTCCGGGAGACTTACATGCTCCTGAGTCTTTATACTCCAGTGCCACTTACAGTGTAGTCCTCTAGGTGGATGCTGCAGCCTGGAGGAGGCATCTGTTGAGAGTATAGCTGTAGGTGATTATTGAAAGAAGGGAATTCCCTTTCTGATGTTGCATTCTTCCTTCCACCATTCCAGTGCCTTAGCAAAGACTTTGTGACAGACACCAATTTGGACAGTGGATCCCCACCTCTAAGTCCAGTGGTCCCGTAGGTGATATTGGACATCTCTCATTTGGAACTTGGCCCCTGGTACCACTTCGGTGGACAAAGCCATTTGCCCCAATAAGTGCAGAAAATCCCTTGCAAGTCTTGGAGGGCCTGCCTTGAAGGATTGTGCATCTGAAACCAGATCTGCTGCCCTTGCAGGGTGACTAGCTCTGCACCTATATAGTTCAGAACCTGAACTGGTTCTACCTGGGACTTTTGAAGATGTATGATGAAAACCAGGTCCTCCCGTGTGTCTTGTTTTATTTGTAGGGAGGACTTTTCCTCCTGCTGTGTTTTTCCAGGGACTGGCCAGTCATCCAGATAGGAAAAACTACCACCCCTAGCTTTCTCAGATCTGCTGCTACCACAGCTAGGAACTTTGTGAACACTCTTGGAGCTGAGATGAGGCTGAAGGGAAGGGCTTTGAACTGGTATTGGCAGTTCCCTATCCTGAACCTTAGGTACTTTCTGTGGCTGGGCTTGACTGGTATGTGGAAAGAGGCATCCTTCAGATCCAGTGACCCTAGCCACACTCCTGTTTGTAAAGATGGAATAACTGAACCCAATGTAACCATCTTGATTTTTTCTTGTTTTAAATGTGTGTTCAGATATTTCAAGTCTAAAATGGGTTGCCACTCCCCATTTTTCTTGCAGATCAGGCAGTACCTGGGATAAAGTCCCTCGTTCCACTGTGAGGGAGGTACTTTTTCCATTGCATTTCCTTGTAACACTGTCTTCACCTCCACCTCCAGCAGGATTCCTTCTGTTTGAGTGAGGGTGGAAAACTTTTGATTTTGTAGCTTTGAGAATTATCTGAACTGCAGGGACAAACCTTAACTCACTACTTCTAGGACAAACTTGTCTGTGGTGATTTTTGTCCATTCCTGGAAATAGTGAGTCAGTCTTCCTCTCACTGGCAATGGATGGGTGACCTTTGCAGACCTGTCAGGGGTTTTGCTTTTCATGAGTTTGGGAACTGGTGTTGTAGCTGTACACCTAGTGCCCCTCCTTGGCCTGCCCCAATAGTAACCCCTTTTTGGGGGTACTCATAGAAAACATAAGCATGGGGAAAGTATCTTGTGCCTCCCCTTCCATATGGCCTATAGGAAGTGAAAGCCTTTTCTTTCTCAGTATTGCTCTTGTAGGTGGTTATGTACTCATCCACCTTTTACATTTAAGCCACTGTCTTGTCATCCAAACAGGGAAGTTCTCTTGCAGGAGAAGACCATGGCTTTCTTGCTATCCTTATCCCCCATGGTGCTGTTGCCTGACTTTGATGCTCACTGCCTGCCCTGTTTGTGCCATGCTATTTTCTTCCTCCCATTTGCTATATAAATCCCTGATGTTACTGCATTGATCTTGCTCTGTCTGTTGCTCTTGATCATACCTGATCTTGTTGTTGCCTGTTATGCCTGAATGTATCTCTGTAATCTCCCGGGTCACACCTGGAAATAGGCACTTGGTTGTCTAGTGTGCTCACCTGGTAAACAAAAGCAAATAAATAAATAAGTTTGGAGTTCCATAGGTCTCCCTGATTCTGGGCCAAGTAGGCCATTTAAGCAGTCAGTCTTAGGAGCAGGGAAGATGATGTATAGCCTTTTTTGCCCATGCTATTCAGTTTCTTGAAATCTTTCTCAGGAGGCTAGGAGGAAAAGGGCACTTTGTCCTTTTCATAGGTGGCAGTCTGGACCACTCCCTCATGATCAGGGTGTGAATATAGGTGCTCAGTTCCCTGTTTGTCCACCTAATATTTTTTCTGTTTTCTTATCTATGGCAGCAGCTGAGATGGGGGCTAACATGATTTTACAAGTGACTTTCCTGAGGGCATAAGATGGGCAGCATCAACCTCTTTGTAGGAGCCAAGCCCATCATATCCATGAATTCTACCTCGTCCTCATTCTCCTCAGTTTCCTGTGAAGAGATGTTGAGGGTATTTAACATAAGCCTTACAAAAGGTATAGTGAGAGGTATAATCCTCTGAAAGCCTAGGAAAAAGAGTCATATTCTTTCTTAGGAGACCCGTATGCTTCTATGGGTTCTCCTTCTTCCTCATCTTCATAGTAAATGTAATCCTCCTCCACAGGCATTGAGAATGGAACCAGAGTCTGTGGGGGAGGGGGAGGCAGACATATTCATGAAATTCTCCATAGCCTGGAATGTCTAGGAAGAATTGCCATGCCTTTGTCATGTCCTCTACTGAGGGCATTTTGTTTGCATCCACTGGTAGCTACTTTTTTTTTAGTCACTACTCTGTTTTCTCACCTACAGCCATGGTCCTGCCATACATCCAGCCACCACTCCAACCCATCACCTCCGACCCTGAAGCCGATGTGTCCAGCTGGCTTATGCAGCTATGACCGTAGAGACGGGCTCCCCCTTCAACCCCGCGCCCAGCTAGGATCCACTACTGGCACATGCCTATTCCAGGCATCATCAGCCAGTGAAGTGAGCAGCCATCAAGCTGCCGTGGACCATGCTGATTTTTCTCTTTTTTCTCCCAGTGGGAGCATGGACGTGCAATGACATCTGCGCACTAGCGTGCAGACATCTGCCATGCTTCCCCCCCACAGAGCACCCATGCCACTGCAGTTCCTCTGGGCATCCCCAGGGACAGCCAGAGTGTGATGTGCACCCACCCCTTTACCCCAGGACTAGGAGAGCTGTTGTTGGATGCTCAATCCTAGTCCTCCCCTGCCAAACCCTGACGACCCAGGCTCGTTCCCATTGGTAGCTCCTTTACTTCTTCAGAAGGAGGGATAGCGACATGTTTTTATTTGGGAGGCACCATTTCAAGTGTGTGTTCTGGGGCTGTTTTATTTTTACTGTATTCAGGGTACCACCTTTCGGACACCCTGGGCCTGATTTTCAAAGCTTCTGGCACAGCACAAGGGGCTTGCACCACAATGAAAGGCACAAAGTGCTCCTTGCACCAAATGATGCACTGGGAGCAATTCTGAAAGGCAGCCTGTGTGCTCCACAGGCTGCCTGCACCAAATGAGGCTTGCACCACCCGTGTGCCACAAAATGAGCTGGTGCTAAGGAGCATGAGGCAGGTGCCAGCTGTCACATCTCTGAAAGTGGGATTCACAAAACCCTCCCAGAGGGAGAATTACTAAGTACCATTAGACCAGCCAGGGCTGGTCTAAGGATACTTAGACATATCCCTCTGGGAGAGTGTAGCACTGTGTGGCAATGTGCCATGGTCCCCCTTCCCAAACCCTGATCCTCAGTTATCATACATTAATTATCCCTGGTGCTATAGCAACCCCCCTCATTGATCCCTGATGTCCTCAAGATGGTTATAAATAATATCCCCTGGTGGTGTAATGGACCCTCTCCCCAATATCCCTGTAATTGGTTATAAATAATATCCTTGGGTGGTCTAGTGGACCTTCCTCCCCAATCGCTGATGTCCCTAAAATTGGTTATAAATAATATCTTCTGGTGGTGTAGTGAACTCACTCTCCCCGATCCCTGGTGTCCCCATAATTGGTTATAAATAATATTCCCTGGCTGGTCTAGTGGACCCCAATCTCCGATGTCCCCGAAATTGGTTATAAATAATATCCCCTGGTGGTCTAGTGGACCCCCTCCCCAATCTCCCATGTTGCTAATATAAACCTACATTTCTAATTCCCTGGTGATTTAGCACCTCCCCCCAGCCCTGATTCCCCTTTATCAATTAAGCCTACATCACTGGTGGTCTTGTGGACCCCCACCCCATCTAACAGCGTCCCACCAACCTGCCCTATCCCTAAACCGAGCTGGTGACTGGCACAGCCCACCACTTACCACCACAGCCAGCCATTGACTAAGCTCTTAATGAGTGCTGTACTGTATTCTGTATATGCCCAGTGATTGATATCTTAGTACAGATGTTCCTGAGAGACCTCTTGTGTTGGAGACCAG
Source organism: Neoceratodus forsteri (assembly GCA_016271365.2). NCBI lineage: Eukaryota > Metazoa > Chordata > Ceratodontiformes > Ceratodontidae > Neoceratodus > Neoceratodus forsteri. The sequence goes on along the minus strand of CM028132.1, from coordinate 90,355,557 downwards.
ATAGGGATTGGGAGGACTTGAAACATAACAATTCAAAGTTCTGGGACTTGCACAACACAATAAGGTCAGCTGTTATCCACTGGTGATGAGGGTGTTTAATCCTACACTTGTTAAGAGGGGGCATGAGTTTCCTAGGCTTTGTTAAAAATGGTAATGAAGAGGGAGAGGGCTAAGTTAATGTTCATGGTCGAGTGGACTGGAGACCAATCAGAGGCACCAAGGTTATTTAGAAGGACATCAGTGTTATCAGACCTGAGAGCCCTGTACCAGAGGTATTTACAGGCAGAATGAGGGAGGGTGCACTTTCCTAACACAGGTTAAGTGGTGGCCACTGAAGACATCTGGGAGAATACCTGCAGCAATGATGTGGCAGGGGTGGGATGAGAACATCCTGTCCAGGAGAGAGTGGTTATGGGGGTGCAGATTGAGTCAGGTGGGTTCAGTGATTAGTTATATGAGGTTCAGGAACTCAGTCTTGTACAGCATGGGATTAGAGGTGGGGGAGAGTCAGTTTAAGTTGAAGTCCCTGAAGAGGATAAGGTCACTGGAGGAGGCATGGGAGGCAAGAGAAGAGAGGGAGTCAACAAGAGAAGAGGGAGATATCTTTGGAGAAGCATAGACAACACCAACAAAGATAGGGAGGGAGGAAGAGAGGGGATAACTTTGCTTACTGGAATTCATGAGAGGTGGTAAGAGATTCACTGAGGGAAATGGAGCATGAAAGGGTTTGTCGAATATAGTGGATGTTCCTACCTCCACACTTGCTTCGGTCCTGACAGTAGAGGTGGAATTCAGGGAGAACTTAGTTGGAGTTAGGCACCCTGGAGGACAGCCAGGTTTCAGTGATACACAAGAGGTCAGGAGAATACTTAGAGACCTAAACTTCAAAGGGAATCATGTTTGAGGAGGAGATTCCTTGCACTGAGATGGAAACAACTAAGGCCTTTGGGCACAGTGGGGAGGGAGGAAGGAGAGGTGGGGCTGGGGCTGGGGTTAAGTTCAATGTTGTCAGAAGAAGAAGAGGAGGTAGGAGATAGAGAATGGGTGAGACTTTCACCCTTTTGAGCAGGGGTAGGGTGGGAGAGATGTGAGAATGGAGAGGCAGTCTTGATGAAGAAATTCAAGATTAGGGAGGGAGTATACATAAGCCCATGTGTGGATATGAGGGAAAGGGATAGGGGAAGAGGGAAAAGGAGACTGGAAGGTGAGGGAAGGAGTGGGGAGAAGGGTGAGGTTGGAGTGAAGGTGGAGAAGTGAGCGAGGGGAAGATAGGTAGACAAGCAGGCCAGGGGAGGGGTCAGCGATTGGAGGGTCAGAAAGAAAATATAGTGGGGAAAGGTGCTGAACATGGTGAGAGAAAAGTAGCTTGATTAGTAAAGCAGAAGGATGAGTTAAGGAGAGATTCAACTAGGCTATGGACTAGCAGGCACAACTGACTGGCACTGACAATATAGGTTGGAACAATGGTTGTGTTATAGCTGTATGCAAACTATGTAATAGGCAGAATGACTCAGAGATATACAGAGCTGTAGTTGTATGCAGTACTAACTAATAGAATAACTCAAGTAATACAAAGCTCTAGTGCTATGTAGCACTAGCTAATGAGCAGAATAACTAAATTATACAAAGAGGTAGGCAGTAGAGCTGTGTGGAATATAAAATTTTGCTGGTGGGATGCTTGCAAATTATCATTCCGATTCTGTGAAATTTCACAGAATTTGCACAAAAATTCTGCAGAATTTTGCCAGATTTTAAATTTCAGTTATTTTAGTCTAGTTTTTAAAGTATGTTTCCAAATTATACCAAGTTCGGCAGGTGTACAGGTAATGGTGGCTTGCATAGGTGTACCAGTTATGGGTGGCCATAAATTCAATCAATATTTTGTTTTCAGTTTTTGCCATCTAATTTTTTAAATTTCTTATCCAAATGTCTCCACAGTTCCAGGATTTAGAGAAACGTGCAGTATGGTTATGTGCACCAAGTTGTAAGTCTCAAGCTTTAAAGAGAGCTGTGCCATAGGTAGCCAAACATTTTACCAAAATTTACATTTTAGGTTTGTATACTTTTGATAACTTTATAACAGTTTGATTAATGCTTTGTAGGATTACAGATTATTACTATATTTATAAATGTGCCCAGTTTGAGATTTCTAGCTCTAAAGGTGCCTGAAGTACGTGCAGATAACAATTTTCATGAAATTCCTCACAAAAAATACGACGACAGACTTTTCACACCTATGATTTTGAAACAGTGTGTCCTAATGTCATGATATTTGGCACACCATTAGAATGTATATCAACATGCAATCCTAATGTCAAGATATTTGCCTGTTAGAGCACATATCAGCAAGTAATCATGCCAAATTTCAGATCTCTAATTCAACTGACAGCTGAGTAATGACCAAATTTATATTAATAAAATATTAAACAAAATCATAAAATTCCATGAAATTTTGTGAAATTTTCACAGAATTTCATGGAATTCCATCAACATTCTACAAATTCATAATTGTCTCATTACGCACAGCTTTAGTAGGCAGGCAAAATGTTCTTGTTGAGGGAACAATTAACTTGCAGGCTCTTGGTTTGATAAGGCAAAATTGTTGATGGCACGGTCATAACTGTGTACATGAAAACAGCACAACTGATAATGCTGTGCAAACAATGAGGACAAGAACAGAGTCAGGCAAAATGCTGACCTGTTCTGTGCCCTACACCCATTACAGACAATGTGTGTAAATTTACTCTTGGCCTCCACACCCTGGAACTTAAATAACTAACTCCGGGGACTTAGGAGGGGGTACTGTTTAAAAAAAAATTATAAAATGTTGTAGCAGGGAGATGGGGCTGCGCCATGTGCTGTTGCCCAAGCCATTCCACAAGGGGGGCGGTTTGACCAGGCAGCCAGTACATGGCAACATATCCACTCTCACATTCCACATACAGCAACAGGGGTAGCGATATTCCCCTACCGCTGTTCTACCCCATGTCGCTGCATTACCAGATGCACAATATACAGCACAGTCATTACCACGCTGTCTTACATGCACGGTATTGACCCAGTAGGACTGTTGACAAACGCCTAATAATTGATAGAATGCTTCCTGTGAAATTGGTAGGAGGTTAGTAATAAACTAACATAAAGAATAATGGATGGGGAAGGTTTTGATATGAGAATTTAATGTACACCCGAGTTGTGGGATGCTACATAAACCCCGAGGCGAAGCCCGAGGGGTTTATCAAAGCATCCCACAATGAGGGTGTGCATTAAATTCTAATATGAAACACCCTCCCCATCTTTTATTTTTTATAATAACAGGCCAGCAATTTTTCTCCAGCAGTTTGTGAGACTGTTTGGCCCTGCCCACATACAGAATCTTGGCCAATAAGGCAGCAGCATAATTTGACTGGCATGGCTCATGAATGTCATAACAACCAGCCGGTTGTTATGGAAAATATCAACTTGGTCAGTACATTGAGAGAAATTGCTGACCGGTTATTATAATACAATAGCAAGCTAGTTGCAGGGATTATTCAAAGCAACCAATGATTTAACAGTTGAAACGGAAGTGCAATTTAACCATCTTTCAACAATAACAGAGGCTCTACAAACAGACCCATAAGCTTATATCAGATGCTATTTCAATATTTGTTATTGTTGAAAGATGGTTAAATTGAAATGGGCGATAAAAAGAAAAGGATCTGTCACCGTGCTTTGTTTTAGTTTACTTTTCTTTGAAATGCCTGTTGCAATGGACATGAGTATGACGTCACAGACAAACCATCATAAGACAAATGCAGGAGGAAGAGATGGAATTTGTGGGACTAGAGTCCTGTTTTCATGCAAATATGCTCAGCAATGAAGAATGAGTGTGAAAATCAGAACAGTATGGAAATATTACTTTGAATATCATATTTTACAACATTTTCCTGAATTTGGAAAAAAATTAAATAAATCGTACCACAATAATCTTACTGGTGTTCCACTTATCCGTCTATAATCTTCTAAAGAAAAGGCTACCCAGGAAAGGCCACTCATCCATATTATCAATAAAAACATTTTTTAATGAATATCCTACATTGAGATTTTAAAGAAAAGAAACAACAAGGTGACAATGTGACAACAATAACAGCAATAATAATTATAATAATAATAATAAGTACCACCCTTCCCTCCCATAATTCCAGAGAACCATGTTTTGAGACAACTTATGCATTCTCATATAGCTTTATGCTCACTTAACAGATGATTAGACTGATGTTTCTCTTATGCTGCCTAGAGTGAAGCTGTAACAATTGTTTCTAGAGGCAGAGGTCACAGAATGCATGATGTCCATTCACAATCAGCAGGGAATCAAGCTGATTTGGTGATACACTAGAAATGCCCAACATACCTTTTCCATGATTGTCTGCGTCTCAGGTGTTACAGGTGTATATAGAATCTGCCCAACTAGCAGGGGCTTGATTGCATTCCAAACAGCTGTTCCATTAGGTGAGCTCAGTATCTCAAGGTAGAAATCCATGCAATGCAGACTATGGGACCAAATAAAGATTTACTCTGAGGAGAAAAGCAAATCCTTGCAGCATGCTTTTCAAAATGTTAGATGCAGATGCAAGCATGAGCTCTGCCAGCAGCTGTATTTGCCTGACTGTGTTGGAACTACCTTGCTGTTAATTTCTGAATATCCATCTGTTTTGGGGAAACAAAATGCGATTTAACAGGAAAAAAAATTGTCACATTTATTTTTTTTTGTAGCACAATTGTACCTCTGTTTGTATGTGATTTTGTCTGAAATTTGAATGCATATTTCCCAAAACAAGACACAAAGGTGCAGAGCTCTGAAAATACCCCCCCCCCGCCACCTGAAGCATTTATTATCCTTTGTGCTGGGATTGTCAGGAATTGAACCTGTCGTAAGCTTCTCTGCTGTTTTTACCCAGGGTAGGAACTTGATAACATAACAAATGCCAATGAAAACTATGCTGAGATGGTACAGCCTAGTTTGTTTGGCTACTATACAATGCTGAGGATGTCACCATCTCTACTGTACATTCTTTATTTTTTCTACAAATATGTGAGATGGCATTTATGCTTCTAAATTTAGAAACCATCCTTTTAGAGTGCATATACAGTACTTCTTTTCATCACTTAAATTTAAACACAAATGTAATGTAAACTTTATCATAGACAAAGTTAAGAAGGGTCACACACAGATCAGAGATCAGACAGACAAAACACTGGATAGGGCACTATCAAGTTCTTTGCACCTTTACAGTGATATAACGGAGGAGCATGCACTTTTTTATGCTGTGGTTTATGATTTTTTACTAAATTACAGTGTTTTTGTACTTATCCAAGCCATGGAGTCCTTGCCTTAAACAAGCTGATGTTGTTCCTGTTCTTTTAATTTCACATATGACAGAGGAGGGAGGCCATAGTAATGTCTTGAAGGTTCAAGACTTTTAACTAGAAATACACTTTTAAATGAAATAAGATGTGCTTCAATATCTGAGAGATGTGTGCCTATTAAGATAAAGGGTCTCATCCACTTAGCTGCGCTGAACTTCAAAGTAATTTTCCACTGTACAAACTGATTTTTGAATACTGGTCTTAATTCTGTTACAGTTCCATCTCTACAAGTTGTTTAGCTATCCTAGTGGGCATTTCTGGTTTACACACAGGTAGTTAATACTATTTTAGAACTGTATGATGTAGTTTATGTTTTTGGCCAGCTATTCCATTGTTGGCACAATGCATCCATATTCTGCTATAGAATGCTATTAATGAGAGGGACAAAAGACACCATGCAGTTGTACAATGGCACTTAACACTGGAGTGTGACTCAGAAATACCTACTACACAGCTGGCCTGGTGGTGCAGAAGGCTGAGGCATTTGTACGTCACCTGCTGCCGTGCTCATGACCCAGATTTGGAAACGATCCTGGGTCACTTGAGGGTTGGCTGGGGTGGGAAGCATCAAATGTCCCAGTGGACAATCTTCTCTTCCAGGAAGGGAGGTCAGCCTGCTGTGCTGCAACATTACCAACTAGGGAACCATGGGTGGCAATGTGGCTAGGAGCAACCGTTATGGGAAGGAGATGCTCCACCGATGGAAGACGTCAGCATGTCCAGTGCCATACGCACATCAAGTCATCATCTCTATGGAGCACTTGAGAGGCCAGGGGAAAATGATAACACAGCTGGCTGCAAGCAGGATGAAGACCATGGCTCCTCGCAGACTCCACACTGCCTACTGTGCATGGGGCCCAATGCACTGAGCATGACATCCAAAAGAAGTGTGGGGAAGCCCCTGTAGCCCAGCCACAGGGTGAAGTTGTGCAGGAACAGGTGGATCCTCAGCATATGTCCCAGAGATGGTAGATGATGGGGTTGCATGAGCTGTATGGGCAGAAGAGGGCCAACTTGGCAAGAGGGGGAGAAACAAGAAATACCTACTGCAGTTACTAAAAGGCCTGTATAGATGGAACATTAACCAAACTGGAACCAATATTTAAAAAAAGCTTCGTGCAAAAATGACTCTGAGGTTCAGCACAATTCTCACATGGGTAGGGCATGTTTAGAGGACAAAAATCACCTAACAGTCCAAGTACTTCATCTGCAACTTCAAGGCTGAGATTTATATTCCCTAAGTTAATAGGGCCTCTGAGGGATGTCTTGACCATGAGGTTTGGGTGAGAGGACTGCAAAGTAAGGCTGAGTGCATACTGAGATGAATGTAAGAGGGCAGAGGTTGGAGCATGGTTGGAGGAGATGTAGCACTGAGGAGGTCAACCTGACTTTAAGTATTCACTACAATGAGTAGCAAAAGACAATCACCCAGAGGAAGGCAACTTTTCTGTCTAGGGAGATTGCTACTGGGAAGAATTGACCAGCTCATCACTTCCAGACTGTAGACAGATTACTCCACTTGACCTTTCTGGAGTCTGTGAAAGTTTTTTCACCCACTAAATGAGAGGGGTTTGCTTGATTCCTTTCAGACAGTGTGTCCTCAGTTCAGGCCAGGTTCTCAATGGGTAGCCTGTGGCAACCCAGCAGGGTTGAGTCGACACATCACAGATGCACTCAGCTGTCATGGGGAGAGTTTATCAATCAATCAATCACTTTATTTAACCAGGCATAAACACCATTGAGCAAGCTCATGTTCAGGTAGTCCTGGGCATTAATAGCACAGTACACTTCATAAGATTACAATTATGGTGGACAGCGGTGCGAAAAAAAAAAAGTTGTAAAGGTGCTGGTCAATGTGGGCCTATACATACTGGTCAACATAATTAACATGCAAGGTACATAATGATAAGCTTTACTGAAATGAGAACAGACAACAATCCCATATAGTGTCTGCTAAGTAAAAGCTCTTACCTAAATGACCAAAAATAAAGAGGTATTAAGGAATAGGGTAGAAATTGGGGTGAAAGAATAGGCAGCCAAGAGGGAGGCCAGAATAGGTAAAAGGTGGAGAATAGGCAGGGCCATCTCGGATTAAGGGAACTAGGCTTGCAGGTCCTAGGTTTCAGTTGTTAGGAATGTGGGGTGGATGAGATACTTAGGCATAGGATTTGAGAGTGGCACCCAGGGTTAGGGTCATAGGCATCTGAAACAGTTGCATGATTCCTTCAGTTAATTCATTAATAAAGCTTTGAACAGTTTAGACTGGTGGCAGAGGAGGAGATAACTGGGGAGATCGTGAAACTGGGACCAACTTATTGCAAACTGGTCCAGGTCTGACACAGCTATTAATAGGTTGTGATGGGCATCTGGGCTCAGTGTTTATAGGGATTGTCCATGTGACTTGAAAAGGGTGATTTTCCCATCTGCAATGAAGAATGCACTGGCCACGTCCCTCCTAAAAAAAATCTTTGGAACCTTGCGAATTACTAACCAGTCTCTAACCTACTCTTTTTGGGCAAGGTTATCAAGAAAGTGGTTGCACTGCAACTTGAGGCACACCTCATAACCGTTGACATTTGTGAGTCTCTCCAGTTTGGGTTCAGGGCTAAACATAGTACTGAGACTGCACTGGTCAGGGTGCTTAATGATCCTCTCAATGCGGGAGATAGAGTGGAATGGTCAATTCTCATCCCCCTTGATCTCTTCTTAGCCTTTGACACTGTAGACCATGGGTTGTTGTTGGATTGGCTGAGGGAATACATAGGTCTCACTGGACAAGTCATCTTCTGGCTTGAATCCTACCTCAGGGACAGAACACAAAGAGTGGTGTTGGCAAATTTCTCATCACTCCCAGTGTCTCTACCCTCTAGTGTTCCCCAGGGTTTGGTTCTCTCACCCATGTTGTTTGCAGTGTACATGCTGCCCACGGAAGGGAATATTAGACAGTACGACCTGTTTTCTTTTTCATTGTCATACAGATGATACCCAGGATGCCCAGTGCAGTTGATGAGCTTAAAAGGTGCTTGGTTAGAGATCCAGGACTGGATGTCATTGTTAAGGCTCAGCCCTGACAAGACTGGGGCGATGTTGGTTGTACCAGGTCACAAGGGATTGGTGGTGGCTGTCAAGAATGAGAGTGGCTCTGCTTGTAAAGGCTTGTGGATGCCACCAAAGTGAGAAATCTGGGGGTCATTCTGAATGAAGGGCTGACATTTGAGGCTCAGATGGGAGCTGTTGTCCAGAGTGGCTTTTATCATCTTAGAAACATTGGCTGAATTAGATCCCATATTACCCCTGGAGACTGCTGACACTGATACTCGTCTATGACATCTCAATTTCACTACTGTTACACACTATACCTCATAGTCAGTTGCATCATGCAATGGTACCTGCAGCTGGTGCAGAACCCAGCTGCTAGGCTCCTGACAGGCCTTCTCAAGTTAAGTCAAGTCTCCTGGCACTGCATGAACTGTACTGGCTTCCCAATAAGTGTCACATCTCCTTTAAAGTTGGTTTGCTAACTTATAAGACCATAAACAGCTTGGGTCCTGGCTATCTGACAGATATCCAGCATCCTTACATGCCCTTGCACTCTCTTTGCGCCACTGAAGTGGGCCTCTTAGCTGTACCAAGGGCCAGGCTGAAAACATTGGCAGACTGAGCCTTATAGGTGGCGACCCGGACCTATGTAATTTGTTCCAGCAGGCCCTCAAAGAGGCCACCATGGTGGAGGCTTTAAGAGGGGTCAGAATACCTTTTTATTCAATCTAGCCTTTGGGAATTGAGTTCTCTTTCCCGTTCAGTCCCTTCCAGCTATGTTTTATGGAGCTTAACATGTTTTTGTTGCTGATGTATGCTATTTATATGTTTGATTATTACTCATCATACATAGATACATAGATACTTAGATACATAGACAGTGTTGGCAGATAAGGGCCTATGGCCCACCCAGTCTGCCCATTTGAGCTTGTAAGTTCAGTTTATGTTTTCCTAGAAATCTGTTGCCCCTTACCCCCGATCTCCAGAATTCCTTTATGTCTATCCCATGCATTCTTAAATCCCATGATTGTTTCTGCCCCCACCACTTCCTCTGGCAGGGTGTTCCACTTGTCCACCACCCGTTCTGTGAAGAAATTCTTCCTCATGTTTCCTCTGAATCATCCTCCCTCCAACTTCATCCCATGCCCTCTAGTCCTGGAACATCTTTTTTGCTTAAAAATAATGTATTCCTGCACCCTGTTCCTCCCTTTGAGACACTTGTATGTCTCTATCATATCCCCTCTCTCCCTCCTCTCCTCCAGGGAGTACATGTTCAGTTCCTTCAACCTGTCTTCATAGGACGTGTGATGCAATCCATGCACCATCTTTGTTGCCCTCATCTGAACCTTCTCTACCCTGTCTATGTCCTTATGTAGGTATGGTCTCCAGAACTGTACACTGTACTCCAGGTGGGACCTCACTAGTGTCTTGTATAGTGGAATTATGACCTCCCTTTTCCTGCTGGTGATGCCCCTGCCTATACATCCCAGCATCCTATTTGCTTTACCTGATGCCTTGTCACATTGTTTCCCTACCTTGAGGTCATCAGAGATGATAACCCCAAGATCCCTTTCCTGCTTGGTGCATGCTGTATCCTCACCCCCCCAACTGATATATTGTGCCATGGTTTTTGTGCCCCATATGCATTATCTTGCACTTCTTTGCATTGAATTTCAACTGTCAAACCCCTGACCATTCTTCAAGTTTCTGCAGGTCCCTTCTCATTCTGTCTATACCCTTTGGTGTGTCTACTCTGTTACAGAGCTTTGTGTCATCAGCGAACAGTGAAATTCTGCCTTCTAGGTCCTGTGCAATGTCACTGATGAAGATGTTGAATAGGACCGGTCCCAGCACTGATCCCTGTGGTACCCCACTGATCACTCTTCCCTCTGTGGAGTGACAACCATTTACCACCACCCTCTGTGTCCTGCCACCCAGCCAGTTACCTACCCATCACACTACTGTCCTGCCCACACCCCATACCCCAGTTTGTGTAATAGTCTTATGTGGCACAGTGTCAAAGGCCTTGCTGAAGTCCAGATAGACCATGTCCTGCCCTCCCTGATCCACCTCCCTAGTCACCCAGTCAAAAATTCAACGAGGTTGGTCTGACATGACCTCCCCCTGGTGAAACCATGCTGCCTTGGGTCCTGTAGTCCATTGACAACCAGATGTTCCACCAATCTCTCCTTCAGTAGTGCTTCCATGATCTTCCCCACTACCGAGTTGAGGCTGACTGGTCTGTAGTTCCCTGCTTCCTCTTTGTTCCCACTTTATATAAGGGACTACATCTGCTGTCCTCCAGTCTTTGGGTACCTCCCTATTTCCAGTGATCAGCTAAACAGGATAGCCAGAGGTTCAGCCACCACCTCTCTTCGTTCTTTAGGACCCTGGGTGCACCCCATCTGGCCCCATTGCTTTATCAACTCTTATTACTTCCAGTTCCTTCAGGACCCTTTCTCGTGTAAAGGGACTTGTGTCCATTTCTGCACCATTCTCACCCTTGTACTCCCTTCAGACCCATTACCCTCCTCTTCCTCAGTAAAGACTGAGCAGAAATACCTGTTCAATATGTCAGCTTTACTGTTGTCATCCTCCACTGCCCCCATCCTCCCCTTCAGTCTCACTATCCCTCCCTTTGTCTTTCTTTTTTCACTTATGTACCTGTAAAGGTTTTGTCCCCTCTACCCACTGATTTTGCAATGTGTTCTTCTGTCTGAGCTTTGGCTTCCCTTACTGACCTCCTGCCTCCCTTTGCTTCTCCTGGTACTTCTCCCTATCCCTTCTGCCTGTGTCTTTTTGTATTGCCTGATGCAATCTTTTTGCTTTCACTTTCTTTGCTACCTCTTTGGAAAACCATAATGGTCTCCTCTTCCTTTTCCTTTTGCTAACCTGCTTAATGCATAATTCTGTTGTTCTTGTAATCCCCATTTTAAATACTGCCCATTGTTCCTCAACCCTGATTCCTGTCCCATTCTCTTAATGCCTCTTTCAAGTATCTCCCATTTTCCCAAAGTCTGCCCCCCTAAAATCCAGGATACATGTTTTTATGTGGTTTGGTTCTGCTCTTTCTGTGATTTCAAACCACAATGACTGGTGGTCACTGTTCCCCAGGTGCTCCCCCACTGTTACCCCCATCACACTGTCCCTGTTTGTGAGCACAAGGTCCAGTATTGCCTTCTGCCAAGTTGGTTCCATGACCACTTGCTTGAGGAAGGCACCCTAAAGGGAGTCCAGGATAAATCTGCTCCTAGTTGATGCTGCTGCTGGGATGCTCCAGTCCACGTCTGGAATATTGAAGTCTCCAACCAGTACCACCTCACCCTTGTCTGCCATCCTTTGGATGGCCAGCATCAGCTCCCTATCTGTTTCTTCCTCCTGGGCTGGTGGTCTACAGACCACACCTGTGCGGATGGCTGTCCCCATTTTCCTTTCCAGCTTAACCCACAGTATCTCTCCCCCATTTTGTTCCTCCTGGATCTCTGTGGCCCTTATGTCATTTTTCACATACAGTGCCACTCCTCCTCCCTTCCTGCCTGCACTGTCTCTTCTGAATATGTTGCAGCCAGGTATGGCCATCTCCCAGTCGTGGTTATCATTACACCAGGTGATGGCCACAATGTCCAGGTCTGACTGCTCCATGACAGCCTCCAGATCTTCCATCTTGTTGCTAAGGCTCCTGGCATTTGCACACATGGCTTTCCATGATTTGACCTCCTTAGACTGTTTGCTGTTCTACTCCAGCCCTTTCTTGGTTGTCCTTTATCCTAGTTCTCCTTGCTGTCTGCCTTTCTGCTGAATTTGACCCTTTTCTGCCTATCCACCTCTTGGGCACTAATCTCCATTTTTGCACACTGCTTTGCAGAGATAGCCACTCCTCTGGTTCACTGCTTCCACTGCTAGCTGTGGGGGTGAGCAAGTAGGTACCCTCCTTGCTGGCCTGCCACCTTTGCTAGTTTAAATGCTTGCCAATGTAGCATTTAAACTTATCATTGAGTGCTTGGATTCCCTCAGGATGGATGCAGGCCGTCAGGCTTGAACAAACCTCCATCCTCCAGATGGGTCCCAGTCACCAATGACTCAAACCCTTCCTCACGCACCAGTTCTTCAACCATGAGTTAAAGTTCCTGGTGCATGCACTCTATGCTCTCCCTTGCCTCTACTTGAGTAGTACTTACAGAGAAAGTGACAGAGTAGCTACTTTGAGACCCCTCCCCAATTTCCTAAACTCTTCTTGAACTTCCTTTGGCTCCCCATTTGCCAGGTCATTAGACGAAGGTGAATAATGACATCCAGCTCACCCTCCATCTTGCCTTCCCAGTGATCCCCAGGATCTTCCTTCCATCCCTCCATGCTGTGGCACCTGGTAGGCACCTCACCTCCCTGTCCTCCCCTCCTGTGTTCCTAGCTGATCCCTCTTATGTTGGAGTCCCCACCAGGATTTGCTTCCTCCTTCTCTGGGGTCCACTGCTTTCCCGTGAGGTCACCTCCTTGGCTAACTCCACATCCTTTCCTTCCACTTCTCTGGGTAATCTTATTTGGTTGTCCTCATTTGCCAGTGTGGCATATGAGTTCTTGAGTGGAATAGGATCTGGGATGTGCCTCTGCCTGACTGCTCTAACCCTCCCTGAGCCCACTGTCATCCAAGTGCTCCTCGTTCTCGGCATCCTTTGAGGCAGTTGCATTGGACTGAGTGGTCTCTGGATAAGGGTGATGGTACTCCTGACCCAGTGCCTTTCTTCAACCAAAGCGCCTGTACATACCATAAATAATACAGACATACATACGATTTCTGATTTAAATAAAATATTATATATAAATTCACTATAAATTAATACTCACTAAAATCAGCATATGCAGACTCAAACGTATAAGTCTTAAGTGCAGTTTTAAACTCCTGGATGATCAGGCAATCTCATATTTAATGAGGTAGAGAATTCTACAGGGTTGGGGCCACAAAACTAAAAGAACGGGCTGCAGATGTCTTTAAACGAACCCTGGGACTCTCTTGCAATCCCTCATTGGTGGATCGGAGAGGGTGGAAGGGGCAGTAGGGATGAAGGAGATCTTTCATATAGCTAGGTCCCTGCAAGTAGCTAGGTACTGACTGATTGTAATGTCTGCCCTTCTGTAAAACATCCTGGGCCTCTGGGGAAGGCACTTGCTAGAAATCAAACCTGCTTCTCCCTACTACTAGAAACCTTACAAGAGGAGTCACTATACCATAACGTATTATAAATCAGTTGATTTTAGCTTGAGTGATTTATAGTAACTTTAGAGTCTTTTTTTAATTTTATTGTGTACTCCTCTCATGCAGTGCTGAAATATAGTGCTTCCTTCTAATGCTCCTACATGACAGCACACTGTACAAGGGATACAAGGTACAGTGGCTCCACATGCTGATTGGCTGAGAAACATAGAAACATAGACTTTGATGGCAGATAAGGACCGCTTGGCCCACCTAGTCTGCCCATTTCCCTACCTACAGGATAGGCCACAGATCCTAGTTAACCAACACCCTATTTCTTCCTACCCCCCACAAGAATTGCCTTATGTCTGTCCCATGCATTCTTGAATTCTCCCACAGTTTTAGACCCCACAACCTCCTCAGGAAGGCTGTTCCATGCATCCACTACCATCTGTGAAAATATATTTCTTCACATTGCCCCGGAACCACCTCCCCCTCTATTTTTAAATTGTGTCCCCTTGTTCTTGCACGTCTCTTTTTCTGAAAGATGCTACCCTCTTGGACTTCGTTGATTCCACTGAGTGCCAAAAGTATCTATCATGTCCCCCTTCTTTCCTCAAGGGTATACATATTAAGTTCCTTTAATCTCTCCTCGTATGGCTTCTCTTGCAGACCCTGCACCATTTTAGTTGCCCTCCTCTGGACTGCCTCTATCCTGTCTATGTCCTTGAGGAGATGGGGTCTCCAGAACTGGATGCAGTACTCAGATGGGGTCTCACCAACTGTCTATACAGAGGGATAACAACTTCCTGTTTTCTGCTGGTGATGCCTCTCCCTATGCATCCCAGTATCCCCCAGCCCTCCCTAGTGATTGATAATATTTTGTATACTGCGCTTATCAATTTTACACTGTTTGCATTGACTTTTTTTTGCATCAGCTGTAAATTGTCTGCAATACAGCCTGTATGAAGGATGCTACTTAAATCAAAACTGTTTTGTACTGTATAAACAGTGAATCACTAAGAAAGCCCTGAGAATTTCACATTCATGTTACTGAAACAGCAAATTGTGATTTTCAGCTGGTGCACCAATGTCCATTTTAGGGTTCCTCTTACTCCTACTCTTTCTCTCTCTCTCTCTCTCTCTCTCTATCTTCCCCCCTTCCCCCTTCCTCCCTAGCTTACCCACTCACTCTGCTGACCTAAAGCACATTTTGCAGTGTTTTGTATACAATCGGAATGGTCTGTTCTTGAGTCAACCTGTCAGTGCTACGGTAGCACTGCAACCCATGAAGATGGCGACCCAAGTTCGGAAATTAGCCTGGGTTATCGGGGGCAGGCCGGGGGGAGGAGGTTTGAGTATGTCATAGGACTGTCTCCTCATCTGAGAGGGGGAGGGGGAGGGCTCTCAAACCACCCCATTACCACCCCCTGTGGATGCACAGGCGTCAGCGTGGGACACATGGTATAGGGAGGGGAGGAAGCCATTAGGTGCTTGGCTGAGACATGCGCCAGCATGTCTACAACCTGAACTTTCATCCTTCATGGCGGCATTCTCAGGGGTGTGGTTTTTAGGACCAAAACAAAAGTAGTGGGAAAAAAATACAAAAATCCAGCCTCCACTGTGGCATAGCATTATCCCTGACAAGCTAAAGTGGGGACGGAGCATGCATGGTTGACACTACTATCACTGAGCCCGGCTAGCAGTGGGTGATAAAATGGGATTAAAAAAAAAGGAAAAGAACTGCCTGTTCTTAAGGAAGAAACTTAGATTAGTAAATGCCTTACTGGATTTGGTGGGAGGCTGTATTTAGCGATCAGATCTTCTTTTGTTGCATTTGTGCTGTTGACAGGTTCTGGTACCATGCTGCGCGGCAGTTCACTGTGTGAAAAGACAGCCAAGATTCCCTTGGAGCACAGGGTTTTGAAGAGTGTGTTGAAGGTTGTTTGTTGAGTTGTTGCTCTCTTTTGCCGTAAGGACTGCTGCAACATTGAAACAAAATAAAGACAAATCTGTAAAACAAGAAGCTGACATCTCGAACACATTTTTACTGCACGTCTGTACTTCATTATCAGGGAGTGATGAAGCTAGCTACTCTTCTTCTTCATTCTGTCAAAGAGACTATGTTGTTCTTTATAGAAACTAGGAAGGAACTACTGGTGTCCCACTTCTGAGGAATGAAATATTGCTCCACAAATGAAAGAGCTTAAGTTAGAGACTGTGTGGTCTAGTGAATAGAGCAATGACTTGGGAGCCAGAAGAGCACAGATTCAAGCCCCAGTAGAGCCCAATGCTCACTGTGTGACCTTCAGGGAGTTACATAACCTCCCAGTGCTCCAGTCTGCCCAACTGAGGAATGGGTAGAAGCAGGACCACACTGAAAATGACATGCTGCATATTTTTCTTTTTTATTAATATGCTTTATCTTCCCGCCTGAATAAGCCACACTGGACCGAGCCCTGCCCCTAGCCTTGTTATCCGCCCCTGGGACTTACCTCCCTGGTGATCCTTTCTGGCTTACCCCCAGAGCAGGGCCTTTAGGAGTGTCTACTTCCCCATCAGACCTTTAACTTGGTGGCCGGGGAGTGCCACCGGGTAATGGTGTGAGATATGTTGCATTTTAGCTGGACTACAATGGGTAAATCAAATATGAATACATACCTATCTACCTACATATCTACCTAAACACATACATACGTACATAATAATAAGTTATTATGGCTTCTTTATGAACAATTGTATTTTTATTGTAGTTCCTATTCAACAGGAATCAAGGTATGACTTTAAGAGACAACTGTACTGTATATTACATGAAAATCTCAGCCAATCAGAATGCAGAGTTTATATATTTTTATATTCCCTCATAACTGTCTGGTAAACCCACTAACCATGCAGGAAGTTATTTCTTGTATTCTGACTGTCTTGCAGATTAACTGATAGCACACAGTATATGCAGGATACAGTCTTGCAGCCATTACAGAATGGAATCTAGGAACATAAGAAATGCCAGATGCAAAAGGGACAAGTGGACCCTCACATTTATCTCCTGTCATCCAGGCAGTCACAGCAGTATTGTTTTTTCCTAGCCATATCTGAAGTGGACATTGTCCAGTCCACTACACTGTGGTACTTTGGAAGCAGAATATCCAGATCAAGAGACTCAGAAATTGTGGCCTGGATACCACTGCAACATTCAAATGTATCTAAGGCTGCCGTTGCAGTAGCTTTGAGTGGCCAAGACTGCCTCCTTTAACTACCTGCTGTAATTATTAAATAATTTTCCAAGCTGAGCCAAGAATCTGGGACCTTAGTTTGGATCTACAGGATAGCAACTCTTTCAGGGAGCTAAAGGAGAAGGTACACTATTTCCCATTAAAAGGTCCATAAATGTTCTATGCATCTGGTGTGCATACCAAGTTTTGTTACTGAGAAATTGACTGTACTCACATTATCCAGAGGAGCTGGCTTGGCATAGGTAGACTAAGAGCAAATCTGGGGTTGGAAGAGCCATGAAAAGGCTTGAAAATATCAGACCCTGCAAAACTGACTGCATACGATGGTGTGGGATGAGATCATATCTTGTGTTTTCATTTGAAAGACACTCATTCCCTCAATTCTCTATGAGAAGAACTGAGAATCAAGCATTTACAACCTTTAATCTCCCACCCTCCCTCATATATAAAGACTAAAGATGCAGTTACTGGCATTACTTGCTAGCTTGTCTGGTTATTACTCTGTGAAACCAGGTTCTTTAGTTGCGTTATGACTTTTGAAAGTTGTTGCAGTTGGGGCATGTATAACTCCAGCATATTTTTTAGCATTTCCAGAAGCTGTAAAGACATGGTTATCAGGGACTGCATATCCTCAGGAAGTAGAATCTAAGGATGAAAAAATCCAATGCCATCAAAGTCTTTTTTTATGCACAATCAGAACACATGAAAGCATTGCAATGCAAACTAAGAACATGGCCTGTCATTTTTTTTCCTTCAGTAAAGGCAAATTTGGGTTGGTCACTTCTTTTCATTAACAATTACATGGTCTGTATCTTTGACGATCGATAAGCTCTATGGCTCTTTGCACAATAGGGTAATCTTATTAATGTAACTCTACTATCTGTCCATGTATGATATTATATACAGCATATATATATGGATGCAAACATTTTTTAAAATATATAAATTACTTGTTCATTTGCATGCAAAGGGTCATAAAAGAGACAGCACAATAAATACTGAGCCTCTATGTTATGACATAAAATCTACTACTGTGTCTGTTCATGTATCAGGTTACATATGGCATATAAAACAGGATGGGAAAAAAACTTTGCTTGTTCAATTTCCATGCAGTTTTTTTAAGCAAATCCAGAAAAAAAAGAAAGTGCACTGAACACCACAAGGAGAGTGTGATTCAGTACTTGATCACATAAAGTGCAAAACTACACAAGGCACCAACCATTACCACGGTAACAAGTACCCTGGCTGGCAACATCAAATGTAGTAGCGCACTTTATTTAATTAATAATTTATTATTATAATGATCTAGGTATTCCTGCAATCTGATTGGTTGCTGGCATTCCAGCAGCTTTGTTTTTTAACAGATTCACAGAAATTTGATGGCAGAAAAGGACCACACCGGCCCATCTAGTCTGCCCTTATATCCCCCCTTCCCCCCTCTCCTTTTACTGGCTCAAAACTTTTCCCCATCCTCCCAACCCCATATGTCTGTCCCATGCCCTGTTGAATCCCCCCACTGTTTTGAATCCCACCACCTCCTCTGGTAGCCTGTTCTAGGCCTCCACCACCCTCTCTGTGAAGAACATCCTCCTCACATTGCCTCTGTATTTCCCTCCTTCCAATCTGAGGCTATGCTCCTTTGTTCTAGCCCCCTCCTTCCTTTTGAAAAAGCTCCTCTCCTTCATCTTATCATCCCTTCAAATACTTAAAAGTTTCAATCATGTTCCCCCCTCCCTTCTAGTCTCTTGTGGGTATAGATTTAGCTCCCTCCACCTCTGTTCATATGTTTTTTCTCGCATCCCATGCACCATCTTGGTTGATCTTCTCTGAACCCTCTCCATCCCCTCAATGTCCCTGCATTGGTGAGGTCTCCAGAACTGTATCCCGTACTCCCGGTGCGGCCTCACCATTGTTTTGTACAGCAGCATTAGTACTTCCCTCCTTCTGCTAGTTATGCCCCTTTCAATCCAGGCCAACATTCCATTTGTCTTTTCCACCACCTTGCTGCACTGCTTCCCCACCTTAAGATTGGTCGATAGAATAATCCCCAGATCCCTCTTCTGCTCTGTTTCCTTAATTTCCTCCCCCCTAAGGGTGTAAGCTGCTTGAATGTTTTTTCCACACCAGGTGCATCACCACACACTTTTCTGCATTTAATTTTAGTTGCCAGGTTTCCAACCACCTCTCCAACTTCTCCAGGCCTTGCCTCATGGCCTCTGCTCCACTTTGGGTGTTTACCCTATTGCAGACCTTTGTATCATCCGTGAATAGGCACACTCTACCCTCTAGTCCTTCTGCAAGATCATTGATATAAATGTTAATGTTAGGTGTATCTGATTCCCATAAATAAATAAATAAATAAATAAATAAATAAAAAGTAGGCGTCCCAGTACTGACCCCAGAGGTACCCCACTCATCACTCCCTTTATCCTGGAATCTACCCCATTTGCTACCACTGTTTGGCTCCTTCCCATCAGCCAGTTTTCCAACCACCAAGTTACCTTATGGCCCATTCCTAAGTTCTCTAGCTTATTTACTAGCCTTCTGTGCTGGATGATGTCAAAGGCCTTACTGAAGTCCAGATAGGCTACGTCCACTGCCCCTCCCTGATCCACTACCTGCATCACCCAATCAAAAAACTCTATCAGGCTGACCTGACATGACTTCCCATTTGTGAAGCCATGCTGCCTTTTGTCCCGCATACCACTGGCCATCAGGTAGTCTACTACCCTTTTACTGTCTCCATTACTTTTCCCACCACCAAGGTAAGACTGACAGGGCAATAGTTTTCAGCCACCTCCTTGTGTTACACCTGGGTTATGCCCCCTATTGTCCCACATACACCTCACATTGTATTCCTGGTCTAGTGTACTGTGATACTGCTATTTTGCCTATGCTAATGTTTATTATGCATGATTCATTATACCTCACTATAATATATTCATGTAGGTTATGTTTGTCTTTCATAGATATTCCATATATAATCTACCTAATTACTGATATGATGACTCTGAGGGATCATCAGTGATTATTGAATACTTACATTCTCATATAATTGTATGTAGTATGTGTTTTACACTCAGGCAGATATGCCATGTGTAATAGAACCCTGTCAGCAGTTCTCTTTGTCTCTAAGCAAGCTGACACAGAGAGAAAGCCTTTGTTATGTCTTTATGTTTTATACTGTATGTAAGCAAGAAATGCCACATGTAGTTTGAACCCGTCAGCATTTCTTTTGCCTAAGCTATAATGCTAATTGAAGCATATTCTGTCTCATATGATACTCATTAATAAGTCTGTCTTCTAAGTCATTCTCCGATGGAGAATGACTTAGGACCAATGCATATTGTTTCTCATATCTGTAACTATGAGGTCATCTCTGTTGCTATGCTGTTATCTGTAGTATGTAGTTGTCTGCAACTTATTATTTAGCCTCTAGAAGGGCAGACAGCTCTAGCAGAGTGGGGAGAGAGAATTATATCTTGGAAAACCTGAGATCCTATAATCCTGGAAATTATGTACATTCTTCAGGACCGTTGTGAGAAACTCATCTCCCTTGTGATTTTCTCTGTCACATGCTTGGTGTAAGTAGTATAATAAACTTTATTAGTACTCCTTGTTCACGAATGCTTCTTGGCAGACTCCAAGACACAAGAATCTATATTATTATTATTTACCTACACATCCAAAGTGTTTAGGCAACATAAATAGTGACGCGAGTAGAGTCTGGATGTTTACAAGTTTCATTTAATTTCCTCTGTAAATTAAAACACTGGGTGAGAAATCCATAGTAACAAGCAATTAAAAAGTGTCTTCTGTTTAACTTGCGGTCAGTTGTGTGTTCCACAGTGCAGACAAAACAATCTCTTGGCAGATATTCAATCTCTGTGTAATGAGTTGTTTTATTTTTGATTGTTTTTTCCTATGCTTTCTCTGTGGTAACACAGCTGTAAAGAGATACGAACAGATAGACTGATTTCTTGTGGATTCAAATCCTAATGGGTGTATATTCATCTAGGAGTCCACATACACCAAAGGCTGTCTGAGTCCTGTCATGAACTTTGGTTGCAAACAAAGTTTTTGATCCACAGACAGCTAAGTTTTTTTTTTTCATATGTCATGTGTAAATATATCAGTACTGAGTTGAGTCTGGATACCTTAACATGCCAAACTGCTTATGGTAGTTGGTTTGGTTTTGCTGAAGTAGCATAATCTAGTGGTAGCCCTTTAAGGGATATCATTGCCCATTATTGGGATTGAAAAATGGTACCAATGATCCTGAAGGATTATTAATTGCAATGTTGTTTAATTGTTTTGATGCTGTTCTAAATAAAATATCTGTTTTGGAATCTAGTATATTGCTTGCAAAATGGAGAATGCTGCTTTCAAGCAGGAAATTAGTTGAAATGGGCTTCTCATACAGAGAAGATATTGGACTGCAGTCTGAGCTACAGTCTGTCCATCTAGTAAATGTGTCTCTCTTTAATGAGAGAAGCAGCTACAACCTGCATGCCTTAAGATAGAATGCTGAAAAGGCAAATCTTGTTAGAAAAAACCTTTTTCAAATTAATGGTGTTCTGGCTAGTAACACTGATTCCTTACATTTTGAAAACAAGGAACTTGGAGAAAAGTCTGAAGTAATTACTGAAAGAGTTAACGTGCTGGTATTTCAACACCAGACCTTGACTAAACAGCGTGATTCAGTATGTTTTCAGTACAGTGGACTTGAATTGAAGGTTTTGAATATAATCTGTGATGCAGCTTCTGTCGAAAATAGGCATGTTTTACAAGATGGGAATGTCATGCAGTCTGAAAACAATACACTTTACAGTGTGATAACTCCTGTATCTCAGCAGTTAGACTGTAGGGAGTAAAATCAGATATGGCAAACTTGGCGCTATCAGCCAGAGGGTATTGGCAGGGCATACTGCCTTAATACCCAAATACCTTGCCTCATCTCATGTTGAAGAGTTTGATTTTGAACACTACAGTGTGCTGTGGGGTGGACTAGAACAAAGGCTTGCCACTTGTTTTCTGTGATTCACAAAATGGAGAATTGTTAGAGTCTCAAAATGATGGACACACATGTCATCAGGTTGCCTCCCTATACCATCCCCAAGATGGCTGCTCATGGTCATATGATGATGATCATAACACAGTAAGCCAAGATGCCCATGAGGTAATCCAAAATGGCCAACCACCACATCATGGAGATTCGATCTTGCAGTCACAAGGACTTGTGATTGCTGCCATAACCAAACTAAACATACCGAGTTTTTTGACATGATTAATATTGCTATCAGTAACACTAGTGTTTTGAGGACAGAAAATTCTCATTAAAATGATGTTGGTGTACTTTTGAATAAGGCTGATCGCAAATCTTTCATGAAGTCAGTGTCTGACGCTGAAGAAACTTCTGCTAGCAATGTTTACAGTATTAGAGTGTCCTAGTATAAAGAACACATTGCAGTTAATTACATGAAATGTTGTTTTACTTCCTATGCAATTTAACATAAACTTTCCTGAGAAGGCTGAACATACTGCTTTTCCTATGCAGTGCATTAATACCTTAAGCTGCAACAATAAAACAATGTTGCTACCATCCAGTAACCTTCTGGTGGGAAACCCACTTTACATTTGATGGGGAGGGACGACCCCGATTCTGAAAGTCCCCATGGCTGTGATATTTTCAGCATCACAGGCTTTGTTGGGAGAGGGTTACAGATTTGATTTCTGAACCTGAGCTGACAACTGTCTCAGCACTACTTTCTCCACCCCTGATGGCTACTGAATCAGAATCCATGGCTGGAAAACTATGTGCAGATTGCACAACACTTTCCTCCACTGTGCAGGCACACCTGATAGTGCCAGCACTCCCTGCATGTGATGCAGAACCCCTCTACCAGTGACATCTGGATCATTACATACTGTGACTGCACTAGCAGGGACAAGCAGAAACAGTCTGGGTTATTCCCAGCACATACAACGACAGGGACTACAGGTAAGAAAGTACAGGCATCATAATACTGATATCATTGTCTTTTCTTTTGGGATCACTAACCATGGTCCCAGCATTGGTTAATCCTAACATAGCTTTAGGGCATTATTTTGAAACTGCTACATTAGATATAGCAATCTCAGCAGTTTTAGCCCAAACATTCAACGGATACATCAGACCCATTGCTTATGCATCCCAGATGCTTGCCCCAGTAGAGCTGAAATACAACATGTGTGAAAGGAATCTTTTGGCTACATACTGGGCAGTGAGATACTTTATGTACATCATTGGATATGCACCCATTGTACTGCATTCCAATCATTTGCCAACTAACATGCTATTGTCAGACAGAGTAAAAGATGACTCTGTATCCAATGCCAGATGTACACACTGGTCTCTCATTTTACAGGATTATGACATCACTGCCTTCCTATCAAAACTCCATCCTTGTTGTCCCATGGCCTACAATTTACAGGAGAGACCCATGATTGTTCACTCCAACCCACTGACCTACCTGTCCCAGGGCCCTTTCTGACAGATTCTCAGAAAGTGTTAAAGGACACCACTGTCTGTCATGTTTTGACTGATGACTCAGCCACACCATGAGAGTCAGACAGCAGGGTTTTGGAATTATTTTACATTATGGTGATGACAGAGTGTACATGGCTAGTGATTGCATCATCGTATATGTACGATTCACAAGCAATGTTAAAACATGCCTGGCAAATAAAATGAAAAGCAAGGAGGTGAGGAGACACCTAATTACCACAAATATTTGTGGATGGTTTAGAGAGCTAGAACATCCTTGAGAAAGACACAGCTTGTGTTAAGAAAGGAATAAAAAGATTTTTCCTTAAGTAAAATGATACCAGCACTCTATGAGAGGGTTAAGTGTTGCTATCTGACAAAATTGCCTTGATCTAAAAGACTGCAGAAATTATGTTTTTATTACAGATTCTAATTGGTCTGTTTCTCTCTAAACTGAGTTTCATTGGCAGAAACAAATTTATGTTCCTGTACTCTATAGCATCGCTGTGAAATACAGTGACTTGCTTGTGCATGTCACAACACTAACCAGTTTAAATACTGTACATTCATAAGGTTCAAGCATATTTTAAAATGAACTTTGTGCTCCATAAGAAGGACCCTCATT
Organism: Neoceratodus forsteri; assembly: GCA_016271365.2. NCBI lineage: Eukaryota > Metazoa > Chordata > Ceratodontiformes > Ceratodontidae > Neoceratodus > Neoceratodus forsteri. The sequence goes on along the minus strand of CM028132.1, from coordinate 90,331,537 downwards.
TGAGGGTAGTGTATAAGTTCCTTAATAAAGGAACTGGGGAATAACTTCCAGAAATAAGCCCTGATACCCCAATTGTATTGTATTATAAGAAAGTGAAAATGACATTCACCTATCCAGTGATGGCCTACTTATTTGGAACATCACTGCTATAACACTCAGGAAAAGTTACGGGTAATTCCTGAACACCTGAGAGTAGATTTTATCTACTGCACTAAGTACTGTACATGAAACTCCATCTGGTGGACACCAGTGAGTCAGTAAAAACCCTAGACAGACTAAAATCCTCTGTCTTGTGGCCACACATGAGAAGTGGTGTAGAACACTACATTAGTAACTGTTTGATCTGTGCACAGAACAATCCTATACCAGCTAGGAAAATGCATTGTTACCCCAGAGGCAATCAGACCCTTGGAACAATATCCAGATTGACTATATTGGCCTCATGCCAACCACTAATGACAACTAGTTTACACTAATGATCACCAACCTAACGGAGCAACATAAAGTGACTGCAAATGTATTGGTAAACAAGCTATTTACCAGGTGGGGTTACCCCTAAAGGTAAATTCTGATTACAGGGATCCAGCTTTATAGCCAAAGTAATGCAGGAAACTTTGGATTTGTTATGGGTAAAACAAATTGTCATATCCATTACAACCCACATTCATTAGGACAGGTGGAATGGGCTAACAGGCAGATCAAAGTTATGTTATCCAAACTTTGTTCAGAAAACCCAAAAAGGTCTGGAATTCATTATTGTCTTTATTCCTTATGGCACTAAGAGGGACACCCTCTGCAGGTACACAGCATACCCCATGTTTGAAATCATGACTGGACTGTCCATGAGACTTCCAGAATATTTACTTCTGGACCTGTGTACTGCCACTGCTGATGGAGCATCAGTAGATAAATATGTTAAGTATCTCAAACAAGACATCCAAAAAGTACACTTGTTTGCTGCACAATGTATGGGCAAGGCCCAACAACAGGCCCTATCCCATTGTAAACAAACTCAGTCCAGCAGTCTATCAAGTTAGACTGTCTCACTATAACATTCATTGAAAAATGATTACATGCCAATCAAATGAACCTGTTTAAAGGAGATTAAATAACTTTTCCATACTGCAGTGGGAGGAATAGTACTAAACTATGTTTTTCTTTTCTCTTTCCTTTTAGGTTCCAGAGAGAGAGAGATGTTTGCTTTGATGCTTATTATTCTTTTCACAAGTATAGGTCTCTTTTTTACCAGCCCAAACTGCATATCTTATTACAGACAAGAACCAGTGACCCAAACCTAAACAGATTGTTGAGGTAGAATACCTCAGAAGCCCACATGATTTAATTGCATCCTGTGGAATTTACACTAAAGTCCTAAAATATATGTTTATTGTTCAGAGGGTAGTGAGGCCCTACTGAACATTCTGATCATTGCTTTGGATCAATTCTAGAAGTTAGACTTGATCTGGACTCCTGTTTATGTTTTATTGATAATCAAGAATTTTGCATCCAAAAATTTATATGGCAGTAAAAGCCATTAGATCGTAAGATTTTACCCAATGATGTCCCATAGTTTGTGACACTTAATACTGAGTGCCCATAATAGAACCCTGGCCCAACCAGTGGTCTAATAGTCACTTTCCAACCAGGTACCCTAGTTGATAATGTGCAGTTCATGCACATCCCAGTGATTTTTAATCTCACCTTTTAAACTTGAAAATATTTGTTTTATGTTTCACAACAGAACATTTCCCACTTTTATAATCATGTAATTGAACACCCTGGTAGCATGTCAGGTACTCATTAATGACTCCCTATACAGGGACTGATAGCACCACACATACACACACTTAGGATTTTCACCTCCTGACTGCTAGTGGTACAACTTATGACTGTAATTCTACCCAAACGCACTAGACATTTTTTTAAAAAAAACACAGATTTAGACTCAGGCCTACTTGGCTTTTACAAACAGTATCTATTTGAAATAGGGCTGATATAATCATTATTCAAGCACGCACATTAAAGGTTCATTATAGTATAACATATAATATCATCCCTCCCATTGCATAGTATACATGATTTTGCTCATTACGAGTAATTTACATTTACAATATTAAGGGTATTGTGAAGGGGTTTGAACCGACAAATGTTCTTGTTGATAAATTCATTTCTGCTCACATTAAGGAAGCAGACGATCATCACATAGATAGGAAAGTCATTTGCACTGCCTACAGCTATTATTTTCATATAACCCTTTGGTTATCTCTTCCGGGATCTGGAATTAGGACATATCCTTGATCTCTTACATGACAAACGTATGGGCCAGTGGCATTGCCACATTTGCACTTCTATTGCATGTGTTAACAGGCGTTTATTTGAATCTAGCACCATTCCTTGTCAGTGAAAGGAACCTTAGCTATGTCACACACACCAGTATTGCTACATTTCAAAACATATTCCTGCACAATCCAGGAAGCCATATTTGTGACTCTCACAGTGACATTGCTACATTTTATCCAGCAACATCCATCTCTGATCGTCTGGACCTGTCCATTCTAATGATCATCTTGATGTGAACTTTTATCGTGAAAGGTTGAAACTACCTCCTTTCCTTGTTTACCATGAGGTCTTGAAATTGTGTCTGACTCTGAACTTTGAATGTCATACCTGAAAGGAACACCACCTTTTATGCCGATGTGACATCTTCCAACATGTTTTACCAACTTGTGAATATTGGCCTAATAACCGAAATGAGGCTTCCACTTGTGAAATTTCAAACAAACTGTATTCGGTCCAACCAATTAAGATTCTATAGTCAAGCTCATTGATAGGCATACTATGAAGCAAGTCTGGGGTAGAGGCAATCCCCTAACTCAGCAAGAAGACTCTTCTTCATTTGATCTACAATCAAGAAATCCATTTTCTTCACTGCTTGTTTTCAAACCTTTACACTTTATGCAGCTGTGTGATGATCTTCCACTGAACACTGTTGCTATTTCATTGTAAAGCTCAATGTGCTATCTAATGCACCTCCCACTGAGGCCTCTGAAAATACCTGCCTCCTGAACATTTTGATCTACCGTTGGACACTCTGAATGCATCAGATTTGAACTATGAATCTTCATCTAACACTTAAGGAAACCCTGGATTTATCCCTGAAACTGTTCATAGTTTATGCCATGTGGACATTGACATTTTGTGTCCTGTCTGATTTACCAACTGAAAAATGCCATCCTCCAAGGTGGCATATTCTGCTGATGTGGAACATTGTGTAGTGACCAACTATACATTCTTCTGATATGGACTAAAAGTTATGCAAAGTGAACTTTTCTAACTTCTATTTCTCTCCCTCAACAGGTAATAGGTGATATGGTAATCACACTGTTCCCATCCCAGAACCAGATACCATTAAGTCTAGTCTTAACTATCTTGATGCTCTATCTCAATTTTAATTATTTTAATATCCATGCAGACAACTTAAGTTTGTCTCTTTAATGTCTTCCCAACAGGACAGATACACACCTGATACATATCAGTATTTACTGATTGTTTTGATATTGGAAAACCCCACTGTGAAGTTTTATTCCAAATGTTTATAGTAATACAAGGTTTACTAACATTTCCCCTTATAATTACATTTTGTTGTTTAAGGAAATCCCTGAAACACCATTGTGATGAGTTAATTTCCTCTATCAGGTTCGTGCCACGGGTCTATAGATGAATGGTGCCTAACCACCATCTTTTTGTTGTGTTGCCACTTTTGCAATTAGGGCAACAAAGAGGGGAATGTTATGCCTGGGTTATGCTCCCTATCGTCCCATATACACTACATACTCCTCACACTGTATTCCTGGTCTATTGTACTGTGATACTACTATTTTGCACTATGCTAATTAAGCAATAAGGCATGACCAAGGAGTTCGTTAATGGTCTGTTAATCACCTTCTAGGGGTGTACTGTGGCATGAGGTGTAGCTGAGTGCCACATGCTCCTAGAGGGTGATTAACTGACCATTAACATAACCCTGGAGTGCCTTATTGCTATTATAATAAAAAGAAATTTAAACAGTGTTAAACCTTATTCAGTATATGGCTAAGCTCTACATGTATGTTAATGAAACACTAACATAAGGATGTTAGAATGTTTGCCGCCAAACAGAAAGCTCCATTTATCAGACCCTTTTTATAATGTTTATTATGCATGATTCATTTTACCTCACTATAATATATTTATCTAGATTATGTTTATCTTTCATAGATATTCCATATATAATCTACCTAATCACTGATAAGATGACTCTGAGGGATCATCAGTGATTATTGTATACTTATATTCTTATATAATTATATGTACTGTGTGTTTTACGCTCAGGCAGATATGCCATGTGTCATAGAAGTCTGTCAGCAGTTCTCTTTGTCTCTAAGCAAGCTGACACAGGGAGAAGGCCTTTGTTATGTCTTTATGTTTTATGTTGTATGTAAGCAAGAAATGCCACATGTAGTTTGAACCCTGTCAGCATTTCTTTTGTCTAAGCTATAATGTTAATGGAAGCATATTCTGTCTCATATGATACTGATTAGTAATTATGTCTCCTAAGTCATTCTGCAATGGAGAATGACTTAGGACTAATACATATTGTTTCTCATATCTGTAACTATGAGGTAATCTTTTTTGCCATGTTGTTGTCTGTAGTATATAGTTGTTTGCGACTTACTATTTAGCCTCTAGAAGGGCAGAGGGCTCTAGCAGAGCGGGGAGAGAGAATTATATCTTGGATAACCTGAGATCCTATAATCCTGGAGATAATGTACATTCTCCCGGAGAGTTGTGAGAGCCCATCTACCTTGTGATTTTCTCTGTCACATGCTTGGCGTAAGTAGTATAATAAACTCTATTAGTACTCCTTGCTTGTTTATGAATGTATCTTGAGAAACTCCGAGACACAAGAATCTGTATAATTATTATTTACCCTACACACCCAGAGTGTTTAGGGAACACTTACTTCCACCCTTGTGTAGTGCACCCACCTTGCCCTCTTCCAGTCCTCAGATACCCACCCTATATCCACGGACAAGTTGAACAGTCTTGTCAAAGGTGCTGCCAGCTCCTCCCTCAGCTCTTGGAGTTCCCTTGGGTGCAAGCCATCCAGCCCTATTGCTTTATTCACCTTTAACCTGCCCAGTTCCTCCCTCATTCTATCAATTGTAAACATTCTAGAATCCATTCATCTGCATTCCCCTCCAGCTCTGGTCTTTTACCCTCACCCTCTTTCATGAAGATGAACAGAAGTAGCTATTTAATACCTTCACTTTGTTGAAGTCCCCTTCATTTTATTCCTCCCTCCCCTCAGTTTCACTATTCCCTGCTGTGCCTTGCTTCTTTCTCCCACATACCTAAAAATAGGTTTTATCTCCCATCTTGGTCTGCTTTGCTATTTTCTCCTCAATAACCTCTTTAGTCCTCCTTATCTTCTGCTCTGCCTCCCTCCTCTTCTCTCCATATGTCTCCCTGTCCTCCTCCCTTTGTGTCATCTTATACCTCATGAATGTCCTTTTCCTCTCCCTGACAACCCCTGCCACCTCCCTTGTAAACCACAGAGGTCTTCTCCTTCTTCTGTTCTTCCTAACCTTCTTGACATGAATTTCAGTGGCTTTCAGCACCCTTCCCTTAATAGCTGCCCATAATTCATCCACATCCTTTATATTCCCCATCCCTGACATTTCTTCCCAAAATATCCTCTTCATTCTGTTAAAGTCTGCTTTCTGTCCATTACTCTAGTTCTTGTCCTATTTACTTCCTTTCCCATTTTTACCCTGAACCTTACAGCCCTGTGGTCACTTGTGTCTAATCCTTCCTCCACCTCCACCTCCTTCATGCTGTCCCCATTTGTGAGTACTAAGCCCAACAGGTTTTTTCCCCATTGGGCTCCCTTACTAGTTGTTGCAGGAATACCCCTCGTATTGCCTAGCTGATACTGCTGCTGGGATCTCACAGTTGATGTCAGGGAGGTTTAGGTTCCCAATTAGCAGAATCTCCCCTTTTTGTGCCATTTTTGTCACTGGCTGTATACATTGTTTATCCTCCTATTCCCCCTGCATTGGAGGTCTGTAAACCACCCCTACCCTCAATGATTTGCCATTCCTTTTGTTTAAAGTGACCCACATTATCTCAGACTTCCATTCCTCTTCCAGCCCCTCCATAGCCCCAATTTCTTCTTCGACATATAATGCTACCCCCTACCCTCTTCCCCAACCTGTCTTTCCTAAACAGTCGGTAACCAGGTATGACTGTCTCCCATGCATGATACTCAGTCCACCAAGTCTCACTTACTGCTGCTATGTTGAGACCCTCTTCCACCATGACAGCCTCCAATTCCCCTAGTTTATTTCCCAAGCTCCTGGCATTTGTTACTAATCCCGTCCACCATGTAGCCCCCCCTCCTCCCTGTACTCTCTTTCCAACTCCTCCCTGTTGTTGTATGTTGCCTGCTTTTCCTCTTTGTCCTGGAGAGAATGCTGATAGCTTCCCAACTCTTCTACCTGTTTGAGAGGTTTTTCTTTAATTCTCCACCCCAAATCAGTTTAAATTTAATTTCTTTACTATAAAGTCCTCCAGTTTGCCCTTTAGTACAGCTGTCCCTTCTAAGTTCAGGTGCAGCCTATCAGGGGCATATAGTCCCTCTTCCTTCCACGTCATACCTTTCAACCTCTTGCATTAAAAATCACAGCACTGGCCTTCAAAAAACATAGCAAAGGGCTAGAATGTGCAGCACTTTCTTATTTTAAACAATTTTATGTCTACAGATAGTGGGCCCCACATAGTTAGTGATAAGGAATGTTTCAACTTAGTTGAATGATTTAATAGTTTGTGTGCCCAGAAATGGCTCTAACATTATGAGGGACATCAATAAACCTGTGAGAAGCTGGGGTAATGTTAATTGTAAAAATCATAGTGCTATGCAGAATTCATAGCAGTTGAGAGTAAGTCCATGTTAATCCCTAGTCACCCATTAATACAAACCCCATCTGCCATACCATCCCTTCAGCCACTGATTGAATTCCATAATCTTTTCCTGCCTAGGGGTGCTTGCTCTTGGTACAGACAACACCCCCAAGAAGGAAATGGAAGAAAAACTGTGTCACTGCACAACTTAGCAAGCTCCTTGAAGCTTGCCTGTACCTTCTTTAGACGTTCCCCTTCAGATTACTGGTGCCAATGTGAAACACCAAGTGAGTTCTCTCATCCTGATGCTTGCCCCAAGATGGTATATTGTACCTCACTTCTAGTGCTGTCATACCAGGCAAACACTGAACCCATACTGCACTGTTACTTGCTCCCTTCCTCCCCATTGGATTCCCTTTATATTCGAGCCCCTGTGAGCGCCACCTTTGTACTCCCTTCTTCTGGAATGTTCTTTTGGTATTCCAGTTTACATCTTAGTTCATGTCTCCCCTTCACCACCCTATTTGCATTTTCCTCCTTGTCCTTGCCCCTATTTGGATTTTCTCTCTCTCTCCCATTTACACTTCCTGTCCCCCCAAGACTTTCCCTCAGCCCTTTTCTCCTATCCATCCTCTTCACTAGCTCTGCCCCTTCCTTGTGCTCTGTGGTTACATTTCTACTGCCTGCATTTCTTTCAGAGAATGCACTACCCCCCTTCACCTCCCCACTGACACTTTCCTTACTTGCTCATCCTATATTCTTTTTTCCTGACTCCTCTGTGCTTTGTGCCCCCCTTGAGGGAATTTATTTCCTCACTACTTGCTCTTTTGGTGCAGCAACCCATACATCAAATGGGAAGAACACCCCTCCCCACTCAGCTAGTGGTCAAACAGGAGTTCAGCATGTTTGCAGTTCATGTGCACCACCAGGTAAGGAAAAGGTCCAGTTCCCCATATGACACACTAGGAAACTCAGACCTGCCCAACTAGCATCAAATTCTGGCCAATGGAAAATCATGTACACAAATGCTCGTAGTCTGGGAAACAAGATCCTGACCTGCAGGCAATAATGACAGAGCTAAACTGGACATAGTAGCAATTAGCGAGACGTGGTTTACCAGTAACCACACTTGGGAGACTTCAGTACTTGGCTATGTACTGTTCGGAAGAGACTGAGGTGCAAAAGGGGGGAAGGGGTGGAGTGGCCCTGTATGTCAATAAAAATATCAAAGCTACAGAAATTCAGAATACACATAAGGAGCCAGAAGAATTGTGGGTCACCCTGGAAAAAGGAAATGGGACAGCCATAAGAACTGGGGTTGTCTACAGGCCCCCAGACCAGGGGGAGGACACAGACACATTACTGTTAGAAGATATACAAAACATAACAGCTAAAGGGGAGGTTCTGATAATGTGAGACTTCAACATGCCAGATACAGACTGGTCAATACCAGCAGGAACATCTGCCAGAACTAGACATATGGTGGATTCTCTGCAGGGCAAAGGCCTCAACCAACTGGTACAGCAACCCACAAGAGACAAGGCTATCCTCGATCTAGTACTGACTAACAGGGAAAGGATCACAGATCTCCAGGTAGAAGGTCACCTGGGGGCCAGTGACCATCACATGGTATGGTTCAATTTGGCCACTACAACTAAATCATCCCATTCCAAGGCAGAAATATGGGACGTTAGAAGAGCTGACTTTGACAAGATGGCCAACAGGGTTAAGCTAGCCCTGGCAAAAATAAATACAGGTGAGGGGGTACAGGCAAAGTGGGCAAGCATTAAGGATGCTATACTTGAAGCAATATCCCATTGTGTTTGGGAGAAAAGGAAGTGCAAAAGAAGAAGGAAGCCACTTTGGTTCTCAAAAACAGTAGCAGAAAAGGTCAGAACCAAAGGCGCGGCCTTCAGAAAATACAAAGGAACACAGTGGGATGAAGATAGGAGGCATACCAAACTTCCTATAGGAAACAGGGAAGGCAGTAAGGCAGGTAAAGACCCAAACTGAAACACTAGCATAGACAGTAAAAGAAGGTGACAAGACTTTCTATAGATACATTAGTGAAAGGAGAAAGTCCAGAGGGGTATTACTAAGATCAAAGGAGATAAGGGTGTATTTGTGAGGAGGAGTACCATGTAAAGCATCTATCCAAAATAGATACTTCTGCTCAGTATTTACTGAACAGAAGGTAGGCAGAGCCCACATCTCAACACCATGGACACAGGGAGGTGAGCACTAGTCCCTTCACAAAGAAAGGTTCCTACAAGAGCTCGATAAGCTCAGAGTGGACAAGGCAATGGGACCTGATGGCATACAGCCCAGGGTACTAAAGGAGCTAAGGGTGGAGCAATCAGACCCATTATCAGAATTGTTTAGTGAGTCTCTGAGCACAGGAGAGGTCCCAGAAGACTGGAGATGGGTTCATGTGATCCCGCTTCACACGAGTGGTAGCAGGGAAGAGGCAGGGGACTACAGACCACTCAGTCCTACCTCTGTAGTGGGCAAGATTATGGAGGCACTCCTTAAGAAATGGATATTGCAACACCTGGAATCCACAGGAGCACAGGATCCAAGACAGCATGGGTTTACAAAAAGGAAGGTCCTGTCAAACTAATCTCATAGATTTCTTTGACTGGGTAACCAGAGTGGTGGACCAAGGGGGAGCACTTGATGTCGCCTACAGTACCTTAACTTCAGCAAAGCTTTCGATACTGTTCCACATAGAACGATTGATTAATAAGCTGGGTAGGCTCAGGGTGGGTCAGAAGTTGTTCAACTGGGTGGCAAACTGATGGGCAGAAAACCGAAAGTGGTGGTAAATGGTATACAGTCAGATAAGGTGCAAGTCACACGTGGGGTACCTCAGGGATCATCCTGGGGCCAGTCCTCTTCAATATCTTCATCAGTGACATTGCAAATGGACTGGAGGGTAAGGTTTGTCTGTTTGCAGATGACACCAAGATCTGCAACAGAGTAGAGGATCCAGATGGGGTGGGCAGAATGAGAAATGATCTGGATAAACTGGCAAAATGGTCAGAAGAGTGGCAACTGGGGTTTAATGCAAAGAAGTGCAAGGTCATGCACATAGGGAAGAGAAACCCTGAAGCCACATATAGACTTGGAGGGGAGTTGCTGGCAGTCACAAGGGAAGAAAGAACTTGGACATCATCATCACCGATTACCTGAAATTATCAAAGCAGACCACTATAGCAGTAGGTAAGGCTGGGGATGTTAGGGTGTATTAGTGGGGTATCACAAGTTGGAAGAGGGAGGTAATAATCCTCTTTACTAGACACTGTTAGTGGTTAGGCCCCATCTAGGACTGCCTGCAGTACTGGAGTCCACACCTTCACAAGGACATTAACCACATTGAGGCAGTCTGAGAAGGGCACCCAGAATGGTGTAGGGACTGCATGAGAAAACATATGAGGACAGACTAATGGAGCTCAATATGTATACCCTAGAGCAGAGGAGGGAGAGAGGTGATATGATCGAAACATTCAAACACCTTAAGGGCATTAACAAGGTGAAAGAGTCTAACATGTTTCAAAATAAGAAAAACAGCAGGACAAGAGGACACAACATGAGATTGGAGGGAGGCTGATTAAGGGGTAATGTGTGGAAATTCTTTTTCACAGAAAGGGTGGTGATGCATGGAATGGCCTACCTCAGGAAGTGGTGGATATGAATACAATGCAGGGCTTCAAACAGGAATGGGATAGGTCTAAGGGAGCAATACAGATGAGTATGAATAGATAGGCCATTGACAGAGCAAAGGCCGATGGCACATTTATAAGGCAGAAAAAGAAATGGTCAGACTGGATTGGCCTTGCGGTCCTTATCTGCCTTCAACTTCTATGTTTCTATAATTCCCTCTTTGTTTCCCGCCAGGTGCTCCTCCCATTTTCTTAATTTCCCTTTCTCTTTTCCCTATGAACTCCTCTCCAAGGATGGCCCCCAAAAGTGCTATCTTTTATTTATTTATTTTAGTATTTGGTAACCGGGTAAGTCCCACAAACTACACTGCCTGTTTTCAGGGGCGACCAGGGCTGGGCGGTTAAGTGACTTGCTCAGAGTCACACAGTATGCAAGTGGAGGTTGTGAGACTCAAACCCAGGTCTGGTCTTCTGGATGTACCAAGCTCATTCACAGCTCATTACTCTAACCTATATGCTATGCTGCTTTTGCTTTCTCTGCCCTTGCTCTACTGCTATGGGCTCCCGCTGTCCTTATTAACATATATCTGCAACCCAATTACCTGAGCATTCATTTTAAAAGTAAGGTACTAGTTACTCTGTCAGCATTCTATATGTGGAAGTTACAGTGTCATTATAAAATTGCTGACAGTGGCAACCATCCTTTAGTCAGTAAGAGTCTGCACTGCACTGTGACAAAATGATAAATTTGTTGGAACATTTTTAGTGATACAATGCTCCCTTGCTGTAGCCATAACAAAAACCTGGTTGTTACTGAATGCCCCCATGCCACCAAATATTAACTTCCGATTTAGTGGTCATCTTGTAAACTGCCATCGCAGCTCCTCCTGGCCACTTCCCACCTGCTTTTTAACATTAAAAGCACCCCACTGAAAGAAACACAGTAAAGGTACACAACTGTACCTCTAATCACACACCAGTCCTTCTCTCTGTAAAACAGTACCTGTTTGCTCTGTCTTCCTCTGTGTCCCCATCTCCTCCTGACCGCTTCCCCACTCGGGGGTTAGACAAATATAGCAACAGGATGCCGCTTTGTATACACATGCGCGGGGGGTGGGAGGAACCACGCCATGTCGTGGGTTGAAGGGGAGTGAGGGTTTGTGAGGTGTAGTGCAGTGGTGGGCTGCCGAGCTGGCCATGTGGCACAGTGAGTTGATGGCAGGCTGGAGTTGGGAGGTGCCAGGATCAGTTCTGGGCACGCTAATTTTTGCGCCGGGTCTGGGATTTTCGCTTTTTGTTAGTTTTACCCCCCTTGGAGTTGAGGATCCTTTAGTAGGGAGTTGTGGGAGAGGAGCAGCCTCCTACATAAAAGAAAAACCTAACTGTTGTGCACCCTTTGCTGTTTGCTGCGGTACATTGCTAAAATTTATTTTCAGTGATGTACACTCACCCAAACAGTGACTGCTATTCTGCAATCACCATTATGACATGGAACCATTTTCCCAACTGTTCTCACCATTGCCACAGTGAAAAAAGAAACAAAAAGACTGCAGAAATCATAATCTTTTATCTAATCTGTCACAGGCGATGTGTTCCCCATTCATTTGTAAATTTTACGCACGAATGCTGACAGAGTTTGTAGAATCATCACTGTTATGGGCTATGTTTTTGGTGGCAGAGAAATGCTACAGGGCTGAACAATTGTGGGGTGGCAAAGATCATAAGAAAGATTGGGGGAGTTCATTCATTTAATAGCCATGATGTGGTGCAGTATCTGAACCAACCAGAGGGGGCAGCTTGAAAATGGGCAGGCAGGGTTCAGTTAACAGTCACTGTGTGCCTCAAGGCTCGTGGCGGAGGAACCATTTTATGCTAGTTGGAGTTACTAATGTAAAAAAATAAAAACAATAACTGAGCCTCAATACCTCAAGACCCAATTATAACAATCGCAATAAGGAACTCCGGGGGGTTATATTGATGTCCAGTTAACCACCCCCTGAGGGCAATATGTCACTCGGCTGTACCTAATGCCATGTTACGCTGCCCAGGTGGTGATTAACCGGATATTAACATTTCATTCCTTATTTCTTAATTACACTGTCCCTTTGGTGTTGTATGTGCCTTCTCCATTTTTTGTTTTCATCTGCATCAGTTGTTGCTGTTGGTGGAAACTTAAGAATGTGAGTGCCCTTTTTCAGAGTGGATGAAACTTTTTAAGCAAATGTTAATTGTCAGCCATTTAGAATGGTCTCGTAAAAGTAAAGTGTGTTCGGTTTATAAAATCGTACTGTTATGCTGACACTGAGTTTCTGTAACCACTATATAAGGTTGCACTATATGCAGAAATGTTTCAAAAAATCTTTACAAACAAAAAATAAATAAATACATAAACAAAAAACAAAACATGGCTTTGTCATGTTCTACTGGGAGGGTAGTATACTTTTTCTGTGTTGCATCACAGATAACTTGCTGGTTGACATTCACTGCCTTGGTCTATCAGTAGAGTCAAAGGCATCTCATGGGAATGAGACAAGTTATGAAAAGACACCAAACTACCGGGTCAGAACAGAACAATAGTCATGTTTAAAACATATATATGTTTGTTGCTGTTTTGTAAACCATGCTGTTTTGGGGGAGGAGTGGTTCAGATTGGAAGGCTCTATTACAAAGATTACTGTACTTGATTTGTTCATTTGGATTTAATAAAAGGTGGAACATTGCTGATTTTCTAATCCTCCAACTTCATGACTAACTAGAAAGGAAACTAAAGAATTAGGCTTTATATACTGCAGCACGTTTCATGAACACTGCAACCTAAAAGGGCTTTACAAAGCACAGAGTTAGATACTGGTCGTGCAGAGAGTAGAGAACAGAATGGAATTTTTGTTTACGTGGATTTTATGGGCAGCCACCAGAGATGGGCAGAAAGACCTTGATTTAGTAGAACAGCACCTCCACTAGTTTGACACCACTTTAGTGCAATACTGCAGCATCATTGCTGAGGATAAACCCAAGTATCTGATACCTGAACCCATAATCATCCTATAGTCCTGGCCCAGAGGCAAGAGTGTTTATTATGATAATTAGAGCACGATTACTCTAAACTTCACTGGTGAAGATGATGCAATGTTGCAAGTCATAACCTTCATGAAATTTCATTATTTTCCTATTGACATCAACTATTCCACCACTTTTGAGATGTTTTCTGGGCAGAGTGTTACTTTTCTGCTAAGTCTTTAAGAAGTGGCAACTTCACGGAGTAGAGCTGGGTGACTTTGCATAGAAACAGGCCACGTCAGCTAGAGAGTTCATTAACATATGAAACATAGACTTTGGCTATCAATAAGGACCTCTTGGCCCACCCTAGTCTGCTCATTTCCTACCAGCTATAGATCTTACTTAACCAACAGCCTACTCCTTTCTACCCCCACCAGAAATGCCTTATGTCTCTCCCATGCATTCTTGAATTTCCCCACTGTTTTTGATCCCATGACCTCTTCAGGAAGGCTATTCCATGTGTCCACCACCCTCTCTGTGAAAAAATACTTCCTCAATTTGCACCTGAGCAGTTCCCCCTCTATCTTCAGATTGTGTCCCCTTGTTCATGCACATCTCTTTTTCAGAAAGATGCTACCCTCTTGGACTTTGTTGATTCCCTTGAAGTACTTGAAAGTTTCTATCATGTCTCCCTTCCCTCTTTTCCTCAAGGGTATACATATTAAGCTCCTTTAGTCTCTCTTCGTATGGCTTCTGTTGCAGATCCTGCACCATTTTAGTTGCCCTCCTCTGGAATGCCTCCATCCCGTTTATGTCCTTGCAGAGATGGGGTCTCAGAACTACATGTAGTACTCCAGATGGGGTCCCACTAACTGTCTGTGCAGAGGATAACAATTCCTATTTTCTACTGGTGATACCTCTCCCTAGAATTTCAACTCTTTCTTCTCTACTTGCACTGCCTCACTGCTATCCTCTCTCATCCCCCCACCCACACCCTCCCCCACACTCAACCAAGACCCATCACCCACCTACTCCTTCTCCTTCCACCTTATTACACCACTAGAGGTGTACAATGCCTCCTTGCTCTCAATCTGGTCAAGGGCAAATGCCCCTCCAGCCTCGACATCAAAATGTTGCACCTATAAGCCCCTGAAATTACTGCCTCCAACAGCATTTTTCAACCTATTCTTCTCTCTAGCATTGATACCAACTGAATGGAAGCACATCACGGTCATTCCACTCCCCAAAGGCGCTGATCCCTCTGCCTCCGGAAACTACCATCCCATTTCCCTCTTTCCCATACTGGCTAAATTCCAAGAAAAACTAATCCTCTCTCAACTCTCCTCCTTCCTCAAATCCTCATCCTTCTACACCCCTTTCCAGTCTGATTTCAGAAGTCCCATTCCACCACCACCTCCCTGCTGAGGCTAACAGACTCCATCCTTTTGTCCACGGACAAAGAGTACATTACCTCAGCTATTTTTGTTGACCTAGCAAAGGTGTTTGACACAGTATCCCACTCCCTCCTCCTGTCCAAGCTTGCCAGTGCAGGGCTCTCTAGTATGGCCACTGACTGGTTCCACTCCTACCCAGTTGGCCGGGTACAGTCTGTCAGGATTGGTAACTCCACCTACGATCCCCTTCCTGTCACTTCAGGAGTGCCGCAGGGCTCCATCCTGGGGCCTCTCCTGTTCTCAGTCTTCCTAAATAACCTGCCCTCCACCTACCCACACACCTTCATTCACATGTATGCAGATGACATGGTGCAGTTTACATCCGGCCCTTCCACTGCTGCTGTGACAACCAGACTGCAGCAGGACTTCAACAGTGTCCAGCTCTTGTTTCACTCCAATCAGCTCCACCTCAACACCAAGAACACAGTCTCCATGACCTTTGGCACAGGGTAGAGACTCTTCTGGCTCCCCTCTCCCCCGACCTTACACACCCTGGATGGGACTTCTCTGGAGGACTGCCCCTCCTTCAGATACCTTGGGGTCTGGCTTGACCAGCACCTTAACTTTTCTTTACACATCGATGACATCCACAAAAAAACTCTACCCCAGACTGGGCACCCTTTACCGCAATCATGGCTGCATCCCATTGCCAGCAGACCGAGCTATTGTACAGAAAATGATACTACCAATCTTTGACTGCGGTGATGTGGTTCACAGTGCCACCTCCAAGTCTACCGTGACCAGACTGGATCCTCTGTTTCATTCCTTCTGTCATTTCACCCTTGACTGTCCCTATTCCACCCACCATTGTACTTTCTATCAGTCCCTGGGCCTCCCCTCACTACAGAACTGTAGATCATCACACTGCGCTCGCTTCACTGCCAAGTTCTGGTCCCAGTCCATGCCTCTCTACCTCTCCACAGTCCTGTCCACTCACTCCTCCCCAGCCTACGAACTCAGAAAAAATTACACTAGATTCCTACATATCCCCCACAGGTCCACTTCATCAGGCCAGGCAGCTTGGAGCTACAACATGCCCAAGCTATGGAACTCCCTCCCCCCGGACATTCGAGACTCCTCTCCCTCCCAGTACCTCAATGGCCTCCTCTCAGTGCACTTCACCTCCAGCTGCTCATGAGCTTAACACTTCCTCAGCTATGGGTTCCAGTTACTCTGCCAGGGTTTGCTCGGTGCTACTATTTGGATCAATCTTATGATGTTCAGCACTAGCCTTTAAGCCTTCCCTTTTCTCTGTTTATGTGTATCAGTCATGGATCTGCCCTGTGGTGCTATTGTCTCTATTGTATCAATCCTATGATGACAAGCACTCACCTCAAACCTCACCTTGTCCCTGTTTATGTGTATCAATGTAACACCGACTCTAAATTAACCACACCATTATTTACCTGGTTCTATCCTGGAGTCACCCTAATTTTGCTCTGGTGTACTTGTACTACTGTTAACATATTTTTATCATTGCTGTATTACTATGTTTGTTCTTTAGTGAGTTCTGTTACTGTTCTGTCCCTAGGACGCATCTGGAATTGAGCGGTATTCTGCCCAGCATGCCTTCCTGGTAAAACTCTTAAATAAATATCAGTAAAATTCACTAAACTCACACACACACAAAAAAAAATACTACCAACAGCTTAATCTGGTTGAGTTTCAGTTGGTTACCATCTGTATCCCCCCCCCCGGTCACCCCTGAAAAATGGACTTCTAGTCTCAGTGGGCCTACCGGGTCAGCAAAATTCAATAAATATGTAACCCCAGGGGTCGTTTTGATGGTATTTTTTGTGTTATTAGCACTGTGTGGTGCCTCCATATGTAACCCCCTACCTGGGACCAGGATTCGGGGAGAAAACTGTTGCTCGGTATTTTGCCTAGGTTTGACTTTTAGTCAGGGGCGCCCAAGTAATTCCGGACACAGGAAGCAATAACTGTAATGTCCAAACCAGGAGTGGGATTCTAGAGTGTGGCTTTATTCACAGACCAAACTGAATAACAAAGCATAGATGGACTTCACGGGCTACACTTCTGGTAATGCAGATTTATGGAGATCAGAACATATTCTCTTTACACACTGAAACCCTCAAGTTTATAAACTCTCTGGGCACTCAGCCCGAACTTGTACTCTCCTCTGGATTTCCTGGCCTGGCACATCTGACCAGCCTTGGACTACTTCCTGCATGGCACATCCGGCCAACAACTGGACCACTTTCCATATGGCATGAAAGATTTCTCGGTGGCTCCCTAAACCACCCATGAGCACATACAGGCTCCATTTAGGGAAACTTCTTCCATCTAAATCCCATGTCTGGGTACTTTCCCTAAACACTGGCCAAGTGCCTGGAAGAAGGCAACAGGTGTCCCAAAAAGAACCCGTAAAGGTGAATTTGGTTACTCCAGATGGGAGGTCTCCCACCTCTTGCTCCCATAATTCATACCCAGCCATTCCTTTGTCCTAAAACACCTCTTCCATGATGACTGTAGATTAACACTTTAATGTATATCACATTCAATCTACAGTCTCTGAAACTCCAGTGCACTAACTTGCGGCATACTTCTTAACTGGCTATGTCCATCCCTGTAGACCCACACTGATTAAAGATGTCCAAATCCCACACTCTTTAAGCACTGTACTTAGCTGTCCTTTCCTGACCCAGAGTAGCAGATACTTAATACACACCGTCTCTGGTGAAACATTGGCCCTTTTACAGAGCAGACTCACCCCTGATTGTAAGTGCCCCACAGGCTTCTTCTCAAAGAAAAACACACATATCTTCACAGTACTGCAGCACAACATCAGGTAGCTTTCTTCCTCTCTAGCTGGGTCAGGGGATTGCCCCTGGAAGCTGGCTGTTGACTCCCCCATCCCCACACGGATTGGGCCCGAACCAACTGGGGAATGGTTTCTGCCACTTCAACAGAAGTACATCTGTGTCCTTCTTATGGTGAGAACACACACCTTCACAAACAGCAGCTCTATATCAGAGCTGAGGGCTTTGAGGGCCTGCCTACAGCAGAACACCTCATTCCTCTACTGAGCCTACTTCAAGACTAACTACAAAACCTCCCAATGTTCTATCTAACTCCCAGCTGCAACATTCTAGTGTGGCTTATGCTGCTGCGAGAATTCTATATGGTGTAATTTCTCCAGCTCAGCAGAGACTGAGCACAGAGCAAGACAGAGTGAAACCCATCTAACTGGTGTCTAACTAGCTGCCTGTCCCTGCCTGCCACTAGGTCTAACTGGGATTCTTGTAACCCCAGGTAACAGGGAAGTTACACATAAATAAATAACCACATCCCAGTATCCCCCAGTCATCCTTACTGCCTTCTCACATTGCTTGCTTACATTTAGGCCATCTGATACGACTAAACTCAGGTCCCTTTCCATTTGTATTGTTGTTACTACCCCCGATTGTATGCTCTTCCCCCTGGGTTTTTGTTTCCCAGGTGAATTACTTTGTACTTCTTTGAATTCAATCTAAGCTGCCATACTTCTGACCATTCCTCCAACCTTGCCAAGTCCCATATCATCCATTCTACATCCCCATGTATCAACCCTGTTGCAGATATTTATGATGTCTGCAAAGAGTCATACTTTTCCTTACAGTCCCTCTGCAATGTCACTTATAAAGACATTAAAAAGGACCAGACTGAGTACTGAACCTTGCATCACTGGGAAGTTTGTGATCTCTGTGGAGTACTTCATGCAGTGAAGTTTGGTCACTTTGCACATCTCGATGAGTGGAATAGCAGACATAGACAAAACACAATTATATTGCTAGTTACCTTATGCAGGAAGCTGAATATGTCTAGGTATTGAAGAAATGTGATGGCCAAGTTGTATTGTTGAACAGATGTCAGGTCGCAAAGTTCAATGAATATCATCATTTGAATTTTATTAAGCCCATCATTGGAGTTCACTGTTCACATTTACTTAGGTTGAGGAAGGAGATAACCTGTACATTAAAAAATAGACAGAATTAAGAAGGCTTTTGGAATGGCATCATGTAAACAAGAGTTGGCTAAAGCCAACAATGTCTGCTTATGGGTTTTCAGTCTGACACATGCCTAAACAAGCTGCTAGAGTATAAATAAAGGCCTGACCTGTTTGCAGTCTGGTAAGTGTGAGAAATATTTGCAGTAGTTGGTGCCTGAGTTTTTGTTTCTGTTCTACTTAGGGCTCTCGCAGCTCCTCTAACTACTTGGAGTAGCACTGCTGGCAGACTGACACGTCTGTTTTCTCTCTTTCTGAGCGGGACAGCTATGTTTATTATACTGTTTCAGCAAATGGACTATTTAGCTAATACAATGTACAGGAAAAGCAGTCATAAGACACCTAGTATGCCTAGGGTAAATGAGGTCCTTTATTTTATGCAGGGTATTGCAGTGCTGGGACATATTATTAGCTTTTTTAATTTGTTTTTATTGACTATGGCTGAGACAACTAAATTGTTAACACTTAACTGTAACATGGGCAAGAGAAGTGTTGCACAGGATTGGTCCAACAGCATCAGGTGACCGTTGATTAAGTCTCAAGTAATCCACGGTTGCCTGAGAATTAATCAATGGTAAAGTGCACTCACATTCTGCTCCCCTTGTTAGTTTCCTGTCCCTGCTGTTCAGCCATCTGTTGGTTGGACATGAATTGCAGAGCTAAGACTGTTAGTATATAGTGGTTAAAACAGTCCTAGCCTGCAGTTCATGACCAGCCAACAGATGGCTGTCAAACAAAAGTAGATATGCTTAAGTGAACTTTCTGTAGTTCCATCACAAGTAGCTTGAAAACAACTATATGACTATGTAATGTGTGTTTTTTACTTGGTCTATTGGCTCAGAAACACATACCCCTTCAGTAACTACACAGTAATGTAGGCCACATATGATTTGCCAGCTTGGCTCTGTTTCTTTTAATATTAAAAAAAAAACTGCTTCAACAGTGGGACCTAAAAATCACAAAAGCACACACCTTGGACCAATCTCTATCAACCCTGAAAGTTTCAGGTTTCAAAGTCTCCAATTTTTTTAGATACCGGGTGAAAAAAAAAAAGGTTTAACATTTTCAAAAACTGAGACGGTTGCTTTTTTTTGCACCTCTGTAACTTTACCTCCCTTGAACTGATCTACACAGAATTTACAACATCAAGAGTTCCTGACACAGAGGCTGTGCTTTATAAATTACATGTAAATCAGTTAAAAGGGGGCAAAGTTATTAATGTACAATGCTGGCAATAAAATTCACAGATTAAAAAGGATGTAAGCCTCGAAGTGTATCATCTGTTGGTCGGCCAAAAGAACCGCAGCAACAACAACCAGATCTCAGACCTCCTCTGCATTTAAATATGTGCATTTCCCATAATGCACAGCAGCCAAATCCCAAACATCAAACAGAGCAGAAAAACGGAGATGATTCCACAGTTTAGAAAACGAAGTGAGCCAAAATTAGCACATATTCTGACATGTTTATCACATCTGCATTAATCAGTAATTAATCACCTTTGCAGTCACAATATAAAAAAAAATTCAGCCTGTAGTTTCTCCAGTCAGGTGCAACCCTCTTTCTCTTCCCTATGGTAGGAACCTTAATATCCTCCCAGAACCTTTGTAATTTTGTACTTTACAATTACTTTTATGCAAATGTAACATGGGGAAGAGAAATCTATAAAAAGAGTGCCATACCCTTTCTCGTCCCCATGTTACGAGTGAACTAACCCACTCCAGAGCATGGGTCTACTGTGGATTAAGGTATGACTGGGTGGTTGGAACCACTTAGCCTTCAGCCTCATGGTCCAACCCTCCCAGCCATACATTAATTCCCAGTAGACCCATGCTCTGTCGTGGGTTAATCCTTACATGTCAGTGGTATCCATAATCCTATAAGAAAAAGGTGTTGACTACTACAGCACATTAGGGAGGAGAAACTTGAAATAATTTATCTGTAGGAAACACATCTCTCCCCAGAGGAACATACTTGATAATGGACTTAATAAAGATGTTGTTTTTTTAGCACATTACCAGTGATTATGTTTAAAAACATGCTTCAGAGTTTCTCCTTGAACCATCACATCAACACCCTCTGGCTCTTTTAACAGGTACCTTCTAAAGACAATGGTATTTTTTTTCCTGTCTTGATTTTTTACAAATGTGAATTGATGGTTCAGACTAAAATGTAGCTGCCCTTGATCTTACAAATTGAGCTCTTCAACAGACACAAACCAGTGACAATGGGCCTTTCCTGAGGCATCGACTGGATGAGGGGGATTGATGTCTGTGCCCCCCTCCCTGAAAAGACATCCACAAGACATTTGTCAGAGATCAGGACTACCTGGGCCAGTTGGGCAAGCCCCTGCTGTCCTGTCACCTGTGATACAGGTGGCTGGGGTCGGCTACCCCATAGGCGGTGGGGGTGTGATGGGGGAGTGGTCCTAGTGGCCATGAATGAAGGGATTGGAAGGCCACAGGCAGAGGCAGAGTAGTGCAGTGCCAGTTTAAAGATCCACCGGCGTAGCCATGGTCTCTTTTCCCTGCACCCTCTGAGGAAGGAATCATGCCAGGATCGCTGAGGAGACATGTGGTATGCGGGAGTTGGGCGACTGCTTACCAGGATAAGTTGACTGGAAGGTCCTGGGAGATCAGGGGGTTTTCTCCAGCTTACATTTTGTGATTCTTCTAAGTTGCATTGAGCAGAGTGGTAATATTAAAAAAGAAAGAAGAAGCTGAAAGGGCCCAGGGTTGTTTGGTGGGCAGCAGCATTTTGGTCTGGGAGCAGTGGGAGCATAGAGAGAGAGAGAGAGAGGTGTCTGGTGGGTGACTGGCTGGCGCAGTGCTGGGGGAATAAGCCCTCAGGGAGGTGGTGGCTTTAAGGGTGCCTAACAGATTTAAAATAAAAAAAAAAAATGTATACATATCTAGAAGCATCCCAGAGAACTAAAGGTTTGGGAATCTGCAGCAGAGCACAGTAGGTTATGGCTCTGAGCTGCACACTTAGAAAGGGCGTACTTTGTGTTCCTGAGCAGGTCACTCAATTTCCTGGGTTGCACCTGGTAAAAGGCTCTGGCTGAGCGAGCC
This sequence comes from Neoceratodus forsteri, assembly GCA_016271365.2. Classification (NCBI taxonomy): domain Eukaryota; kingdom Metazoa; phylum Chordata; order Ceratodontiformes; family Ceratodontidae; genus Neoceratodus; species Neoceratodus forsteri. The sequence goes on along the minus strand of CM028132.1, from coordinate 90,309,405 downwards.
TTCCCTGATTAAACAACTTCCTCTCAGGAGACAGGATAGCATAGTGGTTAAGGGCCCAGAGCTGCAAACCCAGAGACCAGGGTTCGCATTCATCAGCCCTCATTTGATATGGGGGGATCTTACATATGAACATATGAAGAAGCCAGCAGAAGAAGGTCATTTGGTCTATCAAGTCTGCTTGTATTGCAGAGTTCACAGCTTAAGCTAATGTCCCTGCTCTCCCTCCCCACTCCTCCCATCCTCCCTACCCATGATCCTTACTTTCCCCCATGTCTATCCCAGCCTTTCTTAAAGCTGACCACTGTCTTCAATGAGATGACTTCTTCTGGCAGTGCATTCCAAGTGTCCACCACCCTCTCTGTGAAGAAATACTTCCTGACCCGCCTCCTAAACCTCCCACCCTCCAGCTTAAGACTGTGCCCCTAGTGTTATAGCTGCCACTCAGCTAAAGAGACTGTCCTTATCAACTTCATTTATCCCTTTCAAGTACTTGAAGATCCCAATCATGTCCCTCTCTCTCTCTCCTGTCTTCCATGGAGTACATGTTCAGTGTCCCCAAGCTCTCCTCATACGCCTTACCCTGCTGACCCACTATCATCTTTGTAGCCCTCCTCTGGACCTTCTCCAGCAGGTTAATGTCCTTTATGAGGTGTGGGCACTAGTACTGAATACCTTACTCTAGATGTTGCCATACCAGGGACCTGTACAAGGGCAGTATAACTTCCTCATTCCTACTACTTATCCCACTAGATATGCATCCCAGCATCTTGTTTGTCTTTGCTGCTGCTTTCGTGCACTCGTGGAGTGCTTCAGATCACTAGTGATCATCACTCTCAGGTCCTTCTCCTCCTCTGATAAAGATACTGGACTCCACCCAGGTAGTACACTGTCCTGGAATTCTTGGCTTCAACATGCATAACTTTGTATTTTTTACATTGAAGCCAAGCTGCCAGATCATGGACCAACTCCCCATCTTTTCCAGATCTTTCTGTAGGTCCTGTATCCCTTCAACTGTGTCCACTCTCACACAGAGCTTGGTGTCATCTGCAAATAGGCACATTTTGCCCTTAATGCCATCTCCAATGTCAATGATAAAGACTTTAAATGACACCAGCCCCAGCACAGAGCCCTGTGGGACCTCACTGCTTACCACTCTGGTACCAGATAACTCTCCCCCCACAACCAACCTCTGGCTCTTGTCCCTCAGCCAGTTTTCCACTCATCTGGCCATCTTTTCCCCAGCCTCAAGATCCACCAATTTCCTGATCAACCTTTTGTGGGCACAGAGTCAAAAGCCTTGCTGAAATCAAGATGGAGGATGTATACTGCTTGGATCCTGTCTACTGTCTTAGTGATAGAGTCAAAGAAGTCAATCAGATTCATTTGACATGAGTTTCCCACCCCATGAACCTATGCTGCCTTGCATCCTGGGGACCATGCTTCTCTTGATATTCAACCAACCTTTCCTTTAGTATGGTCTCCATGAGCTTGCCCACAATGGAGGTCAGACTGACTGGTCTGTTAATCCCTGGGTCATCCTTAGGACTGCTTTTCTGGAGAAGCACTACATGTGCTGTTCTGTAGTCCTCGCGGTACCATGCCTGACTCTAGTGAACTATTAAATAGGTTCTGCCAGTGGCTAATTAGTTAACCCCAAGATTTTTCTGATCCAGTAAACAAAGCTCGGGATTTAAGAGGAAAAATAAAAATAAAAATAGATATACCTTGCTCTGCTTCGGACAGGTAGTGATTGGGAGGTGGAGAATGGCGGGCCGGGGCAACAGACTGAGCAGTAGCAGGCAGGCTGTCCTAGCGCAGCTTGAGAGGATGGCAAGGAAGTGAGGAATGGCTTAGCTGGAGGTGTGCCTGTGCACACCAGAGGACCACAAGAGGGGTCACAGGAATCAGAATTCTCGGCTGAGGGCACAGCCTAAAGGTAAGAGACACGTCTGAAGTAGGTCCATTAGGATCAGGTTGCGGGTACTGGCCAGGATCCCACTGATCCCCATGAGAGCAGCTCAGATGAAGGCAGAAGCCCAAGAACCCCAAGGGGGGATCCCAGGGGGGCAGCTGAATGGGAAGCCTAGAGTGTCTGGAGTACCCAGGGGCCAAGGTGTCCAATATCTATGAAGCTCAGGGAATGGTATGAGTCATCTGAAGGTGAGGAAAGAGAGCCTCAGGGGCCAGGGTAGAGGTTGAGGCCTAGAGGGCATCTACCGCAGCCAAAGCCGGGCAGGTGGGGGGGGAGTTTGCCCGTGACTGGGACCCTCTATGCCCAAGAGGCTCAGGAGGGAATACAAGTCATCCTTTGAGGTGGATGGGGGTGAACCGGGTGCTCTAGGCAAGGGAAAGAGGCCCAGGGCCAAGTGGCCCAATCGAGTGCCTTCCAGGCCTGGCAGGGTCCAGCTACGGCATGATCCCCTATTTCCTAAGAAGTCAAGGAAGTGGCTGGGGTCATTATCTTAGGAGGATCAGGGTGATCTGCAGCCTCTGGGAGTAGGGAAATGGCCGAGGGGAAGGCCCCACGGCTGGCTCTGCTGAAATTCAATAGAATCTTCCTGTGGCCAGAGTCAATTAGTGATTCAGAAGCAGAGACTATGGAGGCAAGGCAGGTGACCTGGGAGGCTAGTTATCCTGTCCAGCTCTGAGAAGATGGGGATGCAGGTAACCCAGGGCAAGGGCATAAAAATGGATTAGTGCTGGGGCCTTAAAGAACCTGGCCAATATTTTGGTGGGCCTGGGTAAGGGGGATAGTGCAGGGCAGCCGCTGGAGCAAACAGGAAAGGTGCCTAAGCACCCATACTCCAGCCTGGAAGAGGTTTAGGCCCATTTGTCCAGACAAGACAAGGCAGTGATATATAAGTGGAATTCATAGACATATTTAGCCTGTTGCATAGGGGAGGATGAGGAGGAGAATAGGGGACAAAAAGAGAAGAGCAAAGAAAAGAAACTCCAAGTAGGGAAGAATTCTGAGAACTGGCCAGCAGGCTGTTTGATATACATGTATGTATTGTATTGAGAGAAGCCAGAGCTCAGCTGTGGCCTGCTCAGCCATTGGGTGAGGTCATGATGGTGCATGTGTTCTGGGGTGGGGCGGCTCAGCTTGGTTACATTATGATGAGGTGTTCAGATTACGGCTGCACAAGAACCCTGGGAGGGTGGGATCAGGTGGATATGTCACTGTGGGTGGATGTCATCACAGATAAGGCATACGTGCAACACATGGATTGTGGTTTCCCAGTGAAGGGGATTCAGGGAGGGAGGGATTAAAGAGCAGGGTAGAACAAGTAAGGGGAACCAGTGCTATTGATTTAATGTGGGGGCATGCTCCCAGGCAAAGTGCAAATCCATCTATGAATGCTTGGCATGTGAGGTCTCACCCATTCACTCAATGCCCAGAGGGGAACTGGGGGGGTAACACTGGACCAAAGAGGGATTCGATTAGAAAAGGTACATTGGGATCAGGTTGTAACATCGATAAGGGCAAATGAAATGCAGGAGTGGCTAGAGAGATACCCATCAGAGAAGACGCACTTATACTGTGGGAAGGGTTTACTGAGGGGTTTAGGATCCCGTACACAGGTCCATGCAAGAGCTTGAGGCTCCCAATTTGAAGTCAGTAAGGGAGAACCAAGAGGTGGTTTGGGGTAAGCTGGAAAAGGAGAGGAGGCTGGAACAGATCGCAGGCTTGTTCAAGCATCTCCTGTTGGAGGATCTCTGGGTCTCACAAGTGGGGGTGGTACCAAAGAGCACTCTGGGTGAGTATCGGATGATCATTTACCTATCATTCCCAGAAGATGGGTCAGCGAACAACTTCATAGACCCGGCCTTGACCACGGTTCATTACACATCTTTTGACAGAGTGGTGAGTGAAATGGCAAGGTCTGAGCAGGAGGCTCAGATGGCGAAGGTGGGTATCAAATCCGCCTTTCAACTCCTGCCCATCCACCCAGATGACTACAATCTGCTGAGTCTGAAGATGGATGGGGCATATTGCATAGACAAATACATGCCTATGGGGTGTGCCATCGTGTGCACCTACTTTGATAAAAATAGCACCTTCCTACAGTGGGTTGTAGAACAGAGGTTACAGGAATGGGGAGTAGTCCATTATTTGGGTGATTTTTTGGTCATTGGGCCCCAGGGTAGTGACACTTATGGAAGGCTGCTACAGGAATTGCAAGGAGTGATTTGGTGTACTTCTTGCCGAGGACAATATGGTGGGCCCAACAATGGTGTTGTCCTTCCTGGGAATAGAGGTAGACTTGGGGGAGATGGTGTGCAGGTTGCCAATGGACAAGGTAGATGCTCTGCGATTATTGGTGGCTCAGGCTAGACAGGCAAGGAAGATGATGCTGCAGCAGGTGCAATAGCTGCTAGGTCATCTTAATTTTGCATGCAGGACCATCCCAATGGGGCGGGCCTTTGTGCCGCGTCTGGCGAAGATTACTGCATAGATTCATCGTCTTCATCATAGGATTAGAATCCCTCATTCAGTAAGGAGGACCTGGTGGTCTTGTCTACCTTCCTGGAGGACTTTAGTGGGGTTACAGCATGGCCCAAAGAGGAAGTGTCAAATGTAGACCTGGAGCTCTTTACTGATGCTTTGGGGGGGGTCAGGGATTTGGTGCATTTTTACAGGGCGCATGGTTAGCAGAGAGATGGCCAGAGTCATGGGCCAAACAGGGCTTAACCAAGAACATTACGTTCTTGGAATTTTTTCCAATAGTGGTGTTCCTGGTAGTGTGGGGAAAGAGACTGAGGGATGAGAGGGTTCTTTTCAGGTCAGACAATGTGGGGGTAGTCTACATAATCAATTGGCAAGGGGGACAGTTGAGCCAATTGGGAACTTGCTTTGGGTGTTTGTGCTATGGTGTTTGCTGATTAATATACAGTGTAGGGCCTGGCATGTGCCAGGAGAATGCAACAGTACAGCTGATGCTTTGTCTCATTTGCAGTTGGAGCATTTCAGGACCAGCAGTGATTCCCAAGTTCTTGTGGAACCTGGGGTCTCAAGATTGTCATTGATATGCCAGGCCCTGGCACCCAGCACATGAAAATCATACAAGAAAGGAATGGAAGAACTCCTGAGAATTTGAAAAGCCCATGGCTGGGAGAAGTTGTGGCCCTTCTCGGAGAAGCAGCTGGTCTGGTTTGTGGTGGCTGTTGAAGAGGGTAGCTCAGTAGGGGTTGCAAGCCATCACCTATCTGGCGTCAGGTGGTTTAGCAGGGCATTAGGGTTGGCAGACTATAATCAGGCCTTTAGGGTCCAAAAGTTAGTGCAGGGCTGGGGTAGATCACAGTCAAGAGTTCCAGATAAGAGGAGACCATTGAGGCCTCGAAATCTGGAATGCATGACTGTCGATTTGCTCAAGCCAGCAAGAGAGCATGTCTATTCAAGGCGGCTTCCTATTGGCATATTTTGTGGCCTTCAGGGTCTCGAGGTCACGGCAGCCTCCAGACAGGACCCAACAAGGTGGGGCTTACATGCAGAAGACTTGGTGTTGTCGGGGGCGGGTACCTTAGTATGGATCTTGAGGTCTAAAACTGACCAATGGATACAGGACACATGGGTGACTCTTCACAACTGGGGAAGATGGGGGTGGAGGATCAGAAGGGTTTTTGCAATATATGATGCAGGGACACAGAGGGAGGGGTGGGCATATTTCAGGCACAAGGATGGGCCACCATTGACACAGTTTCAGTTTACCACAATGTTTCAGATGAAGTTAGAGGCAATTGGTATGGAACTGGGAAATTATGCAAGACATTTCTTACAGATAGGGGCAGGAACTTGGGCAGCTAATAGAGGAATGTCTCAGGCAGAGAATAAGGGTTTGGGGAGATGGAAGTCACAGGTGGTGAGAAGGTATGTCCGCCTCCACACGTTCTAACATATTTTTGTTCTATTAAACAGATCAGTGGGGAACTCAGAAACAGATGTGGATATGTGGGCACTCTTTCATCTATTGGGCAGTGGCTCATGAGTGGTCCCAGGAGGGGGGACCAGTCCTGAGCTTCAGCCATGTACCTGTTGAGTTGCACTGGATGGGGCACAGGGGCATGCACTGGTAGCAGCTTGTTCCCTGGTTGAGGGAAGAGTGCCAGAGGGAAACACATCCAGATATCCTGGTTATCCATTTGGGAGGGAATGACCTGGGGACATTGAAGTCTATCACACTACTGCACGCAGTTTAGGACAACATAGCCACCATTCAGTGCAGCATGCCGTCAACCAGATTTGTATGGTCTCACACCATACAGAGACAGCAATGAGTGGAAAAGACCAGAGGCAAAAGACTGGACAGGACACGGGTGAATCTGAATAGTGAAATGGAAACTTTCATGAACCAACTGCCTGGTGAAGTGGTAAAACATGACCACATTACACTGAAGTCAAAGGACCTGTACTGCCTAGATGGGACTCATTTGTCGGACAAGGGATTAGTTTATTTGCAAGTACATTCAAATGGTTTTACTGTAGCTTCATTACTGGGAGAGATAGGAGAAGGGCCCAGGGATCAAGGAAAGAGCCTGTGGATGGAGTATGGAGCCTGGGAGTTGAGGGATGGGATATAATGTGCTGTGGGGACCTGATCTGAGCATGGATCGGGTTTGTGGCAGATAAGGAGTTTCTCCAGGGTTGCCTAAGGGCAAGCTGGTTAGCCTAGCTAGGAATAGGAAAAAGGGGCCTCCAGTGCCCAGCACAGAATGGGGGCCTCTTGCATAGGTGTTCTCAGGGGTAGAGTTGTGCAGAATGGGAAAATTCTGAATCTGTGGAATTTTGCTGAAATTTCACAGAATTCCATGAAATTAAATGGAATTTTGTCAGAATTTGCAGACTTTTTTTAAATGTTGTAATGTGGTTATACTATACCTCAGCCATTGTTTAAGCTAGAGCTCTGACATTTGGAATAAATAATCACTGGGTTATTGGCCACAACTGTACAAGATGTCATGAAATTCAGATGGATAGTTTTAAAATTATAGGTGCTCAAATGTTATTTTCTTGTTTGTGAAAAATTTCATGAACATTTTTATCTGCATATACCTTAAGTGTTTATTGAGTCAAGGATCTTAAATTTGGCATGATTTTTTTGATGACAGGTGTTCTAGCAATGTGCCAGATTTCATGACAATATGATGCATTGTCTCAAAATTTTATGTGCTCAAAATCTGTAATTTTGTTTCAGGAAATTTAATGACAAACAAATTCATCTGCATATAACTCGGGCACCTTTGGAGCTAGACATGTGTAAATTAGTATGACTAACTTTTTTGTAATGCTTTATTGAGTGACCTAAATATGGAGAGAATTAGATATGAGATTTTTAAGTTACTGGGGTTCAAAACTTTACTATGTAAATATTTGCAAAACTTTGTGAAAACTCTCAAAAATGTTGATGTTTGTAACGTCTCTGTTCTTGCATGTACAGTGTTAACATTTGGCATACATACCCATAGTCAGTGTATCCTGTTGTCTAACACAACTGGATAAACTGTTAAGCAGTTTAATTTTGCAGAAAAAAAAATGATTAGCAACATTTTCTCACATATTTGTGATAGCACATACTGTAGATGAACCATCCAGAATTTTTGTGGAATTTAACATTAACAATGCACATATCACTACTTCATTTTGATAAGCTGGGCTGAGCTTTTGCAGTCCTGCTGTTCCCCTCTGGGTGACTACCCCTCCCCCCTTCTCATTTGGCATAGTCAGATTGACTCAGTAGAAGTACTGATCCCACTGATATCCTCTTTGTTCTTTACAGTGACAACCTTAAAACGTGAGTTACCTACTTCTTTTCCTATCAACCTACCCTGTTGGAATAGCTAGAATTATTTCTTCCTGCCTCCCACGACATTGTCTTCCCCCCAACTTCATCTTTTTGAGTACCTCCAAGTCCTAGACCTGCATGTATACCAGGCTCCCTGGATCTTAAATTTACTGTATGTGGTCCTTAAATATCCTGCATCCAGGTTGAAACTGTTGAAACTCTGTGCTTTCTTGCTCCAACCTGGGGGTCTACCACTGCTGTGCTACCCAGTTCAGCTGTCCATTTCTTGTTGAAACTATGGATTTAACTCCAGAACCTGGTGCCCCTGTGCTACCTGCCTCTTTTACACTTATCCTTTCATTAGAATCCTCCAGATAAGGCTGAGTGAAATTAGAAAATTCCAGTTTTATGGAATTTGTCATGAAATTCTACCATTTTCACAAATACATTTGACTTTAAGTACAGATTTTATTTTGCAATTTTTCACAGCAAGCAATTAATAAAATTGGTGCACACAGTCTCCTTGTAAGGTCGAAGAACCTGCCAAATGTAATGGTATTGCATGCTCTAGTTTTAAAGTTTCAGGGGTTTATAAATATGTAGTTTACGTTCTTGCAAAAATAATTTTTCAAATGTTGTGAACATTTGACTACTTTTAATTTAATCCCATTTAAGCTGCAAATATGATTTTTTTTCAGAAATGACCATTTGGTATAGTACTTTAAATGATTCAACTCTGGTTAAATTTGAATATGTACAGTAGTTTTAAAATTAAAGGGAACTAACTGAAATTTAAATGTTGGCAACATGTTTGGCAGGCTATAACTCAGTCCCATTTATAGCTAGAAATCTGAAACTATGTGCATATAAAATGTAGTGATAACCTGTATACCTGTCAATTTTGTAACATTTCAATGAACACTATCAAAATCATACTGAAATGACAGAAATCCAAATGTTGGCAAAATATTTGGCTACCTATAACTCAGCTCCCATTGAAGCTTGAGACTTGAAAGATGGTTCATATATGCATTCTCAGTGCTTCTATAAATCATGTTATTGTGGAGAAATTTGGATAAGAAATTTTAAAATGATCTGAAAATAACTGAAAACTAAATTTTGATTGAATGTTTGGCCACCCATACCTCCTCCCCCTTTCAACCTACAAATCAGAAATTTAGTACGCTCCTGTAAGCCATGAGGTACTGTTTATGTTCTTACTTCAGTGTTATTTGGATGTAGATGTTTAAAATTATAGTGAAATAACTGAGATTTTAAATGCTGTGAAATTCCAGTGAATGTTCATGAAAATTCAGCAGACTTCCATGGAATCAGAATGGTCATTCCAACGGCATGCTGCAAGCTGAATTTTATGTTCTGCACAGCTCTACTCAGGGGGACCTCAGCCATCGTCCAGTAATGAATGGCTGAGGCCACCAGGAAATGCCCCGGGATGTGCCAGGCCTACAGGGGTGTCTGCTGCATCAGGCCATTGAGGGCTGATTTCCCATGGTGTAGGTCTGCAATCTCTGGGGGTCAGACACTGGGTAGGGAGGCAGAGGGCTGTGCCCAGCATGGACGACACTAGGCCTGTCAACCAGAGGGTCTGGACCTCATGAATTAACCAGTGGCCTGTAGCTTTGCCGGGGGGGGGGACAGGTGGCAGGTGGTTCCTCGCCCTTCGCAAGGCAAAGGGAGGGGGACATAAACCTGAGGAGACTCCTTTCACACACGTCTAGTCTGTATTAGGAATAATTGAGATTGAATAAACATATGGCTGTGGCCATTTGAATCCCCAAACTGGTGTGATTATTGTCTCAAAGGGCATGAACAGGGAGAGGAAAGGGGAAAACTGGACAACCAATGGACCTTCCCTGAGGCATCGACTGGGTTAGGGGCATTGGAGTCTGTGCTCCCCCCTGGAAGAATGTCTGTGAGGAGGTTGGCGGAGATCAGGACTGCCCAGGCTGATCGGGCAAGCCCTGCCATCCTGTCACCTGTGATATAGGTGGCCAGGGTTGGCAACCCCATAGGTGGTGGGGGAGGTTATCGAGGGGTGGTCCTGGTCACCATGAATGAAGGGATTGGGTGGCCACAGGCGGTACAGAGTGGTGCAGAGCTTTCTCAACTCCACTAGGTAAATACCTAAATCAAAGAAAAATTAGACAGTCATGTGAAGTGAACATTGTTCTACTTGCACCACCACTACTATGAGGGTGGGCAAGAGGGTCAAGAAACCTGGCAAGGCATCTGCAGCATGATAGATGTCAGGCTTGTATCACTAGACTTCGTGACCCCCATAAAGGCCAACTGGTCCACCAGTACACAGAAATAAAATGCATTATGAAGCATTATTACTCCCAACTTTACTCTGAGGAATGTGGAGCCACAGAGGCTCAATCTACCTCACAACAGGAACCCCTACCACTGCCTGGATTATTGTATGACCAGGCTGTAGACCTCATGTGCCCCATCACACAGGAAGAAATGTTATTAGCCATAGCAGAATCAAAAACTGGACAGTTTCCTGGTCCAGATGGCTATGCATCTGAATTTTTGTTTTTTTAATTGAGTGACCATTTAATCCTACCACTGCTCCAGACCTATAGGCCAATACAGAACAGAGGCCTCCTCCCTTGTGGCAATGCACCACATTTTCAGCTATTCTCAAACCACAGAAAGAACCTTCTTCCACCAGTCTTATAGACCTCTCTAACATAGAAACATAGAAACATAGAAGTTGACGGCAGATAAGGACACTAAGGCCCATCCAGTCTGCCCATTTCTTTTTCTACCTTATAAATGTGCCATCGGCCTTTGCTCTGTCAGTGACCTATCTATTCATAGTCATTTGTATTGCTCCCTTATGCCTATCCCATGCCTGTTTGAAGCCTGCACTGTATTCATAGCCACCACTTCTTGTGGTAAGCCATTCCATGTATCTACCACCCTTTCTGTGAAAAAGAATTTCCTCACATTCCCCCTTAATCGGCCTCCCTCTAATCTCATACTGTGTCCTCTTGTCCTGCTATTTTTCTTATATTTAAACATGTTAGACTCTTTCACCTTGTTTATGCCCTTAAGGTGTTTAAATGTCTCGATCATATCACCTCTCTCCCTCCTTTGCTCAAGGGTATACATATTGAGCTCCGTTAATCTGTCCTCATATGTCTTCTGATGCAGTCCCTGCACCATTTTGGTTGCCCTTCTCTGGACTGCCTCAATTTCAGATTAATATCCTTGTGAAGGTGTGGCCTCCAATACTGCAAGTACCCCAGATGGGAGCCTAACCAATGTCTTGTACAGAGGGATTATTACTCCTCTCTAGGACTTGTGATACCCTCACTAATACACCCTAACACCCCCTAGCCTTACTTACTGCTTTAGAGGTCTGCTTGGATGATTTTAGGTCATCAGTGATGATGATGCCCAAGTCTCTTTCTTCCTTTGTGACTGCTAGCAACTCCCCTCCCAGCCTATAAGTGGCTTCAGGGTTTCTCTTCCCTATGTGCATGATTTTGCTTCTTTGCATTAAATCCCAGTTGCCACTCTTCTGACCATTCTGCTAGTTTATCCAGATCTCTTCTCATTCTGCCCACCCCATCTGGATCATCTACTATGTTGCAGATCTTGGTGTCATCTGCAAACAGACAAGCCTTACCCTCTAGTCCATCTGCGAGGTCACTAATGAAGATGTTGAATAGGACTGGCCCCAGGACTGATCCTGAGTACCCACTTGTGACTTGCATCTCTTCTGACTGTATACCATTTACCACCACTCTCTGTTTTCTGCCAGTCAACCAGTTTGCCACCCAGTTGACCAACTTCTGACCCACCCGAGCCTACCTAGCTTATTTATCAATCTTCTATGTGGAACAGTGTCAAAAGCTTTGCTGAAGTCAAGGTAGGTGACATCAACTGCTCCCCTTGGTCCACCACTCTGGTTACCCAGTCAAAGAAATCTATGAGATTAGTTTGACAGGACCTTCCTTTGTAAACCCATGCTGTCTTGGATCCTGTGCCCTATGGATTCCAGGTGTTGCACTATCCTTTCCTTAAGGAGTGCCTCCATAATCTTGCCCACTACTGAGGTAAGACTGACGGTCTGTAGTTCCCGCCTCCTCCTGCTACCACTCTTGTGGAGTGGGATCACATGAACCCTTCTCCAGTCTTCTGGGACCTCTCCTGTGCTCAGAGACTCACTAAACAATTCTGCTAATGGCTCTGCTAGTTCCTCCTTTAGCTCCTTAAGTACCCTGGGATGTATGCCATCAGGTCCCATTGCCTTATCCACCCTGAGCTTAGCAGCTCTTGTAGGACCCTTTCTTTTGTGAAGGGAGTAGTGCTCACCTCCTCCCCTGTGTCCATGATGCTGAGCTGTGAGCCCTGCCCTACCTTCTCTTCAGTAAATACTGAGCAAAAGTATCTATTTAGGATAGATGCCTTTACAGGGTCCTCCTCCTCACATGCTCCCTTTTCTCCATTAAGCAATACCCCTCTGGACTTTCTCCTTTCACTAATGTATCTATAGAAAGTCTTGTCACCTTCTTTTACTGTCGTGATAGTGTTTCCTCAGTTTGGGACTTTGCCTGCCTTACTGCCTTACCTGCTTCCCTTAGGGCAGTTTGGTATGCCTCCCTATCTTCATCCGCTGTGTTCCTTATATTTTCTGAAGGCCAGCTTTTTGGCTCTGACCTTTTCTGCTACTGTATTTGAGAACCAAAGTGGTTTCCTTCTTCTTTGCACTTCTTTTCTGTCTAACACAATGGATGTTGCTTCAAGTATTGTATCCTTAATGCTTGCCCACTTTGCCTGTACCTCCTCACCTGTGTTTCTTTTTGCCAGGGCTAGCTTAACTCTGTTGGCCATCTTATCAAAGTCAGCTCCTCTGAAGTCCCATATTTTTGCTTTGGAATGGGATGATTTAGGTGTAGTAGCCAAATTGAACCATACCATGTGATGGTCACTGGCCCCCAGGTGACCTTCTACCTGGAGATGTGTGATCCCTTCTTTGTTAGTCAGTACTAGATCTAGGATAGCCCTGTCTCTTGTGGGTTGCTGTACCAGTTGTTTGAGGCCCTCCCCCTGCAGGGAATCCACTATGAGTCTAGTTCTGGCAGATGTTCCTGCTGGTATTGACCAATCTGTATCTGGCATGTTGAAGTCTCCCATTATCAGAACCTCCCTTTAGCTGTCATGTTTTGTATATCTTCTAACAGTAATGTGTCTATGTCCTCCCTCTGGTCTGGGGCCTGTAGACAACCCCAGTTCTTATGGCTGTCCCATTTCCTGTTTCCAGGGTGACCCACAGTTCTTCTGGCTCCTTATGTGTATTCTGAATTTCTGTAGCTTTGATATTTTCATTAACATACTGAAGACCCCTCCCCCCTTTTTGCACCTCGGTCTCTTCTGAACAATACATAGCTAGGTACTGAAGTCTCCCAGGTGTGGTTACTGGTAAACCACGTCTCACTAATTGCTACTATGTCCAGTTTAGCCTCTGACATTGTTGCCTGCAGGTCTGGGATCTTATTTCCCAGGCTGTGAGCATTGTGTACATGATTTTCCATTGGCCAGATTTTGGTGTGTTAGTTGTTGGGTGAAGTTTGGCATTACCCCTGTGCATGTTAATAGGAGACAAACCTTTTTCTTACCTGGTGATGCAAATGAGCAGCAAAACACGCTGAATTCCTGTTTGACCACTAGCTGACTATACTTAATTATGACTACTAAATTTTTATGTCAATGTTAACAGCACCTGTGGAAGGCCTTGTCCTGTCATTGTTGGACAGGGACCAGATGGGATTTATAAGAAGACTTCTAGACTATGTCTCCCAATGGTCAATCCATCTGGTCCTCACCAGTGTCTCAGTGCAGAGTAGGCCTTTGATAGTGCCTCGTGGTGCTTTCTTTGGCCTATCCTGTACTGTTTTTGTTTCCTGGAACCATTATTGCATTATTGAGGGTTTATACTAATCTCCACAAGCATATTTATGAACTAATGGAGCCCTTATCCCATCTATTTGTTTGTAGCAAGGCATCAAGCAGGATTGTCTCTTATCTCAGTTGATTTGTGTTTTATATACAGAGCCCTTGGCTGCTAGTATTCAGTTGGTTGGAGCAATACAGAGCATCTCACTTGGAGGTAGGGATTACCTTATAACTTTTTTGCAGATGGCATTTTGTTAATCCTGTCCTCACTGGGTCTTCCTTATTAAGAACCTGGGCACTGCTAGAGCAATACAGAGCCCTAGAGGATTTAAAATTCTAGCAGTGTCAGTGGCTCAGTAGGTAGCACTAAGCCTCTGAGGCCAGGAGATCAGAGGGCTGTGGGTTCAGTTCCCACATCTGGCACTTGGGTTAATGTCCCAGTACTGACACTGTAGTGCAGCATGAGAGGGTGCTGCACTTCTGAGGTGCATCTTTCGGATGAGACGTTAAACCGAGGTCCCATCTGCCTGGATTGGTGGTAGTTCAGGTGATGTTAAAGATCCCATAGCACTTATCGAAAGAGCAGGAATTTCCCCGGTGTCCTGGCCAAATTTCCCTCATTCACTATAAATACCACCAACAGCTTAATCTGGTTTCAAAGTCAGTTGGCATTCATCTGTATCCCCCTCCCCCGGGTCGTGCCTGAAAATAGGCAGGATTTGTCTAGTGCACTTACCCGGTCAACAAAAGCTAAATAAAATAAATAAATAAAATTAATCATGCCAAAAACTGAAACTCTTACTTAAAATGACACACCTGTTAAAGACAAATTATGCTTCAGAAGGAATGGGGTGCCCTTAAGTATTTTGGCATTCAAGCTACTAAAGATTTAATTATTTGGAGCTACTGAATTACAAACTCCTTAAAGGGGTAATCACAGAGGATCTGCAAAGATGGTCACAACTTAATCTCATTTTCTATCATAAATTAGACACAATCAGACAGCACAGTCTGCCAAGGATACTGTATTTATTGTAAACCCTCCCAATCATGTTGGAGAAGGTATATTTTCAATCACGGAATAGACTGTTATCTAGATTTGTATGGAGGGGGGGGGGAAGGGCAGCCCAGGCTGTACTTCCCTCTCTTACAGATGCCCTGGGAACAAGTGGAGTTAAATCTTTCCAATCTGCAATACTACGCTGGAGTTGTCCACTTAAGAATCATACGCTTATCAACAATGCCCAAGTGTACTGGTACTAGATGAAAACAGCTATATAATAATAGCAAGTGTAATAACAGTGAGTACTGCCACAATGCTGGTAAGGAATAGCGATCAAGCAAAACAGCAAGATCCCTCGGTAAAAATAAATGTATGCAATACACCTACCCACTGAGTGCTTTGTTGATATGGTACAGGTAGCCCTCACAAAAACAGAACAGTCTTTCCCTTCTGACTCTTCAAATACTCAATAGACATGTCCCAAACAAAATCAGAGGTGTGACCTGAGAAAACAAAATGCCCCTCACACACAGCAGAGCTTAACACACAACGCAGTATCGCACGAGACATGGACACACAAAAATACCCAACATATCACCAAGTGAAAACACCTGACAGCCACACTCCACGATACATTATAAAATGGGCAAAGAATTTTCTAAACTGTGATTGGCTGACTGTCTCCTTCAGCCGTGTCCTTATCAGGACATATCTTTACAACTGGCACTACTTGTGCCAACCAAAAACGATGCACACAAAAATTAATGCATGCCCGCTCTCCCACTGTCACACCTCAGCTAGCAGCATCCCATAGAACCACATCTGCGCTGACACTGCAGCAAGACGCTGGTGACACAGAAAGCAGAACGATCCTGCACTAGCAAAAACTACAGTGTTTAAGGTTTTGAATGCTTTATTTACCTACTGCCAGTCTTCGTAGCAGCTCAAGTTGTCTGTTCTACTGCTAAAACCTCCTGAGTACACTCCGAAGGTCTCTACCATCTCCAGACCGATTCTCCCCATTCTGTCTGCTGCTTCATACAGCCCATACTTTCATCTGTAACACTGGACCCCACTACCATCATGATTAGACAGCTAAAAATGAGTTACTTTCTGTTCCGTGTCCAGTTACGTTTTGAAGCGTGAACCGGGCGACAGTCTATGGGCTACGTAGACATGCTTTCTCTCACTGAAACTGGATGGTGGGCCTCAGTCAAATGTCTGCGTGAGTTCTAGCCACCAAACACAGCAGAAACCAAAATGATTGTGTGAGGGTTCATAATAATGAAAGCACAAAGACGTGAATACCTTACTGACACCACGACCGCTAAACCGGGAAGTGCTCGGTGCAGACGGCTTTGTTTCTCTACGCATGTCTTGTTCCCCACCCTGCAGTCTTTGATCCTCAAACATAAAAATGCAGACCTTTAAACTAAAATGTAAATGATTTCTGTATTGTGTGTGTGTGGAGGGTCACAAAAGAAGCATCATCCAAAACATCGGAAAGTATAGTGCCCACTCCTGTAACTGAAACTGAGTGGGTAGGCAATCCCACCCTTAGACACAAAATCATTAATGTTGAAAACAAATGAAAACGTTAAACATTTATGCCTTGTGGAGGAAGGGAGACTTACATACAGTCTGTGCTATTTTTCTACTTTGTACCTCAGTAATAGGTAGGAATTCCTGTGCTGCCAATAAACACCTCATTTAAATGGGACTATTTTTCAATTTTTCAATCTTTCCTCTATTAAATCCATATATATATATATATATACATGGTCTTTTACATTTTTCTTGTAATAATTGCTTAAAAGCCCATTTTATAAGTGGAATAAGACACTCCGAGGTGGTTGTGGCTTGATAAAACACTTCCAGGTGCTAAAGTCACTCGGCGCAAGCGCAGTGCCTCATTACGCACCTGGGGCGTGCTCTTATCAAGCCATAAACCACACCTCGTCATGTCTTATTCCTTACATATGACACACACACGTCAAAGTAACACACTTCCCCATCTGACTTAAGTGACTCCCACAAATGAAGCACATCATCGAAGAACACAAACGACATTGCTTTAAAATAGCATGTAGCCTCCAACATTTTATCCACACAATATATATAAACATACTCTGAGATGCACATACCACTACAACAAGGGAAATAGTTTCAATGGTGGATAAGGTTAACAAACACACAGAAGCTGTCACAGCCACCTCACTGCAAGCAATCTTGCTTAAGCAGCACAGTCGCCAGTTTCACTATAGCCATAGTGCAGTCACTTAACTTCCTTTGCCCATATTCCAACACTGTTTTCACCTGTTACCAGTATCGTCCCAGTGGAAAAATATTGAATGTACTTTAAATGATATTTATAATATAGATCACATGTTATATGTCAATCTGGTAGACTACCTCCCAGTCTGTAAATTTCAGATCTATACGGCTTTCACTTTGAAGGTGTGGCATTTCATTTGTAGATCAGCCTAATTAACAGAATCCGATGTATGGCTTTGGGTATGATCGGGGTACTTGGTTTGTCCAATGAATAATTTGGATCCCTCCCTATTAAATTGGGGCTGGATGGTTCTAATCTATTTACACCAATTCACAAGCACACAACATATACCATTAGAACAGTGAGTGAATCTTGTTGCTGCAGTTAGGGTGCTGCAACAAGGGTGACACTGACAGGGGTGAGCTTGATTTTAGATCATCCCTCTGTCACACCCCCCTTTGCACTGACATAGTTTCTGCTCCCTCCAGGGCATTTCCACCCCGGTGGAGGTTATATTTAGTTGTGGGGGGTGCGGGGCGGGGGGCGAAACCCCATGCAAAGGCCAACTGTTTCCCGGGATGGTGCTTTGGTGCTGTAACTCCTGGGAGACAAAATGCCTGGCGCTGTAATGCCAGGTGGCATGGTCACCTGCTCTGTAATCAGCATTGGCAACATGTTCTTCGCACCAACATGGGTGCACTAGTACACAAGGGGTTTTGTCATTTCAGAAACTTCAATTCAAATACTAGCTCCCAAATTCAGATCTCTTGATATCTTCCAAACCAGATGCTACATGTAAGCATTGGACACAACCTTCTGGCAATCACGGAGAAGTCAGACAGTCTTCTTGGCCAATTTATCCATCAACAAATAGGGAGTGGGGGCACATATGGTGGGGATGCTCTACAGTGGCCTTATAGCTCCGTCTTCAGAATCACTTATCACTATTTTAATAGATAGAATGAAGAGTGCCAGAACACTACTGACTGTGATTGCTGGTTAAAAGTTACCATACTGACCCAGGGTTTTATTTAACTCCAAAAATTGATTAGCGTTTTGCTCATAAAAGTGCTAAAACATTGTGAAAATGCATAACACCTGCCTCACTGTGTTTAATAAACATAACACTCCTAGAAAACCTATATAAATACTTTCTGTACTGTTAGCATTGTCCCAAGAAAAAAACTGCTAATCAATTATTTAAAACCCTGCTTGACTGATAAATTCTCTGTGGCATCCAGTTTAAGGGATTTTCATGGAAATGTAGAATAAGGTTCTTCAGGACCCTACTATTCAAATGCATTTGTGGGACAACAGGCTGCACTTTGCTGTTGGAACTGCAGGAAAAGCAAGCAGATCATTCCCATATCAGGAGCTGCAACCCCTTAGATCTTATTGGGAGCAGGAAGGGTTAAGTCTTGATAACATGTTTAGTACTACCTGTTTGGTGTCCTTGTCCCTGTAAGTTATGTGTAAGGTTGCCGCCTTGGGAATAGAAAAGAAACAAATAAACAGCCACCTGCCCCGCCCCCGGCTACCACCACCAGGATAGATGCTGCTTTACCAGGCAGAGATGCTGTTGATCATCCAGAAGTGACTAGCCATAATCAAGCCTGCAGCATCCAGCTGCACTGAACTCATGGGCTCTCCTTCATGGATGACTAGCTTATGGACTGCTGTGGGATGAGCTCTGTCACACCATGGTACCGGCAGCTGAAAGGGATGTATGTGGCTCCCAGCCACCAGAGAACAGCACACTGCAACACCACTATAATGCTGCACCTTGCACTAATCTCGGGTGTCACATCTCCTCACCTTGCTCACTCTCCTGCTAGAACTGTCAGATCACGTCACACACAGACACCCCACCAAATGAGTGCGCTTGCATGTTGTGGGCTGGCGGGGGCATGACATGTAGTTGTCAGGCACAGAAGTAACAGTGCATAGATGCATTCTTGGGCTCATAGTGGTGGGCTGGCAATGTGCTGCAGATATACCTGAAAATGCTGACATGTCACTGTCAGTGACATGGGGAAAAAAAATGGTAGATTTAACTAGCAACCAGCAAGTCAGTGGAAAAAAAAAACAGGTGGCAACCCTACTATGAGTACACTGCCACAACAGTATGGTGTAAAGAGGAAACAGCTGAAGCTTTTATTAGCTTATTAACTTGAGGAAAAAAGTTATTACTAGCCTGTGGCTTACACCTAAAATATCTACAGCTGTCCACTGGACTGGCTTGTGGATTCCATCTACCAGCTGGAGCGGCAAGACATATACATTTCTTAATCATTCCCCAGTCTTTGAAGAAGTGTGGAGAGAATGGGTTTTATATAAACAGTACACAGACAACCTCTTTGTACCTCAACTGATTTTTAAGTTGTTTTGACATGCATCACAGACAACATATTGTGCTTGCTTCAGTGGAGAAGCAGGTTTCGAGGCGGTCCTGCTGCAGCCAATGGTGCCACTGCATTTGTGGCCAGGCTCTGTGGCGCAATGGCATAGCATGCTGTCTGGCAGCAGTTGAGAAATGTGCACCACCTTGAAAGAAATTAGTCTTTGCAATCAGGGAGCGCCACGGAGTGGTCCCTGATTGCAGCAGACAATTACTGCTTGCCTCGTCTGGTGTCCCCGTCAATCAACATGGCAACGGCTTCCCCGTCAGCTTCTCATAGTCCTCACAGAAGCCGAGGGACAGTTGCCGCCTTTCACAGTCCCTCTGAAAGCCGACGGGGGTGCCCAATCCCACTGTCATCATGCCCCCTCCTAATTTAATTTACCGATGGGGTTGCCCAGTCCCCATTGGCATAATGTGTCCCCCATTTCTTGTGTGTCGAGGGGGTACCTAATCCTCCTCAGCTCATGCGACCCCCTCAACTCTGTATGTGCTGTTGGAGGTGCCCAATTCCCGTCGTCTACAGACTCCCTCCCATCAAACACACAGGTGGCATGCTGGAGCCCACCCCAGCGTGCCAAAGTACCTGTACAAATAGAAAACCTTCCTGCATTGTTCTTTCTTTCCTGGTTTAACACATGAATCAAAAAACAGTCCCTTGTTGAGTTCGGTGCCTCCCTTCCCCAACTCGCAGTCACCCTCTGTGCACCCAACTCTCCACACACACCCTCACCCTATACTTACCTCTGGAGCCCGCGATGATCATTGGTGAAGTAAGAACACATCTGCACTCTTCAAAGCCGACCACAAACTGAAGAAATTCTGGTAAGCTGTATAATGGCATAAATGGGTTTTTGTTTCAACTTATGTGGATATCTCACCCATTCTTTTGACTTTTGCCACCAAATTTTCAGCATGGGGTTTTTGGGACCCCTCCTTATGAATTCAGTCACATTCATGGTGTTATTTGGTCCGGAAAGGTGATTTTGTGGTCACTCCGCAGAATCACCTTTCAGGACTGAGTAATGAAATAACAGTGTTGCTGTTCATGAGGTGGCCTCCCAAAAATCCTATGTTGAAATCTGGTGAAAAATTCAAAAATGACTGTGCTACTGGCGTGCTTTGCGCAGTTTCCACACGCACTTGTAACTTCACCAGTTTGTAATATTTTCACTCCAGATTTTCAAAATTGGCATTTTTTCATACCTCCTTATGAATGGTGCAGCTATCATTTTTAACACCCTGTCTGAAATGTGTTTTTGCACTACTGGCGCCGAATAGCGCAGTCGCTGTGGGAAATCAGTGTTCAGAACAGATTACGAAAATCACAGCAACACTGTTCATGAGCAGGAGTCCCAAAATGCCTATGTTGAAAATTTGGTGACAAAGTCCATAAAATAACTATGTTACAAGCGTCGTTGTGCAGTTTCCACGTGTACTCATAACTCGACAATTTTCATATTTTCACTCAACATTTTCAACATTGTCAATTTTACACATGTCCTTATGAACGGTACAGCTGTCATTTTCAGATCCTGCCCAAAATGTGTTTTTGCACAAGTGGCACACTATAGGCCGTTGCTGTGGGAAATCAACGATCAGGACTGATGAAGAAAATCATAGTGACAGTGTTCATGAGCAGAGGTCCCAAAATGCCTATGTTGAAAATCTGGAGAAATAATTCCACTAAATGACTGTGTTATGAGTGTGCAATGCGCAGTTTCTACATATGCTCATAAATTCAAGCAGTTTTAATATTTTCATGCAAGATTTTCAACACTGCCATCTCTTCACACCAACCTATGAATGGTACAGCTGTCATTTTTCACATCCTGTCCAAGTGGTGTTTTCCCACATCTGGCACAAAATGGCACAGTTGCAGTGAGACATCAATGTTCGGGACAGATTAATAAAATCATAGTGCCACTATTCATGAGTAGAGGCCCCAAACACTTTCATGAGATGGGGGTCACAAAAATGCCATGTTGCAAATTTGTAGTGCAAATACCAACAAACAACCAGAGCATTAGGGTTTCTAACCATAATGTCCCATCCTGAACAGACTGACAGGCTTCAGGGGTGTGTCTTTGCATTGCTGCCTGTCATGCTCACGCCATACCATCCACCTCACCCTCAAGCCACTGACAGGTATCAAGGTGTGCCTTGGACTCTTTGGCCCCACAGTTCACCTCATTCTCCGATGCTGCACCCATTTCAGCGTATGTCCTTATGAAATGGGGTGACTGTAAAGCCAAGCACCCCAAGGCACACCTCAGCACTTATCGGTGTCTGCAGGATAGGGTGAGGTAAAATGCCATGAGCATTATGGCTAAATGGGGTGAGCATAAGGCCTGAGGAACCCAAGGCACAAAGTGATATTTGTCGCACTGCAGGGTACGGTGAGCTGAATTGTAATGAACATTATGGTCAGTGCCCAAAGGCACACCTAGGTGCCTGTCAGTCTCTGTAGGGTGATGTGGGGTTTGATGTCACTTTCATACTTCACTGCCATTCCTGTTATGCATCTGTTCAACTCCTGCACTACCGATGCCAATGTCAGCAAGACAACATTCAGCACTGACAAATGCTTGTAAGTATAGATTTCTTCTGTAGGTACTGTTTGTTTATCTTGCCTGCTACCTATGTACAGACTAATGTAACACCCCTCCTCAGCAGGGGCTTAACTGAGCTGCTGCCACCCTCTTGAGGTCCCAAACTTCTGCTGGCTCTCTCTTGCTTGATGGCATGTGGGGTATGGAGAGAGAACTGGGCAGCAGCACAAATCTTTGACATCTCCTGTGTCCTTCTTTGTGATTGCAGCCATGTTTCTTTGGCCATGGTCCCCCTATCCAGGTAGTGGGGATTGGGAGAGACAAGAATGCCTCTCCACTGGCTACTGATGATGAAAGAGTGAGAGAGAGTGCTACAGAGGGCTCCTCCACAGCTGTCTTCCCTTTCAGTCTCAGCACGCTGCATTGTGTAACTCCCCCAACAAATGGGGGTTCCCAAAAAGTCTTCCTTGAGCTTGTCTAAATGCTCATTGCCAGGCTGGTGTCCTGCATTTCAGCAGTTTAAATGTGATCACCAGAGCCTGTATAGCCTCTGTGCACTGTCTTTTTAAGAGCTGCCTGATTGCAGTGCAAGTAATCTGAGAGGGAGCTCTGTTGAAAGATGTAACTATTTGCTGAAAATCATTTAGAGTGATTATGATAATGTAGTTTGTCTAACCTGCCTTCTTTATAGCAAGGACTGTTTTGTTTGTCTCCACTATCTTGGTCCCGGACTGCAAATTGGACCAATCAGTTCTGGTGGGACCTAAAATGTAGCTGGACTACAGGAGCTGTCTGAGTCAAAATCTAGGAACTGTTGTTTGTGGCTTTTGGTGCCTTTTTGCAACTGAAGGCGCTCTTGCTTTGACTGACAGCCAAATCAGCCAACCAAGCCTTTTGGATCTGAGGGAATTCCCCAAGCTACCTGCTGTTTTGGGCAGATCTAAGCTGGAAGCTGAAGAAGAAGGAGCTGAAGTGACTCTGAGCAGCAATCCTGAGTGGATTTGCATGGGAAAACTGTGAAAAGGCTGAGTTTTTGGCCTGCATGTCTGCCTGCTGCTCCTGAGATGGAGTGAAGAGAATTATTTTGGACTAAATCCAATTTCGTGTGACTAAAGTAAGCTACTGAAGTGGGCCAGGTTCAAACTGAAGAAGACCGAAGATTTTGTTGAATGCAATTGGCCTGTCAGGAGTTTCAGCTACCCCTAAGCTCCCAGTGTGTGCAGAGACTTTGCGATTGTGACCGGGGAGTGCTTTGCCTGGTACAGAAGAATTCTTTTACATGTAAATGTGCTATGAGCTGCTAGTGGGTCGTGAGTTAGTTCCCCACTGTGTGAACTGTGTTTTGCTTGCTGTAAGCTGTATCTGGCCCAAAACAGACTGCATCCAAATTTGTCTCCATGTGGTCTGAGCCTTGCCAGACTGGCCCAGCCAGACTACCCACTGCACAGAGAAGCCATCGACAAGAGACCTGCCTGGGGATCAGTCCCCTGCTCCACACCTGAACAGGAACGACGCCACTGCCACTCGTGTGGGCCCTGCTTCTCCTGGTATTCCAGATCAACCACCTGCAGTTTCGATTTTTGTCTAGCCTGTGTCCAGTCTTGGGTATCGTGAGTAAATTCCAGGGTAGCTCCCTGCAACAACAAGTTAATCTGAGTGTGTCATCTGATTGTCTTGTTGTTTTGTTTCCTACTGAAGTCAGCCCTCTGGCTCTGGATTACAAATATTGTGTACTGTGCATGTTGTGTTTTCCACCACAGGGCCCCAACCAGCTGCAATGCCGCCCAAACCCAGGCAACAGTCCTGGCTAGCCCACTTCTTCTCCACCTGGGTACCCAGAGATGTGACTGTGTGGAGGGACTCAAAGCGCATGCATAACTGCTTGATTGATATAACCTTTAAGCTAATTAACCTGATTTTGCCCCTCCCTTGTTCAAGTCCCCTGAATAAATCAGATCTAACTTTTTCTGCATGTAATCTGGCTGTGGTTCCAGTTTGTGCTCAAAGTACTGTACTGTTGCTACTTGCTGTGCATAACCTTGTTTACAGGGGTCCCAGGGTGGTGCCAGAGGAACCAGCCCTGGTGGTAAGTGCAAACAGTGTGGGTACTTGTGTGGTGTACCAGGGGTATTGTGAAAGTGATCATTGTACAGTGTTCAGACCACTGAGGGGAAAGAGGGGGGGTCACAGTGTCCCGGAGGACTGTGCCCAGGTTGGTTGACCACTACCAACCCTGACCTCTGGGTGGAGGCACCCATTTCAGAACTCAGGCCCCTTAACCTGCTACTAGCCAAGCAGGCAGGGGTAGTAGCCCTTGGGATAGCGCCACCTAGGGGTTACATTTGTATAGCCATACAGGCAGGGGTTGTAGCCCATAGGACAGCGCCACCTAGTGGTTACATTAGTATTTCAGTTCTCTTCTCACTACTCCCCCCTACTCACTGGCTTCCCATTTCCCTTTTTAGCTTGATAATCCCATCCTTCATATCCCTTTTCTCCTTGATATGTTGAAAGAAAGCCTTCTCGCCTTTTTCATCCCTCTGAGAGCTGCAGCTCCTTTCTGGCCATGGCTACCCAGACTGCTCTGCCTGCCATTCCAGCCTTAACACTACCCCACCCTATCTTCCTTCTTTTGGGTCCTTTTGACTTTCTTGAAGGCTAACCTTTTGTCATTCACTGCCTTAGTTACCTATCAAACTAGCTGGACTTTTTGGTCTTGGATTTTTTAACTTTTCAGTTTTGCACCTTTGTTAGTGGCTTCCACCAGCCCTTCCTTCATTATGGCCCATTTCTGGTACACCCCATCCCTTCTTTGATACCAGTAAGGTGTCGCATAGAGTCTCTTCCATCCTATTGAAGTCTGCCTTCCTAAAATCTAATACCCTGGTTTTGGTGGTGCTTTTTATTTTTATTATTTGTCTATTATTGATCGCATTGTATTATTATTTGTATGTTTTTCATTCTGTATTCTCCCGAGTCGTTCCTGAAAGTAGGCATATATCATGTCTAGTGTACTTACCAGTTAACAAAAAAACAAATAAATGAATAAACTGAAAAAAGATTTCTCCCCACCCATGTCCAGATGCGTCCACACTATGTGGTGGTTATGCCCACACAGGAGCTACTGTGCTCTTACCTCCTGAACAAATGTGCTCCATTTGTCAGCAGCAGGTCCAGTATGAACATATGAACATACCAAGCTTTCCAGCAGAAATAGGCCTCATGGTCTATCAGGTCTGCTTGAATGTGCAGCTAGCCCCCTTATGTAACCCCCTTCAAATGTGGGTCCACGGAAAGTCTTCCTTGAGCTTGCCTAAATGCTCACTGCCATACTGGTGTTCTGCGTTTTAGCAGTTTAAATGTATTGCCAGAGAGTGCCTGTATAGCCTCTTTGTACTGTCTCTTTAAGAGCTGCCTGGATTGCAGACATAATTAATCTGAGAGGGAGCTCTGTCAGAAGATGTACTTGTATGCTGATCACTTGTTAGAGCAGTAATAATATTGCAGTTTGTTCTAACCTGCCTTCTTTGCAGCATGGGCGGTTCTGTTTGTTTCCATCATCTTGGTCCTGGACTGCAGAATGGGCCAATCAGTACATTTGGGACTCTAAAACGGAGCCTGCCTACAGGGGCTTGGTGGGGCCAAAACTTGTAGGAATTGTAGTTTTGGGCTTTTGGCGCCTAAAATAACCTGGAGGGGGAGCCCTTGTTGTGACTGACAGACAGATCAGCCAACCGAACCTTTTGGATCTTGGGGAAAGTCCCACACTGCTTTCAGTTTCAGTTAGATCTGAGTTGGGAGGTGAAGAAGTAACAGCTTGAGATAGTTCAAGCAGCAATCCATAGTGGATTCATGTGGAGAACTGTGGAAAGGCCTGAGTTTGGCCTGCATGCCTGCCTGCTGTTCCTGAGAGAGAACTTGTTCTTTTTTTCTTACTGAATCTGAATTTGGAGAGCAAATTAAGCCACTGAATTGTGAGCAGGCTTTAATCTGAAGAAGACCAGAAGATTTGCTAAATGCAATCTGCCTGTCAGGACTTCCAGCTACCTCTGAACTCCCGGATTGTGTAGAGACTCTGTAATTGCACTGGAGAGCCATTTGACTAGTACAGTGAAATTTCCTTACATGAATGTGCTGTGTGCTTATAGTGGGTTGTGATTTGGTTCCCTACTGTGTGTCTGAACTGTGTTTTGCTTGCTGGAGGCTGTATTCGGCTCCACGGACTTAATCCATATCCACTTCCATTTGCCTGGGCCCTGCTACACTGGCCCAGGCAGAATACCTACTATGCAGAGAAAGTCATAGACGAGAGACTGGCCTGGGATCAGCCCCTGCTCAACGCCTTGAACAGGACGATGCCTTGGTGATTTGTGTGGGCTCTGCTTCTCCGGGCACTCCAGCTCAACAGCTTGCAGTCTCGATTTCATCCTGCCTGTGTCCAGTATTGGGTGTCATGAGTAAACATCAGGCTAGCTCCCTGCAACAACAGCTAAGTCTAAAAGTACTGTCATCTGATTATCTTGTTGCCTTTTCTTTCACGAACTGAGCCCTTCTGCTACGGATTACAAGTAGTGTGTGTTGTGCATGTTGCTCTCTTCCATCACAGGGCCCAACCAGCTACATCGTCCCTTGCTAGCCCACCGTATTCCTACCTGGGTACCCAGAGTATGTGACTGTGTAGGGACTATGAACTACATGCATAACTGTCTGATTAATATAGCATTTAAGCAAATCAACCTGAGTACGCCCTACCTTGTTCAAGTCCCTGAATAAATCAGATTTATCTTTGTTTGCATTTAACCTGTCTGCGGTTCCAGTTTGTGCCGAAAATATTGTACTGTTGCTATTTGCTGTGCTTAACCTTGTTTACAGGGGTCTTCAGGGTTAAGCTAGAGGAACCAACCCTGGTGGTAAGTGCAAACAGTGTGGGTAATTGCCTGGTGAATAATAAGGGTCATTGTGAAAGTAATTATTGTATATTATTCAGGCCACTAGAAGGGAAGGGGTTATAGTGTCCCAGAGGGCTGTGCCCAGGTTAGCTTGACCACTAACAAACCTGACATCCGGGTGGAGGTACCCGTTTCATTACCCAGGCCCCTTAACCTGCTACTAGCCAAGCAGGCAGGGGCAGTAGCTCGTGGGATAGCAACACCTAGGGATTACATCTTGGAGGCTCACCGCTGGGATTTTGTGCCTTCTAGTGGCCAAAAATTACAAATTATTATTAAGGATTAATGGCTACCCTAGTAGAAATGGCTGTACACCAGTTGGTGGGGTGGCTTGCTGAGCAGGAAATCGACCACCAAAATGCTCAGCTTATACTAGATATCCCCCTGGGTACCAGTAAGGACACTGTAGAGGGAGCACTGTCTAAAGTTGAATGTTTAAAAAAACCCTCTGGTGGTAGGTTGACAGGCTGACTTGATTGCCCAAACTTTCATAGCCTTGGTAGAGTGTAGTGACCTCATGGACAGCTCTAAAGTGCCACAGACTATTGCCTCAGAAGGGGTCCTAGCCACCTGGAGAGTGATAACAAAAGACAGTAAAGACCCAAGGGAGGATGAGCTCCCACCATTATCTGAGACTTTTAAGGAGAAATTTGCTAAGTTGTTGCTGGAGGAAGCGAAAACCATGGAGGACTTTAAGAAATTATTATTGCCACCTGGGGGTGTTCCTTCCCCGACACCCCTGCCCACTTCAGCACCTGTTACTGCCCCACTTTCTGTGCCTGTGCCAATACTACCCCTATATCTATACCTGCCATTAGTCATGACTCCTATTGAAGGCTGAGAATCTTCTCGAGCACCCTCCCCACCCCCAGAGGGAGGATGACTGAGGAGACCTGGATTGACTATGTTGCCCCTGGTACCGAGTGGCAGTGTGTGAGGCTGAGAAGTGGAAAAAATTATAGAAAGTTTGAGGGCCCGCCTCAGAGTCATTATATTTTGAGGTCCACGAACCCTGATGCACCTGCTCAGAAGTACCTATCTGTACTTGAAGGCAATTTTGGGAGCATTGAGTCGTGGGAGACTTTGATGTGGAAATTCCAAGGTACCAAACAATGGAAGGGGGAAGTTTGTCTGTGTATGTTACTCGCCTAGAAAGAGCTCTGCAGAAAGTTTACTGGAAAGGTGGGGTAGCTGCCAGTGATTTGAACCCTGTGAGACTGGGGTACATACTGCAACATGCCAAGCCTTCTAAACTGCAGATCATCCAGTTAAGGCTCCTGGATAGGAGAGGTAACCCACCTGACTACTGTGACTTGAAAAAAGAACTTCAAGAGGTACAAGGTGAAGAGGGAGATTGTAATTATGGGGTGAGTGCAGCCCAAGTGATCATGACACTGGAAGGCCTTTCCAAAATGGAGACCACTACTAGTGTCCCGCCGTGGGCTAAACGGTGGGGGGAGGAGTTGCTGAAGGAAGTCAGAAAAGTACAACTGGGCGCATTCGCTGAGGTATCCCCTGCTGACAGAGACTCTGGCCCCTGTCAGGACGTGACTGTTATGGGGGTTGGGGTGCACCCTCAGGCATCCTTTACTGAGGGTGGCTTCTCAGCTGAGCTCAAGGAATTTACTGCCACCCTAAAATAACTTTTGAGACATGGTACACTATCAGTAGAAGTCAGATCACTTTCTCCCCTCGATGCTCCACCGGGATGCTATGTTTTCTCCAAGGATGCTCCGAGAGCCTGTCATTTGTCACAATTATGGCAAGGTTGGCCATATGAAGAGGGAATGCCGGTCTCAGAAGGACTTAGAGAAAGTGGTGAACCGGCTTCAAGGAGAGCTTCAGAAAATGAGTCAGTGGTCAAGGGGTGCATGAGATGACCACAGTGAAGGCTTCGGCCATCCTAACTCAAACCCCTCTATAGCTAAATCATCTGTCCAGGCCCCTGCTGTTGTCTCTCCAGGCTGGTCCAAAATAGTGGGCCCTTCAATAAAGATTACTGTGGCTGCAAATGGTATTCCTACTCAGGTTGTGCTTGACAGTGGGTTGCAAGTGACCATTGTATTTCAAGACTGGTATGACAAACACTTTTCTGATGTGCCATTACAATCCCTGGAAGGCCAACATGTGTGGAGGCAGAGCAACAATTCTTATCCCTACCTAGGATATGTCCGCCTCTGGTTGTCTTTTCCTGCAACTGCAACTGGTGTAGAGGAGCAAGTAGAGACACTGGCCCTAGTGTGTCCCTCCACCAGACTGTATGATGGGGTTCTCCTGTTAATTGGAACAAATACCCACATGTTTGGAGACTAGCACAACTCTGCCATGAGAAACAAAGGCAACTGACAGGATGAGCCCTAAGAATTCCAGCCTTAGTATAAAGGGCATATGACTTAGAACATAAACCCAATGAAGAGGACCCAGATGAGCCAGTGGGGATAGTGTGGAAAAAGGAAACTGACTCCTTGGTAGTGGCCCTAATGCCCAGTGCACAATCCATGGAGAAGTCTGCCTAAAGAGAAACGTAAAGAACAAAATATTAATGTTGGATGCACCAAGTGATGGAAAGTTGCCAGAAGGATTATTGGTTAAACCCATCATCTTGCCTGCCCGTGCCCATGCCTATGCATGATGAGTGATGGACCAGATTCGAAATGTGTCAGATCGGGAGGTCCGGGTGAACAGAGGGTGCACTCTAGCTACAGTACATTATGCAGACACTGCAGTATTACCCAATAACAATTACTCTGGCCGAAAGGAGAGAGTGACTCCAGACATATTTGACTTTGGTGATTCCCAAACTGCCAGTTGAGTGGAAGGCTAGGATTAGCAAGAAACTCGCCCAGAGAGACCAAGTTTTTTTTGTTAAAAGAATGGGACATGTGGTGTGTCCAGGGTGCAGAGCATCATATACGCTTACATGATGACCAGCCATTTTGAGAGACATCTCGATGCCTCACTCCAGTGGACATAGATGATGTGAGGAGACACCTGCAGGAAATTCTCGTTGCTGGTGTGATACAGGAATCAAGGAGCCCATATGCCTCTCCCATTGTGGTTGTGCATAAGAAGAATGGGTTGGTGAGGATGTGTGTTGATTATTGAACCCTGAATCGGTGGACTGTCCCAGATCAATACGCCATGCCCCATATACAAGATGCACTGGATTGCTTGAATAGGAGCAAATAGTTCTCAGTATTGGATCTTTGCAGCGGATACTACCAGATTCCGATGGACACGGAGGACCATGAGAAAACTGCCTTCATCTGTTCTTTGGGGGTCTACAAATTCCTGAGAATGCCACATGGGATTTTCAGGTGCCCCGGCCACCTTTCAGTGACTGATAGAATGTGCGGTGGGAGATATGAACTTGCTGGAATGCCTAGTGTACCTAGATGATGTCATTGTGTTCAGACTCATATTAGAGGAACATGAGACCTGACTGTTTAAAGTCCTAGACTGATTGGAAGACTTCAGCCTCAAGCTGTCCATTGACAAGTGCCAGTTTTTCAAACCTCCGTGAAGTATGTGGGCACATGGTATCTGCAGAAGGGAGCAGCAACCAATCTCAGTAAGGTTGAGTCACTGACTACTTGGCCCCAGCCCCATAACTTGAAAGAACTACAACATTTCTTGGGGTTCTGTGGCTACTACTGCAGGTTCATAAAAGACTATTCCAAGGTGATTTGCCCGCTAATGAATCACACCCAGGGTCACCCCCACCAACTGTAAATACAAGAAAGGGCTGTCAAAGAACCCGAGAAAGTATACTTTTGAACAGGTGAACCTTTTGGGTCCTGCTGGCCACCCGAATGTGAAGCAGCCTTCCACGAAGTCATATACCAGCTCACCCATGCCCCCATCCTCGCCTATGCTAACCCTACCAAGCCCTATGTGCTGCATACAGATGCTAGTCTGCAGGGCCTAGGAGCTGTGCTGTATCAAGACCATGAGAATGGTATGAGACCAGTGGCTTTTGCCAGCAGGAGCTTGACCCCATCAGAACAAAACTATCCTGTGCACAAGCTGGAGTTCCTTGCCCTAAAATGGGCCATTGTTGACCAGTTTCATGAGTATCTCTATGGGGCACAGATATTGGTGAAGACCAACAATAACCCATTAACCTATGTACAGACTTCAGCTAAGTTGGATGCCACTAGGCACCGGTGGCTCTCTGCTTTATCAACCTATGCTTATGCTGTCAAAAACAGGCCAGGACTGAACCATATAATTGCTGATGCCCTGTCACAAAGGCCAGTCTCTAATAGTGATTGGATCAGGTTGTCTGAACCTGACAGCCGAGCATTGTGCCAAAAGTTTGATAGAGATGAACAGATGTCTACAGACACAGTGGACTGTTTAGTAGATTGCTTGGGCCCTCCTGATACCTGCATACCAGCTGCCTATTGCCATTTCTCTGCTCTAGTTATTAGTGCACTACCTCAATTTGACAATGACGGCATCCAGTGGGCAAAATCCCAAGATCCTATGATTCAGCCAGCACTTGAGCCCTGCATGTGGGGAAAGATGTGTCCCAGTTGCGTTCCCTGGCTTGCAAACTGTCCTATTGTTTAAAGAAGGCCCCAGGTTGAAGTTACATAATCAGTTGTTATACAGAGAGACAGTGGATCACAGTGGTCGAGTAGATGAGCAACAATTGGTCCTGCCCATGGCCTTTAAAGATTTGGTACTGAGGTCCCTCTACAATCACATGAGGACCTCGGTATGACAAACTCTCGACCTGGTATGATCTTGATTCTACTGGCCCAAGATGGGGCCAGTATTGAGCACCATGTAAAGACCTGCAGTTGTTGCCTGCAAAGGAAAGCCCTGCCTCAGAGGGCTGCCCTCCTTGTCAATATTACTACCAGCACCCTCATGGAACTGGTCTGCATAGACTTTTTGTGTTTAGAATCTGATCAGCGGAATATTGGCATGTGTTAGTGGTTACGGAACATTTCATGGAGTATGCACAAGCTTTTCCAACTAAATATCAAAAGGTCTCTATCGTGTAAGGTGTGCTAGTGGAAAATTTATTTTTCCACTATGGTGCCTCCCAACGGATCCACTCTGACCAAGGCAGAGACTTTGAAATTCAACTAATCAAAGAAATGCTCTCTCTGTGGGGGGTGCAGAAGTCAAGAACCACCCCCTATCACCTGCAGGGGAACCCTCAACCGGAATGTTTTAACTGCACTCTTTAGACATGCTGGGCAGCCTCCACCCAAAAGACAAGTATATGTGGAGCCAGCAGATTAGCACCTGGTACTGCGATTGGTTCATTATAGCCCAAGTCTCTGTGATGGCTGCCATGTCCACCTCCCTCAGCAATCAACACTTGTAACTCAGCCAGTTTGTTCCCTAGGCTCTGTACATTTAGGGATAGCACTTTCCACCATGATTTTTTCTTCTCTCCCCTATCGTCTGTCCCTCCCTCCATCTGTTCTCAGATAGTCTATTGCTTTTCTTATCTTACCCCTAGCCCACACCCTACATTCCTATCATCCTTCCTTTGTCCTTTCTCCTCATTACCCCTGCCCTCCTTCCCACCAGGAACCCTCCCACCCCTACTGTTATTGCTCCTCTCACCCAATAGACCTGATCCCTCTGAAACTTTCCTTGACTGGGGGGTGCCTGTTAGTCCCTATCTTCTGTTGACTAAAGGTGATGAGACCCCTGCTGCCCCACTCTTATCAGTTTAAATGAAGGGTACTACCCATATAATCCCCCAATTTTCCCTTCAGTGCCCAGATGCCCTCCTACTGAGATGCAGCCTATCTGGTGCATACAGAGTCTAATTTTTCGAGGTTCCCTCCCAACTTCCTATACAGCAGTAAACCTCCTCCCTGCACCAGTCTCTCAGCCATGCTTGAAGCCTACAATCTACCTTTTCCTGGCAGTACTAGCCCTGGGTACCAGCAGTACTTCAGAGAAGGTCACAGATCTATTTACACCCCTTCATATTTACCCCACCTCCTTAAATTGTTCTTGTACCGCCCCCACCTCGCATCTGGCAAGGTTGTTCATCCCTAGGTAGACAGTTATGAGAGGTTTCCCCTTATTCCCTGTGCATGTTTACCTATCAGTGGGCCTTCCCATTCTGCTGTCATCCCTGGCATACACACTACCCTCCTACAGCTGACCTGATTCCCATTAGTCCCCCCAACTCACACCTTTTACAATGGATATGCCCAAAATCACCACTCTCCCCCCACTGTCAGCATCCCTTGTGCCTGCTTCCCATCCTCCCTGTGTCTCTGCCTCTCCTCTCTCTCTCTTTTCTGCCCCCTCACTTCCTTACTTCTCCCGAGATTCCTTTCACCTCTTTGCCAGCTCTCCCTACTTCCTTTCTTCCTCTCCTCTCCAGCCTTACTCCCTCCTGATCCACTTAACCATCCACCCTCCTGTAACCTTCCTCATACATGACCTCTCACTTTCTGCTCCCCTCTCTCTCCTACTTTGCCACCTCTGTTCTCCTGTTTAAACCCCTTTCACTGTCCTTCCTCATATTATCTCTTCTACTCTTGTGGGGTTATCACTCCAGAGGGAATAATGCTTGCTTATTCCTCTATCTCCCCTAAACCTGTCTCACTATTCCTGTCCTTCCATTTCATCCACCTCATGAATTTGCACTCCCTCCCAAAATCCTTTCTAACACCTAATCCTCCTATAATGCTCACTCCTCTACTTAACTCCCTACTTCTTGCTCTTGAGTGGATTTCAAACCCCCATCCCCTACCTCCCTCATCCTACTTTCTACAGGTTGTAACAATTCAGAGTGGGTTTTCACCCTGCTGTGACTTTCCCTTATGGGGTTTCACCCCAGAGTTGAAAGGGTCCTGTAAAATCCCTCGCCTCCATGTCCTCCCTCACTGTCTCACTTGTTCTCTTCTCCTCGATCCTTACTTCTCCTACCTGCCTTTTCCTTAAAATCATTAAAGTTATATCTTAAGAGCAGGCTTAAGCACGAAATCTTCCTGCATTTATCTGTTTGTAGTTACTGTAAGCACTGTATGTTTGTGCTCATTATTGTATCCCTGTTATGTATCTCTACATTACTCTATCCACATTCCCTTCCCCAGGACACATTTGGAAACTAGCTACTGTATCTCAGTATGCCTTTCCTGGTGAAATGTTTTAAAATAACTAAATAAAATAAAATAAATAAATAACTATCTCCCTTCACTGTTCCCCCCCCCAGTTTGCTGGAATCCTGCATGTTGTCTCTAGTTAGTGGATGAAAGCTATTCCACACCGGCACCACTGGGGATGCTCCCACCTTATTCCTTTCCCTTCTGCCTCCCCCCCCAGCCATTGTTCACCTACTCTTCCTTGGCTTCCTCACTCTCTGAGGGAGAGGGACCCAGGGAACCTGTATCATCTCCACCTTCGTCCTTCCCCCCGCTTGCCCCACTTCTCTGGACATACCTTCACTCTATTCATACTCCTCTGTGTCTTCCTCCATCAAGTAGCACTTCTATTTTCTATCTAAGCTGCCTGACCTCTGTCTCTTAGCTAATCCAAGCTCCTACATACTGGGCAACCCCCTAACTCCCACAGTGTACCAATGATCACTGCTGGCCCACACCTCTACAACAAACAACCCTGTTTTCTATCACCTGCCTTCCAGAATGCTTCCTTCCCACATCATGATGTTACAGTTTTCTTCCAACTGCTGCCATTCAAATCACTGCCTAGACTCTTTACTATATTTCTGCCCCACCAAGGGATTAGCTATAGCCCTTTATGCAACTTAATTCATATCCCTACCTCAGACAAAGTTTAATTACAGTCCTCACACTACAAAAACAACAATTGGGACTATGCACTAGCAGTTAGATTGCCTATGTGGCATATATTGTCAGCGTATAGGTGATCCTACATTAGACTGCAATGAACCAGTGGTTCAGTGGACCCCCGGCAGCATTCATGGAAGGGGTGTGCACTTGATCCCCCCGGGTGATTGCTCAGCTATGTGTGCAGTTGGTCTGGGGGAATGTTTCTGGGGGTGTGCCTGCACTTCACACCATTCACAAAAGCACAGACCGCCAGGCAATGGGGGTACAGAATATGGGATCAGGGACTCTGTTGTATCTTTTGCGTGCCCTCCCCATGGCACTCACTGGCTGTGGCAGGACAGGGAATCCCCCTGCTGTGCTGCCCCAGCTGACCAAGTGGATAGTGAGGGCTGGAAACAGCCATTTGGGTACTCGCCCTTACTTTCAAAATGTTCCAGTTTCGTACCTTCCCAGAATCCTCTACTAGCGTGACAGAGTGGATCCACTTTGGGACCTAGGACAGGCATTCAAATGGATGCCCCTATATGTCCCTTGAACTTCCCTGTGCAGCTGCTCACTGGGGGCAGGGATGCAGACATACACCCTGCAGAGGTGTGTAGTAGTGTATACCACCCACCATGTGCCGATCCACAGGTGCAGAGCTACATGGGTCAGGTACATGCAAATCGTGCATATCTGGCCTGTCAATTGTGCATAGCTCCCCAATGTGAATTATTTTATTATTTAATTAACTATACCAGGTTTCCCTTTTAACCTCTTTTGCAGATTGATTTCCCAGTTACTGACCCCCTTAATTCTAAAGTACTTACAGACTGTATGTATCCAAAGTCACTGGTGATGGTGTCATACTTGAAATAGTAGTTTTACTACTGGTACCAGCTGAAGAGTTTACCTCATCCTGTATAATTCCTCTGTTTGTGCCCCTTGATTGGGTGAGTACTCCATAGACTGTGTGAAATTTGAGATGGTGGTAATGGATCACATTACAGTGGCTCCCAGGGGGCACTCCTATAGGGTGGGAGAGCTTAAGGTAAGTTGCAGTCATCTAACCACTTATTTTCCTCCAGTTTGAAGGCCAGGGTTCTTAAATAAAAGCACAGTTAATTTGCTGAATTTTCCTTCTGTTTGTGCACCCAGTTTTTTGTAAACCAATTTAAATGTTTATTGGCAAAAGTAATAACTGTCTTATTGGTTCCCAGGAGGTGGTCCAGTCCAGTTTTTTGAGAGGTGGGTAGGTACTCCATCCTAAGGGGCGGTACTGCACACAACATGTGGCACACTTATTTTCACAGGGTGGAGGCACCACACTGTAACTTAGTTGTTCTGGGAGGAATCCCTCTACCACAGGAGAAAGAACAAACCCAACCCTTCTCAATCTGGTGGGCCCTATACAGTCACCAGGGAGTGGTGTGAACCCAGACATGGTTACCCTGGGGTCACACTGAATTCATTGCTAATCTTGTAAGTTTCGCCATTGCCTTTTGAACAGGCTTATGCAATAGTTTTATTTTATTTTAGTCATTAGTAACTGGGTCAGGCCCACTAGGCACAAGTGCCTGTTTTCAGGGGCGACCTGGAAGCACTGGGTGGTTAAGTGACTTGCTCAGAGTCACACAGTATGCAAGTGGAGGTTGTGAGAATCAGACTCAGGTCTGGTCTGCTGGATGTATCAAGCTCGTTCATACCTTGTTCCTCTAACCTCTAGGCTATACTGCCAGCCCAGTAGTATCACTGTTTCTAACTGTCACTATGCTGTACACCTTGTACTGTCTTTCTCTTCTATGCAATATGAAAATAAAAACATCAAATTATAACAAGCGTTTGTCAATGCCGAATGTTTGCTTGCTGGCATTGGCATTGATAGTGTAGGAGTTAGAGAGCTGCATAATAAGAATGGCAGTGAAGTATTGAACTGAAGCCAACTGCACCAGCACCCTGCAGAGACTGACAGGCATTGGGGTGTGCCTTTGGGTCATCAGGCATAACGGCCATGCCATTTCACCATACCCTACCCTGCAGACATCGACAAGTGTCACGGTGTGCCTTGGGGTCTTCGGCCCTTATGCTTACCCCATTCCATCAGGAAATACAGTGAGATGGGTGCTGTATAGGAGAATGGAGTGAACTTTAGGGCCGAAGAGTCCAAGGCACACCTCAATACCTCTCACTGACTGCAGGATGTGGAATGGTATGAGCATTACAGGCGAGAATCCCAAGTCACACCCCTGATGCCTGTCAGTATCTACAGGGTGGGGCATTATGGTTGGAAACCCTAACGCCTCAGGTGTTCATTATATTTTCACTCCAAATTTTCAACATGGTTTTTGTGACCCCACCTTATGAACAGTGGCAATATCAGTTTGTTAACTGAAAACTGATTTTGCACAGAGACTATGCTATTTGGCACCACAGGTGCAAAACACATTTTGAACAGGATGTGAAAAATGGCAGCTGTACTGTTCATGGGGGATAGAAAAGAACATGTTGAAAATCTGCAGTGAAAATATTAAAAACTGGTGAAGTCATGAGCATGTGTAGAAACTGCACAACGCACACCCATAATGCAATTAGTTTGGGGATTTGTTACAGCAGATTGTCAACACATGCATTTTGGAACCTCCGCTCATGAACAGTGTCACTGTGATTTTCTTAATCTGCCCCGAACAGTGATTTCCCAAAGCGACCACGCATTTCTGCACTGGAAGTGTGAAAACACATTTCGGCCATGGTGTGAAAAATGACAGCTGTACTGTTCATAAGGAAGTGTTTCAAAATGCCAGTGGTGAAAATCTGGACTGAAAATATTAGAAATCCATGAACTTACGAGGGTGCGTGGAAACTGCGCAATGGTCGTCGTTTTATGGACTTTTTTCACTAAATTTTTAACATAGCCATTGTAACACCTCTGCTCATGAACAGTGTCACTTTGATTTTCTTAATCTGTCCCGAACATTGATTTCGCACACCAACCCGTGCATTGTGCGCTACATGCGTGGAAACACATTTTGGGCGAGATGTGAAAAATGACAGCTGTACTGCTCATAAGGAGGTGTGGTAAAATGGCAATGTTGAAAATCTAGAGTGAAAATAGTGAAAATTCACGAACTTACAAGCGTGCGTAGGAACAGTGCAACACATGCTCGTAAAACAGTCATTTTGGGGAATTTTTTCACCCCATATTTAACATAGCCATTTTAACACTTCTGTTCATGAACAGTGTCACTGTGATTTTCTTAATCTGTCCCAAACATTGATTTCGCACACTGACTGCGCCATTGTGCACTGCATGCGCGAACACACATTTTGGGTGAAATGTGAAAAATGCCAGCTGCACTGCTCATAAGGAGGTGTGGTAAAATGGCAGTGTTGAAAATCTGGAGTGTAAATATTGAAAATTTGCAAATTTACGAGGGTGCGTAGGAACAGTGCAACGCATGCTTGTAAAACAGTCATTTTGGGGAATTTTCACCAAATTTTCATCTTAGGATTTTTGGGGGCCTACCTCATGAACTGTGACACTGTCATTTCAGAAATTGGTCCTGAAAGGTGGTTCCGCTCAGTGACCACGAAATCACCTTTTGGAGCCGATTAACAAAATGACAGTGACAGAATTCATGAGGTGGGGTCCCAAAAACCCCATATTGAAAAAATTCCCTAAAATGCCTGAGATATGCATCAAAGTTGAAAAAACCCTATTTATTACATTGTATAGCTTACCGGCATTTCTTCAGTTCATGGTTGGCTTTGAAGAGTGCAGATGTGTTCACGGTCCACTGAAGATTGTCGCGCGGACTCGGAAGTAAGTATGGGGTGAAGGGGTGTGTGGGGAGGCAAGTGCACAGAGGGTGGCGCGGGTGGGGAGGGTCTGGACAGTCAGTGAGGGAAGGTTTTCTTTCAGGTTTCTTGTTTTTGTTCTTGGACGACACGGGATGTTTGCCACACTGGGGTGGGCTCCCAGCGTGGCAGCTGGAAAGCTCTTTGGGGTGGGGCACTGGAGCCATCAGGGGAGTTGGGCACACCCTTGGCCATACCAACTCTTGCCACGCTGGGGTGGGCTCCCCAGCGTGGCATAAGCTGTCTGTTGGGGGCATTGAGACGACGGGGATTGATTACCCCCATTGGCTATACAGTGTGTGGGAGGCATTAGAACACAGTATACATGCGTGCGTGTGTGCATGTGGGGGGGAGCGCATCGGCTATTTTCTTTCAAGTTGGTGGCAATGTTTGAAACTACTGTCACCGGCTGTGTCCCCTATTATTGGTGGACATCACACAAGCCCCAAAATGCCATACCGGTATTGGCCACAACAGTGCTGCACCTCCAGAACCTGCTTCAGCACCAAGCTGCTGCAATATGTTTCTTGCACTGCGCTCAAGCAAACATAAAAAAGGAAATATTTGTGATGTGTGCTGCCACTCACTCTCGTAAGTAAATAATTTATTTTCTCCAGTGTTACTTATTAGTGCATATCAAGAGACAAGGCAGAAGAGCAGTTCTGGCCATGGATGTGGTCCCTGGTGTGATAATATGCAGCAAAACCAAATGCAAAAGGGAAAGGAAAGGTGCCCAAGTCATCTGGGGTATCAGTTGCACAGCACTCAGTGCTTCAGATGCTACCTTTCCCAAACATAGTACAGAACAGTTACGTAAGAATGTATTGTAACAGTACATCTTCAAGAGAATCTTCTCCATTAGGCTACACTTTGGAACTGTAAGCCTTCAGCATCTGGACCACATGGAAATGTTTTCTAGCTGAGGACAGCACACAATGACATACAGTGATGCTGCATATGGGGAAATTATTTAACCAGGAGAGGCACACTAAACCAAAGCTTGTTTCTAGGTGCGACCTGGGAGCACAAGTGTAACCCCTCGCCCCTGCCTTTTTACCAAAACGAAAGGTGGCATGCTGTTGAACTGGCAGCAATACCTGGTGGGGAACTGGGTTCGAGGAGGATGAGATTACCTGGCACAAGGGGGACCTAGGTTTGGCTACTCTGCAACAAGGGCACCTAAGTACATCCGAACACAGGAAGCAATAACTGTAATGTCCAGAACCAGGATTGGGATTTTTCAGTGTGGCTTTTATTCACAACTAGCTGAACATAACAAAGCATAGATGGACCCCCAAGGGGCTACGTTTACTGATAATGCAGATTAGAGACTACAAGGCGGTCCACTTAAAGAATGAACCCATTTCTACTGTTTTCAGGCTCTGGAACCACCAGGCACACAGCCCGGACTTGCATGCGCTTTGCATACACAGCCTGACTGGCCCGGTTCCCCTGCCGGCCACTTGACTGACGGTCCATTTAAAGAATGAACCCATTTTACTTGTTGTGGCTCCCCACACCACTTAGAGTCTACGACCCCTAGAGAGATTTTCTTCTTACTTCTTCTGACTTCCATCTCACAAGGAGAATTCTTTTCCCAAGTTGTGGCTCCCCACACCACTTAGAGTCTGTGAGTCCTAGAGAAATTTTCCCATTTGTGACCCACGTCTGGGTACCTACCTCATCACTGGTCAGGTGCATGAGGCAAGTAGCAATCACAGCAGAAATTCGTAGAGGTGGACCTGGTTACTAAAGATGGGGGGTTTGCCCACCTCCAGCTCCCACAGCCCATACCCGGCCATTTCTCTGGAAAAACTGAAACTTCGAAATGTAGATTAAACGGTGGAAGGACTGTAGCACCCTCTACAACATTACCTGAATTCACACAGACTTTAGATTTTGACACTACTCCATTTGTTTGTCCTAGTACAATAGGCCTCCCAAATAGTAGTTCAAATCACAGATCTCTTCACATTTCCAAACTGAAGAAACACATCCTTTGCCCTCTCAAATTAAAGCAAACTCACCCTTTTGTTGCAGGTGCCCCACGGGCAAAGTACAACTTTTTCCACTTGTCAGGCCAAACAGAAACTGTAAAAGGCAGCTTTCTTCCTTTAGCAGACATTAGGGATTGCCCCTGAACTACATAGGGATACTTTACTCCACCCCGGAGGGAGGGGCACTGAGACCTGGACAGCGGTCTCCACCACTTGAAACTGGACACTGACCTTCTCCCACAGAAGGTAAACTGGCACTGACTTTGAAAACTCCCAACGTTCTATCTCACTCCCTCTGCTGCAGATTCCAATGTGACTTATGCAGCTGCGACAGTTCTATGGTGATGTCATCTCTCAGTCTCAGCTGTGACTGAGACAGAGTGAGACAGTGTGAAACCCATTTAACTGGAGTTTCACAAGCTGCCTTCCCTGCCTACCACTAGGTCTTACTGAGATTCTAGTAACATCGGGTAACAAGGGGTTACACAAGGACATTAAGTGACTTGCTCAGGGTCATACAGTATGCAAGTGGGGGCTGTAGCATTCTAAACCCAGGTCTTCTGATTTGCAGCTCAGAGCCTTAAACCACCGCGCCTATACCGCCTCCACGCATATAACAGATATAAGGTAGGTGGCCCCAGCACTTTGCAGCTCCTGCTGAAGATAAGCCTTGAGGGCCTCTTATTGTGAGAAAGCAAGAAGTAAACCAGTAGCAGGTAAAAAAGGAGGCATGAGACTGAAAACAGGATGCAAGGAATAATGCTTGATCACAACATTTGACTTATGCCTCAGAAGACGAAGGGGAGGACTAGAGGGTACGCTTATGGCATAGTGAGGAGATTCTCTTGAAGATCTACTGTTGCGATAAGTTCTTATGCAACTGTTTTATCTTCATCAAAGATTTCTCCTCCATTAGGCCACACCTTTGGAATGACTCCTAAGCAGTATAAGGCAGCCCGGGATGATGGCACTGTCTGATAACCGTTCAGGGCAGAAGGCCTTGTAGTACAGCAAGTCAAATACTAGCACGTCTACTAGACACAGTGTTCAGAATGTAGTGCTTTATGAAAGTGTGGACAGTGCTCTATGTGGCTGCAGCACATATGTCAGTAGCAGGGACATTCTGGAAGCAAGCTACAGAAGTGGCCATACCCATTGTGGAGTCATCACAAACAGCACCAGGAAGTTCATTACCATACTTACTATAACACAAAAAAATTATACAGTTAGCCAATCATTTGGACAGGCTCTATTTAGATATGTGTGCCCTCTTTTCCAGGAACGAATGAAACAAAAAACTGTGAAGTCTTTCTGCAGCTTTTAGTGCACTTAACATGGTATCTCACCTTTCTATGTACAGTATATGAAGAGTATGGCACAATGCCACACCCTGGCTGGCACTCTCAAGGTAAAGAACAAGAAGGTGAATCATTTAGTTCCGTGTAAATTCTGAGACTACGTTCAGTAAAAGTTAGGATCTGTACGTAAAGAGACTGTCTGTATGAAAAATCAAATAAGGAGCCCCATTCATTGGAGTCTGAAGCTCGGAAATTCTTCAAGCTAAGGTCACAACATTTAAAAATAATGTTTTCCATAAAAGAAAAAATAGGCCACAAGTAATGTCAAGTTCAAAAGGAGACAAGGTAAGTTTTTCAAGTATGAAATACAAGTCCCAAGTGGGGGGGGGACTGTATTATGGGTATGAGGGTTCATATGAAGGATACCTTTCATTAAAATACGAGACTCTTCTAACTGAACAACCTGTATGGCTATTAATAGGGGTCTGAAATGTGATATGGTGGCTAAATACACCTCAGTAGTAGAATACTGCAGATCTGAATCAGGTAATGAAAGCTAGTATTCCAAAACTGAATTCACAGGACACATAAAAGGGTCCATATTCTAAGAAGTAGACCACAAAGTGAAACACTTTCATTTCAAGGAATAAGTATATCTAGTAGAAAGCTTATGAGCTGCAGGCAGGTTATCAGTACTCTAAGATGACACCCAAAAGCATGTGGTGGCTATGTTTTCAGGAGCCATGCATGCAGATGTAGCAGTTTCAGATCTGGATGGATCAGAGACCCCTTGTCCTGTGACAACAGACCTCAACACAGGGCAGAGGAACAGGATGCTGTATCACCAGAAATTGCAGGAGTAGACACTATGTCTGGTGAGGCTAGAGACTCCCTGTCCCGTGACAACAGACCTCAGCACAGGGCAGAGGAACAGGACGCTGTATCACCAGATGATGCAGGAGTAGAAACCATATCTGGTGAGGCCAGAGAGGAGCAATGAGGATGAGAGTGGTGCTCCCCACTCTTAGCTTAAGCAGAACCCTCTGTATGAGAGGAATGGGGGAAATGCATACAGGAATTTCTCTTTCTAAGAGAAGGACAACACTTTATGCCAAAAACCCAGGCCCTGGAGTGAGCAAGCAAAAACACAGCAGTTTTGCACTGTGTGGGGATGCAAAATGGTCCACCTGTGGATGACCTTACCTTGCAAAGAGGTCATTTATCATAGATGTCAGTAGTTCGCATTCAAGAACCAGAGATGGAGACCTGCTTAGCCTGTCTACCAAGATGTTTTGAAACCTGGGAGAAACATGGCTGGCATCTTTTGAACTCTTTCTATATCTAAACAATTCCAAAACAAATAAATCTGTTTAAGACAACTATGTTAATTAGGTAAATAATACTAGAATTAGTCACTTATGTTGATACTATTAACAAACTCACCTAATGAGTAGTTAAACACACAGTGGATATTGACCACAATGCATCAGAAGAAAAAGAGAGTTGTCAGAGCCTATGTTCTCCTTAAGATCCAAAGTAGGTTGTAATTCTACTTTACTGCCCAACATGCACTGGACTTCAGTCCAAGGCACTGGGTGTATGGTGTGGTGTTCATGGGGTTGGAGCAAATACCCCTCAACTTTGGCAGATGTAAGTAAATTATTAATTCTGCATTGCACTTATTGAGAGGCCAATCCTGCTTATTATGTATTAGTTAAACACATAAAATACAGATCCATGCAACAGCACAATAGTAGATAAAGTATCCTGGAGAAATGGAAAGGTTATGGTAAGAACAGAAAAGTATTGATAGTATAGAGGAAGGTATAGCAGCGAGCTGTATTTAGAAAGCTTTCTTGGTGACCCTTTTTTTCCAGCATTTTGTTCTGGTGCCTCTAGATAACCCATATCCTACTACTCTGTCACTTCATTAGTTTCAAGAATTGCCACCTACCCACATGATAGGTTAAAGGTCAGAGTAGAGTTTAATTGCTTAGAAGACGAAAACTGGCACCAGAGATCTTCTCGGCTCATCTCATCATTGTTGCGCATGTGCTCTGCACCTGGATGCATCATAATTGCCAATTTACCCGTAAGATTCAATCACCATTTGCTTTCAGGTCCTTTTTCCTCCAATAATGCATTACCATAACAATATTCTTATGTTAGCCATCTCCCTGGTCCAGATCTGTTTCATTACAAAAAACAAAACCTTTAAAATGTTCCTAATAAAAATATTGGCAGGTTACTTTACAATCTGATTGAATTTGTCCTGGAACTGATATTAGGAACATTTGAAGAAGGAGACAGAGGAGACCTTTTTGAAATCATCTGGTAAGGCACTGCAGGTGATGGGGAGAACAGGAGAAAGCTTTTTTGCCTATGGCTTTGAAGGATGTGTGGGATCTAAATTATGAGCTGGATTCTCAAAGTGATTTGGGACTAAGTCCTACACTGCAACTCCAGTTGCAGACCAAAATCTCTGCAGCTGCAAAGATTGGTATTCTCAGTCCGCTGTAGCTGCAGGGGATGTTACACCTGGTCCCACATTTTTCCACAGCCATGGGGAAAACTACCTCAAGCTGCCGAAATCATGGAACTGGTCATAAACTGGCTCTTCTTTTGAGAATACTGTAGCTGCAGGTGAAACTAGTGGTTCTGCAAGTGGCAAACCTACTTGTGCCCTAGTTTTTCCAACAGCAGTGGATTTTCATGGGCTTTGAGAATCCAGCCCTATATCTTTAGCCTATGACCTCATTTGATAGATGCAGGCTGCCT
Organism: Neoceratodus forsteri; assembly: GCA_016271365.2. Classification (NCBI taxonomy): domain Eukaryota; kingdom Metazoa; phylum Chordata; order Ceratodontiformes; family Ceratodontidae; genus Neoceratodus; species Neoceratodus forsteri. The sequence continues at coordinate 90,264,810 of CM028132.1, read as the reverse complement.
TGCTCAGGAACTAACTCAGGTAGGCTATTGACTATTAATGCAGTCCTATATTAAAGTGCAGCAGTGGTGTTCATATCTGTCAGATAAAGATAGTTATCTTAGCCTGTTATGCAGCTCACAAGGATGGATGATTTGTACACCACCCAGTATGCATCTTCAGAGATTATGATATGTCTTGTTGAGCTGGTGCAGCATAGTTGTGCTTAGTTCACTATATCACATTAGTGTGCGTCAAGGAGAGAAAGATGAACTGCATCATCAGCAGTTTTCAGATACTGACATTGTGGCAGTTCTTGTTTCTATACAGTAAGTTTCTCATGGGTCAGTTTGAGAGTCTGGTCTATGTGATTTTCAAAGTAAAGTGGTGGTCCAGTCAGGCGTCAAGGTATTTCAATACCTGACATTCTTGAGGTTCTCTACTGAGAGAGTTTCATGTGAGCTATTCCAGACTGGTTTTTTCTTGAAAAGCAGTTCTGGTATTTTTAGCAGTTATTTTTCTATTTTTTTTAATAATTTGTGGCTAGGAAAGGCACACTGAGCTGAAGCCCATTTCCTGCTGAGTCCAGGAGCACAAGGAGGTTATCTGGCAGTAAATCAGGACTGCAACAACACTCTTATGTAGTTTTACTTTATTTTATTGAAAGTACTTTGTATTGTGTTTATTTTTATTACTACTGCTCCTTATATTATACATTTTCACCTGCACATCCTGTATTGTATACTCCCCTTCACCCATCCCCTCATGACGAGCTGGAAATGAGCTGTTGCCACCTCAGTATGTCTTTCCTGGCAAAACTTTTGAAAGAAATAAAATAAATAAGTGTCTTGCTCTGGGTCACACCGTTTGTCACAGTAGGTTGTGAGAATCAGATTCAGGTTTGCTGGATGTACCAAGCTTATTCACAGCTCAATACTTTAACTTCTATGTTATATTGCTGGCTCTTTAGCATTATGGCAGTCTAAACATTTAGTGCTTTGTTATCAAAATCTTTCTGTAATATATGTAAGCAATAATAGTTAAGAGGTGACTTTGCAACATTATAGATGATAGTGTCATCAACATCTAGACAGATGGCAGTTCTGTGGTAGGAGGTGGATAGGCAATTTATAAAGAGGGAGATCACTAGTGGTCACATAATTGAACCCTGTGATATAACTTGCTTTACCCAGCCTGGACTGCAAGTTGTCCCATTGCAGTTAATTTACAAACTGAACTGCCTCTTCTCGGTGCTCACATGTTGGCTCTCTAATCCAATTATTATCACATCTCTTAAATCCCTCCCAATGTCTTTATTTCCTCAAAATTTCACCCAAAACGGACCTAGCACAACCCTTATCCTCAACCCCAATATTAGATTGGGCAGCTCGTTAATTGCCCCCGACTGGCTCCCACAAGTCAATGAAACTACGATAGGGAACTATTACGTCCAAGGCTCCCTTCTCTCGTTTCCTAGCATACTAGCTAAATTTGATATTCCTAACAACATGATTTTCAAGATATACCAATTGAGGCATCTTATTAATGCTAATTTTGGACCGATCTCTCGCGAGTCAAAGGTTAATCCCTTCCTTTCTCAAATCGATACTTTCGCTGCCAGATCCCACGCCATTTCATTAATATACTCCTACCTGCTGGACCATAAATTCCTGAACCCATTTCAAAACTCATTATTTGGCTCTCTCTATACGGACTCCTCCCCAACTGGTCCTGACTATGGAAGGACCTGCACAAAATACCATACCCAGGACAGATTCAGACTTGCCCAATACTACATACTAAATAATATGTATTACACCCCAGTCAAACTGTTCCACCTTAACAAACTATCCCTTCCCATTTGCTCCAGATGTTCACAGGCTGAGGGAATTCACTTCATATTTTCTGCTGTGTCAAAGTAGCCCCTTGTATGCTCTATTCAGGACAACCTAGACCTCTTTTAGGCCTTACTAACCTTTTCACGGTCAATATCTGCATCCTAGGCAATTATGCCACCATAGACTGTCAGGAACGTAGGTATCACATGGCCTTAGTCTCGATGATAGTCAAAAGGCTTGTCCTCAAACACTGGGCTGATCAACTAAACTTAACCTATGCTGAGTGGTTAAAAGACTTATCAATGTGCTTTAACATGGAGAGACTAGCAGCTAGCTCTTGTAACCGTATGGACCTGTTTCACAAAAATGGGACAAGTTATATGCACTCTATCTGCACCATTGACCTCTTGGTTCGAGCTCTGATACCCAATATTGCTCCCACCTCTTCCTTTGCTTCTTGCTTCCAATTTCATGCCTAACCTATGGTATCAGCTTTGACCTGACAATATAGCCTAACCTACAATTGTAATGCACACTCGTGGGGAGGTAGAGGTGAGTAACAACAAAGGTAGTTCTGCTGTTATACTGTTATAAATTCCTAAATGTTGTTAAGGGTTGTCTCATGGGAGGGGTTTGAGGATGTGGGTGGTTTGTGTGGGGTGGGTTTGTTTTTTTTTCTCCTAGAAGTTGTTATTTGGTTTGTTTCCTTTTTCCTTTCATATTCAGTTCTGCTTGGACCCATTGTTTCATGATTTTTGTTAAAATTAATAAAGTTGAATTTCAAAAAAAACTGAACTGCCTCTGAGATAGCTGTTTATCCAGTTGAGGGAGTTAAAGGATATATATATATATATATATATATATATAGAGAGAGAGAGAGAGAGAGAGAGAGGCCGGATATTCAAACTGCACCATTCTGAGGCACAAGCCCTTGTGCTGCTCAAAATAGTTGTTGCGGGGGTGTGGCGGTGATATTCAAAGAGTTGCGCTATTGAGCAACTCCTTTGAATATCACCACCAACCACAACCACTGTGCATGGCGCCAGTGGAACTTGCGCTCCGCCAGGTGTCAGAGTTGAGCACATTAAACTTGCGGTGGGCGCGAAGTACCATTGCGCCATGCGCCAAATTTCCGATATTCAAAAGGTGACATGCAAATGGGGCCATAATTCATGCAAAGGCGCAGGGGGCCATTTGCATGTGATTATAACCCCATTGCATGCCATTAGCATGTAGGTGCGCCGATCCCCGAGGACTTGCGCCTGGCCGCCCTGCCAGGCAGCAGCCGTTGAGGACCGGCGCACCCTGCAGCCGATCGTGGGCGTATGTATGCAGACAACACCCTCCCAAACATCTCCCAATGCCCGATCGCGGGCGGTATGTATCTGAACACCTCCCCCAAACAGCTCCGATGCCCGATCGCGGGCGGTATGTATCAAGACACCCCCGTGCCTGATCGTGGGCAGAATGTGAATCAACCCCTCAATTGCCCGATCGCGGGCAGAGCGTAATCAACCCCCAACCGGATATCTCCCTGGTGGTCCAGTGGACTGTAATGCCCGATCACGGTCAGAATGTCCAGTGACAAGCCCCTAAACATCTCCCTGGTGTCTAGTGTTCCCCACCCACCCAGCCCCTCACCCCGCTCCCCCGGCGGCGGGGCGGCAGCATCCCACCCGCCTGCCGCCTGCCGCCCGCCCGACAGACTGTCGGTAGGGCTGCCGCCCATTGGTGCAGGCTAGAGCCAATGGGCGTGCAGCCCACTTATACATGACAGTCCAGATTTGTGAATGAACATTCCACATCTGGACGTCAGATCATGTCGTATAAACCGAAATCCATTGGCTCTGGCTCGCAAACTTGTCACAGTTTTGATCAGCTCAGCGGTGGGCTTCTGGGCGGTGGGATGCTGCCACCAGCTGGCTGCGGGGAGCGGGTGGAGGGCTTCATGGGTGGGTGTGGGGACACTAGACACCAGGGAGATGTTTGGGGGTTGTCACTGGACATTCTGCCCGCGATCGACATTACGGTCCACTGGACCACCAGGGAGATATTTGGGTTGGGGGCTTTTTACATTCTGCCCGCGATCAGGCACTGGGGGTTGATTCATGTTCTGCCCGCGATCAGGCACTGGGGATTGATTTACGCCTGCCCGTGATCGGGCACTGGGGGTTGATTCACATTCCGCCCGTGGATCGGGCATTGGGAGCTGTTTGGGGAGGTGTCAGATACATACTGCCCGGCGATCGGGCATCGGGAGATGTTTGGGGGAGGTGTTCAGACATATACTGCCCGCGATCGGGCAGGTGGGGGCATAGGATTGAGTTGGGGCCAGCCACGGTGGCAGCTGCTGTGTTGCACCCTGCAACACAGCAGTCACCTGGGGTGGCCCTCAACTGATCCTTTTTGGCTCAAAGTTGTGCAGGCGCAGGTTGGGGTTGCGCCTGACAGACTCTGCACAGCCCGACTGAATATCGGGTTGTGCAGTTTATGCATGGTTCCTCCCTCATGTTGAGCATGCGTTCATTTGCATTGCGCTGTTGCTCAGCCTGTTTTCAGTGGCGCAACTGCCTCCTGCTGAATATCGCAGAATGGGCGCAATGTAGGACTTGCGCGCCGCCCAGCCTATTGCGCGTGGAGCAACCTTTGAATATTCGGCAGATACTGTATATATATATATATATATATATATATACTGTATATATATACTGTATATATGAACTGTGGTTTGTTTAAGAAGATGCTGTGGTTTACTAGATCACATACCTTTGCAAGATCAACAAAAATATCAACCAAGGAAAGACCAGAATCTCAAGCACAGGCAGTATTATTTGTCACTTTGAGCAAGACTCGGAGCTTTGGTTTATTCCACTTTGGAAATATTTGACTTCCAAAAATAAGGTAAATACCTCCATAATTGAGAGGAAAGAAGGAAGTAGTTGACTCCCAAATGGGGAAACATCCAATTTTGAAGGCACGGAAGGCAGAAATGCTTGATTTTTCTGAACAAAAGCTTATTTCCCCAACAATATTTTACATGACTGTCCAAAGCATTTCTATTGATAACTCTGACTTCCAGAATTTGGGACCTTAAGTGTATTTTGACTTCCCAAGAAGCTGAAATTATTTCTAGATTGGAGCCATTGAAGTTTTTGACTTCCATGTGTAACAACCCTCTCCTACTTGTAGAGGACATGGGATTGTTCACTGAATCTATCTAGCAAGAGACTGATAGTCCTTGTGCAACATCCTGAGGGGAAGCCTGTTTGGGAGGAGCTAGATTAGTATAAAACCAGAAGCCTAGATACTTTTTAGCATGAATTGAAGGGTTTGCAGGGTTTTCACAGGTAGTTTGGCATCTGATAAGGACATAGAGAACTGGCAAGAGAGCGGGAGTCAAGCAGGGTGCATGAATCTCGGGACTGCTAATCCAGCAAGGGTTCAAGAGAGGCTTGGACCTGTTTGTCTTATATTTGCCCATAGACCACCCCAGTACATACTGAGGCCACCAGAGGGTGTGAGGATAGATGGAAGTTTCCCTCTGATGGCAGTGTCCAAGGACAGTCCTCCTGAAACATCAGAGGGAGACCCTGGTGGGGTGTGTGATTAAGGAGGTGTCCATGCCAAGGTAGAGGCATGTGAAGATACCATGTGGAGTGCCAAGAAGCACATGGTACTACTGTAAGGTAGGAAGTGCTCTGTCTCTGAGTTGTATAAGGCCTGAGAGAATAGGGTACTATTAGCATGCAGAGTAGCCAAAGAAAATGGAGAGAGTTATAGCTCAGGCTACGGTCGGAGGAAAGAGTTACCATGGAGTGGTGCATGAAGACAAAGAGGCCATGACTGCTTTGCCTCACAATGTAGATAAACTGTATTACTGTCAGGCCTTCACAGCCCAAGCCTCAAATTAACCAGATGTTCAGCTATGTAATGTATCTATACAGTTCCCAATTATGGTTTGAAGTAGCAGAGACACACTAATGGGACAGTGAAGGAATAGCCATTGCTTTTGAAGCATCATAGGTCCAACTTCTTCAACCAAGTATACATTTAATGCCAAACTGGCTTTATCCAAATCTGCCCATAGGGTAGAACTATGAGATATGGATTAAGATGACCATAATTCAGATGGAATATAGAGATATATAGTTTGGTGTTGCTGAGTGTTGGTGGAGAAACAATGATCCAAGAGAAGTAGATAGCTGCTAATAGAAACAATAATGTTGAAAGGAATGGGATAGGATCATTATACACTCCGGTGACAGAGAGACTTGCGTTATTCATGGCATGTATCCTTATGTAGAAAATGTGGGAGATGGTAACCAGTTTTGACAGACTGGCAATTGAGATGTAAGAGCAGAGGAGCTCATTCCAAAGATGTGTTACAAAAAAAGTACTATTAGAGCCTTTCTTGATAAGTGTGACCCGAGGTGTGAGTGCCTTGCTCTGGTTAAATGTGATTCTAGATATCAGAGCTGGAGGAACTTTGCTCACCTAATGAAGATTTTTACCTGCAACTAATATCCATATGACCTAAGGTCTCCAGATACTACTGTACATAAAAAAATAACTTTAATAGCTCATAACAAGAAAATCAATGAATGTGCTTGAGGTTGGACTACTTTTATTTTATTTTATTTATACATCGGTTTACAACCTTTGAGCCAGAGGCTCATTTCCAAAGGTACCTCGTCACAAAGAGGACAAATACAGTACTACATTTAGTTACAATATTGCGGTTACAGCATACATCTCTGTGGTTACAGTTTTGGTAGATACAGGCAGTTATAACTTAGTTACAATTTAAGTGCTACGGAATGGTACTGTGAGTTATTGTCTATAGGTACACACTACAGTAAAGCCCAATCTTGCAATATATAAAATGTTGTTTAGAGGGACCCTCATCATGTGAATAAAATCCTCGATATGGAGGGTCCCAGAAATCACCCTGAATGTATAGGGGTGCTCATTGACAATAAAAGCATAGCCCCAAGTCAGCAACAATCAGTCACAAAATATTAACTGCCCCCCTGGTACAAACACTATGATGGTTGATTACTGTATTACAATATATGGATAAGCCTCAATAATACTATACTAAGTTATTCAAAAATTTCCCAGTAATACATCACTACTCTCAATAATACTATCCTGAAATGTGATAATACTATCACTTTTGCTGATAATACTACAGTTCAAAGGTCAACTCCAACTGTAGTATTATCAATGGATCCATATATTACAAAATAACAGAAAGATAAGTTGCTATAGTAGTACACATCTTGAGGTTTTGGGGTTTTAGAACCTCTCGAGCTTCGCTCTTGAGGTTCCATGTCTCCAAAACCTCTCAATGGTATTACTGCCTTGTAATGCACACTTATCTATCTATTATTCTATTTCTAAATCAAGACTGCTCAACAATGAGAATGTTACCTTGGGCAGAGGGGAGAACTTGGATGGTTCAGTTTTTCCAGCACCTCATTAAGTGTAGTCAGTACTGAAACTGGCCTGTAGTGCTTACGGTAGCTGGATCCACAGCTCTGTGGAACAGCATTATAGTAGACTTCTTCCAAACAGATGAGAATGTACCAGTTATGGTTAACAAGACTGTTAGGGAACCATTTCTGCCATTTCTGCCAATCAGGAATCTATGTCATTAACCTGCTAGGATGCATTTGGAACCTGATACATTAAGGCTAGTTGGCATCTCTGCAGCCAAGCTTGATCCACCCCCTTCCTTCAGTGAACACTTACCACTAGTGCTATTTTATCTTGACTAGCAAAGGGAATTAAGTAAGGTTTCTCAGCTCCTAACCGCAAAATAATTTTGTTACATTATTGTCTACCTACTCAGGGTTCCTCATTCCAATTATTTAGCCATACTCAGAAAATACAACAATGGTATGATCGATAATCATAGAAACTTATCTAAAGATTTCCTATATCCAAAGGGGTAATGCAGGGTTCCTTATTGGCACCTGTGCTGTCTAACCTGTATGTTAACTATGTTTGGAAAAACATTATCAATCCATCACTCTAGTCTCCAAATATGACAAGACTCAAAACTTTCAGAATGGCTAGCCAAGAAAAAAACTCGTCACCAGAGCATACTTAACACTTTCATTAAAACAGGAGGGTGTATTTATTACCTTGGTTAGAACTGAGTTTTTTACCACTAGAAAAGTTGAATTTAGATAGAAGAACCTGAAAACTGCTCAAACAGACGTGTAATGCCCAGGTAATCTGGGGCACACCATAAGCATTTATCTCATGACCTTCACCTTCCATTGCCCCTGTATGCAAAATGGAGGTGACTGTATTTAGCCACAATAATTAAATGTACCAGCCCAGTCTATCTATGTGTACAGTATGTTCTGCTAAATCCATGGAATACAGATGGTACTATATTTCTGTAAATTTTTTGTATCTGTCATGAATGACAGAAAACAATTTAACTGTGCTTTGTAAAAATTATTTGCAGCTTTAAATGTCTGTTCTCTCAGCCTTCAGACTATTACCTGTATGCTATCTTTATATTTTGATGTATGTAAACAAATATGCTCTTAATGATGTGTGATATGACTTGTTTTGTCATCGTATGTATGCCTTTTTAATGCTGTAATGACATAATCATGTCTAGCAATAAAAAGTTTGAATCTGAAAAAATCTGAATCTAATTGTCCACTTAGGTTTCAGTTAATAAAATCATGACAGAATACGAGATCTTTTATTCTTATTTTCATTTTATTTTCAGGCATCAACTGGACATATCCTTCTACAGAATATTACCAATGTTATCCAAGCACTGAATCAGAGCCTTGATCAGGTAAAGAAATCTCACTAATCATCTGACCAGAATTTCATATTTCCTTTGTCTAGTGGCACAGGTGCAAAAGGTGTATTTCTGTAACAGGGTTAACTTTTTTTATATAGTGTTGTTTCATTTAAACTGTATTCCAAAGTGCTTCACAATCCATTAGAGGGAGGGGAGAGAATTTTGCTTCCATCAAGTCATGTAGCCCCCTCCAACTTGGGGGCTATGAGGGACCTATTCCATTCATCTAATCTTGGTCAGTGAGGGGTTAAAGAGCCTTTGACAGCATTTGGAAAACATTGAGAAATGTAGGCTTTATATTCAACACAATCCCATTTCCTTTATTACTTCATATATTTTTAGTAAGTAATTCCCTATTTTCTTTTTTACTGAGGACAGTAGCATGAAAACAAGATCACTGTCCCCCTGATTCTGTCTGTCCTGGTAGCTTGACAACACCTGACATCACAATCCTGTTTATTACATCATAATTATTACCACAGCAACAGATTGTGATGTCATAAATGGAACTATGATGTCAGGTGTAGAGAAGCAGCTAGAGCTGAAAGGTAGAAATTCTACAATTCAGACAAGAGGAAGAAAGAAGCACTGGGATGGGGTGCAGGTACAGAATACTTGTAAAGTCAATTTTGCTTGAATAGAACCGCATTCACGACTCATTAAGACAGCAACAAACTGTTCTAGATGCTGTTAAAACAGTTTATTCCATTCCAACACAAATAACAGGCAACAAGTAACAGTTCCTAAGCACTTGTTACAAGGATGATCTTACATGTCACCCTGCCTTCAGGGCTTCATCAGAGATACATAGTAAGGATAACAAACGTGCTAAAAACCATTAATTATCTAATTAGTGTTTTAACCAATGACAATGCACAACGGAAATTACTTCATTCCCTAAGCATTGCTAGTTCATAATGATTAAAAGTAACAGTACAAACTTGTTTATATATTAGAACACAAGCTAAAGTGATTTGTGATACATCACACAATTACAATAATTTATACATTCTCTAAATGTGTGTATAAATACATTAAAACTATATCATAATTTTTTTCTAAATTTATTTCATCACCAGTACATCTTTTTTAAGTTCACATATATGATATTCATAAACACCATATTGAGACTAGCACACCAGATGCTCTCCCTTGTGTTTTTATTCCTGCATTGGTGTACCTAAAAAGAGCAAACACAGAAGATTATTATAAACAAATGAACAATGTTTTAAAATTGTTTTCAAATGTATTTTTACTCTGCTAGATATTCCTATATATGTAATCCTTCTTAGTATAAATCCCTATACCTGGTCTTTTTAATAATGTCTGAAACAAGATAAATTAATATATACCCTCCCCTTTTTCTGAAGTGTAGTGAACCCTCGTAGTGGGAAAGATCATGGAAGCACTTCTGAAGGAGAGATTGGTGGAACATCTGGTTGTCAATGGACCACAGGACCCAAGGCAGCATGGTTTCACCAGGGGAGGCATGTCAGACCAATCTCATTGAATTTTGACTGGGTGACTAGGAGGTGGATCGGGAGGGCAGTGGACATGGCCTATCTGGACTTCAGCAAGGCCTTTGACACTGTGCCACATAGAAGACTATTACGCAAACTGGGGAATATGGGTGTGGGCAGGACAGTAGTGTGGTGGGTAGGTAACTGGCTGGGTGGCAGGACACAGAGGTGGTGGTAAATGGCTGTCACTCCACAGAGGGAAGAGTGACCAGTGGGGTACCACAGGGATCAGTGCTGGGACCGGTCCTATTCAACATCTTCATCAGTGACATTGCAGGATCTAGAAGGCAGAATTTCACTGTTCGCTGATGACACAAAGCTCTGTAACAGAGTAGACACACCAGAGGGAGTAGACAGAATGAGAAGGGACCTGCAGAAACTTGAAGAATGGTCAAGGGTTTGGCAGTTGAAATTCAATGCAAAGAAGTGCAAGATAATGCATATGGGGCACAAAAACCCTGGCACAATATATCAGTTGGGGGGTGAGGATATAGCATGCACCAAGCAGGAAAGGGATCTTGGGGTTGTCATCTCTGATGACCTCAAGGTAGGAAACAGTGTGACAAGGCATCAGGTAAAGCAAATAGGATGCTGGGATGTATAGGCAGGGGCATCACCAGCAGGAAAAGGGAGGTCATAATTCTGCTATACAAGACACTAGTGAGGCCCCACCTGGAGTACAGTGTACAGTTCTGGAGACCATACCTACGTAAGGACATAGACAGGGTAGAGAAGGTTCAGAGGAGGGCAACAAAGATGGTGCATGGATTGCATCACAAGTCCTATGAAGACAGGTTGAAGGAACTGAACATGTACTCCCTGGAGGAGAGGAGGGAGAGAGGGGATATGATAGAGACATACAAGTATCTTACAGGGAGAAACAGAGTGCAGGAAAACACTATTTTTAAGCGAAAAAGATGTTCCAGGACTAGAGGGCATGGGATGAAGTTGGAGGGAGGATGATTCAGAGGAAACATGAGAAAGAATTTCTTCACAGAACGGGTGGTGGACAAGTGGAACACCCTGCCAGAGGAAGTGGTGGGGGCTGAAACAATCACGGGATTTAAGAATGCATGGGATAGACATAAAGGAATTCTAGAGGTCAGGGGTAAGGGGAAACAGACTTCTAGGAAAACAAACTGAACTTACAAGCTCAAATGGGCAGACTGGGTGGGCCATAGGCCCTTATCTGCCGACACTGTCTATGTATCTATGTATGGGTATTACTTCCAGTCATAATTAAAGAGACCAGGTATAAGGATTTATACTGAGAAGGATTATATAAATAGAAATCTCTAGCAGAGTAAAAATACATTTTAACAGCATCTAGAACAGTTTGTTGCTGTCTTAATGAGTGGTGAGTGCAGTTCTATTCAAGCAAAATAGGGTAGAAATACTGTTTTCATGCAAATACCCTTGGTAATAAGGAAATACAGATAAGAATTACAAAATAAAATATGAAAGTTAAGCCACATTTATGTTTCAATATTACATTTTTTAAAAGTTGTTTCAACTGTGTCAGGAGCTCTTTAATTGGTAGTAGGTCAGTGGTCGCCAATGTGTCTGGCTGCCTTGAAAACAAGGATAGGGTTGTGATGGAAGAATGAGAGGAGAAGAGTTGCAGTATAACTGGTGGGTGTAGGAGAAGATTTGTACAGGAGAAGAGAAGGCAGTGAGAAGTGGTGGGGTCACCCCTCAGAGGGTGTCTCCTAGGGGTTCCTGTGGCTCTGTTTGCCAACTTACAAGTTGGGGTCCTGATCATGATGCGAAGGAGGAATGACTGATGCAGTTCAGTCTTCTGGATACATTGTTTGAAGGACCATCAATTCTTCCAGCACAACTGGGACCACTCACTTTCTGGTGGGTGGAATATGTGAATGTGCATCTCCCTTGAACATTGGTACATCTGGTCATTGTCTGACATGTATCCTCAGGGTGTCCACTGTTAGAGAGGTAACAGGGCTGGGGAAAGGTCATCTGTCCTGTGACCTATCCCCAGCCCCACAAGCTGTGCACATATTGTATGGCTCCCTACCTAGGACACCTGAGTCACTGTGGTTCCCCAAGCATGAGGGGATCGTGGAGGTCACAAAAGACAGATTTTTTATACCAACATTGCCTCCAAGGCAAGTCTGTCTTTAAGGGAGACATTAATGATAGGGTTGTCTCCCATGCAGGATATTAACTTCTACAGTTAAAGAGTTGAGCTTCATTGGTGTGCCTGCTTGGTGGCATGGTGTAAAGGTCTGCAGCCTGATAAGTAAGAGATTAGGGGCCAGATTTCCCAACAGTGTCACAGGGCTTGCATCCAGCCCTGCACTTTGGCACTTAGGTTTTGGTGGTGTGCCAAACCCTAACCGCAACTGCGCCCAAATTTGCAATATCAGGCACAGTTGCAATAGTTTCCATGGATTACAGCAGCTTGTGCCAAATATCTGGCACAAGCTCCATAATAATGGCCCTCAGGATTGCTGCAAGTTACACCAGAAAAAGTTGGCCTTACTTGCAGTAATTGCCACACGGAATGAAAAATCCCATCAGATTGCCACAAGCCCCATAAGCCATATCATCGGCCCACCGAGACTTGTGGCAATCTAATACTTTTGAAAATCCTGCCCTAGGAGTTCAAATCCAGACAAGATCCCCTCAGTTTTCTTTTGTCAGAATTTCATTAAAGTGGTGATTCTTGTCGATGTGGAGATAGAATAGTAAATGTATAGGAAAAGGGATTTGTAAGAAAGAAAATGTGCAACAGTAAAGTGCTGCCCTGGTGACAGGGCTGCCTTGGAGGCAACTTTTGTTGCAGAAATGTGTCCCTAGCCATGGAGGACAACATGTGAGATGAGCGGAGTGGTCTTTGCCTGTTGTCCAGAGGTGGTAAAGGGAAGAAATTAAAAGCTGCTAGTGAGTTAATGTGAGTCATCAGAACGGTACTATGTGGTTACACAGGTTGAGAGCATATTATTATTGGGATGCCTGATTTATGGGGTTCAGTGACGGCTGAAAGTAAAGATCATAAAACACAGCACGAAAACCTAGAGTAACTTAAATGACTGAGAAAAGTGTTCACAGTTTTTTGAGTAACATTGCATGTACTATATAGAGCCAGTGTGTGTCTGTTAAAATTCTGGATAATGTGCGCATCTTAAACTGCAGGCAGTGATGGAGATCTCATATGACAAACAATGAATGTATTGCTTGTTTGAATGCTGGTTTAAGCATAAAACCCTTTGGTGTGCTGTCACCTTTGCCCTGAGTCATGTCATTCTCCTGGCATGAACTCTTACTCTCTACCTGCTTCTCCAGGTAAAGCAGTGTAGCCCTTGGGGAGAACAGGCCACATGCACATGGATATTCAAATAGTACAGAGCTGGAAAGCAGAGATTACTAAGAAGTTAAGCATGGGAGGTTAAGTGATTGGAACAGGGTCACACAGTAAATAAGTGGTGGCTATAATCACAGACCTTCAGAGTGTCTCCTGTATCTCCTGCTGTGGACATCATGCACATTTCCGGTCTCTAGGGTGTGTGAGTGAGTGCCTTTCTTGTAACACTGATGAGTATTCATGCTCAACACCTCCAAATGCACTGTATTTTGTATAATTAAAATAAATCTCTAACCTTTCCCAGGTGATCGGGTCTAGTCCCAAGGCAACCCTCTCCCCACCTAACACTGTCATTTCCTATCCTTCATCACCTACCCAGGTGTCCCATATACGAGTTAGAATTTCAAGAAAATACCAGTTTCTGGCTGGTGCTCTGCATAGAGCCGACCTCATCTTTTTTAAAGAATCATCTTAACCCAACCCCAATAACCTAAATAGACTTATCTAAATACTGCCTCCCTGCAAACACTGTCCATGGTTTATTGGGGGACCATTTGTTAATATCACAGCTGACTTGGTTGTCTTCCCTTTGCACAGCTCTTCCACTCAGTGGTAAGTATAGTGCATGGATTGAATGGAGTGAGCAGGCACATGACCAGGAAAGAGGGGAGCGGTCTTCATCATAGATTACAAGGCAGACAGACCTGTTACCATAAATCCATGATACCTTTCCTGTGCCTTCCTGTAAAGTTTGCTGTTTTAGTGGCACACAATTTAAAACAATACATTCTGAACTCTAGTCTTGCAGGCTGTGCCCCTGTTATCTGTTAAATGCAAGAATATCTAGGAATTCTGTCTTGGTGATCCTTGTAATTAAGCTGAGGGTGGTGATGGGGTACAGACAAGGAAATAGAGTTCACCTTGTCAGGATACTTTCTGAAGTTCAGCATAACATTATTTAATTAAGCAAATATTGTTTATTGTTTATTATGAGCAGATCTCTGCTTTGTGCTACTAGACCTGTTGTTTTTTAATCTACTCTGGTAATGTTAATGCCAGTGTGCAGCGCTTCAGCTATACCTCATGACTACACTTCTGGTGGAGCTGTATACCTCATTGAGGTGTGCAATATTAACATAGGTGCACATTAACTACACCTCTAGCCTCTCAAGAGGTGTACCTAACTTGCAATTTTAAAGTAACATCAGCTGCACTTAAACAATACTGTAACTGCATTGCAAATATACAGTCACATAGTGAAGGAAGTTCCTGCATCCCACCTGAGATCGAGCACCCATCAGACAGCACCAGTAACTCCCTACCAGGATGATTAGTAGCTAAAAGAGGATGCTAAAGTCTGTAACTTTCACCTGACTTGACTCTGAGTTACTTTATATAAATTAGCATCTTTTCAGCAAAAATCTGAGTTGTGATCCGTGCAAATTGCATCCCCTGCTTCAATAATTTGTTTGTCATTTTTATGTGTTTACAACATTTTTTATTCATGTTTGCATTTCAGGATCTCTATGGAATTAATTCTTCAGACAGTTTCAAACTTGCCTTCTGTAACGTCACTCTCAGTTACATGAATTCAAGCAGTGAACCATTCACAGCGATACAGAACATACTCAAAACATTTTGCCTTCAGAACACTACATTATTACAATCAACTGTTGATATGGTAATTAATTTCTTTTTTATTATGACTGGGTATTGCTGTGGTAATCGGTGTCTTTTTTTTAATTAAAATTCGATGTTGCTATGGTAATTTATGTTTTTTTCTGTCCTCAATGGGGATGTGCAGATAGTTCCCTATCTGTTCAGCCAGATCATCTATCTTGCTCACTATCCAAGAGTAATTAATTTATTGTCTATTTAATGCAGTCAATATAGAGAGGATAGTGCCTGGGTGTCTGCAGGCAAGGTGATAATTTTATAGAGTACATCTGAAGGCAGAATAAACCACAGACTTAAAGGTTGAGTTATTACCCCCAGCTACATGACATGAAATTACCATCAAGTTGTTCTTAACAATCCATGCATTAGTGGTTATACATACACATAATATGAAGACACTTGGAGTTATATTTCTTATAAAATGTAAGCACTTTCAATAAAGACATTTCTCACATCATTAAAATCCTGGAGCAAAATCCTGGAGAAAATTGTGTAACTCAGACAACTGACTATCAACTTAAGCAGTCTGCTCTCAGATACCCAACATGACTTCAGGAAAGGACATAGCACAATGACTGCACTCCTTAAATTCAGCTCAGACACTCTTTCAAAATGGATACTGGCAATCTGACTGGGGCTGTCTTATTGACCTCACAAAGGCTTTTGACCTTGTTGATCACACTTTGCTTTCTCCTCGCTCGACATCTGCATTTCTCCTCCTCTGTTGTTGACAGGTATGAAAGCTACCTGACAAATAGAACTCAAGTGGTGAAATTTAATTCCTCTATCGAACAGTACCAACATTAACATTGTGTACCTCAGGGCTCCATCCTAGGGCCCCTCCTATTCTCTCTTTAGATAAATAACATTGGAGCTGCTTCTAAAATCCTGCTCTGCTATTCTATATGCTGGTGATCTTGTCATCTATATAAGTTCTACTAATATAGACACTATCATTACAAACCCTTTCCTCTGACTTTAACAATATCCAAAACTGGCTATACAACAACAAATTGGCTGTCAACACTAACAAAACTAAAGCCATGCTGCTTGGATCGCCCCAGCCCGGCTTGCACAACAGCACTGACGGTGCAGGACTTAGAACTAAATTACTGGAATGTGTGACCTCTTTCAAGTACCTGGCATCCTGCTAGATCAATCTCTTGATCTTAATCTTCATGTACAGTCTGTTTGCAGAGCTGTCAGCTCCAAGCTGGGTGTTGCACATAAGACTAGTTATATGATCATGCCATCAGCTAAAATGGCCATTGTGAGGGGGATTCTGCTCCCCACCCTAACCTATGGGGCTCCCTTATTTGGGGCTGCTCATAAAACTGACCTACTCGGATGGGATATTACGTATAACAACATATGTCACTATGCCTCTTCTGCTCCTCAGCTTAAACACCACTGTCAACTTTATAATGATCTTGGTTGGCTCTCTCCCTTAGCTAGTAGGAAATACTGCTATGGCTCTCTTATTGATTTGATAATTCGAAATCAAACCCCTAGGTGTCTTGCAGCTATGCTTGTTCCTTGGGACACACTCCATGGTCTACGATTAGCTGATAAATCCTTTCTGAATTTGCCGAGGTGCCGCACTAGGAAAGGAACTGTTGTATTTGAGCATGTGGCTCCACAGCTGTGGAATTCCTTCCCCGACATTAGACTTTCTAGCTCTCACACATGATTTAAGAGAAAATCTGCCTAAATCTGCTGATTGCTGACACCTGTTCCTGCTTTCACTCTATCTAATGACTGATGTCTCTTGCCATACAATAGTATTTCTCATCTCTATATAACCCTCTTACTGACTCAGCCTGTTCTGGCTCCCTTTCCTGCCCATATACAATCTTGCACTGCAGGCATCTCCTTACTCTTACTATATACTACATATAATCTAATTTCATGGCTTGTTGACCTTTTCTTCACTTACCGACTTTTCCTTAATGACACCCCGCCTCAATAGTTATTTCTTCCTTTTGTATTACCTGTTTTGTTTTTGTGTACCTTGCTCTGTTTATATGATATGTCACCTGATAATTTATTGTCCAAGGTCCTCTCTATTCATTGCATAGCTAGGCACCTATGAACTTATGAATGGTCTACTCTGTATGTCTCTGATATATTGTATCCACTTTAACTCACTGTATGTAAACCACTTATAAATTGTTATCCTGTTAAGTTTCTGCATGTCTGTACTCTCCTGAGTCGTGCCTGAAAATAGTAATTTTATGGCTTTTGCACTTACCCGGTTAACAAAAGCTAAATAAAATAAATAAATAAATAAATAAAATGAGTGAGTAATTGGAGCTGACCATGTTAGATAAGCACATGTTTTCTGGATTTTCACCCCTGGTTCAGGGAATTGAGACACAATCATGATGCAGCCCTGATGCTTGCACTGATACGCTAGACCACCTCAAAGTGGTCTACGTACTGTGTGCATCTCCCGGAGTTGCAGCAAATGTGTCCCTATAATGATGCATGCATCTTGTTTTATTGGAATGCCATGTCAAATGCCATTAATGTAGCATAGGGTTTGAAAATAACATTCAACCCTTTTGTAAAATTCAGCTCTGTCGGTGCAGATCAAAACTGGGTCCAGTGCAGCAGGACTTTTGAAAATTGTCTCCCTTCCACTAAGTGACATGCACACATATGCACACACAAACACAAACACACACTTAGCAGTGTGCCCCTGTAGAGAGGGGGTTACCTCACTCCTGGGTTCAGTTACACTGTACCCCATACTGCCCATACAAAAAATTCTTTAAAGGTAAGTGGATGGAATAGCTATGCAGGTCGGCATGGGGATGATGGTAAGATGACAGTATTTAATTAAGTAAACTTCTCATCTGAGTGAGTAGTTGAGCTGTGTTACTTTGATCCCTGGAGCCTGATGTTGACTTTATGGTATTGTTTAAAGCCCTCCTAATGGGGGGGGGGGCAGTAAGAGGGCTAAAGAATATAGGAGTTTTCTTAAGCTGTGGGTAGTTTTATATTGTGGGTGAGAGGTGCTGGGCAGTGTCAGTATTCGAATGAAGCGGATACAGGATTATCTGATTCTACTAGTTTGGACAGATAGTGCTATTATCCAAAGTATCTGAAACTATAATACTGTACCTACGCACTCTTCCTATCTCTACACCCCACCACCACCCAAAACCATTGTGGCACTCCTCAAATGCTACCAGTATGGTGCCAATTCCAGTTTTTGTGTAGAACCTAGGTCTTCTACATGTCCATACAACACTGTGCACTTACACTATTGGGTCAACTGGGTTAGGTCATGGGCCTCACCATCTTCCTGAGATGCTGTTCTCTCTGCCTCAGCAACACCATCAAATTAGGTCTGACAACCCTCTACCCAGTTCCCCATGGTCTGATTTAGACCATCCATACGTGAAGAGGAGTTGCAGCTGTTCCTCTGGTGACCTCTGTCCAACCTACATAAACCTCACTTCTAGGTGTGTGAAAAAATCTTCTGCAGGTAGAAGATAAGCAAAAGTCTGACTTTGGCTTCCAGATTCAGAAATCAATTTCTGATCTTTCAAAGAAATTCTGCCTGCTTCCTCCATTGCCCCACAAGTGGAAAAAAATATCAAACCCTGGTGGCTAGTGGCCCCTCCCCCAACCACTCACCAGTGTCCTTCATGTATATAATATTACTGTTTACCCCCCCGCACCATCCTCATCCTCTGACCACCGTGATAATAATTTCCTGAGGTCTAGTGTAGTAGGCCCTCCCTCTCCCAGTCCCTGAATCCTTTCCCCAGTATTTTTAAATGCACTTATATCCTTGTGGTCTAGTGACCCCCTCACCACTCCTCCCCATCCCAATAGGTAGATTCCCACCCTGCTCCCCATCCCAAAATGTGGTGGTAGTGGGCCACCGGCACAGCCCCTGCTCTCCTCCTCAGCCGGTGGCCTACTAAAATTTGTGAATGAATAAATGAATGAGCACATGCACATGCTCTCATTCATTCATTCACAAATTTCAGTGGGCCATTGGCCTAGGAGGAGAGCAGAGGGCTATGCTGGTGGCTGCTGCCGCTGTCCTGCTATGTTTTGGGATGAGGAGAGGGGTGGGAATCTACCTGTTAGGGTGGGGAGGGGTGGTGCAGGGGGGCACTAGACCACCAGGATATAAGTACATGTCAAAAAATAGTTGGGATCAGTATTTGGGGACTGGGAAGGAGGGGAATTTTACTACTACACTAGACCACCAGTGTAAAATTAATATACAGGGGTCTGGTATGAGGATGTTGTGGGGGGAACAGTAATATACTGTGAGGGACACTGGCGGGTGGTCGGCTGGAGGTGGGAACCACTAGCCACCAGGGTTTGTGTAATTTTTTGCAATGTGGGACTGCTGGGCAAGTTGGGCAAAATAATTGGCTGGACAAAAGTGGGTAACCGGGAAAAATTTTGTCAGTATCATTCATGGAAGTTTTCCGCTCCACCACGGGTGTAAGTTCGGAAACTTCCGCGAAAGTTACCTGATTTTGGTGGAAGGTCGCCACGGCGGAAAACCCCACTTTCACCCACCCCTACTCCCCACCCTCCTCACTTCCCATTCCTGCCACCCTAGTTCTCACAGCCATATTTTAAAGTCTACTTTAAGCTGCAGGACTACTAGCATCTGCGGATTCTCCTTGCAATCCCAACCCTTTGTTCCCTTCTTGTGTTGATGGGCCTCATTGGCAGACCTATTTCCTCCAAGTCATGGGGTTGTGGATTTCAGTCTAGCAACAGAGAACTGCAGCTTATACTTCATATCCTAGCTGTAGTTACTGGATGTCTGATTTTGATCCTATTCTTACCCCATAGCACTTGACTCTGTTATAATTGTAGTTACTGTGCTCTCCTCTGTTTGTATTTGATCGACTTTGTTATAATTGCTGTGTCCGCTTTCCTCTGTTTGTATTGTAACCTCTCATCCCAAAGTTGCACTCTGGAATGAGCCCTGGCTCAGTGTGGCTTTGCCAGTTACCAAAGTTTAAATAAAATAAAATAAATATCCAGGGTTGACCTTTCCACTTATAGTGCCCACAGGTAAAATCGCTATTGCCCCCATATTTTCATTTTAGCCAGTCACTATTAATGCTGTGCTAAATTTTTAACAATGCAGACAAAGTTGAAACAAATTCATCAACTGTGACTTTGTGTAGTGGGAGACGTAGTCCATGACAACTTTGCAAGGTTACACTCCCCTTTTAAAGTTAACTCGCCTCCAAAGTTACTCCCCTCAGTCTCACATGCCATTTGTTTTCAAATTTTCAGGAATCTACCTGTTGTAGTTGGTGAGTGGCACAGCAACACACTGAACAGTGCTGCTGTCCTTCTCCCCTGACTCCCTAAACAGTGTTATTGCTTATCGGAGATCAGCACTGCAGGCAGTTCTACCTGCCGCACAAAGCCCAGCTGGCAGGCACAGCGCACAAGACACAATGTATTTGCCAGTGCACTATAAAACAGAAACACATGCAAGTTGAATTCATTGTATCATGGAAACCTGGAATCTGATAACTAAAAGAGACCAAGGGCTCCATTTTTAAAAAGTGATGCAGGGCTTGTTTCAAGCTTCACCAACCTCCTTTGTCACAACTGTGTCCAATTTTAGTACATTTGGTGTAGCTACACTTTCTCTCAGTTTACAGCAGCTTGCACCAAATATTTAGTGCAAGCCTTGTAAAACTGGTCCAATGAATGCTGCAAGTTAGAATAGGGGGAGCTGGTGTAACTTGCAGCTCTCTGTGCATGGGAGTGAAAATCTCAGTCGGCACCAGGTGAATGCTGCAAGACCCGTGCACCATAGGATCAGTGCACCAGGGGCTTGTAGCTTTCACAGGGGCTTTGAAAATTGAGCCCAGAGGGTCCATCAAGTCTGCCCATACCATACCACCTCACCCCAGTGACCTATGCTACTGTGGTGTGTCTCCCTCTTCCCCTGCTTACTCACCCCTTAAATCCCATGTTGCCCCCTACAGACTATAAGTCCCCTTGCCCTATTCCAGCCATGTTTAAACCCATTTAAGGTAGTTGCCCCATCACTTCTGATGGCAATCTGTTCCACTGTTCTACCACCCTTTCCATGATGTCAAATTTCCTCACGTCTCTCTCTTGAACCTGCCCACCACCAACCTCCAATCATGCCCCCTAATGATGTGTCCCTATCCCTAACAAACAGTTTCTTGCTATTCACCCTGTTTATACGCCACTGCAAAATGCACATGTTTCTATCATGCCCCCCCCAAATGCCTGGACTCCAGCAAGTACATACTTAAGGCTACCAGCTGTTCCTTGCTGGCCCTGGATCATCTTCATGATCCTACTCTGCACTGACTCCAGTTTGTCTATGTTTTAAATGTCAGGTCTTTGATCATCTCTCCAGCTTCTCTAGCTCCATCAGTGTCACTGGCCCGGCAGGTTGCACACTTGCCTCTCAGGCCAGAAGATCGGACGGTTGTAGGTTCTAGCCCCACACCAGGAACATGGGGTAAATACTCTGACACTGTAAAGCAGCATGAGGGGGTACTGTACTCCTGAGATGCCATCTTTCAGATGAGATGTAAAACCAAGGTTCTGTTCACATGGGCTTTAAAAGATCCCATGGCACTTCCTGAAAAGAGTAGAGGAAATATGTCCCTGTATACTGGCCAGATTTCCCATTCACTAAAAATAGCACCAACAGCACAAGCCTGAAAATAGGTAGAATTGTATAGCCTTCCTTTCCTGATCACAAAAACTAAATAAATAATTCTGGAGCCCTGCACCCTTCCTGGTGCTCTACCCTGCTGCTGAGCTTTGTGTCATCAGTAAAGAGGCACAACTTGCCCCGACACCTTCCTGTATGTCACTGAATATATTGAACAGGATAGGACAGATCCCAGGACTGGTCCCTGTAGCACCCAGCTTGTGTCCCTTGACTTAGCCCCATTCAATACTACCTACTGTTGCCTCACCAAGCCTTTTTACCCATCTGACTAAACCCTGCACCACTTCTAAGTTATCCAGCTTTTCAGTAGCCTCCTGTGTGGTACTGAATTGAAGACTTGCTGAAGTCAAAGTAAAGCAAATCGACCACCTGTCCTATCTCCATCACATTAGTGACCCTGTTGAAAACAGTTTCAGGTTGGTCTGGCATGACCAACCTGTCACAAACCTATGCTGCCTGCTGTCCTGCCATCCATTATCCTCTAAATAGGCCACAAAGATTTTTGTGGCAAATTACTCTATCAGCTTACTTACAGTGGAGGTAAGATTGACAGGTCTGTAGTTGGCTGGATCCTTCCTGCCCTCCCTTCCACCTTGTGAAGTAGTACTATGCCGCAGACCTCCAATTCTTTGATACTGTTCCTGACTTCACTGGGTCATTAAATAGGTGGTTTAAGGGTTATGCCTACTCTATGGCAGATTCCCTAACTATTTGTGAGTGCAGGCTGTCTGCACTCAGTGCATTATCTACCCTAAGGGCTTCAGTCCCATCATCACCCAGTCTACCCTACCCATCGAATCGCTAACCCTTGCATACTTTTACCTAAATCTACCAGCACAACGAGCCTGTGTCAAAGGTAAGGCAAGGCAATTTTATTTAAAAGATACCCAATCACGGAGGCTCTGGGCACCGTATATAAAATCAACATAAAACAGATTTCAATAAATAAAGCATTATCAAAGACACAACAACTAGTAAATAAAAATAATTAACAGAATAATAATAGGAAAATCAGGAAAACAATGTAGCAGGTTAGAATAGGACAATATTTACAAAACTGGGTCAGGAAAAGCCTGAGCAAACAGGAAGGCCTTGCAGCATGCCTTGAATACCTCCACTGAAGTGGTCTCCCTAATAGAGGGAGGTAACGAATTCCACAGGACAAGGTCGGCGTTACTAAAAGCTCTATCATCGGTAGTTGTTAACCTCATCCTGGGAATCGCAAGGAGACCCCTCGAGAAGGAATGAAGGGAGCAGACTGAGGTAGTAGATGTATGACGGTCCACCAGGTAACTAGGACATAGGCCATGTAGGGCCTTAAAAGTGAGCAAGCCCAGCTAAAAGAGGATCCTCCATCTGTCTGGCAGCCAGTGCAGTTCACGCAGCACCAGGGTAATGTGACAATACTTTGACTGCCCCATCAACAACCTGGCAGCTTCCTTCTGCACTAGCTGAAGCCAGCAGAGGATACCTCCTGAGACCCTGAGGTAGAGCACATTACAGTATTCAAGTCTCGATGTCACAAAGGCATGCACTAAGGTAGGGAAGTCCAGGGGCAGAACCAGGGGCCTAATTCTGGCGATATTCCTCAGGTGGTAAAAACTAGTAAACAAAGGCCAAGTGAAGTCCCTCATGACTAAAACTACACCAGCTGGTTAGCTCCTGGAGACAAAACTGGACCTTTTACAGCCTCTCAAGGTATCTAGAGGTGTTGGAGGGGGGGAACAGAGGCTCAAAAGGCTCCTATGCTGCTAGTGTTTCTGTTGATCTGGTTGCATGCTTTAGGGTGCCTGCTGAGGTAACTCACGCCAAACAGTGCTGGGTATCTTTCAAGGCCATGTATAACTCACTCCAAACAGTGCTGTGTATCTTTCAAGGCCATGTATACTCACTCCAAACAGTGCTGGGTATCTTTCAAGGCCATGTATAACTCACTCCAAACAGTGCTGGGTATCTTTCAAGGCCATGTTCCACCTCCATCTTGCAATCCAACTGGCTCCAAAAGACAGAAAGGGCCCCTTTCAGTCCCTTGGTGTATCAGGCAGTGTTGGTGGGAGCCCACAGAAACTTCAGTTGGAGTAGAGGCACAGTGCACTGTGCATTGTTACTATTAGTTTCTGCCAGTATGGAACTTTGCTAGTAAACTACAGCAAAGTTACTTGTTGGTAAGGGAAACGCACACTGTAGTTTGGAAAATTTGCCTGATTAAGTACGTTAGCCATGAGTACCAAAGCAGCCATCTTACACAAAGCCCTAGTCACTATCCCCACCCACCACCTTCCTTTCTCATGGATGGTAATTTATTTTAATTCCCTGTCCTCAGAGTCCTCAGCCCTACCCTTTGGCTGTCAGACAAGATAGACTCTTCTTTGTCCAAACTGTG
This sequence comes from Neoceratodus forsteri, assembly GCA_016271365.2. Classification (NCBI taxonomy): domain Eukaryota; kingdom Metazoa; phylum Chordata; order Ceratodontiformes; family Ceratodontidae; genus Neoceratodus; species Neoceratodus forsteri. The sequence continues at coordinate 90,240,534 of CM028132.1, read as the reverse complement.
CCCAGGTCTCACTCACTTAGAAGCCAGGAATACGAATATTTTTTTAATTCATCTGCACTCAGCTGCCTGAAGTGGCAGCCACTATAAGCACAGCTACAGCCCTCTGACTAAACACCTTTCTTTCAGCTTTCCCTCATGTCAGTGACACACGTCAGACAGTATAAAATTTGGGTCTACAACCAATATGACCAGCAACTACCAACTGTAATGATTTTAGTCTTGGTGGAACTCAGAGGATACACTCAGTTCCCAGACTCAGTACTGGCAAAATTACTGTTTATGACAATCATGAGTCCAGTGGTAGTCAGGCTGGTGATCAGATGGCTTTGTCTCATCCCAGAAATACTAAAACGTTCAAGGGCATGCAGAGCCTTGATGCAAACAATAATGCAGAGGCCACTGGAGCTGTCTCAAGCTGGCAAACCTCGCTTTGTGAATTACTTTGCAAAATTTGCCAGATTTGCAAAGTGCTGCCTTTGCAAAGTTTTTGGCAGGCAGAGTGGCACTTCTTCACATGAAGTCATGCAGATTCACTGGCAAAGTTAAAGCTTTACCTGAAAAAGCACCATTTCCCCAGGAAAACTCAATGCAAAGTGGCAAAGTGAGCAAGTCACAAAGTTTTTTGCGAAGACAAATTTCATACCTTGGCCGGAACTTCACTAGCAGCAAAGTACAACTCTGCAACGCTCTAGAGGCCTCAAGGAGCAAAACTCAAACAATTTATTTATTTTACTCATTTAAATTGAGTTATTCATTTTGGGCCTCCTCACCCTTGGTGCCCCTATGTAGCTTCCTAGTTTGCCTATCCTTAATGCCAGCCCTGCCTGTGCTGACACAACAGTGGAGTGCTAAGGCAGTGCTGCACTGTTCACAGTGCTGTACCTCCTATGACACATTAGTCCACTGTCTTTTTTGTCAATTTTGGACTATTGTTCATATGGCCTGCTAGCTGTTGTGTATTAACAGAAGAGCCATTGGACTGCTCTCATACATAAAAGAGTTTTTTTAGCAATAAATGTGAAGAAATAATACAGAAAGAAATGTGAATCTTTAAACACCTGTGCTTATGTAATCACAACAGGTAACTCCTGGGGTAGGGTGGGCGTATTATCCTTGGCAGTCACACTCCATCCCAATGTTGGAATTACACTTTATGAACTTTGGGAGTTAGGGAGACCCATAAGGGCACTGTCATTAAAATGAACCCACCTTCTCATTACAAGTCAGTGGCAGTGATGTGTGAGATACAGAGCTAGGGAGCTACCCTGGCAAGCCCCCTGTATTTCCAACACTGAGTCCATCCCCACCCGATGTGTACAGCAATTATTCTTTGTATAGTTCATCACACAGGATATGTGATTACTTGACGGTTAACTCATCCACAACCCTTGTCATCATAACATAATTTCTGTCTGTAACAACATCTCTGAGACATCCTGCATCTACCCCATTGTATGAAATGTGACACCACAAGAAGTGTCTCTGTCCCCCCCACCACCACCAAAAAATAAGGCTCCTTTTCTTCTTCCTCCTTAAACCTGGAAATTCTACCAGGCAGTGTACAGCATGTAATATTAAACTGCATTATAGGCCTTGATTCATTTCAGTTGTAGAACATCATAAATCCAAGTACCAATGGTACTAAGCGGTATCAAGTTACCCCAGGCAGGAGTGAGCAGAACCCCGCTGGAAGTGAGGCATGGCATTTCAGTTAGGCTATATGGTAGGACCCTAGAGAATAACAACGTTTCCATCAGCAACATCCTAACAGATAACCACAGAGAGCAATCAGTTTATCTGATCCCTACCAACTCCACAGAGAAGCTGGGCAATGTAGAACAATGCACGCATTCATTTATTAATGCAGCCAATCCACCACAACCACCTGTGTGAGGCACCCAGGCCAATACTGTCAGAAGCAGCACATCAGAAGCCGGATCGCTAGCGCTATCACTCATAATGCTATTGCCCTGGGATCAGGAATAACTCAGATTGCTCAGGTGCTAGCCAGGGGAGGGAGGACTGAGCATCCTAAAGATCCCTCTTCCCCCAGGAAAGGGGAAAAACTGTGTCCCAGGTCTTTCCTGCCACCTAGTGGAAACCACGTGGCAGTACAATGAGAATGCAAATGCATTGAAGGGCTCACTTTTTATTTATTTAATTTAATTTATTGAAGTGCTTCACCAGGAAGGCACACTGAACAACAAGTTGCTTATCTCCCAGTGCAGCGGGTGGGGATACAATTGGATGAAGAATTAGACATACAGTTTACCATTTAACATATCTGAAAAAGTAAACATTCAATTACATTTGTAACAAGACACACAGTTAAAAAATATCATAAATAATCATACAGTTGCATCTGTGACATAACATACAGTTAAATATATCATACCTGTGGAATAAGCACTTAATTACAAGTGGCATATCTGAGGAGCATAGTACAGAAATTTAACGTAACCTTGGAGCCAAATCCTTGCAGGAATGGATCACAGTTAAGAAACAGATAATTTAGCAATTATTGAATGAATGAGGTGCAGTGAGGGGACATCAAGGAGTTTAGAGGGGTAGACAGGGGAAACTAGCTTGGGGAAGGAGAGGACAATGATGGGAGGAACATTACCAGAACAAAGTGAGCAAAAAAATCAGTTGGGAGGGGCAAGTTAACACAGGGCTAGTGCAATCTGGGAGCACCTCAGACAGAACAAAAAGTGCAGGGGGTTAGAGAGGGGGGGGAGGGAGATGGGGCAAGGGATAGGTTAGGAAAGAATGAGTCATACCTGGAACTGGCCCTTCAGAGTGTGGAGATCACTGCCAGTGGTGGAATGAGGCAAGGACTTAGAATAAGGGGCAGAAGCAGGCAAGGACAGACACATTGGGTAGAGATAATAGAGGGGATGGTAAAGGGAAGGAGGAGGAGGAGTGGGAGAAACTAGCCTAAGACTAGGCCTCTTCAGGATTCTGAGAACATTGCCAGAGAGCAGAGTCAGGCGAGGACGATTTAGGTAGAAAGGATGGAGGAGAAAGTGGAGGGAAGGAAGAGTCATTTCCCAGTGCTGGAATCCCTCCAGGATGCTGAGAACCCTGCCAGGGGGGCAGAACTAGGTGAAGACACACTGGGAAGAGAGAATAGAAAGGATGAAAGGAAAGGAGGGAAGAGGAAGAAAAGAAGAAGCTTGCCTAAGACTAGGCCACTCCAGAGTGCTGAGAACCTTGCCAGAGCGCAGAACCAGATGAGGACTAGTTGAGTAGAAAGGATAAAGGGGGATGGGGAGTGAAGGAAGAGTAATTGCCCAGTGCTGTTCCCCTCCAGGATGGAGGGAACCCTGCCAGGGGATAGAATTAGGAGGACAAGATGGGCAGAGGGAAATAGGGGGATAGAAGAGAAAAGGAAAAAAGGAGGAGGGAGGAAACGACGTGAGAGTAGACATCTCCAAGGTGCTAAGAATCCTGACAGAGGGCAGATTTAGGTGAGGACAAGTTGGGTAGAAAGGAGAGAGGGGGAGGGGAGGAAGGGAAGGGGAGGATGAGGATGAGGTTTGCCCAATGCTAGACCACTCCAGGATGCTGAGAACCCTGCCAGAGGTCAAAACTAAGCAGGGGCAAGTTGATAATGCAAGAGGGTTAGGGGAAGGAGTGATGGGGTAAGCAGTGATGGGGGAGAAGTGTGTGATGAGAAGCAGGCTCTTGGGGAGCAAGGTTTAATAGGGGATGTGAGTCATGGAGAGGAGCAGAGGCATAGAAGGACATTTAAGGAGGGTTAAAGCAGGAGCAGTTAGATGAGATAAAGTTGTGTAAGGCAGAGGCAAGGAGTAGGAGGAGGAGGGAGGAGGATGAGGATGTCGGTGGGGAGGGAGTTCCAGATTTGTGGGAAACAATGGGTGAAGCCTGACTGACCAATGAGAGTGGTTCAACAGGGGACCAACAAAGTGCGAGTGTCAGAGGACCTGAGGGAGTGGGAGGGGAGGCAGAAAAGAGACTGAACATGAGAGGTAGGAGGGAAGTTCTCCTAACCAAAATTTAGAAGTGAATTTGGCACAATGAGTGAGGCACTTGTTGGCAAGCGGGGGAAGGGACAGGGCAAGGTAGAGGTCACAGTGATGTGTGTGTGATGGAGCATGAAGAGCAAAATGACAGAAGGAGTTAAAGAGAGTGTCCAATCTGGTTAGGGAGGATTTGGGAGCGGCACCACAGACTACATCACAGTAGTCGAAAATGGGAAGGATCATTTTCTGGACTAGTTCACTCTGTGCCATAGGAGGGATGCAACTATGCTTCCTTAATAAGACACCAAGCTTACGGTGCAGTTTTTTCAGGATGACGCAATGTGGCCAGAGAAGCTGAAGAGCTGGTCCAACCAAACCAAGGTATCTGAATGAGGAGGTGTCCTCTAAGATTGTCCCATCAAGGGTATGGAAATAAGGTAAAGGATGGAGCCTAGAGAGTCTATACCTAGTGCCAAAGGTCATGGAGACAGTCTTTTGGCATTTAGGAATCGTTAATGTGAGGCAAACCATAGCTGAACCTGGTGGAAGTCATGCTGAAGGGTGGTTGCTACATCAGCGGGGCATTTGCCAGAGGAGAACAGGACAGTGTCGTCAGCATACATATGGATAGAGGAAGAGGGGAGCATACTGAGGGCAAGTCATTTAGGAAGATGGAGAAGAGATGGTCCAAGCACAGAGCCTTGTGGAACTCCTATGGAAATAGGGAGGGAGGAGAGATTGTATCCTGAATCTTGACTGATTGTGTTCTGCCTCAGAGGTAAGCTCTAAACCAGTTTTGGGCAGACATAGTCAACCCAGCAGCCATAAGGGAGTCAAGAAGTAGGGCATGGGGGACTGTTTCGAAAGCCTTGGCAAGGTCAACAAAGATGGCAGAGGTAATGAGGCCATTATCCATTCCGGTGAGGATGGAGTCAGTGAGCCTGAGTAGGGAGGTGGTAGTGGAGTGGTTCTTCCAAAAGCCAGATTGGAGTGGGGTGAAAAAGGAAGAGTCATCGAGGAAGGAGGTTAGTTGAGAGAGGACAAGGTGTTCTTGGAGCCTAGCAAGGGCATGGAGGAGGAGATTGAGCTAAAATTTGCAGAGAAGGAGGGTCACTGCCCTGTGGGAGAGAAGACCACTGCATGTTTCCAGGATGAAGAGACACATGAGGATGCTAAGGAGACAGATTTAGGATTAAGGAGAGAGGATAGCTATAGCAGAAGCTGAAAGGTAGAGGAGTTTAGGATCAAGGTCATCTGGTGGTGAGCCTTTAGAAGGATTAAGAGAAGGGGCCATTAGTGGGAGACAGCAGAAAGGAGAAGAAAGGGTGGGCATGGAGGGTTGAGTGCTGGGTGTGGGAGAATGAGGAGGGGGGGAGGTTAGAGGGGAGGAACTTTAGAAGTGCTGTGGTGCAGGAGGTATAATAGGAGTTAAACTCTTGAACCACGGCGCATGGTTTGGAGACCAGTGAGTTGTTGTTTTTAAGCACTGGGGAGGTTGATGTGAAGGGGGAGAATAAGGCGTGGACCACTTTACAGAATTTGGAGGGGGATTTTATGTTTTTGAGAAAAGATGATTTAAAATATTTAGACTTAGCAAGTCTGGTAGCTTTTGTGTAGGCATTTCTTAATGTGTGATACCTGGCATAGTCTGGGAAAGCTGAGAGGCCTTATGTTTCTTCCAAGCTTTGTCTCTCTCCCTGAGACAGGTCAGTAACTCAGGGGAGACCCATGGTTGATGGTTGCCATGAACTCTAGTACATTTGAATGGAGTGTAGGAGTTCCATGTAGTTAGAAATTTATCTTTAAAATAAGTGAGGGCTAGGTCAATGGAAGGGGCAAAGGCAATAGGGGACCAATCGAGCTGGCCAGTTCATTAAGAAGGGGATTAAGGTTTAAGGAGCTGAAGGAGCGGTGTTACAGAATTGTGTATGGTGATTTTGGTCTACGGACTTTCCTAACTATGAAAATTGGGTGATGATCACTGAGGGCAACTGGGAGAATGCCTGATTTAATGACTCGGTGGGGGTGAGAGGTGACAGTCCAGTCCATCAGGGAGTGGTTAAGGGGTTTATGATTTAGGTGGGTGGGTTCCAGGATTAGTTGGGAGAGATTGAGGGCTGTGATGTCATTATGTGTCTTGGTAGTTGTTGGTGATAGTCAGTTTATGTTTACATCACCCAGGATATATAGCTCGCCTTTATGTGAGAGCGAGGTTATGGAGGTAATGAGATCCAAAGTATCAGATGCCTTGGAACCGGGTCGACAGTAGATTCCAGCTATGAAGGCAGGGGAGGAAAAAGGCTAGGTAATGTTTACTACAAGTGCTTCATAAGCAAAGGGTAATGAGGATGATAGAATGGTTGTGAACTGAAGAGAGGATAAGATATACATGGCTACTCTGCCACCCCTGCCCGTCCTATCCTGCCTGATTACGGAATAACCTGGGATATTAATGGCAAGATCAGGTGTTTTAGCGTTTAACCAAGTATCCATTAAAATCAGAATATCAGGTGTGAGAGAACCATAAGATGTAAAAGGTAAATTTTTGAGATGAGACTGCAGATGTTTAAGTGAGGATTTTCAGCCTTGGGAGGGTAGAACTGGTGGGGACAGTTGGTACGTTAGTGGAAGGATTGCAACTGGCAGAGGTGGGTGTAGTGGGGCCAGGATTGGGATGAACATTTCCTGATGTGAGTAAGAGGAGTGCTATTGTGAGGGAGTGGAATTTAGGGCATTTGTGATGGTTGGAGGAGTTTGCTTATATGCACATGGGCATCTCTGCGTGTATGATTGATGGTACCTCACAGAAAAAAAACACCAGAAGGAAAAACTCCCAACCATACCCAGATGAAGACTGGTCCTCCACAGGTCCCACACCAGTAACTAGGCACATCTCCAGAATATGGCTTGTGCTCAAGAAAGGTTTGGGCATCCCCAAAGGCCCCACAATGGGGGTAATCTGTGGGGGACTCACTGGGCAGGTTAAGCCTACAAAAGGTGGGTTACAGGACTGGGAAGACCAGGTCAAAAGAATGCAGCTGGTGAAGGAGGATAACATATCAAAAGCAGTTTGAAAGAAGGGTAACATATAGCAGGCCAATCCAATTTGTTGCTTTTATAAACCTCTTTAGGCTCAAGTGTGCATTTTAAAGCCAATGTAAAGCATCATGAGTATACAAATGCTTACGAGAGTACACTGAATGGAAAATATCTCACATACTTGTGAATTCCATACCATTATCGGTGCAGCCATGTACTACTAGTATTAAAATCATTGTACTGAGAGATGTCAGGGCAACTATTCTTATTTCACCACTATATATTTCTTTAATCTCCTCTTTCCATTATATTTTTATGTTTACTTACTTATGTGCAAGAAACATAGTGCCACCATACGAGAATTCATAGATGTCCTCCCTACTTCCAATGCCCTGCTGCCTTTTGCAGGCCCCCACCGCTGCCAATGAATGTAAAGCGGTCTATGACAGCATTTATTAATGCAGCGGTGTACAGCTGAAAGAGTAAGCTGCAGCGTGTAGGCAATTGCATACTGCCACCATCGGCGGTATGCAAAGTGCCTTCACATCAACACTGCAGTGCAAGAGCTGTCATAGACAGCTCCTCCACCCCCAACAAGTAGCACGCTGGGAGCCCACCCCAGCGTGCTCACATGCTCCCCACACCCACAGTATGGCCAACAGGGGTGCCCAATCCCCCGCCGGCTCCAGTGCACCCCAACAGCCTTCCAGTTGCCACGCTGGGAGCCCACCCCACATGGCAAACATCCATTTGTTGCCCCAACACATTTCCGATTGCCAGCTGAGGCCCACCCAAGCGTGGCAAAGCTCTATGGCTGACGGGGTGCTCAATCCACCATTGGCTCCGCTGCCCCCAAAAAGTCCAGCTGTCATACTGGGAGCCCACCCTAGCGTGGCAAATGTCCGTGGTGTCTTCCTACAAGTAAAATAAACCTAGAAAGAAAGAACGATCCCACGCTGACTGCCTTGACCCTCTCCCACCCCACTCACCCTCTGTGCACCCTGTCTCCCCACACCCCCCCACCACCCCATACTTACCTCCGGAGCTTGACACGATGATCTTCGGTGGACCAGGATCACATCTGCACTCTTCAAAGCCGACCGCGAACTGAGGAAATGCCAGTAAGCTGTATAATGGAATAAATAGGGTATTTTCAACTTTGATGCATATCTCAGGCATTTTTTGGAATTTTTTCACCAAATTTTCAACATGGGGTTTTTGGGACCCCACCCCATGATTCTATCATCGTCATTTTGTTAATCGGGACCAAAGGCATTTTGCAGTCATGGCGGAACCACCCTTCGGGACTGATTTACGAAATGACAGTGCCACAGTTCATGAGATAGGCCCTCAAAACCCGTGAAAAAATTAAAAAAATGACTGTTTTACGAAAGATACATGTACAGTTCTACCAAGCTACATAAGTTCAGCAATTTCAATATTTTCATTCAAGATTTTCAACATTGTTTCCCATCTCTCCTTATGGGCAGTACAGCTGTCATTTTCCCCTCTTGCCAAAATGTGTTTCCGAGCATGTGAGTGCACAATGGCGCCAGTTGGTATGCGAAATCAATGTTTGGAACAGGTTAAGAAAATCTCAGTGACACTGTTCATGAGCAGAGGTGTTAAAATAGTTATGTTAAAAATTTGATGAAAGAAGTCCATAAAATGATTGTGTTATGAGAGAGCATTGCACAGTTTCCACGCCCTTGTCAATTCATGAATTTCTAATATTTTCAGTTCATATTTTCACCACTGACATTTTCTACACTTCCTTATGAACAGTACAGCTCTCATTTTCACAACATGGCCAAAATGTGTTTCTACACTTTCTGTGCAGAAATGCGTGGTCACTGTGGGAAATCACTGTTCGGGACAGATTAAGAAAACCACAGTGGCACTGTTCATGAGCGGAGGTCCCAAAATGCCTGCGTTGATAATCTGCTGTAAAAAAATCCATAAACTAATTACATTAAGGGTGCGCGTTGCACAGTTTCTATGCACGCCCGTGACTTCACCAGTTTTTTTACTATTTTCACAGCAGATTTTCAACATTGCCATTTTTTACACCTCCCCATGAACAGTACAGTAGTCATTTTTCACATCCTGTTTGAAATGTGTTTTCACACCTGTGGTTCCAAATGCTGTAGTCACTGTGCAAAATCAGCTTTCAGCTAACAAACTAATATTGCCACTGTTCATAAAGTGGGAGTCACAAAAAACCCATGTTGAAAATTTGAAGTGAAAATACCAACGAACGCCTGAGGCATTAGGCTTTCCGACCATAACGCCCCACCCTGTAGAGACTGACAGGCATCAGGGGTGTGCCTTGGGATTGTCGTCTGTACTGCTCATACCATTCCACCCCGACCCACACCCTACAGCCAGTGAGAGGCATTGAGGTGTGCCTTGGGCTCTTCGGCCTCAAAGTTCACCCCATTCTCCTATACTGCACCCATCTCACCGTATTTCCTGATGGAATGTGGTGAGCATATGGGCCAAACACCCAAGGCACACCGTGACACTTATCGGTGCCTGCAGGATATGGTGTGGTGAAATGGTGTGGTCATTATGCCTGATGACCCAAAGGCACACCCCACCAATGCTAATGCCAGCAAGCAAACATTCGGCGTTGACAAATGCTTGTTTAGAATGCGAAACCATGATTTTTTGTAACCCCCTACTGGCCACTTGTTTAACTAGTAAGCACACCTCCCATATTTCTGTCTAGGGAAAAGAGAGGGGTGAGGGTGCAGAACTGATATTACAGACCACTGGCCATTACTAAACCCAGGTCCTGAGGAGAGAACTTTTGCTAGGAGCTGTGCTAGGTCTGAACTTCTGGAGGGGTGCCCAGTAATTTCACACAGGATGCAGTAACAAGATTGTCCATACCAGGTTGGGGTTCTAGAGTGTGGCTTTATTCAAAGTTGGTACACAAAAGCAAAGGTGGACCCCCAAGGGTTTACATGTTGTGGCACAAGGCAACGCATAACAACCAAAGTCTGTAGCAGACAGAAACTCTAAACTTCCCATATTGCATAAGACTTTGAACCCTTTTCAGTGGCAAAGCCTAGGGTGAAACATACATTTCTTCTAGTGACACTGGCCACAAATTAGAACATTTCCCATATGGCATAGGATTTAGAGGTTTGGCAGTGTGGCAACTGGCCATTATGGGGTACACTGGGGTATCCGTGATGATAGCACTTATAAATGAGCGACTGTAGAAACAGTGACTCATTTATAGCACTATCATGATCTGCTACCAGCAAAGCTAGCGATGCTATAGCGTCTAGAGCGACCAGAAGGGGAGAGATGGGGAGCTGTATGGGAGGGATAGGAGGGAGGGAGGGTTCTGAAGGATAGGCGAGCCTGCTGCAACTGAGCCAGCCCTGTGGTGTGGTGGTGAGGGTGGCTGGCTACGGTGCAGTAGGAACTGGGTTCAGGACCTGCTGGGGGGAACTATTTTGCTGCTGCTTGTGGCTGTGTATTTTTTTTTTCAGTTTTTGGACAGAATTTCACCCCTTCTCGACATCCACCCTCCTGGAGTTGAGAATCCTAAGTAAGGGAGGGCAGGTGGTGATGCCCCCACAAGGGTGTGTGGGGTGCATCTCCCTAAAACACTTTATTTCACTGGATGTCGGTTCACTGAAGATTGTGTATCGCTAAAATGCTTTTCAGCCGATATATTAGCTGATGATAGCGATCGCTGCTTTATCGATCGCGATCATCACATGGAACCAGCACACTGGTGCTCACAATTAGCACAACTCACACCAGGGGGTAAACTTTCTCTTCAGCCATTGGCCATCACGTCCTAAATAAGTAGACACCCTTATGGAACCTGTAATGCTGAAATGGTCACTCCAGATGGGGAATTGCCCTCCTTTTGCTTCCTCAGTCCATACCCAGCCATTCTTTCAGAGTTACACCTCAGCATTTAGTAAAACAGTAGAACTATGCATCCTGGAAGGTCTGTCACATTCAGCATTAGAAACACACTACTTCTGAGTGCAAATTAAAGTCCTGAACAATGTGTCAAGTCTCACTGGGACTACATGATTGTCAGCTAACTTTAAGAAAGGCATGAAAACAATCTCAAACAGAACAGAACTTGGTGCATTAATCCTTTCGTCAGAGTACACCCAAAAAAAAAAACCAGGCAGGTACATTTCTCCTGGGATCCCCAAAGTCGATTACTCATGGTTGTACACAAAAAGGCAGCTTCAATGTCCCGGATCAAAGTCAGGGGATTGCCCCACAGATCCATTATGCAGTCCTTCTCATCTCACAGGGGATGAGAAAATCAGGAACTCCTGCTAGACAGTTTTCACCACTTCCACAAGGCAGGCAGATGGTTCTCAGTACTAGGGTAAGAAAAAGTAGGCTCTCCTCAGAGCGCACACTGCAGCTCTTCACTCCTCCAACTGCTCCCTTCAAACTCCACTCACAGAACTACTAACTGAAAATTCTAAAACTCCCCACTCACAGCTAGCTACCGTGGCTTATGCTGCTGTTAGAGTTCTAAATGACATCACCTCTCTCAACTCAGCTGAGACCAAGTAAACAGAGAGGGAGCAGGTGAAAATCCATTTAACTAGTTATTCGCCAGCTGTCTTCTCAACCAAGCACTGACACTGATGGGATTCTAGTAATCCCAGGGGACCAGAGGGTTACACTCACCCCATGCCAGGTAAATGATTGTCTGCAGTCATTTCTCTACCTGGCACCAGGCCATCCTACCCTCTGTGTTACCTATGGGAAGGTAGCGCTACTCCTCTCCTACCATGTGTCAGGCATAGGCAGGCAACATTAAAGGCCCAGAGGCCGTCTGAAGAAATTTCAGCCCCATCCTATGCTCTATCTATGGATACTCAGTGACTCCAAGAAACTGCCTGAGGCATGCTCTAATAGACCAGAACTGAGGCCCCTACTACAGGTCAGGACCACAACCTGTCTATCCCACTAGCCTTCTAGGAAAAATCTATATGACCAGGCTGCCCCTCAGGGGACCTACCCCCAAGCTCCCAGGGTACCTGTGAACAAAAACAACAAGGAAACAGCACATTGCTGTGCATTACATTTTCCAAATCCTTTCCCCACAATCTCACACCTGTGAAGAAACAGCATGTTAACACCCTGTTAACAACATACAATCCTAAAACTCTAAGAAATGGGGAGCTCGGATGAGCTCCAGCATCCTCTTCTTTTCTTCTTCTTCAGGAGCCCCTGTAAGAGAAGAAAACACAAAAGTACATCCTGCATACCACACAGTGTCTAAACCTCCACCGGGACACTAGAAAATCCCCAAAATATTTTCTAGAAAAGTACAAAAGTAAAAAAAATGGAAAACAGACATTTGTACAAAACATTTTGGGGGTGGAATGCCCTAAATTGTCCATATTAGTGACAGAATGCTGTTGCTCGATGGCAAGGTCCATAAAAGAGTCTCTCCTGGGCTGGAGCCCACTGAAGAACAGTTTGGAACTGGGTAGGGCCTGAAAAGCACTGCAATACATAGGGAGAGTCTTTGAGGACAATTTAAACAGTTTGTGGACAGTCTTCAGTGTAAGGTGTAGTGTGCAAAGTCAGTTGGAAAATAGAAAAATTGGGTCTTACCAGTTCCTTGAAGACCGAAAACAAAGGATCACCTTATTTCTCTGAGTTGAGGACCCTCTCCCTCCAGGCGGCATCTTCAGATATAGCTGGGATGATATGCTCTGGAAAATCAGGCAATGAAAACAGGAAAAACAGCTGGCATGATGTCATACTGCAAACCAAATGATGGAACAGGAAAACAGCCAGATTGATGTCATCTGGAAGGCCAGGTGATGAAAATGGGAAAGCACTGCTGGGTTGACAGAATCTGGATGCACCTGAGAATCTGGAATACCAATCAGACAGCATCTTCCTCTTTGATACTGCTGCTGTTGGATGACAGACACTGGGCTGCCACTGCTCACCTTCCCTCTAGGCATGCTGGGAATATTCAGCAGGAAGTGGCACCATTAAGAGTAGTACCACTCAGTATGAGGTGCAAGAACTATGACACCTTCTGGGCATTCAAAGTTCATGTTGTGGAATGTCTCATTCCCTGCCTTGTCCACAATTCACACAGTGTCCATAAACAGAGTTCTCGCCAATTTCCAAATTTCAGTTGATCATTTAGACTCTGTCCATGACACATTCTGCTGCATCCAGAGTACAAATTCTCACTTCCCTCTTCCAACAACCAAGACTTCCTGTTCTGTTCAATTTCCTCCCAGACTCCCATGAGAAAAGGTAGGAAAGGACTTCCCATATATAATGGTGTCTGCCCTCTTAAGTACCAGTCTCTCCTCCTTGCTACTCTTCACAAGAGTGTGTGACCCATGGGCCAGCTTGGGAGTGTGCCAGTTCTGGTTGAACCAGTGCCGTATACTAAAAGAACGAAATAACTTGTCCCCGACCATCTCTGTGGCAGGTTACTGGAGCCTTCTTCTTCTCTCTCTCCTCACTGACTCCTCTGAGGCAAGAGCTTGAGGTGACTCACAGGGACCCTCAACATGAAGATACAGATCTTCATCATCCTTTGTCTCACTCAGGATCTGAGCCCAGGAGTGAGCAGTGTCCTCAACCTTGAGACAGTCCTCCTCACTGGGTGCAGAGGTAAAACACCTCCCAGTTCAGTGTCTCTTGAATTTCAATCCTCCCCTACTAGGCTGGGACTTGGACCCCCCCTTCATGGGTCCACAGATCCCTTCTGTTGCACTGCCACCTGGGACAGAGATTGAGAAACCCTTCTTTGTTCCTGCCCCTTGCAGTAGAACCCTACTCTCTCCTCTCCTGTGCCACACTCTGTGGGGCTTCCCCAGCTAGGTTCAACCTACAGTACTGCATGCTGCTGCTTGCAGAGTTTCCCTACTCTGGTCCACATGAGAGTCAAACAATTTGTGATGCCTCTCTGGCACTCACCTACTCATACCATATTTCACAAAGCAATCCGAACAGTGGGGTATCAGAAACACCACATCCCTTTCAGCTTTGAGGGCACATGATGCACAGTCTCACTGGATAGCTAGGGATTGCTACATCTGGAAGCAACCCTTCACCATAGAAAGTTCTCTCTATTTTCCTTAGTGCTGTCACCTTCTCTGCAATCATAGCTTGGGCATGATTTAGGTAGAGGATTTCCTGAAACCGTGTCTGAAAGCAAACATACAAAAGATTAGTTGTTACTGGATTGTTCACAAGATTCTTACAGTCTCTAAAATGGCTCCCTGCTGCTGTGTTTACATTTGACTAACCCCGCCATGTTGGCGGCTAGTATGTCCTCATGCAACAAATCTGTTTCTGACTCCAAAACGGTGTTTCTGACTTTTCTTGGCTACTGATTTTGCTCAAAACTGTAAGCGATTGCACTGCTTGTGTCTCTCAGCACATTCATATGATTTTAACTTGACTTTACGATCAGCATAAAATCAAAGACTATTTGCACATGCTCAAAGTCATTTGCAAGCCACAGTATTTCCATTCCACAGGTTGCCTGTCTGCTATGCCTAATATACAACTCACAGTCCCTGTCTTGCTAAGAAACATTTACTGTTGCTGAACCTATTATAAATGCTCACAGTCTATGCTCAGAATTTATGTTTCTTGCCTTGCTGTTTCAACATACAGTCCTTCTGTGCAAACAATCACACTGTTTGCACACAGATTCAGCTGGTTTGAAAATCACACACAGTTTGATGCTTCGGTAGTTTAGGGTCTTACTCACTGAAATCAGTAGCTGGCTTTCTCCAGTGGAAATTTTGGCCTAATGCCGATCCTGGAAAGTCTCTGGGGTGAAACAGACTGGCTGTTCTGCCGATCGTAGCCATGAACACCACGTTCACTTTTCAGTCAGTCGGACAATAGGTTGAGCCCAAATTTACACAGCAAAAGTCTGTTTTCTACAGGTTAAAATGTTCCAAGCCCCTCAATGGTTGATCCTGGTCTGACCAGCTTGCCCCACTCCTCTCTCCTCTTGAACACTCGGCTGCACACAGAAGCTGGCTAGGGGCGGGACGGTGCAGTCACACCAATTACTTGAGCCATTACAAATGAGCCTCCTCTCCTCTCTCTCTCTCTCTCTCTCTCCCTTCATGGCAATTGTCAAGCAGGGCATATTTAGACTGCAAACTGTAACTTTTTCTCAGCTGCAATTTCAGAGGTGGGGCGCTATTTCATTTTCTCCACAGATTTTGGCAATTTCTTTTATGACTTCCAATTTGCTAATAAAAGCACATGAAACTTCAGGTAAATTTCTCTGTTTCCTAACGTCCACTACTTTTAGCATTCTAAACTGCAATTTGAAAAGTTCTGTAAATACTCTGGATACAGAGACAAGGACATGCACTTTCTGGCTTTACTGTCCATTGTAAGTTGGCACACACACCGCCATCATAGCAGCACTCTTTATTTCTGTACTAGCAGGCATGAAAGCAGCACATGGGATGGCACTCTCCTGGACAAAATCCTTTTAGTGCAAAGCTTCCTTTCTGTTTGAATTACCATGCTACCAGACAGACAAACACAAGCCATGCCCTCAGCAAACATCTCTAGTTCTGTCCTCAAATTAAACAATATCCCAGATGAGCCCCCAGTTTTGTACTCCCCCCCCCCAAACTGGCCTCTTGTTTAACTAGTAAGCACATCTCCTATATTTCTGTCTAGGGGGAAAGAGAGGGGTGGGGGTACAGAAACAATATTACAGACTACTGACCATTACTAAACTGAGGTCACGAGAGAGAACTTTTGCTAAGGGCTATGCTAGGTCTGAACTTCTGGAGTGCACAGTAATTCCACACAGGAAGCAGTAACAAGATTGTCCATACCAGGCTGGGGTTCTAGAGTGTGGCTTTATTCCAAAGTTGGTACACAAAAGTAAAGGTGGACCCCAAGGGTTTACTTCATGGCACAAGGCAATGCAGAACAACCAAAGCCTGTAGCAGACAGAAACTCTAAACTTTCCATGACTGCAGGACTTCAAACCCTTTTCAGCGACAAAGCCTCAACTGAAACATACATTTCTTCTAGTGGCACTGGCCACAACTTACAACATTTCCTAATGGCAAGGATTTAGAGGTTTGACTATGTGGCAACTGGTCACGGCCAGACACACTGCTGCTCAAAATTAGCACAACCCACACCAGGGGTAAACGTTCCCTCTTCAGGCATTGGCCACCATGTCCTGAATAAGTAGGCACCCTTACGGAACCTATAGTGCTGAACCGGTCACTCCAGATGGAGGATTGCCCACCTTTTGCTTCCTCAGTTCATACCTGCTATTCTATTGGAGTTTATTTTTTATTTTATTTATTTATTTCGATTGGGATTAATACCTTTGAGTCAAAAACTCATTTTCAAAGGTTCCAAGTCAGGGACAAAACAGAGCAATACAAATACAATACAATACAATAAGTACAAATTAAGATAACAGTGAAAAAAGAAAAGCATGGTAGGCATCATGAACATCATTAAAATGGCACATGAGGTACAGGACTTGCTAGTTTCAGGTACATCTTAAAAATAGAATAAATTACATTACATCAAGTTGTTGCAGGGTAGGGATACACTGGGAATAGTGAGACATGTCAATAATAGGTCCGTGTTAAGCTTTGGAAATGATGGGGAAAGAGTGCGAAGCCAGACTGGAGTTGTCAAAGTAGCTAGAGGTGGTGTGGGACAGGAGTAAAGGGAAAGGTGGTGTAGGAGGGTTGTGAAGTCGAAGGAGGAGGGAAGAGGTGAAGAGGTGGGGATAAGGCAGGAGGAATATGTTGAATTATTTTCTTGCACAGTTACAGGTGGTTACATTCCTAAGGTGGGACTGTCACCCCCTATTGAACAGACTCAGCTTTGTGTTTCCTGTCAGCGTTTCCGGCAGCTCATTAAACCATTTGGGGCCCTTAAAAGTAATGGATTTGTGGACCAGTGATGTGCACTTGAAAGGGACTTGCTGTCCTCCTTTTGTCGCATTTGTTTGTTTAGTGTGCGCAGCTTTCTTGAACAGACTGCTTATGGAGTCCAACATGAGGCCCAGTTGCTTTTTTTTTACGATCAGGCATGTTTGGTATTGGGCTCTTAGGTACAGTGGGAGTCAGCACCTCAGAGTAGAGTGCACAGGTGTGAGTCCATCGATCTGCCCCAAGTGCCAGGCAGACAAGCCCTATTCATGAGTTTTGTATCCTGTTTAGGGCAGTGTCTGATCCTGCGATGTATATTGGTAAGCCATAATCAACAGATGATAATACTGTGCTGCCTGTGGCTAATTTGAGGGCCACAGGTGTCATTGAATGCTTGTTTCTGTAGAGGATGCCCAGTTTCATGTTGGTGGTTGTGACAACTTGATCAACATGGTGGGAGAAATGAGAGTGCCATCAAAGTAAACACCCAGATATTTAAGCAGGAGGCTTGTTCAAGCGTGACACCCTTTTGGTTAAAATTGAAGGGGTTAAAATTATTTTTGTTCTGTGGACTGAGAACAGCATACTTTTCTTTTTTTTATGGTTTAGTAGCAGTTTATGTTAACAGAACCAGGTTTCAAAGTTTGTGGAAACTATCGAGTAGGCCTTCCTCGATGGTCAAGTGTTCCCTACTTGGGACTGATATAACAGCATCAACTGCCTATAAAACAATGCTAGCGCAGCGGAGGCTTCAGGAGGCGGTTAATGAACAGACTGAAAAGAGCAGTCCAAGAATAGTCCTTGCGGTACTCCAAGGGGCCACTACCTTAGGGTCAGAGAGGAGTCGCCAATTCTCAACGCATTCAGTTCTTTGTGTCAGATGGCTATGAAACCAGGTGACTGTATCAGGGCCAGTCCCATGGAGAGCAAATGTGTTTAGTAATAGCTGGTGATTAACTGGAGTCAAGCGCTTTTGTAAGGTCAATGAGTGAGCCCACGCCCATCCCTAGATCAAAGGCGTTGTAGAGCTGAGTGGTGTAGTCCACCAGTGTGGTGATGGTAGAGTATTTTTGCGGAAACCATGCTGATTGCTGCAGAGTATCTGGTGACTGTCCAGGAAGTCAGTAAGTTGTTTACAGACTATTCTCTGTAGACCTTTGGAGAGGGGGGGGAGGATGGATATTGGCCCTATAATTAGCGTGTGAATTTTATCCCAGTTTGAAAACTGGTGTAACCAGGGTGGATTTCAGGGATCTGGGAACACATCCAATTTTAGGGAGGCATTAAAAACCTTGGAGATTGGGTCTGCTAGTACATCAAGCGTTATGGCAACCAACTTCATATCTATAATGCTGAAAGTCTGGGCAGCAAGATTGCGAGACCTGGATGTATTGCCATTAGAGACCCATAGTTACAGGAAAATAGGACTGGGAATTGGCCATTCTAGGGACATGGATATATTGTTCATCCACACTCATTGGCAGTATCCTTGCGCTTAATCAAATCTTGCGGAAGGTCTTCAAGCTTGCTCCTCCCACCCACCGGTAGCATAAGCTCTCAGCTCCGCCCCATGGCATAGATCTTCCTTACAGCATGAGCTCCAGGTTCCCTCCTATGCGCTCTGCGTTTGCGACTGGTTCCTATTTCTCCGTTTTGGGGATTTAAAATAAAAATTTGCAAAAGACTTCGAGTCTTCCGATCCTACCAGGCGACGATGGACCAAATCGACTCCCGGATTTGGAGATGCCCATGCGAAGACGAAAGATATCTCGGGACGGATCCACACTCCCACGTGTCTACTGCACCACTGTAGGCCTTGAGCACGACCACGCAGGCTTACGACCTGTGCTCATCTTTCCGGCCCTCGTCCTCGAGAACCGTGCTGCCCGATTGCAACTAGGCGGCGTCGGCGTTCCCTCGGTGAAGTCAAAGAGGCCGGTTAAGCGGTATCCTTGTGGCCGGAATTTCAGCCGGATCAGCTTCGGCCGGATGAGTCGTCCTCGAGAAGGACAGCGAGCGAACGTATCTTCTCGGCGCGGCATTTATCCGCTCTCTCTGGGTTCTTCCTACGGCTTCTTTTAAGAGCTTTGTCAGTCCCTCTCCACTAAAGGAAGGGCCTGCGTCTGCTGGACCTTTTCGGTCAAAAGAGGGACAAGAGTAAGATCCCTCCGTCGGCGCTCTTGGGAACCAGGAAAGGTCCCTCTCCCGGGCGTGTCGTCCGTCGGCTTGATCGACCGGCTAAACCCGGCCCACTGGCCTCGCGGTGTCCCGAGTCAGGTCAGTTGACGAGACTCCCCACTGATGATGAGATTTCCGACCCATTGAACAGGCTGTCGCCTTTAGCAGCGAGATTCCCCTCTCCCAGTTCCCAAGGAGGAATTGAGAATCCCGATAGGCTCGTCTGTACCTCGGTTCCGAAGCCCTCGGATAGGACCTTCGAGCGAGAAGAGTGCGGTTCGGCCGACACCTCCCGCACCGACCCGGAAATTCCGGGACTCTCGGTCTCACGCTCGGACCTCTTGAGCGGTCAGCCGTTCCCCTCATGGCGGTCTCGGTCTGCGACACCAGCGATAAGCGGCGTCGCGCTACCGTCCTCGTCCTCCTCCTCGGATGAGGAAGCTTGGCGTAAGATGCGTCGGCAGATGCGACGAGGACCTTATGTTACAACAACTCCTCCTGGCCGAGAATAAGCCCGACTCCGGCGCCTTCCCCTGACCATTAAGACACTGTCACCGGCAGCAGGCCGACACAACCCCTCGACTTGTCCGAGGCCCTATACCAGGCCGGTTGTTAAAGCCAAAACCAACTGCTCCACCACGATTCGATTGGAACCTCCGCCTCCACAGCCACAAATTGGGGCTCCGACCAAGATTCTCGGTCGGCTGGGTTTACCCCATCGGCTGTCAGTTACCCTCACTCCCGACCGACCTCGGCAGGTGAAGGTGGCTCAGGCCAGAGGCAGCTCTTCGAGGACTCTTCCGAGTCGAAGATGATTCCTCCTTCTTCTCCAGCGACTGGACTTAGGTCTTCAGGAAGGTCAGTCAATGGGCGATAGCCGTCGTCCTTCCTGGGACTTCGGCTCCATCTCCGGAGTCTACCGGGATGGAGCTCGAACCCGTTCCAAGCAGGCCGAAGTATCCCCTCACGGAGATTCTGGACCGAGGATTCTCCGACGGAGCCTTTCCGGTGGCGAGGCCATAGTGGGTCGGCACTGGAACTTTGGCAGCGCCTGCTTCCTGCCCTGCGCCTTGGCCAGGATGGCCAGGAAGTATCACGGTCCCTACGGTTCCTTGTCCGGTTTTGGAACACCCTCTGCTGAGGGTTGGTTACCGACAGCGTTTTTCAGCGCGCCGGCTAGCGCCAGGGATAGTGGACAAACCTCTGACAAAGAGTCCAAAAATGGACTATGTCGGGCGAAAAGTCTCGCTCGTCCTCTCGGCCTCGTCAGGCCAGTTCGGCCGTCCTCATGGCACATTTTCTCATGCCCTGTTGGGCTCCCTGGATGAGGTCATCCCTCATCTTCCGCTCGATCTGCAGACTACGGTTAAGCGGGTGCGGGACCAGGGCAGGGCAGTGGCAAACAGCAGCTCCAGACTGCTTTGGATGTAGGGGACTCATGTGCCAGATCGATTGGCCGCGAAGTGGCTATCGCGTCGTGAGAGCTTGGCTGAGGATATCCACCTTTACTTGGATACCCAGCACAAGTTGAAATGGCGATGTTCCCTTTGTGGGACTGACCTCTTGACCCTGGGGTGGAAGGTCACCTGCAGAGGATCGGAAGTCCAATGCCACCTTGGACTCGGTCTCTTCGCTCAGAAGGACAAAGGCCGCAAACCACAACCTAAGCCCTTTCGTCCTTCTGTGCCCCGGCCTTGACCCAACAACGTCCAGGCCAACGAGCTCGACCTTAGCATCCCAAACCCAAGCCGCCGGCTTCCCCCTAACAGGAGGCAGGGAGGAAGGCCCAGGAAGGTCCCTCGGCGGTCCCTCCTCCAAGCCTGCCCAGTGGCGGGCTGAGGGTGTCGCCCCCATCCCGTCACCCCACCCCTGGGTCCCCGTGGAGAGACGGCTCCGGCACTTCCGTTCCGCCTGGTCCGCTGTTACCACGGACAGGTGGGTCTTGGAGGTGGTGGGAAGAGGCCTGCCTCTGGAATTGAGCAGGCACCACCCTTCCAGAGCGATGGCCCCTCGGGAAACCGAATCCCCAGCCTCACTGGCGGCTCGTCGAGCCGACATCATCTCCTCCTCCAGAAGGAGGTGGTAAGAGGTGGTGGACCCTCCTTCAGACCCAGGGTTTGTGTCCAGGTACTTCCTGGTTCCGAACAGACCGGGGCTGGCGCCCCATTTCTCGACCTACGACCTAAACAAGTTCCTATGGTCTGAACCTTCAGGATGGTCACTCTGGCTCAGATAATACCATCACCTGAGCCGGCGTGTGGTTCTGCTCTCTGGACTTGCAGGGCGGCGTTTTCACGTCCCTATCCGTCCATCTCACCAGAGATTCCTTCGCTTCGGCGGAAGGATCTCTCTCTAGAGTTCAAGCCATGCCCTTCGGCTTGTCTCCAGCTCAGGGTCTTCACAAATGCATGAGCGTGACAGCATTCCCTCTAAGCGCCCGAGGTCGGGTGTACCCTTACCTGGGCGACTGGCTGATAGCAGCTCCCTCCAGGAAGAGGCGGAGTGGTCCAGAGATCTGGCCCTCCAGGTCTGCTCTCCAACTGGGCCTCCTTATCAGCAGGCCAAGTGGAACTCGAGCGAAGCAGGTGATTTTATTCCGGTAGCTCGACTCTCGCCGAGCAAGCGCGGCTCCCGGCGGACAGGGCGAGTTCTTTCCTCCTTGCCCGATCATTTCTGGTTGGGCAATTCAAGCCCTGCCGGGACTTCCCTGCCTCCTGGGTCTCATGGCGGCCTGTGCCAGCGTGGTCCGGCTGGGCAGCTGGAACATGCGTCCCCTTCAGTGGGGACTGGCCAGCCAGTGGTCACAGCGCTGCGATCCCTTGGACCAGCTTGTGTCGGTGACACAGGGGATGTGGAATGCTCTCCAGTGGTGGACCGTTCCAGATCATTTGCAGGAGGGCATCCCGTTCGTCCGCCCGAGCAGCGGTCTCTCTGTCGACCGATGCCTCTCTGATGGGTTGGGGTGCCCATCTGGGGAACCCACGGGCTCATGGCCTCTGGTCCCCGGAGTCCCGATGCCACATCAACCTGCTGGAGCTCCAGGCGGTCCGCCTAGCTCTCACCGCCTTTACTCCCGTTCCTCCGGGGTCAAGTGGTCGAGTCCAGGCAGACAAATACCCGACCATGCTATCTAAACGCCCGGGGAAGCAGGCCCAGCTCTCCATGCTTCTATGCAAAGAGCTCTCGCATTTGGTCACTCGTCTCTGGCCCAGCCTGGGCTGATCTCCCTAGCCATTCACGTGGCAGGAGCCTCCAACACCGGGCCGATGCCCTGAGCCGGATAGGGCTGCATCCCACGAGTGGTCTCTCCTGCCGGAGGTAGTACAGCATCTGTTCTCCCTTTGGGGCACACCTCAGGTGGACCTGTTTGCCTCCATGGAGAAGCGAAGCTGAGTCTGTTCCATGCCCCCCTCAGCAGGGCTCGCTGCAGAGGATGCCTTCTCGAGGCAATGGACCCCGCCTCTTTTACGCCTTTCCCTCCCATTCCCTTGATCCACAAGGTGCTTCTCAAGGCGAGAGGGACAAGGCAGGTGATTCTGATAGTCCCCAGACTGGCTCTCGCCAGTTCTGGTACCCAGATCTCCTCAGTCTCAGCTCCAGGACTCCATGGCAGCTTCCAGCTAGCCGGACCTGCTCTCAGTCAATCAGGGGAAGGTGTTCCATCCGGACCTTCAATCCCTGCACCTGACGGCCTGGTTCCTGAGCGGCTAGAGTTCCAGGCTTTGGGTCTTTCAATGAGGTCCTCAATGGGTGAAATGCGTCCCGTAAGGAGTCAATTGTGAAAATGCTAGTGCCTTCAAATGGAAAAGGTTTTCCATTTGTGTCAGGGCAAGGGCTTGGACCCTTCCTCTCCCGTTCATGGCAAGCATCTTGGACTATTTATGGTCCCTTTCTAGTCAAGGGGCTTAGGCTCGACGACCCTAAGGGGTGCACCTGGCAGCTATCTCTGCTTTCTTACCGGGCGCGGCCGGGAAGCAGTCGGTGGCGCAGGAGAAGGTGGTCTGGCGCTTTTTCAAAGGCCTTGATCACATTTCCCCTCCAGTGCAGGAACCCCCACCTCCGTGGGATCTACTGCTGGTACTGGCAAAGCTCATGGGCAAGCCATTCGAACCTATGCACAGGTGTGCTCTCTCTCACCTGTCGTGGAAGATTCGCCTTCTTGGTGGCTATCACGTCAGCCAGAAGGATGGGAGAGCTCAGGCTTTCCCATCGAGTCTCCTTACCTGGTCTTCCACAGGGACAAAGGTTGTCCCTCGCCCCACCGAAATTCCTTCGAAGGTGGTGTGCGGAGTTTCTGCTTAACCAGGTGTTGACTCTGCCGGTGTTCTACCCCATTCACACCTAGGAGGTCGAATATAGGCTCCATACTCTGGACCCTAGAAGAGCACAAAGCAATATAAGGAGGTGCAGCTGAAAGTCGAGGAGAGGTTACGGCCAGCTGTTTGTCACCTACGCTGAAGCCGCATCTGGCAGACCTGCAGCCAAAGCCGTGACCGATAAGCAGGTGGGTAACCTCCTGCATAGATCTCTGCTATAAGTTAGCGGGCATGGAGCCTCCCAGAGGGATAAGAGCTCATTCTACCCGCCATACTGCTGCAACGGTGGCTGCTTCCAGGGACGTCCCTATCCAGGAAATCTGCAGGGCTGCTACCTGAAGTCAGCAAACACCTTCATTACCCACTACCACATCGACCTTGAGTCACGCTTGGATGCTGGTTTTGGGCCTCGTTCTCCAGTCTCTCTTTTCCCCAAGTAAGTATATGGGGTGTGCGTCTTGCCTCCCTCCTCCCGGAGAACTGCTAGGAGTCTGCCAATGAGTGTGGATGAACAACATATCCATGTCCCTAGAAATACAGGTTACTCACCTGTAACAGGAGTTCTAGGAATGTATATGTTGTTCATCCCTGACCCAACTCAAACCTCCGCTCGACGCACAACCTGAGCTTCCAGCGGGCCAGATCTGGCGCCATGGGGCGGAGCCGAGAGTTATACCACCCGGGTGGGTGGGAGGAGCAAGCTTGAAGACCTTCCGGCAAGATTTAAAGCGGCAAGGATACTGCCAATGAGTGTGGATGAACAACATATACCATTCCTAGAACTCCTGTTACAGGTGAGTAACCTGTATTTCTGGGTTATACTCCTTTCATAAAGGACAGGGTAGGTAGAAACGATTGAGTGGCTGTTCATGTAACAAAAGCTACGGAAATACAAGGGGCAGGAGGAATGGAGGTACTGTGGATCACCCTGGAGAAAAGGAAAGGGACCCTTTTGCACAGGGTGATCTACAGATCTCAGCACAGAGGAAAACATGGATAAGAAATGTTGGAAGCAGTCCAAAGATGGCTTGCAAGTGAGAGGTATTGCTAGTATGAGACTACAGTCTATCGGATGTGGATTGGAGCCTTCCCACTGCAGCAACAGCCAGGAGTATGGACATCCTGGACTCCCTTGTGAAGGTGTTATGGAACCTGCTCATGAGGGGCATTACTGAACCTGGTACTGACAAATGGGGACAGCGTTGCTGACGTTATAGTGGGGGACCACTGGAGGACCAGTGATCACAGTACAGTGTGGTGTAATACAAACTGGATCGGGGTCAAGCCACACAAGGATGAGCCTCCTGGATTTAAGGAGGACTGACTTTTAAGAAAATGGTAGAATGCCTCAGGGATGCCCTAGCAGCAGAGCAGAAATAAAGGGGCATGGAAAAGCTGCAAATCTGTTGGGCAGGTTATCAGAGGCAAGAGAAGAGGCCATATGGTACTCTAAAGAGGCAGTGGAACCAGTAAGAGCAAAAAGACATTTAGAAAGTACACAAAAAAAAAAAAAATGGGAGGAAGGATAGTTATGAGGAGAAGCGGAGGAGGGAAGACCTTCAGGAGTGCAAGCGTTTAGATTCATAAGCAAAACCTAGGGAGGGATAATAAGGCTGGAAAGGGGTTTGTGTGAAAGAGACCACCAAAAGTGGACATATTGAGCACATACTTCTATTCAGTATTTATGGAGGAGGGGTAGGCAATGGGCCAGTGATAAAGGACAAGGGCATTAAGGACGGGAGGTGAACACTAGTCCTCTTACAAAGGAATGGGTCCTTGAGGAACTAATAGTTAACGTGAGACACGGCAATGGGACCAGACAGGGTGCATCCCAGGATACTGAGGGAGCTAAAGGAAGAGCTGGCTGCACCTCTGACATCCTTGTTAGACCTGCCATTCGAACAGGGGACTGGAGGAGGACAAATGTAGTACCACTCCACAGAAGTGGAAATGGGGGAGGAGGAAGGAAATTGCAGGCCTGTCAGCCTGATGTCAGTGGTGGGCAACATGATGGAATCATTACTGAATGAAAGGATTGGGGAATACCCTGTTCTTACCCCAGGAGTCCTGTAGCATCATTAACAGTAGCAGTTAGCTGGCTAGGTGCAACTGCCCATGAGGTATACTATTAAGAGAATTTATTTAAATGAGCTTGAGCATCGGCTGATCCAAAAATAGGGGAGTGAGGTAAGTGAGAGCAGCCTAAAGAGTGTCAGAATTGTTTCTCTGCTGACTGAGCAACATTACCCCCGAGGTGCC
This sequence comes from Neoceratodus forsteri, assembly GCA_016271365.2. Taxonomy (NCBI): domain Eukaryota; kingdom Metazoa; phylum Chordata; order Ceratodontiformes; family Ceratodontidae; genus Neoceratodus; species Neoceratodus forsteri. The sequence continues at coordinate 90,214,830 of CM028132.1, read as the reverse complement.
TCTTGGCTTTCCTTGTTGAAGCCTCTTATTCGCTAATCTTGGTAAAGTTTTCCTCACAAATTAAATTTTTTAGTGTGGTGACTGCCATTTTACATTTTTTGTTGGTTTTTTGCACATCTGTGTTCTACCACAACTGTTACTTTTGCATTATTACTGTTCACTTTTTTAACTCAGTTCGTGAAGGGACCATCGAATTCTTGTACTTTTGCCTTAATTTTAATCTCAGACCTCGTGGGTTTTACCACGAGGCAACCAATTGGGGTCAAATTTTGACAGTTGCTTGGCAAGATCACAGAATTCCTTAACTACTTAAAACTGGACCCTAAGTTTCATCTGTCACAGGACTGGCTGGTGGCATTACAGCAGAAACCTGTGCACAGCTGTCTGGTATTACTTGGTTTTCTCTTACATTGGCACTGGTATAGAATAGATCCCAGTGCTATAATTAAAATCCCTTTAAAAAAAAAAAAAAAAAAGTAGATGGCGTTATTTAACTGGGGCAGGACTGGCTGGCTGGTGGCAATTCACAGAAACCTGCAATCAGTAGTTTGTGGTCCAGAACTTGGGTTCTCTTTGTTAAATTGGCACATAGCAAAGAAATATAAGTATTATGGCTGAGGATCTATCAGAGGCTACCGATGAGGTGTCATTTAAGAGTAATAACAATAAACATGTAAGTGGGGGCTGATGAAGCTTCCAGTTCCCACCCAATAAACATAGCTTCCAAAGGGGCTGATGAAGTGGCTCCCAAATTACAAAATTATAAAGATGAATAAAGAAAGCTCTATCAAGCGGCTATGAAGCTGCTAAAAGAGTCAAGAAAAATGCTCCTGTTCTTCCTGGGAAAGCCAGTAGCGAGCAACAGGCACTACAGGCATCTTAAAGAATAAATAAAAAACATTCAGCACTGTCTGTGCAGGTAACATTTTTGGCAAAGTATGGCGCACCCTTCAGACCTTACAAAGATGGGGTTTATGTTTACAGGAGCTAGTATAAACTTTCCACAGTTCTCATTCCCGCAGATTGTGAAGCTGATACGGTTGATGAATAATTTTGTGATGCCCCTGCTTACAGGGGCTGCTGACACTCCCACAGTTCTCGCTGCAGAAACTGAGGGTGATGCACATGAGTATTTTTTATGATTCCCCCGGCATGACTTTGGAGGGCCTAGAACCTTATGTGTTCACTACCCTGTCCTCGGAGTTTCCTCAGCTAACCAGGAGGATTCCCTCTGTTTTTCATTTATCCAGAACATATTGGACACTGTGGACCTCCCTTCTCAGGAGTCCATCCAAGGTGAGGACGAGGATAAAAGATTATAGGGAGATGAAAGGTCTTCCACCTCCTAAAAGACTGGTCGTGCCTATCTAATGAAAAAATGGAAATAAAATATCACAAAACTGTTCAAATCCCACTTCTGTGGCAGAGGTTTACAAGTGGTCTGGAAATGAGAGATAAATACATAAATATATCAACTGTTTAACAATGCTGGTGCCTGTCTGTACATCCCAGCCATGAGTATAGTGCATCAGGCAGCTTGTGAGAAAGCTGGAGTCTCCTTGTCCTACTCGCCTCTGGACAAAGACTCCAGAAAATAGATTTCATAGCTAACCACAGCTGCTAGTCAGGTTTTTCCTACATGGCTTTACGGCCAAATACCACTGCAGAATTCTGTCCTGGTTCTGTGGTGCAGGAGCTGGTGGATATGGCAAAGCTGTCCCGGAAGCTATGTAGTATCAGTTCCACAGGGCAATGACAAGGATGCCGCCTCCAGAGCCATGGCCCATGCCATCTCTCTGATGCTTTGTGTGGCTTAGAACTACTGGTCTACCCTCAGACTTGGAGTTTAAAGCCATGGACTTCCTGTGATCAAATCATACTGTTCGATTCCAGAACATCTGACTGCAACAAGGCCTCCTACCCCACAAATTCCTCCTGAGGGCATTAGGGCACAGGTTCTTTTCCCAGCTACCCCTTCTCTTAGTACAGAGGTGCTTTCAGAGGGAGGGAGGGGCAGAAGGGTCCAAAGGTGGCCACCTCTATTGAGCCAGCAGCTTTGCAGTCTAAGCCCTGACGTTTAGTGTGGGCAGACCTCGTGTACCCAAGTGTCTAAGCCTCTATCCCCAACACAGTTGTTGCTGTTGGAGTAGAAGGTAAGAATTTTCTAGCTTTGAATGGTGGAGAGGATCCTGGACCACAAAAGGGGTAAGGGCCTCTACTCCAGATATTTTGGACACAGACAACTGGGGAGTGTCTACCTATCTTGCTGTTTAAAATCCAGATTCAAGATGGTCACTCTGTTACTAATCATACAGCCCTTACAGTGGGAGACTGACTAGCCTCCTGGTCTCAAAGGGCTCCTTCTCTTCTCCCCCATATACCCATAATAAGGTATCGGGGCAGTTTCTCAGTGCAGGCTCACTGCAGCCCTTTGGCCTTCCTAGGCCCCAAGAGTCTTTACAAAGTGCTTGGCAGTGGTAGCAGCACAGCTCAGGAATCTGGGCATCTCTAGCTACACCTAATTTGCAGATTGGTTAGTAGTGCCAGGTCAAGGTGTCTTTTCCGTTGCAGGGCTCACTGTGGAGTCTCTGGGTTCCCTAGGTAAATCTAAGTCTCACCTGGGACCTCCCAGCATCCAGGAAGGATATGCCTTCCTTCCACAGGTGAAAATTCAAGCTGTCCCTCAGTGGCAAATTCCTTTTTCCAGGGACGTCGAGACTAGTCAGCAGGCGCTTGACTGACTGGGTTTGAATAATTAACCCTCACTTGTTCAGTGTATGATGCAGTCCTGAGCAAATCGCGTAACTTTGACATTTCCACAGGCTATTGGTACACATGGCTTTATTGCCTGCAGTGGTTCCAGGGTTCAGATACAGGATGTGACACTTGCAAGCCTTCTTATAGCTTGCTGGTCTCAAAAAACAAAAAAAAAATAGTTTTTCAAAGCTGAGACCTCTGATGGAACAGTTCCACAGATGCCTCCCTCCTGTGGTGGGGAGCACATCTTGACAGTGCTCATAAGTGGCACCTAGACTCTCCAAGAGTCGGTTACACAAATCTTTTGGAACTCTGAGCAATCTTTCTAGCTCTCAAAGCATTTGCTCTTGTCATAAAAGGACAGACTGTACAAAGTTGAACAGACACCACTGCAGTGTTTTTCACAAACAAGCAGAGTGGACCTGATCAGGAATATTCTGTTCACAGCTCTATAAATCTGGTCTCTCACCTTCTCCCTGGGAGTCGGCCTTTCAGCTATTCACCTCCCAGGCAAACACAATAGTCTGGCAGATGCTTTGTCGCATCGGTCAAGGCCAAGTGAATGGACTCGGAACAAACAAGTACTAGCCACAGTTGGGCACTCCAGAAGTGGATCTGTTGCTCTTCCCTCAGCTTCCAGCTTCCTCAGTTCTGTTGCCCTCAGTCCTGGGATTGCTTCCCTTGATGCCTTGATCCTGGTCTGGTCAGGAGGTCCCTATATGCATTCCCTCCTTTCCCTCTGATTCTTGGGGTATTTCTGACAGTGGGCCGCATCAGGTGTTTTGGTGGCTCGGATCAGCCCAGACATGCCTGATTACACCCCACACACACACACTCCTGCAGTAGGCCCATTCACCTGCTGCTCTCTCACCCTCTACTGAGCCTCGTCAGACAGGTGTATTATTCAGACATGCTCTCCTCACCTCAGGGCCTGACTCTTGAGGAGTCTGAGTTCTATCTTCTCAGTACTCGGAACTAACACAAAGAAGGGACGTATGCAGCCAAATAGAACCTGTTTCCCCTCTGGTGCAAGAGCAAAAAGGGCCAACCCTCCTACAGCAGCAGACCCTCGGTTGGATTTCCTAGTGAATCTGCAGGTGTCTGGTTTGAAACCTTCTTCCCTCGAGCTACACCTGGCCACAATTGGGCCTATTTTTCAGTGGGAAAGTCTGTCTCCCCCACCCACACACACCCATATTCAGTTTTCAAAGGCTTCTTGTACCTCCAGTCAGGAGTCAGTTTCCCCTTGGAGCCTGAATCTCTGCATTGCCAGTCTCCTGGAGCCACCCTTTGAGCCTTTGGTCACTGCACATATCAAGTTTGTGACCTGAAAGTAGGTCTTCCTGGTGGCCATTACGTCTGCAGAAGAATTTCGAGGTACAGACCCTCGCACTGAGCCTAATTATCATTCTGTACAATGGTAAATTGAGCTCTGGACGAATAGAAAGTTTCTGCCTAAGGTGGTTCGATTTCATCTGAAACCAGTCCAGTACTCTGCCGGTCTTCTTTACTAAGAAATCCATTCTTAGTGAGCAAAAAGCTCCAGCTTGAATGTTAAGAGCTCTTTACCTGGAGCATACTAGGCAGTCCAGAGACTCTTCCTCTCGGTTGTTCCTCATTTATGGGGAATGTAGGCAGAGGAAGACCAGCTACTAGGAGAGCTTTTTTCAACTGGTTGGTCTCTTGTATTAGATTCTGCTCTGTACAGGCTGGTTATCATTCTCCTGTGGGGCTCAAGGCCCACTCCACCAGAGGCACTGTAGCCTCTGAGGCAACAGTAAGGGACATACCCCTTCTGGATGTCTGCAAAGCAGCTACCTGTAAATCTGTGCACACCTTTGTGATGCACTGCAGTTTGGATGTTCAGTCACTCCGACGCCAGATTTGGCAGGGTGGTTCTGTAGAGCCCCTTTCCTAAGTAGGTTCTCTGCCCACCTCCCACTTTGTACTGCTTGATAGTCTACTATTGTTACTGATGCTAAAGGACTCTGGGGTAATAAGAAAAAAAAAAATATTCACTGCAGTAATCTTCTGTCTTCCAAAGGGTCCCTTAGCATCAGTAAGCTCCACCTTTCCTTCCCAGTTCACCTGTCAGAAGGGCTCTGTTCTCATTTTACCAAATTTGGGTATTTTGTCAAAACTTTCGTACTCATGTTATCAGTTTTAGTTTTGGACATTTGCATGTTTTTTTTTTTTTAAATCCTGTTTGTTCACTTTTGGGGCACATGCCCATTTCTTCACAAACTCTGAAGCCCTTCATGCTGTGCTCACTCCCTCCTGTTTGATTGGCTGATGTCCAGGTACATTTAAATAAATTCTGAAATGCATACCTCCAGAACAGTTGCACCTAGCCAGCTAACTGCTATTGTTACTGATGCTAAAGGACCCCTTGGAAGAAAGATTACTGCAGTGTGTAATTTTACTTACCAGTGGTCTACAGGATCTGAGGCAACAAGGTTTCACGGGGGAGGGGGTCTTGCCAGACAAATCTGATAGTTCTTTGGGTAAACAAAGTGGATCAGGGAGGAGTGATGGACATGGCCTGCCTGGATTTTAGCAAAGGCCTTAACACCGTTCCGCATAGAAGACTGGTAAGCAAGCGCGGGGAGCATAGGTGTAGGTCCTAAAAGTGAGTAAAATGGGAAGAGAGTTGACTAGGCAATAGGAGTCAGAGGGTGGTGGTAAATGGCATCCACTCTGGAGTAGGCAGAATTAACAATGGATTGTCACAAAGCTCAGTACTAGGCCTGGTCCTATTCAGTGTCTTTATTAGCAACATCACAGAAGGACTGGAAGGGAAAGTATACCTGTTCACAGATGACACAAAACTAACAGTAGACACACTGGGGGAGTGGGGATGTGGAAGGAATGAGGGACAATCTAAAAGAGCTGGAAGAATGGTCAATGGTTTGGCAGCTGGGTTTCAACGCAAAAAAGTGCTTAATCATGCACTTGGGGCACAGAAACCTGGGGGCAGCATACCAACTGGGAGGTGAGGTATTGGCAGTCACAAATCTGGAAAGGGACTTTGGGGTAACCTTTTCTGATGACCTGAAGGTAGCAAAACAGTATGACAAGGCAGGTGGCAAAGCTAGTGGAATGCTGGGATACATAAGCAGGGGAATCACCAGCAGAAAGAGGGAGGTAATACTCCTATATAGATCTACAGGTGAGACCACACCTAGAGTACTGTCCAGTTCAGGAGGCCCTATCTCTGAAAGGTCACAGATGGGGTGGAGGCAGTACAAAGGAGGGTAACCAAAATGGTGCAGGGCCTGCATCAAAAGCCATATGAAGGGTTTAAGGAATTGGGGGTATGTAATTGAAATGGTCACATACCGTGCAGGTAAAAACAAGGTACAGGAAGGTAGCATTTTCCAAAGATGCTAGAGGACAAGGGGTGTCACTATGAAGCTGGAAGCGGGGGTGTTCAGAGGTAATGTGAAGAAATACTAATTCACAGAGAGGATGGTGGTCACATGGAACAGCCTCTCGGCAGAGATGATGGGAGCTATAATGGTTACAGGTTTCAAGATTGCATGGGATAGACACAGGGGATCTTGGCAGTAAAGGCAGGGGTGAAGACTGGAGACAGTCAGGTCTGCGGTGACCCCTGTAGGTATAGGGAAAATAGGGCAGACTAGGTGGGCTAAGAGGTCCTTATCTGCCGACAACCTCTGTGTTCTGTGTATCTGGTCCCATGCTGTGCAGTGATTTTTCATCCCAGTTTTATTTTCTTGTCAAAGTCTTCCTTAACAAGCAGCTGCACAAAGCACTAGTGGAGTGAGATACTCATTCAGTTCTGGCAGTGAAACTAGAAGTATGAGGATAGCTGTGTAGCATGGGAGCCGATTAAAATATTACCACTACAAATAGTGACTCCAGGGCACTGTGGGAAAGGGTGAAGGGGATGAGATGGGCAGGTGTTCTTTTGTTTACTTTCTAATACTGTGTGTTTATGGACGGGGGTGGGGGTTATCTGTCTGCTTCCAGAGCCCTCAACTGCCACCACAGAACTTCCACAGAAATAGGAAACCAGTGCTACAAAGTTCTATGGCAATAGGGTTGCAGGACTTGGATTCGGATTGCTGCAGAGAAATTGGGCCTTGCCAGTGGCCTTCCAGCCACCATACATGCACCTTTTTTTTTTTTTTTTTTTTTTTTGGGGGGTGAGGAACCAGAGTCTTTGTGTTGGACTCTCCAGGGACAAACAAGGTGAACAACTTGCCATGAAAGAGCATACTCTGAGCTCTTCTACCCCAGAAGGTGTGTGTGTGTGTGTGTGTGTGTGTGTGTGTGTGTGTGTGTGTGTGTGTGTGTGTGTGTGTGTGCTTGCGCACTACAGTGATGTCAACAATTGCTGTAAGCTTGGCCATGGAATGTGTGGAGACCTCCACAGATGAGCACTGCAAATACAGAACTGATTACCTGGATGAGAGCAGGACATTAGAGTTGTGCAAGACTGCACAACACTTGACGTGTTAAGTCACGAAACGGGGAAGGGAGAAGAAATGAAGGCCATGGTTACCACCATGGACCCTCCCTGAATTTTATTTATTTAGATTTTGGTAACCGGGTAGGCCCGCTGAGACCAGTAATAGTCCCTTTTCCAGGGGCAACCCGGGATTAATTTCACATAGTAAAACAGGATATAACTTTTACATTAGATTCAACAACATTCAGTTAATTATAGTTCATGAGAGGAGATAATCATTTAGACGGACAGATTATATAAAGGGGACTATTATAGTTCCAAAGATGCTCACTTTTGAATCTAGTCCCTGTTCACTAGTGCATTTCCCAGATGTCTTCATCATCGGGGGATAATGGATGGAAGTGTTAATCTGGAAGATGAGTAGAAGCGGACATGATTGGAGGAGGTCTCCTTCTCCTGTAAAGATTATTAAATCCATATGACAAAATTAACAAGGTGTTAAAATGTCTCTTTTCAGAGTTGTGGTTTGTAACTTGTATCCCTTTGTGAAGACTGTATCGTCACCAAATGTCACCGTCGCAGAGGCAGTGGAACAGATCGATATTGGTGAGTAGGGATAATGAAGGAAGATGGATCATGAACAGAACTGGGATGCTGGTGGCTTTAAATGCTTGTACCAAAGTAGCTAGGGTTGACATGAAAGGTGGGTATGTGTGTGTCTGGGGAAAGATGATTGCAAAGTTTGGTGGCACCAGTACAAGCGAGACACAGGATAGTTTATTTTGCTTATTTAAAGCTCATATTTGTTTTAAAATGCTACATTTTTGTAAACTGCAAACAAACTTGTCCTGTCAAGACACTGCAAAATACTGTATTTGGTAGCATTACAAGAACATACCGGGCACTTCGACCATTCACATTTTATTTAGTTTATTTGCTTACTTGCTTGTTGGTAACTGCCAAGGTACACTAGTCCGAGGGCCGTTTTTCAAGAGCGACCAGGCCATCAAGTGCACAAACAGAACAGGTTCGACAGACAGTACGTTAGAATCAACATAGTAATGGAGGGGGTACATTTAGTACAAGTCAAGAATAGAAAAGTTTATGTAAAATAGACCCAAAGTGTAAGCAAAAGTCAACTTGACACACTGCAGATATGTGACAGTGTGGCTCAGAGAAATAAGCAGTAACGTTATAACTTGGATTAGATTGCTGAAAGTAAACGGAACAAGCTTGTTAGCCCAGGTAACGGGAGCAGGCATTTGGCGGTCACGTGAGGGAGGCGGAGCATCAATGTGAGCAGACGTACGCTACAGATTGCTCATAGCTCCCCCTTGATATGTGAACATGTCACCGAACCAGATTTCATGAAGGAGGCTGAAATGCGATGAATATTTGCATAGAACCTACTACAGCAGAGGAGGAACTTTTTAAAAAGAACAGTTATTGCTGGCATTTGATATTATGGCACAGAAGGATGGAAAAAAAAAATGCTAACCCACTGAAGACGGAGGGATTTGACGTCTGCGATGCCAGTGAGGAAATCTGACTGACAGATAAGTAAGCAAAGAAACTACAGCTGTTTCTTGTGCAGTTTGCATGTCAAATGTAAAACTCCACTGCATTATTCCCTCTTTTCAACCAGCCAGAAAAGGTAACTCTGAAGGCGAATTGAACTACATGAGGCAGGTGTGCTGAACATGGAGACCTCTTTGAAACAGATTCCTGGGACAAGTAACCAGACAACATGGGCGATGTCTGAGACTGAGGAAGAAGCACCAAAGGAAATCTGACTAAACATTGACTAACAAGTTCAAACAAGAGCCAAGGAATTCGTGGACAGTCTTACAAATGATGCTTGGAACCCCTTTCCACATGTGAATTCTGGGACTATGCCGTTGGGAAGCAAGGTACAATGCCAAATCAAAGCTTGTGGCATGCTGGATGACAGGAAGCAGCAGGGGTAAGCAATACATTTATCCCAGTAATGAAAACTATTTAAAAAAAAAAAAAAAAAAGTACTGATCAAAATTTTACCGAGGGATGAGGATATGGAGTAGGGGGTGAGTTGCAAAGAAGTCACAGACAAGAAAGCAAATGCATGCCTAGAGGAAAATAGACATTGGTACTTGGGAAGGAAAAGTCTAGCACAGAGCAGTAATGATCAACTTCAACAAGAACCTACTGCAATACTGAATGAAAATGCTTCAGACCCTAGCAAACTAACAGTAGCTGCTAGAAGCTAAACTCTAATCGGAAGGATACACGGCTGACAGCAGTGAGGAAGGTTCAAACTTTGAAGAGCAAGCAGACGCAACCCCCCCCCATGGCAAAAATCTTATTCATATGGAAACATTTCCTTTTAAAATGGAACAAATATTCAGCATGCGCAAAAAAAAAACAAAAACTTCAACTTATTACACGTCAATGTGAAAATTAGAGAGCCTTGATGAAGAATGAGATGGTTAGATGGTCCAATTAAAACACAGTGGCCACACTCGTGGAAGAAAGTATACAGATACAGCAGCAATTAAAACATTAGAAGAAACTAATAAGGACGTAAAAGCAAAAATGTTAGACTTCGAGACAGGAGCAAGAAGGAAAATCGGGTCATTTTGAGGTCTGAGAATTGGGACAACTCAAAAAGTCTAACAGAAATAAATATTCAGACAAGTGGCAGCAGCTTTCTTGGAGACTGATACAACTAACATTAACTTTGAACTAAATAGGATATACCGGGGCTTAATATCTAAACCAGCAGACTCTGCCCCTCCGCATCTAATTTTGAAGTTTTCTGTGCTCTGCTGATGAAGAAACCTTCATGGCAGCAGTTTTACAGAAAAAAAGAATACAATTGATGGGAGGTGGGTGTGTGTGTGTGTGTGTGTGTGTGTGTGTGTGTGTGTGTGTGTGTGTTTTTTTTTTTTGTTTTGTTTTGTTCCAGCGATTTGCCTCTAGAGTTACTACAAGAAAGACTTGTATTTGATTTTATCAGAAATAAACTCTGGTTTCACAGTATAAAGTTCCAGCAAGTATAACAATATTTTATACTTACGACAACACCACAAGAGGCATTAAAGGAGTTTAAAAAAAGCTCCCAAATGTTTTTGTTTGGCTCAAATGTGATTAGCTCGGTTGACTGTTTCAGTTGCATGTATACTTATGGTGGGTGTGGCTGAACAGTAAGTGGGGGTTCTGATGAACTGCTTGTCATGTATTAGTTTATCCAGTTTTATTTGCAAGGGAAGGGATGGCAATTCTGGGTTTTGGTGGAAATTTGCAAGCTTAACTACCAAACAATTTTATATTCTGGTATCTCACTATTCTGAATATGAATACAATGATTATAAATGGTATGTAAAGGTATTAAGCTGGTCTCATTAAACGTTAATGGGATACATTCCCCAATAAAAAGAATGAAGATTGTAATATTTATATATACACAAATATTGTATGCTTGCAAGAAACTCAAAGAAATTTTAGAGATTTTCCAACTTGGCTATGGGCAGCTACCACTCTCATATTGTGGTAGCTGCCCTCAGCGATATTCTAGCCAGGATTGAAGTAGACATAGCCCATACCTTGGTTATGTCCTTCGTAACTTTTACTTACAGATGGCCTTCTGTGATAATTTGAGTCTCCCGGTCCTGCTGACACGCCCCAGCGCTCAAGCTCGTAATTTGTGACCAGGGAGAGTGTGGGGGCATGCTTCATTAAAATAGGGCTCGATTTCCCTTCCCATGTTTCAGCTCATGAACAGCTTTTTTAGAGATTAATGAAGGGCCCTGCTCAACTGACGAGGACCTTGTTAGTCGAATGGTGCCCTTCATTAATCTCTTAATTCAAGAGCTGAAAAACAGAAGGGAGATCGAGCCCCATTCACTGACTAGTACGCCCCACGCCTCCCTGGTCACACGTCACTATGTGCTTGAGTGCGGGGAGGGAAGGGCGTGTCTGCAGGACAGGGAGACTCAAATGATCAGACCAGTCAATCTGTAAGTGAAAGTTATGAAGGATAGAACTAAGGTATGGGCTGCTAGTTCCACTTCAGTCCTGGCTAGAATAACTATCGCTGAAAGAAGCTACCACAGTATGTTAGTAACTCCCTTAACATCGGAACTTTACTGTAATGGATCTGTCATTTAATGTACTGTACAGGTACAAAGAGCTGGGCATGACATTTATTATAAAAAGGGGCCTGGACATAAAAATAATGGGAGAGTTTGTACATACTTTGGAGATGGAGGGTGATGTTATGATAGTTCTGAGTCTATAAATCAACTTCATTTATCTGAAGGCCTACAAAAACGTCAAGCCCAGAATATTGTAGGGTAATTTAAGCACCTTAATTAATCCTTATGTGGATAAATTTATGCCCACAACAAAAGAAATATGGCAAATAAAAACTTCAGCTATCTTTAAAAAATTCTAATTTTGCATGGAAACATTTTCAGATTTTAGAACGAATATACACATTTTGACCAAAAAAAACATTTTCTATGGTTATATTACAAAGTAATTGCTAAAGGACTTCCTAAAATTTAGTTGTCAGTAATCTGTACAATTATCTGATCATGCCTTGAGTATCAAAATTAATATACCTAACCCAGAAAGAAGATATTCGCATTATTGGATATTCAGAAGTGACTTGCTAAAGGACAAGGATTTTCTATCTATAATGAAAGGATACAATACTGTTGGTTTTAGAGCTATAATGGGCAGTGCTGTATTATACATTTATGGGACTCATTTAAGGCTACATTAAGAGGGCAATAATTTCTGACAAATTGTAATAGAAATAAGCGAGAGAGAGAGAGAGCGAGAGAGGAGATCAAAATTTAAACAAACTTGATAGCCTGATTCTAGAAGACTACAATAAATGTCAAGAATGGACACAGTATAAAGTTAAACAAGATTTTATTAACCAAGAAATCTGTCTAACATTGCAAAAAATATTAGAAGCATGAAATAGTTCCATTCAGATGAATCGAGCAAACTCCTGGCAACTTTAATGCGTAGTGAGAAAGAACGCCATTATTTCCTCTCTAAAAGATTCCCAAGGAATAAATGGGACTATAGACATAGAAATTGCAGACATTTTTACAGCATTATAAAAAAACTAGTCGGAATAGACTAGAGGTGGACCATCAAAAAGATTTAATTTATTACATGGTTCCCTGGAATTTTAATGGAAAAGATCCGCTTGCTCCATAATGGCGATAGAGCCCTGGGCTGACCTCTCGCACTCCTCTGGTGACTTCCACCGCTGATGTTATGCTAATGAGGGCTGCCAACAAATGGCAGATGTCGGTAGCCCTCATTAGCCTATAAAACTTCGTCAGCAGTCATGAGGAGTGCAAGATGTCTGCCTGAGACTCTGTCACCATTATGGAGCAGCGGATCTTTCATTAAAATTTGAGGGGAGGATACTATTAATGCCCTGCCCAGAAGATCTCCAGGTTTAGATGGGCTAACAAACTAATTTACCAAGCTTTTGCCACAGAATTAGCTCCTGGATGAAGGCGATAGAAGAACTACTAGAAAATAAGTTGAAATTGCCAGTTTCTATGCAGGAAGCTAATTTATTAATATAAAGAAGGAAACTAACAGCCTGGAGAGGTACAGATCTATAGCTTCATTAAACTCTTATTATAAAATATTGGTCAAAATGATAGAATACATCCCTAGATATATTCAGAATAATATAGATTTGTAAAAGGCCATATAAGGACTCTGGCAACCAGGAAAAACACAAGCCATTAACAGAACTCATTAATACAAGAAAATATGACATTTTTATGCAGTTGCCATAGATGCCAGCAAGCATTTGACTTAAAAGCAGATTTTCACTTCAGAAAAATTCCTCCCAGATTCTATAACTTACCCTCCAGTTTAAAGATCCTTGTATGTGCAGCATTTGTTTAATACCTTTCTAGTATCACGGTGTGTGTGTGTGTGTGTGTGTGTGTGTGTGTGTGTGTGGTTGTTTAAAAAAATAAATAAATAGAGATCCGCGGCCAAAATGCCTGTACTTCCCAACTAGTAGGCATGCCCCCACACTATGCGTGATGTCAGTCAGGAATAGCGCAGGGGTGTGCCTCATAGAGCTATAATGGGGCAGTTTTGGCGTTTGTTTGTTTTAAACACTTTTATATGTGCTGGTTTTGAAAGAGTCACCTTTCGACTAACAAGGTCCTGCATGGCTTGCAATGTACTGTTTAAACTGGTGCGAAATCCAGCGCATGTAGAATAGGCGTGTGGAGATTCTGCATATGCACCAAAGCGTGCCACCCTTGCTGGGTTGGTGCGGTTCTAACAATCGATGCAAACCACACAGAACTCAGTTTTAACTGTAAATTACCAGGAGCAGTTTGCAATTTTTTTTTTTTTTTTTTAGGATTTATATGGGCAGCATGTTACTAAACCAGGCTTGATCTAAAATGCCACTTTGACTGCGCTCGGTCCTGGCATGCGTCCTCAATAGGGTTATGCTTCTGGTGTCTGGTTTTATGGACGGCCCAAGGGAAAGACTAATATTTTGATACATATTTACAAGGCAGATATCTTTACTGAATTTCTGCATCTGGGGGTTATTCGGCAGTGCAAATGACCTGGGTGTGTGCCAAAAGGCACCTGCAGAATATTAACAAAAGCGGAGGGTAAAGCTGACAGTGCTCCTTTAAGTCTAACCCACCAACAATGGAAACTGCTAAAAACATTATCTAGTAAATTCTAAGCATCTGCTAAAAACAATACAAAGGAAAAGAATACAGCATACATGACCCAATATGGTTGGTTAAAATGAATCCAGAATACAGCAAACTTGGCACGGATGTAATCAGAAAGGAACATTTAATTGTGTATGGGAATGCCCTCTAATTCAGAGTTGATGGTGTAAACGTAAGGATATAATGCAAGATATCAAGATCCCACTACCATTTCAAGCAGACTTATTTTTTGACAATACAATTGGAATACTACAGGAACTAATTGTAGAATTTTTGCATTGGCTACCATGACAGTTAAAAGATTGATACTGGAAAAATGGAAAACAAATGTGCCCTCCTTTGAAATCCATACATGGTGGAATATGGAATATTTTTAAGAAACAATTTCCTTTGAGAAAATTATCTGACTTGGATGATACCGAAGACTACCTGTATGGGACAACTTGGAGAGAAATTCAGGACTGCCTACATACCCCATTAATGAAAATTTGTTTGAGATGCCAAACTCCGTATAAAAGAACCACTGTTCGAATAGGATAAGATGAGCATATGCAAGGGGGAAGGGGTGAATTTTTACTGTAATGTTGAAAATTTGTGTTTAGAGCATGTGTCTGTTCATTTATTTCACTGAGAATATATTGGGTTTTTTTTTTTTTGCAATTGTAATTCTGTATTAATGCTCTCTATTATGCTGTCTTGGAAACTTATTCTAGAGATGAAGGAGATGGGAGAACACTTATAGAATATACTATCAGATGAATAAGTATGGAATTCATATTAGTAACTTTTCTAAAACATTAGAGATTGAATGCAGAATGGCAAGTTTTTTAATACATTGTTTATGCAGACAGTTATCCTTTATGTACCCAGTATGTATCATTGATATAAAAATAATAAAATGTGATTATAACAAAAGGTAAAACAAAAACTTGTACTAGATTGCTTAGAGACAAGTGGAGTCGGTGCTTCCATCCTTATCAGGTAGGGCACTTGCAAGCCATGGCAGCTAAGAGGACATGTTTAAAATGGAATTTAAAGAGATTGAAAGTGCCTAGAGAGTGAAGTGTGGCAGATGAGCCATTCCAGAGCTGGAGGCAGCCATGAAGGCTCTGTGACCTATCTTACATACATATTACTTGGTTGTCGGAACAGTCAAGGCGCGTTAGGAAGAGTACTTCATTTCATCGTGCAAACCCTGATATGGAGTAATCTTGTTAGTGGGCGTTAACACCATCATCAAGGGACTTGTTGATAAGGGTACCCATAAGGTAGTCACAGTGGGCCTGTGGAGACTAACAAGTGTTGAGTAAAGGAAGCAGTGGTGGGTGTAAAGAGCGACAAACCTGTAGATACTGTTAAAGGCAGTGTGAGTCATGAGAGATACTAATTTGAGGTCTGGGTATAAATAGGGAGCAGTAACTAAGGAGGAGTAGAGTGTGCATTGAGCAATGGCCAAATGCACTTCCAGAGTCATGAAATGCTTTAGGCAAAACAGACATCCAGTTTCTGGTTTTTACACACTTGACTACCTGCCTGATGTGATCCGCGAAGGTTGGGGAGGGATCTGGTTTAAGCCGGGACCATTTGTAGTCGGAATGCTTATGGTGTTATAAAGCTCTCCAGTGCATTGAGCAAGCCTAGGCGTGGACTGAAAAAACATTACCTTCATTGTCTTGGTATTGACAAGTAGTCTGAAAGTCAGCGGATAGAGAGCGGGATAAATTCATTGGGCTTTTATCACTATTATGAAGAATAAGATCTGAATACATTATGCGATAGTCGGAACCATCTCTGAGGAGATAGTTAACAGAGGAGGAACAGGATGGATCCTAGGATAGACCCTGTGGAACTCCTGTACACACCTAGGGTGCCAGATGTGGCTCTGCCAGTCTAAGACTGTCTGAGATCTGCCTGTGTGGTACTTACTGAACCAATCCCTGGTTGCTGTTGAGAAGCCATGGGAGTGGAGTTTGCCTAGAACCGTGCTATGGTCAACTAGGTCAAGGACCTTTGAGAGATCCACAAAGATGACTCCTGTAAGCTTACCGTCATCCAAGTTCTTTAGGAGTTGGTCAGTGAAATGGGTCAATGCAGTGGTACTGTGGCCCTTTCTAAAGCCATGCTGATGGGGGTAGAGCAGATTGTACTTGGACATAGTCAGAGATGTGCCGAGGGACTTTTTTTTTTTTTTTTTTTCCCCTAGAATTTTGCTAAAGTGTGAGGATGGACACTGGCCTATAATATTTCGAGGAGTTTAGGGTTGCCAGATTTGAATATGGGGACATCTTTAGCCCGTTTCCATAACAAAGGGATAGCCGAGGCGGAGGGAGACAGATTAAATAAGGTGGCAAAGGGCTTCTCAATGAGGTTGGCTTCCATTTTAAGGAACTGGGGGCAAAGACTGTCACTTTCGCCACTTCTGGAATTTGGGAGGGTCTTGATGAGACATCTGTGGGAGATGTGGTCTTAAAATAGAAGGTGAGAGTACCAGCCTCACTCCATTTCTCTCCCCAAGGGTGGGTGCAGTGTCCCTGGGTGGGAGCTTAGCCAGGTATTTGTCAAGACTGAATTTGTGGTTCAGGGCACCTGTGACCTTCATATCTCTGACAGGATACCTGCCTGCATTGGTGCACAGGTTGATTTGGCTCTGCTGGTACCTGAATTAATGGGGAATTCACCGTGGCTCCAGAACCTGACAGTTGCCCAAGTTATGAGCTTGTTGGTTTGAGGAAGGAGGCCTTAAGAGATTTGGATTCCTGCTTCGAGGTTCCGGAGCCCTCTGTAGCTGTTCAGGTCGTGGGAGAAGTGGAAGATTTGTATGCAGTCCATAGGGCATCCCTCTATTTCATTTTTGCAGGAGTGCTTTTGCTACCATTTGGAGTTCCCACCTCTCACTCTGACACGTGGTTGGAAAGTTTGTCCTGGGCAGGGCTGAGGTAAAGAACCTAAGGGCAGAATACACCATGGTCTATTCTGGGCAAAGGAGGATGGACCAGTTTGCAGCCCTAATGTCCGAGCACAGTTTATCCATGTTACATTTAGAGAAGCCTCTAAAGGTTGGTGACGCTGACGGCACCATCTACAGAAAGTGGGGTAGTGGTCAGTGATGGAATCTGCCAGCACACCAGCATGAAGAATTCCATCTTCCCTGTTCATTATGATTCAGTTGAGAAGGAGTGATTGGAGGACTTTAAGAGCTAAGTAGGAGAGGAGATGATTTGGGTTGGATTTAGTTTTTAATAACTCCACACACCATCTTCTTGCTATTTAACCAATTAAAATTAAAATCCCCTACCATTATAAGATCCCTCATGGGGAAGCAGCATCCAGTGCATTGGGTTAGTTGAGAGTCCATTCAAACTGCCTTTTGGAGAACTGCATGCACAACCTAAGAACACTTTCTTTGCAGACACAAGTCTGTTCAGTCCCCATCTGTTCAGGGATGGGATCAGCAGCGTCACCGTGTGAGATAACCGAGGCTTTTAGGTACTCTCTTAAAATAGCACACCACCACCACCTGTCTGCTTACTCTGTCCTGCCTATGAGTTATTACCCTTCATTTGACAGTTGGAGGCAGGGATGTGGTCTTCAGCCAAGCAGGCTTTCTAAATTCAGGGATCTTGGCACATATAAATGACCGCAACCTCCTTTCTAACTGTAACCAGACATTTCAGCCCAGCAGGAAGCAGTGTGTGTGTTTTTTTTTTTTTTTTGCAATGTGGTTTGTGGTCATGGGTTTCTTTCTATGTTGCCACCCAGTAGCATTAGTAAGAGTGGGGCTGGGTTCATATTACACTGTAGTGATAAACATATGGAGGTGCTCAGTAAAAATGAGAGCACCCAGGAGATGGCAATCTCTCCTTCAAGAGATGCAGTATGGGGGGTGCAGGTTGAGGATGGCACAGCTAGGGTGTACGGGTGTGATTTCTTTGTATTGCGTGTTCCCTGGACAAGATAGGCACAGGAGTCTCGCAATAAAGTGAAACCTAGGAGTAGAGAGAATAAGGTGAATGCCGGTCCTACTGAGTGTATTGTGAGGTGAGTATAAGGGGTAAGGAGCACCTCAAGGCACAGCATAATGCATGTATTTGGATTGAGAGGGTCTATCTAAGGTACTTTAGTGTAGGATACACTGCAGGATCAGGACAGCAAATTAGTGCAAAAGGAGCTTTGGGCAATATTGATCCCCACCTTTAGGAATAATATAGACATGAAACTGGTTTGAATCAACCTGATTTTTATAGAACAGGTAGTACCAGGAGGATGGGATTGGGGGGGGGAGAGGGCAGTGATCCTCCTTGGCTACAGTTCTGCACAGCAGCAGCTCTGTGGAGATGAGGGATTTTGTGCTTGGCCTACAGGCCTTCGCCACCCTCTTTCCACAGCATCAGCTATTTCGGTGCTCATACTACATCAGCCATCAGGGTGGGGTACACTAGTATCTCTGCATACAGTAGAGGTGATGAAAATCTGGCACTGGGCCTTGGAACATGACATGTTCTCTAAGCAGTTCTGCCCAGAACCCTTGATGACCTTGCAGATTGTCTTTGCTGGTCCCGGGCGCTCTGCCACAAATGGGAGCTCATGGACTCCATTTTGGACAACCTCTTCATAAAGTGTGGTCGCCCAGACATTGACTACTTTGCATCTCCATTTGACTCAAAACTGCCCCATTTCTGCTCACTCCAAGGCCTGGAGTTTTTGGGTAAGACGTATTGTCTCCCTCTTGGAAAGGGAGGTTCATGTATGCCTTTCTCTTGCTCCCTCTCATACAGAGGGTTCTGGTCATGCTGAGGGACAGGTCTGCCACCCTGATTTTGGTGGCTCTGACTGGCCCATGCAGATGTGGTTCCCAGTGCTCCAGCAGTTGGCAGTAGAGCCTCCTCTCCTTCTACAGGTGGGGCTTATTTCACAGGAGTGGGGTGCCTGCACCTCCATGCCTGGTTCCTGAGGATGCAGAGCTCTCGCTGCTTGGGGTTTCCTCAGCAGTTGCAGCTGTTATGCTGGCAGCCCAGAAGCCATCTACACAGTACACCTACTCACAGAAATGTAAACGTTTTATAGTTCGGTGTACTGACCGTTAACAGGACCTTTTTTTTTTTTTTTTGTCCGGTCATTTTAGTGTTTGACTACCTCTTGTCTCTTACTGACTCTGGCTTCGAGTATTCCTTGGTCACTGTCCGCTTGGCCACAATGTTGGCTTTTCATGCCCACACAAACTGCAGGACAGGTTGAGGTTTCCCACAGGTTCCTCAAATGTATTCTGCACCCCATGTCTGCAGTCCGGTTCCAGTGTGAGACTATAGTTTGGTCCTGGGGGCCCTTACTGCACCACCCTCTGAGCCTGCTGCTACTTGTGAACTGCACTTCCACTCTTGGAAGACACTGTTCCTAATGGCTATGTCTGCTAGATGCATGTCTGAGTTGCAGGCTGTATTTGCAGATCCTCCTTTTGGTTTTTCACAAGAATAGGGTTACAATATCTACTAATCCTAATTTTCTACCAAAGCTCATGTCTGAGAACACACTAAATTAGACTGATCTTCCTGTTTTATTTATTAACTCCAGCAGATGGTGGGGAATGTCACTAACAGACAGGACATTGGTAGAACGCTGTTTTGGTACTTGGATCATACTAAGGATTATAGAAAATCCTCTCTACTATTTGTGGCATTCGACCCCAAAATGGTGGGCTCCTATATTATGAAGTTTGCTGTATTTCTTTCTGTTCCAGGAAGCATGGTAGTCCTGTCCTTGCTTCACCTGTGGGATGGCTACTTCAATTACTTATTTCTACAGCATGTCCACTTTTGGCATATGTGCTGCTCTCACTTGGAGTGCTTTTCATGGATTCACTAAACATAACAGTCGGGACATTGTCTCTTTTACATATGCCGGCTTTGGCCATACTGTCTTGCATGGTCTCCTTACTCAGGGTTGTTAGAGCTTGTCTGCTTCCCTCAGTGATTTGGTACTGCTAGGGAATCATTCCATGATGTGGCTCAGTAGAGGAAGATGTCCTCTAAGAAGGTAGAATAGTTACTGTAACGGTAGATCTTCGAGAGAATCTCCTCTATTGAGCCACAGCTCTCCCCTTCTTGGGTGAAGGGTGGTTGGTTACCTGGCCTGCTCTCACACGCTGGTTCTCCTGTTGTGCTTAATTCAGCATGTTTACACTTTTTTTTTTTTTTTTTTTTTTTGTATCCTCTCCTGTGTGCTTGGTTTGGACCTGGTTGCTTCAGTCCCTGCTTGGTTTGATAATTCTGAGCTTGTCTCTTGTGGGGAATTGAAGCATTCTGGTGGCGTCCACATTATTTAAGTGACTATGAGGGCTGATAATGTGGGTGGCCCTAGCCAGCACAAATTTTTAGGTGGTCTGATGCCGATGGGTTGCAGTTTCATGATGTGGCTTAATTGAGGGGAAATCTGGAAGATGTACTCTTACGGTAAGGTGCGTTTTTTCTTTGTTTTGACGCATGAGGTTGCCTTGCAACAAAGGTAGGTGAAGAGGGGATGGCATGAGGGTAGATTCGGGGTCATTTGGGATCTACAGGAAGGTGAAGATTAAACACTGATAAAAAGGGAATAAATAAGTGGCATGAGACATGAGTTAATTTGCATCTCGTTTTGGTCATTAACAGGTGGTGTTACACTCCTGCATGCAGCTGCGAAGAACCATGCTCGTGTGACAGTAGTGTGTGATCCCAAAGATTACAGCAGCATTGCCGAAGAGATGGAGAGATTGGAGAGCAAGGATACAGCACTGGAAACCAGGAAAATGCTGGCTTTAAAGGTGCAAAATATCAAGGATATATTTAGTGTGATAATTAAATTTTTTCCTTTGGAAGCCAGTTTAGTGAGGCGCTTCGCTAGCCTCACCTCACAGGAGGGTTGGCAGTATAGCCTAGAGGTTAGAGTAATGATTTGTTAATGAGCTTGGTACATCCAGCAGATATGAATTGGATTCCCACAGTCTCCAGTACTTCCAGAATGTATGGGGTTGTCTCTCCCTGCACCATAGCGGTAGGCTGCCAAAAGTAGTATAAAAGTGCTTGGAAAATGTGAGGGTTTCTGGGGGGTGGGTGGGTTTGTGTATTTGAATTGACTGGGAAAGGCTCCTACCCAAAGCTTGTTTTTCCAAGTGCATTCCTGGAGCAAAAGGAGTTTACGTGGCTTGCTCGGGACCATATAAGGTGATGGTTGTGGGATTCAAACCCAGGTCAGCTGGGTCTCCAGGTTCACAGCTCAGGTTCGGTACTCTACATGTTCCAAGAAATGAAGTGTAGTATCGACTTCTGGTGTGCATTCAGTTTAGGTGTTCATGCATTAGATGTACTGTTTTCTTCCTTCCACGAATGAATATAGAGCCAGACTCCTGTCTAGTGTGTGTGTGTGTGTGTGTGTGTGTGTGTGTGTGTGTGTGTGTGTGTGTGTGTGTGTGTGTGTGTGTGTGTGTGTGTGTGTGTGTGTGTGTGTTAGAAAAAAAAGTTTTAGCCAGGAGGAGGTACCCTGTTTCACTGTCTTGCTTCATGCAAAGGTTTTAATGATGAGTAGGCGGTGACATCAGTGATGTCTGTTTTTTACAGCAATTTTACATGGCCCCCTACATATGTGCCCCCCAAAAAAAGTTAGGATTGGTGCTGTCTAGCCAGGGAGAGTGAGGGAACACCAGTACTTTTCCATGATCTGTTTTAGAGCAGGAAGCTAAAGCTGCTTTCAAACACAGGATTTCAAGGTAGATGCCATTACTCCAGCATAACTTGCACCACGATACTGCTGTGTATTCTTCGTTATGCTCCAGTTCTCCTTTTAGGCTGGTCATTTGCATGTGTTCCACAAATGGATCTGCTGCTAGAACAGAGTGGAATGCATTGGAGAGTTTCAAAAGCTGGGGGCCAAGCCTGGTGTGGATACGTAACTGGGCAGAGCCCAGCAACAGTAAAGAGGTGGTCTGCTATTTTTCCCTTGAGCAACAGCAGACTTGCAGCCAGTGTGGTGGAACTTGTGGGAGAGGGGGAGGGAAGGATTGATATAATTGTGCATGTGGCCTTGAATTATCTTAACAGGTGGAGCATGGAACAGGCTGGGCTCTGGGAAAGGTTGCAAAGGAGAGAGCAAGGGCAGTAACCTTCTCAGAGGTGCTATTGTGGCCATACCTGAATCAGAAGGAAAAATTCCATGTGTTATAATTCAGTAGTGTGGCTAAAGGGCTGGTTTGGGGGTGGGATTTCAGTTCCTCTAGGACTGGGACCTGACCTGGTGAGACTGTAGGCTGTTCAGAAGGATGGCTTGTATCCCAACGAGGGCAGGAGGAAACTACTAGAAAGGTGAGCACATCATATAGCTAGTTTTAACTAGTGTGGAGGGGAGGCAGTGCAGCAAGGTACATACAAGATGTCACAAATAAGGGGCCCTTGCACCCTCCCCCAGTCAATCAGAATCAAACTTACCCAGTGCAAATGGGGAGGGAAGGGATAAATATTGGAAGATGTTGTACACGGTGCAGAGTGTCTTGGTGGCAAATGCCAGAACTTCAGGCAGTGCTCATGGAGGGGAGCATTGACCTGGTGGTTCAGACGTGGGCAGCCACAAACCATGAATGGGACATGACTGTAGCAGGGTATTCATCCTTCAGGAAGTTCAGAGAAGGGTCAGGGGAAGGAGAGTAGTGCTATATGTAAGAGGGAAATTTTTATTTTTTTAACCAGGAAATGGACTAGGCACAGCCCTTTTTCAGCTATGCCTGACATCAGACATAAAAAATACAATACATAAAATGCACTTTACACAGCATATTTAGTCATAGAGGTAACAAATGGACAGTCTAAGGAAGTCGGTGAACTAGAAACCCTGTGGGTGCTAGCAGCAACAGGAAATGGGGGGGGGGGGAGATCAGGAATGGGATGGCCTACAGAACACTGGTTCAGGATCAGGAGGCAGACAAGGAACTGGGAAAGCTACTTAAGATGGCAGCCAGTTTAGGGGAGTTGGTGGTAGTATAGTGTGGTAATGGACTTCGGTATGCTGGATGTGGATGAAAGTGCCAGTTGCAAGAAGTGCTAGGAATTGGTGCCTGATGGATGCATGCTAAGAGGTGTTCTAGTTTAGGTAGTTCAAGGCCAGATAAGGGACAGGGCATGCTGGATTTGGTGCTCGCAAACAGTGAGAGGATCCAAAATGTAGAGGTTCTGGAACCACCTTCCAGTAACCACAGAACAGTGGTGCTACGGTCCAGATAGGGACCACCAACAGGGCAAATGGAATAAGGGTATTGGATGGGACTTAAAAAGGATTTCGACAAGGAGTATAGAGCAGGTGGATGGGGCAGAAGAAAAGTGGGAAGAAACTAAAAAAGCAATGATAGAAGTGGCAGAAAGCTCAATGGCGAAGGTATCCGTGGGGAAAATGGGCAAGGGGTCCAATGAGGTTGATAGTAGAGGTTAAGATGGTGGAAAGAGTCAAAAGGAGGGCATCATAAAAGTAAAAGGGAAGGCAGTGGAAGGAGGATAGGGAGAAGTACCTGGAGGCAACAAAGGTAGACAGCAGGAGGGTGTGCAAGGTCAAGGTAGACAGAACTCTGGCAAAGGAAGTTGAGCAAGGGAAAAGGCAATCTTAGTGGATATCTTCCTCTGAGCCGCATCATGGATCTATAAGCCATTGGCATGTGGATTAGCTGGGACTGTCCATGTCTGAGTTTTGCTGCCTGTGTAATGTGGGGACCCCACCATGCTTCAGTTCTTCTGCCGTCCAACAGCTTGTTGGTTCTTTGCACTAACGAAAGCCATCAGATTTCTCGAGTTGTTTCTGCGGCTGCTTTCACTTTTTTTTTTTTTTTTGATAGTATAACATTCTTTATGCTGTTGGAAAGAAAAGGGACCGTTGGTTCTGTTACCCTTACAGTAACATTAAAGAGCAGCTGACATGTTGGGAGTAGGCAGCTTGTACTGAGGAGTTGCCTGCCCGAGAAGGAGCCAATACAAATGTATAAATGACCTACATTATACTCGCCGTTATCTGTAACCTCATGTGCTATGTGCCATCTAAATGGCTTGGTTCGGTGCCTGGAATCTGTGCACTTACCCGACTTATCTAAATAAAGTAATGTAGACCACAGTTAACATTAGTTTAGTGCAGTAATTTAAAAAGGGACTTGCATTTAAAGTCTGGCTTGTAACTTTTGAATACGAGCTGAGCCACCGCTAAGCGCTGCAGCCCCACCTCTAAAAATAGTACTCTGGTGACCTACAGTAGGGAGCAGGGTTGCAGGCATGTTGTGTATATAAAACATTGAGATTGGGGAAGGGGGACCTCTAATCATACATACAGTACCTTCGATTGCAGTTCTACATGTATAGGGTTAGAGTATATATTGTATATTGGCCCTATATGCGAAAAAACTGCAAACAAAGGTACTGTGTGTATTTGACGTCCCTCCTCCTGTGCTCAATGTTCTAAATATAGTCTGCCTGCAGCCCTGCTCCCACTGCTTCGCGCTGTTTTTAAGGGCGTGGCTGTAGTGCTCTATCTAGGCATGTACTCTGAAGTTACGAGCTGGGCTTTTAAATGTAGGTCCCTTTTTAATCATTGAAAAAATTAACTATAGTCTAGATTAGCTTCTCTGGCAGACATCTCCTTAGTAACAAATCACCTGCATGAGACTGAATATGTTAGCTACTCGTTATTTATTTAGTTTTTGTTGACCAGGTAAGTGCACTAGACAGATCCAGGTCATGCCTGAAAATAGGCAGGGGGAAGGGGATACAGATGAATGCCAACTGACCTTGAACCAGATTAAGCTGTTGGTGGTATTTTCAGTGAATGACAGCAATTTGGCCAGGACACCGTCGAAATTCCCCTACTCTTTTCGGTAAGTGCCATGGGATCTTTAACATCCACCTGAACTACCACCAGTCCAGGCAGATGGGACCTCAGTTTAACATCTCATCTGAAAGACTGCACCTCAGAAGTGCAGAACCCCTCTCATGCTGTACTACAGTGTCAGTACTGGGATATTAACCCAAGTGCCAGAAGTGGGAACTGAACCCACAGCCCTCTGATCTCCAGGCCTCAAAGGTGATTGTGCTACCTACTGAGCCACTGACATTAATGATAATGCACATATGTTGTGCACATGTTTGGATTCACTTCTGCTTGGCTCCCCAGCAGTTCAATGGGATGAGCCTAATGCAGTCAAACACACCATTACAGACTGACTGAAATCGTATGCTCACTCACCACAAATTTCAAAAGCAAGTTAATTTATTTACAAATATTTATTTCCTATCCATAGAGTACATGGCAGAATGTTTTGAGGCTCACTGTACCCCTTCTTCAGGGATGCTGGCTATAATCTAAAATTAAGTACAAAAATATGTAACCAGTTTTTGCAGTATGCATCAGAAATGGAGCCCAAATCTATATTTACAGAAAGGTGTGCACTTGCTAGTTGCTATTCAGATCTGAAACCATGTCATAAAAACTCCTTGGTACGTAATCTGTTCAAAGGAAATATCTTGTGTACAAACATACCAAGATGCCAGCAGAGTAGGCCCAAAGGTCTATCTAGTCTGCTCGAACATCTGCACCTGGTAGATGCATCCTTCACTGCACTCCCCATCTCGCCTCCTTCCCCATCGGGTGTGCATCTCCAGGTCCGGCATTACTGAGTTTAATCTTCCCCATACCTGTCCCAGCCCCTTTTGAAGCCCTCCACCAATTTCCCTGGCAACTCATTCCATGGCTCCACCACCCTATCAGTGAAGTAACATCTGTTAGTCTCAACCCTGAGCCTCCCTCCTACCAGCTTCAGGTGAGGCTCCCTGGTGGTCCCTACCTTCCGCAGCTGGAAAATCTGATCAGGACATGCCTCATTTACCCTTCTTAAGGTATTTAAAGACCTCAATCATATCCCCCTCTGTCCCTCCTCTCTTCCAGGGAGTGCAAGTTAAGCTCCCTGAGTGTCTCCTCATAGGTCTTTTCCCCCAGTCCCTGTATCATCTTGATCACTCTCCTCTGTACCTTTTCAAGGAGTGCAATGTCCTTTACCTAGTGCAGTCGCCAAAACTGCACACACTATTCAAGGTGTGGTCTAACCAGGCAGTTATACAGAGGGAGAATCACCTCCTGCTTCCTGGAAGTTATCCCTTTTGCAGTGCACCCTAGCATTTTATTTGCTTTGGCCACCGCCCTCCTGCACTGTTCAGAGTTGTTCATTTTGGCATCCACCACCACCCTGAGGTCCCTTCTCCCCATCCGTAGCTTGCAGTTTCTCCCCCTCCCAGAAAGTATTCTTGACAAGTTTCTAGGCCCCAAATGGAGAACCCTACACTTCTTAACGTTAAACTTCAGTCACCAGTTGCGAGACCACCCCCCAAGGGTTTCCAGGTCCTTCTGAAGGGCCCTTCTGTCCTCCACCCTATCCACTACTGCCCCCAGCTTGGAATCGCTGGCAAAGAGGCCCATCTCACTCCTGATGCATCTTCTGATGTCCGATTGTAGCGTTAAACAGGAGTGAAGCATCGACCCTTATGGAACCACACTGATGACCCTCCTAGGAGAGGATACCATCCCCCCCCAACTATCGCCCTCTGCCACTGCCTAGTTACCCAGTTTCCTAGCCACCTAACCATAACCATCCCCATCCTCACCAACTTATTCCTCAGCCTGGGATGTGGCACAGTCTAACATCTTGCTGAAGTCTAGAAGGAGGCATCCACTGGCCTACCCTGGCCCGGTGCCTAGCCACCCAATCGTAGAACTACACATCTTCAATCCTATTGTTAATTTAAAAATATTTGTTGTATACACTGGTAAGCAAACACAAAATGGAGTTATCCTCATTATATTAAATATTCTTCCCCAATGAAGGTACATTTCTGAAATGATATAAACATTTATCAGAAAATACCCAGAAAGATTACCTACTGTGTTTTCCTAAAATGCCAGATATATCACCCTGTGTGCCTGGTAACTTGAGTAGTGATCAAAGTGCTATTCGCTCTAGTTAATCTGTGTATTCAACATACATGTCACCACTTCTGCTCGATAAAGTTTCAGACTTAATGCATCACTCATAGTGGTGGTACTAGAATAAATTCACATGATGCGGAAGTGTTTATTCTGTTGGCAAATATATAGATAAGTCCTAAAGACATTACTAGAACAAAGTTGCTTACTTCTGTGCCTCCTCGCTATTATCTGGAGCACCTGGACCACAGACTAGAAACAAACTTTATTTAGAGCGGATATGAAATTGTATTGTACAACAGGTATCTTGTGAGCCAATCACAACAGAAACTGCCATCAGTTATTCTCTCTCAAACTACATCTAACACCCAGAGTTGGTTATTCAAGTAAACCACGCCCACAGTTCATTAATGGCCCTCTAACGACACTATCTATTAATTCACTCCACAAAAATGAAAACCAAAAAAATGGCATCAGAAAGACGGTCCATTCCAGCCATTTCACAACGTAAATAGCAAACTTCACACCCTCTCAGAAGAAGAAAAATCTTGAGGTGGGTAATGCACACTGTCAAACATTTCCACATCACAAATCTTATTTTCTTGCACTTTATTATTTTTCCCAGCACGATACCCATTTCCTTTCTCTGCCATGCCACACTGAATATACCCCTCTTGTGACAGTGACCATGACAACAGCATTACATTGCAGCACTGGATATACATATTGAACTGAGTTTGCATTTTAAAATACTGGAAATCCTCCTCTATATTGCCCTCCTTTTGTTCTGCTCACTCTGACACTTTTCAATCCATGCCTGTACTAGTAGATTCATAACAAATCCGTACTAAGTGTGTACACTACACACAGCTATCTGTATAGTTTCCCGTGGAAACCAAACCACGTTCAGGTGTGTGTATGTGTGCATAAAATGAGATGTTCAGTGTGTGATGCATTTATCTTGTATAGTTTAGTTACCTCAAGTAACCTCATGAGCGCTCACTGGAAACTGTACAAGATAAATGCATCATCACACACTGAACCACTGCATATTCTATTTATACAACAGGTTTAGATGTTTGAACATTTTGATTTTGGTAGGTGTAAATAAAGTGACCAACACCAACCGATTATTGCTTTGTATCATCAGCTGACTGAATGTTATCACTTAATTACGCGACTGAAGGCCTGCAAATATTTGGCTTAGAGTTCAGGATGCTGTCTCGGTCTGGGCTCTAGACATCCTGCTGTAGAGCACTGGGACGCCACAGCAGGCCCACTATATATAGTGCCTGAAACCTGTCCAAATCTGGCATACATGTACGTTCCAGCAGCAATGTGCCAGTGTCACACACATGCTTGAGCACAACTTTTAATTTTAAATAAACTAAAGCTTTAATATTAGATATAGCCCTTAGTATAATTTCTCTGAACAGACTGATTATGTAGTAAGGAATTTTGACGACTGTTTTGGATCCGATCTATGGGGGGTGGGTGGGTGTGGGTGTGTGGGTGTGTGTGTGTGTGTGTGTGTGTGTGTGTGTGTGTGTGTGTGTGTGTGTGTGTGTGTGTGTGT
Source organism: Neoceratodus forsteri (assembly GCA_016271365.2). Lineage (NCBI taxonomy): Eukaryota > Metazoa > Chordata > Ceratodontiformes > Ceratodontidae > Neoceratodus > Neoceratodus forsteri. The sequence goes on along the minus strand of CM028132.1, from coordinate 90,186,368 downwards.
GTGTGTGTGTGTGTTATTGGGCTTTATTACTGATATACTGAGTTTATGTACATTGGAAACAACTGATTGTATGGATTTTATACTTAAGTTTAAATTGTAGCCAGTATCCCTGAATAAGGGGTGTAGTGGGCCCTAAAACATTGGTGTTTTGTGATGTACTTGAAGGATAGAATAAGTATTCATTTGTAAATAAAATAAACTTTTGAAACTTGTGTTGCGTGAGCTTGTGATTCCTGTCAGTCTGTACTGTACCTTTGCTACTGAGGCCCAGAGCATGACCTTAAGACCTGCTCATTTGTCTGGGCTTGAAGCAGGCCATGTGGAGGAGTCATCTGAAAGCCTTGTACACTAACATAGAAGTTAAGGCCATGGAGGATAAGCAGCATGAGATGCCAATTTCCCTACTTCTGCCCTAGTTCACTATCTACCTACCACTCCTGCAGTTGATGGCGCCACCAGTGGAACCAGCAAGCATATGGAGGAATCCAAAGGACAATTGGTGGAGGAAAAACCACCATGCTGACAAGGCATAAAGAAAGATGCCTCTCCTGCCTGTTTCAGATCTCCTTCACAAGGAGGACAGAGGTGGATATGCAGAAAGACAGGGCCCAGGCTGTCATCTGGTTCTGCTGCACCCACCAGCACCTGACATCAAGATCTGGGTCTGGCACTGGCTGTAATCTCCTTATGGTTGATTTCCCTGAAGATTTCTACTGTAGAACACTGTCCCATCAGCTGTTCTGTCATAATCTACCCCTGGGGAGGCAGTTTATGCAAAGCTGTGATTTCAGACTGTGTATGCACTCTTTTCATAGCTTTTACTGCAAGCTCCACCGTTGATGCCGATTTTGTTCCTAATATGGTGCCACAGCTGGGCCTAGGGCTTCCTTTGCTTTTCATCTACATGAGCTCCCCCTTGGGTACCTCCTCCTCCTGTTGGCCCACTGCCAGCCCCTGTCGACAAAGAGGAGCTGGAGTATAACCCAGACCTGATGGAGGAAGACTATGAAGATGATAGAACCCCCCCCGGCCCCACTAACACCACCAGTGTGGTGGGTTCCATCTCTCTTTTCCTGCAGTGAGGATGGTGTTCAGTATATTTCTTGGTCTCGCCCTGAGGCTTTGCTTTTTTTTTTTTTTAGGCTTTAGTAAGGCAGGTCTAGTCCATGTTTAGGCTTCACAGCAGAGGTGTGGATCGAAGAAGCACTTCTCTGAAGTTTTTAGAGGCCTTCCTTGCCTACTATGATGAGCATTGGAGGATGCCACCAGGACTGATTAGCACTGCCCCAGTGCCCTGCCTGCTGTGCCTCAGAAGGTGGCGAGCAATATCCTGCCTCATCTGCCAAGCCTTATTATGCTTTGTTTTTATAAGAACAAGGGGACACAATTTGAGGATATTTGGGGTGGGGGTGGCTCAGAGGTGATGTGAGGAAGTATTTTTTTTTTTTGTTTGTTTTTTTGTTTTACAGAGAGGGTTGTGGATACATGGAACCGCCTTCCTGAGGAGGTAGTGGAGTCAGTGGAGGAATTCAAGAATGCATGGGACAGCGAAGGCAATTCTAGTGGGTGGTAGGAGGAAATAGGCTGTTGGTTAACTGGGAGCTGCAGCTTATCCATCAGGTAGGGAAATGGGCAGACTAGGTGGGACAAACGGTCCTCATTTGCTGTAGAATTCTGAGTTTCTATGTTTTGCAGCCTGTGACTAACTTGGTAGTCCTATTGACTGCTCATGACTGGTCTAAAGCTCCATTATCATATGAGCTGCCTTCCTCTGGATAAAGAATCTAGGACATTGGATGTGATGGGCAAGAGGACTTATGCTTCTGTGTCCCTTGGCCTCAGAATTAGCAACTATAAGGCTTACCATATTTCATCAAATGAAGCCGTGGCTTCTATTAAAAATTTTTATTGTGACCTCAGGGCTAGTATTTGAAGCGCTTGTACTGCAAAATCAAATTCATAAGTGTGAAAGAAAATATTACACATCCTGAATATGATAAAGTAATGTTACTGGTCTGCTTCATAGCAAAATAAGTACAAAAAACATGAAATACAATAATCATATATACGGACATTCAAATCGGAGTCCCATGTGCAGAGTTTTATCTGACATGACTTCAACCCTGGCTAGAAGCCACAGCTACTATTTTGAGGGCAGTTTTTGTTAAAAGCATGCTTCATTACCTGAGGCTTTTATCTGAGGGCGGGTTCTGTTCGATGAAGTACAGTAGATTAAATATCCGAATAGTCTGGAAGTCTGTGGCTTGACAGGATGCCTGATGGACCAGCCCAAACTGAAGTCTAGTAGACTGTTGCCCATGGTTTGGAAGTTAGGCACCTATTAAGACTGGCTCACAATGCATCTTGTGTTTCGACATGCGGCTCTGGCATCTGCCTTCACTGGCACTCATGGCTACATGTTTGCAGCTGATGTACAGCAAGTGTCTTAATGCTCTCTTTAGAGGTAAGCAGCTTTGGCACCATTGTTTAATCTGCTCTGCGGGGATTAGACTTTGAAAATAACTCTCCGTCCCCTGCGTATTTTAAATCCAAGCCTTTTGGGGGGTCTGGGCAGAGGTTAGTTTTGTAGGCCCTATGCCTGCCGTAGTAGAGGCTACTCCAGAGTTCCTGGCCACGGGTCCAAGCAAACTTCTGCCACCTTTTTAGGCCCCTTTGCCTCTGTCCATTTTAGGGTCACCAGTGATGTGATTATTGGCAGTGCACAGACCACCCCTGGAGCCTTCTGCCTCCCCCAGCCCCTGCAGATGGGGATTCTTGGGAGACTGCATTTCCTGCTTCTTTCCTAAGTGGAGGGGAGATCATGACAGATGTTTGGGTACTGTAGGTGGTTTACGAACATACGAAATTTGCCAGCAGATAAAGGTCTAGAGGTCTATCAAGTCTGCTCGAATGTGCAGCTAGCACCCCTTATTCTGCAGCTGCCCCACCCTTCCCCTTCATTAACCCTCCCCCTTGTCCTATCCCATCCTCGTTTGAAGCAGTCCAATGTTCTACTGCATACCACTTCAGCAGGTAACGCATTCCACCCAGCCACCACCCTCTAAAAAGTGTCTCCTCATCTCTCTCCTGAATCTTCCTCGCTCCAGTCTCATATCATGGCCCGTGGTGGTCCTCCCCTCCCTTACTTTGAACAGCCCCTCTGTACCTGTCTTGTTTATTCCTTTCATGTATTTAAAGGTTTGTCGTGTCACCCATGTCTCTCCTCTCCTCCAGTGAGTACATGTTCAACTCCTTCAACCTCCTCTCGTATGATAAGTCCCCCAGCCCCTTGATCATCTTTGTCACTTTGTGCTGCACCCCCTCCAGTAACTTAATGTCCCTCTTCAGATACGGACGCCAGTACTGCACGCAGTACTCCAGGTGTGGTCTAACTAATGACCTATACAGTGGCAGAATCGCCTCCTCCCTCCTCGAGGATATACCCTTTGCAATACAACTCTGCATTTTGTTGGCCTTTGCAGCTGCCGTCCTACATTGTGCCGAGTTGTTCATTGGCCCTATAATGAGCACACCCAGATCCTTCTCCTCCTCTGTCTGGGCTAGCTGCACTCCCCTAGCTGGTAACTCCTTCTTGGGTTCTTCATCCCAAAATGCAGCACCTTGTACTTTTTGGCATTAAAGCATTAAAGTGGTTTAAAGAGGACACACCCTAGAGCGCCTCTCTATCCCTCCAATTCATCCTGTTACCGAACAGATGTCCTCCAAGGTATCTTAACTATTTTGCTTGAGAAAGTTCACACCCCCCCTCCACACAAGGGTCACAGAACTAGCTGAATTGAATTGGGGATACTGAAATGGACAGGGGATTTGCACCTCGTCCTAGAACTTCGGGGCCTACGAACATATGAAATTGCCAGCCGATGCAGGCCATTCGGTCCATCTAGTCTACTCAAGTGTGCAGCACTTCAGGCCATTAGATTGCTGCTGCCCCCTCCCTCATATGCCCTCCCCATCTCCCACCCTCCTGATTTGTACCTCCCTTGAATCAGTCCCACCCCCTCTTGAAGCCCCCAACACTCCAACAATACAACTTCCTGTGGCAAAGCGTTCCACCCTTTCTGTGAAATAGTGCCTCATCAGTTCCCTCTTGAACCTTCCCCCTTCCAGCTTCATAGTGTCCCCTGGTTTCCCTTCCACCTTTCAGATTGAACATACGCCTGGTGTCTACTTTGTTCAAACCCTTCAGGTACATGAAGGTCTCAATCCATATCCCTCTCTCCTTCTTTCCTCCAGAGTATACATATTGAGCTCTTTCTCCTCATATGGTCTGTCCCCCAACCCCAGGATCATTTTGTTACCCTGCTGTACCCCTCCAGTAGTTTGATGCTTCAACCTGTCTGTAGAATACAGGAGGTTCTGGATAGTCTCCCCTCATTCCCTTCTGCCCCTGTTGCTACAGGGGGATTGCCTCTGTGCTCTGGACATGAAGGGTGCTTACCTTAAAAGTCCCACAGACAATACTTGTGATTTATGCTTCAGGGCTCTCACTGTAAGTTTCATGTATTGCCCTTTGACTTATCATCCGCACCCGCATGTCTATCATGTGCTTTGCAGCCTTTGCAGCAGCCCTCCATATGGAAGACCTATATGTTTTCCCGTACCTTGATTGGCTGCTGAAGGCCCTGTTATAATTTACACACTGTTCCGTACCAGACGGCTCTTCAAGCAGCTGGGCGTTCTGTTTAAAATGAGCCAGTCCGTGCTTACTTCTATGTCAGAGGCTCCAATACATAGGAGCTGTTCTGTACAGAGGGGTGGGCAGGGTGGTACTTCCACTGTACTGTGCAGTGGCATTGGTTGCCCAAGCTCACTTAGTCTCATCTGGTAATTATGTCTCAGCTAAGTGCCTACTGTGGCTGATTGGCCTGAAGGTTGCTGTGATCCTGACTCCCACTCTATCTGTTGCATATCAGGATTACACTGTGGTTCCTCCGTATCCAGTGGGCTTAACACTGGGACGATCTGGAGTGTCTCATCCAGGTGACTCCTGTTTATCAGTCCCTTTTATGGTGGTTGGACTGCTCCAGCTGGGGAGACGGGGTCTCTATTCCTTTGTCCCTCATCACTCCTAGTGCTGACTACTGACTCCTCTGACTCCAGATGGGATGCCCATCTCTGCCCGTTTGGACCAGGGCCAATAGTCCTCCTTGGACCTTGTTGCTACAGCAATATTCTGGCGATGGGGCTGTTATGCTTCAGCCTGCCAGCCTTCACAGCCCTTCTTCAAGGTCGACCTCTGATCATATGGACCACATTTTACTGATGAACTACATAAACTGTCAAGTAGATTTTATTTTTATCCTCTTTGCAGGAAACTGATCTGGCATTTGGCAGTGGAACATGTATGGATTGCCTCAGCAGGTCCTGGGAGATGCCCCACAAGTGGGAATTCTTGGACTTCGTTGTGGATGACCTCTTCAAAAATTAGGGTCACCTGGATAGTGACCTTTTGTCTCCATACAACACAAAACTGCTACATTTCTGCTTGCTCGCGCTCTCCAGGGCCTAGAGGTTTCTGGTGAGACTTATTGTTTCTCTTCTGGAAAGGGAGGTCCATGTACACCTTTACCCCACTCCCTTTGATCCAAAGGGTTCTGGTCAAGCCGAGGGTGGAGACCACTGCCTTAATTTGGTTCTCCATGCTACAGTAATTGGCAGTGGACCCCCTCCCCATCCTGCTTCCCTAGGGCTCAAGTGCATAAGAGCAGGGCTCGCTGGTGCACCTGGATTTTCAATCCCTGCACCTCAATCTGGCTTCTGAGTAGCACTCTCCCTCTTTGAGGTGTTCCCTGTGGTTACATCTGTTCTACTGGTGGCTGGAAAGTGGTCTGCGTGATGCACGCACTACCAGAAATGGAAATGTTTTAGTCTGGCGTACGGCCAGTCAGCTGAATAAAAGTATCCCATCTGTCATGTCTTGGATTACCTCCTGTCCCTTATGGATGCAGGCCTGCTGTTCTCCTTGGTGAAGATGGATTTGACTGTGGTGTCTGCTTTTCATGCCCTCACTGATGACAAAATGGTTGCTCTTGGTCTAATGGGATGACATAATGTGGAAGCCCTGAGCAAGGGTAGAGTGGAAACGGTCGGACTTCGTGGGAGAAGTATGCACATAGGATATGTTAGTACCAGCATAGAAGAAATGGTGAACAGTGATGCAAAAGAGAATAAAAAATAAACTGTATAAAAGAGGACCTAGCATTAATAAGTCCGTATAGACGAAACATCGCATAAAGGCCTATCAGTAGAATAAAAACTTGGTACTGAGATGAAGTCTCGTTCATGATTTCTTTGGAATTGGTGCAAGATTGCAGAATTGGCAGACTCTCTCAGATAAAGAATGTTATTGTTTCAAGTTAGAAGCTTGGGATACCAAGTACACTTGAGACAAACTCACACACTTCCTTCCTTCATGGTGGGAGGCCCTCTGCACCTGGACCCTTGTTAGCAGCTTGGGTACGGATCTCCTGGAACTTCATGTCATGGGAGCCAACAACCAGCTGGTGGATACCCTTAGCCAGGTGGGCGAGGTGTTGTATGAGTGGTCTCTGCCACCGGATGTGGTGACCCACCTGTTCTCCCTGTGGGGCACTCCTCTGGTTGACCCTTATGCCTCCAGGGAGAAGGCAAAACTGAGGCTGTTTTGTGCCTGCCCCATCAGTCTGGGGCACTGTTAGGGGATGCCTTCACAAGATCCTGGACCCCAGGCCTCCTGTATACGTTCTCTCCCTTCCCTTTGATCAACAAAGTAATGGTCAAGGTGTGGTGGGACAAGGTGTGGATGATCTTGAGAGTGCGGAGCAGGTGGAGCTCAGGCTTTGGGACTGCCAGACAGTGTGGTCCACATTGTGGAGGCATCTCAAAGGAGTCGACTAATCGATGCAGTGCTTTTAAATGGAAAGATTTTCCATTTTGTGCCAGAGCAAGGAGCTTGGTCTCCTTGCATGCCTTAGCTAGCATCCTGGACTGTCTATGGTCAGTCTCCCGGCTAGGGCTGAGATTAACACTTAGGGTGCACCTTGCAGCCATCTCTGCATACTGGGCACAGGCTGGTATGCAAACGGTAGCGCAGGAGAAGGTGGTCAGGTGGTGCTTTTAAAGGTCTTAACCACTTGAACCCACCGGTACATGAACCACCACCACCGTGGAATCTGTTGCTGGTTTTGTCAGTGCTCGTGGACAAGCCTTTTGAGCCTACACCCAGGTGTGAAATGTAATTTCTGTCATGGAAAACGCCTTCGTCGCTATCATTTCTGCCAGATGGATCAGTGAGCTCCAGGTGCTCTTGATGGAGTCTTCTTACAGGGGCAAGGTAGTCCTTCGCCCTCACCTGAAGCTTCCATAGGTTGTAGTTTCACCTTTAACCAGGTGATTTAACTTACTGGTATACTTAATCAGCCCATCTTCGGAGGCTGACCGTAGGATACTTTGGACCTGTGGCGAGCACTCTGATAGAGAGCATACAGCTGGAGTTCGAGGTGAGGCTCACCAGCTCTTTGTCATGCTGAAGCCGCACCTGACAGACTGGCAGCCAAGCAGACAATTGGTGGGTGGATTATCTCGTGCATTGACCTCTGCTATAGATTGGCTGGTACAGAACCTTCTTATGGCTTGGGGATCATTTCACCAGACATGCTGCCTCTGTGGCTGCTTTCAAGGATGTCCCCATACAGGAGATCTGTAGGGAGGCTACATGGAAGTTAGCGCACACTTTATTTCCCATTACTGCATCGACCTCGAGTCACACCAGGATGCATTTGTGTCCCCCGTTTTCCAGTCTTTGTTTGCAAAATAGGGGTTCACACCTTGCCCCCTCCTCCTGGAGAACTATTGGAAGACTGCTCATGTGTGGATAAATGAACCATATCCACAGCCCTAGAAAAATAGGTTACTTGCCTGTAAAAGTAGTTATAGAAATGGTATATGGTTCACATCCACACCATCCACCGACCTCTCCAGGCAATGACTCGGAGCCCGCTTCTAACATGCGGGATCTGACATCACAGGGCGGAGCTAAAGATATATCATCTGGGTGGTAGGAGGGCGTAGGTTGCAGACTGTCCAGCAAGAACAGTTCGTTAAAGGAGAATTCACGTGGATGTGAACTCTCTACCACTTCTAGAACTATGGTTATAGGTGAGTAATTTTTTCCTTGTAAAACTCTGCACAAACATCCCTAGTAATGTAACTTGAAAGGAAACTACAGTGTAAAACCATGGAACATTTTAAATGCACACTTCAGCACACATGTAAACTGCCATTATTCAGGACCATCAGCCCCTCCCCCCAAAAAAAAAACTCTGCAGAGAAAACTAGTAAATGTGGTGAAACCACTATGTGGACCCACCTGTAGTATCTTGCCAAAGCCCAGAAAAATTTCTGCTGGAAGCTAACTGTATGGCAGAAAGATATATGTAATTTGAAAGATTTATGTTCACGAAAAGCACTGAGAAACTCCCTTTAAAGAAGCGTCCCACCCCCTGAACCAAATAAGTCCGGGTGGGGGGTGTGTGTGTGCAGTTGCTCATGACTTGCTGTTTCAAACACTGATCAGGTCTCGCCAGACTTATCCTCCTCTCTGGGTGCTGGTTTCTTGGTGGTCTTCGCCACAACACTGCCTCTTGTCTTTTCTAGCCACCGGCTCGCATCTTTCGGGTCAGTGAACTGTCAGGATTTGCCGCCATTGGTGATCATCCATCTGGCAGGTAACAAAAACAAATGGACAGTTCCTAAAGCTCGGAAGATGTCCTACCCCATCAGATTTTTTTTTTTTCACTGAGCTTAGGTTTGAAATGAGCGTCTGGAAATACCTTTGTGTCCCTCTTTTTGATTTAGTGGATATGCCACATAAGCAGTCATCAGAAATGTGTCCCTGATCTTGGCCCCCAGAAGTCCAGAGCAGCACAGTTCAGGATTGTGACCTTGGCAGGCCTTATTCTGGGGTTTACTCTGTAGTCCTCTGTGGAAGGAGGACTATGCAAAGGACCAGGAACTACCACAGAGGATTGTAGCCATTTGATTACAAAGTCTTAAACTGTCACTCTCTGGCAGTCCTACCAGGCATGATTGCTTTCACGGACTTTGTTTTCCAATGCCTCTAAGGGGCCTAGAAATTTGCATTTTCCTATGTTACGGTAGTAACAGCTGCTTACATGGTCACAGGCCACTTGTCCCTCTCCAGTAATTTTTATTTATTCAATTTTGATAACCAGGTAAGCCCACTGGGCCCCAAGGGTCCCTTTTTCAGGGGTGACCTGGAATTAATTACATGAGATCTTATAATATACTGTACATGAGTGCGCAGACATTGGGTTATATTCAAGACATTTCACTAGAGTATCGAACTGTTCCCGGAGGAAAGTCCATTGTTCAATCGCACTGGAACTGGATCTTCAGCCTAGGGTGGGTTAATGCAGAACATGAGCAGTGGGTAGCTCGCTTTCTACTTGATGTTGGCGAAGGATTCTGATTATATTTGTGATACGGAAGACTAGGTTTTAAGTCTGTAGTGTGGCTAATAGTTGCTGTATTGTGTTCAGGTGCAGGAGCAAGTAGTCTCTTCCAGCAAGTGCTCACGTAGTCCCGTGCAGAAGGTGGTCAGGGAGCTTGTTCCACAATACAGGAGCTGCATGGGCAAAGGATTTGCTACCAGCTGTGGTCCTTACCCTGGGTTCTTCCAGGAGGTGCGGAGCTGTCTACCTGAGCATTTTGGGGCCAGTAGGCCAGATAGACTTGATGGGAGCTGGTCATTGATGACTTTGATTGCATTGCATGATGGGGGGGATATTGTTGCCAGAGGCGAAAGGATGGCTTGTTCAGGGAAGCCAGCGCTTCGGAATGTCTCCACCACCATTTTAGTAAGTTTGTGGATTGCAGAATCATCTTTCTTGAATTTAGTCTTTTCTATATTTATGCCCATGACTTTCATTTGTTGCCTTGGTGGGTCTGTTGCATTCTCAGCCATCCACCTTGTGGCTCAAGGTGTCTCCGAAGTAAATTGCTGAGCAGATATGCTGAGCTTTACAGAAAGGGTATCCTACCTGGATAATGTCTCTAGCACCCCCATAATGATCTTTAACATTCAGCAGCACAGACAGGACTGATTTTTATATATTTTTTTTTTTATTTTTATTTTAAGCAGCAGTGCCTGACAGCAGTGAAAATTTTGACCTATACTTTTTATTCTGTTTCAGATCCCCTTATGCCATGATTTATAGACTACCCTTCTTTCCAATTTTTGAGTCTGCTTTGCACTTTTTTCACATTTGAAATGATAAAAGGACCATTCTTTTTTTAATTTGGCTCGAACTAGGTTTTCCTCAGTTAGCTGTCTTTGTACTCCTGTTTTCTGTTAAGGTCAGGGAGCAGTGTCTGCTACATGCTAGTTCATTATAATCACAAGAAACGTGATCTTAAACAATGAGTGTTAAACAATGTAGATTAGTGATGAAAATCTGGTCTGAGCCCTATTAAAAAGAGTGCTCATTTTTATTTAGTCCTTGAGACAAATACAGTTACAGAAATAATCATGAAAGTACACTTCACATAGTGGGGCAACAGAAACAGTGTGTGTCTTCAGTCATACAGATACTGATGACAATCTCCTAGTCTCTCTTTGAACATTCGTAAGACATTTCCATAGTGTCTACTGGTTTATAGGGAGAACAAACTCTGCCTTTTTACCATGGAGCGCTATTATTTCAGTTTAAAAAAAAAAAAAAAAAAATAGTAACATGAATTCAGGCTGAGGAGAAAGGGGTATCTTGCAGGTCGGGGAGATGAGGGCAACCTAATAAAGTATAGGTCAAATGTCAACACTGTCCTGCACTGCTGCTTTAATAGCTCCTCTGAAAGATGTGAATAAAGTCTGTACAAAAATAGGTTCTGAACATATGCCTTTGTGTAGCTGTAATAGCAGATTGCAGATGTACCAGCCAAAGCTGGGAGTGTAGCCAAACGTGAACTTCATGATGGGGACAGTTGGTCAGTGGTGCAGGCTCACAAGCTCAGAAGATATGAACCCTGAAAACACTGATCCCTGACTCTCCAGCAGAGGTGCATTCAGTGAGAGCAACACAGGACATTAGCGCAGTCTAGGTGTTACATAAGTATAATCAAAAACATGCAAGAACTCTCAACAGGGGCCCTTGATCTAGGTAAATTAGAAGGACCTCTTCATACTGTGGAGATATAGAATGGAGTAGCACTGGTAGGCTAACTCGTGAGTGTCTTACAAGGACAGAGACCATGGATTGGTTTATATTTTTTGTTCCTCCTATAGAGCTTTTTTCCTCCTGTGCTGTTTGCCCAGCCCGGTGGTGGTGGTGGTATCCACTGACAATCTCCCAGACTGCCACTGTCACCACTTACCACCCCATGGGATTTCATATGGCACAGAGCCAGTGTGTGCCATTGACTGGTATCCGGGCAGCTTTGTGGTTTCTCCCCTCTGGGCTCCTCTCTACTTTTCTGGCACTCAGCCATGCTGGCTGCCTGCCTTGTGTGCGTGGCAGGCCCCTTGTGGAGGCTTAAGGTCCCCTGACATATTGTGTGGGTTGCTGTGCCTGCAGAACCCAGCACCATCCCTCCCAGCTGGGCTCTGCCGTGCTGCAGTAGTAGCTTAGCACCATGTGGGCTGCCCAGCCAGTTCCTTAGTCCACTCCCAAACCCATGTCCCTGCATGGCTGCTGCTGGGATTGAGATACTGCCTGCAAGTACATGTTTCTTAATACTAATGTATCTTTCTAACTTAAAATTTCGGCTTAAATCAGTCAAGATTTCTGCATTGCTGCATGTTAATGGAGAATATTTACATATGGCCAATAACTGTAAAATTCGGACTGTGGCCTCCACATAGAACCAAGGGAAAATGGATGTTCAGAATACAGCACTCTGCAGGAGGGGGCTCACATGCTGACATTGCACGTTGACTGCCTCTGGGGGGGGGGTGACAGACAAGATGATGGAAGACCCTGGTTGCTGGGAGGATGACAGTGGTCCCAGGGGGGTGGGGGGGCTCTCCTCTCAGGGCAGCGGTGGAGAGGTCTGTGTCCCCGATTCCTTGGCCAGGTGGGATTCAGGCCAGACACTAGTACCATTCGAGTGGGTTTCGCCTGAGGGGGGCCCTAGCAGCCAGTGACTGGAACAAAAGAAAGTTCACACAAAAAAATAGAAATGGTGCCTGTTAAGTTGTCTTTCAGATTGATTAACCTGCCAGCTAGCATTCATTCTAGTGCCTACAGTGCCTGAATAGGGAACACATGCCTTGTAGGAAGTGTTTTGTTACAGAGCTACTGCTTCATATTAACCTGGTGCCTCGGGTAAGTAGAGTTGTATTTTACTGGGGGTCGGGGCATGCTTAGTCAGTAAGGTTGTGTGATTTCCCTTATGTCATTAAAAAAAAAAAAAAATATATTTCTTTCCCAAAAACTGTAATGCACCAGTTAAGGTAACCTGACACCACAGAAGTAGGGAAATGTGGCATTAGGGTTTCCAAGCCTAATCCTCCCCCAAGCAGCAAATGGAAAAAAGTAACCCCTAGGGGGTGCTACCCTTAGGGCTACTGCCCCTTCTGAGGCAGGGTAAGGGCCCAGATCCGTGGACGGGTGCCTCCACCCAGAGGTCGGGGTCAATGCTGTCGAGATGGCCTCGGTCACAGCCTTCTGGGTTACTGCAACCCCCCACTTCCTCCACTAGTGGCTCACACTGGGTACCAACCAGGCTTTTTACCAATACACTTACCCCCCCTGGTAGTGTCTCTCGGCTCACTCCAAGGATCCCCTGTAAAATAAGATAGTTATATCACAGTCTCCAATCAGCAGTTCAAACAGAATGCACAAACCAGCCAGGGTGTATATGCAACACACAGATCTGATTTATTAAAGGTAGATAACAAAGGGGATCAGGTTGATTGGCTTATGCTATAGTTACATATCTATGGCTCTGTGCACAGGCCTAACCCTACACTTTTACTGTCCTTGGGTACCCAAGCCCTAATGGCTAGTCCAAACATGGCAGCTGGTTGGGGCCCTTCACACAGAAGTATTACAATCCTGAGCAAGTCAGTATCGAAAGAACGTTTGACTAAGCAGTCAGCAGTACAGCAACACAGTTGTTTCCCACTGTTTGCACACTTGGCAGGGAGCTACCCTGATTTAGTACTCACAAACTTCAGTCACTACTGAGTCCTCCAACATTGCAGGGCTGAGCCTGAATTCCCTCAGCCTTCTCTCACATCTATATGGCCAACAACGACAACAGAGGGGTACCACACCAGGCAGCAGCTTTTAGGATCTCTAGACTTCCACAGCCACTAAACTCTGCAACGGCAGCTTCCACTTTTCTTTGGACCGAGCGCAAATCAGCAATTTTCTCCAGTCCTCCTACAGATCGAGCCTGGTGGGTAGCTGCACAAAGCACAGCCTCCTCTGACCGGCCGCCGATGGATTTAGTCCGCTGGAACCCGTGAACGCAACGGCCGCTTCCAGGCCTTCCACGGCTTCCTCTGCGCGAACACTCCTAGCGCAGAAGCACAGACGCTCCTCACTCCCCTCAGTCACAACTAATCTGCCCCCAACAACAAGGGCTCTTCCTCCAACTCAGGCGCGACCCGATCCAATTGGCTGGCGAGACCTGCCAGTCACTTTCTTTAGCTTCTCAGTGGTGCCAAAAAGCACCATGGCCCATAATACCTCTCTCCCATACAAGCAGCTCCTTGATTGATCAATCAGCTCTTGCTGGGTCCCCAGGTACTGATTGGCCCATTTCAACAGTTCGGGAATAAAATGGAGGAGGCAATCAACAGTCCATGCTGCAAAGGAAGGCAGGTTAGAACAGCTACGTTATCATTAGTTTTACACTATTTCAAGCAAACAATCACATCTTTTAAACGAAGCTCCCTCTGCACACAACAGTGGCAGAAACTGAGCGATCATCCTGTAGCCCAGGCAGGACTCAAGCATGCAACACTCTGACCCCTCCCAGCTCAATTATTTACGGCTGCAACAGGCAGCCCTTAAAGGGACAAGCACTGGAGACCCCAAAAACACTCCCTGGGTCTCCATCCAAACGGCTCTAGGCCGGTGACCAACCCCAGCACCAGGCACATCCGGAACCCCCGTTTGCAGGGGGATTACACCCTCCTTGGCCTGGAAAAGCTTGGCGTCCGTGTCAAGCATATGCCCTTAAGGCGCTTTAGGTAAACACCCAATGAATAGCATATCACATTCTCATTTTACTCATTTAAACATTGGATTTACAAAATATCATAACCTTTACACATTCTACACATAAACTATTACTTTAGTTTTAACACAATCAATAGTTCTACCCATGACACCCAGGCTGAGGGAATCTGTCGTCTTTTAGGTACCTCTGGGTCCCCTGAAGCAGGGGCATCACTCGTGAAGGGCACCACTAACAGTCTGGAGTTATCTGTCAAGGCTAACTTAGGCAAAGAACTTGGGGACACATATACCCCTTTGTGAACCACATTTAAAGGCAGATCCACTGGTGGACCCAGAGATTCATAGCTTAACTTTATTACTGGCCTAATTTGTCGGCCGGATCATCTCGGGGGATTCTGTAACAGGCCCTGACTCCACCCCCATGTCAGTCATCAGCAACAAGGGTCCCTTCAAGGGGATCAGGCTCGACATTCATAATACTATCAGGGGTGTGACCTTCTATCCCTGAACCCACCACACTGGGCTCATCTAGGGGCTGTCCAGTTACTAAAGGGGAACCATCAGGGCATTCAAAATACTCTTCTGTTTCAGGCATATCATGGACTTGTTCTCCCCCACACACACAAACTCTCCTTCTGAAAAGTCGGATAATTCAGCCAAGCCTAAGGACTCTGCCCTTGAGTTTGTCTGCTACCCCATTCATTTTCAGGAGGCATTTCCTCCGGGGATAAAGTAGAGGGCTCCACTAACACAGATGGGCCGGCTTCAGTTCCTGAGTTAACAAGGGGATTGCCCCGAAACAATTGACTTAGTTCATAAGAGGGATAGTATTCACTATCATCTTCGCTGTCTTCTGACACTGAGTGTAGACCATCTTCTTCTGTGGGGGGGCTGGACAAGGCTCCCTTGGCGGACTGGTTGCAAGCTGCACAGGCTTGGTCCCTTTCTTAGTAACAGATCTGGTCACGGGCCTTGAAGGAGGGGTAGAGGAAGGTTCAACTTCAATCATCTGCTGCCAATTGGGCAGATCTTTATTTCTGTGTGTGGTTTTCACATCTTTCGAATTTTTTTCAGGCCGCACTTTATACACAGGTAGGCCGCCAGCTGTCCCCCACAATATGGGAGATGGTGCCATCAGTCGGCAATTTTATGTTTGCCATGCAGTCCCAAATTTCTCAACCTCTATCCCTTTTCTCAACTCTACTGTTTTCACTTTTTGTCATATCTTTCCTTGTTAGCCAGATTTCGTTTAGCAGCCATGGTCTGGGCCAGTTGATAGGCATGATTTAGTTGGGCCTTTAATTTCTGTATGTACTGTAGATGGGTTTTCTGCTCGCATCCCATCAGGGGAAACCCCAAAACTCACATCCACTGGCAATCTAGCCTCTCTTTCAAACATCAGTCGATAAGGGGAGAACCCTGTGGCATCACTTTTTGTACAGTTGTAGGCATGAACTAGAGTGCTAATCTGACTCCATCTCTATCTTTCGATTGCTTGACATGCTGGGCACTTTACAATGTACGATTGAACCTTTCAGGCTGAGGATCTCCCTGCGGGTGGTAGGGGATGGTTCATGACTTGCGTACCCCCCACAAAGATAGCATCTCTTTAATCAAGCGAGACTCAAAGTCCCTTCCTTGATCGGAATGAATCCGCTGCGGAGCCCCATAGTGGACAAAAAAAATTCTCAACAAGTATCTTAGCCACTGTAGTTGCGTTCTGGTCCTTGGTCGGAAAAGCCTGTGCGTACTGGGTAAAATGATCAGTGACCACCAATATGTTGCTAACACTTCTCAAATCAGGCTCGAGACTCAGGAAATCAATACAGACCAGTTCCATAGGAGCACTAGTAGTAATGTTGACCAGTGGAGCAGCTCGCTGGGGTAGCGCCTTTCTTTGCAAACAACGGCCACAGGTTTTGACATACTGTTCCACATCCCCACTCATCTTTGGCCAGTAGAATCAAGCTTGTACCAAGTCAGGTGTTTGATCTATGCTCAGGTGCCCCATCTGGTTATGCAATGACCTTAGGACTGGTTCTCTGAAAACTGAGGGCAGCGCCAGTTGTTGTCGCAGCCCCCGGCCCTCCTTACTCAGTCTCTCTATATAGTAGTTGGTTAACCAGCTTTAATTTGGGCCCTTCTTTATACAATAAGGTAGTCCGCAAGTCAGTGGAATGTAGTTTGGGTACATCTCTTCCAGCCTGCAAAGCCTCTACTGCCGCTTTTATCATAGGGTCACAGGATTGAGCCTGTTGGAGATCATTATTGTTGAGTTGCGACGGGAGCTGATGTCCAATGCAGAGAAATGGCAGTAGCGCAAGTATACAGGTTTCGGTGGCCCCAAACAATCTACCACACAATCCACCGTGTCGAAGACTCTTGTTCTTCTTTATCAAATTTCTGGCACAGGGGCTCCGTATGTGGGTTCAGACAACCTTAGGGCTACTGCCCCTGTCTGCCCCTTCTGAGGGAGGGTAAGGGGCCCAGACCCGTGGACGGGTGCCTCCACCCAGAGGTCGGGGTCAATGCTGTCAAGATGGCCTCGGTCACAGCCCTCTGCAACAGGCAGCCCTTAAAGGGACAAGCACTGGACACCCCAAAAACACTCCCCGGGTCTCCATCCAAACGGCTCTAGGCCGGTGACCAACCCCAGCGCCAGGCACATCCGGAACCCCCATTTGCAAGGGGGTTACAAAAATATTTTGGTTTTGGGTCCTTGGAGGCTTGGGGTTGTCAACCCTGTGCAAAGACCACATGTGGTCTACTTTCTTCACGCAAAGCCTGCTACAACAAATTGTGTTGTCAGCATGTGGAGAAACACTCTTCTCTACTTTGAAGAGTGTATCACTGTGGGGCACTGGCTTGGAGCTGCACCTTGTGCTTCAGACTAGAGGCTACGGGCTGGTGGAGGGATGAGCATTCGGCTGACTACTCCAAGGAAGACACCACCACTGATTATGGCAGGACTCTGGAGACCCAAAACCCTTATGTTTTTTCCTTTTGCTGCATGAGGCATGCTTTTGCTCCACAAGAGTGGCCCCAAGGATGAACCGGGAAACTACAGACCAGCGAGCCTCACATCTATCGTGGGTAAGCTAATGGAGACTATCCTGAAGGAGAGGCTGGTGGCCCTCCTAGAGGCCAAAGGACTACAGGACAGCAGACAGCATGGCTTCATACGTGGCAGATCCTGCCAAACCAACCTGGTCGAGTTCTATGACTGGGTAACTAGGCAGCTGGACAGGGACCATGCAGTGGATGTCCTGTATCTGGACTTCAGTAAGGCATTCGACTTGGTGCCACATGGAAGGCTCGGAAGGAAGTTAGTAGGCACAGGGGCGGGTGCAAAGCTGGTGAGATGGGTAGGAAACTGGCTGCAGGGAAGGCAACAGAGGGTGGTGGTGGGTGGGGAGCTCTCACACCCAAGGGCAGTGACGAGTGGTATTCCACAGGGCTTAGTGCTGGGACTAGTATTGTTTGGGATATTCATTGCAGACATATCGTGGGACATTAAGAGCAAGATCAGTCTGTTTGCTGATGATACCAAGGTAGGTGTGGTGGTGGATGACCTAGGGGGATGGCAGGGGTTGCAGGATGATCTGGCAAAGCTTGAAACCTGGTCAGACACCTGGCAACTGGGCTTTAATGCCAAAAGTGCAAGGTGCTGCATTTTGGGATGAAGAACCCAAGGAGGAGTTACCAGCTAGGGAGTGCAGCTAGCCCAGACAGAGGAGGAGAAGGATCTGGGTGTGCTCATTACAGGGTCAATGAACAGCTCGGCACAATGTAGGAAGGCAGCTGCAAAGGCCAACAAAATGCTGGGTTGTATTGCAAGGGTATATCCTCAAGGAGGAGGTGATCTCTGCCACTGTATAGGTCATTAGTTAGACCACACCTGGAGTACTCGTGCAGTACTGGCGTCACATCTGAACAGGGACATTAAGTTACTGGAGGAGTGCACAGAGTGACCAAGATGATCAAGGGTCTGGGGGACTTATCATACGAGAGGAGGTTGAAGGAGTTGAACATGTGCTCACTGGAGGAGAGGAGAGACTGGGTAACATGATTGAAACCTTTAAATACATGAAAGGAATAAACAAGACTGATACAGAGGGGCTGTTCAAAGTAAGGGAAGGGAGGGCCACCACGGGCCATGATATGAGACTGGAGCAAGGAAGGTTCAGGAGGGAGATGAGGAGACACTTTTACAGAGAGGGTGGTGGCTGGGTGGAATGCATTACCTGCTGAAGTGGTATGCAGTAGAACAGTGGACTGCTTCAAACGAGGATGGGACAGGACAAGGGGGAGGGTTAATGAAGGGGAAGGGTGGAAGAGCTGCAGAATAAGGGGTGCTAGCTGCATATTTGAGCAGACTTGATAGACCTCTAGGCCTTTATCTGCTGGCAAATTTTGTATGTTTGTATGAGGGGTGGGGAGTTGAGGTTTCAAACCCCAGTGCCACACTTCCTTGGTTTTGTGGTGGTGTTACCCTAACTGGTGCATTAACAAGTGTTTTGAAGAGTATATAAATGGGGCACAGTGTGCCATGGCCCATGGGAGTGGGTGGTTTTGTCATGAAAGTTTCCTGTGAGGTCATGATGTCAACAGCTTACAGTCCAGTGTATTATGGCTCTATGGAGATGCACTGAAAGGTGATCTAGGAGAACTAAGATGGAGATCTGTAATAAACAATTGCAAGAGCACAGCAAAGTACAATATCACTGCAGTTACAGATATGCAGCTTTATTTATTGTGAGTTCAGTATATTGTGAAGGGATAGAAATCCATTGAGCAAGCTCATTTGCAAGGTGTTCCCTTGTCCAACATACTTGACACAGGGTTTTAAATAAGCTGCAAAAATTGATTAGCACTTTCTGCTAATCAGTTGCAAAGATGCATAGCACTTGCCTCAATTTGATTAGCAAAGTAAAAATATGTATACATGCAATCTCTTTTTATATTTTAGCCTGAATAAAAATGCTCATTAAAATTAGCTCAGTCTTTGCGTGATTTGTTTCATTTGAACATAGACACAAGCCTAACTGGCAGTGTAGCCTAGGGTTAGAGTACTGAGCTCTGAATGAGCTTGGTACATTCAGCAGACCTGGGTTTGATTCCCACAACCTCCATTACTTGCATGTTGCATGACTCTGGGCAAGTCACTTTACCTCCCCTGAAAACAGACACATGCCTAACTGGCAGTTAGATTATGGTTAGCTTAGTACATCCAGCTGTAGACCAGGGTTTGATTCCCACAACCTCCACTACTTGCATGTTGCATGACTCTGAGAGAGTCACGTTACCTCCCCTGAAAATAAACACAAGCCTAATTAGCAGACCATGGTTAGAGTACTGAGCTGTGAATTAGCTTGGTACATCTAGCTGCAAACCTGGGTTTGATCCCTACAACCTCTGTTGCGAGTTTGGGCAAATCACTTTGAACTCCCCTGAAAATAGTCACTTGTAACACACACACACACACCAGCCCATCTATGGCAAAGCCCTCCCCCCATCGACTTTCAACACCCTCACCACTCCTTTCCTCTGCCCTGCCAACTTTTTGACACTGAAATGAGGGGCATGGACATGCAGCATGAATGACACTGGCGACAAAACATATGAACCCACTGGATTTTTTTTTAACTGCTCTGCTGGCCCCGTGTTGTCTGTTCCCACTGCCCTACCTTCTGTTCAGCCTGCAGGTTGTCCGCCATGACCAGGTTGCATTCCTCGAGTTGTAGAACTTGCCGTGTGCTGCCCGTCTGAAAAAAAAAATCTACTTTCTGCTCTGCCCGCTGTAGTCCTTTCTGTCCCAAACCACGTCGTCCTCCCAATTAGCCAAATTTTCCCAGTGATCTCCTGGTCGGCACACAAAATGCCGCAACTGCAGTCGGAAGCACCAGAAATTTGCAGCTTGGCGCCTTTCTTCAGTGAGTTCCTTCCGACCAACCAGCTTGCAGGAGTTGGGTGCTTTCCACCAACCAGCTCGCAGGTGGGGAGGGGGCTGGCACAGAACTAGCGGTGCCAAAGCTGAGGCGGAGGGGAAGAGTCAACCACAGAGTGCGCCATATTTTGCGATGCCAGTAAAATGGATCACAAGAGCAGCCGGATCGCATCGCAAACTGCGATGCGATACCGACTATTTAAAACCCTGTTGACAGAATACAACCATCTACAATGTACAACAAAATAACATGGTAGCGAGTAGAAAATTTATTTAGCTTTTGTTAACCGGGTAGGTACACTAGACAAGTTGCATACATATTTTCAGGAATGACCTGGGACAGTACAACAGGTATTACAGATGCATCAGAACACAGCAGGTAAGCAAGTACATTGAGTAACATAATACATCGAGTCGCACAACAGTAAGGCATGTAATGATCTACTATGACAGAAATTGGTAGAGTACATATAATCAAACGGTATGTAGTCTTGAACACACATAGCGTAGTCAAGTGCCTAAAAGGGAAATTGGGTCATTAGAAACTAACAATAGATTGTTAGCAGGTCTCGGTTTAGATTGGGTTCCAAGTAAGTGACCAACGTGGGGTCCAGTACTTGGGACAATGTGCTAAGGGAGGCATGGGACACTTTCGGTGCTGAGGCCAGCTTCAGATAGCCCCACAGGAGTTTCCAGAAGCACTGATGGGAGGGGCAGAACGAACCTGTTCAGGAAAGGAGTTCCAGAGCCTAGGAGAACATGCAGCAAAGTCCCTGTCCCCATGAGGGTTCGGGTAGGGGTACTTCTAGGAGTGTGGATATGTTGTTCATCCACACTCTGGCATTGTTCCTTTCCCTTTAAATCTTGCCGGAAGTCTTCAAGCTGGCTCCTCCTACCCACCCACCCACCGGGTGGTAAATGCCTCAGCTCCACCCCGTGGCGCCAGATCTTCCTTTCCGCTGGAAGATGCAGATTCCTCGTGCTACTTTGCAAGTACCATAGGCCCTGAAGTCAAATCGACTGTTTTCGGCACACTTACTCGCTTTAAAACTCATCCAAGTTTCAGATTCGGATCTGAACGCTTCAGATATGGAGGACAATTCGTCCCCCGGGTTTCGCCGGTGTCCTTGTGGACAAAATGTCTTGCACCGATTCCCCACCTCTCGTTCATCTACTGCCTAGGTGCCGTGCATGATACTTCGGCTTGCACCATCTGTTTGGTCTTCCATCCCACTGTTCTGGAGGACCGCAAGGCGCACCTTAATTTGGGGAGATCGGAGCTTCGCAATCCATCGGTGAAATCGTAGGAGGCCAGGTGGGTGGTTTCCGCGGCTGGAACTCCGAAGCAGATGGTGGCCTTCAAGAGGAAGCACCAAGCTCCGCCAACCAAGCTTCTTCAGGGATCCTTCTGGGAGTTGTGCCAGTCTCTCCCTACTAAGGGTGAGGCGCCTTCGGGCTCGCACTCCTCCCAATCCAAGAAAAAGGATAAGGATCCAAAATCCTCATCTTCCACCCGAGGAAGACGTTCTGGGACTGAGAGCGGTCCGACACTCGGGAGCAGGCTGTCTCGGCCACGGTTGAGATCGCTTGCTCGGCTGCCGGCTTTTCTGACCTTCTGTCAGGCCAGGGCACCAAAGCAGAGGATACGGTAGAACCGGACAAGATTTCTCTCGTCTACGACAACAGCTTGATCGGGTCGACTCTTTGGAGAGGACTCCCATTCTCTCCTTCCCCGGCGAGGAGACCCATCCTTTGAGCATTCCGATCAAGGGACAAGAGCCGGAACCTCTGTTTTCACAGAATCCAGCTTCTCCCGACCGACAGAGCTGACGCAGTCTGTCTCGATCAAGGAATTGGACCCCGTTGGTCGGTAAACTGAGAAAGGGTCACATACGCTCCCGGAAGAGGTGCCGCCACCATTCCTTATCCTCCTCGGACGAGGAGAGACTTAGACGGAAGCTCCAACGTTATGAGGACCTCCTGTGGCAGCAACTTCTTTTGACTGGTCAAAAGACGTCTGCTCCGGCTGTACCGGCCATTACTTGGCCCCAGTCTCTTCAGCTGACACAGACTCCCTCAGTTCCGAGAACTCTGGTTCTCCCTCCGGTGGGACTGGTGCATATTTCAGCTCGGCCTGTTACGGGCTCCCCACCAATTTTGGTGGAACCACCACCCAAACAGCCTCAGGGAGGGGCTCCCTCTAAGGAGGATCGACCAACCATGGGCTTGCCGCATAGGTTGTCCATTACGGTCACTCCTGATCGCCCTAGGCGCATTGAGGGGGACTTAGGTGGGAGACCCTTGTATCCGGATTCCTCGGATTAGGATACTACCGGCCTTCACTCACATGAGCTGTCAGTGACAGGCCTGGAGGAAAGCCCTTCTACCTTCCAGGGCATCCTTCGACTCATCTTGGAGTCCACAGGTATGCCTTTGCAGCCTATACAAAGAAGAGGCGGAATATCTTCTCACAGGTATTCTCGGGATACAGACTGAGGCCTTCTAGTGGCGAAGCCATAGTTGGCCCGGCACTGAAACTTTGGCAGCGTCCCTGCCTCTTGCCCAGCTCCATCTGCCCACATGGCCTGCAAGTCGTGGTGCCCATGGGGTCCTTGGCAGGCTTCACTGGGCATCCTCGGCTGAGAGCCTTGACTGCCTCTCAGTGTTCCGGCCTTACTTTGGTGGCTGGCGGATACAGACTGCCCTCCGGACAAGGGGTCCAAAACCATGGACCACTCTGCTCCTAGGCCTTCGCCAGACTAGCTTAGCAGTGATCATGGCACTCTTCTCTCATGCCCTTTTGGGGTCGTTGGATGAAGTCCTCCTCATCTCCCAGCAGACATGCGGACCAGGGCCGTGCTGTTGCTGAACATCTTCAGATGGCTCCTGGACACTGGTGATTTCTGTGCCCGTTCACTAGCTGCCGCAGTAGCCACAGCTGTAGGGCTTGGCTGAGGTTATTCTCCTTTCCCGGGGATACTCAGCACAAGCTAGTCAACGTGCCCTTCCTTGGCACCGACCTCTTTGGTCTGGGAGTGGCAGGTCATCTACAGCACATTGAGCAGTCTAATGCCACCTCTAAGGGTTCTTTGGGCAAGAACCAGCAGAAGCATAAGAAGTCCTTTTGGCATTCTTCCCCTGCGGTTAGACAGCCCTCCTTCCAGGGAGGTCAGCAACAGCAGCAGGCTCCAGCTTGGCGCCCTAGGCCCAAGCAACATCCCCAACAGCCCTACAAAGGAGGCCGAGGTGTTGGTCCAAGTGCATCCTCCACCTCCAAGCCTGCAGTGATGGGTTGAGGGTGGCTTCCCCTACACCTGTCACGCCAGTTGTGGGTCCTCCTTTAGGGGGCTGGCTCTGCCACTTTCTTTCCACCTGGTCCGGTATCATTTTGGACAGGTGGTTTCTTGAAGTGGTTGGGCTGGGACTGCCTCTAGAGTTCAAGCAGTACCCACCCCCAAGCCGGCCCGTGCCCCACAGGAGGAAAGGATCTCAGTTGGTGCTCAGTCGGCCCTTCAGGACAACATTGCTCAGCTTCTCCTCAAGGAGGCGGTAGCTCCAGTGCTGTATCCTCATTCAGACCCAGGCTTCGTCTCCAGGTATTTCCTGGTGCCCAAGTGGATGGGGGGTTGGCGCCCCATCCTAGATCTCCACAACCTGAATCGATATCTCGGGTCTCGCACCTTACGGATAATAACTGTGAACCAAGCCGGCCCGTCGGTGCAGTGGTGGGATTTCCGCTTGCGACGCCGGCAACCCGGGTTCGAACGGACCCGGATCGCCGAGGGTCGGGCCGGGGAGTAGGACGAGCGCCCTCATGGGCAGCTCTCCTACTCTGGGGAGGGTGGGCAGTCTTCAAGGCTGGGGACCCCTGGTGGAGACCAGGAGTTCCACGCAGCCGACACTCAGCATGGAAGGAGGCGGGGTGGACACTGGCGTCATTGCACGACCCCGCCTCCCCTGGGAGAAAACCGGAAAAAGGAGGAGGAGCTGCCCGCCGTCATGGATGAAGCTCGCCACGGCTTCAATGTGCTTCCAGGCCCAGGCCCCGACCTAGCTCCAGTGCCCGCGGCATATATGAGGGGTGCCGCGGGCCCCACCATGGGGGGTAAGCCTCGGGGTATCGGGGGCGGTGGCCGATCTGGAAAGCAGAGGCCGGCGGCCCGTGACCGGGTGGAAGGATAGGGCGGCGGGCGGCTCCGGAGGAGAAAAAAAGTTAAATATAAAAAAAAAAAGCTGTGAACCAGATCATACCATCTCTGGAGCGAAACATGTGGTTCTGTTCACTGGATCTTCAGGACACGTTCTACCATGTCTCACTCTGTCCGACCCTGAAGCGGAGGAACCACTGATGGGACCCTGTAAGAGTTCAGAGCCATGCCGTTCGGCCTGTCATAGGCCCCTCTGGTCTTCACCAAATGCATTGCAGTGGTGGCAGCCCATCTGCGGCATCAGGCGGTTCATATTTACCCCTATCTAGACGATTGGCTCCTGGTGGGTTCCTCCCTACAGGAGGTGGAGAGGTCCAAGGACCTGACCCTCGAACCTGCTCCAACCTGGGCCTCTAATCCACGAAGCCAAATCAGAACTCGTGCCCTCTCAGGTGATGGGCTTCATCGGGGCAGAGCTCGACTCTCATCAAGCCAGAGCTCTGCTCCCGGCAGCCAGGGCAGAGGTTCTTTCCTCCTTTGCCCAGTCATTTCTGGTTGGGCACTTGCACCCTGCCCAGGACTTCCTGTGCCTCCTGGGTTAGATGGCGGCGTGCACCTCAGTGGTCCGTTGGGCCAGATTGCAATACACCCCCTTCAGTGGGGAGCTGGTCGCTCAGTGGTCTCAGCGCCAGGGTCTCTGACCAGCTGGTCACTGGCACAGGAGACGGTGGTCGGGCACTTTCAAAGGCCTGGATCACTTATCCCCTCGGTCGTGAACCTTCACCTCCGTAGGATCTCTTGCTGGTTTTGGCAAAGCTAATGGGCAAGACATTCAAACCCATGCACAAGTGTGAGCTCTCACACTTGTCGTTGAACTGCCTTCCTGGTGGCTGTCCGTCGGCCAGGACAGGAAGCTCCAGGCACTTTCGGTGGACTCCCTGATCTGGTCTTTCACAGGGATGAAGTTGTCCCTGCACCCCCACCGAAATTCCTTCGAAGGTAGTGTCAAAGTTCGGCCTTAACCAGGTGTTGACTCTGCGGTATATTACTCCAACTACACCTCGGACAGCAAGTACAAGGTCTGTACTCTGGACTTCAGGCATGCTTCTCCTACTATAGGGAGAGGGCGGTGGAGAATCGGGAGAAGATTCACCAGCTGTTTGTCACCCTCGTTGAAGGTGCTTCTGGCAGATCTGCAGCCAAGCGGACTATTGCAAGATGGATCACATCGTGCATCAGTCTGTTATGAGTTGGCGGGCAAGGAGCCTCCCAGAGGGATAAGAGCTCATTCTACCTGCCATACTGCTGCTTTGGTGGCGGCTTCCAGGGACATCCCTATCCAGGAAATCTGTCGGGCTGCTACCTGGAAGTCAGCGAACACCTTTATTGCCCATTACCACATCGACCTTGAGTCACGACATGATGCTGGTTTTGGGGCCTCGGTTCTCCAATTTCTTTTTCCTAAGTAGGAGGTGTGCACCTTGCCTCCCTCCTCCCGGAGAACTGCTTGGAGTCTGCCAGACGGTGTGTATGAACAACATATCACGCTCCTAGAAAAACAGGTTACTCACATGTAACAGTAGATCTTGCTTTGAGAGGGCTCTTGCAGTAGGTAATTACATATAGGACTGGCCTTCGGCTGGCGGCAGGACCTGAAAAATTTCTAGCTAGCGGTCCCTGGTGGAGACCACCCCACGTCAGGTGACCAGCGTCAAACGACATCTGTATAAAGGGGCAGTCCCAGACGCCCGCCTTCCAGTTCTTTCCCACTGTCAGCTCGTGCAGCACCTCGCGGTTAAGTTCTTATCACTCAGTCCTGTTACTTTGTCGTTTTTTTCCGATTAGTTTCAGAATTTTACTCTTTCGTCAGGTGAATGTCAGTATATGTCGTCCCCTTGAAAGAATAAGTGCGACTCGTGCGGCACCCATCTGCCTCACAAAGACTGTCACTCCCTCTGCCTCTTCTGCCTAGGCCCCGACCACGCGGTCGATTTAAGTGTCCGCACTGCCTCCGGTTCAACGCAGCCACCTGCAGACGATGCCAGCAGTCCCTCAAAGCCCATCTCCTCAAAAAGATGTCTGCAATGGAGAAAGAGCTGAGAACTTCGGCAGGCGTTGACCTCCCCTGAAGGGCACAAAAAGTGGGATAAGGAAAGGCACTGGGAGAAGGCCTCCTCTTCCGTGACTCCGACCGGAGTCGCGGGCAAGGTAAGATGCTATCCCTTCTGGGGATCGCCCGATGGCAGCCTCCAAGGCTTTGGAGGACGGTCTACCCGCCCGGCGGTTCGAGCCCGACGGTGAAGACTCCAGCCCCAGTACTGCTGCAGGCCTGCGGCCTACTAGGGCGGGCACCTCCCATGGCGGACGTCGGCCCTCCAGCGTCGCCCGGGAGAAAACCTCTAAGACTCTCGACCCTTCAGAGGTGGCTCGGCAGCGTCTCCCTCGAACCCGGGCCTCCTCTCATTCTCAGCCCGCCTCCGATGAGGGAACCCCGAAGCCAGACGCTGGCTCCTCTGGTGTCCGCCGGGACTCTGCCCATAAGTCACACGTCGGCTCCTCCGACATGCGCAGGTCCTCTGAGCCTACGGCAGAACCTTACTACTTCTGTCGTTCCAGGCTCTCTGCAGCCTTCACTGCCGTCAGGGGAGTCCCAGTCCCCCCTGCCTGACCCCGGGAATATTTCCCCCTGTCCCCGGACAGGACTCGGGGGACCATGGGCTACCGTCCAATCCTCTTCCTGAAGAGCCGGATCTGATGCCAGTTCCAACACCGGCCCCTCTGACGCCAGCGGTGGATTTTCCTCATCCTTTGGGCCCTCCAGCCCACGGGCCTATCCCGGCTGATCCGCCCGTGGAGTACCCAGCTAGGCCGTCTGCTCCGGCAGCTCCTCCAGCGCCGTTGTATCCGCCGGTTTTCCCAGGTCCGCAGTATCCTGCGCTGTCGTACGCGGTGCCGACTCCTTCACCGCAGTACCCAACGCCACAGCACCCGACTCCGGGATACCCACAGCCGGGTTACGGATACTCCCCGTACGGATTTCCTCCATACAACTGTCCCCCTCCTCCTCCACTGCCCCCTAGGCCGCTGGTGGATCTGCAGGAGACTCTTGCTTCTTGGTGGGCTGAGGCCAAGGCTCAGCTCACCAAGGAAGTAGAGAGCAGTCTTGCGGCGATGGTGCCATCCCCAGCTCCCGTACGCCCCAGATGACACCTCCCTCTTCACCTCTGGATTCCTGGGCTTGCCTCGGGATCCAGAGAGGGACAGGACATGCGCTCTGGGATCCTTCCAAGGAACCTGTCTCCCCCAGACAGGTTGGGAGTCTTACTCTGCTTCAGACTCTTCCTCCCTTCTCTCTTGGACTCCTCAGAGGCTTGCGATGGAGGTTCAGAGAAAGACTACCACGTTCTCCGTCAAACCCTGGCCGAGGACTCCTCGAAGTCTCCTCCAGAGGATCCTTCCTTCATGGAGTTGCTCAGAAAGATCCAGGAAGTTCATCAGTGTGGCAGCCTTAGAACCAGACCCTCAATGGGTAAAACTTGCCGAGCATCTGGACTTGCCCATTATGGCTCCTACCTTAGTGCCACCTGGATTGAGCCTCACGTCACCTTGTTTCCACTATTTGGAAACAACTGTCGACTTAGCCCCACTTCCCAGGAAGTCAAACAGGCTATACCAGGCTCCAGAGGTGCAGACTTTTTAGAATCTCACCCCCACGCTGACTCGGTTGTGATTAGCGCCGCTCACGGCCGGTCAGCACATCTGAAGCACTTGAGCTCGTCTCCCCCAGATAAGGAATCTCGCCTTCTGGATCAGTATGGAAGGAAGATGTACGCTTCTTCCACACTGGGGATTAGGGCCCTTAACTATGGTGCACAATTGGGGGATTACCAAAAGGCCATCCTTACCCAGGCGGAATCCTAGGTCGACTCTGCCTGACTCTCAACTCAAGCAGGAGTTGGCCGACCTGGTCCGTTCTGCTCGCTTGGCCAGTCGTCACATTCTGAGGACGACCTACGACGCAGTGGACACCGCAGGACGGAGCTCTGCGTTCGCTGTAAGTCTTTGGCGTCACGTATGGCTCCGTGTGTCAGGTTTGGTCCTGGAGGTGCAGTCGGTCATCCAAGAAGCACCTTTCAGAGGTTCTGTGCTTTTCGGTGGTGATGTCAAGGACATAATCACTGATTTGCAGGAGAAGGGGACGGCCCTTAAATCCGTTAATTCAATGTACTGTCCCCATCCCCCACAGCACCATCCCTTTTGCAGACGCAGCCGGCCTCAAGCAAAACCTCAGGGAAGGTGGGCCACTAAACGTCGGGCCCCCACAGCTGCCAGGCCCCCGCCCCCAAAAAGCAACAGGTGCCCCAGCTGCGGTGCTGCCTCACACCACCTGACTTCTTTCCTCTCCCACCGTCTCCGGATGCCCTGGAGGAACCGGTAGGAGGGAGGTTCTCCCTCCGCCTTCCGGGTTGGGAGAGGATAACTTCGGATTCATGTGTGCTTCAGATCATAGCAGAGGGGCACTCCATGTCACCCCCCTCTGAACTCCGCTTACTCAAGGGACCATCTTCCTTTGGTCAGGGAAGAAATCTCGGCGCTTCTTGCGAAACAGGCTATAGAACCCGTACCTCCTCACCTCTAGGGGACGGGGTACTATTCCCACTTTTTCCTTGTACCAAAGAAGACTGGAGATCTCAGACCTATTCTCTATCTCCACTCCCTGAACCTGTATGTGGAGTACAAGAGGTTCAGGATGCTATCCCTTTTGCCCGTGCTTCGGCCAGGCCAATGGCTTTATGCACTAGATATGCAGGATGCGTACCTGCACATCCCCCTTCGCACCGAAAGTACCTCAGGTTTGCGTTCCAAGGGGACCACTACCAATTCTGGGTGCTCCCATTTGGTCTTTCCTCAGCTCCCCGAGTCTTTACCAAATGCCTGGCGGTGGTAGTGGCCCACCTGCGTTCTTTGGGAGCTCAGGTTTTCCCCTACCTGGAGAACTGGCTCCTGGCGGCCCCGTCCAGGGAAGAACTCCTGCATTTACTCTCCCTCACCCGGCAGGTTTTCACTGGCCTGGGTATTACCATCAACTATTCAAAGTCTCACCTGGATCCTTCACAGAGGCTCCAGTTCATCGGGGCAATTCTCGACACAACTTTGTGCAAAGCCTTTCTGCCTCCGGACAGGGGGGCCTCCCTCCAGTCACAGATTTCCCTCCTATTGGAACACCGGAGGGTCCTGGCGAGGTCAGTGCTCCGTCTACTGGGGCTTATGGCAGCGGCCATCCCGACAGTTCCACGCGCATGCCTCCACATGAGAATCTCTCAGTGGACTCTTCAGTCTCAGTGGGATCAATGAGTAGACTACCTAGATCATCTGGTTCTGATCTCCTCACCGATGGTAAGAGACTTGCAATGGTGGATGGTTCGAGAGAACCTCTTCTGGGGGGTCCTCTTTTTTCATCCTCCCCCAGATCAGACTCTGACCACGGACGCTTCAGGCGAAGGTTGGGGAGCCCTTCTTGGTCCTCACCGAACCCAAGGCCTTTGGTCAAAGTTGGAGATAGTTCTCCACATCAACGTGCTCGAGCTTCGAGCAGCGCTTTATGCGCTCCAGACCCTTCACCAGTACATCCTTCCTGGTCACCTAGCTGTCCAAATGGACATGTGCGTGATGTGGTACATCAACAAGCAAGGAGGAACTCAGTCCTACCCACTGTGCAAGGAAGCAATGAGGGTCTGGGATTGGGCAACTCTCCACAACCTTCACCTCATGGCGATCCATGTTCTCGGAGTCGACAATGTCCTGGCAGACAGACTGTCACTCGTCGGCTCTTCCACACAAGTGGGACTTGGACGAAAAGTCCTACAAAGCATCTTCCAGGTTTGGGGGACTCCTCAGATAGACCTGTTTGTTTCCTCCCAAAACGCAAAGCTTCCAATCATTTGCTCGCTCGCTCCAGAGCGAGGCGCTTTCTGGAGCAACGCTCTATCTCTAAGCTGGAAGGACAGATTCGTCTATGCTTTTTCCCCCAATTCCTCTGGTCCCTCGGGGTGTTACATAAGCTTGCTCTAGAAGGAGCGAGAATGATTCTGATCTCTCCTTTCTGGCCCAGGCAAATCTGGTTCTCTCTTCTACAACAATACTCAGAGATTCCTCCTCTTCCTTTATCTCCAGGATTGCTGACCTAGGATCAGGGGACCTTGGTCCATCTGGGACTCAAGTCCCTTCAACTTCATGCATGGCTTCTACAGACCTAGCCCAGTCTGGTTTGGGCGTTTCTTCTAAGGTGGCCTAGATTCTGGTGGAGGCTAGAAATCCCTCCACTAGGTCCACCTACGCCATGAAATGGAAAATATTTTCCGTCTGGGCTGCGTCCAGGAACGTGGAGCCCTTTTCCTGCCCTGTGACTTTTCTGCTTGACTACATGCATCATCTTTTCGACCTGGGTCTCAGTCACTCCTCTTTGAAGGTCCATATGATGGCTATTTCAGCTTACCATGTCCCTTTCGCTGATAAGGCATTCGCTCAGCTGGAGGTATCCAAAACTTTCCTCAGAGGGGCCCTTCATCTTAGGGCCCCCTATCTGGACTCCTGCTCCGCCTTGGGACTTAAACTTTGTCCTCGAGACTTACCCTTCCTCCCTTTGAGCCTGCGGCTTCCGCAGACCTAAAGTTTTTATCGTGGAAGACACTCTTCTTGGTGGCCATTACTTCTGCTCGCAAAATTTCCGAGCTCCAGGCCCTGATGTGCAAAATCCCCTACTTGATTTTTCACAAAGAACGAGTAGCTCTTCGTACGAATCCTAAGTTTCTCCCAAAAGTGGTAGCAGAGTCTACCTTATATCAGTCTATTGAATTACCTGCTTTTTTCACGCAGTACTCCAACCAAGGAGAATACTTGCTCCATACCATGGATGTCCACAGGATTCTGAGATACTACACCAATAGGACGAAGAATCTCAGAAAGACTGATCAGTTGTTCATCTTTCGCTCACAAAAGAGAAGGCAATGATGTCTCTAAGCAACGCCTATAAAAATGATTGGCCCATTGCATCACTTTGTCTTATGACAAGTACAAGACCCTCCCGGGTCAAGTCAGAGGTCACTCCACTCGTGGAGTTGCCGCCTCCGCGGCTTGTTTCAAGAACGTGTCTGCGGCAGACATCTGTGCTGCTGTCACTTGGACTTCAGTCCATACCTTTACTAAACATTAGTTTGGACATTGCTTCTCGCCGTAGAGCAGGCTTCGGGTTAGCTGTCTTGCAAGGCCTCCTTTCTTGAGTCCTGCTAGATTATTCTACTTTTTGACGAAGTTCCTCCTCCCGGTGCCTTTCGTTTGTTCCAGACTGCTTGGGATTCTGTCCTATAGTATTACCTACTGCAAGAGCCCTCTCGAAGTAAGATAGTACAGTTACATAAGAACTTACCGTAACAGTAGATCTTCGAGAGAGGCTCTTGCAGTAGGTAATACCTTCCCGCCCTCCATCCCCCTAGGCTTTTTCAGCTCGTTTTCCATTTAGGGAAATATCTGCTTCTCTTGTCCGGGTCTTCTCGGCCTGTGGTGGGAAAGAACTGGAAGGCGGGCGTCTGGGACCGCCCCTTTATACCAAGTCATTTGACACCGGTCACCTGACGTGGGGGTGATCCCCGCCAGGGACTGCTAGCTAGAAATTTTTCCGTGGGGTCCTGCCACCGGCCGGCGTCAGTCCTATATGTAATTACCTATTGCAATAGTCTCTCCCTCTCCCTCTCCCTCGAAGATCTACTGTTACAGTAAGTTCTTGCATAACTGTACTTTCTAGGAGTGGTATATGTTGTTCATCCACATATACCCACCCGACCTCCCCGGCTTAAGGCGCACAACCTTGCTTCCAGCGGGCTAGATCTGGCATCATGGGGCGGAGCCGAGGTATTTACCACTGGGGTGGGTGGGAAAAGCCAGCTTGAAGACTTCTGGTAAGATTTAAAGGGGAAAGGTTCATCCACACTGTCTGGCATTGTCCAACATATACCACTCCTAGAACTACTGTTACAGGTCATTAACCTGTTTTAGCATCCCAGGACCCGGGGAGGTCGGGAAGAGAGAGACGCTGTGCCAGTACTGATCACTTTACTTACGAGGCATCCCAGCACAAAGTTCAGGTGGGTGGCTGGTGGGAAAAGCCAGCCTAGTTTATCATAAAGCTCACAGTGGTGGGTGAGATGGGGGGGGACGGCCAGTGCAAAGTGGCAGATATTGTACGTCATGTGCCACAGAGTAAGAAGAGCTTTGGAGGTACGTGCAAATTGGTGGAGACCATAGCTAAGGGAGGGAAGTGGTACACCTCTAGCAAGTGCCAGGTGAGCAGCAGGTGTCTGGCTATATTTAGCCCTATAAGCCAGACCCAGTTTACAGTTCTACAGACATTGAGGATATGACTTCCTAGGTCCAGTTGGGGGTAGAGTGTCTCAAGGCATTTGGTGGTGGTCACAGTTAGGAGTGGAATTCCATTCGCACAATTGATATGCAAAGGGGCTGGAGAGGCTTATATCTTGGCAGATGAGCCAAGTAGCATAGCCTGCGTGGTTTTCTTTTTTTTTTTCTTTAGGTTGAGGACCAACTTGTGTTTGGTTACTCAGGGCTGAATGTTGTTAAAGTCCTCGCACTGGTGTTGATTGAGAGTCGCAATGTCCCGGGAGTGGGCCAGGATAACCAGATCATCCGCATAAAGGGTGACACTGCAGTTTGTTACTGTGGCTGGGAGATAGTTAATAGAGGGAGAAGAGAAAGGGTCCCAAGACCGAGCCCTGAGGAACGCTTGAGGTCACTGGTGATGGATCTGAGAGGACTTTATTGAATTTGGTCAGCTGTACTCTGCCATGCAGGCAGCCAGTTAACCATTTCAGAGCGGGGGGGGGGACAGGCCAAGGGACCGCATCTGAGTACAGAGCAGTGCATGGTCTACAAGGTCAAAGGCCTTGGACGTCGATGAATACCGCTCTAGAGTTTCCCCATGTCCATGGCTGCTCTGATGCTAGATGAGACCGAAACCATGGCTGTGGCCATGCTATGCCCTTTACAAAAAACGTGCTGGGCTGGGGACAGCAACTCGTAGGCTTGAATGTACTCGTAGAGTTCAGCCACAGCTTTTTCAAGGAGCTTGCTAATAGCCGATAGGATGGCGATTGGCCGCTAGTTGTCCGGAACTTTGGGGTTACCCTGCTTCAGTACTGGGACAACCTTGGCCACCTTCCAGATATTGGGGAATAACCCCCGTGGCAAGGGACAGGTTGAGGATGTGGGCCACTGGGGAGGCGATGTAAAGGGCTCCTAGTTTCAGAAGCTTGGGCTCAGGTTATCGGGGCCAGCACTGGAGTACTGGGAGAGGCCGGAGAGGAGACTCTGCATCTCCTTGTCTGACACAGCCCTAAGAAAGAATGAGGGTCGGGAGGGGTCAGAGTCCTGCCAGGCTGGGGGTGAGGGGCCACAAGTACACTCATCAGGAGGGAAGAGTGAGGAGAGTGCTGATAGGTCAGTGAAGTGGGAATTGAGAGCATTTGCAATCGTATATGGATTGTTGCAGGAGACCCCACCAACAATCATGTTGGAAACTCCTGAGTTAGAAGAACCACTGACAAGACTTTTTGTTTCTCCAGAACCTTCTCGGATCATTGGCAGAGCTAAGTATGGCGGACTTGCAAAAGTCACTTTTTGCTACTCTAATAGCTTTTTTGCACTCATTTCTAAGTTTTCTATATTGTTGAAAAGAGGTCTGATCAAGGGAGTGTTTGAAGTGGGCCCAGCACTTGTCCCTAGTACGCATTAGGGCAAGGAGGCTCCCATGCAGCTGTTTTGTAGCGGACCCTCTTACCCTCCGCCTAATGGTTGGGGCATACTTGTCTTGCAGGGCACCAAAGGTGCTGAGAAACTGGGTTGTGGCTGTAGAGGGATCAGGGGCACTGTACACCCCTGACCAGTCAGTGAGCCTCGGATCCTCCTGGAATGCGTCCAGATCAAACTTGGAGAAATTTCTGATGTGGATGATTTTGTGAGGAATCATTGGGGATGGGATTTTTCAAACGCAGAAAACCGGGGAATGATCTGAGATGGAGTCAGATAGGGTTCTGGCAGGGAAGATCCTCTCTGGGCGATTAGACAGGATCCAGTCCAGTAGAGAGCTGGATGATCCATTGGCCGACCATCAGGTTGGCTCCTGTACAAGTTGTCAGAGTTAGGTTTGCAAGTAAAGGCTCAAACTGCTTTATGTTGCCACCAGCCCAGTTTAGGCTCACATCTGCCAGGATTGAGTTCGTTATCCAGTACTGGGACCGACTGTGTCCAGGAGGTGGGTAAGACAAGGAAGCCCACCCTTTTGGGGGGGTATAGGTGCATACAACATGTAGCTTCTTAGTGTTCCCAAGTAGGAGCAAAACATGGAGCAGCTCACAAGGGGACTGGGGGATGGCTGGTGTCACCAGAGATGCACTTCAGGAGCCACCTTAAAGTATCAGGATGCTTCCACCCCTCTTATTTAGAGACCTATCCAGTCGTATGAGCTCAGCCAGGGAGCACACAGACAGAGTCAGGGATCGAGGGCTTTAACCAGGTCTCTGTAACTCCAAGAATATCGGGTTTATAGAGTGTGACCCATGTGACAAGCTCGTCCAGATTTGGAAGCAGACTATGAATATTAAGATGAGCCACTTTTAACCCCTTACCCAACCTCCATTCTAGAGGAATTGAGGAGACCTGGTAGGTAGGGCCAGGATTGAGTTCAGTGTCACCGGCCAGGGCTAGGATCACCAGGAAAAGCCAAAGGAGGTGCCATCTAGAGGTGGTACTACTGGTCGTAGGCTTGTGGGCTAGGCCTCACCTTACTCAGTGTGGTACAGTAGGGATCTTTGGTCCAGACAGCATGTGAGACAGCAGGGTCTCCTAGTGTGTGCCAGGAGATTGGAGAAGGTGAAGTCGGGCACCTTGTGGGGCGGGGGGGGGACTTTACCCAGCTGTCCCACATTGTCTGAGTGGGGGCAGTGACCACATGGAGAACCAGTCCCAGAAAGAGGCCAGCCAGGATGACTGGGGGGGGCAGGACGCCACCCCTTGTGGCCTTAGGAGACTCCATTCTTGGGATAGAACCTTGCAGTTCCCTGGGACACCACGTTCGGAATGCCTGCAGAGCTACAGAGGGAATGGCCTAGAGGGGGCCGGGCAGCGTGAGCAGGATAGGTGGGACAAACTACTCCTGGGTAAGAGCTGTTGGACTTGGGCAGGCAGTCAACTGCTCGGATTGGGTACCAGAGCTGTCTGTAAGAGTGGTACAGACTGCTATAGATCAGGGTGCCAGAGCCCAGGGAGGGCTAATATTAGTATTTAAGTTATTAATCAGTCACACAGTACAGCACCCGAGAGAGTATACAGGAGAATGCAGCGTGTGTAGGACAGTATAAGATGAATACCCTAGGGAAGTGAGAGGACGAGGGCAAAACAGTCAGCTGTATACTGCATGTCACTTGGGGAAAGCTAGTGATTATTGCAATAAGCAGCAACTATGACACAGTATGACAATATTCGGTGATAAGGGAGAGGGGTCTCGACAGTTATGGCAATGAATTAGCAAACCACATTTAGGTAGAATTCATCGAGGGGAGAGGGATGGTAGCCCTCAGTAGGTTGTCTGCACCCAGAAGGGATTGGCTAGTGTAGTAGGGACGCCTCAGGCAGATAAGACCGTTCAAAGCAGCACAAAACATTGGCAGCGATTAATGTTCTCATTTTTATCCCTTAGTAGTATTATGTCATACTCTTAACAGTACCACCCCCAACAATCTGATAGGGTGCTGCCAACTCGGGAGGAGTGGCATGTGAGCACTACTGGGAGGAGGGAATGGGGTGGGTGGGATGCTGAAAGTCACTTGGTGGTCGAGTCGCCTGCAGCGGCAGTGGCAACTTCGTCTGTGGTTAAGCAGTTGTGCCGAGGAGGCCTGCCAGAGCTTGGCTAGTAAGCTAGCACCTCAACTCGACAGGCGGACTGTTCTTGGAGCGCAGGGGGGGGGGCCACCAGGCACAGGTCACCCACGCCTCCCCTCCAGCAGGTAGTCAAAAACTGTAGTTTGTGGCCACAGTTGGCGCTCTTCCTTTACATCAGAGAGCTGTCGTGTCATTGCGGCAGGGACCAATGGGGTAAGATCGGAAAAGGTGCCAAAGTTAAATTTCAGTCAGGTCCCCAGCAGCAGAAAAGTCCAAGGCAGGGCTCACGCTCAGTCAGCAGGGGAATTGGCAAGAATATCTTCCTCTGACGCAGGTCAGAATACCTGCGACGAACAGGATTAAAAAAAAAGACTTAAAAAATACGCAGCTTTCAATAAGTACACAAGATAAGACAGATCTATTGATGCCGGGATGATAGATTTTAAAAAAAAAAAAAAAAAAAAAAAAGGGAAAAGAAATGGGGAAGAAGGGCAGCTTGCCAAAGGAGCCAATACAGGCTAGGGCTGAGAAAGACAGAGGAGCTGTAGGGACTTTGAAAGAGACTGGAAACCGTGGCAGGGTTCAGGAGTAGTTTTAATCGTCCTTTTGAATGCATTTAGTGGGATTAAAGTCTGAAGCTTTAGTGTGTAGTGGAGCGTATTCCAAATGGAGGGGAGTGCATGGCTCATGGTTGCCTGCTGTGATGGGTGTGAAATTTGGGCACTTCCAAAGAAATAGCACATTTTCTAAGGGCATAAGAACTGTGTAAACGATGGAGGGCAAAGTACTATAAAGGGGTGACTTATTTAGGAGTGCTTTTGTATATCAGGATACAAGTATGGGTAAGTCTCCTGGTTGCCAGGGAGGTCCAGTTCACTTCTTTATACAGTGTACAGTGGTGAATTCTGGCTGGGGCATTGGTTATGAAATGGATGGTGCGGTGGAAAAGAGTATCCCATTTACGAAGATTTGTAGTGGTACAACTATTGTAAATATTAGCATAGTCCAAGAGGAGCAAGAAAGTGGCTTGAACTAACATTATTCTAGAGTTCTGGGAGAACAGATTTATTTCTTAAAGAAACCTAATCTCATGTTGAGTTTTTTGGTTGGTGCGTCAGTATGGGAAGAGAAGGATAAATGAGTTGAGGATAAATCCTAAGTGTTTGAAATTGTCTACCACCTCGAGTGTGTCCTCTAGGAGTGTAGTAATTGGAGTAGGGAAGTAGTGGGCTGTTGAGACAGGCAGAGTATGAGTTTGGGTAGAAAAACATTTAGTTTTTGTGGCATTCAGCAATAATTTAGATAAGCTTCAGCATAATCTCCTATTAGTCAGACTGAAGAGCAGAGCAGACTTGACCGAAAGATGACTTTAGATATGTAGAGGATGGTATCATCTGCAAAGAGATGTATGTTGGAGTCAGCAGTATTTTTACTAAGGTTGTTTACATCTGTCAGGAACTGTGGGCCCAGAATAGAGCCCTGTTAGACTCCTCGTAAGAGAGGGACTAGTGAGGAGAGGGTTCCATTAATTTTGTTTTCCAGATAACTGGCAAACCAACTTACGACAAACGGCCAGCCCCAAATCTTTGAGACTATCTAGCAGGAGGGAATGTCCCCAGTGTCGAAGGCCTTACTAAGGTCCAGGTAGACTTCACCAGTGATCTGCTTGTTGTCCATAGCCTTGAGCCAGTCACTAGTAACTTTGGTTAGAGCAAAAGTAGTACTATGATGCGGTCTAAAACCAGACTCTAGTGGATTGATCTACTGGTGTTTTTCAAGGAATGTTCCGACTTGTGTGCTGACCAGTTTTTCAAGGTGCTTTGAAAGGGCCGGCAGGATTGATATTGGCCTATAATTGTTTAAATCGTTAGGATCACTGGATTTAAATAGTGGTATTAGGTGAGCTATCTTCCAGTCCTGGGGTACTATACCTTCTGCCAGGGATAGGTTAAATAAATGGGTGATTCGGGGCAGTGAGAACCTAGCTTCAGAAAGAACGGGTCAGTATTATCCACACCTGCCCCTTTTATTTTTGTGTCTAGCTTCAGTAAGTGGTCTTCAACCAGTTTATATGTAATGGCCGCAAAAGTGAAGGATCGTAAGTCTTGAGTGCTGGGTGGAATAAGTGACTGTAGGATAGAGGGTTATAAAACGGCTGACTGTAAAGAGTCAAAGGCAAGGCCTGCTGTTGCAAAATGTTCATTGAGTTTGTCTACTATATCTTTTTTGGTTATGGAGATACCATGTTGAATGATAGTATTAGGAAGGGTTGGGGAAGTTTTGCTCACAAGTTTAAAGGTGTGCCAGATTTTTGCAGGGTTTCTGTTGGCCGATTAAAGGATATTTAATTAATGGCTCTCGTTGGTATTTCTGACCAATTTTGTACAGGTGTTACGGCTGGCCCTGAAAGTTGTCCAGTCCTCTAGTAGTTTAGTGCGTCTTGCAGTAGCTAAAGGCGATCCCTTCTTTTACTATCATTTTCTTAATTTCCCCATGGAACCCTGTGTCCATATGGTCAACTGGTTGAAGTCTGTTGGCTTCCCCTCATGCCTTAACACACTCAAGGCATGTCATTCTATGAAGCATGCCATAAGACTTGATGGTCTTCAGTACAAAGTTAAATTCGGTTTCTAATGCACTTAGGGCATGTTGGTGTTAATTAACATCCTCCTTGTTTGGAGCTGCTGTACATGTGACTGATGTGCTGTTTTTTTTTCTTAGGCCTTTACTCACACTGCTCAATATGATGAAGCCATTTCAGACTACTTTCGGAGGGAGTACAGTAAAGGGCAATCCAACCTACCCCTAAGATATGGCATGAATCCTCATCAGACTCCGGCTCAGCTTTATACGCAGAGACCTAAACTTCCTATCACAGGTAAGGGTTGGAAAGGTCTGAGGGAAGGGGAGAAGGGGCAGATGCTAGTTTGGTTCAGAAAACAGCTGGGGCAAGTGGTTAGATCACTAAACTGAATCCAGAGATTTCTGGATTTGGAACCACAGCCACCAATTCACTGGATGACCCAGGGCACATCACCCGTTTCCTGTGCTTCAGCCCCTCCTTGCTGTAAAATTGGGTAGAATCTGGACACCACCAAAAACAAAACAGTGTTATCTGGGAAAATATGTTAAACAAAAACAAACCCAAGAATCTATTCACAGACTGAACAGTCGGCTCTAGGACTCCAGTAAGCTGGTCAGACTTAGTTTGGGAGTCTATGTCCTGGTCAAGGCTGGGTTAGCGATAAGGCTTATTTGCATTTCCTCACTCTCTGGCACATTTTGTCATGTTTAAACTTTCTCCTCTCCACCCCCACTTCCCTGGCTACACTGTGGGACTGATCACTAGACCGTTTATATTGGGGCATCAGAACTGGCAGAAAGAGCACACCTCTGCTTTTTTCACCATATCCTATTCATTTGTTAAGCATGGAAAACCATCCTAGCCGAAATGTTGTACCACAGTTCAAAGTTCATGGAATGCGGTAATACCATACTGTGGTTCAGCATTTCGACTCATTTTCAGAGTGCATGAGCCACAACAGCTTAGCAACAAAAACAGCAGGATCAACCACATAGTAACTTGTGGTGGCACTGACATGATCACTCAACCCGCCAGAGATGCAGACAAAGCAGGATCAACCAGATTTTAATACTTTTTATATTTAAAAAAAAAAAAAAAAATAAACATGGGATCAACTAGATATTTTAAATTACTTGCAACTGTCAAGATCCCCTGCATTAAATCCTCTCACTTAGCGAGAAATAGAGTGGCCATGTTTTTTCTTTTGGGAAAAACCCTCCCACAGGCAAAAACCTGTGCTAGACAAGTAGGGGCATCTGCTCCTTAACAACCATGTCACTGACCCTAGGAACCAGCCTTAAAAAAGATGCCACATCAAACATTAAAAAAATACTTCTTAAAATTAGTTTCAGGGGCACCATATGCTACTAAAACACACACACACACACACACACACACACACACACACACACACACACACACACACACACACACATGTGCAGCTTTGTGCAGAACTAGTGCATTGTGCCACCTCAGGGTTCTGAGTACCACGGACCTCTCGAGCTTTGCACTTGAGGTCAGAGGGAATCTGAACCCCTCGGTTCAATACTGTTCATGCAGTATTCTGTCTTGATTTATATTTCTCTTATCTCGCATTCATTATGACCTTTTTATTTCCCTCTCTTTGCTCACCTGTTGACGCTCTAAATTTTGGACATTTTTTTTCTGAGCCCCTACTTCACTACCATCTTAAAATAACAGGGAATTCGGCCAATAAAATGGGGAATACAGAGTTTACAGCTCAGGTTTCTTTAGCTCTTATCCTTTCTGATTTTTATACAACTCACTCTACAGCAACAGTTCTCAAACTTTGTCATAGTGAGCCTCCCCTAAGCCATGGAAAAGATCTTGAGCCTCCCTCAAAATATCGAAATATTTTTGGGCCTCCCCATAGAAAAATAGCCTACTTTTCATAGTACATCAGGAATAAATTGAAACCTCTTTGCATAGCTGGCTTTCATGTTAAGCTTATTGTAAACCCCCACCCTGCTCTTAAGCAACTTCTCAGGGATCATTTTTCTCCCTCTTGCTCTTATTCCTAGTACCTGTATGGTTAACTCTTGTATTTGGACAATTCTGCTGCCAGTCTAATTGATCAATTGTTCCTTGCATTGTTAGTTTATTTTTCTTAATTCGTTTGCATGTTTATTCGTTTTGCAGTTACATTTTGAATTGTATTCTCTCACTGCCCTTCCCTAGGTACACCTGAAATAAGCCATGGCTCACTGTACAGTACCTTCCCTGGTCAGACTTGTGAATAAATACATACTGTAAATTCACCTACTATTATCCTCTTTCAGTTTGCCTTATCCCTTCTCACAAAATCTATAAAGTTCAAAACTGAAATATAATACTTTTTCAAGACTTGCTTGAACCTCCCCTGGAACAGGTTGGGGCCTCCCCAAGGAGGCTGGCCTCACCATTTGAGAACCCCTGCTGTACAGTATCATCCTTCTCAGGCTGACCAGTGTTGTCCACATTGGTGTGAACTAAGGGCACCTGATAGAGGCAGATTTCATTGACCTAGCAAAGACAGTTGATAGTCTGCCATATCCTGCTCAAAAAAAAAAAAAGCCTCTGGCCTAAGCAACCTAGTAGTCTAGAGGTTCCAGTTCCTCCTCTCCCCCACATCTGGATATTGTCCTGGGGTGGCATGCTGGAGCCAGTTCAGCACAATGTTGCCTGCTCCATTTTCTGTTCCCCCAACCTGACTGCATATAGTCATGCAAGTGTTCATGTATGCAGAGGCCACC
Organism: Neoceratodus forsteri; assembly: GCA_016271365.2. Taxonomy (NCBI): domain Eukaryota; kingdom Metazoa; phylum Chordata; order Ceratodontiformes; family Ceratodontidae; genus Neoceratodus; species Neoceratodus forsteri. Next base: position 90,144,780 of record CM028132.1, on the reverse strand, counting down.
CCTTGTTGCATCACACCACCTGTCCTATAACAACTCCTCCACTTGGTGGTAGTATTGCAGCAAGTCAAGCCCCCCGGCCCCATGCAACCCAAGGTCGCTCCCGAACCCTGGTCACTGGTGTGGCAGGTGGAAGTTTTTTTTTTTTTTTTTTAAATCTGTTAAAATTTTCAATTGAACAGTACAGAGAGAACATCACAGCTAGTACCAGCTCAGCACAGCATCTGATCAATTCCATATGACATTTTCATGACATAAAATATTCATCGGTTCATAGCTGCCTACTTTATATAGTATAGGCTGCTTATAAAACTTATCAAAGCTTAAAATTGTACATTATACGAAAGCAGCCATAGTCACCAACAGGTACCACTACCCATTTAACAAGTCGCAAAAGACAAACTGCAAACAATAAACACAGTGCTGCCAGACCCACACACCCTCTCCAACAGTCATTATTGTTTCAAGCACCCAGTGTCCCAAGCCTATTCCAGAAGTATCGTCTGGACCAGAGCCACCCCATCCACCTCTCATGATGTTTCATAGTCTGATGCTTAATCCTAAACACAGCATAGTAGCTTCCACATATGAGAATCTAAAAAGGGACCACAGATTCTTTCAAATGGTTCCCCCTCTATCTTTAAAGTCCTATGTAGCGCATTCTAAAGGAAGCGTCTGACTTGAGTCTAGCCACATACACACCGTGGTGGGCTGACATGACACCCATGTATTTTGTATACATTTTCTGGCAGGTACCAATAGGATTCTGGTGACCCTCTGCATCAGGTCGCAGGTGGTAGCATTTTACCGCAGAGCTGCTGGGCTGTCTCACTTGTAACTGTGCTAACTGCCTTTCAACAGCACACATTGATGGTGCCACCTTTTTGCCTATACTGATTGGTACAGGTGTTGCTAGGATTAAGTCATGGGCCCCAGTGCTCGTCATATTCTTAAATGACCTTCCAAGCATTTACTAGTCTGCCTCTATCCATGTGTGTGACGATACAGTACTCCTCTACACTCATGGACCTAGCTCCATTAAAGTAGAATCCAGTTTACAGTTTGATCTGGTAGAGATGCGCAGGGTTTCTTGACAACTGATTTGCGCTTAACTGTAAAATGACCGTGTCAGCACTTCCTGTATAAAAGCAAACTGGAAGACTCCCCAGGTTTCTGCCTAAGGCCCCTCTGGAGGTTGTGAGCAACTTCAACTGCCTTGGCCTCTGGTTAGACCACTGCCTCGATTTCTCTGTCTATATAGACCACCTTTTAACCAAGCTTCACCTCGAGCATGGTGCTTTCTAATGAAATCGAGACTGACCCCATCACTCGCACACATCAAGAAAGGAGCTAGTTTCTAAGGTGATGCAGTTCGTACTCTTCTGATGATGGCTTCCACTATGGGGCAGCTCCCAAGTCTCTGCTAGCCAAACTGGGTACCCTACTTCACTCCTTAGATTTGTTCTCAACTGCCTGTCTTGCATCCACATCTGCAGCCTGTGCAGTTAGCTTAATTGACCCTCCCTTGAGACACACTGCAGCTTCTTTGTTCCACGTTTCTCCAGATGTTCTGGCTTTGTAAGCATCCCTGCTGCTGCCAACCTGTTCCCTGGTCAGAACTCCACCTACTTCCTCAGAGCCCACAAAGGTAGGTATGTGCAGCAACCGAGGTGTTTCAGATCTTGCAGGTTGGGCATCCTTTGCTTACTGGCTCCCAAACCTGTGGCACAAACTACCACATAAAATTAGAGGCGCAGAGTATATATTGACCCTAAAGACTGGGCCCAAATTCCACCATGCCTGCAGCTACACTTGGTAGCCATACTAACAGGGCAGTTTCATTCTTGCCCTTTTATTTATTTATTTGTCTTCCAACCTTGCTGATGTACTCTAAATGGCTGAGCTCCTAGTTCAAGTGCACTGTTCTGTTCTAGCATGTATAATCTTGTAACCTTCGATGTGGCACAAACACCCTTTATTTTATGGTGCTTTGGTAATAGTTGTTTCCTTTTTCCAGCATGATCCTCGTGATTTTCTCTTGTAACATGTTATTACTAATCCCCTCCCCTCCATCTTCTCCTGCTTTGTTTGCCCCAGGATACACCTGGGAAATGTGTAATTTTTTTTAATCACCCAAAAGAGATCTCATGTATTTTGGGACAGTTCAAAGGCATGATGCGAAGTGACACGCCATCTCCCTGTGCTGCATTTGACCACCATATCTCGTGGGATAATGGGGGAATAGTTTAATAATGGTATTAAATATCGCTTCTTGATTTCTGTGCAGTGTTGAATGGATCTCCTGGATTTATCAATCTCTGTGATGCTCTGAATGCCTGGCAGCTGGTTCGAGATCTGAAGAGAGCGTTGGGTCTTCCTGCAGCTGCCTCTTTCAAACATGTCAGCCCTGCAGGTAAGACTCTTTTTCCACATTGACCGGTGTAAAGACTTCAAGAGGGTGGAAGTGGTGTGGCAACAGGTGACCAAAATGATCCGGGGCATGGTAGGATAGGACTTGAGGGGAGACTGCCAGCTCTCGTTATGTACACCCCGGAGACTAGGAGGGTGGGGACATAATATAATCAAACAAATAACCTGCATGGGATGAGCAGGGTGCCGTGCCATGAGAGAAACATACAAGTAAATACCTGAATAGGGTGTCTTTGCACAGACAGTCATCTTAAGTACAAATAGTTACAAAAGGGAATTCACTGAAATGGGGGAGGGTTGGAGAGGATGTCCGAGCACTTGTGCACTGAAAAGAGTAGCGGACAAGTGGAACAGACTTCAGAGGAGGTGGATGACCAAAACAATATGGTGTTTTAAGGTACCTTGGGACGGGCACATAGCCATAGTAAGTGGGTAGAGAGCAGAGGTATGGGAAAGGCATGGCCACTAGGGGCCTACATTAGGGCAGTTACAGTTGGGTAAGGTGGGTAGACTGAATGGGCCGCTGAGCCTTTTTCTGTCAGCATTTCGGCGTTTCCAGTACACTTCTTTTGTGGGGTTACCATTTTTTGTTAGACTGCACCTGATGAAGGGACCAGAGAGGTCTCGAAAGCTTGTGTGAAAATTCTTGTTGGTATAATAAAGATATTACCATAGGAGTATTAACTTTCCTGAGATTAATGTGGCACCACTGACCTACAGCATGTTCTGTTTCCATTTTAAATGAGAGAAATTCCCTGATTTTTTTTTTTTTCTCTCTTTGAGAAACACCATGATCTTTAGCATCCACCAGAACAGGCAGCATCTAGCCATTTCATCTTCAGAGCCAGAATGATATTCCAGTGTCTGTTCAGTTCCCTGTTGGGTCTTATTTGCGTTCCTCACGAGTATCAGTGGCTAACAGGTTCTTTCCATACCGTATAAACCTTTTGTATGCATGCTGTTGCTTTTCTGTCCACTAGGTGCTGCTGTTGGCATTCCTCTGAGTGAAGAGGAGGCCAGAGTTTGCATGGTGCACGATATTTTCAAGGATCTGACACCCTTGGCTGCTGCATATGCTAGAGCAAGAGGTAAGGCATTGTTTAACTATCATTTTATTTACGTTTAAATTTAGTTGGTCCTGTTAACAAGTTACACTAACCTGGTTAACAAAAAAGCCTACTGTCCTTGCGTCAGCAATATCCCAGATGCAGATATGGGTGCATCGTGGTTGAGAGTGCAGTATACTGCAGTGTCGACTCCTGCATACACTGCTGTCCTTGAACGCAAGCAAGGAGCGCAGTACTACCAGCATTTAGCACTGCAGTATTCTCTTATTCCAAATGCAACAGTTGTGGGCACTGTCTCCTGAGGTGCTCTCCCTGAACAATCTTCCTCTGGGATTATTATATGTGGACCGCAGGTGAAGTGGTGCAATAGAAAATGTAGTTTCTGTAGTTTATACACTACAGTGCACCTCCATCTGCCAACTTTGGTGCACTAGCTTTTTGGCAGATAATAGATGTGTTTTATGTTGCATTGGTAAAATACAAGAAAATTTAGCACAGGACTATACCTGGGTATTAACTATATTTTATTTTTAATCTTTTTCCCTCTGGTCACGGCCCGCGGAGCCTCTCGGGCATCCTGCCTGTTCCTACCCACCTGAGGTCCCCCTGATCCTGTGCCTCCTCTTTCTCCCCCCCCTTACAGCCAGCACCCCCAGCTTAACTCCTCTGGGGTGGGGCCGCCCCTGCTCTTTGGGCACTGTTACATAGACTCTGGCTGTGGGAGTGGGGCCTGGGCAGAGGACCTGGAAGGCCAGGCAGGGTGGATCCAGTGGGCATGCTGGTCAGGTGCCATAGCCTGCCCTGCGGAGCCATGTTTTTCTGTTTTGATGCCCCTTCCCTTGCATGGTGCACCCATGACACGCTGGCGCACAGCAACCATGCCCGCATCAACCACACTGCTTGACATGCAGCCAAACGCACTGCAGTGCCCCCAATCTCCACCGGGAGCCGCTGGCACGCCAAGCTATCCCCATCCTTGCCCCTCCCCCACCCGGGGAGCAGCTCTGTGGGTGCTCAATCCTTGCCCGATCCCTGGCACCAGAACTCGCTCCCAAACTCTAATCACTGGTGTGGCGTCCAGCTCCTCAACCCTCTGCGCCATCGGACCTAGTTTCTTTATTTGTATACAGTTATGTAACAAAACTGAATCTCCACAAGAGGTGGAGGAGGGTCAGGGGTAGAAAGGGTGTTAAGGCAGGTCCCAGGGGTCCCCCTTCCCAGTAGGATAGACTGTCCAGAGAAGAGGATGGATAACAGTACAGGGAAAAGGTAGGGAAAGATGCGGTGGTGGCCAATGGTAGCATCTCCAGAGTTGCTGGTGCAGAAAAGATTTCTTCCCATTGGGATAAGGAGGGATTGGGTAGTATGTGGAGGCATCGGATTAAGTAGGAAAGGTGGGGTGGGAGGAAGTTGGTTCAGGCTAGAGGGGAAGGACAGGTGGAACAAGGAAGGGGGTGGCGGATATCTGGTCTGCCAGTTTGCAGGGGAACAGATAGCAGAGTGCTGGGGATTTACTGACTTTCTTTTTTAAAAGCACTGTGATTTGTGCTGCATATGCAGGGTCTTTGATTGTGGGGGGGTTGGGAGGAGGGATGAGGGCTGGGTTTGAGGCGCAACCCGGCCCAATTGGTGTGCCAGTGTGGTTACAGGGTTGGCTGTAATCTCAGGTATGAGTTCTGTTCCTGCCTCGGTGGACTCTGGGCCTGCCGGCGTTCAAGTGAGCAAGAGGAGAGATTGCCAAGCGCAAGGAAGCACTGGGGGGGTATTGACTTATTTCTTTCTTAGCACTGATTTTGCTGCAAATGCTAGGACTGAAGGGAGGGTGGGGAGTTGGCATGGGGGAGGAAGGCTATGGGGGGGGGATGGGAGCTCGTGAGAGGCAGCCTGGCCCGATTGCCAGGTCACAGCCAGCCAATAGGGATATATAATATCCAGAGGACCAAGTGTCCCCGAAGCAAGAGTGCACAAAGCAGGAGTGTGATGTCGGCAGGACACTCGCAGGGAGGAACGCAGGCCATAGGTCACGCTGCTCAATGGATGGCAGGTAAGATGAGTAAAAATAAGGGAAGAGTAAATAGTGGTTCAGTAAAGGTAGCAGATCTCCCTTCAAGAGAGAGCTCTTGCAGCAGGTAACATCATTAGTACTATGTCACCAGGCACTAGGACCCCACGGAAAATTTCTAGCTAGCAGTCTAAGGTGGGGGACTGCCCCCTTACGTTGGCCCCACCCCTGACGTCACCCTTGGTATAAAGGGGGCAGTCCCCCGGCACCACATCAGTTCTTTTCCTGCTGTTGTCTCACACATATCTGCTCCATGGACATCTCGTACTTCCAGTCGACCGCCATTTTCGTACTTCGCACAGTTAGTTTTTTTCTTCCGATTTTATGAGTTTGTCATGTATGTCTTCCCAGCCATCTTCCTCTTCAGAGTGGTGGAAATCGTGTGCATGTGGCAAGCAGATCCTGGTAAGACTGCCATTTGACCTGCCTAGACCCTGACCACTGGCCGGATGACTGCCCGCACTGCCAAGGCTTGGACTGGCGGACAAGAATCCGCCACCTCAACACTCTGCCTCCTTGAACAAGTGGCTGCCATGCATAAGACCTAGTCTGGGCACAGCTCACCTTCTTCCTTGGTGGAGGACTCCTCCCCCAGAGAGAAGAAATCAAGCAGGAAACACCACTATCAGGACAAGGAATGGTCCAGGTCAGAGTCCTGTCCTCGCGCCCCCAGCAAGGCTTATAACTCTTGACCTCCAACATGAGGTCAGACTCATCCCTCCCTCTGGGTCTTACTGGCTCTCCTGGGGTCACAATTGAAGAAGCCCCCTGCCTCTTCCCAGGTACATGGCAGGGAGGGAGTCTTCTGGGCTGGGGCTTCCCAAAGCCCCCACATCCCTGGCTAGCCGGCCCTACAAGCAGATGCTAGGGTCTCAGCCAGCGGGACAAGCACACTTAGCGTCCAGTAGCAGGTCAGAACCTGCCGTCCACAAGAGCTCAGTTGCTGGGTTGTCTGACAGGGCGAAAGGGACTGACAACTCAAGGAGACACCAGGATAGAGAGCACCTGAAAAAGCATCACTTGCCTTGGCGGTAGTCAGTCAATGCTCGGACCGGCGTTTGGCCTCCTCGTCCTCTGACTCCACTGTGAAGCCGGACCAGATGCTGCTACCTAAGCCACCATATGCTCTGCGGGGCCAGATTGAGAACCTGACTCCAGATGTTGGTGGATCTGGCGCTCTACTTGGGGGACAGCTGAGGCTGGGCGCCACCCCCTCTGCGTTTACCTCCTCGGGAACATGACTGGATATCGGAGCACCCGATGCCAGAGGACACTATTCCACAGGGGCAGATGCCAGAGAAGAAACTTCCATCAGACCAGACTCCAAGGGGCAAGATGCTGCAGGGGCAGATGCCTGGGGCCCTCTAGCACCCCAAACCAGATGCCAGCACCTCAGCCAGGTCCAGTCATCCCTTTTGGCAGAGGTTGGGGCCTTGTTTAACAGCTGAGGGAACACAGTAAAAGGGGAATTTGTTGCCTAGGCCACCAGAGCCAACCCCCAGCCCCGTGGGGGCCCAGGCTCCACCTAGACAGCCTTCCCCACAGCATCCGCCAGCTCCTCCCCAGCACCAGACCGTCTGTCGGGGAACAAGGATCCCGGATCCCCTTTTTGTCAGAGGCACAGTCTCTCTCTCTCTCTCTCTCTCCCCCCCCCGTCGTCGTTGTCATATCCATCCATCCATCTCATATATCATATATCATATCGTATCCATCCATATCATATATCATATCATATATCATATCGTATCCATCCATATCATCGTCACGTCACGTCACGTCACGTCACGTCACGTCACGTCCCTTGCTGATTTTCTATAGGTCACCTGGGGAGAACCGCATTTGAGTGAACAGCCAAAGGTTAACTCCATATCCTCACAGCTCCCCATGGGAGGGCTTAGCAACCAAAGCATATGAGCTCCCAGCCACCGGATGAGGAGTCCAAGAAATTGGATCATTTGGGTCGCAAGATGTATTTTTTTTGACCACCTGTACAGTCTGGTCCCTGAATTTTGGGGCACACATGGTGATGCATCAAAAATCGCTGTGGAACAAGGCCATGGACCTAGCCAAGAATCAGCCAGACTCTGCCAGCAAGACTGAATTGCTGGCAGTTCTCCAATTCGGTGCTGACGTCTGTAAGCATGCCCTAAGGTGCTCGTACAACTCCGCTGACACTGCTGCCAGGGCTGCGGCCACCTGCATATGTCTCGGATGTCACTCCTGGCTTAGGGTTACAAGCTTCTGCCAGGACCTTCAAGATGCCATACCGGATACCCCTTTTCAGGGCCCAGTCCTTTTCGGACAGGAGGTCGAAAAGCTGATTACTTCCTGCAGGATTCGGGGGGAGCAGTCCTTGGAGGTACAGAGCAGCCCTGGAGAAGGTAGAGGTAATGGAGGTAGTGGAGGAGAATAAAAGGTAAAAAGTAACTAACCAATGCATTAGGATAGTGGCCAAAGGGAAAACGAGGAAACCACTGTAGTTCTCTAAAGAGGTGGGAGACAAAGTAAGGGCAAAAATCGCATTTCAGGAAGTATAAGGGGACCCAAAGGGAGGACAGGGAGGTGTACCTTGAGTGTCTGAGCGGCAGGGAAAGCTGTTGGGAAAGCCAAGGCACAGACAGAGGAGGGTTTAGCATGGACTGTGAAAAAAGGGGCCAAGACGTTCTATAGGTACCTCAGAATAGAAGAAGGGAAGGGGGGATGTGAGTCTCAGAGGGGATGAGGGAGAGTGCAAGGAGGGGGATCTAGATGAGGCAGAAATACCAAACAAGTACTTTTCGTTATTCGCTGAAAAGGGAGAGGGTCGAGGACCACAGTTGAGGAGCAGAGGCAATCCGGGGGAGTAGACACCAGTCCATTCAGAGTGGAGAGAGTTCTTGAGGAACTCACAAAGCCAAAGGTGGATGAAGCCATGGGGCCAGATGACATGTACCCGAGGATATTAAGGGAGCTGTGGAGGGAACTAGCGGCACCTCTGCCACCCTGTTCAGTCACTCAACACGCATTCCAGAGGACTGGAGGAGGGCGCATGTAGTCCCACTGCACAAAAGTGGCAGTAGGGTGTAAGTGGGGAACTACAGGCCAGTCATCCTCACCTCAGTGGTGAAGATCATGGAGACACTGCTGAAAGAAAGGATAGTGGCACACCTGGAATCCATTGGTGCCCAGGCTCTGAGGCAGCAGATTCACATCAGGAAGGTTTTGTCAAACAAATTTTGATAAAGAGGGAAAAAAAATCTATTGAGTGACAAGGGAAGTGAATCTGGGAGGGGCCGTAGATGTTGCCTACCTGGATTTCAGTAAAGCCTTCGATACTGTCCCACACAGAAGGCTGGTTAACAAGATGAGTAGTCTGGGCATGGGCCATAAGGTGATACAGAGGGTTAGAAACTGGCTGACAGAAGGCAGAGGGTGGTGGTAAATGGGATCCAGTCTGGGGACAGAGGGGTGACCAGTGGAGTGCCACAAGGATCAGTACTGGGACCCGTCCTGTTCAGTGTTTTTCATTAGTGACATTGCAGAGGGGCTGGAAGGAAAGGTCCGCCTATTTGCAGATGACACAAAGATCTGCAACAGGGTGGATACTCCAGAAGGGGTGCAGAAGATGAAGAGGGACCTGGAGAAGCTTGAAAGATGGTTGGAGGTGTGGCAGTTGAGGTTCAGTGCGAAAAAGTGCAAGATAATGCACCTGGGGGGAGAGCTACAGGATGGGGGAGGTGCTGACCATCTCCAAAGAGGAGAGGGACCTAGGGGTTATCATATCTGACCTTAAGGTATCTGAACAGTGCACAAAGGCTGCAGGGAGGGCTAGTGGCATGCTGGGGTGCATAGGCTGAGGTATTACTTGAAAGAGGCGAGAAGTGGTGATGTCGTATAAAATCACTGGTAAAGCCTCACCTGGAGTACTGCATGCAGTACTAGACCACACATACGTAAGGACATAAGCAAGGTGGAGGCTGTCCAGAGAAGGGTGACACAGATGGTGCATGGTTTGCACTAGAACATGATGGACTGAGACTTCTCTGTACTCACTAGAGGAGAGAAATGGGCGACATGATAGAAACTTTAAAGTACCTCAAGGGCATAAACAAGGTGCAGGTGGGGAATCTTTTCTAATGTAGAAAAGATATCAGAACGAGGAGGCACGATATGAAATTGGAGGAGGGGAATTAAGAGGTAACGTGAGGAAGTTTTTCTACAGAGGGTGGTGAATGCTTGAGTCTGCCACAAGAGGTGGTACGGGCAAGCACAGTGGAGGGGTTTAAACAGGCCTGGGACAAGCACAGGGGAACCTTGGGTGGGAAGGGAGTGACGAAAAGCCATTGACCACTTGGGGTGAGCGGATGCATACATGTATAGGGTCTATGGGCAGACTGGATAGGCCTAGCGGTCTTTATCTGCTGACAGTTTCTATGTTACATAAAATGTACAAATCTGAACCAGACACCGCTCCTTTCATAAGCAGCAGGGACAGCAAGGAAGGAGCTGGCAACACAGAGGGTTTCAAGAGAAAGGGTACCCCTCTGTTCGCAGGGGCTCGAGGACACGAGTGCCAAGAATGCCAGAGCTGCCTTGCCCACTCAGGCAACCTCGGCATGACTTCCTGCTGGCCTCCTCTGGTGGAGTTGCAGTGGGAGGCAGTAGGCGGAAGATTCTCCCTCTACCTCAATGGCTGGTCCAACAACAATGCGGATCAGTGGATGCTCCAGATAGGGGGGTTATGCCCTGGAGTTCACCCAGATTCCTCCAGACAACCCACCTGTGCCCTCCCACTGCTCCCCAGCCCATACAAGTCTTGTTAGGGCAGAAATCCAAGCCCTCACAAGACTAGAGCAATCCAGGCAGTGCCACTGTCTGAGGAAAGGGATATTACTCCCACTTCTTCCTCGTCCCGAAAATGACCGGGGACCTTCGTCCCATCCTGGACCTCAGTCAACTGAACACTTTCATCGGATACAAAAGGTTCAGGATGGTGACACTACCGGGATTGCTACCCATGCTTCACCAAGGGGATTGGCTCTGCTCCCTGGACATGCAGGATGCCTACATGTGTGTAAAGATCCTGCTGTCCCACAGAAAGTACCTTCGCTTTACCTTCTGGGAGAGCACTACCAGTGCAGAGCACTGCCATTCAGCCTTTCTTTGGCATCCAGGGTGTTCACCAAATGCCTGGCAATAGTGGCAGCAGCTCTCACCTGGGGATGAATAGTCTTGTAGGATGTGAGGTCTGGGAGGTGGGGAGATTTTTGAAACCAGTTAGGGAGGACAGTAGCTTTCTTGGAGGTGATTCTGGTCCTGAGGGTTAGTGCAACAAGGAAAGTAAAAATACAGGAATTTAACTGATGACCTGGTGGGAGTGCGAAAAGGAGGGGTACAGGCTCGTTTGACTAGGGTGGGAGGACCCAGGATAACAAGTACCTGTATGTACCAGACTGGGTGCATCTGAGTGGGAAGGGTACAAGGTCCTGAAGGGTGAGCTAGAGGAATTGATTGGGTGAGCCCTCCTTGACGGGACGGGATCCTGGTAAGAAACATGCCAGCAGAACTAAGCACATTTCTGCCACACACTCGTCTATGACTAGTGCCCTGATCACTACTAGAAAGGTAAGTACTGAGTAGGTTGCTACTGTAACAGTCTTCTACACAGTTGACGATTGTTTGCTTCTCTCTTCCGCATCAACTGCTCCTCCGTCAACGATGGGTTCTGGGGTGAACTTGCAGCGTCCATCACTGCCTCCCCCCTCTGTGGTTTCTAGCAATCGGCCAACGATGGCTTCTGGCCCGTCTATGTTCCTCTCGTCCATGACCGGCCTTGCCTCAAAGAGCTCTGTTAGCGCCCTTGTTGACAATCCTTGGGTCCTGTGCACACCCCTAATCTACAGCTGCTCGCTTGGTTCCACTGCCACCTTCAATAATGTCAGTGGTCCCTGTTCACTCATTTACATGCTACCCCAGCTACTTCTGCTGGACAGATCGTCATGATTGATGTCCAGGCTCTAGGAAATATCCTGGACCTTACACAGATCCCTTGCCCCCTTTCTGAAGGGTCGCTCCGCTCTCTGCTTCCCCTAGGCCTTCTTTGACTCAAGAGGACAACCAACTCTTCCTCAGTATCCCTGGATTTTCACCCTTAGGATGTGGACATGGATGACCTTTTCCTGCAGCACTGGGATTTGGGTGACCTGGAGAATGAGGAAGGTATGGACCAGGAGGACTCCTCTCAGTCCTCCTGAGCCGCTTCGTCTGTACAGGCTGAACCTACCCCTGAACTCCCATGTCCTTGTCGGATCATCCCATGTTTTTGGACATCTCCAGAAGATGTCTGGGTTCCAGAGCACTGAGCAGGATGCTTCAAGAAAGAAGTTGGCACAGTATTTAGGTGTGCCGGAATGCCCCACTCTGGTCATCTCCCCAGTGGACTCTTTTGAAGAGGCTATTTGGGTTCCTTAGGCGACCTTTCAGAATTCCCTCCAGTCCTCGTAGGCTGATAGGATTTATCAGGCTCCAGTGGACTACCCTACTTCATGTCTCCGCCTCAGGTGGTGATCAGTGCAGCTCATGATGGGTCCTCTAGACCTCGGCTCGTGAGCGTTCACCCCCCTGATCAGGAATCCAAGAAATTGGATGCAGTGGGGAAAAGGGTTTATGCCTCTGCTACAATGTATCTCCGTATACTTGATTATATGGGACACCTCCTGAAATATCGGGAGGAAATCCTAAAAGCCTCCCAGGCGATGGTCCAGTCGTCATAGTTTCCCCCCACCCACCCACCATGGGTTCTGCCAAGGAGGATCTGACAGACAGTGTCTATGGCGGCGGCTATTTGCCACCACCTGTTCAGGGCCACCTATGATGACATTGACACTGCAGCTCATATGTCCGCGGCAGGTGTTTCAGTTGTCATGCCTGGCTCAGTGTCAGGATTTTCACAGGACATGCAGCAGTCTATCCTTCATGCTCCCTTTAGGGATGATCAGCTGTTGGGTCAACAGACTCGAGAAATGTTGAAAGACTTGCAGGACTCTGGTTGTACCCTTCAATTGGTCTGGACCTTGTACTGTCCAAAAGCAAAACTGGCCTTCAGGGGATCCTCCAGGGTGTGTCCCACTGCGCAAAGACCACCTGCCAGTAAGCGAAAGCCTCCATTGACACTGCCTGGTTCTAGAAGTGCTCAGAAACCTCCAGTTACCTCCTTGCTGCTCCCCAGCAGGGCCAGCCTTCGGTCTGAAGGTCTTCCTCCGGTCATGGGACTAGAGACCCTTCCCATAGCTATCGGGGAGCAGGTTTTACCTGCACCTACAAGGGTGGCAAGTCCTCTCAGATGACCTGTGGCTCCTGCAGTTGATCAAGTTGGGACAAACACTGGAGTTCAGAGATACCCCTTGCTTTGCCACAAAGGGTCTCGTATTAACCCCCCAGACCAAGCATTGGTCTTAAGGAATGAAATCAATGCTTTGCTCACAAAATGTGCCATTGAACCAGTTCCCCTTTCACAGAAGGGTACAGGATTTTATTCCCATTTTTTTTCTGGTTCCCAAATGGACAGGGACTTGCGTCCCATTTTGGATCTAAGGTGTCTCAACCTCTATCAAATACCAGAAGTTCAGGATGCTGCGTCTCCCGACACTTCTCCACTTACTGAACAAAGGAGACTGGCTCTGCTCTCTCGATATGAAGGACATGTACCTCCATATCCTGATGCACCCTGCTCAGATGTGTTCTGTTTTGTTTCAGGTTCATTACCAGTTCAGGGCTTTCCCATTTGGCTATTCCTTAGCCCTGAGGGTATTTACAAAATGCCTAGCGGCAGTCGCAGTGGTCTTCCGCAGGGATGGCCTATTTCCCTACCTGAACGACTGGCTCCTGAAAGAGTCTTCCTGCCAAAGCCTGTTGTCCACACTTTCTTGAACCCTGCAGTTTGCCCAGGTGGGGATAGCTGTAAACTGTCAAGTCCAAAATGGACCCAGCACTATGCCTCCTATATATCAGAGCCGTGCTAGACTCCTTCTTGGGGATGGCATATTTGTCCATGGCTTGGGCAAATGCCCTGATTGCTTTGGTGCACAGCCTAGAGTCCAGCAGATTGGTTTCGGCACAAGACTGCATGCACCTCCTTGGACATTTGGCGGCCATGATTACAGTGGTCCCCAGTGCCAAGTTGAATGAGTCCTTCAGTGGTCCCTGAGAGTCCAATGGGACCAGAAGGAGGAAGATTTCGAAGCCCTGGTCCTGATGTCTTCAACTCTTTGAGCTCAAAAGTGGTGGAAATCCAGGGACAACTTAATGCGAGGCTTGCCATTTCATTCTCCTGTCCTGTGTCTCATTCAGACTACAGACGCCTCCTTGACAGGGTGGGTGCTCGTCTCCTGCACGTCCAGTCCCAAGGTTCCTGGACGCCAATGGAGGCTTGGAGGCCAGTCTTCACATCAGTGACTTGGAGATGAGGGCAATCCTTTACTCCTTACCGGCATTCAAAACTCCCCCCCCGGCCCCCAGTTGTTTTGGGTGCAATTAGACAATTCTACTTTAGGTCACTAAACAAGCAAGGAGGCACCCATTCATACCCTCTCTGCAGAGAATCGATGAGGGTCAGGTACTGGGCGATCCAGAGAAGTATCCCTCTTCTGGCGGTCCACTTCCCAGGGGGGTGTCCAGCACCCTGGCGGATGCCCTGCGCATACCCATTGCACGGGCCCACAAGTGGGAAATCATGCCAGATGTCCTAAACGACTTCTTCCACCATTGGGGCCGACTGGAGTTGGGCCTATTTTCCTCTCCACAAAACTGCCTCTTTACTGTTCTCTCGAGTGAAGTCCTGGAACTGTGTGGCAGGACTTGTCATCTCTTTCTGTATGGGAAGATTTTTTTTTTTTTTTTTTATGCCTTCTCACCCTTTCCTCTCATTTAGAGAGTACTACTCAAACTGGTCTGGGACGGTCAGTCTATGATTTTTATAGCAGCGTTCCGGCCAAGACAGATTTGGTTCCCTCTCCTCCTGCAGCTCTCTGAACTGGATCCCCTACCTCTGCCTTTTTTTTTTTTTTTTTGCGGGCTCTACTGTCCCAGGTGCAAGGCTCCTTGCTACACCTGGACCTTCACTCCCTTCATCTGCACGCCTGGCTTCTGAGGACGTAGTCCTCTTGTGCTTTGAGTGTTCCTCTCAAAGTATCTTGGACTATTTGTTCTCCTTGTTGGAGAGTGGCCTGAAATATTCCTCTGTAAAGGTCCACTTTTCGGCCATTGCCGCATTCCATTTACCTGTGGGCAACAAACCATTGTCCCAGTTAGCTTTGATCAGAACCTTTTTAAAAGGCATTCTGCACCTTCATCCCCCTATCCAGGATCCAGTCTCTATGTGGGATTTGAATTTTGTGCTTGACAAATTGGCCATCCTTTTGAGCCCGCTGAATCCGGCGAGCTCTGTTATCTATCTTGGAAAACTATATTTCTAGGGAACATGGATGTGTTCATCCACAGTTTCTGGCAGGTATCCTTGCCGCTTTAATTCTTGCTGGAAGGTCTTAAGGCTGGCTCCTCCCACCCACCTGGGTGGTAAAACTCTCTGCTCCGCCCCATGACGCCAGATCTTCCTTACCGCTTGGAAGCTCAGGTTCCCTCCTTAGCGCTCTGTGTTTTAGACTGGATCCTAACTCTTTGGTTCGTCCGAAATTGGTTTTGAAGTTTTCTAAACTTCAGTCTTCTTCCCTCACAGCTGCGATGGGCAAATCTGATCTGATCTTTCTTCGAGACACAGCTCTTGCAGCAGGTTACACCATTAGGACTGAAGCCGGCAGGCGCCAGGACCCCTCGGAAACTTTTCTAGCTAGCTATCTTCAGCGGGGACCGCCCCCGACGTCGGTCCCGCCTCCGACGTCAGGCGTGGTACAAAAGGGGGCGGTCCCGCCAGAATCCCCCAGTTCTTTCCCACGCCCGTCGAACTGCATGCCTCGACTCTCGGTCACAGTCCTAAGCAGACGGCGTGGTTCAGAACTTCGCCGGAAATTGTCTTCAATCAAGATTTTATCAATTCTGATGTCCTCTCCGACCTCCGGTCATCCGTCCAAGTGCGCGTGTGGTAAACAGATCCCCTTCAAGGACCCGCATTCCACGTGCGTCCGGTGCCTGGGCTCAGACCACGACACCAAGAACTGCTCCCTGTGCCAGGGGTTCAACAGCCGCACCAGGATCCGCCGGCAGAAGGCCCTCCAAGCATTTTTGTTAGAAGAGCAGCTTCGGGCCATGTCCTCGAAGGGGGAATAGTCACACAGACACGCGGAGAAGAAGGAGAGGGATCTTCCCCGGTCGCCGGCTCGGGCCTCCGAGTCCCGCAGCTCCGGTTCACGGTCGGACCGGTCCCCGTCTAGGGCCTCGTCCCTTCCCCCGGCTGCGGCTCCAGTTCCTAAGTCTGCTCAGGCCTCTTCCGCCAGGCCGTCGTCTTCTTCAGCCCAGAAGGCCGTGGCGAAGTCGAGGACAGCCACCACCGTCATCACAAGTCGGGCTCCGCTCCTCTGCCCCAGGCGCCTGGTCTTCCTCAGTCCCCGGAAGACCTTGGACCTGGCGCCCGTGGGAAGCCGGTAGATCCGGCGTCGGCCGTCGCCACCCCGTTCCTCGGGCCGTCATCCTCCCCGGACGTCGGTGGGGGTCCGACGTCCGTGTTGCCTGAGCCGAGGGCTCCTGCGCCTCCGGCGGCCGTCGGACAGGAGTCCCTCGCGGAGGAGGAATTAGTCCAGCCCGAAGACCAGACGGGTGCTCCCGGCCTCGAGCAGTCTCCCTAGGGTCCCTCGCCACCGCCCGAGGCCCCAGCGGAGCAATGGCGGGACCAGCCGACGGCCCCACCGCCTCGGGCCGGCCAGGCGGGGTTGTCTTTGGCAGAGGTGAAGGACCTTTTACGTATGGTGGGACACCATTAGGAAGGACGTGGTACCACCAGTCCCTCCTCCTCCACCTCCTCCTCCTCCTGTTCCTACTCCGGCCCGGGCCCCACCTTCACCTGTGAGGTCAGTCGGCCGTTCCGTCCCCAGGGAACCTGAGTCCCCTCCCAGGGGCCGTCATTCTAAAAGGAGACCTCCGTCCAGATCTTCGTCTTCCGGATCGCCCAGCCCCAAGAGATCCAGAAGACACCGTCGTTCGCCGTCGACGGAGGGCACGGGATCATCCTTTTCCACTTCAAGATCCCCGTCTCCGGTCTCGCTTCCCTCGCCGGACCCACGTGAGACTCCATGGTCTCCTCCGGACGACCCTTCCTTCATGGATATTCTGCGTCATATCTAGGAGAATATGGGGTGGGAAGCTGAGGAGTTGGACCCCGAGAGGTTACGCCTGGCCAAGTACCTTCGGCAGAAGGACCCTAAGCCTGTGGTGGTGCCACCCTTGATGGACACCTTTGTGGACGTCACCAAGGCTGCGTGGAAGCATCCACACTTGCTACCGGCGGTGCCGAAGAAGGCTGACTGTTTGTACAGGGCTCCCAAGGGGGACCAGTACCTGTCACAGCACCCTCTGGCTGATTCTCTGGTTATCACAGCCTCACATGACCCGGTCTCAGAGGCGCAGCATCTGAGCACCCTGCCACGGACCCTGAGTCCAAGCAGTTGGACTCCTTGGGTAGGCGCACGTACGCTTCCGCGACTTGCGCCATTAGGTCCTTGAACTACCTTACCCACATGGTGCAGTTCCAGAACGCCCTGTGGGAGCAGGGCCTAGAGGCTGCCAGATGGTGAGCAGGAGGAGGAGATGCTTCAGCTTCTCCGCACGGGTTCAGACGTGGGGACCCAAGTTCTTAGAGCCGCATACGACTCTGCGGACTCTTCAGCCAGAGCGGCTGCGTCAGGCGTTTGCCTCCGGAGGCACTCATGGCTCCGTGTCTCCGGTTTCACCCCGGACGTCCAGAAGAACATCCTGGACTCCCCCTTTGAAGGTGAGGTTCTGTTTGGTAGTCCATCCGAAAGGATCATTACCAAACTCCAAGAGGCCGGAAAGGCAGTCCGGTCAGTCCAGGCGATGTACCGGCCGAGGCTTGGTTCCTTTCGTAGGAACCAAGGCCGCTTTCGTGGGCGGATTCGGCAGCAGCCCCGGTCCGCCACACAGCACAGGGGCTCCGGTTTTAGAAGGACCCTGGGGAGACAGCCCGCCAGCAGGGGTCAGTGCACTCCCAAGACCTCCCAGCTGGCAGGCCCTTCAGCCGCCACAGCATGACTCCTTTCCGGCCCCCGCCCCTCAGGATCAACTGGATGTTTCGGTCGGGGGTCGCATTGCGAACTTCCTGTCGGGATGGCAGGCAATTACCACCGACAGGTGGGTGCTTCAGCTGGTCAGCATCGGCCACTTTTTAGAGTTCGCAGAACAGCCACCCTCGAGGCCTCCTCTGCTCTCCCGGTATTCGGGTCAGCACCGCGCCTTAATTTGGCAAGAGGTGATCGCACTCCTAAGCAAGGCGATACAGATGTCCCAGGAAACCAGAGAGGACTAGGGTACTATTCTCACTTCTTCCTGGTTCCCAAAAAGACAGGGGACCTCCGTCCTATTCTGGACCTAAGCGACCTCAACTTACCAGTCGCATACAAAAGATTCCGCATGGTGACTCTTCCGGGTCTAATTCCCATGCTAAAACAAGGCACCTATTTAGCGTCCCTAGACATGCAGGATGCCTACCTGCATATCCCCATAGCTCAGGCGCATTAGAGGTTCCTGCGCTTGGAGTTTCTAGGCCACCACTTTCAGTTCCGGGCTCTCCCTTTCGGACTGTCATCCACTCCAAGGGTCTTTACCAAATGCATGGCAGTCGTGGCAGCTGCTCTGAGGAGAAAGGGCCACTATGTGTTCCCGTACCTCGACGATTGGCTTCTCATGGCCGTCTCCAAGGAGGCACTCCTACAAGCGATCCAGACACCCAGGTTTTGTTCGGATCGCTGGGGATTCTCATAAACCAGGAGAAGTCGGTCTTGGTACCGTCGCAGAACCTGCAATTTATAGGTGCAGTGCTGGACACGGTCCAGGGGAGGGCTTTCCTCCCAGTCGACAGGGCGGAACGCATCAGGTCTCTCAGAGAACCTATCAACGAATCAGACCGCTCCGGCCAGGTCGGTCCTTCGTCTGCTCGGTCACATGGCTGCAGCCATTCCCACGGTACCCCTCGCGCGACTCCACATGCGAATAACGCAGTGGATGCTCAAGGCGCAGTGGGACCAGAGGCAAGACCATTTGCAGCACCCAGTCAGAATCACGAGACGGGTGATTCAGGATTGGCAATGGTGGTTAGCCCCCGGGTCGCTTTCCAAAGGCGTCCCTTTTGCAGCGCCGTCCCCGGAGATAACCCTCACCACAGATGCCTCAGGTCTCGGGTGGGGAGCTCACCTGGATGGGGTGAAGTCTCAAGGTGTATGGAGCCACTGGAGCTCATCTTCACATCAATGTTCTAGAGATGAGGCGGTCCTCTATGCACTCCAGGCTTTCCAGTCCATGATCCACCGTGCACCATCCTGCTTCAGACGGACAACACGGCGGTGATGTATTACCTCAACAAACAAGGAGGCGCACACTCTTACCCCCTTTGCAGGGAGGCCATGAGAGTGTGGGATTGGGTAATCTGACACGGCGCAAGCTTAATCGCGGTTCATGTTCCCGGCGTGGACAACACGATCGCAGACGGTCTGAGTCGCACTCAGGCCAGAGTCCACGAGTGGGAGCTTCTTCAGGAGATGGCAGAGGATCTGTTCTTTCGATGGGGAACTCCAGAGCTAGACTTATTCGCATCCCCATCCAACGCAAAACTGCCCAATTTTTGCTCGCTAGATCCAGGGCCTGGAGTTTTCTGGCGAGACGCATTGTCCCTCTCCTGGGTGAACAGATTCCTCTACGCCTTTCCTCCTTTCCCGTTGATCCAGAGATTTCTTCTCAAACTCGCAGGGAGCATGCACGCTTGATTCTGGTAGCCCTTTTGGCCCAGACAGATTTGGTTCCCATTGCTGGCTCAGCTATCCGGGAACCTCCGCTCCCTTCACCGCTCAGTTCCCACCTTCTGTCTCAGGGCGAGGTTCATTGTTGCACCGGATCTTAGCTCTTTGAACCCTTGCGCATGGCTCCTAGAGGCGTAGCCATTTTGCGACAGGGGTCTCGCCAAGAGGTTGCGGAGGTCCCCTCTGCAGCCAGGAAGCTGGCTACATATGCCATGAAATGGCGTTTGTTTTGTTTGTGGTCACGGGCTCGTGACCTCTCCCCTCTAGGTTGTCCTGTGGGGACAGTCTTGGACTACCTCCTTTCCCTTTTCCACTCGGGGTTGGCCTACTCCTCTATTAAGGTACACCTGTGCGCTATTTCGGCCTATCATCTGCTGGTGGGGCAGCGCTCTGTTGCTCAGCTTGATGCTTCTCGGGAGTTTCTGAGAGGGGTGTTGCACCTTAGGCCTCCTATCAAGGACCTGGTTCCTCCATGGGATCTCCTTTTTGTCCTGGAGCAGCTCACGCTCCCTCCCTTTGAACCAGCCGTGGATTGCGAGCTACGTTTTCTGTCGTGGAAGACATTGTTTTTAGTTGCCGTCACTTCAGCCAGAAGGATTTCTGAGCTTCATGCCCTCATGTGTAAAGAGCCTTATTTGGTTTTTCACCGGGACAGAGTATGTCTGAGGACAAACCCGAAGTTTTTGCCTAAGGTGGTTTCTGCTCTCACTTTAAATCAGGATATTGACCTTCCGGTCTATTTCCCGAGTTATTCGAATAGAGGGGAGGCTTTGCTGCACACTCTGGATGTTCACCGCAGCCTGAGGTATTACCTCAATAGAACTAAGCCCTTTCGGGCCTCTGACCAGCTCTTCATCTCTTTCGCACAGAGAATGAGAGGCCGGCCGGTGTCTAAGCAGTCCTTATCCCGCTGGCTCGTACAGTGTATCTCTCATTGCTATCAGTCTAGGCAAAAGCCCCTCCCGGGTTCCATCCGGGGCCATTCCACTAGAAGTGTGGCCACTTCCTTTGCAGCTCTCAAAAATGTCTCAACCTCAGCCATTTGCGCTGCTGCTACTTGGAGCTCTGTGCATACTTTAATCAGGCATTACAGTCTGGATATAGCCTCTAGGCGAAGGGCCGGCTTCGGCCTGGCCGTGTTGCAGGGCCTCTTGTCCTGAGTCAGGACTTGGCTCGATTTTTCTCCGTTTCTTCCTCTTCCTCCTCCCAATGTTTGTGGGACAAGCATTATTGCTTGGGAATCGGTCCTAATGGTGTAACCTGCTGCAAGAGCTGTGTCTCGAAGTAAGATAGTACAGTTACGTAAGAACTTACCGTAACAGTAGATCTTCGAGAACAGCTCTTGCAGCAGGTACCTTCCCGCCCTCCGCGTCCCCCTTGGAGGAAGTATGGCTCGTTGTTGTTTTTTTAAAAAAACAAACAACAAACAGTGAGAAAGGAAAGAGAAAAGGAAGGGAACACTTTCCTTCGAGCGGCTGAACAGCGCGAAGTCGGATATTCACTTGGGAAGAGTGAATTGTGTTTCGATCCTGTTGGGATTTTGTCCTTATTGCCTTCTGACGGTGGATCCTCGGTCTCCCCTTCTGATGTCATCCTGCAGCGGGAGTCTCGGGCAGGAGAACTGAGATTCTGGCGGGACCGCCCTTTGTACCACGCCTGGCGTCAGAGGCGGGACCCGGCGCAAGGTCCCCGCTGAAGATAGCTAGCTAGAAGTTTCAGGTCCTGGCGCCTGCCGGCTTCAGTCCTAATGGTGTAACCTGCTGCAAGAGCTGTTCTCGAAGATCTACTGTTACGGTAAGTTCTTATGTAACTGTACTTTCCTGGCTTTTGGAGGTGCCCTTGCGGGCAGAAAATGTCCAGGACGGATCCACACTCCACGTGCGTCTACTGCTTAGGCCTACATCACGACCCGCAGGCCTGCGAGTTGTGGCACTCTTTCTCGGCCAACGTTCTGGACAATCGCGCTGCCCTTTTGAAGCTCGGGCGCCCCGAGAAACGTTTCCTGCTGGTAAAATCTAAAGAGGCTCGTTGGGCAGTGTCCGGCAGCTGACTCAGCTGAGCGGCTCGAGCAGATCACCCTTGAGGAGGAGGCGGCCCAAGCCGCATCTTCCTCCTCCTCAGCCGCAGCATTTATCCTGCTCTCTGAGTTCCTCGTATACGGCTTCGTTCAAGGAGCTTTGTCAGTCTCCTTTCTACGAAAGGAGAGGGGCCTTCGGGACATTCTTCTCGGCCCAAGAAAAAGGAGTCGAAAGGTAAGTCCCACCGTCGGCGTTCGTGGGAGGCGGGAGGGTCCCCTACCCGGACAGCCGACAGTCTGCCGGTCGTGGTTGCGGCTGAGGCCGCTAGCTTCATGTGCCCCGTCAGGCCAGCCTGCCGAGACTCCCGTCGGCGAAGTCGAGATTTTCTCGATCAGTTAGGCGGGCTGTCGACTGGAGAAGCGACAACCTTTCTTCACCGGTTCCCCCGGTGGATACCGAGGATCTGCTTGCGCCTTCAGGGCCGCAGTCCCCGGTTAAAGTGCACGAGCCAAGGGAAGAGCAGGTGTCCCCCGCCCCTTCCCAGACCCACTCTCAGTCCCCCCCGAAGGTCTTTGTCTCTGGCCTCTTCTCGGTCCAGCCATTCCCGCAGACATCAGCTGTCTTGGTCTCGTTACCGAAGTAAGCGGCAACGCCGTTCTTCCTAGTCGTCTTCCTCAGGTGAGGAGAGGCTGTGGCGCAAGTTGCGCCAGTGCTACGAGGACCTTATGTGGCAGCAGTTGCTGTTGTCTGGACCTAAGCCGACCCCGGCCATCAAGTGGCTGTCGCCTGAACGTCCGAAGCAACCACTTGTTCCAGTCGAGTTGCCCTCTCCAGGGCCGGTTGCTAAGGCGAAACCAGCTGATCCACCGATTGTGGTGGAACCTCCGCCTCCACAACCGAAGTCGGGGGCACCGACCAAGAATTCTCGGTCGGGTCACGGCCTGCCCAACAGGTTGTTTGTCACCCTCACTCCCAACCGTCCTCGGCAGGTGGAGGGTGGCTCAGGGCCGAGGCAGCTCTTCGCAGACTCTTCAGAATCCGACGATTTCTCCCTGTTCTCCAGGCAGTTTGATCTGGAGTCCTCCGGGGGCCAGTCGGTGGACAATAGCCCATCGTCCTTCTTGGGTCTGCTTCGACTCATCTTTGAGTCCACCGGGATGCAGCTTGAGCCCATGTCCAAATGGGCCAAGTATCCCCTGACAGATTCTGGACCGAGGGGATTCTCCCATGGAGGCCTTTCCGGTGGCTGAGGCCATTGTCAGCCCAGCCTTGGAGCTTTGGCAGCGGCCTGCTTCCTGTCCTGCACCCTCTGCCAGGATGGCCAAGAAGTATGCGGTCCCTACCGGCTCTTTGCACGGTTTCTCGGAACACCCCTCTGCTGAGGGGTTAGTCACCGACAGTGTTTTCCGGTGTTCCGGTAACGCTCGGAATGTGGATAAGCCCCCCCGACAGAGTCCAAAAAGCTGGACATTGCCAGGCGCAAGGTGTACGCTGCGTCCTCCCTCGGCCTCCGACAGGCCAGTTCGGCCGTGCTGATGGCACACTTCTCCCACACCGTCATGGGCTCCCTGGATGAGGTTGTTCCTCATCTTCCGCCTGACCTGCAGACCACGGTCCGCCACGTGCGGGACTAGGGTAGGGTAGTGGCGAAGCATCAGCTCCAGACTGCTCTGGACATAGGTGATTCCTGTGCCAGGTCAGTGGTGGCCATGCGACGCAGGGCGTGGCTGAGGATAGTCACCTTCACGGCGGATACCCAGCACAAGTTGGCGGATGTCCCCTTCTTGGGGACTGACCTCTTCGGCCCTGGAGTGGAGGGACATTTCCAGCGGATCAAAGTCTAATGCCACTCTGGACTCTGTCACCTCCACCCAGAGGGACAAAGGCCGCAGTCGGCAGCAGAAGTCCTTTCGTCCTTCAGTCCCCGCTTCCCGACCGGCCCAGCAGCACCAGCAACAGAGCCAGCAGGCTCGCGCTTGGCATCCCAAACCCAAGCAGACGGCTTCCAATAGGAAGCAGAGGAGGTAAAGGCCCAGGAGGTCCCTCGGCCAGTTCTTCCTCCAGGCCTGCCCAGTGATGGGTTGAGGGGTGCCGCCCCCAACCTCGTTGCTCCCGGGTTCACCCCCCATGGGGGGATGGCTCTGCCACTTCCTTTCCGCCTGGTTTGCTATCACCATGGACCACTGGGTGTTGGAGGTGGTAGGAAAAGGCCTGCCTCTGGAGTTCGAGCAGGCCCCATCTTTTGAGCAAATCGTCCCTCGGGGGAGCACGGGGTCCGCAGCCTCGCTGTTGCACGCTGAGCCGATATTGCCCTGCTCCTCAAAAAGAGGTAATTAGGAAGGTGGTGGATCCTCCTCCAGACCCTGGGTTTGTGTCCAGGTACTTCCTGGTCCCAAAACAGACGAGGGGGCTGGTGCCCCATTCTCTACCTGCATGACCTGAACAAGTTTCTAAGGTCTCGAACCTTCAAGATGGTCACTCTGGCTCAGATAATCCCATCCTTGGAACGAGGCATGTGGTTCTGCTCCCTGGACCTCCAGGACGCGTTCTTTCACGTCCCAATCCGTCCGTCCCATCAGATTCTTCCACTTCAGAGTTGAGGGATCCCTGTAAGAGTTCCGGGCCATGCCCTTCGGCCTCTCCCTAGCTCCCAGGGTCTTCACCAAATGCATGGCAGTGGTGACAGCATTCCTGCGGCACCGAGGGGTCCAGGTGTACCCTTACCTGGACGATTGGCTGATAGCGGCCCCCTCCAGACAGGAGGTGGAGTGGTCCAGAGATCTGGCCCTCCAGGTTTGCTCTCAGGTTGGCTTCCTCGTCAATGAGGCCAAGTCGGAACTTGTGCCAAAGCAAGTGATTCTCTGCAAGCCAGAGCACGGCTCCCAGCGGACAGGGCCGAGGTTCTTTCCTCCTTTGCCCAGTCACTTCTGGTTGGGCAATTGCGTCCTGCCCGGGACTTCCTGCGCCTCCTGGGTCTCATGGCGGCCTGCACCAGCGTGGTACGTTGGGCCCGTTGGTACATGCATCCCTTTCAGTGGGGACTGGCCAGCCAATGGTCACAACGCTGCGATCCGTTGGACCAGCCAGTGACAGTGACCCAGGAGATGTGGAACGCTCTCCAATGGTGGATCGTTCCAGCACATCTGCAGGAGGGTATCCCGTTCGTCCGGCCCCGAGCCGACGGTCTGTCTATCTCGACCGACGCATCTCTGGGTTGGGGTGCCCATCTGGGGGAACACCGAGCGCACGGCCTCTGGTCCCCCCCGAGAGTCCTGATGCCACATCAACCTGCTGGAGCTCTGAGCGGTCCATCTAGCTCACCGCCTTCGCTCCATTTCTACGGGGTCAAGTGGTCAAAGTCCAGACGGACAACACCACGACTATATACTATCTGAACCGCCAGGGCGGGACGCGCTCCATGCTGTTACGTTAGGAAGCTCTCCGCATTTGGTCCCTCGTGTGCAGTCTGGAGGCAGATCTCCTAGCCATTCACATGGCAGGAGCCTCCAACACCCTGGCCGATGCTCTAAGCCGGATAGGGGCTGCATCTCACGAGTGGTCTCTCCTGCCGGAGGTAGTACAAGATCTCTTCTCCCACTGGGGCATGCCTCAGGTGGACCTGTTTGCCTCCAGGGAGAATGCGAAGCTGAGTCTGTTCCATGCCCGCCCCCCTCAGCGGGGCTTGCTGCAGGGGGATGCCTTCTCGAGGCCGTGGACCCTAGGCCTCTTCTCTGCCTTTCCCCCATTTCCCTTGATCCACAAGGTGCTTCTCAAGGCGAGGAGGGACAAGGTGCAGGTGATTCTGGTAGACTCAGACTAGCCCCGCCAGTTCTGGTATCCAGATCTCCTCCGCCTCAGCTCCAGGCTCCCGAGGCGGCTTCCAGCACACCCGGACCTGATCTTGGTCAATCAGGGGAAGGTATTCCATCCGGACCTTCAATCCCTGCACCTGACTGCCTGGTTCCTGAGCGATTAGAGTTCCAGGCTTTGGGTCTTTCCGACGAGGTCCTCAACATCGTTGAGGTGTCCCATAAGGAGTCTACCAGGAAATGCTATGCCTTCAAATGGAAGAGGTTTTCCATTTGGTGTTGGGGAAGGGCTTGGACACTTCCAACTGCCCCTTAGCAAGCATTCTGGACTACCTGTGGTCCCTTTCTCAGTAAGGGCTTCAGTCGACGACCCTTAAGGTGCACCTGGCAGCCATCTCTGCTTACCGGGCGCGGGCCGGCAAGCAGTTGGTGGCACAGGAGAAGGTGGTCGGGCGCTTTTTCAAAGGCCTAGACCACATTTCCCCTTCGGTGTGAACCTCCATCTCCATGGGATCTACTGCTGGTATTGGCCAAGCTCATGGACAAGCCATTCAAACCGATGCACAGGTGCGATCTTTCACACCTGTCTTGGAAGACCGCCTTCTTGGTGGCTATCACGTCAGCCAGAAGGATGGGAGAGCTCCAGGCGCTTTCCATCGAAGCTCCCTACCTGGTCTTCCACAGGGACAAGGTTGTCCTGTGCCCCCACCCGAATTTCCTTCCGAAGGTGGTGTCGGAGTTTCACCTTAACCAGGTGTTGACTCTGCCGGTGTTCTACCCCAGTCTCGCCTCGGAGGCAGAATATAGGCTCCATACTTTGGACCCTAGACGAGTGCTCGCGTACTATAAGGAGCGGACGGCTGAAGTTCGGGGAGAGGGTCGCCAGCTGTTTGTCACCTACGCTGAAGCCGTACCTGGCAGACCTGCAGCAAAGTGGACGATAGGCAGGTGGATCACCTCCTGCATAGAGCTCTGCTACAAGTTGGCGGGCATGGAGCCTCCCAGAGGGATAAGAGCTCATTCTACCCACCGTACTGCTGCATCGGTAGCTGCTTCCAGGGACGTCCCTATCCAGGATATCTGCGGGGCTGCTACCTGGAAGTCGGCACATACCTTTATTACCCACTATCACATCGACCTTGAGTCATGCCGGGATGCTGGTTTTGGGGCCTCGTTTTCCAGTCTCTTTCCTAAGTAAGTATCGGGGTGTGCGCTTGCCTCCCTCCTCCCAGAGAACTGCTAGGAGTCTGCCAGAAAGTGTGGATAAACAACATATCCATGTCCCTAGAAATACAGGTTACTCACCTGTAACAGGAGTTTAAGGAATGGTACAAGTTGTTCATCCACATGACCCACCCGACCTCCCCGGCTTCGACGCACAATCTGAGCTTCCAGCGGGCCAGATCTGGCGTCATGGGCGGAGCCGAGAGTTTTACCACCTGGGTGGGTGGGAGGAGCCAGCATGAAGACCTTCCGGCAAGAAAGTGTGGATGAACAACATATGCCATTCCTAGAACTCCTGTTGCAGGTGAGTAACCTGTGTATTTTTAGTTGCCATTATGCCAGGTAGGTGTTTGAGTTACAGGCACTAATGTGCAAACCCTCCCTACCTGGAATTTCATAACAATAGTGACTTTACACACCAGCCTGTCGTTTTTGCCAAAGGTTGTTTCTGATTTACTTTAAATCAGGCAATCCACTTACCAGTGGAGCCTGTGAATCCAGGGGAGTCCCTGCTTCACTATCTGTGCACAGAACATTGAGTCTTTATCATCTGCCTACAGTGGTGTCCAGGGAAAGTACAGAGCTGGGAGATTGGCAAGGGAGAGGGAGTGACTTTGGGGAGGCTGAAATAAAATTCCCCAGCTGCGTGGCAGATACAATATACCTCTTAGAATTTTGTCACTGAAATGTTGGGACAGATGCTGAAGATGTAGGAAAGTGAGGGACACTGGCCTTAATATGTGGGGCACATCAGCGTACACAGACACAAACGCTGAACACTGGGAGCTAGTAACTTGACAGCATTCAACTCCTGATCATGACTTGCAGACTTGTTGGAAACATGAACAGTGGGGTGCCAGTGTCTCACAGTGAGTCTTTTATGGGGGTCCCCCCCCTTTGCACTGCCATGTACCAGGTAATTGCAGCTCTTAAGGAGCTGTCAATACATGGGAAACTGAAACAGCGAGGGAGATTAGCATGAGGACTAGGGCCTGCTAAATAGGGACTTCAACTACATTGATAGCCGCTAGACTAGGCCAGGTCAATTTGCTCTATTCCCTGGACAAGTAAAACAATGTTAAAATTAACCCTTGCTTCTAATATGGAATCTTTCTTTTTTCACCCCTGACAGATTCAGTAATCTTCATCAGTGATGTTAAAAAATCTCAGATATTCTCGAAGATAGCATAGTCCTTAGCAGTGCACTGTAAAATAGTTGACATTTACAGCCACCAAAACATATGGTCCATAATGCACTGCATCAATGCCAGTGATGAGGCTGATAATGGAGGGAGAATAACATGAGAGATAATGGCTTGTACACCAGAAAGTGCTGGTGGATGGAGAGGGTGGTGGATAATAGAGGGAATTTCTTTAGAGAATGGTACAGGAGGTCAGGCCAGTGGATAAGGAGGGTGGCAGATAAGAGAAGGATGGACAGTGAGGGTGCACTGTGTGTTTCTCCATTGTAAGCATTCTCTGTAGGCTAGACGTGTTTTGGTTTTCCTGTCTGTAGTGTGTGTGTGTGTGTGTGTGTGTGTGTGTTTTTGTTTGTTTGTTTTTTTTTTTTGGGGGCAGTTTTACCCAGTGATTTTTTTTTTCATACTGTAGCACACTAGGCTATCTGCACAACTTTTGTAGTTCACCACAAAATTTAATCTGTACATTGAGGTATAGAGCAGCATGCAGGCAGACCACCAAAAGTGATTTAATGTATAGGTGATCATAGCATCACAGTAATTTTAAGTCTGAAGGCACTCTAGATACATCAGATTGTGCCCCACATTGCCCAATAAGCAGGGATTGATGAATGCTGCGCAGACAGATACCAATTGTTTCCCCACCCAAACTAGGAAAGGATACTTGGGCAGTACAAATATTAATGTAAAGCATTGTAAATCCAGAAACGAAAGAGCACATCACTTACCCAGCTACCAAGGAAGCGCTACATTGGGTACTTGGTATCCCCTCTCAGGTGAGATGGAAGAGTCAGAGTATGAGGACACGCCCCCATCCATAAACCTTAGTCTTTTCTGTCTGTCCTGTAGTTGAAGCCTTTGCCTTACCTAGCAGAGAATCCCCCAGTAATAACTCTTTGGCACTTGCTGAGATCTTCTGCAGTCTTGAGCAGCTGAAGAGACTACAACACTGAAAGAAAAATGGCACCCAATGCTAGTTTGAAAATCACTTGATTAGGGGTTTTATGAATAAACAATTTTTTCTTTACATTTTTGGACATTTGTTTTTATTGCATATTGACATAATCAATATCACTTTATACACTCATGTAAGGCATAAATGAAAGCATTATCCAAATACATCCAATGTAGCAGGTTTAGCAAGCCTGTATATTCTGGATTGAAATAAAACAGGGGTATGTCCATCAATGTATCTCATAATCGTAAGTTAAGTCCAGTATCAGCTGCACTTAGTCAGTCCCACAATGTTCAGGTGGGTGTGTGTGTGTGTGTGTGTGGAGGTGTGGTGTGTGAGGGTGTGGGTGTGTGTGTGTGTAGAGGGTGTGTGTGTGAGGGTGTGTGTGTGAGGGTGTGTGTGTGTGTGAGGGTGTGGTGTGTGTGTGGAGGAGTGTGTAGGGGTGTGTGTGGGTGGGTGGGTGTGGAGGGGTGGGGTGTGTGGAGGTGTGTGTGTGTGTGTGTGTGGAGGTGTGTGTGTGTGGAGGGTGTGTGTGTGAGGTGTGGGGGTGTGTGTGGAGGTGTAGGGGTGTGGGTGTGTGTGTGTGTGTGTGGTGTGGAGGGGGTGTGTGTGGTGGGTGGGGTAGGTGTGTGGGTGGTGGTGTGTGTGGGTGGTGTGTGTGGGGTGGGTGTGTGTGTGTGTGTGGAGGGTGTGTGTGTGTGTGGAGTGGTGTGTGGGTGGTGTGTGTGGAGGTGTGGTGGTGTGAGTGTGTGTGTGTGTGTGTGTGTGGAGGGTGTGGAGGGTGTGTGTGTGTGGAGGTGGGTGTGTGTGTGGGTGGAGGGGTGGTGTGTGGGTGTGGTGTGTGTGTGTGTGTGGAGGGTGTGTGGAGGTGGGGTGGGTGTGGGAGGGGTGTGTGTGTGTGTGTGGAGGGTGTGTGTGTGAGTGTGTGTGGTGGGGAGGTGTGTGTGGTGGGG
Source organism: Neoceratodus forsteri (assembly GCA_016271365.2). Lineage (NCBI taxonomy): Eukaryota > Metazoa > Chordata > Ceratodontiformes > Ceratodontidae > Neoceratodus > Neoceratodus forsteri. The sequence goes on along the minus strand of CM028132.1, from coordinate 90,115,111 downwards.
GTGGGGTGGGGTGTGTGTGTGTGTGTGTGTGTGTGGAGGTGGTGTGTGTGTGTGTGGTGGGGTGTGGAGGTGGGTGTGGGTGTGTGTGTGTGGTGGGTGTGTGTGTGGGGT